>HG995373.1:3750000-5000000 GCA_905333075.3 Atethmia centrago | reverse complement strand
GTTACGTACCTACAGTTTTTATTTTATTGCAGATCCGGATGTCCAAAGACCTACTCCTGTCTCGGAAATGGATAGTAAGATAACTTAATATTCAAAAAAACATCTAGCATTTGTGCCTCTGAGCTACCCTTGATACGTACACATACTTCAGGTTTAACGTAGTAGAATGTCTCCCAGTCATGATAACCAGTTATGATTTTTCTTCTCCCGCTCTGGGCGGAGCGGGAGGGTTTGTCAGACTCTTACTGACTAAAACCAACCCGTGTCCCTTCCGTTACCTGTGTTGCCAGTGGCCTCGGTAACCCTTTAGTACCTTCCCGCGACCTTGGCAGAACCAGTTACGATGAGAACGAGATAAAGGCAGCGAGACATTCATTTACTATAGCCGCGCGTCCACCGCATGTCCGTCACCCGAACGCCTTCATCCCGGCCGCCGAAGTTTTAAATAGTTCGCCGCGACCGGCAGAAATATAGCCGAGATCGTGACGGACCGATGAGCCCACAAAACTCTGTCGCGGTGGACACACGATTGCTTGGTTTGAATAATCTCGTTTCTCGGTGAGGCCCCGGTGACGGTGGCGGTGGACAAATGCCTTTAGTATTCAATTTCATGATTGTTAGATATAAGCAAACAAATATTTAAATATTATAAAATATTTATTTAGTTTTGTGCATACATGGGATATCACTTACAGAATCTAGATATACAATATTTCAAATTAAGAATAATGAAAATAAAACTATTAATAGAGGTTTTATACTTCTTACTGGTTCGAACAAAATTGCCAGACCAGAAAAATAAATTTATATAATAATTTGTACACCAATGTAGTTTATTAACCCTTTGTACGCCAACGACGCTTACAAGGGACAAACGTAATCGACCGCTAGAACGCCAACGACGAGTTTAGGCGACAAATAGATGTGCTACTTTTGAATCTAATATTATAGAAAATAGGTAAAAGAATTATGTTTTTTAAATTTTGTAGTCTTCTCCGTAAGTCACATAAATAAAATTGTACTAAAGTTAAGCTTGATCTTTTAGTATTCATTCCAAATTTGAACTTGTTTTAGGCGAAGAAAAGACCTCAAAATATGCGTTCACCAGACGCCATTGTCGCTTTGAAGCGACACTAGTGATGGGGTAATTTAACTTTCTTCAATTTTTTCTAATTGAACTAAAACATTGATTATAACTACAAAAAATGCGTTTTTTATGGAATTAGTGTTACTTTATTATTAATACAATTAATATATATATCGTACAAATATAACAATCAAATTAATAATGTTAAAACCTACTTACATTTAAAACATCGATTTATCTATGGTCATCAAGTAGTCACGTCACTAATTTGGAACTGTCCATCATTTGTGCCCTCGCCATCGTCGCTTTTGGGCGTCAATAGTGACGTGGTGAATTTATTTTCCGGAAAACTATCTAATAATGAGTGAATATTATTCAAGAGATGAATTGCTACGCATATTAGACAGTGATAATGACGAATTCGAATACGAACATGACACGGATTTCAATTTAGAGGTAAGTAGGTACTGTCCATACTAACCTAAAATGAACTTCTGTTTATGTATATGACCCTTGGATGCACATGGATGCACAGAATGATCCACCCGTATCATTGTCTAACTACATATTTTGCACATTTTTGTCAGTGGTGGATCCATGCCGGAGCCTAAACGTACTTAAATCGCAAATTAAGATTCATAATGTACAATCGATCGATTTAGGTATATTGATGTATTGTATTGTATTTTGGTTACATTACCACATCCCTGAAATATCCGTATTTTCTTTGAAGCCATACGCCATTGACGCTTTCAAGCGACACGTATTGACGTCAATGTCATTTTAGGGATGCGCTTTGTTCGGTAAAAACTTCTTTCAGTGAAGTTTTAATTGTGAAAATAGTTTGTTAATTTGATTATTTCATGTATGTAAGTTAATTAATGCTACTATTGTAACATTTATTTGATAAATTTAACACTTTTAAATGGAAAATCGATTGTAGTAGCAGTGATAAAGGTTTATCGATATTTGTGAATACCCCATCACTAGCATTTGTAGGTATTTAATAGTAAATAAATGGCTCGGCGTAGAGAGCACACTTCCTATGAGCTGCGCTTGGCGTTCAAAGGGTTAATAATCAAATAATAGGTATGATCTTATCAACTGAGAATATGTTTCATTCAGAAACATAAGTAACACTTTATAATTTCCTAAATAATAATATTACAACTTAACCTATTTATCACAAGTATTCATTCACAAGTAAGAAATAACTATTATAATGTCTACCTATGTAAATGAATTAAATGTTAAGCTACATTTTTAAACTTTAAAATCATTATATTGTTCTCCAATAATAGAACACTTTATCACTACAAACAAGTTAAATAACTATTAGAAGTTTTATTACTTTCAATAGTAATATAATAAGTATCTAGGTAAATAATATGGTAGATGTCACAGCCTTTTATTAACACATACTTTATGTGGATCAAAGCCTCTGGGTAAAGATGACTGTTGAATTAAAAGATCCAGGTTCTTATGGCCATAACATCTATGTTCTATGTTACATGGTGTGATTTCCGCACTTAGTCCTTCAAGTGGACCATTGTGCGTGGGCCATGGCGCCCGTCGGTGGTTATTCCAACCAGCTCACCTCCCTCCAGAAGCTGATTATGTCTCTTGGTCTGTTTAGGATATCTGTAAAGGATCTGGGTGACCTGAGTGTTTCTGTTCTTATCTGGGTGACGCCTGTGCATTCAAAGAGCACATGCGCAACTGTTTCTTCAGCCTCCATGCATGTCCTGCACAGAAGACTGTCCCTTATGCCTATTGTGTGGAAGTGTTAGTGAGCAGTGTCCCGTGATGGTCCCTATCATCAGGCGCAAGCCGTTCCTGTCCAGGCGTAGTAGACGCCTGGTTAGCCTGGGCATAGCTTCCCTGGACTGCCTGCAACCCAGTGTCGAGGTCCAACAGTTCGCCACTTGTGTGTGGGTGAACTCTTGTAGCCACCTGCGTAGTTGGTTGAAGGGGTACGATACGATAAAGGAAGGTACGATAGGTTCGGGTCCACAGACCGACGTATTGGATTCTCTCCCAGCTAGTTCGTCAGCTGCGTCGTTACCTAGTGATTCGCTGTATCCTTTTATCAATTGCAGTGTCATTGTGTTACGGTTGCATATCGTTACCCGTTCCAGTGGATTGTGACATTCTAGTGCTAGTCTCGAGATAATATTTTTTTCCCAAGGATTGCAGAACTGAAGCGCTGTCGGAAAGTATATGTCTATGGGAGTCCGTAACCCCTGGCTTCTATGGGGTAAACCGCTTGTATAATTTCCACACATTTCGCCTGGTAGACGGTGTTGAACATACCCAGCGGGCTGGATAAGTTTATATTGAGGTCGTGTGAGAAAACTCCGACGCCAGTTCCGGAGTCAGTCTTTGATCCGTCAGTGTATACTCTCATCTCTTACGGACCTGAGTAGTCACACCGTTCTTCCGAGAGTATTATGTTGAAGTTCTTTTGAAAGTAGTGTAGTTGCGGGGCTTTGTCGAAGAGCGATGCCATCATCGGTTCCCGTTTGATTGCGTCTTCCTTTATGCGCGTGCTTGACTCTAGGGTCTCTGCTCAGGGTTCCTGATATATAAAGCCTAAAGGTGGCGAGAGCCGCCTCCTTCTGCACGATGTGGTATAGGAGTGGCAGTCCAACCATTGCATGTAAGGTGGCAGTGGGTGCAGTTTTCATACTGCTAGTGATTGTTACCCAAGTGAACCACTGCAGTTTTTTGAGATCTCTTTGGGCTGTGCTCAGGTCCGTCCTGGGCCACCAGACTAGTGAGGCATATGTGATAATTGGTTAGATGACTGTAGTATATAGCCAGTAGGTGACGTTGAGGCTTAGCCCTCAGTTTCTGCCAAGCAGTCGCACTGCCATAGGGATATGCTGGCTTTTGTAGTGATGTAGTTGATATGTTTTGCCTAATTCAGCTGTATGTGTAAAAAGATGCCCAGGTATTTGGTTCCAATTGATAGGCTTAGGGTAATTTCAAAGAATCTGGTAGTTGTAGTATCGTCTACTTCCTCTTTTTTGAGAAGAAAATCGTTCGGTTTTTGTAGGGTTCCCCGATAGTTGTGTTTATTGCGCATTAGGTTGCACAGGGTGTTTTCGTGGATGCCATTTATTATTATGGTTATGTCATTGCCTACAGTGAAGTTACCTTTGTCATTGACTGTTTTGATGAGGCTAAATAGCTTCTATGGAACTTGGTTGTAAATACAACCAGGTTCCATAGAAGCGGCAAGAGGACAACCCCTAGCGAGCAGCCCTTCGCCACGATGGCCCTTGTAGTGTAATTTATTGTGACTTAAACAGGCCTCAGTTTGAGCATATTGGTAATCCAGCTACTCAGGATCGAGTCTTTTTTTTTTTTTTTTTAGGGTGGGAAATCATCAAATAACTTCTCCCGCTCTGGGCGGAGCGGGAGGGTGTGTCTCTTACTGACTAAAACCCACCCGTATTCCTTCTTGTTGCCTGTGTTGCGGGGGCCTTGGTGACCCATAAGTACCTTCCCGCGACCCCGGAGGATCGAGTCTATGCTGTGTCTGTTGAAGTCCATGTTAATTATACTTTAGAACATGGTTTTGTCAAAGGCACCCTCGATATCAATGAAGGCGGCCAGTGATGGGCATTTGTTGTGCACTGCGCATTCCATCTGGAGACGACGCTGGGCAGATCGGATTCTGTTGAATGCGCGCCTGTGGAGTACGCGAGCTGTTGTTTATGAAGTAATTTTACCCAAAGAGGTTCTTCTCAGATGTGTCTATCACAGAGGCTCTTGAGGGTTTTCAGTAGGTAAGATGTGAGGCTAATAGGTTTTTAAGCCTTGGGTTGTGTGTAGTTGGTTTTGCCAGGGCTCCTGCCAGAGGCCCTACACGGCGGTCGTGCGGTCCATGGCCCTTTACGGGGCACCTGTGTGGGCGCTTTCCCTGGCGAGGCAGTCAGCCCGCCAGTTGAGTGCAGCCCAAAGGGTCATGGCCATCTGGCTGGTCTGCGAAGCAGTAATGCTCGCGAAGGAGGAGGCGGGTTGGTTCAGGGAAAGGCAAATTTCGCGCCCTCTCGCCCCTAGCACAAGTGTAGGGGTCCACTAGGGCCGATGCCTGCTGGGGTCGCGGGAAAGTACGAAAGGGGTTACCGAGGCCCCTGGCAACACAGGCAACGGAAGGAACACGAGTGGGTTTTAGTCAGTAAGAGTCTGACACACAGTTTTATAACGATATCGTCTGTGGAGTACTATAGGAATTGTCAAAGATTAGCTTCTCTCAGGTATGGATTCTTGTTGTGATGCAGGCTGTAAATCAGAATAATAATTATAGATACAAAATTAAAGCTAGAAATACCGAATATTGATTAAATTCTAAAAGTATTTTGGTTTTTTTTTCTCGTCTATCCCATGGTGTGCAGGGAAGTTAAATAGGCCGTTCAAAAAAATGCAGGCCTGTGAAACCCTTTTTCGATTCAGGGATCCGTTTGCGTAATATTAAGCTCCAAACTTCTAATTTTTGTTAGGGTCAAGTGTCTCTTCCTCCCCCCTGCCAGCAAAATGGTTGTTTGTGGGTATGTGAAAAATTCATGGCAGTATATAACGAAGTTAAAAGGAAAGCTATCACAGCTAAGTAAGCTTTACTAGTTATTGATTTATTTAATACTTTAAGCACACAAATGTACAGAGGCGGACTTAATGACATAGGCATTTTTAGTTAACGAGTAATAGTCGACCAACTTACATTTGCAGTTGGAGAATTGACCGTGACGTATATCGATCTATATGACGTATATAGATTTGTTTTCGAGATTAATTCATCCCAACTACGGAACCCTTCATTGTGCGTGGTCTGACACGCACTTGGCTGGTTTTTAGTGTTAAGTCGACACTTGATACTGAAAGAAAGTCGCTCCTACGACCAGTCGTGCTTTTAATTATAAAAATGCGATTTAATTACAAAGTTAAGAGATGTTTAAACGTAAATAACTTGTTATTAAGCAGACGAGTATTGCTTAAGTTAATAACAGTTATAAAAACATAACCCTGTCTTTGCTGTCGCGCAATCGGATAATAAGAGAAAAAGCGTCATGCTCATTGCTTAAACAACACAACAAGAATGTATGTCCTTTCGTTTGTAGTTAATGTTACTATAATTATCAATCCGTTCACGAAGGGATAAACCAGAATTATTGTTTTTTGTTATCACTGGATAAGTGATGATGAGCCTTCATTTTAATTTATCGTTTGCTGAAAATATATTCAACCAAACCAAAATATAGAACCAAAAAGACTCCAAAACAAATGCTGCTACTCGTATTAATTCAGAAGAGTTAGTCCATTCACTGGAAGGACCCTAGAATTTAATTTCGTAAAACATCCATTTTCTACAGCTATAATTTACCAAAAAAGTTTTTCTACCCCAAACCCTAGATATTAACTTCAGAGTCCATTTAAATCCTGACCCAAATAATTTTTACTGTGCAGGAAAACCAGTGTCGCACGGACGTTGCAAAATTTTCTCTTATTAATACATTATTAACATTGTTCAGTGTTCAACACACTCCAAGCGTTTTCCTACATTTAATTACACTGTACGGGTTACAATTATACCATTTGGTCTTAATGTTCGGAAACTGAAAATTAAACGTTGCCTAACTAGTCACGTATATTTTGATGTGTTCTTATCGCTCTTTTGACAAGTCTATCAGAAACATTTAAATTTTGCCTATTAAACTAAGTTCAAATAAAAAAAAATGTACGAAAATACGTATTCTATCATAAAATACTCTTGCCTATTTATTGTTTTTATATTCAAGTAAACATGCCACAGGTGAAATTGTAAAACAATAAAACAAAACCCATCATATAGTTTATTTAACGAGAATGAAGACAATTGGCTTGCCGAATACTTTTGTACGTGGCCGTAGTAATGATAGTTACGGTTTCAAATAAATGTACCTATCTTGATTTGAGTGTCACCTACACTCAAATGTTTGAGTGTACACTCAAAAAGCATGCGTCTTTTCGCGGACGACTTTAAACAATCCTCTTGAAAGTGGGAAGGACAAATAAATAACACTTTGATTTGAGGGAAACCAATTATTTTCCCTGCCTGTTGCATCTATTCATTTATTTTTAATTTCTAAATCATTCGGGAAACTGAAATAAATTCTTTTAAAACAGGTTCTCAAATATAATTTCTTATTCTTTTTTCTGGGTCACCACGGACTTTGTTGTCAAAAAAGTGCAGGCCGCTTTTCACGACATGCAACACTTAATGACATAATCCGCCGGTCTCTTGCCAGCATCAATGTGCCTGCTCTTCTTGAGCCGACTGGCATTGTCAGAGATGATGGCAAAAGACCTGATGGTGTGTCTTTGGTCCCGTGGAGTTTGGGACGGATGCTTGTGTGGGACGCTACCTGTGTAGACACACTGGCACCGTCCCACCTCCAACGGACTACTTCTAAAGCGGGTGTAGCGGCAGAAAATGCCGAAAATCTGAAAGTTATTAAATATGGAGGCCTTGGCAGAGAGTACAACTTTGTGCCCTTTGGCGTCGAGACCCTCGGTCCGTGGGGTCCCAGTGCGCATAAGTTATTTGCGGAAATCGCGAAACGTCTAGTTGATGTAACTGGTGACCGAAAAGCTGGCGGCTTTCTCGCGCAACGCATCAGCATTGCAATTCAGCGAGGAAATGCCGCCAGCATCCTCGGTACAATGCCCCGAGGGCCTTTTTTAAGCTTAATTTAGTTTTAATTTAATTTAGTTAATGTTAATAATCATCTTGTAATTTGGTTATGTAAATAAATATATTTCTTATTTAAACACTTTTCAAACAATGTAAAAAGTATTAGTCAAATAAAAGAAAAGAAAAGAGGAGGAGAGAAGGTTTTTAGAAATGAAGACTTTTAATTGGCTGTTAGTCTCACATACAATTTTTTATTATGTTTGTTTTAGCTGTAATTAATTTAGTCTATTATGCAAATATTAAAAAAATAATATTTATTATTTTTATTATTATGCAAATTTCAGTAATAAGGAAATATTTCGTTTAGGGCAACTAACAATTATCGATATCCATATCTCAGCGCTGTGCATCACTAATGCATCGTTTTGACACGTGTCTGTCATTAGGCTGACGAATTCACAACTTCTAGATAATTAATTGTGTAACCAAATTACAAGATGATTATTAACATTAACTAAATTAAATTAAAACTAAGTTAAACCTAAAAAAGGCCTTCGAGGCATTGTACCGAGGATGCTGGCGACATTTCCTCTGTAAAATATTATAATTAATGCAGTGATTTTTGCAATTACCGGTGGTAGGATACGCCAATTGTCTTAAGGTTTGTTGTAATTGTCCTATTTTTGGAAATATGGATGGAAACATTCGGCATTAAGTAAAAATACAATATGACACTACACGTTCCAATACAAATATATTTAACCAAACCAAAATATAGAACCAAAAAGACTTCAAAACAAATGCTGCTACTCGTATTAATTCAGAAGAGTTAGTCCATTCACTGGAAGGACCCTAGAATTTAATTTCGTAAAACATCCATTTTCTACAGCTATAATTTACCAAAAAAGTTTTTGTACCCCAAACCCACGACGGCGACGGCCTAAAACCGTGTGACGGCGACGGCGGTACACATAAAGTAAACGGTGCTCCGTTTAGTCGTATGTTTACTTTATGTGTACCGCCGTCGCCGTCACACGGTTTTAGGCTTAGTTTGACCGCATGGTGGCGACATTTGCCACGCCCCCAAGCCTAAAGCCAGATCTAATGTAGAACCACAGATATCGAGGGATATCTCGATATCCGTGGTTCTACATTAGATCTCGTAACTTTTTAACAGTGAAAGCATTATGTTAGTCTTGGCACCTACCACTTTACATGACAAGGTTTTGGTGGGATCGAATATAACTGAAATGAGATGGAAAAAATATGCTTCAACAAGTTTTTTTCGATAACATTTCCTTCATATTTTTTTCAAAGTGGTTGAAATGGCGGTAGAGGCCGAAGAAGAGGCTCTTTACCTGCTGATGCCAGAGCAACTGCGCGACAAATTCATATCTCTCTACTTCTTGCCTTTATGTATGAAAGAGAAGAATGAAGAAGAAAGGTGAGTATAGTATAATATTATTTATGGTGTTACAGCAAATATCCAGATTTAGTGATGTTTATAGGCAAGCGCACAAGCCAAATAAGAAAAGAAAGAGACAAATGCATATATTGGCATAAATGCAAACAAAACACCGAAAAAGTAATTTAAAAAAAATTGTATATTATGCCCAAAGAGTTTCAGCTAAACACAATGTTAGATCACAACACAAGGTATCCATTACCTGACGCTGGTGTTCAGCTGCTGTGCTTTGTAAGCTCGAATACATTTTACAATTTACATATATAAACTCACGCTTTCTTCCCATGGCGGTAGGCAGAAACTATAGAACGCCACCTGCTACGCTCCTTACATACTCCTTTTGCTTCGTTTACGTTCATACATCTGGTCATACACGCACGCCGGTTGCGAGTACTATGCACCTGACTTTTTTGAAGGACATCATTAATGAGGTCACTTATGTCTTTCTGAGCGCCCCCTCCCGGCATTTCCACTCACATCTGCCTTGTATATTCGCCTTCCATTCATCCTCTCAACATGACCAAACCATCTAAGCATACTCTTTTCAATTTTTGTCACTACATCTTCCTTTAAGACGCTGACAACACCTAAACCGCGGTCACTGTCAGATTGCATAAAAAAGAAAAGAAGCGCGATGACAAAACGCTTGTGATTTATTGCAAAATATGAAGCAATTATCTATTTACTCAAAATTGAGTTGAGTAATCGAAAATAAAAAACAACCAATTTCTGCATTCAGATATGACGTACTTGTTATTAATTAAATACGTAACATATGTTGGTATTTAATACAGATATTTTGGATTAGAACTCAAGGGAAGAGGTTATTTTAACGTTAGTTTGTATCGAGATTTTTTATCAAAACGTGTATTGTTCTGGGAAATATATTTAAAATTAACATATATTTTTTCCGCTACCACAAATAAACAGATTTGGCAAATTTTTTTTTAAAGCGAAGCCTATGTTGGTCAAAGGTCTTGTCAGCACCTTACACCGCATCGTTGCCTTATCACATCAATTTTCAGCCAATCATTTTACAATTTAATAATATAAAGAAACAATTCTTTATATACTCCACCATCATTACTTTCCTGCCCTCGTCCTATGTTACTTGTGGTCGGCGCAGCACATTTTCTTCTCCCATTCTCCCCTGTCAACTATCACTACTTAATATTATCCTACTAATATTACAAACGCGAAAGTTTGTGAATATGTATTTATGGATGATTGTTACTATTTCACGCAAAAACGGCTGAACGGATTAAGATGAAATTTGTCACATAGGTAGACCATGACCTGGATTAGGATATAGAATACTTTTTATTCCGATATACTCACGGGCTCAAAATGTACGCGGGTGAAACCGCGGAGCGCAGCTAGTAATTTATATACTTATACTTTAATAATATAATAAAAAGCCCAGTCAGGCCCGCCTGCAGTTTGCGATGGTCAGATTTAACATAGATACTATAGAGTGGATATCAGAAGTAATGTCATAGAAAAATTGTGATCCTAATTCTCAATGACGCCATCTAGCGTAATATAGCGAAATTACAAAGCAACTAAGCTTGCCACGTTAGAGTTTTACCGACACAGATCTTTGATTACCAACCGTCAAATAGTTTGAAACATCTAAGAAAATTATTTACTGTATCTAAATCAGGGTTGTTGCTGATGCGTATTTTTTTCACATCAGCGGATGCTGATGCTGATGTTTTATCATTGACATCAGCGGATGTTGACGCTGATGCTGATTTTAATTATTTTCTTAAAAAAAGCAGTGACAATTATGAATTTATACCTAAAAGTTGCACAGTTTTCCTTGGTATTGCACACTTGGTGTTGCACAGTTTTCCTTGATTCACTCATTTAAAATACGACCATATTCCACTTCTCAACGGAGGCGGCATTATTTAACAGTTTACAAAAGAACAATAACTTTCACGCTCAACGACGTATTATAACGTAATGAGACAAGTTTGCGTTTGTTTACAATCGCAATCACCGCGGTCGACCTCTGGATTGGTCAAAACTCGCAAGCGAACACGACTCGTGCTACAAGCCCCACCCTGCGGTCATGTCACGACTCGAACTTCAGCATTAATAATCAGCATCGATCAATGCGGATGCTGATGCTGATGTTGAAAATGATGCTGAAGTTCTGCGGATGCTGATGCTGATGTTCGCAACGACCCTGATCTAAATACTGGGTAAATTAGAAAAAAAAAATTACTAAAATAAAGTTTTTTTCGTTACGAGACGTGCAATTGCGGCGGCATATATACTTCGAAAATAATTTTCTTTTGGTGGATACGAAGGTGACTTGACATGCAGACGTACCACACTAGATTGAACGACTTTTGCCCACTATTACAAATGTATTTATTGGATTACGATTTTGTTCCCTATGTCCTATGTAAAGAATTTAATGTCTTTGGCGATGGTCAATAACCAATCCATGGAGTTTGCTTAGAGAGGTCAAAACTGAAATAAGACATCATTGTAACGCAGTGGCCGTTACAATGATGTCTTATTTTCATTGAAAACAAGCTCAGCCAACAGATTCGACCTCTCTAAAGTTATTTAAATTTTATTGAATTAAAGAATTAACTTGATCTGAAAAATACAGGGTGACATGAAGAACATAACAGTTGCTAGGCAATAACAAAAAAATATTCTTAGAGCATAGTACCTTAAAACCTGCGCGGTACAACAATATCATAAAATAAATACTTATCGAAAAATAACAGTTTGCGTGTGTCAACACCAGTCAAAACTCTGTCCGTTCCATTTGACATTTCGAAGTTTCATTTCGGTCAGTCAATCAATCAATCAACTCAGCCTATAACAGTCCACTGCTGGACATAGGCCTCTCCCAGGCTGCGCCACAACACCATGTCCTCCGCCTTCGGCATCCAGTCTGTCCCAGACACCTTTTTAAGGTTGTCCTCGTCGTTTCGGCCAGTAATAGATATTAAAACATGTCTGCGTGAATTATATTGTAAGAGGTTCATTCCTTTCCTAGTGTCCTCGTCTCCCCGGACATGGCAGAAGCAGCTAAGAAGAACAGACATGCTCGCATAGAGGCCGCGTTGGAGCGTATGCGTGAGCTGCAGCTCTTCAATGAGGAGCATGTCATAGGCAGACAGAAGACCCGGTGCAAGATGCTGGAGGAACTATTTGTGGGTAAGGAGAGATGGCAGGTTTTATCGGGACTTATTATAATACACATGACCATATACATTATATTATACCCACGGCCACATATCAAGTTATACCTTTCCAGTATAAACTGATCTCGCATTTTATAGAATTTCAATTTTAAGATTTCAAAATATCCAATTTTGAAAATGGCATATGATTCTGCAAATGGCTAATTCTCACAACACGGCAAATTCTATACTACTTTTCACGATCATCTTATTTATAACACCACTTTTTTTACTATGATAAATACTCTGCAAAAATCCAAAAGCAAAACTGTAACAGCTGTAGAAACAAAAAAGTCACGAGCAGGCCGATTCAGCAATAAAAAAAAACACTATTTAGTTACCAAATCAGAGGCCCTAGTTACACGTATTCTTTGAGAATTTCAATTGGCTACCAACCATAGGTAGCCAGTTGAAGTTCTACAAATATAGATACAGCCTTATGACAGACTGACAGACAAACAGATGACGTAATCTTTGTAATAGGGTCACGTTTTATATTTTCGGCCTATTTTTCTTCCTATAAGAGAAAACTGGGGCATGGGCAACCTCAACCTATTTAGCCATGCTGGAAGGCTCTTCTCATTCAAAGAAGAGAATCCATATCTCATATTTTAAATGCGAAAGTAACCCTGTCCGTCTGTTACATTTCACGCCTAAACCATCGTTATGGCGCCAGGTAGCCTGCAATCTGGAGAAGGACAGAAAAAATAATGAAATAATACAAAAACACACATAGAAATTTGGGTAACAGCTGGTCTTATAAGAATTAATTTTAATTTCAGATTCCACTTTGCGCCCAGACTTGGTAGAAGTGATGATGCAGAAAGATGATGCTATTGCTCAAGAGGTTAACCTCAGAAACTTATCTGCGACGAAGAAGAAAATGGATGCTAAGAAGAAGTAATAGAGAAGATTATCGTAAGAGAAGATTTATTGAATTTATTTAGTTTTGTTTTAAGGTAGGCTGACTGCTGCGATGTAGTGGGAGCGGGTTGGTAGAGAAATAATTATTATTGGTCACATGACATAGATATCTAACAGTATCCGGACGTTAATATGAAACCTCGTGCTTAAGAAAGACTGTAAACTGGTATAGTGCCTGCGACAAAGCTCTAAATTACCGTTTCTTATCTGAGTTTAGAAATAGAATTACAGGGGCATTGCATGAAGTGTTGTGTGAGATGTCTACTAATGTGTCTACTGTTTAGTTAATAGATCATACAGCAATATGTTCTTTCTTTTTTTAGATAGCTAGCTATAGCGGAATAAACATTTTAGTCATTTCGTCTCCCCGCCCCTACTTTATCGCAGACCACAACCTTATGTTTGGTCATAAGTTATTTTCGTTCGATGCTATTGTTTCTAATATTGAACGTTTTCTAATAAAAAGTCACAGTAAAACTGAAGTTTATCTGTCACTATGTCACCCAAAAACTGATACCTTAAGTGATGCATTTCTATCAAAGAATATTACGCACAAATATGGATATAAAATGGATATAAAATTTCTAAGAATTTCAATTGATAGCCGACTGACATGGAAACTTCAAGCAGATGACGTATGCAAAAAACTAAGTTCGGTTGCATTATATAATGTATCAAAAAACTTTAATATTCAGACAGTATTAATAGCATACCACAGTCTAGTGGTTTCTGTATTGAGGTTTGATATACTATTCTGGGGCAACTGTAGCGAGAAAGAAAGTATTTTTAAGGCGCCAGAATGCTGTATTAGATCTATTTTTAATCTCAAAATGACCGACAGCTGCATACCTGTTTTAAAAAATATAATCTATTAACTTTTGCGTGCTTATATAAACTGCATTTTTGTTAAAACAAAAAATGATCACGTATTCCCGACTAATTCCCGGAAAATACTAGAACGAAGACAAGTTATGCATAGGAACTGCATTATTGAGAAAGAGTGTTATGTGCATTGCTCCTGTTATTTATAACCATGTACCAAACATAATCTTTAAGAATATTTAAAAAGTACCTTATAAAATTACTAATTCAAAAATGCTATTACTCTGTATCAGATGTTTTAATGGTTCTCTATAATTGTTCCCTAACTTTTATATCCATAATCTAAAGTGCCATAATTTTCTTTCTCCTAATCATCATTTGTCCGAATAATAACTTGCCCGAACCCTAAATTTGTCATAAATATTACAATCAATAATATACAAAAGACATAAAACCGTTTTCAATAAAATTTATAAGTTCTAAATTCTAATTATTTAATCTTTATTTATCCTAATAATATTTTTAAAACAAATTTGTATTACAAAGCTTTTGCTATGAACTTATCTCAGGCGTTATGTAGATATTTTGTCTTCTACCGACTTATTTTGAGATAGTAGCAGCATAAATAAGTTTTTGTTATAAAATATACTAGTATCAAATATAATTATTGAAAATGCAGCAATGTGAACTTTTAAGGACAATCAAGGCTGGAATAAAATTAAATTGTGATGGCTTTAGTTACGACAAAAATCGATTCTACAAGGAAAAATATTACTGGGTGTGTGAAAAGTACAACGATAAACAATATAAGTGTATACGAGTGTTTACTTCAGAGGAAAATGGTTTACCTACACGCGCTGTTAAATAAATGTATGATGGAACACAATCACGAACCGAACGCATTAAGGAAACCAAATTCTGAGGCTATAAACAAAATTAAAGAGGTAAAAGAGGTCTCCTCTTTAATTTTGTCTATCAAGACAGATGTAAGGAAAACACCTAGTAAAATAATATGTGATTTTGTATTACAATTATTTATTATTTTACAAAATCCATCTGATAAATACATAAATAGTAAAGATGCAAAATCAATAATGGCTATTGTCACGGCTCCCGCGCTGGATATTTTATCACTCAATAAAACAGTTGATTATTAACATGGGGTTTTTATTTCCCTGTAAGCATGCTAACAAGGATACAGCAAGCACGCATCATTCAAGCGAGCTTGCAAGCAAGCATGCAGCATATAAGCGAACATGCAACATGCAGCAGGCATGGTTTTTGTCACAGCTCCGGCGGTCCCACGCGAGCTTATCGTCGCAGAAGGTTTAACGCTCACCACCGCAGCTTCGTCTCAGCCGTGGCGGCAAGCGTTACAACCACCTGCTCCTCAACTCGCGGGCTGTCTCGCCCCTCCGCGCCTACGCGATGCTAAATTACACTCTAGGGGTATAATAATACTTAGGACATATGACTTTGTTTCATGCAAAATTTGGAGATTCAATTATTATAGTACTCGATATTTTGACAGAATAGTTTTAGAAGTAAAGATAATTATGTAAAACTATTTTTTTTTAATTGTTGAACATTATGGTTACTGAAGTTTATAGCAAACGTGTTATGGATAATGATTTTCGGACAAACAATTTTAGGAGAAGAAAGGGAGTACCGTTTTTAATGAATAGACTATTCAATTACAATGTTCATGATTATAATAAGTCATGCTATCAGGCGGAATGTATAAGGATTCAAAAATATTGTAACACCTGTTGTATTAATTACCTACATTCTATGCAAATTAACAAATCTATTTCCGTTTCGTTCCTTTGGATGCCCATAGTTAGGCGTTAGATAGATCTAACGCCTAACCATGGGCATCCAAAGGAACGGTCAAAGAGTAATTTCTATGACAACCCCACTAAGCAGAAGGAATGGTACTCTTAGATTATTGTTTTGAAGTCTCTTGAAGTCACCAGTGATGACTCGAGAAGCACCTTATGGGAAATATGGAACGTAGGTGTTAAAGAATCTCCATTCAAAGTGTTCATAATATTTTGTTGCTACGACTAGCAACAAAATATTATGAACACTTTGAATGGTGATTCTTGGCAAGCTTGGAACTGGAATTTTGTGGACAAGAATCCCCGACGAAAAATATACCGACACTTGAAAGGAACAATGACGTGAAATAAACTCCAGGAGGAACTCTCAATTCTAAAGTATTTTAAAGCAATTTCAAGCGTTATCTGAGATTTTCGTGTAGCGACACGAACGCGGCGACATGGACTGAACGATTCGAGATATTGGATCACGGAGTAGGTAGTACGTAATATATTCAAAGTCGATAGGTCACATTCGCTAGGTAATATAGAACTTTGATTATTGGTTTACATGCTTTGAATTCGTCGTTGTTTGAAGAAGAATGTGGTAGCAACAAAATTCGTGGGTGGAAATAACTGGGTTCTACAGACTCTGTCTTATCATTTTGATCGAGTGGCAGCCTTATGGCTAGCCTATTGGATGAAAGGGCTTAGTAAGAAGGGTATAAGTACGTATATAAATTGCACATGTTTATAGAAAATGATGTCCGCTGTCTATGGATAAATTTGGCTAATGCGTTGCCTACTGCAGAAAAATCCGGCTCGAAGGACCAAAATTATGGTGATGCATTTATGGTATATATTAATGCTGGGGATTATAAATAATGCGTGTTCACCCAATTCAAATGAGTGACAAAAGGAACAGTTGTACTCGCCAGAAAAAGCATTCTATTGAGCACGTGTATATTAAAATCGTAATACCAGTTTTTTTTTCTGTATCAGGGGTTGCATAATTCAATTGCATATGAAGGTATTCCGATGTTTTTGTCTTTCTCATTTTCAAATCCCAGATAAGCAAACTTTCTCTTCTATTTGTTCCTATAACATCAAGTTACAACGAAGCAATCTAATAAAGCTAACGCCGCCTGAAATTTTCAGCGCGCTCAGACAAGAAGTGACGTAACACGACTGAACAGTTTTCAGTTATAAGCTGAAATATTGGAGCGCTAAGTGGAAGTTGACGGCGCTTTAGGAGAACATGACGTAATTGATTTAGTCAATGTAAACAGGTACGAGGCTGTTCTTGATCTACGACAAGTAAGTAATGATCTTAGTACTCGTAATTTATAATAATACTAATACTAATAAATAATAATATACTGACTCCCGTGCTAGGCGCACCTGTGTTACAGGAATCAGTGTTATCCGCCTTACATCAATACACATTTCAATTTCTATGTTATAAAATACAAATAATAAGTAACACTAGTAGGTATTGAAACATTAAAACTAAACAACAAAAAGTAAAAGCGGGCATGTGAGTGTGTATGTGAGTGTATGAGTATATGTGTGATGGTTAGTGAACGCATGTGAGTGTACATGAGTGTGTGTGTAAGTATCTTAATGTATTTTTTTGCAAATTCTTTGTCTTTCACTGTTAATCGTATCGTAAGGTACTGGTCATACAAATATCTCTCAATCATTACCTAACTGTAGTCCAAAATGGTCAGCACAGCACCTCCTCAATTGCATAACTCACTTCACTTAAAACACTTTAAATCACAATCCGACGGATTTTGAAGGAAATTCGCAATCCATTGCTCCACATGTCCTAAAAATTCGTGTACTTGGCAACGTAAATTCTCAATGAATGTTGTTGAATTGTCAAAATGAAATATGGTCATTGTAAGTATGTTACACACTTACCCCGCAAAATTGCTATCCAACATAAAATAAATACTGAGGCGAGATACGAGGCGACAGGTTTCCTCAAATCCACGACTGGATGACTCACTTTTGGGGAAACCTGTAACTTTGCCTGGGTCAAGATACATCTTAATTATCTGATTCAACGAAGTACAGACTTAATATCACACGAGGAGTATGAGTGACAGAGGCTGAGCTCTACAAAGTCGGATACGTTTTCTAAACCGATAGGCTATATATTATGACCGTTTATGACGTAAGTACGAGTGTGTTCAAACAACTCATAAACATCAAGTTGAATGCCATTTTTGGTGAAGTCGTAAAGAAAATTTAATACACAATTTGTTGCAAATACGTTCAGGCCATACAGTTTAAACATTTTACTATCAAGTAGCGAACTGCTGAAGAAACCATTAGGGAAATGATTGGTTCCATTAAATATCACTTAGGTGACAATTTTTGTTGGAGCCGTCACATTGCGGTAAATATTAAAAAGAAAAGAAAAATTTCATGTCAGACTCTACTTAAAGCTGCTAAGTGGGGGAAAACGATTGTTGAAAAAAATGGAATAGACTGGCAAAGATTTATTTCTGGAAGAAAATGGTGTGAAGAGATATAAAATAATAATATAAGAAAATATGTTGTACCTAAAATGAACTCGAAACTTATAATCGAGCACATGACAGCTCGCAGACCAAGTTTTCGGAGTTTGTTGCGGGCACGTCATGCTCAATTAAGCCACTCTGATCTTATATTTTGACCCCTGACTGCTCCTACAATCATGATTACTATCTCAAATAATACTGTAATTCCTTCACAGAGAAGTCAAGAAGCAAATGTATTCCCAAATAATGTGTATAATCTGTTCCAAAAGTGTTTGATAAAATGTAAACAAACGGATCATAAAACGTACCTGTGGTTGTCAAATTGTAGTGCCAGTTACAAATTGAGTGCTTTGATTTGATTATTTGAACCCGAAATTCTAAGTTTATTTGAAAATTGAGGTTAATTTCATTAACTCAATTTTCATCGATGATTTTTCAATCATTACAACTTTCTTCTTCTTCATCTTATTAAAAAAAAAATAACATAACATCGCGCCTTGTTTCCCCGAAGGGTTCTGCAGAGGTGTACCTGTAGGACACCCACATTTCGCCAGTTATGTTTAGGCCATCTGGCCTAAACATAACTGGCGAAATGCTTTTTTAATAAGATATCTATCTTATTAAAAAAGCCGGATAAGTGCGAGTCGGACTCGCCCACCGATGGTTCTGTACAAATTTGTAAGTACATATTTACATTTATGACCGCGCATAGCGTTGCTTGATTAGGTACTTTAAATAAATACTATATTATTTATGATTTAATTACAAATGTATAGTTTTCAGATTTTTCCCTGTACTTGTAGTATAAGACGATTACTTGCCTATTTTCATAGTTCTAGGTCAGCGGTAAGTACCCTATAAATTGTATTTCCCTTGGGACTGTCGAAATATACGTTTTTGCGGCATAAAAGGTTTGTATTGCCTTTTTTTACGTTAACTTAGAAGTTTGATTTTTTTACAACTTTAAGGGACTGTAAACCTGAGTACATGGTTTTAATTTCATGTCGATACATTTACGCGTTCCTGACATAAAGGGTCTTGACCGACAGACGGACAGACGGACAGCAAAGTGATTCTATAAGGGTTCCGTTTTTCCTTTTGAGGTACGGAACCCTAAAAAATAATTAATTGTTGGAAACAGTGGTCAATTATATAGTTGAAATCTTCTAAATACAGATGAATGTGTAACAAAATTCCTAAGTGAGTGAGTGCGGAAGAATTTAACCTGCACAAGGCACTTACATCAGATACTTTTCGAACAGAACAATATGTAGTTATTTAAATATGTAGTTATTTTTTTGTTTTCTGGTTTACCAAGTTGTCAAAAAATGTATCAACACCTTAATACAGGTTGTCGTTTTGCATCCTCGTCAAATTTCAGGAGGCTGCTATGAAAGACATGTATAATCAAATAAAATTACGATACCTGCTCAATAATAATACATACTTGTTTTTTTAGTTATTTAAGTTTGACAGTTTTTTTGGAATACACCACTTTTACAGAGCAAAATCTTTCTGTTACGCATGCGGTAGTGTGTGTGTAAAAGGGCAGTTACAGTGCGGTATCACATGGTCCGCGTATTAACATACGTGTCACACTCATTATCGAAAATTAGAAAAAAAAAATTAGAAAGAAATAAGAAAGAAGAGATATTTTATTATTGATTCGTGTCGAGAATCATTAGCATAGTTACCTCCTTGAATTTGACGTGGATGCAAAACGACACCTTGTATACTCGTAATGATGTATTCAAATCCAATGCCAATATTATAGTCTGGCTTTGTATTGCCAACAAAAGATAATTGAACTCTCCAAAAAAAAACCTATCACAGTATAGGTTGATTCATTTACACAGTTGGTCAGCCGCCCATGGATTTCATCTTCAGTCGCAGCAAACTAATAAATCCCAGTGATCCACACGGTCGTCGCACACTATATGAAAGCCGCCTGCAATACCAGATATTGATTCTCTATCTAGTGCAGAGAGTCTATATGAATGATAGATGTGACACTGTGAATGTACATAGAACTGGAGTTTATCGACTTGTAGTACTTTTTTTTTTGCAAGTTGCGTGTTTCAAGCACACGGTTTGTATACCTTTCTCATTGGTATCTCTTAGCATAATTTATTTATTGGTATTTTATACCTAGTTTTTGAGAAAAGTTATTAAATATATAAATAGACAAAACTTTTTACAAAACAAACCAACGACTTCCAAAAAAAAAAACAATACATAGTGAAAAATTACTTTAATTTCGGAAGTCGGTGTCTTTGGTATTGTATTTTCGTTTTTTGTCGGTTTTTTTTTTGTATAAAGTTTTTATTTTTCACTTTTTAGTTGTGGTCCCTACCCTTGTGCTTGTGTTGCTTGTGGCTAAATAATAACGCCGCACGGGTCAATCGATCAGGTTATGCTATGCAGGTTTCAAATCAAAGGACTATTGGAGCTCTTTTTAACCCTAGGTATTCCCAGGGACTGCCTGCTGTAGCCAGTTAAAGATAAGCTGTCTTGTATGATCGATGACGTTTATGAATCCTTAAGTAGAGGCAAATTTTTGTAGGATGTTAACCTTCAGACCCTCGAGTGAAATTGCCAGACGATGTTAGCCTTTATTTACAGGTAATAATAGACGTGGCTTGTGGAGGGGCTTGTGGCCAAGTAATAACAGCCGAACGGGTCGATCCATCAGGTTAAGCTACGCTTGCCGCGGTTGGTCCGTGGATGTACCAAGACCCTTCCGTGCCTCAGAAAGCACGTTAAGCCGTTGGTCCCGGCTGTCATTCGTGGATCTTTGACAGTCGTTAGAAGGGTCGTCAGAAGCCTGAAAGTCTGACAACCAGTCTTACCAAGGGGTATCGTGTTACCCAGTAACTGGGTTGTGGAGGTCAGATAGGCAGTCGCTCCATGTAAAATACTGGTATTCAGCTGCATTCAGTTAGACTGGAAGGCGACCCCAAGGTAGTTGGGAAAAGGCAGGCAGATGATGAGTTGTGGTCCCTACCCCACACAAATTCGAATACAACTACCGTGTGTGAATACCACTAACATTGACAGGAAGATATTATAACATGGATGATGTTATATAGACTAAGTGGGAAAAATACGCATTATTGGAGCTAACTCAAAAACTACCCAAGAAAAATTAATAAAATTTACATGGGACCACTGCGCAAGTTTTTTCCACTAAATGGAAAAATAATTTCCAAACTTGGTCCACGTTTGACCAAACTACAGGCTAACATAGAACCACTGATATTACTGATATATCAATGGTTCTCTGTTCGTCTGTATTTTGTATTTTTCTACTACTAGGTACTATCATGCCAATAATAAAATAAATGATCTATAAACATATTTCTTAAAGATACCATTTAGTTATCTTGCCATATATATATATATTAATTTAATTAAATATTCGAAAAAATCCGTTGTTTTTTTTTTTTAAATTATTATATATAACAATTTTCTTAGTTAACTTACTAAGAAAATAGTGCAGGCGAAGCGTATCAACGAAAATATTGAAGCATAGGAATTTTAAACCTTTAACTATACCTAAGTCCAAACGAACAGAAGACAAAACCAAATCAAATCACAGTCGCCTAGAGAAAATATACACTCACATTCACAAAACATGTGACGCGTTATTCAGTCGTGCAAAAACCACGAAAGCTACGTCCCATCTGCCTTACCGACTCCATCATAATCTTGGTTCTCACAAAATCTGCACGGATCACTACGGTTATTGGATTCTGTGCGATGTTCGTCTGTTCGTTTGCTGGTCAGAGAGGTTATTATCATAGCAGATGAGCCAGATTTATACGTACGTTACATTTATTCGGGTGGGAATGTGTTGGAGATTATTTTGCGTGTGAGTTATGAATTTATGATAGGGTGTAAAAGAAAATACACATAGAAAAGAAAAGAATGAGAATGTACATAGAAAAGTTATGGTTGGGAAATTTAAATATCAGTATAATCTTTAATGAACT
This sequence comes from Atethmia centrago, assembly GCA_905333075.3. Taxonomy (NCBI): domain Eukaryota; kingdom Metazoa; phylum Arthropoda; class Insecta; order Lepidoptera; family Noctuidae; genus Atethmia; species Atethmia centrago. The sequence goes on along the minus strand of HG995373.1, from coordinate 4,977,471 downwards.
GAAGGGTATCGAAGTTTAGTTTTTTTTTTGTTTATCCACTGAGCCGGACATCTAGTCAAACCTTTGTAATAATATGGCACAAGCATATTTATTTATTTATTTATTAATTTATTTAACCATGACTGCATGTATACACATATAGAAACAGACAAGAAGAAAAAAAAGAAGTAAAATATATTTTTAAAAAAAATTTAAGTAAATAAAAAATAATATAATATAACAGTAGTAGTAGTTGTAGAAAATTAGTATAATATATTTAATAAATATATTAATATGTTATTTAATTAGAGGATCAAAAGCAACAATCAATTTGGGTTACACAATTGTAACCCAAATTGATTATCTTTAGGTATAGCATAAAAACTAGTACTAGTCTAGTACTAGTTTTTAAAAGTTCTGCAAAACAGGAGACCTCGCGAGCACATACTTTTCTGCAACAATTAATACACCACTAAAGTTAATTAATCTTAAAGTGAGCAATTTACTGCATTTTGAGGAGCTATTCTGGTCATCACGCCGAAGAGCCTCATCAGACCTTCACGAAATTTCTATGAGACCAACGTAAAGTCGGATCTCATAAGGCGGAGATATCCAGTAGCTCCCTTTTTGCCCCCTTTTGGAAGAAGTACCCCTCCAATCAAAAACCTCCAACGACAAAAAAAAGAAACTATAAAGTCGTAAAACCTATATACCAAGTTTCGTGCAGATCTGTTGTATAATACGACCTGTAGAGGAGAACCAATAAACTAACAGAGGAAAGCAAATTTTGCCAGACTTGAAGCAGAGACACTTCGCTCGCTCGGTCAATTAACGGTAGTAGAGCTTCTTAGAAAATAGTTCTTACGTGACTTTCCTGTTTACTAACCACATGGGACAAATGGAAAGCGGGACGGAACGGGATAAATCTAAATTGACCATTAACACCACTAAACTGATCTTGTCCCTGAAAGGTATAACAGAGACAAACACAACTCCTCTTTTCACTGAACATCCATAAAAGCATAAACTTACAAAGTTAAAAATACCCACAACAAGCTGTAAACAACAAAGTTAACTACCATACATACATTATGTACAAAACGTTGCACCTTTAAGTTCTTGTGAATAGTTTACAAAACAGTACGTACTCGTTGAGACAGATGCTAAGTGGACTTTGATGGGCGGCCGCTAATGGCAGTGAGGGATGTAAGTGCGGAGAGAATAGCGATTTTGTATAATTGATTCTGTTGAAGTTTATTTGGGGTTTGAAACAAAGAAATGAAAGAAAGAAAAATATTTTATTTGGGACATGCACAAGAAATACAAAAATAAAAAGGAGCATTAAAAACTAACAAAATTTACATAAATTTTCGATTAAACAAAATAAAAAAAAAAAAAACCTTTTGGGTGTTGGTTGTTTTGGGGTCACCTCGAGCGAGCGGTTTGCACGTCTATTATTACCTGTAAATAAAGGCTAATATCGTCTGTGGGCAATTTCACTCGAGGGTCTGAAGGTTAACATCCTACAAAAATTTGCCTCTATTTAAGGATTCATAAACGTCATCGATCATACAAGAGAGCTTATCTTTAACTGGCTACAGCAGGCAGTCCCTGGGAATACCTAGGGTTAAAAAGAGCTCCAATAGTCCTTTGCTTTGAAACCTGCATTTTTTCGTCAGATACACATAATAAAATTAATTATGTCATACATAACCTAACATGCTGTGGAAATGCGTTCCTTGAGAAGCATGTGTGGTGTGACTATAAATAATATGCTGAAAAATGATGTGATAAGGCAACGATGCGGCTTAAAGGAAGATGTAGTGATAAAAATTGAAAACAGTATGCTTCGATGGTTTGGTCATGTTGAGAGGATGAATGAAAGGCGACTAACAAAAGGTCGACTAACAAGGCAGATGTGAGTGGAAATTCGGGGAGGGGACGCCCCAGGAAGACATATAGTGACCTCATTAATGATGTTCTTCAAAAAGGTCAGGGGCGTAGTACTCGCAACCGGCGTGCGTGTATGACCAGATGTATGAACGTAAACGAAGCAAAAAGAGTATAAGGAGCGTAGCAGGTGGCGTTCTATAGTTTCTGCCTACGCCCATGGGAAGAAGGCGTGAGTTTATATATGTATGTAACCTAACATTCTGAGAATGTAAGAGATCAGTACATAAAGGGGTTTACGTTATTCTCTTACATTTATAAACGCTGCTTAAAGATAAGCGACGTTTAATCGTCAATAAATGTACGGATAAGCAGACGCTAATCACAACTTTAAGCAGCCTGTATAAATAATTAAAAACACGACTGCCCTGCCAAAAAACGAACTAAAAAGTAAAAAACAAGTTGTATGAGTTAATCTGTATAAACAAAGCGAAAGGTCATACATTTTCTCGCTTACTAAACAGATACATAAAATTTGGAGTGACTGTTTGTAATATTAAAATAACCGCTTTTTACTAAATGCTGGATATATACACGGTACATATACCACAATAACATTTTTTACAATTTTTGTTTGTCTGTCTGTCTGTTTGTTCCGGCTAATCTCTGAAACGGCTGGACTGATTTTGACGGGACTCACTTTCACTGGCAGATAGCTGATGTAATAAGGAGTAACTTACTTAACTTTACTTTTATCTTATAAAAAGAGACGCGGGCGAAGCCGCGGGCTGCAGCTAATAAACCATATAATTCTAAGTGGTGGTATTTTTATTTTAAGCACTAAAGGTGGAAATACAACGCGGCGAGGCGAGGCGTAGATGGCGTGGGGGTGAAATGTTTATTTTGTATGTACATCCTACCTATGTAAAATATACAATTTATAGGCAGCAGCCTATAAATTGTAGCGTTTTGGCATGTGCTCATCAAGCTTTCAATTTGATACCCATATTGTAATAATTGAAGATTTTTTTTTACTTCTAAGCCTATGTCTCTCGGGGTGATGTAAGGATTCTAACGATACCCCATACATCTAAATCTGTTCAGGCATTTAAATGTTATGGTGGCACAAACAAACTCACATAAATACATACATACATGAGCCCTAAACACATAACACTCCTTTTGTGCAGTCGTGTCGTGTAATGATAAACGTTGCAACAGTAAGTGAAAAATCATGGCTGTCGCTACCACCTCTAACTTGTTCCACAACAGCCGCCATCGGCTGCCACTCATTATTACAGAACGCTACGAGGTCTGCACATCTTAGAGGAAATACTTAACAACTCGCCGACTCATCACATTAATTGTTACACTTAAGTTTCGAGCGAATTTTTAAGAGTGTGCTGAAGGGACTTGTGGGGTTCTTGGGGACTTTTGATATAAGACCTACCAAGTGGTACAGTCAGCGTCAATAATATCGGGACGAACAGACTGTTCAAAATGTTTTAAACAACTATGAAATTAAAATATTAACTCAATGACACAAGAACTGGTTCAAAATGAAGAAAGTACACGACAACTGTCATTCCGACAAGAGTTTTATGAAATCGAGATAAAGTTTAATTTTCTTAGTTGTTGAGATCATTTTGAACAGTCGGTTCGTCCCGATATTTTTGACGCTGACTGTATGAGGGGCCTTCATCAAGTGGTACACTGTGTCTTCGACATTGTACTCGTATGTACCTGATATTTGCACGCCACACTTGGCAGAATGTGATGATACCATCGACTAAACCTAAGACCATATATATCATATTCTGACAAATAAATGATTATGATTATGATTATGACATTGTGCCATTATCATAGGAGATAGCTAGAAAGTGAGCGATGATGAGGAAACATGATTACAGTATTTTATGTTATACAAAAAGCATAAAAAAGCGATATTTACATGATTTTTTTGTATGAGCAGACTCGATTTTTTGCCAAATAAATGTTATTCTGTTTTTCTTTGTTTCTTTATAATAATTAAAAAACAAATATATCCAGACATATACCTTACAAACGAGAAGGTACGAACCCTGACAGGCGCTTTGTTTTGTGATTTTATTTCATCAACACTGCTCTAAAAAGGGTGAAGGAAAACATCGTGAGGAAACCGGCATGTCTTGGAACCAAAAATTCGAAGACATGTGACATCTACCAACCCACACTGGGCCCGCGTGGTGGATTGCGGCCCACACCTTCGCACCGAGAGGGGGCCAGTGTCCTAGCAGTGGGAACATTATAGGCTGATTATGTATACCTTACAAACTAACATAAATATAAAGTACTAGCTTTTTCAGAATTTATCACACGGGCCCATACTGCCAGGATAAAAAAGTATCTTATGACCTAACCCAGGTCTTGGTCTAACCATGTGCCAAATTTCTATCAAATCCGCTCAGCCGTTTTAGCGTGAAAGCGTTACAAATAAACCAACAAACTCACTTTCGCATTTATAATATTAAGTTAGGATAAAACAAAACTTGTGTTAATAAATAAAGCTTAAGGCGCTGACAAGACCCAATTGACCAAAATAGGCTTCGCTTAAGAAAAAATATTGCCAAATCTGTATAGTTTGTGGTAGCGGAAAAAATATATGTCAATTTTGAACATATTTCCCAGAACTTGGTTGTTACCAAAACACGTTTTGAAAACAAAATCTCGATACAAACTAACGTTAAACTAACCTCTTACTTTGAGTTCTAATCCAAAATGTCTGTAACAAGAACGTCTTATTTGAATGCAGAACTTGGTTGTTTTTTATTTTCGATTACTCAACTCAATTTTGAGTAAATAGATAATTACTTCATATTTTGCAATAAATTACAAGCGTTGTGTCATCGCGCTTCTCTTCCTTTTCAATGGAATTTGACAGTGACCGCGGTTGAGGTGTTATCAGCGTCTTAAAACTGTGTTAGTGGCACTTCACTTCACTAGTTTAGATTTATACAATGTGGAGACAACAGACTATACAATAATAAATTATTAATGCCAGTGATTTCGTGTTATATTTTGAAACTATCAAATATCCTAACGTCAAAATTAAAAAGTGATTTTTTCAAACAAACTAAATAGCAGAGGAGGGCCGATTATGAGTCTTGCCTATCAACCTTTTAGGGTCTTAGTTCCATACCCGAAGGGTGGTACCCTTCGGGTTCAGAACCCTACGAGGGCGACACTGAAAGTTTTTAGAACTGGCCACTAGTAAACGATATAATAAAAAAAAAGTTAATTTTTTGAAAATGGATGTCTTTGCCAATATTATTGTGTATGTATTTTATTCATTTGTCATTTTTTTACGATTTGGCGGCAAATTGAAAATTGTCTGTGTCACGTCACCATGAATTTAACTCGAGAAAATTTTCGTAAAATGATTTTTTATGACTTTCGATGTCATTTAAGTCAACAAGAAAGTTATGATAGACTTTGATTGGCCTTCCACAATGAAGCCCCATCTCGTCCTATCGTTTACAACTGGCTTAATGAGTTTAAACGTGGTCGTACTAATCTCACCCGATGATCTGCGTGAGGGACGGCCTTCTACGGTGACGACTAAAGATAACATCAGTGTTGTGCGGCGTATGATAGAGACTGACAAAAGAGTGACTTATCAGCAGATTCGGGCAAGCTTAGGCATGTTATGAGTCAAGTGCACAAAATCCTCCATGAACATTTAGCGGTCAGGAAGCTTTATGCCCGGTGGATGCCTCATAATTTGACAGAGGCCCAAACACTCCGTCGTGTTGATTGGTGTCGTGAAATGGTTCAAAGATTTAACGGAGGTGACTCAAATGCTGTGTTCGACATACTTACGGATAGTAAAACCTGGATTTATTATTATGATCCTGAAACTATGAGGCAGTTTGCTGTCTGGGTGTTTCCTTTCGAGGAGTTGCCAACTAAAGTGAAGAGAGGTCGAAGCGCGGGAAAAAAATGGTGGCTTCGTTCTTCGGAAGGACAGGTCATTACGCAACAATTGTTTTAGAGGATCAAAAAACAGTTACTGCAGAGTCGTACACTAACAATTGTTTGCTACTTGTCTGGGAAAAAGTTTGGGAGAAACGACCTCACAGTAGGATCCTCCTTCACCACGACAACGGCTCGTCGCACACTACCAAGCAAACAATCGACTACTTGGCGACGTCAGACGTGGAATTCCTGGATCACCCGCCCTATAGCCCCAACCTCGCGATTTTTATTTATTTCCGAAAATAAAAGATAAGCTTCGAGTAAAACGTTTTATGGACGCCGAGGAAGCAGTGGCTGCGTTTCAAAATGCCGTCGAATATATCCCTAAGGACGAGTGGGTAAAATGCTTTTCTCAGTGGTTCCATCGGATGCAGCGATGTATTGATGTAAATGGACACTATTTTTAAAAGATATAATAATACTAATAACTTGCTAGTTTATTCAGTTTTTGGTTTTCTAGGAACTTTCAGTGTCACCCTCTGCCTCCGTTGTCCGTCCGCCCATCCGTCCGTCTGTCTGTCAGGGGCCTGTGTCTCATGAACCGTAATAGGAAGACAGTTGAAATTTTCACGGATTGTGTATTTCTATTGACGCTATAACAACAAATAATAAAAATAACGACCTACAGTAATATCATCTGAAATCAGTTGTAGCTGAATTTCTCATATATATTCATCATTCTCAATTTGGACCTTACGTCTTTTGTGGGCGATGTGCTTGATAAAGTTGTAAAATTTTCTAATACATTTAATAGACGTAACATTGTAACATTTTTTGCATTAATGCGCCGACTTAGGTTTGCATGTGAGCTTTCTGAAATGTTATTAGTCCTATGCCTCAAAGCCTCCTAGCTAAATACGCTTATAAGCTGAGAAAACTAATCAAAATTTCCTTTAATCCAATAACGCTCTCTAAATAGAATCAGTTTGATAGCTTCAACACCACTTTCTTCTTTTATGTAATCCCAGCCTTTTACAAATTTATCAATCTGCAATAGTGGAAAAACTGAGCATAATGAAATAGTTCTTTTTTGATTTAGTTTTTGAGATACCTAATTTTTTGCTTTTCTCCAAATACAGCCTACAATTTTAACTGTCGGACAAAATTCTTTAATGCTGTTCAGAATAGACATTTCAACATGTAATATTTTGTCACAATGTAATATTTTGGATCCCAATTTAACTGTGATCTTATCATTTCAAATAACGCAAAATAAGTGGATTGCTTTTTGTCAATTAGAAAAGCATAAACCAAAGGCGCAACATTAGTAGACTCATTTGTGCTTCCCGTATCGCCAAATATATAGTAAATAATAATACGAAAGGTCTGGGGCAACATTTAAAGGTTCCGTCCGCATAGTACTCATTCAACTTTTTCATCAACTCTCTTGCTTTTAATGAACAAAAACTATTATACGCGTTCCTTCATAATAATAATCAGTAAATAGAATATCTTTAAATTTTAGTGGTACTTCTATTACTTCCGTATTAGAAAATACCGTTATTAAGATGTTTCAAGCATTATAAAGGCTATGCTTCAAATTTGATTTAATGGAAATGCAGTTAAAGTATCATATGATGTATTTTAGTTAAAGTATCGTGATATAGTTTTGGAATAGGTTTATCGGAAACCTTTACTTATTTTTTCAAGTTGTCTATCGATAGCGATATTTCATTTTGTATTTCATTTGGAGCACAATGTGGCGTCGTGTTTACAACTTCCTCATTTACCTAAAATTAAATAAAATCTTCCATTACTTATTATTAACCGTGTTTCCGTAATAACTGTAGGATTGGACTATAAATAGTAATTCAAAGATACATAGAACTACCTATTAGTACGTACATTAACGGTCAGCGATCCTTTGCAACTCATTTTCCTTTTATTTTCGCATCTCCAATATGCATTTCCACTTTTGTAAACAGGAACTTTATAGTATTGACGACAATTCCATAGCATCACCGTTCCAGATTTACTTTTCACATAAACACACGCAACCTCTTCATCCTTTATTTTTTAAATATTTTATTTGTAATTATTAGATAATTTTTTGTAGGATTTTATTTCAAAGTCTGTGTCAAAGTAAAACAAACTTTACCATTAAGATAGGAATATATGTCAATGAACTTTACGGACACAAATTGACACAATTATGACAAATGAATTGTTATATAATTGATAACAATCAGCCAGTTCCTACTTATTTACTGCAAAGAGGTTCAATATAGCCATAAACCAGTAGTGGATCGCCCGGAGGACACGGTGGAGCATACGGTGGAGGTCTGCCCAGCTTGGGCAGAGCACCGCCATGTCCTCGTGGAGGAGATCGGCGGCAGAAATCTCTCGCGTCCGGCCCTGCTTCAGGCCATGGTACGGAGCGAGAGGGCATGGGCAGCCGTCACCTCCTTCTGCGAAGCAGTAATGCTCGCAAAGGAGGAGGCGGGACGGTTGAGGAAAAGGCAAATTTCGCGCCCTCTCGCCCCTAGCCGCCAGGAGACGCTCTGGGCGTCGGGAATCCCGGGCGGATTTCCGGCCACCGTAGGCGCGGGCTTGCGGACGGTGAGCAATGGGTAGCTCACCGTCCGGTAAGGACCAGGCCCGGGCCGACGGCGCGTTGTAGTCCACGCGCGCCTCAAAGAGATGTCGTCAGCACAAGCGTAGGGGTCCACTAGGGCCGATGCCTGCCGGGGTCGCGGGAAGGTACTAAAGGATTACCGAGGCCCCTGGCAACACAGGCAACAGGAAGGAAAACTAAAACCCACCCGGTTTTAGTCAGTAAGAGTCTGAGACACCCTCCCGCTCCGCCGAGAGCGGGAGAAGTTATTTAAAACCCACAAAAAAACCATTAAGATGCAGCTGTGGTTTTTAGGGTTGGCAAGTTATTTTTTAAATGAATTGAACCACAGAACTCTCAAAAGGTGCTGTGGTCCTACTATTTTTAAAGTTGGACAGAGCAGTTGGACCACTGCCCCGGACTGGAATTTTTGTACTGGGACCGTCTTGAGACATACGCAGTTTAATTTATTGTCGTATAGTATATACCTTGTATTCTATCTAACTCTTTAATGGAATTATTAAAGTACGATAGTTCCTATATTTTTCTGGCTTTTTAAAATGTATTTACAGGGAAATATACTTGAATCTGAATATTAAACAAGCTGAAACTAAAATAATATGTACAAGTACCCATATAATATTATTATTTACGAGACATCTCCAAGCGAAATGAGATCTTATTTTTGATTTTTTTTTTCTCTCTTTTCTATATTTATGTATAAATTGTCATTCATAAGGTTGTTATTGCGCTGTTGGAAATAAATGTTTTTTTTTAAAAAGCCATTGGTCGACTCTTCACATGACCAGAGACCCATCCTTTTGGGCACTTTTCCTGTTGACAGCGATGCGGACGATTTTTTTATGCCTTATAGTTTTTCCTCTCCTTTTTATATTTATATATTATTTAAATATTATCTTACTCAGTACATAAAAAACCCAATTTTATTCATCATCATTTTAATATTCTTACCTCATGTAATTTTGAAATTCACTTATTTGACATAGGTACACAAATAATTTTAAGCTCATCTTTATTCTCATACTTACTCTCAAACATAGGCACGAGTTTTTTTCACTTTCCGAGTTCTAATATAACTTGGTGTTCGCGTCATGTTTCGCTAAGCAAGTTAGGAAGATCTTTTGTTCAAATTCATCGCGTGTCCGTTGAAAATTGAGTTTGCCTCGAAACGCATCAAACTTTGCCCGCCATGTTGATGGAAGACGACGTAGTTTTTGTAGACTTTTCTTTGAAAAATAAGTAATGTTACGATGTTTTTGAAGTGTGTTGAAAATGGCTGTTACGAAGGCAAGACCTAATGTTAGTTTGTAAACGTTTACTGTTGAAAATAGTCAATCTTCCTCTCCTTTTCCTCGTGTCGATGACCTATATTTTGTCCGACCATTTCGTAGCGACCTAGACAGTTCTTTCGTTCGCTTAATTTAAGTCCTGGAGGGCGCAGCTAATTGTGCACGACGAGCAGGAGAGAAAGTGCAGCATATTCTGTGATGGAGCTCCACACTCACACTGTGTTTGAGATAGGTCGATTATATCTCATCTGGCCAGATTGGATCAGTAGCGGCCAACTTGAACCAGCAGTCGCTTCACAGATTTCTATATTGCCCACAATCGATATCAGTCCAAAAATCGAATATCAATAAATACTCGGAGAGGTTTCGCATTTGATATGATATTATCATTATCACCAGACTTTGAAGAAGAGTTGGTAATCATAGTATTTTAAGGCATAATCAGCCGATTATGTTCCCACTGCTAGGACACAGGCCTCCTCTCATTGAGAGAGAGTGGGCTGTAATCTACCACGCTGGCCCAGTGTGAGTTGGTATATGTCACATGTCTTCAAATTTTTTGTTCTAGGACATGCCAGTTTTCTCACGATATTTTCCTTCACCGTTTTGAGAGCAGTGGTGATGAAATTGTTTACACAAAGAAATGTGCCTGCTTGGATTCGAACCAACGACATACAACTCGTAAGTCGGGGCCTTTACCACTGGGCCACCACTGCTCTCAACTCTCACTCACACTGCTCGCTGTATTTTAGGGATTTGCGATCAAATCGAAATTTCGTTTTATTTTTTTAATATTTAGGATGAAGAGGTAAATTCTTGCCTTTGACTTGTGGCGGCCATCTACATCGCCACTGCGAACTGTGCATCACACTGAAGTCACGCAAAATCCTACATCGCGCAAGCAGAGTTTACCGCGCAACTAGCATATATACAACATCCCGACATCAACCGTCGGGCAGTTGCCCACCAGACACGACACCCGTCTGGTCGGAGGATCCTCCCTTTTCTATGGAGGATGAGTGAACTTTACACCCTGTTCCTCATGCCTCTATAGACTAATAGAGTTACCAAAGCGTAATTGCTTCGTATTAGCACTGAAAAGTGTAATGTTTAGGTAATTACCAGCTTAGTAAACGTATTCGAGAGTACTTACAGTGCCTACCTGTGTTAGAATATTTTGAACTGAAAACTTCTTTAGGCGCGTTGAGCGGTTTTTGGTAGAGGCAAAACTTATGGGTTCGCGTCACCGACATGTCCATGCCGACATGCTGTAGTAGCAGTACGTGAAGTTAAATTGACCATGTGAAAAGTTTAATTTGTATGTATGTACCTACTGTGCATTGTTTGCCTCCATGGTGTAGTGGTCGCAAGCGCTACTGCTGAGTAGTTCGGTTTTTCTATCTGGAATTTCTCAGTAGCAGCCCGGAGTCTGGATTTGTGCCCGGTTGATGGCAATAGGCTCGCCCCCTATTACAGGTAGGTACACCTCTGCCTAACGGCAGTCCCCATGAATGCCTATTTTTTTCTTATTATTGTACACGCTAGAGGTATGGTTGTATAGATATTTTACTTTATTTTGACCAACCATTTTGACCAATTTATTTTACACCCCCTGCAGCAACAATTAATAATAATTCTATTCTATTCTGATCTACATGATGTTGTCAACATCTATTGCCCATCCTTCCAGCATAATCCCTTAAATATCGTCTACACCGCAAATAATACACATAATATAATAACTCACCCCAGACCTTAGTGAACAAGAAGGCAGCTAGGTTTCAAATATAACTCTCATACATGACACTAAATGGATTTGGTAACAGCACAGACCCCAGACGTGCTCGCACTTGATTAAAAACAGAACGTGTAAAACGAACCCGACCGAATTATACACTCTACAGTGGGTGATGTTATTTCTGACTTCTGACTAGTCGTGAATAGAAAATACACTAGTAAAAAACAATTCATTCATAAATACATGGGTTAGATTTTCGTGAAAAAGCGTGGCATTATAAAGTAAAACTATTTATTTATTTAAAATTCTCGCCCACAATTAGGTACAAAGGCAGACTTATTGACTCAGGCATTCTCTACCAGTCAACCAAGGGTGGTGAGGAGACAAGATGGCAGGTGCTTTGAGAGGAAATAATAATAATGAAAAATATTAAAAGATAGGTAACATAATGGATTATAACTAGAATAGGTACAGAAGTATATACATAGATTACAAACTTATAATACAAATAAATACATATTAACTACAATATATAACTACTTTATACCTTCGCAGTATTATTATGGTGATAATTGTTAAAGATACATTGGTGTTCAAACTATTTATCCTAACTAATATTATAAATGCGAAAGTGAGTTTGTTTGTTACGCTTTCACGCTAAACGGCTGAACGGATTTGGATGAAATTTTGCACATGGGTAGACCATGACCTGGATTAGGACATAAGATACTTTTTATCCCGATATTCTTACAGGATTGAGACTTATGCTGGAGAAACATCGGGACGCAGCTAGTAAAAAATAAACAGTTAATGTAAATACATACAGTTTTGTGCATTTTACAAAAATACATAAGGACGCGTTTAAAACTTAGCATAGCTCTCTTGACTTACAAAAACTAGCCATTAGTTCCATAATAATAATAATAAAAAACAATAATAATAACTTTATTTGCATCATAAAAATACAATCTTAAAATTTGGTATTTTTAACATTCGGTAGGTAGACACTACAATAGGTACCTAGACACTACAAACGTGTCGCGGGAAGGGACTAAAGGGTTACCGAGGCCTCTGGCAACACAGGCAACGGAAGGAATACGGGTGGGTTTTAGTCAGTAAGAGTCTGACACACCCTCCCGCTCCGTCCAGAGCGGGAGAAGTTATTTGATGACTTCCCACCTAAAAAAAAAAGACAGTACAAACGTAAATAAATAGGTTTCTGCACTTAAATACTAACCAACAATGTGTTAAGTGGTTTCTCACCTTTCTAACGTCTTGTAAATATTGTTCGTCAAATACTTACGTCACATAATAATAATAATATGAGACGACTGTTTTTATTCTGCACCTAGTAATAATAACATTGATGACGATGAGAATTAAGACAGAGACCATCGATCACTAATTATTAGTGATCGATGACAGAGACACAATAATTATAGCTACCAATAGGATGTAAGATCAAAGCATATTTTATAGCACAATTTAATAGTCCCTCGACTATGGGAAACAATACATGGGGAATAAAGTGTCTCGCGTGATCAAATAAAGGAAAATGTTAGAGTCTTCATGAATGGCAATGCTTTAGTTCATACAGCACCTTCTGTAGTCAAATCAACCTAGAAGACTCAAGCAAGTCTATAAAGCCCTGGGCGTCGGAAATCCCGAGCGGATTTCTGGCCACCGTAGGCGCGGGCTTGCGGACGGTGAGCAATGGGTAGCTCACCGTCCGGTAAGGACCAGGCCCGGGTCGACGGCGCGTTGTATTCCACGCGCGCCTCATAGAGATGTCGTCAGCACAAGCATAGGAGTCCACAAGGCCCATGCCCGCCGGGGTCGCGGGAAGGTACCGATGGGTTACCGAGGCCCCTGGCAACACAGGCAACGGAAGGAATACGGGTGGGTTTTAGTCAGTAAGAGTCTGACACACCCTCCCACTCCGCCCAGAGCGGGAGAAGTTATTTGATGATTTCCCACCCAAAACAAAAGCAAGCCTATAAAATTCCCATTGCTGGGACAATGGAAACCACGCGGGCCCAATGCGGGTTGGTGGATGTCACCTCTTTGAATTTAAGTTTTGGTTTAAGTCCATGCCGGTTTCCGTTAACCACCTGTTACCCACCGTTTACTGCACACGCCTGGGTTCGCACCGACGACATACAACTCGAAAGTCGACGTTGTCGCAGTTGGATGACAACTGCTCTTTGAGATCAGAATTACCCTAAAATCTACCACCATTATGGAACACCCCCGTGTATGCAGAATGTCCCGTTATAATGAACACTCACCCTGAGGTACAACCTAAATTGATTCCACAACTTACAGCGCCGGCACTGATTAGAATGTAATATTGTTGCATTTTATTAGAATTTATCGCGGGATGTGCTGAAATGGGGGGTGGGGTGTACACCGTACTAGGATGCGCTGAGATAGGGTGGGGTTGTGGGGTGTTTTGTAATTACGTTTAGGCAATATACTGCTCTGCTCATGACTGGTAATTACTGCTTGCTCATAATTTAATTAGTGTTATTATTTTGTTGTCAGTTTTGTGGCTGTTTCTATTTTTTTTTGCTAAGCATGTACTTATTCTAAAATGGAGATTTAAGGCTCATGCATAATAATGAATAATCATTTTAATAAACGCTACTACTGAACACGAGGTCCTAGGTTCAATTCCCGAGTCGGGCCGTGTTATTGGATTTTTCATCTGGAATTTCTCAGTAGCAGCCCGGAGTCTGGATTTGTGCCCAGTTGATGGCAATAGGCAATAGGTTTTAACAAAGGTTTAATGGAGCTTTTTAATTTCTTGGCTTAATGTGGGTATACTACACCTCTGCCCAACCCTTCGGAGAAACAAGGCGTGATGTTATGTTGTTTAATTTCCTTTTTGCGTCTCCGTTTCTCACTCTTTTCCACAGACACGAATCCTAAGGCCCAACAGAGGGAACATTATAGGCTGATTATGTAAACACTTCATGCATAGCTTTCACGCTTTTTATCTAAGGAGATCCTCAAAAGTAGTATCTAATAATTTTTATAATTTAAAACGTTTTCTCATAACGCAAATTTGCCCCATTTTCCCTAATGCATTCAATGTTCCTCCATCTCCCCTATAAATGCACATTACCTTATAAATAATATATGTATGTGTTGTATAGAGGGGTTCAAAACTGTGTTAAATCAATAGTCCGATGTGAGAACGTATTGTGTTGGACCCTTGTCTGTGCGACACTACAACAATCATTGTCAAACGAATTGTTTGATACAGGGCTGGCATACGGACGGGAATTCGTATTTGTTTGTTAAATCATGTAGCTAGGCAAATGCCTGGCTGAAAATGCGTACCTATTTAACTCCAGTGAAAATTCACTGCAATTAAATGATGAAATGATTTTATTTTCTGTATGTAGGTAGGTTTGTACAAACACTTTTACAAGTCAATCATATTAAAAAAAAAAAAACTAGATGAGCTCGGCGTTTCCTATCTAGTCTGAGAAGAAAGGCCGAAACAAACTCAGAGGTCACAGTCTCTTTTAAAGTCCAGACATAATCTTGGTCAGATCATGTGAAGACCATGTAAATTGGTGTCTGAAATGGTCTTTTGAGGAAAGAACCACACTGATTGAGTGGACCTATCCAGTCAGTGCATGCATTTGTCAGTAATCGTGCAGCTCAACGATTCGACGAACATTACCAAAGAAAGGACCGAAAGAAGGAGGGTAGGCCGCTTTAATGACTCAAACTGTCAGACCAAGATTAAAACTAACTGAGAGAAAAAATAAAAACAATAACCCACAGAGTCTTCACATTCGCAATAATTAAAAAATATAATACTTTAAAAAGTTAATATTCATGTCATTGTATATATAAAAATCATCAATGTCAATTAGTTTATAAGAATTCAAAAATAAATAATCTTGGTCAGATCATTTGAGGACCATGTAAATTGGTGTCTGAGGTGGTCTCTTGAGGAAAGAACCATACAGATTTAAGTGGACCTGTCCAGTCAGCTTTGCTGCTGTCATCTTGATAAATCAGGTACAATACTTTATATTTTACTTGATATTAGTTTGTTTACGTACTATAATTTCACCAGCAATTACATTCTTCACTTTTAATACGGCTACTTATTGATGCCAATGACCTTTGAACGTAAACATAACCTTAGTTTGGTTTGGTGACAGAACTCCTTTGTGCATCTAAATTTCATTTTTCTTTTTTAACTAATCATCTCATAGATTGCTGCCACAACTACCTGCCTACCTTCTGTCTTCTAATTTCTCGTCGCTTCCTTATTAAAGTTATAATTATGATTATGACTCGCAGCGCCCGCGCTCGCCTCGAAGAGTCCAAACTCAATCAGGCTTTGAGCGAATTAAAGGCGTCAAAGGAGTCCTGTGACCAACTAAATAAGGAATTAGATGACAATGAAAGGGTGCTCTTTGATGCCCATGAAAAGAATAGGAAGTTGAAAACTGAAATGGCTCAGATATATACTCAATACACTGATGCCATAGAAGAACGGGATAGACTTCAGCTTGTTGTAGACGGGTTCAGCCAGTGTAGCTTAGAGTATGAACAAACTCTTAGTCATAAACATTTTCTACAACAGCAGCTACATGAGGCTCAAAGTCAAATAACAGAACTTCAGAATACAAATCATAACATCACTGCCTCGCTGAATCAAAGTCTGTTCAATGAGTTGATGCCTATTGCCCCGTCCATGGTTTCTGCCATCAACCCCTCTTGCACAATAGATTTGACTGGTGATGATTCAAAGTCATGTAATTCAATGCGGGTAGTCACCAGTAAGAACAAACTTAAAAAATACATAAAAATTAATAAATACATTGTTAAAACACAAAATATGGTTAAAAGGCAAAAGTTCTTTATTAAAAATGTTAAACTTAATAGAGAAAGGCTAAATTTACTGAAACAATTAGATATGTATTCTTTTAATTTGGAACAAAGTACCAGGAAGTACAACATTGATACAGAGTACTTGCAATCTGAACTTGACCATTTACAGGAGAAACTTAGTTCAATGACTAACAAATATAATACCTCTGAAGATCTCATGAGGGAATATGTGTTGGCAATGAATGAGCTGGTGTACTCACAAAAAAACAACTGTGAGCATTGTCAAACACCATCCAATGTACTTACACCGGACCATTCATTGACAAGATGGAATACCACCTTACCGCAGCCCTGTGTTGATTTGACATTTCCTGCTATTAATAGTTCCAATAAACAATCTAAACAAAGTGTAAAAAATGATATAGTATTATTTTGTGACGAAATTGGAAAGGACTTAGGCCACTTGTTGACAGATGAATATCCGGGACACTCCATAATAAATTACTGTATGCCTGGTTGTTCTTTATTTGATATTATGAAAAAAATTATTAAATGTAACTTCACTAAGGACACTACTTTATTAATTTTTATGGGTAATAGGGGAAATGTGAACAAAGGAGAATTGCTCCAATATTATAGAACATTGTGTAATCTTAGTTTAAGAAAAATTGTGTTGTTTACATTTCCTTATAGTAACAGTTTGCCACAGGAAGAAAATAAGTTAAGATTTGATATTAATTTGACATTGCTTAATTTGACATTTAATAATAATCAATTCCGTTTAATTGATACTAACAATTATGTTGGTAATAATTTGTATTTGACAAAAGATAGATATAATATTACTATGTACTATCTTTCTAACTTTTACAAAAGACAGATAGCTGTGTCGCTATCATATTTTTTTTCTATCTCAGCCAAAAATTTGGCTAAACAACTTGCTTCTTTTGAGCAATGCAATGATATTTTAAATAATTCTGACAATCATTTGGCATCAACTAATGACATTGATTATCATTTAAATTAGAAATTAGGACAATAGAGGAAACCTCTTGCTTAACAAATGAAGATAATTTAAATAAAGGTTTAAATCATCTTAATGTTACACAAAGTTCTTTAATATCACACCCATCAAATTGCAGTAACCTAAATAAATGTAATAATAATACTCTAAAAATCGTTCATCAAAATATACAGGGTGTGATAGGTAAGGAATTGGAACTGCAGCTGTTCGTGAATTGTAATTATATTGATATTCTATGTGTAACTGAACATTGGTTAAAAGTCCACCAGTTCATGTTCAGCTTTAACAATCACCAGGTTGCCAGCTCGTTCAGCAGAGTTAATATGATACGTGGTGGCTCTCTAATAATTGTTTGTAACAATACGAAATTTAAAGAACGTAAGGATATTGTGAGCCTCTCTGTTGAGCGAGTTATTGAAATAGCTTGCATTGAGCTTGAGCAGTTCATTGTAATGAGCGTGTACAGGCCCCCATGTGCTTCATATGATATTTTCGAGAAATATATGGAAGAAGTATTATTAAAGACTTGTAACAGTAATAAAACACTTGTTGTCTGTGGAGATTTCAACATTAATATATTGGAAAAATCTGCTGCAGTAAATAAATTATAACTTTATTAAAATCCTATAATTTGTACAATACATTCTTTGAGCCAACTAGAATAACTGCCACTAGCGCTACCTGTATTGACAATATTTTTACAAATTTAAGACCTTCTAGCCATTCAATTGTAAATGAGTTGGACTCTGATCACTGTGGCCAGTTGGTCACTTTCCCTCAGAAAATAATCAGAGTTCAAAGAAAACTTATGAGTTTTGTTCCTGTTAACAAAAGTCGCTTAGAACAATTTAAAAATAATTTAATGGAAAAACTACCGGGTTTGCCTTATCACACTGACCCGGACCAAGCATATACTTTACTATTTAACCTCATCAATTGTGAATTTAGGAAGGTATTCACCTCAAAAACATTGCCTGTTTATGATCGCGTTATATTTAGTGACTGGGCAACACCAGGTATTTACAAAAGTAGGTTGAGGTTATATGAACTGTATCATGAAAAAACATATAACCATGATGAAACTTTTAAAGAATTTGTTAAGAATTATTCTAAAACTTTTAAAAGAGCCTGTTCCTCAGCAAAAGCCATACACATTAAAAATAAAATAAAATCTTCTGGAAATAAAATTAAAACAACTTGGAATATTATTAATTCTGAAACGGGAAGAACGACAGTACGGAATCGTGACTTCCATCTAAAAATCGATGATGCAGATATTAGGGCAGACGTGGAGGTGGCAACAGAGTTTGAAAACTTCTTCACTAATATTCCCTTTTTAACAACCAAAACTCTGTCATCGTCGTCCTCCACTTCTGCTTACTCAATACTAAAAGAATGTGTACCAGAATGTGATAAACACTTTAAATTCACAGTTGTTAGCCCTAAAGACATTTTGGAATCTTTTAAAGAACTTGATGTAAAAAAAAAACTACTGATCTTTGGGGATTATCAGTAAATACAATGTCTTCAATAATTGATGTTATTTCACCCTTTTTAGCAATTGTTTTTAACTCTTGTATTGCATCTGGTATATTTCCTGATCTGATGAAACTTAGCAAAGTGATTCCACTGTTCAAATCTGGCAGCACAACTGATCCCACGAATTTTCGGCCTATTTCGATATTACCTACATTGAGCAAATTCTTTGAAAAAATAATTTTAAAACAAATGTTAGGACATTTCAATTCATGTAATTTATTTCATCTGAAACAGTTTGGTTTTACGAAGGGTCGTTCAACTACAGACGCGGGCGTGGAATTGCTGAAGAGCATTTTCGAGGCTTGGGAGGAGTCGCAGGATGCTCTTGGCATTTTCTGCGACTTGTCTAAGGCCTTCGATTGCGTCCATCATGATACTCTCATCAGGAAACTGCACCACTATGGTATGAGGGACAGGGCTCTCGACCTTCTGACTTCCTATCTTAATAATAGAATTCAGAGGGTTGATATAAATGGCAAGAGATCTGCAGGATCTGCGGTCACTATGGGCGTTCCGCAGGGTTCAATTCTAGGTCCATTCTTGTTTCTAATCTATATAAATGACTTACCTTATCACATAAGGGATAATCACAAGATTGTATTGTTCGCAGATGACACTTCCCTCATTTTTAAAATTAAACGACTGCTGGTCAACTTTGAACATGTTAACGATGCACTCTCTAAAGTTGTCCATTGGTTTAATGTAAATAATCTTCTCCTGAACGAAAAAAAGACTTAACTTATTAAATTTTCAACGCCAAATGTCAGGCAGCTAACTACCAATGTTCAACTTAATGGAATAGAGTTGGACCCTGTTGAGTCGACAGTTTTTCTTGGAATAACTATTGACGCTAAATTACAATGGCGCCCACACATAGAAAAATTGTCAGGAAGGCTAAGTTCGGCCGCCTATGCTGTTAAAAAAATTCGACAGATAACCGATGTAGATACGGCCAGAATTGTTTATTTTAGTTATTTTCATAGTCTTATGTCATATGGGATTCTTCTCTGGGGAACCTGTGCGGACATTAATACCGTCTTTGTTTTGCAAAAAAGGGCTGTTCGAGCCATTTACAACCTAGGTCCAAGAGATTCCCTTCGAGAAAAATTCAAAGAAATAGATATTCTGACTATAGCCTCTCAATATATATTTGATAATCTTATGTATGTACACAAAAATATATCAAATTTTAAGAAAATGTCCGATATCCACAGTTTAAATACCAGGAATAAACATAATCTGGCTGTACTTCACACTCGCCTCCACAGAGTAGGCAACTCGTTCATGGGTCAATGTATACGCTTTTACAACAAACTTCCTATTGCTATTCGAAATTTACCCATTAAACGATTTAAAAGCTGTATTAAAACCAAACTTTGTAAAAAAGGGTACTATAAAATTTCAGATTATTTAGAAGACAAAAAAGCTTGGGATTGAGCTGCTCGCTCTGATAAGCTTTGTGCTAAAACCATAAAATTTCAAGTTTAAATTATGTTATTTTAAGCAAAATTACGTGAATATTTATGTACCTTAAAAAGTATTATACGAGTATTACTTTAATTATTGTGAATGTGAGCACTATGTGGGTCATTTTTATTTATTTCTTGTTGTTTTTTTTTCTCTTAGTTTTAATGATGGTCTGGCATTTTGAGTTCTTTATGCGGCCAACCCAATTGTCCTTTCCTTGGTATTGTTCGTCGAGTCGTTGAGCTCCTTAAGTTTTGAGTTGAGCTACACGATTACTGACAAATGCTTGCACTGACTGGACAGGTCCACTCAAATTTGTGTGGTTCTTTCCTCAAAAGACCATTTCAGACATAGATCTACATGGTCCTCCCATGATCTGACCAAGATTATGTCTGGACTTTAAAAGAGACTTTGACCCTTGAGTTTGTTTCGCCATTTCTTCTCAGGGGTAGTCAGATAGGAAATGTCGACTCCATCTAGCTTATTTTTTAATATGACGTGTAAAAGTGATTGTCATATCCTATTTACAGAATAAACAATTTCATTTCATTTCATTTCATTTCATTTCAGCGCACGCATTTGACAGTAACCGTGAAGCTCAACTCAGAACTTAAGGAACTTAACGACTTGAAGAACAAAACCAAAGAAAGGACATTTGGGTAGGCCACATAAAGTACTCAAACTGCCAGATTATCATTAAAACTAACTGAGAAAAAGTAAAATTTAAAAATATATGATACACATAGTCCTCACATACATGTCAATAAAAATAAAAATGTCAATTCTAAGACACTTAGTATAAAAATAGTTTTAGTATAAAATTAGTTTGTTGCTTGGGGGTACATTGGAGAGTAGCTTAATTAATCCCAAACTGGAGTGAAATAGATAGGCATTTTCAGTTTCAGGCTTGGTGTAACAGAAATAAGCATGGCATAAAAGGGAAGAGGCCCATACTCAGCCTGCAGTGGGTAGAACAAGATTGCCAATGAATGATGATGATGCTTCAAGAAATGCGTGTCTAAGATTTGGGGATTTTAAGTTTTTATTTTGGGTTTGAAATACGAGGCATGCCTTTTAAGTTCTGTCGTTTCCATATTTCCCGGCAATTTTGAATTTGGAACTGTTCTATATTCGAATGTGTTTAAATTTTGAATCTCAAAACAGTTGAAAGTATTAGGATTAATGCTATTGTTTAGTCACAACGTCGATTGGAATCTGTCAGGTTACGCACGAAAATTAATCTTTCTAAGGAAAATGTTCGTGCAATAATTTTCTACAACTTTAGAAGAGGCCTGACACGGCTTCAGTGTTTTGAAGAGCTAACGTCTGCGTTCAGTGATGAAGCCCCATGTCTGCGGACTGTCGAACGCTGGTATTTAGAATTCCAGCGTGGACATACTAGTGTTAGTGACAAATCTCGCGAAGGACACCCAAAATCCGCCTTTACTGAAGATAACATCATTGCTGTGAGACAACTAATTCTTGAAGATCGTCATGTGACGTATCTAGAGATAGAGGCTCTTATAGGCATCTCAGGGACAACCATTCAGAAGATCTTGCATGAAGCGCTTGGTGTGAGAAAGCTAGTTTGCCGTTGGATACCGCATCTGCTTTCCGACGGTCACAAGGCGGCCCGCGTCAGATGGTGTAAGAAAACTCTGCAAAGGTTCAACCGAGGAGACTCAAATCACGTCTACGACATCATCAGTGGTGACGAATCTTGGATCTATGCCTACGATCCTGATTCCAAACAACAATCTACAATCTGGGTCTTTCAAGACGAGCCAAAGCCGACTAAAGTTGTTCGTTCTCGAAGCACTTCAAAGAAGATGGTGGCCACGTTCGTTGGGAAAACCGGCCATGTTGCGACTATTGCACTTGAAGATCGTAGAACGGTTAACGCAGAGTGGTATACCACAGTTTGTTTACCACAAATCATCGCCGAACTTTGAAAATCTAACTCAAAGCGACGCATCATCCTGCACCACGACAACGCAAGCTCACACAGCGCTCGTCAAACGATTGAGTATTTGAAGCAGGAAAAAGTAGAAATTCTTGACCATCCTCCATACAGTCCTGACCTAAGCCCTAACGATTTCTTTACATTTCCTATAAGTAAGAAAAGTCTTCGTGGTCAAAGGTTCCAGTCCGGTGAAGAAGCAGTCGACGCTTTCAAGTCAGCCATTTTGAACACCCCCACTTTAGAGTGGAATAAATGTTATAATAACTGGTTTGAGCGAATGGAAAAGTGTATTAAGCTAGGTGTGAATACTTTGAAAAACAATAAAAAGTACTATAAGGTTCTATTTGTGTATTTTTCTTCAAACGACAAAACTTAAAAGGCATGCCTCGTAGCAGGTTCCTGCGAAGACTATTCACCCTGGAAGTATCTATACTACACACAACAATAATATCCAACTGAAAAGAATATTATGAAGCAGCATTATTTCTGCCTTTGTACAATGGTTACTTAAAGAATATATGCGCATAAAGCATAAATAAGTTTCCCAATGGTCTTGATATACTTAACAGTTAAAGCAGAAACTGTAGTGAATACCACGCTTGACAATTGGATCGTCATTTGTCGTCGTGGTGTTGATCGTCATATGTTTGGTCAGATGACAATGCAGGTGCACGTCATCGGGAGGTAATCCTTTAGAGCCTGTCCAGATGAGACGATCTACGCGCGAGACCACTGGCGCGCTTCAATTTATATTGCGTCCAGATACCGTGTTTTACGTGTTTCTACGCTAGAAGGGATTCCCTGCGAGTTATTAACATGGACTCAGATACAGATACCTTTTACAATTTCGTCAATAAAAAGTTCCGTTTCGAAGTTATCACACTCCATTTCGAACCAAAAAATACATCCACTCGCCACGGACCCGCGCGTAGTACTGGGGGGTAACCATCACCTCTTATAGCAGTATTATTTCAATATTACTTCAGCGTGAGAAAGAGATGGAGCTATAAGTCCTGTAGAGCTCCATCACTTTTCCACTGTAAAGTAATATTATAATAATACTGCTATATGTGGTGATGGTTACCCCCCTGGACGTGGACGCTGCTATGACGCCCGAGTATCTCAACTCGCGCGGCGCTCAAAACGAGCGAGTCGAGAGTCCCGCTCATTGTAAGCGTTTTATGCGCGAGTGAGGAAACTTGCGGCAGCATCTGGACAGGATATATTATGTAACTCCAGTATTTTCAGTAACGCGCTAGCGATCGCCTCGTCTGGACAGGCTTTAAGTCATACACTAATGGATGTGAAAATGATAAAGTCCTAGCCTATTTTCCAAAAAAAATACGAAAACAAGAACAAAACATAATAAATTTATTAATCATCTTCGTGCAAGCCCTATAACTCAGTAGTCCAGAACTAGAAGGGATACAATACGCCATACAGTTGCCATAAGTGTACGTAATAGGACACTCTGTGGAGCAAGTTTATACAGTTCGATACTACTGGCACTGTTTCATTTACTCTGTGGTTTGCGAAGGACAATAGTATGCGAATAAGAATTATGGAATGGAATAATATTTACTGAGGAGACTGTTATTAGAACTGGCAGAAATAGAGATATGTGAGTGTATAGATTCAGACTTATTCCTAAAAAACTCGTAAGACCTTTATTGTAATACCTGTGTTCACGAATAAAGATTGATTAATTGATTGGGAATTTGATTAGCTTCAAGTTTTAAGAGTCTACAATACCTACATCAAATTGCTTAGCACGATCCTCCGTTACATCGGAAATAAATATGTATATGGTAAAGTTGAAAATTAATTATGAAATAAATATACTCGTATGGTTGAAGATTAATGTTACGTACTATGTTTGACGAAAACACGATTCCATAGAATTTTTTCGACAAAAAATAGATACTAAGTTACCTCGGAACCGAACAATAAACCACTGGTATAAAAAAAAAAAACAAATTAGATCATGAAACTTTTCATGATAACTGTACTAAGTAAAGCAGATACTATGTTTTTAATTTTGTTTAATTACCATTATTTTCACCGTAAAGAGAAAGAAAAGAAAGAGAGAAAATAAATTTATTTGCGGTAAACATGACGCAAGGAAGGAACACAAATACAAAAAAGAAACAATTTGGGGAGAATATGCGTCACGTCCACGCAAAACGGCCAACGCTCAGCATAATGCTGCGACCCTATGCGAGACAGAGCCCCAGCGCTGGTTTTCAGCGATAGCCGGCGTCGACGTTAAGACGTCGACCGGTGCAGCATACAGTGAGATTGTAATTTGAATAACATAAATACAAATATTAAAAAAATAAAAAACAATAAAAGAATTACATAAATACAAATATTTAAAATGGCAACATTTCGTACCGATGAGAACGACGTACGCGCGCAGCTGTCAGAAAACTATTTGTTTGACGTTTTGACATGCAGGTGTTACATAATTGCAACATAATTCTAATTATCTAACATTGATGGCGCATTATGTAAAACTCGATAAGTGTGTGTTTGTTGTGTAAGAAATTACTTAAACCATCGGCGCCTTGGAGCCTTCTCCCTGTCGCCCAGCACCCCACTCAGTCTCACTTGCTCGCGTGACCGCGAGCAGTAGTGTGAGAGGAAGATAGAGAGTGACGTGGTGCTGTGGTTATGCTTTTACAACTAGAAAAAAACTGCCCCTTCTGCCAAAAAAATAAAGTGGGAATTCGGCTGAAACCTAGTAATGGCGACGACTAAACTAAAATGTCAATAAGAAAAAAGAGGTGACTGCCTCGTCATTAAGTGTTCACAAGCGCTACTGCTGAGCATAAGGTCCTGGGTTCGATTCCCGAGTCGAGGAAAGTGTTACTTGGTTTTTCCATCTGGAATTTCTCAGTAGCAGCCCGGTCTGGATTTGTGCCCGGTTGATAGCAACAGGCTCGCACCCTTTTACATGTGACTTAAACATAACTGGCGAAATGTGGGTGTACTATAGGTACACTTCTGCCTAACCCTTCGAGGAATAGAGGCGTAATGTTATATAATGTTAACACTATTCTTTTTTACGTGGTAACTAGGCATTATTTTAATTTTATGTAATGTTAACTATTGTTTTTTACGTAGTAACTAAAAAAACCGGCTAAGTGTGTGTCGGACCACGAATAATGAAGGGTTCCGTAGTTGGAATGAATGTATCCCAAAAACAAACTTAACATTGTAGTTGAAAAACTTGTTCTCCCATACATCGATATTCGTCACGGTCAATTGTCTAACTGCAAATTTAAGTTGGCCGACTATTACTCGTTAACTTGTCAAGCTTACTTAGCTGTGACAGTTTTCTTTTAATTTAATTATATGTACTACTGCCATGATTTTTTTCACATCTTCATAAACAACCATTTAGCTGGCAGGAGGGGGGACACTTGACTCTAACAAAAATTAGCACTTTAATGCCTAATATTACGCAGACGGATCCTTGAATCTAAAAACAGACCTGCAATATATAACGATACCAATACAACGATACCCCATACTATAGGATAGACG
Source organism: Atethmia centrago (assembly GCA_905333075.3). NCBI lineage: Eukaryota > Metazoa > Arthropoda > Insecta > Lepidoptera > Noctuidae > Atethmia > Atethmia centrago. The sequence goes on along the minus strand of HG995373.1, from coordinate 4,951,581 downwards.
AGAAAAAAAATATCATCCCCACATTACGTGCAAGGGAGGTAACCCTTATATTTATTTTTTCAAGATTTTATTTTAACACTTTGTCTGCGTGATTATTATTGCTAAGCGTCTCTGAGCTACAGTGGGGACAGATAGACAGACATACAGACGGACATGGTGAAACTATAAGGGTTCCTTGTTTACTACGGAACCCAAAAAAGGTGTTTCGTCCGATTGTTGTTCTCGACCCCGACACGACCGTAAACAAGAGGTTAGGTAATGATTTTTTTCTTCTAGGTAGTGGAAATATATATCTCATAACTCGCTCGATCAGGGAATGATGAATGAGTGTATCATTAATTAACCGACTAAAACACTTGGTAGGTAGTCCTCATGAAGGTCCTCAGGAGGCAGTCTTTGGAGACATTCCCCTTGGACGGGAGCAAGTATATTTCCTGAAATGCCTGCTTCCAGTCAGTTTTAGCGCCTCTGACCCGATTTTTTTTTTTTTTTTGATATGGGCTTATTTGCAGATGTCCTTGTGGACTCTATCTACTTCATCTGGCTTCGGTGGGGCCAGAAGGGCCTCTCACCTAGCAAACAAAATGGAAAATTTAGGTAGTACAGCTAAGGGCGTCCCATAGTGGGACTCGAACCTAGGCTTAGAGCGCTACCGATTTTGAGCAAGTGGGGACTTGTCATATCTGTGAGTTATTATTATTAGGGATATTTAGTTTACTTGCTCCGCACGGGCGGGTGTTTTCAAGAGACAGGGGGGAGTATTATGTTACTCTACTTCGCGGAGGTACTCGCCGTCGAGTACGGGATGTCTGTGTGGGTGTGTTCTACGGTGTGAAGTTAATGTAGAATGAAGATAGGTCTGAATATTGGGCCATAAGGGCCATATTAGCCTGGAGATTGCCCTTAGCTGCAATGAGCTTGGCATGTAATTCATTGCTTCGGGCAATGATGTTAGGATCGAAGAATCGCGCTAGCACATCAAATGTGCTAGGGCTGTAGGGGGCCGGTGTAGGCGCGAATGATGGCGCGGACGCTCTGGGGGTATTGGTAACTGGCTTGGGGGCCTGTTTTAATGGCGGCGCGGGGGCGCTGAGGGGTATTGTTTGCTGGTTTGCAAACATACCCATTGGGGGTGGTGTGGAGTAGTTCATCGCCTGGGGGATGGCGGATGGGGCTGCCTGGGAGGGCCTAAGAGCTGGGAACGCTTGCTCGTGGTTCAGGCGGTTCCACGGCGTGGGACGCTGCGGTCTTAGCTCATCGGGGAGAGCGCTACCCGGTGGGAATTTGGGTAGCTGATGGGGTTTAGCGCGCGGGGCTCGGGGGCACCCGCGGTAGTTCGCGGGGTGTCCGGACTGGCCGCAAAGGACGCAGCTAGGGGGCTCGGTGCACGCGGCCAAGTCCTTGGGTTGTGCACAGTCAGCCGTTGCGTGGTCGCCTAGGCACTTTACGCACCTGGCTCGCGCGAAACAGTTTCGCTGTGCATGCCCGTAGAGTTGGCAGTTGTGACACTGCCCGGGTAGTCTATTTGGATATGGTTTTTCAACCTGAATCCCGGTTAAATTACAAATCGACTCGATGTCGACGATAGCGGTACCGGCCTTGGTATGTTCTAGTGCGACTAGAATCATATCGTATGGGGCTCCGTTTCGACCGCGGTGCATGCGGTGAACTTCGACGATGGGGTATTTCTGGGCTCGGAGGTCCGCAGAAATTTCATCGATTTTGAGTTCTTTGGGGATTCGTTTTATGACGACCCTAAATAGACGGTCTTCTCCGAGGGCGTAGGTGTGGAATGCCACCTTACGCTCCTTGAGGAGTTTGGTCAGCGAACGAAAGTCCGCTGAGGTAGGTACTTGGACCTTGATACCCACTGCCGTGGGGCGGGCGTGGGTGTAACCGATACGTTCATCGGCGCAGGCCTTGGACACTGTGGTCCACAGGTCTTTGTCGTGAATGTAGAGCGGTGGTGGAATGGGGGCCTTGGGGGCCACGACTGGGGTCGGTAATGGTCCTGCCTTGGAGGAGATAGGGCGGCTCCAGGCAGCGAGGGATGGTGGGGCGACGGCCAGCTTTTTGGCGGCCTTGGCCTTGGCCTTTCGGGCGGCGGCATTGCGCTTCCTTTTTCCTTCGACTATGGTGTAGTCGTCGGAGGAAGAAGAGCGGGCAGCTACGTGAGCTTTAGAATTATGAACCGGGGTGTCCAGTTCGTTATCGGAATTAGAGACGTCTTCCCATTCTTCCATCTCACAGTCACCGGTTGGTGCTGAAGGAGATGGGGAACGGGGGCGCGTAGAGGCCTTCTGGGTGTTGCTTGGGCCTGGTGAGCCGGTGCGGCTGGCAGGGCAATCGGGTAGGGGAGGCAGTTTGCAATAGGCTATTTCAATCGCATACTTCTTAAAGATGTATGGTTCATTGAAGAGGATCTCCTGAACTAAAATCAGTATGGCATGGTGATCCATACTGAGTTTTCCAGCAAAAATCGGTGTGCTATATTAGCGAACAATGATTAAAAATCGGCCCCAGGTTGGGGCCTGGGGGTGTGAGGGTTGTACAACCCTCCCTGTCTGTTCGACAGGGAGGTGGGTGGTAGTCGTAAGTACGTCAGTGATGAGGGATTAAGTAACCCTAAGGGCTATGGATCGGGTGGCACTTGGTCGAGTATTATACCCCCTACTCACGCGTCTACTCAATCCCTGAGCAGCAGCTGGAGCCGGAAGATACACAATCACTGATTATTAACACGTAAGGTCTCTGCTTACAAAGTCAGAATTTTCACTTCTTTGTTACGCTGGAGCACTAAACAATGTCACTTGATCAATGTCTACGAACAAATATATCACTATATTAATTACGCGCACAAGTAATTTAGTTACGCGAGCGCGAACCGGTTTCGCGCCTTTTCTAACGGTCACGCTTCGATGCGTGGACACTAAGCTAACTAACCGACGTCGACGAAAGCGCGGGAAAGGCGGTGATTCCTGGCGTCGCTCTGCAGTCCTGGATGGTGGTGTGGTTCAGGTGCTGCTTCTTCTTGGCTGGTTTGGCTAGTTTAGGTCGTCGAATCTTGAATTATTATAAAATATCTGGATCAGTTATATATATTACGCGTACGTGCGTGTGAGCTGGCGTTCACAAGTCGTATGTCTGACCCGAAGATCATCCAACATATTATATATAATCAATTAATCAGCCTATCCTAATGGTCCCACTGCTGGGACACAGGCCTCATCTCTGTGAGAGGGAGTGGGCCGCAGTCCACAACGCGGGCCCAGTGCGAGTTGGTAGATGTCACATGTCTTCGAATTTTTGGTTCTAGGACATGCCGGTTTCCTCACGATGTTTTCCTTCACCGTTTTTAGAGCAGTGGTGATGAAATAATTTACACAAAGTAAAGTACCTATCAGTGTTCGAACCTACGACCTAAAACTCGTAAGTCGTGGCCGTTACCACTGGGCCACCACAGCTCATGCTTCCTAAAATATATGTAGATATATTTTGTATGATCCGTGGAGGGCCCGTATTATCATATCCGTCACTACTGGCAGAGAATACGGGTCCTCCTGCAATAGAAATAAATTAACCCACTATTCTCTCATGGTAAACATTAACACTTCTTATAATTCTGCTTACCAAATTACTGCTTACAAGCGTGATATTATGTATTTATGTAACAACGGTGTAACACGCGCGCCATTCATCCGGAACCCGACCTTAACGTGTTGATTAACCGCAGATTGGAATGGTATAACTAGGAAATTAGTGTTAACTGTTATATATGTTGGCTTTAACACCTCTTGATTACATTGTAGGAATGTAACTTAAACGGAGAACGGCCTAACATGAATTATGAGCGAGCATTATGAAAGTGGGCAACGGCGCAAATAGCTGTCAAATGTTTCGCTGTTTTGATTAATTTGGCAGTTTTAATGTATGGAAATAAGAAATATCGATAACTAGTAAACTCAAACATTGATTCACTCATCATCACTATCATTACAGGAATTTCTTAATTCAATAGTGTGGCCATAATTACAGTTTTATTATTTATCATAACATATTATGTACATCGTGGTTTCTGTAAACTCACTCAGAGAACAAGTAAAAAGATCTATGCTGTCTGCTACGTCATTAAGTACACGCAAAGTACGCGTTATAGGGGCTTTACTCAGTAGAGTGTTCCTATTACTGGGCACTGCCGATAACATGGCCGTCGCCTTCGCAATACATAATAGTATTCCATCAAGCCTATAATAAACAAAGTTGGATACATGAATGGATAAAATGGATTTACACCATACCACCTTAGGTACAGAAACCTAGTAAATTTATTTTGTATACGCTCCAGCATGAGACTGTATTTAGCTTCATGCGGAGCCCATATGATTGCGTTACATTCGAGCTGACATTTTACCAATGCATTGTATAAAGAAGTTAGCGCAGCGATGCTTCCAAAACCAGAGGATTTTGGAAGCATCGCTGCGCTAACATCTTAGGACGAAACCTAGGCTCCTATAGGCTTTTTTACAAAACATTTACGACGCAAGAACTGGTATCGAAATGCAAGAACTAATATCGTAACACCGAATATTTAGTTTTAGATGTAAAAAAAGTATTTGGAAGCTTTACAAAAAGTTCTTTTTATACCTAAAACGGTTACAACAGCAAATTCAGTGTGCGATATTTCATATTTCCATACAGTAGGATTAACAAATTAATAAAAAAAAAAAATATTTGACAGCTGTTTGTGACGTCAACTTTTAGAATGCACACTCTTAATTATGACTGAAAAAACTTGGAATTTGTACGTAAAACCCTTTTTTTTTGGGTGGGATATTATCAAATAACTTCTCCCGCTCTGGGCGGAGCGGAGGGTGTGTCAGACTCTTACTGACTAAAACCCACCCGTGTCCCTTCCGTTGCCAGTGTTGCCAGGGGCCTCGGTAACCCTTTTGTACTTTCCCGCGACCCCGGCAGGCATCGGGCCTAGTGGACCCCTACACTTGTGCTGACGACATCTCTTTGAGGCGCGCGTGCAACACAACGCGTCGACCCGGGCCTGGTCCTTACCTGACGGTCAGCTACCCATTGCTCACCGTCCGCAAACCTACGGTGGCCGGAAATCCGCCCGGGATTCTCGACGCCTACGTAAGACACGTAAGACCCTAGTAAGACTACAAAAGTCCGGCGAAAAATCACGGCACAGCGGACAGAGCTCCGGCGGGATCTCATGGAGAGTGCGATTGTCGCAACCCAGTGCTGGGCACGCCACAATTGCGGCGATAAGTTCCCTCTTTGAGCAGTGGCTAGAGAGGCACCACGGCGTCCTCACCTTCCGCCTGACGCAGGTCTTCACCGGACACGGCAGCTTCGGGAGATTCCTGTGTTGGATAAGGCGGAAGGAAACGCCCGGGTGTCACCACTGTGTGGATCGCCCGGAGGTCACGGTGGAGCATACGGTGGAGGTCTGCCCGGCTTGGGCAGAGCACCGCCGTGTCCTCGTGGAGGCGATCGGCGGCGGAGATCTCTCGCGTCCTGCCCTGGTCCAGGCCATGGTACGGAGTGAGAGGGCATGGGCAGCAGTGTCTTTTTACCTGAGGGTTTTTCGATTGTGTGTATGTATGTATGTCTATTTCTTTGGCAGACTCTGTAACCTAAACGACTTGATGGATTTCTAGTGAGGTATCATTAGATTCGATTCAATTGCGGAATTCACATAGTGTATAAAATTTTAATATGGCATCTGCGAATCAAAAAGGAGAGGGGGAACAAAAAAATATATTTTGTGATTATAGCAATATGGGTATCCAATAAAAGCTAGTAAATAGCCAATTCCAATTATATATTATATAATTTTAACACCTTTAATCTACTATTTTGACACAAACTAAAAAAGAAACAGCAAAGTGCGAGTCGGACTCGCGCACGAAGGGTTTTCGTACCATTATCTATAAAAACGGCAAAAAAATCCTGTTTGTTGTATGGGAGCCCCTTTAAATATTTATTTTATTCTGTTTTTAGTAAGTATTTGTTGTTATAACGGCAACAGAAATACATCATATGTGAAAATTTCAACTGTCTAACTAACGGTTCATGAGATACAGCCTGGTGACAGACGGACAGCGGAGTCTTAGTAATAGGGTCCCGATTTTCCCTTTGGGTACGGAACCCTAAAAAGTACATTTTCTTTCTAAAACCTATCCTATCCTAAATTGCTAATTTTACTTGACCGTATAGCTTATTTACTTACCAATGCTTAACTAAACAATTTGTTCATTACTCGTATTAACACTAAAAAGCTAAAATAACACAAATTATCCTAATTAATATTATAAATGCGTAAGTGAGTTTGTTTGCTTCTTTGTTACGCTTTCACGTGAAAACAGCTGAACGGATTTGGATGAAATTTGGCACTTGGTTAGACCATTACCTGGATTAGTATATAGGATCCTTTTTATTCCAATATTCTTACGGTATCGAGACTTATGCGGGTGAAACTGCGGGGCGCAGGTAGTTAAAAAATAAAATAAACGCAATTAGGATGTAAGGAAAGCCTTAAAATTTGCCTCCGACTGCATTTATTTTTGGTACTTAAAGATTAGGTACTCGTTTTTCTTTTCATCTTGTCTCCATCTATTCACTTCGTTTTTTTGCACTCAGGTTTTAGTTTTTTTTTTAATCATTATTTTGTTTTTATTTTAATTAGTTAACTTACCAGCTATAAATAGGAAAATAGTTTAGTTCTGGATCTTTTTAGTCGTAGCTCTTCTAACACACCACACTGACATTTTTCATGTTGCGATCAGTTGCTAAATATACATAAATAACCTCACATAATACAAAACATTCTTCTTCACTCGTGATGGTATGAACTGTTTGAGAACGGCCCATTTAGTGGTCAATTTATTACCCAGTCAGAAAGTTAATGGCGGGCCTGACTACCCTGAATATACCGGACACACATTTAATCATCGCCTCTCACGGAAGCTATTTCCTGCACCCAAATATAAAATCACCCAAATTCACCCAATTGGAGATGGCTATGCTTGGAGTTTATACCTACGTGATTGAATCAAAAATGAAGAGATCCGCAGGCGAACCAAGGTTACCGACATAGCCCCAAGAATTCGGGCTTGCGGACGGTGAGCGATAGGTAGCTCGCCGTCCGGTAAGGCCCGGGTCGACGGCGCGTTGCGTTCCACGCGCGCCTCAAAGAGATATCGTCAGCACAAGTGTAGGGTCCACTAAGGCCGATGCCTGCTGGGGTCGCGGGAAGGTACAAAAGGGTTACCGAGGCTCCTGGCAACACAGGCAACACGGGTGGGTTTTAGTCAGTAAGAGTCTGACAAACCCTCCCGCTCCGCCCAGAGCGGGAGAAGTTATTTCATAACTTCCAACCCAAAAAAAAAAGCCCCAAGAATAGCTAAACTTAAGTGGCAATGGGCAGGGCACATTGCTCCCAGAACATATCGCCGATGGGGCCGAAAGGTTCTGGAGTGGCGACTGCGTACCGGAAGATGTAGCGTTAGAAGGCCTCCTACAAGGTGGACCGATGACCTTGTGAAGGCCGCAGGAATTTGCTGGATGCACGGAACCGGTCGAAGTGGCGGTGCTTGGGGGAGGCCTATGTCCAGCAGTGGACGTCTTTCGGCTGAAATGATGATGATAATGATGAAATACAAAATGTAATACAATAATATTAATTGTACAGTAATCGAACTCACGACCCGTGATGTGGAGTTTAATGGCTCGCCACATGCTGTTATGAGATCAACACCCATAAAATTCTCTAAATAAATAACTACGTAAGCAATAAAAATCTCTACATATAATTATGTAACGACTAGAATTTTTCCGCGGCTTTGCCCACGTGGATATCGGAAAATATCGCACGGGAACGTACTACCGGGATTAAAAGTAGTAAATCCTATGTGATAATCCACAAAACATAAAATGTGTAGGTAACTAATTAGACTAAGCGTAGGGTTGTTCGCTCACACGGCGGCATTTTTCTTATTTTTAGCATATTTGTACCCGTCGTAACTTCTAAACGAAAGGTCCGATTCGAATCATTTAAAGAGGAACTTAGATGTACACAAACAACCTTGATTATGAAATTTAGTTGTACCCTTTTGATTCTATCCGTGTTTTGATTGACTCATTTTGAAAAAAAAACGGTTATTGTGACTTAACTATAATAGGGAGACGTATAGCCCCAAGGACTTTTTTGTGGGAAATGATGAGTACTATAAACATGTAGTACATTAATTTATTTATCACCAATAGTTTTCGAAGCGCACGCCAAATAATGATTTTAATAGGCAAATCTTTGATACCTTGGGTTACATTATTGCAATTATCGTAAAGATCTCTATTTTTTTTTTTTTATTAAATACAGCCCATGTTATTTGCTGATAATGTAGCGTTCTATTGTTTAAATAATTTTTAGTTCAGTAATTTTGAAGTGACATTACAAAAAATCAAATCTTTTCTTTTTATAATATTAGTACGAGTATGATGTAACATAATGCTGGGGCAAGGAGCAACAATTGACCATAATTACCGAGGGGTCACTGGGGTAAGTGGCCTTATTGCTCGCAGTCACTATGCCTTGGAATCTTTACAGATTAAATCTCTTGAATATAGCAAGACTTAATAAAGAACTGAGAGCAGTGGTGGCCCAGTGGTAACGACCGCGACTTAGGAGTTGTAGGTCGTAGGTTCGAACCCTGACAGGCACTTTACTTTGTGTAAATTATTTCATCTCCACTGCTCTCAAAACGGTGACTAAAACATTGTGAGGAAACCAGCATGTCCTAGAACCAAAAACTCGAAGACAAGTGTCATCTACCAACCCGCACTGGGCCCGCGTGGTGGATTACGGCCCACTCCCTCTCAGAGAGAGGAGGCCTGTGTCCCAGCAGTAGGAACATTATAGGCTGATTATGCTTATAAAGAACAGAGGAATGGAGAATGAAAAAAGATGATGTTCTAAGATAATTCATCGTAAGTGTTTAAATTCGATAATTTAATGTGCCAATACTTTATAAAGACCAAAGGCATGCACAGTTACATCAGATGATGGAAACAAGGCGATTTAGAAGTAACGTTAAAAAAAATGCCGAGAGCTCGTTCTCCTGTATTGACAAGAGAACGAGCTCCTGACCTGGAGTGGTAGATAGATTCCTTAGTATTGACAAAGGACTTTAGGTCGAATATTTATTCACTGGAGTTATCTGACATGTGCCAGTTGTCACTATGTGTAATTATATTCTTGACTTTTACACTTATTAATTGAGAGCAGTGGTGGCCCAGTGGTAACCACCGTGACTAACGAGTTTTAGGTCTTAGGTTCGAACCTAAATATACCGAAATAATTTACACAAGTAAAGCTACTTTGTGTAAATTATTTCATCACCATTGCTCTCAAAACGGTCGGCTGCCCCATTTCAAACCTAGTAAGGGACACTTTTTACCCGACTGCCCCAGGAGGGTAAAGTTTTTGAACCAAATCGTTTTCTTGCATAATCTTGCTAATCTAAATTAGATTAGCAAGATTATGCAATAATTCAACCATACTAGGTTTTGAAATGGGGCAGCCGCGGTGAAGGAAAACATCGTGAGGAAACCGGCATGTCCTAGAACCAAAAAATCAAAGACATGACATCTACCAACCCGCGCTGGGCCCACTCCCTCTCACCAAGAGGAAGCCTGTGTCCCAGCAGTGGGAACATTACAGGCTGATTAGGTTTGCTATACTTATTAATTATTATACATTTTTTTTACACTTATAGAAATCGATTAAACTAAAGGATCACCGTTACAATACATAATGACCGTTTTATTACACAAAGTTTCAGCTTTGGCGATTACTCCATTGAGATAATAATTCATCTTTATCTAGTTGCAGAAATCCTACACGATCAACCCATTTGCGAAGCGTGATTGAAGGCAGACAGGAATGGCAATTTCTTTATCCATGAATTAACGTGGTCAGATGTTGCACTTCCCAGGTAGTTGAACGTCTATCAGCTGTGGCGTTTCTAGGCTGATTATCTTTCATTATGCATCAATTAAAGTGTATATTCTGTTTGCCTTTTAAACTTAAGGCGCAGATATAATTATGATTTTAGTGACTTTTAAATCTGTTATTACGTCTTCATATAATGCAAGTAAGTTATGCAAAAAATATATGTTAAACTAGAACGCATACACATCAATTATATCTGTGAATAATTCAGTATTGTAGTTAAATACTTTATGAAAGAAATTAAGAAAGTAACGTCTACCCAAAGCATAAAAACGACATTACTTTCAAACTATTTACGATATTTTTTTTTTTTTGTATGAACAGACTATTTTATTATCTATCATTCAATCTTTTTTTTTTGGGTGGGAAACCATCAAATAACTTCTCCCGTTCTGGGCGGAGCGGGAGGGTGTGTCAGACTCTTACTGACTAAAACCCACCCGTATTCCTTCCGTGTTTTTTTTTTCAAATATTAATATTTTCGTTACTAAAAATAAATATTCCTTATTAAACGGTGACATGGCGTGAGCGCGACCCATATTTGTATGGCCAATGTCACAGGTGAATACCTGACCCTTAAGTCACTTTCTGACATTATTCACAAAATAGACATTGTCTCCCTCCAAAATGTAGGCAGCCTCGGCAAGATTTTATTCCTAAATACCAAGAGAGCATATATACAAACATGCATACATTTAAACTACGGTTAACATCTACCAGTTCCGAAACGATACAAGCTCGTTACCGAATCACTGACTAAATAGAAATATAATCACATCGACGCCGATGCTGATGCTGGCGATATAAGGGTTAATAGTAAAATGTATATATGTATGTGTATGATAGCTTGCACCTGCAATACATACATGACACGAATCATTTACCTGATGTCTCTGTGAGGATGGTGTGTGTTTCCATTGGAGGATGAACGGGTTGGGTTGAATTAAGTTGGGAAAATGGAAAGAGACGTGATGGTGACTTTTTGCTTTATTATCATTAATGACGCGATCCGACGTCAATAAGTTATCAGAGGGGCAATTCCGTATTTTTAAGGTCGTTTTCTTTATAATCTCAGTGTCAATCTGTCAAAAATTCCAGTAGTGTATTTACAGTCGCCAGTCACACATCAAGTTACCACAAACTGTCGATCTTCTCCAAATGATTTTAAACCTTAAAATGTTAATGGTTAAGTTCAACATTGAATGAGAAAATTTGACAGTTTGAAGTAACTTGGTGTGCTGGCGATTGTACGTACATTTTTTACAAGGTATTGACACTAACATTTTTGACAGGTATAACATTTTTAACACTGATTCTTGCCGAGATGCGATTGTGACTAGATTTACGTTTTTTTAATTACGGGATTAGGCCTTTTGATGTGGAATTCCGATGAGTATTCTAAAGCGTATTTCATTACGACCTTCTAATACAATTTTAATATGAACTTTGTATTTGGCTCAAGAAACTTCCTGCGTGGAGGTATCTGTGGGTTACATCACATGGGATTATTCTCTGTCATTTGCTTTCACATACCTGGCGGTAATGGTTGGTGGCGGTGATGGTTGCACCCCAGGGTGCAACCATCACCGCTTATAGCAGTATTATTTCAATATTACTTCAGCGTGAGAAAGAGATGGAGCTATAAGTCCTGTACAGCTCCATCACTTTCCCACTGTGAAGTAATATTATAATAATACTCCTATAAGAGGTGACGGTTGGCCCCCTGTGCTTTTCTGCCAAGTTATCAACTCTAAACATCAGAATCAAAAGCATGAGGTTAGACAGATCTATTCCACAATTATGTCATCCGTCAAAAAAATCCCGTCCGTCAACGCGAACGCTCTCCACTAACCTAACTCATAATACTAAACGGTCAATATACATCCACGTCGTTGATACACCAACACGTGTCTATGTGTGCGAGTCTATTAGTTGTCTATGTGTGTAAGCCCTTGTTCGAAGCGGCTGGTCGGCACAAGACTGTATGTGAGAATTTTTTTAATTACAATTTTTTAATTATTTTATCAAATAATGACTTTGAAGGGACTTTGCTGGGTTTAGATAAGGGGAATTTGGCAGGACCGATGATAGTGGTGATTGTGGATTATTTTGTATTTTTCTTCTTGGTTTATTTGTGATCATCTGCTTTGTCTTTCAAAAATACGTTTAGAAGACGGTGTTAGCTATTTAAATGATGACTAATTAAAGTTTGCTCAGGTGACAGACTTTGTTTATGCAATGACAATGTGCATGCAGAAGTATATTTAAAATGTGACTAATTAAATACACTTTAGTGTAGAACGATGGCTGTCAGACTTTGTAACAAAATAATGTATTTTTCACCTAGGTAATTACGAAAAAAAAACAAAATTCAAACAAAAGAAACATTTTCAACAACTACATGCAAACTTGCATGAAAAATAATGTAAAATTTCTAATACCGTACCGAATCACGCAATAATAGAATGCAAATTGACATCTCTTTATTTTTAGCACTACAAAGCTAGAATAACAGAAGTTGCATGATACATTCTTGGTCAATTAGAGCGTAGAGCGGTAGCGGCATACGAGGCCTGTGTATAGTAGCACTGGCACTCAAGACAGACGGTACGTTACTCATTACAACACAGTGAAAAAACAAACAAAAAAAAACACACGGTAATCGAAGAAATAAATTAAATAAACATGATCAAAAACAGAGAACGGAAAAAGATTACAAAAAAAAGTTTAATTATCGCGCGCGACCGTTTGGAAGTAGTTCGTTCTCCCGAGTTTTGAAAATGGAATAGGAAATCGAAAATGAGTTTCGTGTTTTTGAGGTTGGATGTGTATTTTTGTGTCTGTGTGCGTGTGAGTATATATGTGAGTGGAGGGCAGACAGAAGCTTATTGGGGTAATCGAATTAGTGATAATTAAATTAGTTTTGCGGCGAGCCTGGTAAGTCACGCAATGAAAAATATAGGTTTCGACGGTGTTAAGTCTATTTCACTGTGTTTGTTGTTATTTAATTACTTGTTGAGTTTTCGTGGAAAATACGTTTTTACATTCGTTTTTCACACGTAAGTAATTGTAGTTTTTTGTTCTGTTTATTTATGGTTGTTTTTACGTCAGTTATAAATCATTTTTTAAATATTTCTGTTTTACCGGTAGCTTTGGTAAGCGTGAAGTTATTTAAATATTCAAATTATGTTCTTGTCTAGCGCCTATTCCACTAAAAAAATAATACAATTTGTGTGAAATATTTACTTAGGTACCCAATTAATTCTTTTGTTGTTTCAACGGTAACAAAAAAGTTTAGAATCTTCCACAGATATAATATATTAATTTATTACTAAAACCTATTCAGAATATGTTCACGCGCTAGCATTAATTATTAATTAACATAATTAGCACAAGTATTTTCGGTGAATGTATTGCCTTTCATGTGGTTTTGTGTTATTTGTATTAATTACGTTTACAATGTATGCAGGATGCCCTAGATAATTATCGTTACTTTAGAAACAACACGTGCTGATTCAGGCAATATTCAAGATTATGTCTGGACTTTAAAAGATACTTTGACCCTTGAGTTTGTTTCGCCATTTCTTCTCAGGGGTAGTCAGATAGGAAATGTCGACTCCATCTAGCTTATTTTTTTATTAATATGGCGTGTAAAAGTGATTCTGATATCCTATTTACAGAATAAACATTTTCATTTCATTTCATTCAGGCATAAAAATAGCCTCAGCCAGTGGCGATCGACTGGCTAATATTCTACGGCATAACCCATTCTTAAGTTCGTGCTCATACGAGAAAAGAATTAATTAAAATAGTGATTAATTAAATTAATTATCTGTCACTTTGACAGTCTGCCAGGAGCATCAGATTCTTCGGAACCTGGAAGCCAGTGAACACCTTTTCGGGAAAATCATGATAACGATCTTCCTCTGTCATGTAACCATGAGCTAAACGAATAGGTACATATAGGTCAAACGATTAGCCCATCATTAAGATAGCGGGGCTGATCGCCCAAGGTGTATCAGATATAACCCCGGTACGTCTGATGCACCTTGGGCGATCAGCCCGCTTCAAACTACTTATCAGGGGGGTAACCATGACCTCTTATAGCAGTATTACTTCAATATTACTTCAGCGTGAGAAAGAGATGGAGCTACATCACTTTCTCACTGGAAGTAATATAATAATACTGCTATAAGAGGTGATGGTTACCCCCCAGACGATAGCCGTGGTCGTATGTCACCTACCCTAACAAAATAATACATTTTAACAGTACGGCTGCCCCATTTCAAAACCTTGCAAAAACCGTTGAAAAAACCTTGAGAAAATCGTTGTTTTATTGCATAATATTGCTAATCTAATTTAGATTAGCAAGATTATGCAATAAAACGATTTTTGTAAAAAGTATCCCTTATTATGTTTTAAAATGTGGCAGCCGAGTAGTAAGCGATCTTAAGCAAAGTAATTATTTAATTTTTAGTTCATGACTTGATGACCTCTAGATATTCAATTTAATATCAATATGATCAAGACGCTTCCAACGATACCTCATTTGTCAAATTATGATAAGAAGAACAGAAGTTATCAGGGAACAGATGAACACACCTACCTACATACATACATAACGATCAAAATCATAACCCTCCTTTTTGTTTCACCGTAGTCGGGTAAAATTGAGACATTCCATGGAATGTCTCAATTTTATAATTACTGTTAAAATGTATTGATTTGTTAGGGTAGGTGACATACGAACACGGCTATCGTCTGAACATCACCTTTAAATACATTAAAATATATTAGTGTAACTTAATAAAATACTGATATACAATTTATTCAAATTATTATTCATTACTATTTACAATCTATATAGTACTTACTTATTTCAAATAATTATATTTCATTAAATTTAATTAGATATATTAATCTTAAAAATACCTACAAGATGTACAAGTATATAATAAAAATACCAAAAAGGCGGAAGAGCTCATTGGGCTTCAAAAAATTCGTCCGCATCGCTGTCAAAGGGAAAAGTGTCCAAAAGGCTGGCAGCGTTGCCACGTTGGATGGCAATACTGATTCTTCGGGCTAAAAAAGGCCAGCCCTCTGCAGGCTTAGCATGACGCTTTCTATTTCTTCGAAGAAAAGATATAGCCCTTTCTATGCAAAGTGACATTTCGTTTCTCCACTTTTGGCACCGCACTGTAGAAATCCTTCTGCAATCTGTCATTTTGTCTTTCTTTTTTAAGGATCCTTGTCTAGGTCTTTTTTATGTAGACTATTTCAGAAGAAATTTTTTATTCCAAAGTGTCAAAATCACGCTGACAACTGACAGTTGTCTAAGGTAGTGAACACAAGGTGTATACGGTTATCTACAAAATCATGATTTTACAGGAGAGCGTTTGGAACGCAAAACTGTGATATTTAATAGAAATACTAGGCTATCTTCTTCTATTTTACATCATTTAGTTAATAGTCAATATTTAGTTATAGTCAAGGAAATGGTGAAGGACAATATTACTATAATATTTTTTTTGTTCCGAAATACGGTACTTTGACAATTTGAGAAAAAAATATGTAGTTGTCTTTATATACGTGACTTAACATCAGTAAAAATTGAGAATCAAACAGAAGAAAAATCGTATGTCAAATCAAAGAATTCGAAGTCGAATTATGTAAAAGTGTGAATTTCGTAAAAAGTGCAATTGACACTTTCTACTTTGCTGTCGTCGTACTTTCTACACGGAACGCCATTTTTGTCTATTCTTCCGTAGACAAAACGGTGCTCGTGCTAAGCCTGCTGGTCACGTGAAGGCTCTACCAACCGTTTGGCGATGTCCCGAAATACTCGATGAGCACTCGGACCCCAAAGCCGTTGTTTATTTAATAGACGATAACTATTGAATAATTTGTACATAAGAATTTCAGAATATTTTCTTGTTTCATAATTTTTGAAGCGCGATTTTTTTACTTTATCACCTTACTTAGCAACTGATCTTCCTTGAACAAAATTCAGTTCATGGACATAACAAGTTACTTCACGCATGACAAATTTAGTTACTGGTTTGACGAGAGTTGTCGTAAGACCTTCGGAATTAGAACTGAAACACAGGTTTTCACATCCAGATGTCATCTGCGCTCAGTTAAATCACTACCACCTTTCTCTCATATGGCTTACGTTTAGTGAAGGTCGAAGTTGTTTTGGGATTCTTCCAACAAGTACACTGCAGTGATTGCCCTCAAGGAATAGAGAAAGGATCTCAAGACCTTCACGACACCCATTCTCACCGGTTGCTCGGTGGCATATGAGATCTCGACAGAAATTACCACTCAAAGTGCTTTCTTTGTCGAATATTGGTGTCGGTAATGGTCCCGTTTTTACCATGAATAATTTAACAGTAGCCTTTGACCCAACGCGTTTGCCTGCTGACTAGCGAAAAAGCAAAATGCTGCAGAATACAAAACGTAGGTACGGTTTTGTACTGTCTGACAAAGCCGTTAGACACCTAGCTACCCACCGTATGTATATAACTCTTGTACATAAAAATCCTTTCAGCCAATATAAAGTCAATATAATCCTCATCCAAATCCATTCAATAGTTTTTCCGTGAAGCGGAAACAGATGCCTGTGGAAAATATTTTTTGGGTCAAAAATGGATTGAAGGCAATCACACAAATGTGTCCAGTATTTTTGTGACTCTTTTTGTCTAATTTAAATCCGTGTTCATCTGAACAATGGACATTTTTAGTGAAAATAATTTCGATATGACATTATTATTAAATATGCACGGTGAATTAAAAACAGCTCTAAATTAATTCATAACGCTATTTAATACTTTTAAAAATTAAGGTTCACTGTAATATTTTCTGTAGTTTTCTGCTATAATTAACAGCACTTGTCGTGAAAATATGTCAAATATGTCACATTGTCAGTTGTTGTACCTAGATGTTTACTAAATGCTGATGCTTCAAAGCCTTTTTTTTTGGGTGGGAAATCACCAAATAACTTCTCCCGCTCTGGGCGGAGCGGGAGGGTGTGTCAGACTCTTACTGACTAAAACCCACCCGTATTCCTTCCTGTTGCCTATGTTGCCAGGGGTCTCGGTAACCCTTTAGTACCTTCCCGCGAACTCGGCAGGCATCGGCCCTGGTGGACGCCCCTACACTTGTGCTGACGATATCTCTTTGAGGCGCGCGTAGAATACAACGCGCCGTCGACCCGGGCCTGGTCCTTACCGGACGGTGAGCTACCCATTGCTCACCGTCCGCTAGCCCGCGCCTACGGTGGCCGGAAATCCGCCCGGGATTCCCGACGCCGAGGGCGTCTCCTGCGGTGGCTAGGGGCGAGAGGGCGCGAAGTTTGCCTTTCCCTCAACCATCCTGCCTCCTCCTTCGTGAGCATTACTGCTTCGCAGAAGAAGGTGACGGCTGCCCATGCCCTCTCGCTCCGTACCATGGCCTGAACCAGGGCCGGACGCGAGAGATCTCTGCCGCCAATCGCCTCCACGAGGACACGGCGGTACTCTGCCCATTCCGGGCAAACCTCCACCTTATGCTCCACCGTGTCTTCCGAGCGATCTACACAGTGGTGACACCCTGGCGTTTCCTCCCGCCTTATCCGACACAGGAACCTCTCGAAACTGCCGTGTCCGGTGAGGACCTGCATCAGGCGGAAGGTGAGGATGCCGTGGCGCCTCTATAGCCACTCCTCAAAGAAGGGACTTATCGCCGCAATTGTGGCGTGCCCAGCACTGGGTTGCGACAACCGTACTCTCCATGTCGCCATGAGATCCCGCCGGAGCTCCGTCCACTGTGCCGTGATTTCTCGCGGTAGCGGAGTTACGCCCCGGCGTTTCGCCTCCTCGCGCCACTCCTATACGTGCGCGAGGACTTTTGCCTCAAGATTCCATGGCGGCAATCCGGCAAGGAGGCTCGCTGCCTCACAGGAGACCGTGCGGTATTCCCGGACCATGCGGATGGCCATGACCCTTTGGGCCGCGCTCAACCGGCGTGCTGGCCGCAGCGCCAGGGAACGCGCCCATACAGGAGCCCCGTAGAGGGCTATGGACCGCACGACCCCCGCGCAGAGCCTCCGGCAGGAGGCTTTTGGACCCCTTAGATTGGGCAGGAGCCGCTTCAATGCAGCCCCTGCCCGCTCCAGTTTGGGAGCCAAACGTCCGAAATGCTCCACGAAGTTCCACCGGCTGTCGAGGACGAGTCCCAGGTACTTCATCGTCGACTCGACGCCGAAACCCCTCCTACCGTTATTTGGGACCCCGACAGTGGCCTCGGACTTGTGCAGGGCCACCTCGAGTCCCAATTTCCGGATCCTTTTGACGATTGTCGCAACCCCACGTGCCGCTACTTCGGCCGCCACCTGGTGCGACCTCCCGTGGGCCAGGACCAACGTGTCCTAGCGGCGTCAGCGTAGTGTGCTACGCTGGCGTCACTAGGGAGTACGGCGCGCTGCACCCAGTCGTATCGGATGTCCCACAGATGCGGCCCCAGGACCGATCCCTGTGGGACACCGCACGACATCTCTTGCCGGTTCCACACTCCCTGGTGACCAGGGTAGATGACGGCCCTGTCCGTCAGATAGGCATGCTTCAAAGCCTAGCCTTTCAAATCTACGAACCAGTATAGCCTATCAGATTTTCCTGTTTCAAAGACCTATCGTTTATTCATTACATGCGTGCACGTAGCTGGCAATGGGGGGGTCATTAGTAATTTATATGTAGTGACAGCGACAGGCTGCATTCAAGGTGAAAGGAATATTATCATACTCTTGGGTCTGTATTTCCCTTAGGAAATTAAAAAAGTATTTACTTACTGTTATTAAATAAAGGCGTGGGCTGTGGTATCTACTTAATGAAAATGGATACCACTGCCCACGCCTTTCTCCATCTAAAAGTTAATGGGTAAAGCCCATTAATTTTAATATTGCCCATGAAATAAATAAATATAATTTATTTAATTCAGACAACTTTTTTATTAATTATCTTAAAACTGTGTTAGTCATAATTGAAAACAAAATAAAATTGAAAAGAAATAAAATTAACTAAATAATTGAAAATGAATTATTTTTACCATTGGGTACCTACTGTGTGTGCAAGCTATCATTTTTAAGAATGTTCGTATTCAGCCTCAATTTGACAAAAATACCTCTAATAACATTTATTTTATTGTCTCACTGAGATGAGATTGTCAATAGATTTTAAAGGTTATTTTTAATAAGGGACTTGGGCAGATAGGTACCGGGTACCGGTTAATAACGATCAGCTTATTTATGTTAAATTTGATACGCCTGCCATTGACCACATTCTAGTTTTTTATCTGGGAAGAAGAAGTGGCGCAACAAAGTCCCCGGCAGCACAGGTGTCTGTTCAGTTAAAAAAAAAACTTGATTCTATACAATAGTATGCAAAATAATTTAGATAACGCAACAAAACATTCAATTAAATTATTTGCCATATCAGCTAGCATACGCCACTGTACCAACAAAACAAAAACGAAAAAAAAAGAAAAAGCAGAAATAGAACTTAATACCTGCTTAAATAAAAGGCTCTCGTTACATTACATCTCATTACGCCTGTGTCCCGGAAGGGGCGAGTCAGACGTCTAACAATTTGTTTTAACCTGGGAATTAAGAGGCTGACAAAAGCTAAAGCGCGGTCACTATCGGACTGTATACAATAGAAAGAGAAGCGCGATGACACAACGCTACTAATTTATTGTAAAATATGAAGCAACTATCTATTTACAAAAAATCTATTGATTGGATGTAAAAAAGAAAACACTATTATTCTATTATGTTGCTTGTAGAATAATCTGACAAAAAATCAGAATGATTGCATGTATATTAGTATGGTTTTTAATCGTTAAAATATTTTTTTACAGGTTTCTTCGTGATATTTTTCTATCGTATCAAATTCGTTGTTTTATGTTTTCAACACACTATCTAACTAGCATAATATCCTGAAGAATATCTTATATTTTCTGATTTTATTTACTGCAGAGGTTTCATATACTTAGGCATTATACAACCTATAAAACTTGCGTTTAGCTCCTGTAGTCCCCTTAAAGTAAAGATCTAACACTTGTTACACTTGCGACCACTACGAGAGAAATAGTAACTTGCGAATTAGTTATGATGTTTAAAATATACTTGTATTATTTACCTACTTAAATTCTGAAAATTAAACACCGTGAAAAATATTTTTGATTGACAGGCAATTATTTCCAGACAATGTAGTTTGTAACTTTATTTGTACCTAAAGTTTTTGTTTACCTTTAGTTCATAAATATTTAAGTTTTCAGCTTGAGATGCATTTTTAACCAAATCATAATAGTATTTGCTAACTTTTCCATTGAGAACAAACAGAGGCATTGTGGTTTTTTAAGATAACATACATTTATTTATTGATATATTGATTGATATATGTATGTATTTATTTATTTGTACATTTATTTATTTATTTATTTAGGTATTTATTTATTTATTTATCCTCCCACTGGAACGCCATACAGCAATTATACTAACGGAGAAAAAAATACTACATACGCATTTTTTTTTTTTTGAGGGTGGGAAATCATCAAATAACTTCTCCCGCTCTGGGCGGAGCGGCAGGGTGTGTCAGACTCTTACTGACTAAAACTCACCCGTATTCCTTCCTGTTGCCTGTGTTGCCGGGGGACTCGGTGACCCATAAGTACCTTCCCGCGACCCCGGCAGGCATCGGCCCTAGTGGACCCATACATTTGTGCTGACATCTCTTTAAGGCGCGCGTGGAATACGACGCGCCGTCGACCCGGGCCTGGTCCTTGCCGGACGGTGAGCTACCCATTGCTTCCGTCTGCAAGCCCGCGCCTACGGTGGCCGGAAATCCGCCCGGGATTCCCGACGCCCAGGGCGTCTCCTGCGGCGGCTAAGAGCGAGAGGGTGCGAAACATGCCTTTCCCTCAACCGTCCAGGAGGTAACGGCTGTCCATGCCCTCTCACTCCGTACCATGGCCTGAACCAGGGCCGGACGCGAGAGATCTCTGCCGCCGATCGCCTCCACGAGGATACGGCGGTGCTCTGCCCAAGCCGAGCAGACCTCCACCGTGTGCTCCACCGTGTCCTCGGGGCGATCCACGCAGTGGTGACACCCGGACGTTTCCTCCCGCCTTATCCGACACAGGAACCTCCCGAAACTGCCATGTCCGGTGAGGACCTGCGTCAGGCGGAAGGTGAGGACGCCGTGGCGCCTCTCTAGCCACTCCTCAAAGAGGGGACTTATCGCCGCAATAGTTGCGTGCCCAGCACTGGGTTGCGATAACCGTACTTTCCATGATGCCATGAGATCCCGCCGGAGCTCCGTCCGCTATGCCGCGAGACTTAGGCCCCGGCGTTTCGCCTCCTCGCGCCACTCCCATACGTGCGCGAGGACTTTATATGCATAAGATAACATGCATAACATTGCGCCTTGTTTCCCCGAAGGTTTGGGCTGTAGTACACCCACATTTCGCCAGTTATGTTTAAGTCCCATATAATAGGGGGCGAGCCTATTGCCATCAACCAACGCTAAAAACTCCGGGCTGCTATTGAGAAATTCCAGACAGAAAAACCCCAATAATACTTTGTCTGACCCGGGAATCGAACCCAGAACCTCATGCAGTAGCGCATGCAACCACTAAACCAACGAGGCAGTGGATTTTTGTTTTGGTTAATTGTTCGCTTATTTCGTTGTCTCTTTTGGTTTATGATTATATTTTTAGAAATAATAAAATAACAATAACAATCAAAATCCAATGCACCCAATAAATCTCTGTAATAACTATTACTCATGATACACCACACATTTTTAATCACTTTCATAACACTTTACTGGAGGCCAACAACAATAATAACTACGTTTTCCCTGTATTACATTTAAATCAATCAACCAAGTAGCTCATTTTCCTTCCTCTCTATGTGACAGTATCTCTAGTAGATACTGTTCATCATTTCAAATATTCATTCCGACAATTATGTTGCAGACAGCAGTAAGCTTTGCCAGACCAAGCCGGAAGGACACTAAGCTCAAAGAGCGAAAAGGAACTGTGAGAAGCAATTAGCAAAAAGGTGAGATCTTTTGAAATGTCTTAATTTTTAAGAGCGGGTATTTTATTTTTAATTGGCGTTTGGTTTTGTGAAGGAATTGTACGGTCAGTGTCCAAGTATTTATATTTATTTTAATTTGAAAAATGTACTTAAGTATAAAAAGTGTTTGCTACTACTTTTTATTATGGAAAATTTTGTTTTGCACGAGTTTAATAAATGTGTAAATTTTTTCATGCCTTAATTGTTACTCCAGTGCAGTGCTTGGTGACATTAGCTTGGAAATTTCAGTGATATGTGTAGGTACCAGTCGAACACGTTTTACAAAAATATAATATTGAGTTAAAAGTTGATAAAATAACAGCAAAGTAGATAAGCAACACTTGAACATGTGTTCAATGTAGAATAAGACAGGCAAATGGCGTTACACTTATAAATCTTTAAACATATAAATAAAAATGACTTACAATTTATTACTTCTTTTCGTGGACTCTTCAAAACTCAAACTCAAACTCAAAGCATTTATTTCAATTAAACCATGAACAGACACTTTTGAATTGTCAAGGAGTCGGTCAGTTAGAAATATGAAGCTAGTTGCCCATTCCAAAGCGTAGTAGGTACCTATGGAGAAGAACGGGCTAGAAACTCCATGGACACTCTTTTAAATTATATTGTTACATAAAGATTAGTATAAATAATGATAAAATAACTAAATGTGAGAAATATGTAAAAAAAAAACGCGTCCATAGTAGCAAAATAAACAAAAAAAAAAAAAACAATTTCAAAATAAAATAAGATACCAATATTATATGAGAATCGTGAAACTCATAAATACCATGAAAGTATATTATTATGTTATCACCCCAAATCAATATAAGACGAAGGAATCGATGTGAAATAATAAGATATCTCATTCTCTAGAGATACGTGGGTATTCTCTCTAGAGAAAGGGGCTCAGTTCCCACGACAGAATTCTATTTGACAACCCATTTATTTTGATTACGTTTCCTTATTGGCTTTGGGGTATCGGCTGTAACGTGTGCCAGTACTCGTAGTTTTATGCCATCGCCATTTCTGGAATAGGGGCAGTAAGGGAGCATGAAATGTTTGATGGTCTTGATTCAAATCCACGCGGAATTTTCATGTAAGTTTCTCACTAGTTCGGTCATTCTTTGCGAGAATCATAATAGAGGGGCACCATTTGTCATGATTGTTAGCAAATATGAGAAATCAGTGACTATTTATTTTTCAAGATAAGTCCAAGTAAGATCACGAAATAATATAACATAACATCTCGCCTTGTTTCCCCGAAGGCTTAAGCAGAGGTGTACCTGTAGTACACCCACATTTCGCCAGTTATGTTTAAGTCGGGGGCGAACCTATAAAGAAGAACAAAAACAGCCAATTTAGCCAAGTAAGATCAAAAACATAACTATGTCCAGAGGGCTAGACAAATGATAATTGCGATCAAAGCGTTTCGAATTTCTACAAAGACTTGACATAAGCTTTTCGGTAGCTTAAACGATAATCCAACATATTTTTGACTTTCCCATTACCGTTATCGCTGATAGAATGTGAAAAGAATGTGTAAAATAATCAAATGAAATGATAGTGGTGCCGATTCCCTTGTTCACAAACTAAACTAAATTTAAGTTCAGTGCATCTTTTTCTTTCTATTTCATTAAGAAAAGGACGGAAGATAACTTTTCGGTAGTCCTGTCAAATAATCAGCGCTTGACGTAAATCGACGTAATTTTAGTAGGCAAGTTTTTAATCACGTCTAAACTTGTAAGGATTAGTGACAGGCGCTGATTATTTTGACAGGACTATACTAAAATTTATCTTCTGTCCTTTTCTTAATGAAATAGAAATAAAAAGATGCACTGAACTTAAATTTAGTTTAGTTTATGAACAAGGGAATCGGCACCATCGTCACCCTATTTCTTTAAGCATGTTTTTCTTCTTTTTTGTATATTGGCACCTTGTTTTTATATAAATATTCCTGTAATTTGTTATCCATGAATTGTGATATTGTGTGTTGTGCTATGTCTTTTGTGCACAGAATAAATTTTTAATCTATCTATCTGTCAAATAATTAAATTTTTAATTATTTTTCAAAAATAATTGATAACTTCTAAAGACTTATTCCAATTTTTATTAACTTAGGTATTCCAAGTTTAATATTTTTTAAAAGAACTGTGAAGGCAATGGTTTTGACATACTCGTAGGTTTTGACATACTCGTAGGATATTACATAAAATAGAAAAATCCTTCAGTCTTTGTTGTAATAATTAAGTGGATATCTATTTACTTACATTTTTTTTTTCATATTGACCAAACTTTACAGTTTTTCAGTCAAATCAAATCAAATTATTTTATTTCACATAAACCTACATGGGCACATGAAACGTCAGAAGCTAGGTGCACGGTTCCAATTGGTCGTTTCCTATGGAGAAGAGCCGGCATGAAACTCCACGGTTACTATTTAAAAAATAATTGGCTTTTACAATGTTTTCAAATCAGTGTTAATAGGTATGGAAGGACAGTGTAGGCCTGTCAAGAAGTACCAGGCTTAATAGGTAATGTAAAGTACATTACCTATTAAGCCTACAACGTTCTCACATTCACATAATACAATAGAATCTATGCAAAATATTAATAAAATATTAAAAATAAAACCTATTTAAATCAAATGACAGTAGTAGTACAAATCACACACTACTCTTTCTCACGGCATTATTTACAGAGATTTTCACAGAATCTCGAGACGAACACTTGTGTTCAACAGTCGCAGTAGTATTTACTAAACAAGATTTGTTTGTTTGTCAGCATTTACTGTGTGCTCCAGATGGCCCGTCTTGTCTCATTATGATGTGTTGTCTAGGAATACATGTTTTATAGAATGTGGAAACAACAATACGACATTTATGGTCTTATTGTAGAAAATACTGGCAATACTGAATATTGTGGTTTCTAAAACAAACCACATAGTGGTGATGGTCTGACTACGGGTGTTGCCAATTTATGACTAACTATAGTGATTAAACTATTGGATATTGGGTATCCTAACTAGGTAATATTATATATAGTTGCAAAAGTGAGTTTGTTTGTTTGTTTGTTACGCTTTGACGCTAAAACACCTGAACGGATTAAGATGAAATTTGGGACATGGGTAGAGCATGACCTGGATTAGAACGTAGTATACTTTTCATGCCGATATTCCCACGAGATCGAGAGATATGCGGATAAAAACGCGGGCCCAGTTCGAGTTGGTAGATGTCACATGTCTTCAAATTTTTGGTTCTAGGACATGCCGGTTTTCCATCACCACTGCTCTTAATACGGTGAAGAAAAACATCGTGAGGAAACGGGCATGTCCTAGAACCAAAAATTCGAAGACATGTGACATTTACCAACCCGCACTGGGCCCGCGTAGTGGATTACGGCCCACTCCCCCCCTCTCACAGAGAGAAGGCATGTGTCCCAGCAGTGGGTATATTACAGGCTGATTATCTAAAGTGCCTCTTGGGTTACGAAGCTACGACTTACAACTTGTAAGTCGCGGCCATTACCACAGGGCCACCACTACTCACCGAGTGCTTGGTCCATGGAAAACAGATCGTAGTTTGTCCCGTATTCGCCTTGGATGCCAAAATTGTGATAACAACTATAATAAGCGTTATCAGCGTATACCGTTTTGTAGCTTTCCACAAGGTGACTGAATTGGTTGGGAAATATTTATAGAGGCATGAGAAACAGGGTGTAAAGTTCACTCATCCTCCATAGAAAAGGGAATAAGATAGAAAAGGGATCCTTCGATCAGACGGGTGTCGTGTCTGGGGGGCAACTGCACAAGGGTTGATGTCGGGATTTTGTATATATGCTAGTTGCGCGGTAAACTCTGCTTGCGCGATGCAGGATTTTGCGTGACGTCAGTGTGTTGGATAGTTCGCATGTGGTGATGTAGATGCCGCCACATCTTCACGGGATATGTTCATTATCACGACACCTATAACTGTTATGATGACCTTCACAGCTACAAGAAATATCTTTTGATTTGGTTTCTTTATTGTATCCTTACAGTCACTCAAGTTGCCTGCCTTCTATATTTTTCTTTATTTCAAATCAAATCATGTTCATATGTATGTATGTAATCTATGTATTTATTCTTGTATTGTATCCCTTTCGAACTTCCACGCGACCCGGGCAGGCATCGGCCATAGTGGACCCCTACACTTGGGCTGACACCTGTTTGAGGCGCGCGTGGAACACAACGCGCCATCGACCCGGGCCTGGTCCTTATCGGACGGCGAGCTACCCATTGCTCACCGTCCGCAAGCCTGCGCCTACAGTGGACGAAATCCGCCCGGGTTTACCGACGCCCAGGGCGTCTCTTGCGGCGGCTAGGGGCGAGAGGGCGCGAAATTTGTCTTTCCCTCAACCATATGTTGCACTTGCCATATTTCTTCTCTGCATCACCCTAAGGTTGGCTGGTAGAAAATGCCTCAGGCATTAAGTCCACCTTTGTACAGTATAGTTTTACTTGTGCATAAAGTTTTAATAAATAAATCAAATCCGTACGTGTATTGTGGGCATAGGTTATACAGACAGATGTTAGATAAATTACAGATCCATTATGTCCTGCCTAATAGGCATACAATAATAAATTGTGTCAACATGCACAATTTTTTTAGTATTTACGTACTATTATTTCATACAGACTCAAAATGGTAAATGTAATGTTAAAATGATTCTGATCCCAATTATTATTACTAGAAGTTCTAGATGTTCTTCATTCACAATAAAATTATTTTGTACGTGAAACTTCAGAAAAATATTCCCAAGTTTATTCTTAATCCAGTTTATATTAAAAGTTGTCTTTTTTGTAACATCAACTTCTTTTATAAGAACTTTCAGGGGTCGCTCATACCTCCTTCGTGACTTTCAAGAAATACAACAACGGACTTCAGAAAAATTATCTTGTGTGTATCTAGTCATTTAGTTTTGTTTTGAAAACTTCCTTTTCAAAAACACCTTTCGGAACAAATTATCTAAATTATAGTGAACACCGCAATAAAATAAATGTCTTGCGTAGTTTAGAAGAACAAGGCGGTCACACACACAGACACGAAAAGTCACTTTATTTTATTTTATACTAGCTGCACCCCGCAGTTTCACCCGCATAAGTCTTGATCCCGTGGGAATATCGGGATAAAAATTATTCTATGTCCTAATCCAGACCATGGTCCACTCATTTGCCAAATTTCACCTAAATCCGTTTTGCCGTTTTAGCGTGAGAGCGTGATAATCAAACTCACTTTTGCATTTATAATAATAATTAAGAATATGTAATAAATACCAGGCCACTCAGAAAGTATTGCAAAAAAGTTTGTATGTATGAGAGACTGGCCAGTTATAATCTATTTTGAAAATATGATTATTTTTAAGTAAAAATAGGTACGTTCCAATTTCAAAATTTCCCTCCACGTTGTTTGCGAGCTAATTTAAATTATAGTGTCTCATTAAAAAATGGATCTGCACCGTAAACATTTTCGCGCTATGATTTTTTACGATTTTAAGTGTCGCCTGAAACCGGACGAATCGTACGATAGACTTCAAATGGCATTCATTCATAAAATTACAATCAACACAGTAAGAGAACATAACTTTTAAAAGTTGTTAAGTGTATACATATAAGTACTTGTGACTGTACACTGCTGGCCATTATGCGTCGACTCGACTATCAATGTTGCTTTCATAATTTTTATCAACCCAACAACAAACAAACAATATTCCTGCTTCTAATAAAAGACGACGCCTCAGGCAATTATAATAATACGAACCATGTTTTTATCCTCATTTCTGCTGTTTTGGGCAAGGACATCTGTTGCCTAAGATACCATCACATTGGTCTGTGTACATTCAAGGGCAAAAATATTTACCTACTCAATTAGCACAATTCTAAAGTGATATTTTCGTAGAGTTCAAATCTATATACATATATCTACAAATAAAATAGTACGAGTAACAAAGTCAAAACTGTACATTGAATATTTTTTGATAAACGTAGGTAATTGCTACGAATCTAATGCCGAAAACATAGTTTACAGAATAAAAAAAACAATTAAATTAGAAATATCGTTTTTGTCCATTTGTCTGTTTGTTTGTCTGAACGGAATTAGATGAAATTTGGCATTCAGATAGTTAATATAGTGAGCAGTGGTGGCCCAGTGGTAACGGCCGCGACTTACAAGTTGTAAGTCGTAGGTTCGAGCCCGGACAGGCGCTTTACTTTGTGTAAATAATTTCATCGCCACTGCTCTCAAAAAACGGTGAAGGAAAACATCGTGAGGAAACCGGCATGTCCTAGAACCAAAAATTGGCAGACATGTGACATCTACCAAGCCGCACTGGGCCCGCGTGGTGGATTACGGCCCGCTCCCTCTCGCAGAGAGGAGGCCTGTGTCTCAGCAGTGAGAACATTATAGGCTGATTATGTTATAGTTTATAACCCGGATTAACACATAAGGTATTTTTAATCTCTGTAGTACGTTCCCGTTAGATTATTTGCCGACATCCGCACAGGCGAAGCCGCGGGCAAAAACTAGTGTTTAAATATTCCAAAAGCCATAATAGATTGTGTTATAAAATGATGTCTAGTGGCACAACACATCATAATTTCTTTGAATACTTAGTAAAAAAATCCAAATGTATCTATTATCTAGTAGTAAGATATTTTTTCCACTGACTGTACTTCTAGGTTTTAAGGCTCATTTTAAGGCGCAGATATATGATTTTAGTGACTTTTAAATCCATTATTACGCCTTCAAAAAATGCAAGTAAGTTATCCAAACACTGTTCGTTAAGTCGCTGACAACACCTAAACCGCGTTCATTGTCAGATTGCATAGAAAAGAAAGAGAAGCGCGATGACACAACGCTTCTAATTTATTGCAAAATATGAAGCAATTCTCTATTTACTCAAAATTGAGTAGAGTAATCGAAAATAAAAAACAACCAAGTTCTGCATTCAAATAAGACGTTCTTGTTATTAATTAAATAGGTAACGTATGTTGATATTTAATGCAGATATTTTGGATTAGAACTCAAGGTAAGAGGTTAGTTTAACGTTAGTTTGTATCGAGATTATTTTTTCAAAACGTGTTTCGGTAACAACCAAGTTCTGGGAAATATGTTCAAAATTAACATATATTTTTCCGCTACCACAAGCTATACAGATTTTGCAAATTCGTTTCTTAAGAGAAGCCTATTTTGGTCAATTGGGTCTTGTCAGCGCCTTAAACTTGAACGCATACACATCAATTCTATCTGTGAATATTTGAGTATTGTAGTAAAATACTTTATGAAATAAATTCAGGAAGTAATGTCTACACAGAGCATAAAAAAACACCGGGCAAGTGCGTGTCGAACCACACACAATGAAAGGTTCCGTAGTTGGGATTACTTGGGACGTATTTATTCCAAAAACAAACAACATTGTAGTTGAAAAACCTGTTCTCCCATACATCGATATATGCCACGGTCAATTCTCCAACTGCAAATTTAAGTTGGTCGACTATAACTTGTTAACTTGTAAAGCCTACTTAGCCGTGTTAGTTTTCCTTTTTTGTACTACTGCCATGAATTTTTTCGCATCTCCTTAAACAACCATTTAGCTGGCACAGGGCACACTTGACTCTAACAAAAATTAGCACTTAAATGCTTAATATTACGCAATTGGTTCCTTGAATCGAAAAGTGGTGTTGACAGACCTACAATATTTTTGAACGGCCTATCCAACGATATCCCACTGTAGACGAGATAAAAACACGTCATCCCCAAATTACGTGGAAGAGAGGTAGGTAAGCAAAAAAAAATTTTTTTAAGTTTTTTTTTAGCACTTTGTCGGCGTGATTAATATGTATACCTATGCCTAATTACAGCTTTCTAGTACTAAACGTCTCTGAGCTACAGCGAGGACAGACAGACAGACAGACAGACGGACATGGCGAAACTATAACATTAATACGGAACACTAAAAACGATATTACTATCAAACTGCTTTAGATATTTTTGTTTTTTTGTATGAACAGACTATTTTATTATTTATAATTTAACTGTGATATTTTTCAAATATTCGTATTTTCGTTACTAAAAATAAATATTCCATAAGAAACCGAACGGCGCGGCGCGGTGGCGCAGCGTGAACACGACGCACATATCTATGGCCAAGGTCAACACCGATGACCCGACCTTTACGGATCTTGTCTCTTAAAATGGAAAAGTTTTTATGTACAATCTTGTTCTAAAAAAATAATGATAATCTAAGGTTTATCTTCTAAGTAGGCTGTTTGGTTGTCCTCGAAATTATGCCTAATCAACATTTGGAAGAATATTTTGACCTTGGGTTTTAGACAGACTAAGTTGAAATTATCTATCTCTTGAATGAAGGTGAATCCAATGGTACATTATTTATTGTAAACTATTTAGTATTTTAGGGTAAACAAAGAGATAAACTATCTAAAATAAATTTGGAATAGCCTGTGTCAAATGCGTTATGAAAAGTTATCGGGTTTTTCTATTTGGAAGTTCTCAGTAGCAGCTCGGAGTCTGGATTTGTGACCGATTGATGGCAATAGGCTCACCTCCATGGACCTACATGGGACTTAAACATAACTGGCGAAATGTGGGTGTACTACAGGTGCACCTCTGCCCAACCCTTCGGGGAAACAAAGCGTGATGTTATGTTATGAAAAGAATCATCATACCTGGGGATCCCCATGCATGGTACTTAGCTATTAGCTACAAAGTTCACAGATAATGTCATAATTATATCAGTTGCTAGCTTCTACCCGCGACTTCGTCTGCGTTCTTGTTTTAACATAAAACATGATACTCGGCAATACTGTAGCTTCCCATTAGTTCAAGAATTTTCGAAATCGGATCAGTAGTTCCGAAGATTACCCCTAAATTAACAACAATGAAATATACGCCAAATTGTACTACAAATCGTAGGAAATCCATTACAATTTCAATAATTATCAAAAAATAGGTAGAAGCCAGTTAAAAACAACACTGTGTTGTTCAACCTGTGAGAAAGAACAAGTAGTAGATTGTGTCAATTATAATTTGGTACTGTGTGGCACACTCTGCTTTTCATCCCCCTCTATGAGAAAAATAAATAAGAGATGCTTTTAGTAGTGACGAATATTTATATTTACATAACCTAATTCCAAATTTATCAAATAAAAATTGTCTGTAATATTTTGACAAAAGTAATGAAAAACGAATAAGCAGTTTCCGCGTTTTTTTTTTTTTTTGCTTAACCAATGCCGCGTTGGCAGGTGCGCTTTTTTTTACTACCGGCCAGGACTTTATCGAAGCGAATTGCGTTCAAACTTTTTAATTAAATAGCGTTCCAAATTCAAAAGTCATTTCGTCACTGTTATTGAGTGCGCTGGAATGATCCATTTTGCTTGCACTTATCGAGGAACCCGTCACTTCTTTTTCAAATAGATGGGATGAAAAATAATTTAATTGTTGTATGTCAGTGCGTTCAATACAAGGTGATGAATAATACATCGAATAGATGGGATGATATAGTATGAGTAGATTGTGTCATAAGGGACCAAAATAATATATTGAGGGCGAGAGCGATTTTTTGAATCCAGAGTGAAGCGAAGGATTCTAGAATAGAATCCTGAGCCTAGCGAGGGATTCTAGAGTAGAATCCTAAGCGTAGCGAGGGATTCAAAGTACGTCGCTCGTGGTTAAATAATTTTGGTACCGTGTGGCACACTCTGCTTTTCATCCCCCTCTATGAGAAAGAGTTTTTTTTTATAACCGGCTGCGATTTTATCGAAGCGAATTGCGTTCAAACTGTTTAATTAAATAGTGTTCCAAATTCAAAAGTCATTTCGTCACTGACTGAATGACCTACTAATAAGTGCGCCGGAATGACCCATTTTGCTCGCACTTATCGAGGAACCCTTCGCCTCTTTTCCGAATAGATGGGATGAAAAATAATTGAATTATTGTATGTCAGTGCGTTCAATACAAGGTGTCGTTCTGCATCCTCGTCAAATTTCAGGAGGCTGCTATGAAAGACATATTATATAATCAAATAAAATTACGATACCTGCTCAATAATTAATACGTACTTGTTTTTTTAGTTACCTATTTAAGTTTGGCAGTATTTTAGAATACACCACTTTCACAGAACAGAATCACCCCGTTGCGTATGCGGTAGTGTGTGTAAAAGAGCAGTTAGAGTGCGGTATCACACGGGCCGCGTTTTAAAATGCGTGTCCCAAAAAAAAGACCTACTTTTATTATTGATTCGTGTCGAGAATCATAAGCATAGTTACTCGTACCTCCTTGAATTTGATGAGGATGCAAAATAACACCTTGTATAATTAGGCAAGAAAACTAGGGAATCTCAATACTTACAACTTGTGGTGTTATCCATGCCTGTAGGACTATATCTTATCCTTGCAATATCGAGATATTGCAAGTATAAGATATAACACCGTGTAGGTTTCTATCCATTTATAAATGTACACGGGGCACAAGTCCAAAACAACAGCAGCGTCGTATATAACGCAGGTTCAGGTTCAAACGACGACACGGCTTTTTAAAGAAGGCTTCAAAAAGCCGTGTCGTCGTTTAGGCGGTTCCAATCTAAGTTCATGTTCAAAAATAGCCACCGTCGTCGTTATATTTAAATATCTTAAAAAGCAAACGTCAACTCAAGTCGCAAACGCAGAACCATGAATCAAGGTAAATAAACGAAAAAATGAAATGCAGTAATGTCAAAATGTCAGTAAGGAAAAGGACAGGATTCATACAGCCTACGATACGTTTCCTATTGTGAAAATAATTTGATTTTAATTCATATTGACTTGCATATATAGATTTACGGTAGGTACATAGAGGCTAAATTATATTACATTAATGATAACTGATTCTATAATATAGTTCGACAATGATTATTTGACGATTCCTGTTTGGATGAATATCACTTACTGATGTCAAATAAACACGGACCTCGAATAAAAAAAAGAATGAATTAGACGGATATCAAGTTAAATATTTTAATGATCGTTATTAAAAATATAACGATCATTAAAATATTTAGATAGATAAACAAACTTAAGAATTATTTCATAAGACATATTTTATTCTAAACACAATAATTAAGGGCTTTTACGAGGGTGACATTGAAAGTTCTTAGAATATCAAAAACTGAACAAACTAGCAAGCTATTAGTTTTATTATATCTTTTCAAAATAGTGTCCATTTACATCAATACATCTGCATCCGTTGGAACCACTGAGAAAAGCACTTTACCCACTCGTCCTCAGGGGTCTTTTCGACGGCATTTTGAAACGCACCCGCTACTTCCTCGGCGTCCATAATACGTTTTCCTCGAAGTTTTTCTTTTATTTTCGGAAATAAATATATATATATAGCTATAGCGCGGGGGCGGGTGACCCAGTAATTCCACGTCTGACGTCGCCAAGTAGTCGATTGTCTGCTTGGCGGTGTGCGACGAGGCGTTGTCTTGGTGAAGGAGGATCCTACTGCGAGGTCGTTCCTCCCGAATTTTTTCCAAGACAAGTGGCAAACAATTGTTAGTGTACCACTCTGCAGTAACTGTTTTTCGATCCCCTAAAACAATTGTTGCATAATGACCTGTCCTTCCGAAGAACGAGGAAACCGTCTTTTTTCCCACGCATCGAACTCGCTTCACTTTAGTTGGCAACTCCTCGAAAGGAAATACCCAGACAGCAGACTGTCTCTTAGTTTTAGGATCGTAACAAAAAATCCAGCTTTCGTCACCCGTAAGTATGTCGCACACAGCATTTGAGTCACCTCCGTTAAATCTTTGAACCATTTCACGACACCAATCAACACGACGGAGTGTATGGGCCTCTGTCAAATTATCAGGTATCCACCGGGCACAAAGCTTCCTGACCGCTAAATGTTCATGGAGGATTTTGTGCACTTGACTCGTACCGATGCCAAAGTTTGTCCAAATCTGCTGATAAGTCACTCTTTTGTCAGTCTCTATCATACGCCGCACAACACTGATGTTATGTTCAGTCGTCGCCGTAGAAGGCCGTCCCTCACGCAGATTATCGGTAAGATTAGTGCGACCACGTTTAAACAGTGGCACTAGATGGGGCTTCATCGTGAAAGGCCAATCGAAGTCTAACATAACTTTCTTGTTGACTTAAATGAAAGTCATAAAAAATCATTGTACGAAAATTTTCTCGCGTTATTTTCATGCTGACGTGACACAGACAAATTTCAATTTGCCGCCAAATCGTAAACAAATGACAAATGAAAAAAAATACATACACAATAATATTGGCAAAGAGTTCCATTTTCAAAATTTGAACTGTTTTTTTTTTTTATTATATCGTTTACAAGTGGCCAGTTCTAAAAACATTCAGTGTCGCCCTCGTAATAGTTTCGGTCCGTTTCAGGCATTTTTCGGGCGTTCCTCTTTGAGCTCATTATATAAGCCCCGCGCGACACCGATTCGAAGTCAAACAATGGAAAATCAATTGTGTCTCATTAGCTGTCCTTGACCAATTAAAGAAAAGATAAACGGAATGTTATTTATGTAACAAAATGCACGGATATATTTGCGAAGCTGGTGGACCACAAAATTGAATTACATCTCTTTAAAAGTTCACAACGTTTGTGAATGTCTGTTTGTAGAATTTCCGCGTTTATGCTGTTCCCAAGACTTTGTCTCAATAAAACTATTGTTAGACCTTAGTGCCCGGTTGTACCAGTTCGTAAAAGCATTTTTTTTATGTAATTTATTGTCACGAAAATTTAAGTTTGCAGGTGTTAGGTAAACAAGGTAAACAACAACAAAGAAAACACAATATTATGAGAAGCTTGGTCTTACTATACGTGAAACTGTCAAAATAATCGCTTGTGGAAATTCAAATCGTCTTAAATTAAATCATCTCTAGGCTTATTGATATTACTTTGACTGCCTCGTTGGTCTAGTGATCGCAAGCGCTACTGGTAGGCATGAGGTCCAATTTCCGAGTCGGGCAAAGTGTTTCTCAGTAGCAGCCCGAAGTTTGGATTGGTGCCCGGTTGATGGCAATAGGCTCGCTACCTACCTACCTACATGGGACTAAAGTACACCTCTGCCTGACCTTTCGGGGATTACAGGCGTGATATTGTTGTGTAAATAATCTCCTGAGTTCTACCAACTATTCCCAGGTTTGTTGTCATCATTGCCCGGCTTGAAACTTTCAGTTTCACCAATTTCACCTGTAGTACATTTTGATAGACTCCAGGAAAGTATATTCCAACTCGAACAAAACAGTAATATTAATAGTAATTTTATTTCCAAACTTCGGTACACGTTACATAAATGAGGTCTCAATCCTCTCGATGTCATACAGGATGTCCTAGTACAGGGATCGAGACCTCATTTATGTAACGTGTACCGAAACCACGGGTAATTAAAATTACCCATGGACCCGGTAATGGGTCGACCCACCGGGACCACGGGTAACGAGTCAGTTTACCCTGTAAGTTTCTCCTGTATTAGGACATCCTGTATGACAGGGATCGAGGTTTCTCCAGTTACATGGATCAGCATGAGATGGATTAGACTGTAATGTATAAAATTTACAAGAATTAAAAGGAAATTTAAATAAAATAAAAAAAATACAAAAAAAATATAATTCTAAAATATATTCTGTACAAACAAAAACTTTTAAACGAACGTTTAAAGTCGTTAACGAAAGGTTTTCGTGACGATACGAGTTTTCTGACAGACGCCAAACATAATGTACACAGTTTAGAGAAAGGTCCCTTGATAACGATCTGTGTTAGTTGTTCCGTAATATCGCCACCGTTTATGGAAATTAGTGTTAGTAATGTCAACAGCAGGTTTAGCATGACGCTTTCTATTTCTACGAAGAATAGACACAGCTCTTTCTATACAAAGTGACATTTCGTTTCTCCATTTTTGACATTGCCCCATAGAAATCCTTCTACAATCTGTCATTTTGTCTTTCGTTTCTAACGATCTTTGTCTAGGTCCTTATTAGGGTTCCGTAGTAAACAAGGAACCCTTATAGTTTCGCCATGTCCATCTGTCTGTCTATCTGTCTTTCCCCAATGTAGCTCAGACGCGCTTAGTATTAGAAAGCTGTAATTAAGGCGCTGACAAGACCCAATTGACCAAAATAACTTCACTTAAGAAAAAAAATTTCCAAATCTGTGTAGTTCGTGGTAGCGGAAAAAATATATGTTAACTTTGAACATATTTCCCAGACTTGGTTGTTACCAAAACACGTTTTGAAAAAAAAATCTCGATACAAACTAACGTTAAACTAACCTCTTACCTTGAGTTCTAATCCAAAATATCTGCATTAAATATCAACATACGTTACGTATTTAATTAATAACAAAACCGTCTTATTTGAATGCAAAACTTGGTTGTTTTTTATTTTCGATTACTCAACTCAATTTTGAGTAAATAGATAATTGCTTCATATTTTGCAATAAATTACAAGCGTTTTGTCATCGCGGTTCTCTTTCTTTTCTATGCAATCTGACAGTGACCACGATTTAGGTGTTGTCAGCGTCTTAAGCATAGTAGTATACACATATTAATCCCGCCGACAATGTGCTAAAACAAAATCTAGAAAAAAAAAAATTTGAGGTATGTTACCTCCCTTGCACGTAATGTGGGGATGATATTTTTTTTTCTCGTCAACCCCATAAGTTCCTCAATCTCTTCCTCAATTCCTCAACCTCTTTTAAAGAACATATCAAATAATATATCAATACTACAATATTTTTCTTCTAAATAGGTACTTTCTTTTTTGTTTAATTTTAGTTGAACAGGTATTGCCGTCTAAGTGGTAGATTCATCCTGCCGGGGTCGCGGGAAGGTACTAATGGGTCACCCGTATTCCTTCCATTGCCTGTGTTGCGGGGGAACACAGGCAATGGAAGGAATTGATGATTCCCCACCCAAAAAAAAAGAGTGGTAGATTCATAATGTAGGTACATATTTCGTTTTAAATATACCTGATATAAATAATATTAATAAACTACTATAAATGATAGGCTGAAAATGATATGATAAGGCAACGGTGCGGTTTAAAGGAAGATGTAGTGACATTTTTTTTTTAAAGTATGCTTATATGGTTTGGTCGTGTTGAGAGGATGAATGAAAGGCGACTAACAAAGGGTATTTACAAGGCAGATGTGAGTGGAAACGCCGGGAGGGGACTCCCCAGAAAGACATATAGTGACCTCATTGGTGATGTTCTTCAAAAAGGTCAGGTGCGTAGTACTCGCAACCGGCGTGCGTGTATGACCAGATGTATGATCGTAAACGAAGCAAAAGGAGTACGTAAGGAGCGTAACAGGTGGCGGTCTATACTTTCTGTCTACCCCCATGGGAAGAAGGCGTGAATTTATGTTCAGGTGTATGTAATAATACCTAGTTGATAGCCACACTATCAAAATAGGTTGAAGATCTGTAAATATAGTTACAGCTATCTTTACAGATCTTCTATCTCTCAGAGGTAAAAAAAAAAAAAAATACCCTATACATCTGAAGACAAAGAAGGGATGTAGCCCTCCAATATATTTTGTATTCTAATAATATGAATCCGGATTAAATTGTGCGGTTAATTGTTCGAAGTTCATCAAAGTTCGAATGTCGAAGCTTCGTAAAGATACCATCGCTCGAATAAAAGGAGGTCTGGGGGGCAACCACGGCCTCTTATACCTAGCAGTATTACTTTAATATTACAAGTGTGAGAATGAGATGAAGCTATACAGAGGGTATAACTCCATCTCTTTCCCACTGTAAAGCAATATTAAAATAATACTGCTTTGAGGCGGTAGTTGCCCCCCTGGTAACCAATATACCGCTAAACCTTCAATAATACTGGCTATGTATCTCGATTATGAACAGTTGACTAACTAATACACTATTCCTTAGTTTGTAACCGTAAACTAGCAGTTCCTCGAAGACGTAAAAATTGATATGACATTCTAGGCTTGGTTAGCTTGTTAAACCCTTAAAGGCGAGATCTATTGAGAATCAATACACATCTTCTTGAACTATGGGTCAAAAGGCCTACAGACATAGCAGCAATCCGAAATACTGGATAATGCCATCATCAGGGGGTGTCACATTCAAAACCGAACATAATTGGTCAATTAATACTGTCGTATCTTCGTCCAATACCAAATGGAAAGCTTCGTAACTGAGCATGACATAAACTATATCGAATATAGACTGTACCGCCCAAAGTGCCCTTACTGCTACTGCGCTGTCAAATTATTACCATAGACATGCTGTTGACATAAACATAATGTAACGCCTGTAATCACCGAAGGGTTAGGCATAGATGTACCTATAGTAGATAATTAGAATGTCAAATGTGAATGTTATTAGAATGTGAATGTGAATTATGTTAGATAATTAGAATTATGTAGCAATTATGTAACACCTGCATGTCAAAACGTCAAACAAATAGTTTTCTGACAGCTGCGCGCACAGATTAATTTAGGCCGGCGGCGCGTACGTCGTTCTCGTCGGTACTGCCATTTTAAATATTTGTATTTATGTAATTCTTTCTTTTAAATATTTGTATTTATGTTCTTCAAATTACAATCTCACTGTATGCTGCACCGGTCGACGTCATCACGTCAACCAGCGCTATCGCTGAAAACCAGCGCTGGGGCTCTGTCTCGCATAGGGTCGCAGCATTATGCTGAGCGTTGGCCGTTTTGCGTGGACGTGACGCATATTCTCCCCCCAAATTGTTTCTTTTTTGTATTTGTGTTCCTTCCTTGCGTCATGTTTACCGCAAATGAATGTATTTTCTTTCTTTTTTTTTTCTAGTAAACCCGCATTTTGCCAGTTATGTTAAAATCCCATGCATAATAGGGGGCGAGCTTATTGCCATCAACAGGGTTCAAATCCAGATTCCGAACTGCTGCTGAGAACTGGAACATAGCTGGCGAAATGTGGGTGTACTATATATAATATAGATACTCCCCTGCCTAACCCTACAGGGAACACAGGTGAGATGTTATGTTATTATTGCCTCATTACCTGCAGTGGGACC
Organism: Atethmia centrago; assembly: GCA_905333075.3. NCBI lineage: Eukaryota > Metazoa > Arthropoda > Insecta > Lepidoptera > Noctuidae > Atethmia > Atethmia centrago. The sequence continues at coordinate 4,912,344 of HG995373.1, read as the reverse complement.
TACCTGCAGACCTTTCTCCTGGCAAAGGCCTCTTCTTATACACGGAAAACCGAGCATTAATCACCATCGCTTGCTTAACTCTCGGTATGCCTGGTAGGGTCTATCAGACCCACGTCTGCACATAAACCATTATTTTTCATTCAAAATTGAATTTCGCGCCTAACCGCACTCAGTAGCTGGCCGATATGAATCGCTAGAAGCCCTCCGAAACAATATATCTGTGAGACCTGTAAGAGTTACATAAGACTGGATCATACAATTTTCTAATGTGCAATTTGCTTCCGAATCAGAGCCCTAGAACATGTTGATAGAAGTGACGAAGACTGTTCTATAGTTATTTATAAGTGCATGGAAATTCCTTATATTTTATAATAGTCTGATTGAGATCTCTTTAGTTATTAATATGTAATGTACCTATGTTGTACAAGAAACGAAGTAATTTTTTTTTATAAAAACGCTACCTGGTTTAATTAGAAAAATAATTAATTTATTGTGGATTTGTATTTTTTTAAATTTTATCTCCTAATATATACCCCTAGTAAAAACATTAGTACGCTATAATAACTTATATTATATATCAAAAAACATTTGAGAAATAACAATAAAAATATCCGGGTGTGACAGACCCACCAGGCGTACCGTGTAACTTTTTGCCTCCAGGCATGCCGAAGGTTAAGATGGGTTGGTGATTTCAGACTTATAATAACTATTAGACCAGGTTTCCTCACGAAGTTTTCCAACACCGATGTCATTAATGCATAATCCCACTACTGGGACACAGGCCTCCTCTCTGTGAGACGGAGTAGGCCGTATTCCACCACGCGGGTCCAGTGCGGGTTGGTAGATGTCACATGTCTCCGAATGTTTGGTTCTAGGACATGCCGGTTTACTCACGATGTTTTCCTTCACTGTTTTGAGAGCAGTGGTGATGAAATAATTTACACAAAGTAAAGCGCCTGTCTGGGTTCGAACTTACAACCTACAACTAGTAAGTCGCGGCCGTTACCACCGGGCCACCACTGTTTCTCCTTTAAAATTTAATCAACATTATTTCGCCATTTTTCATTTTCTTCTCCGTGAGGTATAATGATACATAATGTAAAGCTAAACTAAGAAAACATGAGATTGAACTCTCTGGACTTTTTCCCAGTATTTGTATTAAAAAAGAACCCATTGTTTTTATCTGAATAAAAATCTTATCTCTCCCATTGTACTTTTAATTAATTATTATCTCAAGCTTTCTTGCTTTTAGAGCTCTCCGGTGATTTATTTGTGTTGGAAAGAGACGGGTGGAAAAACAGCTGTTTACTCTTTCTTATTTGTTAAGATGTCCCATTTTCACACCGAAGTTATAGCATGATTAATTTGATTAACCCTCCACCCAGTGGGACGTTATTTCAAGGTCAGGATCCCGTCTCAGAAGACATTAACGTCTCCCTGATTAGTTACCGAATTACTTGAAAATTTAGCTATAAAATCTTTATAACTTATAGGTAAACAGAGATGTGATATAATTTACCGCTGCAAATATGTATAATAGCTGCGAACAGAGCCCTCTATGACAGCCGACCGAAAACAAAGAATAATGGTGGTGTACAAAACCAAGAACTACCGGGCATTACGCTTTAATTCATTAATTTTACAACTGACTCCACAGCCAAGACCCAACCTTAACTTTACTAAAATAAAGTGTAAATTAAAATGGTGGTTTGCTAACTAACTTTGCGCAAGCTAACTTCAGTGTTCCTAAAGGGGTTGTCATAGAAACTGAAGTTCTGCGCGCGCATCACCTACACGCGTACGCCTACGCACACATCGACACGTTTCCCCTAACGAGGGAAAGAGATAGCGATATAGTATAGTGTGTTGCAAAAGTGTTGAGTTAAAATAAATTGTTAGGTATTGTTTTAATATTATGTTTGATGGTGAACATTTAAATGGGAGTGAAGGTAATTACAATTATTTTGGTAATAGAGGAAAACCAAAATAATCACGTTGCCGCTCAATATACCTAAGTGGATTGAGGATATTGGATTAAAATTGAATATCGGTTGCCCATTCGTAACTAACGTATAAGGTGATTTTTATCAACTTTTAGCTCAGTATTTCTTAAGCCAATTGGTTTCAACTGTGCCGTTAGTGATAAGGGAATATTTTTAAACTGTACTTTTCGTTTAATGCCATAATTATTTAATCTACATTGTTACTCTTAATAATATCCTAATTATTTTGTATTCATTTAGAACAAGGAAAAATGATCCTTAGACATATTTTTTTTATGAATCTTACGCAATAACTCGCCATTGGTGTTGAAAATCAAGTATGTTACTACGTTGAGGTAAAAAATTATAATGATTGTCATCACAATAAATATTGATCAAAATAAACATTTACAACTCAATTTATTGGCATAAAAATTACGATATTATTAATTCCCACCGGAACCACTCTCTACACAACTGTACTCGAGTCGTCCCTCTCTTACACACACAGTATGCTCTAACTATGTGTGCGTGTTTTACACCACAGATTCTGCGCGATGGACCCTAGTATTCTTGCAGCCATGGACAAAGAAGCACTCAAAAAGCAGATTGAAAACATGAAGTACCAAGCGTCTATGGAACGCTGGCCGCTTTCAAAAAGCATTGCTGCGTGAGTAATTCTTTATTTAAAAATTTAAAAATATTAGTATAGTGAGTGATGTCATGATGTGTAGTGCAAGGGAGCGGGAGTCGCCCTATGTGTGTGCAAGGGATAATAGTGCTTTTAACAACGGTTCAAAGGTATAAAATTGCGTGGAGGGCGTGCAACGATTAAGGGATTATGTATGCTGGTTTTTTATTTAATCGATGTGATTAGATTTCCTGTGTCTTCCATATTTTTTTCATGTATTTTTGTGTTGTTATCATTTTGTCAATTTGTCTATGTTATAACTAAAATATCGTCATAGTACAGTATGATTCTGTACAATGATCCATTTGCGTCAATTAAAATGTGTCATATTCGTCCTATTTTAGTTAATTCCTGTAGTGTTAAGTGTTTAATCATATTGTTCTGGGCTGGGTTCAACGTTCGTTTGAGTTCCAGTAATTTCAGTTGTGGGGTAGCATTAATCAATAATTGTATACTTCATATACCTAAAGAAACGTACCTGGAAATTCCGTTGTTCATGATATCAATGCTATAATTTACTTTCTGTGTAACACAAAACATCATGCTTAATCGATACAAATTCTCTATGACTAAGAATGAAATGAAAGTCCTATTCTGCACCTTGTCAGTGATAAAATTTGGTACATTTTTAATTGTACAAGGTGAACCCTAATACAACTGTCAATGAATTACCATGACAGGTGAAATGACGTCATTCTAGGTGGATTTTTATTACCAAAACTCTAGCTTTGATGTTTTAATTATTTGGAACCTATGGGTCTTGTGTCCTTGAAGTTTAGTGTAGTTACTTTAGTATCTTTATTAGACTCTATCTTATTTATTATCTGTGCAGAAGATCCAGCTTCACCATAATGAAATCATTGTTTTCAATCAATCACACACAGTTAAGACTCCTTAATGATTTCTATTTATTTTAGTTAAGTCTATCATTTCAGTCGTCTAGGTCATATAATTTCAATGTTTGATCCTAAACATAGCATATCAGTTCCACGGGGTATACCAAGGTTCGTATCTTACTTTTTATAAGACACATGAGAGATTCTGACTGAAACGATACATGTCCTGTGTTTGTTCTTTTCTATCTGTCGCTAGTACTGATGTTTCTTCGTCTTCTTCTTTATATTTAAATACCAATTTAATATTAGACACCACCGTTAGTGTGTGTTAATGAGTCACTCTTGATCTCTACAGCTACAAATTTGAGCTGTTCCAAGGCTTCAATTTTAATACCATCCAAATAATAAAAATAGTTTTGTTGTTATATTGGAGGAGTTTTAGTTATACAGTTAAGTACATTCATAATTAGGACGTGTCAAAGTAGAGATTATTAACGTGTAACAATATTTTATAACCACATATTTCCCCATTATGACGCCATTCGTAACTACCGATAATATTGTATGGGCTTTGAGTACAATAGCGTTGTAAAATTATTTACCTTTATTGAACTAGAAGTACTTTTGACTACATATACTACATATTACGGAAAACTTATTTATTGTTAGGTCAGCTTATATTGAAAATCGATGCCTTGATTATATCGTCGTGTGTACCATATCAAAGTATCTAGACAATTTTTCTAAAGGTTTTGTAGCATACATAATTTGTACCATCTAATCATTATCTGAACATATCGTCTGAACGCATACCTAGACAATGTTCTATATTTTTTTTATCGTCAAAAACTGTTTGAACTGGAAAAGGGCCAAACATACAAAAAGCGTATCTCCGTACCCCAAAAAGATTTATTCAAGTATGCTAAAGCTCCATGTATAGCCACTCAGTAATAATATTGTTTTAGTCAAATCTTTTTTGAAAAGTGACCCTTATCGGTAGCAAAGTCACTCCTACTTTCATTTTCATTTTATTCGTAAAGATCCCAAGCTTATTCAATATTGTATAGAACTGTATACTCCGTACAAAACAGTGTGAACGATGAGTTTATAGCATCATAATCATGAATTTTTACTATTGCTACTAATTGTCTAACAAGTCTGTTCCTAAGAACAATACTATGACGTGTCTGTGTATAATTTATCGTAGTTATGCTTATGCCACGATCGTTAAAACAGTCATATATCTATTTTAATTTTTCAAAGATTCGTTCATTATAAATGTATTATGGTTCACTTACTAAAACCATTGATTTAAATTACTACACTACAGTGATGTCTGCCTAACCCTTTGAGGAATACAAGCGCGATGTTATGATAATAATGATGACAACCGTTATTTGTAAAGTAACAAGCCTTGGAGTAGTGTCCTTAAGATTAGTATCAAATTCAGAATTCTAATTTCAATTCCGTTCTCCTAAATGATCAATTTTCCCCAGTAGATCTTTTAGAGACGTTTTATCAGATTTCACTTAGTTCAAAGCAATTTTGTCGGCCAGCCATTTTAATGTTACTATGACCATTGGGAGACCATTACTTTGATGTCTATAACAGTGATTTTATGTACGTAACTATCAAAATACCACAAAAAAAAAATGTTTTGTCAAGTTCTGTCTTTCATCATCTTCATAATCATTATCATTGCCAGGAGGCCTATACTCAGCAGTAGGACCTACTGCTGAGTATAGTCCTCCTTCCCCTTGTGCCATGCTTCCCTGGTCTATGCGAGTCTAACTCTCATCCACGTCTTCATTGCAATCTTGTGAAGGTCGTCCCCCAGTTCTGTCTTTACTGCTATTCAATTCACCTAAAAATCTCCGTCTTTTTATAAACTCTATATAGATGTAGGTAACTTTCTATTATTAGCTAAAAATCACACGGTTTCATCGAATCCAGAATATAAATTTCCTATCACACCTGCCACATATATCAAAAATAATCTCAGATATAAAGAGTTTTCTTTCTTTGATTCAAGTTTCCGTTATTTAAAATATTTTTATGAAAGCATGCGGTAGGGAACGGCGCGCGAATCGATGGTTACCACACTCAAAACAGATTGACTAGTACAAACAAATGCTGCTGCCCACGCGCACATTGTGTTGCCAGATTTAGTACGAAATTTCCCTAAGTGGGAAAACAATGTTACCTGTTTGTTTAGTAATCTCGTTAGGTTTTTGTTCTAGAATTTTATAGGCTATCACAAGTTGACCTTTTTGAACGATTCTGTCTGTAATATTAGTAAGTAAAATTACTGGGGCAATATCGTCATTTCATGATGTTGAAGGTTCAGTGGTTGACTTTAAGGATTATTGTAAAGCTTCTTACAATGTCCTATTTTCGGAGAAACTATTTTTATTTGATCTGAAGGAGACTTATTTCCAAGTAAATTGTCGATAAAAATCCAATATATTTTCTAACATAGGTACTCTATGTGCAATGAAACATTTGGGTGAAATAGTGGCGATATTGCCCTAATATTAAAAAAGGGTGATATTGAAAACGGGTTGCTACAGACGATTGAATAGATACTTAAGTTCAGTCATACGTAAGCCGTTACCTTAATTTGACTTACAGCGTGCTTAGTATAGCAAGATTTTATTGGCTTCTAGCACTTTTTACGATTCGTGTATGATGATTCCTTCATTTCATTTTAATGATGAAGTATATTGTCATCGTTACAGTATCAATCACAGTTTTCACTGATCCCTGTTTCAGGAACTCTAGATATATTCCGGTTAATTCATCTAACAAATAATTTTGACGAAATATTACATTTTAAATTTATCTTTACACTGAAATAGGCCCCTATTCCCTTCGGAATATATCTGCATTCCCATATTTCTGGTTAGTTTAACTCGGGCAACACAGCTCCAATCAAAACAACTGTCAATAGACGATTGACTGCGCTAGCGACTGCGCATAAGGAGTCGTTCTATAAATGAGCCTGTAATTTATTTGTGTTAGTCCACTGAATATAACGCAAAGGTAAATTATGTGCTGATAGCACATGTTGCGGTGGCACAGTGATGTTCCTTCTCTTTTCACCTCTCGGTTGTCATATAGCGTTATCTCTTTATATCGATTGCTTTTGATTACAATCGATTGGTAGATTATTGACATTTTTTACTATGTGTAATGGGTATATACTTGCAGTTTTGTACGAGTGAAGTATTGCTCAAAGTTCTGTCTATCATTATGTGTTGGTGCATTAACTTGACAACATAATCAGCCAATAATGTTCACATAACTGGGAAACAGGCTTCTGATAGTTGAATTGTCGGGTAATAAACGGAATAGGCTCCATTCCGTATATATAACCGACAATTCAACATTACATGAGACGTATCAAATAAAAGTCCAAGTGTTTAGTAGATATCATCAAGGAGTCAGTCGAGTCTGTCAGGCAGAACGTAACTCGTTCCAATTTTCAATGCATATTCAACTAATTGATTGATTCCACGAGTATAAAGAAAAAAAAAAACAAAATCTGACTTTAAACTGATTTATTTGGACAGTGCATCAATCAAAACCCACACACACACTCAATCAACACTGTTTTAAAAATAGAATTACTTATATCAGAAATAACACCTAAAAGTTTCTCCCACGGATTCTAGTAAAACAAACCATACGGATTCAACCGAAACGATTTCGCACGGTGATAACAAAACGTGCTTCTAATTGTAGGTAGCGGATTATAGTATGTACTTATGATGAAGGAAAAACTAGTAAACTAAATAAAGTTAAAGAAAGAAGCTGAAATAAAAACGTGACCAAATATGGGGCTGAATTCATTTATACTATTATAAACTAAAATTTTAAAAAGAAAAGATTTGATTTTTTGTACATTTGTTTGTGACACTTTCACGCTAAAACGGCAAAACGGATTGGGATGAAATTTGGCACATAGGTAGACCATGAACTGGCTTAGACATAGCATACTTTTTATCCCGATATCTCCACAGGATAGAAACTTATGTGAATGAAATCACGGGGCATAGCTAGTATTATAATAAAGAGGTTAAATTTGTGAGTATATGTAGATCTTTAGAGCAGTGGTGGCCCAGTGGTAACGGCCGCGACTTATGAGTTCTAGGTCGTACCCAGACAGGCGCTTTACTTTGTGTTAATTATTTTATCACCACTGCTCTCAAAACGGTGAAGGAAAACATCGTGAGGAAACCGGCATGTCCTAGAACCGAAAAATCCGAAGACATGCGCCATCTACCAACCCGCACTGGGCCCGCGTGGTGGATTACGGCCCACTCCCTCTCGAGAGAGAAGGCCTGTGTCCCAGCAGTGGGAACATTATAGGATGATAATGTAGGTTTTTGAGTGTAAGTAGGTAATATTCGGAAGTACTGATCCGATTCCAAAAATTCTTTCACTAATCGGAAGATACAGTATTGCCATAGAGTGTCATAGAATGTATTTTATGTTAAAACAAGAAATTTCAGGCTGACGAAGTCGCGGACAGAAGCTTTCTGTCCGCGACTTCTTCCGCATGAAATTATTTCTATTCAGATCTGCTATACAAATCCTGTAACGTGCTGACTGTTCGACAGCTTTTTATAACGCACTTGGTATTAAAACAGCACACCATGCTCTCCTATAACATTGAAAGTACTAATAAGAGACGGAATGATATTGTATGTGAGTCAAATGCATCCTCTAAATATGTCTTTGTAAACAGATTTTATACATTTTTAGGCCCGTTTCTATACAATAAATTAAATAGGAAATTAAATATCTATAAATTAAATAACTACGACTGTAAAAAGATTATTCTGCAATTTTTACTTAGCATATCATACAGTGAGATAGAGGATTTACTCGTTGTCTGTAAATAAAACATGTTAGTCTTTTAAGTTAATATTAGTTTTTAATTAGTTTTCTCAGTTGTTAATTATATTTTTTAAATTTCTAAGCACCTTTCTAGCCTGAAACACAGATCCTACCTAGTTCAGGCAAATGAGCAAATGTGTTCTTTATTATTTTTAAGATCAGTTATTGTAAATCTGCACCATTTTTATAAATAAACGATATTATTATTATTTTATTATTATTATTTCATGGTGACAAAATTGTTTAAAAAAAACAAATATTCTCACATGACACCGAAAGTTTTTCAAAACCAAGTACAAAGCGAATCTGATCACTGATTAAAATTTATTCAAATAATAATTTTCTACAGTCAATTCCAAAAAAAAATAAGTTTCGTTGCAGAAAAACCTAGCTAAGTTGGTACTACACGTGTTGGTAACTCTGGAAATATGTATAAATTGCGAACGAATAAAATCACCTTTGAACGTATTTTTTTCAAAAAGTGTAGATTTCCGCATCCTCTACCCACAGTAGAAGGAAAATATTACATAAATGTACCAATCCAACTTAACTTAAACCAAACAATAACTAAGTAGCTGTAGAATAAGCTCTTACACAAAAAACTGAGACCTTCATTTGCCTTCAAGGTCTTTAGCCATTCAAAATCGATCCTCACACTAAACGAAGCTAGTCATACACACTATGTTGAGCTGTCGTCACACCAAACGGAGCTAGTCATTCCTATATAATTATATAGGTATATTATGTTCAGCTGTAAAGTCTGTTACTATCTGAATAAACAAACTTCACGCCGTCATAATTTGCGGTTATTATAACCACAAGTTATTGTTTAAGTGAACCAATTACATTTTAATAACTACATATCCTGTTTACCGTATTCTGTGTATTATCAACTGCTTTGCCTGACGTCAGAGACGCACATGTTTCTTAGTGTCGATGTTTTACACACATTGCTAAACAAGGTTTCTTGAAATACACTTACTGAAACAATTAGACAGCATTCCTTGAAACATCAAGAGCAGTGGTGGCTCAGTGGTAACGGCCGCAAGTTACGAGTTGTAGGTCGCAGGTTCGAACCCTGACAGGCGCTTTACATTGTGTAAAATATTTCATCACCACTGCTCTCAAAACGGTGAAGGAAACATCGTAAGGAAACCGGCATGTCCTAGAACCAAAAATTCGAAGACATGTGACATCTACCAACCCGCACTGGGCCCGCGTGGTAGATTACGGCCCACTCCGTCTCACCGAGTGGAGACTTGTGTCCCAGCTGTGGGAACATAGGCTGATTATGCCTTCAAACATCGGTGCAGTCTTGTCTTTTTTCCACTTTTAAGTGGTACAGATTTGGTACCAGAAACTTATTGAATTAACTTGAATTTTTCTCATCAATATCGCATCGAGAATCAAGGAACCGGTCTATGAACGTGAATGTTGACATCTTCATTTCAAGGTGCTCATGGCGAAATAATAACAGCCTACACTAATAAAAGCTACGCTTGCCGCGGTCGGTCGGTGGATGGGTGACCAGCGATTACATATTTAGACCGAAGCCCAAAATTCTGACAACCAGTCTTACCAACGGGTATCGTGTTACCCACGTGATTTTATTTTGTCTGTGCGCTTCATCTGTCTGCCATGACTTGAGGTTATCATCGGGATTTTCTTTCGGTACCGTATTTATTTATTTCATAAACAAAATACAAACGCATGAAAATATCGTGAAAGGTATTTTGAACGGCGACTGGCCGATTTTTTTTGTTGCATACTATATGAATGCTAATTCAATATTGAATATTGTCATCACGCATATGGGAAAAGATCCAAAAAAAAAACATACAAGGAAGGAAGTTTTAGTTCAAGATCAATAATAATTGATATATTCAATTATTATTGATCTTGAACTAAAACTTCCAAAAATGTAAGCAACATTCCTGGTGAATTGTTGAAGTTTTGATGCATTTCGATTTGACTCGGTTAATAACTAGATATTTCATTTGTCTCTTTTTACCCAACTTCTACAGAAGGAGGGTTATGTTTTTACAAGCTATTATTATTGAAGAGGATACAATTACTTATACTTGTTTTATCTTGGGTTTAATTTTATCTGAGTTTAACTGAATCGAAGCCATTGGGTCCCAAAATGTTACTAGTAGGAATAGTTATGATAATGTATAGTTATCACATTAATATACTTATTGCCAGAATTCGCTTAGAGGTGTACTTACGGAGTTTCGGCTTATAGATGGTCGATTGCAATATTAACTTCTATTGTGCAGTATAATAAGCACGTTAAGCCGTTGGTCCCGGCTTTCATTTATGGATCTTTGACAGTCGTTACGGGTCGTCAGAAGCCCGAAAGTCTGACAACCACTCTTACCAAGGGGTATCGCATTACCCAGTAACTGGGTTGTGGAGGTCAGATAGGCAGTCGCTCCATGTAACATACTGGTATTCAGCTGCATTCCGTTAGATTTGAAGCCGACTCCAACGACGAAAAGACTAGGCATATGATGATGATGATCAGCACTATAATAGGGGGGAGCTTATATATTTTTATCGGGTATCGTTATTACCAGGTTAGGGTAACTAGAAAAGAAAGAATTTGCGTTTATTGTAATTTCGTAACAAAAAAGTAGAAATGCTTTTTGACATAGACAAAGCCATCATTTTTTTTGGCTCGTTGACTTGACTGTCGTCAGTCTTTCCTTTCTTTGCTTCTTCGTACTCTGCAGAAAGCAATAAACTCACATACTAGGTAACGTTAACTTATTCAGAAAATATTCATTTGATATTTTTAGCACTCTTTGATTTCATTTTCAAATTCAGTGGCAAATATTGAAGCTATTATATTACTCAAACAAAAATATTCCATTATTATGGTATAAGTTCACTAGTTCTGTAAATATTCCATTTACATATTCCATTTACAGAACTAGTGAACTTTGATTGTTAACTCAACCAAGTGGCTTTAGGCCCAAAGGCATCGAAGCATTACCAAGCAAGATTACTTACTTACAACAGTTGACCTCAATCCACACCCTGACCTTACACACCCATTATTTACCCCTGTACGAAACCAATACAAAAGCTCATAGATTTCCAATCACATGGGAATATTTCCCATTACTTATAGCTTCATAATAAGCCGCTCTCCCCATCGGTTATATTTCATCTGTGGCTGATTTATAGCCTGCGTTATTCAGAAAGTTACGAGTGAAAGGGCTTCGCAATCTTCTTAGTGTTTTTTCTATATTGCTTGTATTTTGGCGACCTTTTCAGGAAACAGTACAAGTAGTGCAAGGGAATGTAGGTCTAGTTAGGGTTGTCATAAAAAAATATCGATCGGTTGGCGTAACATTACAGCAGAAAAGAGTAACCGAAAAGGACGAATGGGTCAGTGAAAGTAAAAGCCATCTCGGCTGGTTGCTCATTCATTAGCGACCGTGCGGATAATCTTTTTCTATTTTCATGTGTATTTTACACCGACTGGACACTATTTGAATTTAGCAATGTTTTCAGGTTTCAGTTTCCACATAAATTGAGTTTCTAGTTGAACTATTTTCATCACAATTACTAGTTCAGTCCTACCCTCCTTACTGTTTTCTTGCTCCTCTTCAATATTCCTCTTCTTTCTTCATCCTGTTATCATTCGCACCATCTTCTGCCGGGTTTCCACCTTCCATTATTGTTTCATTACCTCGCTCTTCAGTCTTTGTATTTTTAGCAATTAGATTTACTATACACACTACATTATTCCATCCTTAAACCACCAGAAAAATGTACTTACCTTCGTGAGAGGTAAATACAATTATCTTATTATAACCTTTTTTACCTGTCTTCAGCCTATTATATTTGTTTTCCTTGACTAGCAGTTTTGCTTGTAAAGAGCAAACGTTTCTTTCTAGCGGAATAATACATTTTCCTTGAGGTTTATGCAAGGAATGGTAATGATGGAACCGTTTTGAGCCTTTGTCATACATTTAGCTTGAATAAGGAAAACGTTCAGTTCCTTGTCAATCATTTCGTCTTCTTTCTATTTGCCTGTGTATGTTTGCTGATAAAGCGTACCATTTGATTTACTCCGTGCCCTGCATTTTGTTGGCTTCCGTATTACTTATCCACTTTCACAACGTCTTGGTAGTGCTTCTCTAATATGCTAATCTCGCGCCATTGCAAAGGGTTGATATTAGGTAGGTACTAAGCATTATACAAAATCTTATGGCAGTGTCGACTAGTGCTATACGATGTATAAGGATTTTAATTAAAATTTCTATGGTACAGTGGTTTTTATGCTGCAAAATGAGACTAATAAAAATCGTTTTGGTTAGGTATATTATGAGTTTATGGCTCAGTTATAACAGCCGCAAAGGTCGATCCATCAGCTACGCTTGCCGGAGTTGGTCCGTGGATGGGTGACCATTTTTACATACCGAGAATCCTCCGTGCCTCGGAAAGTACGTTAATCCGTTGGTTCTGGCTGTCATTCGTGGATCTTTGACAGTCGTTACGGGTCGTCAAAAGCCCGAAAGTCTGACAACCAGTCGTACCAAGGGGTATCGTATTACCCAGTTACTGGGTTGTGGAGGTTAGACAGGCAGTCGCTCCATGTAAATTACTAGTATTCAGCTGCATCCGTTTAGACTGGAAGCTGACCCCGACATAATTGGGAAAAGGCTGGTCAGATTTTTGGTTAGGTATATAATGAAAATTGTTCATAATTTTAGTTGCCCACAGTTCCCTTGATAATGCTTTGTGCTTTAGATTATTTTAATGATCAAGTCAATTATGGCTGTTTACCGGCCGTTAATGATGATGATAATGACGTCACTCATCTTGATATTCACACGCATTAGGCGTGATGTTTTACAATTTTTCGTATGTTTTCTCATATGGTTAAGAGACATATCGTAGTCAGCTGTTTCAGAAGATTTTTCTCCGGTTATTATTCCATCTGTCTAAAAAATTATTAATCAATAAGTATTATTAGTCTCAACCAACCTATGTAAATTATGTGAACTCCTTCCGCAAAATAACCGTGCAATTAAAGTTGTTAATCCCACTTGTACTAAAAACTCTCTAAACTTAAACGACAGATAGGTATCGCTCGTCATGCAAAACTGTCGCTAACACTGCTTCCGTTGAGTTTCATAATACTAAACACGTACTAATCCAAACGGAACAAGTAAGAAAATACGTAAATTTGATATTTTTTTAAGCTTCTAAAATCCACATTTACACAATGAAATCTGAAATTACTATTGTTTATGTACTTCAAAAATAATTTTCATCGTGTAATATTATTTTTCGACATTACCTACTTATCTTTTTAATTTATATTTCAATAAAAAAACACAAATTTGTTAAAATTAAAATAACCGAACCTTAAAATTGTTACCAAAAAATGAGATAGTTTAGGTTATGCCCTTATTACTCGGCGCTGAGTATGACGCGATACATTATTACAAAATGGTGGACAGGTTATGACCTGTCCACCATTTTGTAATAATGTTTCGCGTCCTTCGTCTTTTCCGTCATTTGTCATTCCGAATCTGGTAGAAGTAGTCACGAAAATTGGAAAAAGCATTATGTCCCCTACATACGTCTTTCTTAGACACAGAGAGTGTGAATTTCATAGGTAGGCTTTTCATCTTGTATACGTTTTTAGACGCTCTCATAAAGTTAGACTTGTGTAACTTTAATAAGGTAAAGCAGTCTTTAAAAAGAAACTTTGAAAAAAAACTCAGTTTCAAGGTCTCAAGTTTCAAGTGTCAAAAGATTTTGTTTTCAGATCATAAATTCAAATACCAAATAGTCAAAGTAAGTCAATTCAAATTCAGTTCCTTATTTTGCCGCACACCAAGATATATTGGGCACTTTGTACCAATAAACATAGATAACAAAAAGCTTCCCAGTATAAACGTTTCTCTTAAAATTTTACGAGCGGCATCAGGTGGTCTTTCATGTTCCACGCTTCTTCTATAAAAACGACAAATACTTCGAAAAAGTACTTGAACACGTACGATGAAAGAAAGCCGTCAACTTATATACAGATATACACGCGTATATTTCTTCTACATAACGTTATGTGTTAGCTATACCAGCTGTTTTTATGATAAGTTATTTTATTTCTGCGGTAAAATTGTGTGCTTTAGAGGAAACGTTTTATAGTACGAATCTAACAAAATATTTCAAATTTTCTTAACTAGTAGCAGCTAGAATACTGTATCCACTGCTTATCATGGGCAGATTTTAATGACTGCAACTAGTTACTAGACGAAAATGTAATATTTCCTTTTCATGTGTATATATATTTTTATATGTGTTTTCTTATAAAAACACTGTCTATGCCTTAATAGAAACTATTCTACGAAACGTAAAAAAGAAGAATATGAATACAAGAAATATAAAAAAAAAAAATACGAAAGAAATGTGATTTGTATGGCTCCTGTAATCTTTATAAAATCCCTGACCAAATTAAAAACTTACCGTTGCAAAAATTTAAAAGGCGTTTCACAGAATTACTTGTAGATAAATGTTATTATTTTGTGCAAGAAGGATACATGATAAATTATTGTAATATCTTTATTATCCTCTACTTTGTATTACATTTGCTATATTAAGGCAGAATGTACATGGATCCTATTAAATAATTTAACAACTTATTTTTATGTACTAACCTACATTCTAAGCAAATAAAGACCTTTTCTACTCTATTCTATAGACACAGTATGGTATGATGAAAGATGCACAGACATAACTCACATACTTACTTAATGAACATTGTAATGCAACTCATAGACGTCCTCCACCGAACATGGGTCTTGGTTCTCCCTCCACAGCTACATACAACATAATATACGTAACGACATAGTTACATCTTACAACTGACCCAAAATTCCACTATCCTTGTGCGGGAGGTTTCACTTACATTTATTGCAAGCATTTTGTCTTTTTATTAGTATTTCGTTTGTGAAGATATCATTATACTGTTTGTGATAAAATGTTGGGCCGAGCACATTGCCATGAGGAACACCAAGCATGAGCTGCGAATCCCTACTAGTGAACATATTAATCTTCACACAGTGATTTAGGCCTCTAAGGTAGCTTCGAATAATGCCTAAAATGTGACCCCGAATATCGATAGCTCCTCATGTTGTCAAAAAGAATGGCAATAGAAACGAAATCAAAAGCCTTCGATACACATCTATGTAACACGTCATACATGTCATTGTATAGGTATAGGAACAGCTAACCGAACATTCCACTGTCCTTGTGACGGAGGTTCTTTTTTTTAATTTCATCGGAATTTTCATAAATCTTAGAAGATTTCCTTTCATAAACATATCTTTACCTACATATTAAATCATGTCAATCAATGAAATTATGAATGTTATACAAATATTCTAAGCTTTATAGAGCAAAACAGAATCAAACGTATCGTCTTGAACAAAATAATATTTGGAGAATATCTTAATTATGTTTACCTAAAAACTTGTGCTGTGTATGGCTTTGCTCAACATGGCTGCATTGGAAGTTAAAAATACCTAAACGTTTTATACTGAATACAAAGATGCTTACAACAAACAAAAAACACAATTCCTCATAAACAAAGCACCAACCGCTTACTTAAAAACCCCCACTTATACACGTTCTCGTGAAATGGAACGTCATCAACATATCGCCATTTCACTGAGAATAACTGACCTAAAAACCAAGTCACACTGCCACTGACAAGGGGAGGAATTTGGCTACCCACCCTGCTATATGGCTGTCCATTGATGGAACCACCCTAATTTTTGAAAAAGGCGACGGGCATCGAAGTCTTTGACATGACGGTCTTCAAAAAGGATGTTCTTAATTTGATGCGTGTTTATGTGTCAGTTAGCAAAGGTATTAAATGGGGTTAATGGTTGGAGGGGTTCTTGCTACTAAAACTATGAGAAAAACTGAAATGTTTAATTATGATTGCATGCAGTATTTATATATTTTTTAATTCAAACAGCGAGAAAAAAAAGGCTTTTTTATTTATTATTTTATTTTATAATGGTTGGAGGGTTCCAAACCATTTAGCTTACCTAAAAACTCTACTCAACTCACTCGATACACATATATTTGTGTCTGTTTCTTTGAAGTTTGGCGATGCGGCAAAGCATTTGGTAATGCGGTTTGATCCTTGGGCTATCCCAATTCACAGATTTAATTGCCTTCCGAGTCTATAAGTACTTTGAATGTAATAAAATCTGTAAATTCTAATCCATTTTCCAAAAAATAGAGACCCTGTCTTTTAAAAAGTACCGACAGGATAGAGTGTTTCTAGTCTTTGAAAAAGCCCTTGTAGGAACCAGTGACAGTTTTGTACTAACGTATTTCACAGATCATTTTTTTAAGTACCAATTCCAGTTATGTCTAATCTGTATGAAAACTTACAAAAAATATGAAGACCCAGCTGATCAAAATATTCAAAAGTATCGTTCCATATACAAGTAGCACTTCACCTAACGACCCAAAAATTGCCGCGACAGTAAACACGGCTGTAAAGATTTTTACCCGCAAAAATAAATTTTCACGACAACAAAACACCTGACATTTCTTGTTATGATCAATAACCCGTGTTTAAGTGGTGATTATATTATTCTTAATACATAAACACATTGCTTCACTCAAAACGTTTGACCCAAAAACGGAGTGTTCTCATTCCGTAAATGTGACAGGGAGGATTTTGGCGGCCCCTCCTTCGATGGGGCTGTTTGCGGCTTGCGAAAAGAAAAGCTCCCGTATTCGAGATTTGGCCGAAATGATTTTCCGTGATTTTAGAATTGTGTAACTCATTCTTTTTAAGTTCGTACTTATCTATCGCATTATTGCTGATAGGAAGTTTATAGATTACTATTGTAATAGGAATTCTGTCTGTTGTCTATTTATCTAATTTCATCTACCCTTTCAGTCTGCACTTCTTATTATTGTTATGACTATGTTAGTTCTATATGCTCTGAGCTATATCTACCCACCATCTTATTAAAATTGTAATGTGTTTTAATCCAAGATATAGTATATTACGCGTGTAAGGTATACTAAATCTAAGGTTTCAATAATGTTTAGTTTGAAGCTTAGCGATATTAGCTAGAAGTTTAGCAAAAGGGTCACAGTTCATACCTATCCAGTTGATTTTTTGTTAAAGTCTTAAAAGCTTTTAGGTTGGCCCAAAGGTCTAACGCTACCCTTAAACCCATCGGATCGTAAACGTGCCTTCTAAGGCAGAAGAGGGATTACTTTCGTTATTTGTAGGTAAAGATAAAATAATCGTGGTAGCCCTTTGTGGGGGCGGCGGATATTTATAGTTTAGTCAGTGAAATGGATTTTTAACCTGAACTATGGGACGTCGCGAGGGAGTCTTACGCAAAGGCGGGCCGGCATCAGCCGGGGATCGCGGAAGTCGAATAAGATCCCATGATCCCCGGTGAAAGTGTAGGAGGGGAACACCGGGGTGGTTTTTAGTCAGTAAGAGTCTGACAGACCCCTCCACCCTCCCCAGGGCGGAGGACATCCATGAGGATTTTCCACCCCGAAACAAAAACAAAAGGCTTTTACGTGTTACATCAGAGTATTATTGGTTAAACGGTCGAAAAGTGTAGATATATTTTATACCACGTAAACTTTATGCGAAACATTAATAAAAACGTTTTCGGCCATGTTAAGACTTTAAAATGTCTGAGCACGGATTTTATGACAGTAAGTTTCCTTTCGAGTTTCACACTCCTTCTTTGTTCTTCTCGTTTCTTTGTGTTAGTGTTAAAGTCTTTAATTCCATGACTACAAAACCAGTTATTAGTGAGGTAGTTGCCATGAGAGTCACGACCTACTGTCTATCAGTAGGTGTTAAGGCGTGATACTCATAAGAACTAAGTAAAATGTCTTAGGAACATCATTACAGACCTAACAATCCTATTATGAGAATATTTTCCATTTATCTAAGAAATAAAATAAAAACTTCTGCTAAAATTATACAATTATTTTCTTTTGCCAGCCCTACTCTCCCGTATGGTATTGTCATTGGAGTGTCATTAGTTTTAATGTATATGAGTGTATTGTCTGGACCCGTACTTATGGACTAAGTCCATATAATCCATCTGTATCTGAGGATAAAAAGGCCAGACCAATGGTACGTACTTCAAATTTATTTTCGGTTAAAGCTTTCATATGATCTTGGTGCTTAAAGGGTTGCTAACGTTTTACGTATGAAATAAACTTTTTGGTATATTTTCTTGGGTTATCAAAAGTCAGATTTAAGAGGTAGGTTACTTATCTCGTTCGCGAGAAGTCACGGAAGGTCATTTCAAATTATTTGAATGTGTCAAAGAAGCATGGGCTTCTTTATTCTTGCGGAAAATTAAAGTCTAGCAGCCAATAGAAGTTTTTACGTCTATTCTTTTTCTAATGAAATATTCTCTCATTAGCATTCCGAGGTCGGAGTTTGTGCCCGAGAACTACAATAGGCCCTTTTTAAAAAGGCCTTTAAGATATCTATAAATAGGTATAGAAGTTACACGTCTATCTCATCATCTTCTCCTGCTCTTATCCCAATTTATTGTGGTCGTCGCAACATGTCTTTGTCTTCCATACTTCTCTAATAGTTGTCATCTCGGTAGTCACCCCCATTCTAGCCATATCATCTTTCACACAGTCCATCCATCCTTTCTTTGGTCTTTTCCTACTCGTATAGCCATCCACCTGCATACTCAAAACTTTCCTGGTGACATTTCCTTCATTCCTCCGCATCACATGCCAACCACAATGACAACTTTTTCCACACAACTTTTCAGTCACCGGTGTCACTTTCAGACTTCCTCTTATCTCTCTTATATCTAATCTACTCTTACAGAAGTGATGTTATTTTATTAAATAATATCTCACCAAAAACATACACACATTTGACGACCAACAGACCACTTTAATAATGAGATGAGCCCTGAAGAAATAATGTCTTTATCACTGTACACGTGGCGCTCTGATAATAGCATTATGTTAGTTATTACCTCATAAGAGGATACTCCCATCCCCTTGACGTAAGCTCTCTTTATGTAATAGAGAGAGAAGAGGGTAAGGCTATTCTTTGTTATCTAGATGGAGACATTACTATCCATGTGATAGCTATTTTAAACTTAGACAATGACAAGTTTATTTCCTTTTCTTAGGACAGAAACAGTTTTTGCACTTCATACAATTGAAAATGGCGAATCTTGTAGAAAACTTTGCGACGCGGGTCTATTTCTGGAGTAAAAATATAAGGAATGAAACATAATTATTGTGTCTAATTTTAGTCATTCGTATTCCTCAAGTTTCTCCTGATTGAATGCCTCTTTAATCTGCTAAGCGTAAAGTCTTGGGCAGAATTTCTAGGTTGGACAGAATTGAGTTTTTCATTATAATTTTTTAGACTTATGGGGTTATTACATGAGACTTATAATATACCTACTTTTTGAAATGTACACTTCTATTATACAATTCTACCTGTCCCTTTCAGGACTACACTTGAATAGCGTCAACAGGGATCAGGAATTAGACTTACCAAACCGTGACTTGCAATTGCAGTTAATTTCGAAACAGACCCACGTCCTCATTTTCTATAAGTAAGTGATATCAGTATCGACGACCCTATTGAACCATTAACTTTTATGGTTAGCTTACGATTGTATTCTCGGGTTAGATCTTAACCGATGCTGTCGTTATAGTTAAGGTAATGGAGCTGTATTAATACAATTACTTTTATTGGCTAGATATATTGTTAAGAGGTTTCAGGATTCGGCTTATTTTTTCATTTATGAAAAACGCTTGGTAACAAGGAGATCTTGTGTGCACATTTGTCTACTCGTTACCTTATAATGTTTCTCATACCTCTTTAGACATTTTTTATCATGGCTCTATTATCCAGGTACAATATAATTATCTGATCTTCCCATAAGTAATCTTTCTAAATTACTATACTTAATTAACGCTAATAAAGTATCCAGAGTTCGACATTAGGCTTATGCCATTAAGAGCCGACTTTTTAATTTTCGGATAAATTTTATCTGAGGAATTAAACTTGTGGTTCGACTGCTTTCAAATAAAAAAAATATTTCAAACTGCCATAATGATTTATTCTTTAGATAAAAGTTATCTGAGGATTGAAAAATCAGCCCTTAAAAAAAAGCTTTAATATTTTAAGATTCGAAACACAATCGGAATAATGTGGAAGTAGCCTAGGTCTTTTTCTTGCGTTTAAATTGTGTTCTATTTTATCTACAAAGAATGAGTTAAATAAAGGGCCATTCCTAGCATTCTACGGTTTTTTTTAACAAATATTTTATCATGGAATTAAAAATATCCGTTCTTTCATTATTAATACACCGCATAGCTTTTTTTTAAAGACACTTTGAATATATTTATACTTGCTTGTCTTTATTATATATTATTTTAATAAGTTTTGCATACAATTCGCAAAGGTGTACATATTATTTATATTTTATTTTTTTACTGTAACTATAACTATGAAGCTATGTCGCAATATTTGACGGCAAGATCCATTAGCATAATTACGTAGCTAGTAACTATTAAGGTATACCTATATATTCTGCTAATGTACCAGTATCCAGAACCTCATATGTATTGCCATACCACGCTAAAATACTATTGATTTACCGTCAATTCTCTGCCATGACTGACAACTCAATTAAAACTTCACCTCCGCAAGAAACTCACCTGTCAAACTAACAATTCAATTAGAAAAACTACACAGTACACACTTATTCGGCGTACAAAAATAAATATAAAGGAGGATGCCCAAAAATGTATGGGTTTTTTGGAGGCGATCGAAAAAATACTTATTAGGGGTAAAAGGGTATTCATTCAGATAACAAATATAAGATTACTTTCTTTAAAAATTATCACCATGATTAGCTATGTATTTTTTTTTATTTTTAATGATGCTTTCTTCATGTAAATAAAGTTGGCTAGCAGTATATAGTACAAAAAAGAGCCATGTATAAAATCGAAGGTCATTACAAAAAATATATTGCTTTAACATATTATCGTGTTCAACAAATAAATAATCTAGAAAACTAGCTGGTTGTTGCATAGTGTCTTTAGGCCTAGCAAAGGCGAGATAATACAACATGATGATTACATGCGTACAATTTCCCAACGTAATACGACCGTTAATGAGGGCTGCTGCTATTCTAATATCACTCATTGCATTGGTCACTGTTTTGTTGAAATAAGTGTTATTAGCACTCTCACTGGCTTTCGTTTTGTTATTTGGGTGTTAGAATATGTGCAACATAACCGCCTGGTGCACTATTACCTCTTTTTGACCACAGGAAACTCTTTATTCAACGCTTGCACTGTTGCCACGTATGGTGATTTTTTTGAAAGAAACTTATTTCACATTTGATGTCTAAGTATCGTATACATAACTATTGCTCTACTATCGTACATATTATTATAATTTATATTTAAACAAAACTGTAATATTTTTTACGCCTTATAATTTTTTGAATAAATATTATTATTATTATATAAGTTTTTTTAATCGACGCATGTTTGTTTGGGCATTCTTCTTTGAAATACTCTGCAGTGAAATAATCACCAAAGTCAGCGCGTAACATGTACTAATTTGCGAGGATGGTCGTAAAACTCCCCTGTCTCCCCCTGCCAGTAGGGCTGTCAGTGAATTTGGCCAGTAATTGAGACAATCTGAACTTGTACAAATGACGCTACAGAAAAAAGTTGACGTTTGAGAGTAAGGTGACCTTTTATCGTTCCATAAATAAAGATGGTTTTTGCTGTTTCGATGGTAGAATCATTTTTTTTTAAATGGTAACAGTGATTGAAAAGGAAATAATAATATGATTGAAATGTACTTTTAAGTTTTAGGTAATTACAGTCCGACCATCGAGAGAATGTGTCATTGACACCTGTCAGTTTCATACCAACGATTAAATGTTTTGCGAATTTAATCCTTATTATAACTAATATTATAACTGTGGCTAAGTAATAACAGCCGCACGGGTCGATCCATCAGGTTAAGCTACGCTTGCCGGGGTGGATGGGTGACCATCTTTACATACCAAGCCCCTCCGTGCCTCGGAAAGCACGTTAAGCCGTTGGTCCCGGCTGTGATTTGTAGATCTTTGACAGTCGTTACGGGTCGTCAGAAGCTTGAAAGTCTGACAACCAGTGTTACCAAGGGGTATCGTGTTACCCAGTAACTGGGTTGTGGAGGTCAGATAGGCAGTCGCTCCGTGTAAAATACTGGTATTCAGCTGTATGCGGTAAGACTGAAAGCCGACCCCAACATAGTTGGGAAATGGCTAGGCAGATGATGATTTAACTAAAAATTGTCCAATTAACAGGCGTCAGGAACGCATTCTCTCGACGGTCGGACTGTGAACCTGTACCTAGGGTATTCTCAGTAAAACAATCATCAAAGTATTCGCTCGGATGGTCGTAAATTTATTTATTTATTTTTATTTAATTCAGTCATTATTACAGTGTCCGTGTGGCAGTGGCGGTTTCAAAATAACGCAAGCCCAATAAAATTTTAACCGATTTCAAAAAAAGAAAGTTCAGTTTTCGACTGAGTATGTAGGTACCTACGTATGTATCATCGCAATTTTCTCATAAACTACTGGTTAGGTACAATAAATTAAAAGTGAATTCATCCATCCATTTTAGTAAGGCATGCGGCTTTTGGGCTTATATGAAGGTAACGCCACTGCCGTGTGGTGCCGGACGTAAAGAATAGTACCATCCCATTTCTTCCCGTGGGTGTCGTAAAAGGCGACTAAGGGACTTACTAGAGAATGGGCAGCAGCGTTCTCTATGCATATTGACACCATACTGCGATCGCCAACCCGCCTGCCAAGCGTGGCGATTTCGGCAACCCTCCCCCTTTATTGGAGGAGGCCTATGTCCAGCAGTGGACGTCTTTCGGCTAAAATGATGAATGATGATGATTTAATTCAGGCACATTACCCATAATTTGTTAGTAGTACTTAAACTATATTAGTATATAAAAATGAATTAAGACACACACAAATAATAGTAATTATACAACACAACTCACCTACGTATATCTATTATGCCATCTGGAGACACCTGGCAACAATTCATGCACTGCGCACAGGTGTCCCATCAGGTGGCCTTCAGGCTTATTAGCAACAATGCTTAAGAGACTGCTGTCACTGTCTCGCATCCGACGCAGCAGGGACGCGGATCTTTTACGCATGATCGCAAAGAAATTATCTGTATGCGCTGCTGCGAACATCCCTGAAGAGCTATAAAGCATCCCAGTCTCCCTCTGTCGGTAGAACTGTCAGTGAACTTGGGCAGTAATTGACAATAATTTTACAAATGACTCTTCAAAAGTACTCATAAGTTGACGTTTGAGAATAAGGTTTTACATTAAAAAAAATAAGACTACAAGATTATTTATACTGTTCCAATTGTCTGGACTGCCTCATTCGTCTAGTGGTTGCAAGCACTACTGCTGAGCATGAGGTCCTGGGTTCGATTCCCGTGTCGAACAAAGTATTATTGGGTTTTTATATCTGGAATTTCTCAGTAGCAGCCCGGAGTCTGGAATTGTGCCCGGTTGATGACAATAGCCCCCTAATACATGGGACTTAAACATAACTGGTGAAATGTGGGTGTACCACAGGTACACCTCTGCCCAGCCCTTCGGGGAAATAAAGCGTGATGTTATGTAATGTGTTTCAATACTGCTATTCTTTTCCTAATGTTTCTGCAAACATTCGGAAAAGAACAAAAGAAGTCAACAATGATTGCAAAAATCTGCTTCATAAGAAATACACTTGACAATCTGCTCTACTTTTAGCTCCATACGTATCAGGTAATTAAACCTGTAGGCTGTAGGCTGCCAACAGTAAAACAATCATCAAAGTCAGCGCGTCACACTAATACGTGAGTCTGGTCGTAAAACTCCCCTGTCTCCCCCGTGACTAGGGTTGTCAGTGATAGGATCTTTTTTTTTTGAGTGGGAAATTATGAAATAACTTCTCTCGCTCTGGGCAGAGCGGGAGGGTGTGTCAGACTCTTTCTGACTAAAACCTACCCCTATTCCTTCCATTGTCTGTGCTGCCAGGGGCCTCGGTAACCCTTTCGAACTTCCACGCGACACCGGCAGAGTGATAGGGTCTTGAGAATTCTTCTTTGGGTTACATTTCGGATAGCAGGATTGTTTCAATGTCACATACAAAAACGATAATATTCAGTATACGAATACGACAGTCATACGCTCACATATTCTGTCCAAAGTGTTTTAAACTTTGGGGTAATTGCATAACACACATACATACAATGCCAATCGATCGCAATCGGTTTCATTTTGACAGTTCACCCAAGTCCATTGCGTTTTTTACGTATTTGAGCAGATTAATTTTTCAAACATATGAAGCAATAGATTAGCAATATCCTTCCTTCAAAACACTCGGATTGTGATTCAAAGTGTGTTATGCAATTAGGATACTATTTTAAATAAACTACGAGTAACAAATACTAACTAAATACATAAAAATACAGTTCGTAGGACACACAAGACAATTTTAGAGATACACATCTATTAACAAGTCATGCTTTTAAAAAAATCTCTGAAATCAAAGATCCTTATTAAAAACATGTGAAATACAAGAAAGACAGGAGAAAGAAAAAGAAAGAAAAGAAAGAAAAACAGAAAGAAATACAAGAATATAATAATATAAGAAATACAGGTTTGACCTTATCTTCTACCAAGCCTTTTCCCATATACGTTGGGGTTGACCTCCAGTCTCACCGTATGCATGTGAATACCAGTATTTTACATGCAGCTATAGCCTGTCTGATCTCCACAACCCAGTTTCTGGGTAATACGATACTCTTGTTAAGACTGCTTGTCAACCGGGACCAACGGCTTAGCGTGCTTTCCGAGGCACGGCGGTGTTCCAATATCCCACCCATCCACGAACCGACTGCGGCAAGCGTAGCTTCTTAACCTTGAATCGACCTGTGCATCTATTATTATTTAGCCAAGACCCTCTCTATTGAACAATGAAAATATTTGCAGTATTTATGAACACTTTTGCGTTTTCTGCCACCCCTGCCTGTCAGTACCACCACCCCCACAAATACGTGACTTCATTGGAGAATTACGCAAATTAACTTGACGCTGAACATAAAAAATAACGTTACTCCGAACAAAACGTGCTCCGTGTTCTGGTAAATTAAATTATGCGAGGAGACTTATAAGTTTATGACAGCGAACAAAGAATAGTGTGTTTATGTTGCTGTGTTATTTTTTTTTTATAGAACGTACAATTTTGGTCTTTGGCAACACATACGTTAGGCGTCTAGTGAGGTATAGGGAGTCGAATCAAATAACTTTGTCTAAATTTACTCGTAAAGTAAAATTAAATACTTTAAGGCAATTATTATTCTTAAAATATACAGAATGCTTACAATTCAGAGTATTTTATTTCACATAAACCTACACATGGGCACTTATGAGTAGAGATGGCGATTCTTTCCGAAAAATATCGATTCTTAAACCAAAAACAAAAAAAAAAAAAACACGCCTGCCTTGTCAAAATAGGAATTACAAAAATTTTACAAAAAAAAAATTAAAAACAAGCTAAATGATTTTGAACTGAATACCAACCTTTTCAACGGGGGAACTGTAAAGAACTGTTCGAAGGAACCGTCCCTCGACTCCAATGAACAAAAATATTTAATTAACGCAACGCTTCTAACGATACCACATACATTGATATCGGTTAAGCCGTTTAGAATTTATGGAGGAGTAAAGAAACTCACAAACATACATGAACCCTGAAAACATAACACTCCTTTTTTTGGGCAGTCGTGTAAAAAATCGAGGTTTAAAAAATATTGTTTTTTAAACCTCGATTTCTCGAATGACAGGACTAAACTTAAATTTCTCTTCTGTCCTCTTCTTAATGAAATAGAAAGAAAAGATGCACTGAACTTAAATTTAGTTTAGTTTGTGAACAAGGGAATCGGCACCATTAGATCAAAAATTTGCTTATCAAGCAATTATCTATTTACTCAAAATTGAGTTGAGTAATCGAAAATAAAAAACAACCAAGTTCTGCATTCATATAAGACGTTCTTGTTCTTAATTAAATACGTAACGTATGTTGATATTTAATACAGATATTTTGGATTAGAACTCAAGGTAAGAGGTTAGTTTAATGTTAGTTTGTATCGAGATTTTTTTTTTCAAACCGTGTTTTGGTAACAACCAAGTTCTGGGAAATATGTGCAAAATTAGCATATATTTTTTCCGCTACCACAAACTTTACAGATTTGGCAATTTTTTTTCTTAAGAGAAGCCTATTTTGGTCAATTAGGTCTTGTCAGTGCCTTATGATAGTTTTTTTTTTCATTCATTTTACGTACTTGATATGCAAAGCCGTCTCCACATTACATTTATAATCTATTCAGATTTTAAAATGGCCAGCACTGGCCACTATGTAAAGGCGCCATTACACTTTACAGTCATACAAGTGTCAATGCACCTCGCTTTGGTATTGATCGTCGCACTTACCTCTTCAATAAGAGTACCTACGTGATAAAACATACCCGAAAAGCACACATAGTTACAAGCAATTCATGTAATAGTGCTGATAACGACTCTATATCGATAAGATTTTATTTCAATAGAGTGCTTGATCAATTTGAATTGTATCGATATTGCCGCCATATTAGTCGGAGCACCGCTGCGAGACGTAAGTTGGCAGTTTATAGCCTAGGTATTGTTGTTGTGTTCTTAGTTGAAAGGAATTTTTAATAACATTCTAGTGCTTATATGGATAGTCATTTAAACCTTGGAATGATAATGAAATTATATTTCTAAAATAGAAACTGACATCTATATAATATAGCTGTGAGATAGTAGGTATAAAAAACATTGTTTTTAAGAGAAAACTGGTGATTCTTGATCTGATACTTTATTGCAAAAAAAACCCTACATACATAATCAGCCTATAATGTTCCCACTGTTGGTAAACAGGCCTCCGCTCAGTGAGAGGGAGTGGGCCGTAATCCACCACGCGGGCCCAGTGCGGATGTAGACGGTAGATGTCACATGTCTTCGAATTTTTGGTCCTAGGACATGCCGGTTTCCTCACGATGTTTTCCTTCACCGTTTTGAGCAGTGGTGATGAAATAATTTACATAAAGTAAAGCGCCTGTCAGGGTTCTAACCTACGACCTACAACTTGCAAGTCGCGACCGTTACTGAGCCACCACTGCTATCCGAAAAAAAACCCGATTATATGTATTAAGCGTGATATAATCGAGTTTTTTTAACAGCAAACCTTAGATGCGATTTTATGCTTTTCTTCTTAACTATATACTGTTGCTGTTTTTTAAAAGAAGAGTGAAAGAACACTATTTTTCCACTTTGCCATACCTATTTGCATATTATGTATTTATTATCTTATACTAATAATTATATATAGAAGTATCGTAGTAGTCGGTCTTCTTTTTAAAAGACCGTCTAACGGGTGCTTGACTGCAGAAAGGTGTATATTTAAATTAATGAATAGTTTTTTTATGTATTTTGTTTTCTCTTCTACTCTTACACACGGTGTCTACATCTCTTTGTCTACTGTCCTATCGCAGGTATGCTGGAAGAGATCTCTTTAATAATCTCTTTTAACGCCACCAAAACACAAGCGTGTCTTTTTACCGCAAAAAGGAGTCGTTTCGACCTGACTCCTACTTTTCGGGGTACATCGGTTCCTGTAACTGATCGGCTCGAGCTCCTAGGCATGGAGTTGACATCTAACCTCAACTTCGGCGCCACCATCGAGTACAAAGCCCAGTCTGCGGCCAAGAAACTGGGCATCCTAAATAAGGTGAAGCGATACTTTACGCCTGGACAGCTTTTGACCCTTTATAAAGCGCAGGTCCGATCCTGCATGGAGTATTGTAGCCACCTTTGGGATGGCTCGGCTAAATACCAACTTGCCGCGCTTGACTCGGTGGATCGCAGAGCTAAGAGGCTCATTGGCGACGTAAATCTGGTGGATGCCAAGCTTTACAGTTTGGCCCATCGTCGCAAGGTTGCCTGCTTGTCGGTCTTCTATAGATTGTACTTCGGAGAGTGTGCTCAGGAACTCCACGACCTCATTCCACCGGCCCCCTTCTATTATCGGTCATCTAGGCGCACTTCAGGTTACCATCCCTTCCTGGTGGCTATCCCACCAACTCGCACTAAGCGTTTCCAAACTTCTTTTATAATGCGCACAGCAAAGGAATGGAACTCTCTGCCTGCGTCTGTGTTTCCGAACGCATATAACCCTAATCTCTTCAAAGTGAGAGTGAACAGGCTTCTTCTGGGTAAGCTCGCTCCATCGTCGACTTTGTTTCTGTCGCCTCTGGCATAGACTAAAGTCAAGAGCAAACCCATCACAAATAAAAATAAAAAATAAAAAAAATAAGCATCACCTCTGTACGTACGTATATATACGTATATATATATATATATATATATATATATATATATATATATATATATATATATATATATATATATATATATATATATATATATATATATATATATATATATCTGGTCTGGTAATTTTTCAAGTATTCGTCATTCTAGTTTCAAGTAGTGTGCTCTGTGTAGATTTAATTTTTAATCTGTTTCAAGTTGATGTAAAACATCAAAAGTCGAGCACTATCGATAATTTAATATTTCATCGATAAATCATTTCAGTCTAACCCCCAAACACTAGTCGGCATGCAGTCTAACAAATTGCGGCCGTACAGAGTGACACAGGCCTCTGTAAACTCCGCGATCCAATTAGTTAGTATTGGTACTCTGACCTAATACTATCGTTGGTAGACTTTTCAGGCTTCGTAGTACAGGTAACGACTGTCATAGTTATTGTTATTAACAGAGAATGTATAATTATACTCCATTGGTTTAGGTAAGTACCAAATTACCTGAAGGTAATTAAATCGTAAAAAAGGTTTTTTTTTTAAGTTAAAACTATCTTGTTTAAAAATACGTTATAACCAAATTCAAATTATTTTCAATTTTTTACGATAATATCCTCTTTTATTAATGTAAGTATGTTAAACTTTATCATTTATTCTTATACTACTCTTCGTAGACGCACTGATTGAACACGTAATTTTTTTTGTTAGATTTATAATAACATAAAATATTTT
The DNA here is from genome assembly GCA_905333075.3 of Atethmia centrago. Lineage (NCBI taxonomy): Eukaryota > Metazoa > Arthropoda > Insecta > Lepidoptera > Noctuidae > Atethmia > Atethmia centrago. Next base: position 4,882,693 of record HG995373.1, on the reverse strand, counting down.
GTAATCTGTCTATTCGAAAAAGCCCAAAAAGTGGTTTTCTAAACCTCAACGAATTACAACGTTGGTAAATTGAAGAGTACAACTGTGGCGTAGCATGACAACTGAAGTGACAGGTATTACGTTTAGTCGGTTAACTAGACGCATTTGACAGCTCTCTCGTCACGTGGTTTTGTTTTGTTTACCTTTTTTTTATTAAAAAAGATAAAATCGGAGTATGAAGAAAAGGAATTTCATAAAGCCAAATACAACCCTAAAAAAATGTGGGAAACAGTACGCAGTGTAACTGACACCAAAAGAGTGCGCTCGACACCAACAGAACTCCTATCAATTGAAAACTGCCCCACCAAGTCCGTCAACAAAATAAATACGTTTTTTGCAAACGTTGGTATAAATCTTGCAAACAATATACCTAACTTAAATTGCCCTCAGTCTGTCGACATCCACCAACAAAAAACAGCCAACTCAATGGTTCTTCTGGAAACAGACGAAGAAGAGGTCAATTCAGTTATAAACAGCCTCCGGATTGACAGTGCTACGGGCTGGGACGGCATCCCACTAAAATTGCTAAAACACGCTAGCCATATTCTGGTTCCACCTATCACACGTATATGCAACCTGGCAATATCCACAGGTATATTTCCCAGCGCTCTAAAAAAAGCCATCGTACATCCGATATTCAAGTCGGGTGACAGAGACAAGGTCACGAACTATCGTCCAATTTCAGTCCTTCCAGCTATCTCCAAAATTCTGGAAAGAATAATGTACAAACGCCTTAATAACTACCTCAACAAACACAAAATTGTCTCCCAAAACCAGTTCGGTTTCAGACGCGGATTATCCACAGAGGACGCGGTGACATCCTTACTGGATTTTGTAGTTGACAAAATCGACAATAAGTTCCAGTGTCTAGGAATCTTCCTAGACCTTTCGAAGGCGTTTGATACAGTGTCTGTCCCTCTGCTTCTTTCTAAGCTCGAATCCATCGGAGTGCGAGGCATCGCTCACGACTTATTTAAAAACTTTTTAACTGATAGAATGCAGTGCGTTAGGATAGGTGAGTACGTAAGCGAAGCAAATCCTGTGACTGTCGGAGTTCCACAGGGAAGTTTACTTAGTCCTCTTCTTTTTCTGATCTACGTCAACGAACTTTGTCAGCTGTCTCTTCCATCCACAAAAATAATAGCCTACGCGGATGACACGGCAATTCTATCTTATGGCCGTGACTGGGCCTCAGCTAAAGAGACAGCCGAAAAGGGACTCGGTGAAGTGATGTTATGGCTGGAGCAAAACAGTCTCACACTAAACGTTGCAAAAACTAATTTTATCACCTTTGGCTCAAGACGTTCCAACCTACCACAAGACGGTTCACTGCTTATTAAAGCCCACAAATGTCCAGACCCTCTCCTCCTTTGCACATGCCCCGTTGTAACTAGGGTAGCAGTGGTACGATATCTCGGCCTTCAATTAGATGCCTGCCTATCCTGGAAAAAGCACTTACAAACAGTGTCCGCACGAATACGAAAACTTATTTTTCTATTTAAGAAGCTAAGGGCCAACAGCGAAATCCTTAAGATTGTTTACTCGGCACTGGCCGAATCAGTACTGACCTATTGCATCACTGCCTGGGGAGGAGCCGCAAAGACCGACATTATACAGGTGGAACGAGCCCAGAGAGCCGTAATTAAAGTAATTTTAAAAAGATCGTTTAGATTCCCAACGCGGCAACTTTACAGGGACTTTAAAACACCAACGGTTCGACAACTTTACATACTACGCGCAGTCATGCGAAAACACGCGACTCTTCCATACAGCTTAAATAATAGCCCGACAATAAGAAGAAGACCCAAACCGGCTTGTCCCACAACGCATACTAAAACTACATTCGCTAGACGGCACTACCCTTATCTAAGTACGCTTATATACAATAAAATACATCAAAAACATAACATACATACACTAAACAAACACAAATGTAAAAAAATAACTAAAGAATTCCTCCTCACCCTAGATTATGATGAAACAGAAGCACTGATGAAACCCCATGCAAATAAATAATTATTAGTATCACGAACACTTACACACCCACACAGACACCCAAAATTATCTTCCCTCTCTACACACACACGACATACATCACACAGTTATACTCACATCACACACCACATACTCACACACACATCACACACACACATACATCACACACTCACACACACATCACACACTCATAAACTTTCCCCATTACACCATTACACGCGCTTACTCACACACTGTTGCTGCTGTTACACGTTTTAGCTTCCTTAATTTTGTAAAACAATCTTATTGGACGAATTGATGGCCCCTATAACACAGGATTTTCCTAGCATCGGGGTCATTATTCACAAAAATTGAGCACAAATGTATTATCATAATAACGTAACATGCATTGTATTTCTTCTTTTGCTAAATAAATTATTATTATTATTATTATTATTATTATTATTATTATCTACCTACCTAAACCAACGGGGTTTAAGTAGGCTTTGGTCTTAGATATCGATTCTTTATCGGTGTCCTGTTACTGGACAAACGTTTTCCATTTTTCTGATAAACCTTTGTGTTTGCCATTAATTTGTGTTTATATATGGTTATTTTCAAAGTCAAATTATTAATTTACTGGAGTAATTTGACATGTGCTAGCTGTCACTTTGTGTTACAAAATGGTCATATTTATTGTATTATAGGCTTTTAGATTTATATAAATCGATCAAACTAAACGATCGCCATTACAATAAATTCTCGTATTACTATTTTATTACACAAGGTAACAGCTGCGGTGCGTTCCAAAAAACAGATTATTGACATTGCTCAAAAAGTTGAAGTAGGACTGGGCTGACGACGTCTGCCGCATGGCCAATGAGATATGTGGGTCAAAAAAGCCACTATATGTGGAGTCCTGATACAACCAGAAGACGTCGTCAAAACAAAACAAACGACCCTGGTCTTTTGTATTGTTTTGTGGACCACTGTCCACAATAGCTCTTGATCGCAACAGCTGGAAGTCATGAGGAGAGGAATTGCCCAGCAGTGGGATGATACATACTAAAGTCACAGCAAGAGTAACATTATGTCTGCTTCTCAAAATGTGCTGATTGTCCCGGTTCTATAATTTGCCGAGATAAGTTATGATATATTATGTTAGCCCAACCAGGCGAGTTATATTGATCAACATCGATTGTTGGATTGTATAACGTCCCATATTGTAATACATTATCTTTCACTCCAATTGACCTGATTCAAATAGATATCGATTTTTCTGCTATTGTATTATTTTTCAGTTTGTGGGCACTCAAAGCTGTATTATTGAATATTGATTATCTGATAAAGGTATGCAGCATGAATATTTGAGTTGCAATGCGGCTGATAATTGCTTTAGTATTTTCCCCAAATCCACTTTAAATACTGAAATAAAATCGATAAGCTGATTAAGTTATCAAATATGAACTCGATTTCCTATTGATAAGCATCATGATTTTTTACGATGTCCTTCAAAGAAACAGCTCACCTGTAAGAGTCATAAAGTCCAGTTAAATTTTTATAACCACTTTTCCTTTAATATTTTTTTTATTTATTCAAATCCTGAATAGAATAAAAGAATACATTGGTAAACATTATTCATTTTCATATTTATCGACATAACACATAACATACCATCACGCCTTTATTCCATGAAGGGTTAAGCAGAGGACCTACCTAGTACACCCACATTTCGCCAGTTATGTTTAAGTCCCATGTAACAGGGGGCGAGCCTATTGCCATCCACCGGGCACAAATCCGGACTCCGGGCTGCTACTACATGTAAATAAATTAATTACCACAATTTAATATCTCACAAAGCATAAAAAAACTGACACCAGTACCCACAAAATTGGATTAAAATGACAAAACATTAATGATAAATTACCTCGTAATAAATCTTTATTTAAATTTAAAATCCGTAGGTACCTTTTACCAGCGTGGGCCAGCTCATTTACATGTATGTACACAATAGCCGCTAAATTGGACTTTAATTATGTACCATAGTAATACGAGTATGTGGGGCGAATATTCGGTACTAATAAAATGTAAACTGTGTTTTATTGGCTTAGGATACACTGTTTGATTTACATTCGTAATTTCGTAAAGTTGAATGTACAACTCTAATAGAACACTTATTAACATTGCGGAAAGTAGGTTATCAAAACATGTGGTTATAACTTGTGTAACTTGTGTTGTGACCTGACAGGCGCGATGCGACTGTAGTAAAAATTGTTCTACTAGAGTTGGGTCGCGTCTGCGTGTCCCTTCAAGAAGTGTGTTCTTAAGACGCTGACAACACCTAAACCGCGGTCACTGTCAGATTGCATAGAAAAGAAAGAGAAGCGCGATGACACAACGCTTGTAATTTATTGCAAAATAAGAAGTAATTATCTATTTACTCAAAATTGAGTTGAGGAATCGAAAATAAAAAACAACCAAGTTCTGCATTCAAATAAGACGTTCTTGTTATTAGTTAAATACGTAACGTATGTTGATATTTAATGCAGATATTTTGGATTAGAACTCAAGGTAAGAGGTTAGTTTAACGTTAGTTTGTATAGCGATTTTTTTCAAAACGTGTTTTGCTAACAACCAAGTTCTGGGAAATATGTTCAAAATTAACACATATTTTTTCCGCTACCACAAACTATACAGATTTGGCAATTTTTTTTTCTTAAGAGAAGCCGTTTTTGGTATAACGGGTCTTGTCAGCGCCTTAAACCCAAGCACTACGATACACACATGTCAACGATTAGAGTATTATTTAAAAAAAAAAAAAAAACTATTTTTGTACCCTGACATGATTCGCTTGTAAAGTTTGACGTTCATTTTTTAAACACCCTGTACGAAAGAGATGAGTTGGGAAAATGGAAAATATTCAATTCATCATCAGCCTAAAGTAGTCAATTACTGGATAGGCCTTTCCTATTGCTCGCCATTCAGCTCGATCCTCGGCAACTCTTATCCAGCTGGTACCAGCCACCCCGCGAAGATTGTCGCTCCATCTAGCCTGAGGGTGTCCTACCTTACGTTTGCCGATTCGCGGTCTCCACTCAAGAACACGTCTACCCCAACGGTCATCGGTTCTACGGCTAATATGGCCGGCCCATTGCCACTTCAGCTTGCTTATTCTGTGAGCTATGACGACAACATTGGTTCTAATATTCAATATTGGTGTGTGAAATAACAATCAAAATCAGACATATACGAGCCCCGATGCAAAATAGTTCGTCTAGTATGGAAAGTAGTGCAAAGCGTAAAATATAGAAAGTAAATATTGGTAAAATAATTAAGAACGTTTAATAAAAAGTAAACCACAATTTGAGGAACATTTTAAAGTTTGTTTTAACATAACTGAAATTCTTTCATGACTTTACATAACATAAAAATTTTAAAAAATATTCTAAAAAACATAACGCAAAAGTATTCGTCTACCCTTGTCACTCGCGCAAAATAGTTCGTCTACCACTTAGTTGTGTCGCCTTTGCTCTCAATGACAGCTTAAATGCGAAGAGGCATGGTTGCCACCAACGCTGCACACTCCTGAGGCGTAATTGACTCCTAGACAGCCAAGAGTTTAGCCTTTAAGTCGCTCTTCGATCTTGATGGATTTTTACGGAAAACTTTTTCATTTTCCACCATAGGGTTTCGATCGGCGACAAGTCCGGGCTGTTAGATGGCCATCCGATTGTAGGGATGCTTTTCGCCAGTAGCCACGTCTTTGTTGTCCTTGCAGTATGGCAGGAAGCACCATCCTGTTGAGAAATGAAGGAATCTTGATGCTTAAGTGACGGAATAGAGGGCAGTAAATTCTCTTCCAAAAGGTTTTGATACCTTGCAGCATTGATGGAACCAGTAGTAGCGTTTGAGACAATCAGTATGAAATGCCTCATTTTTGTTCCGAATCACTTTTTTCCTTTCATCGCCGACTGTCACTTCAAATTTGGACTCGTCACTCCAAATGATACTACGCCACTGATCGGAAGTCCAATTTAAATGATCACGAGCAAACTTCAACCTCTTTTTCTTTTGTACAGCAGTCAACAGTGGTTTCTCCTTAGCGGTGTAAAATCCGTAATTAATTATTTTTAGGACTCTTTTGCAAGTATCAACTGAGACGTCTTTGTGAATCATGTCCTTCCATTGCATCGTGAGTTCTCCAGCTCGAGCACGACGATTATTTTTGATAATTTTCTTCAGGATTCTGTTTTCTACTGCACTTGTGATGCGTGGTCGACCATTTTTCTTCAAACAAGAAGTCGTTCTATTCTTTTTATAGTGCTGAATGATAGATTGGACTGTAGACCTGGGAAGTATCAAGTCTTTAGATGTTTGGTAACTTGATCTGCCAGCATCGACTTCACAAACTATTCGCTTTCGAAGCTTTTCACACACGAGTTTGCCACGACCCATTGTTATTTGAAAACTAATGAAAAAAAACTGAAATTTTCAGAATTTATACTGTCTCACTTGACAAATGACACAGAATTACTTTTACAAATTTAAATTATGCAACATAATTGTACAAAGAAGGAATAATCTTATTTAACTCACCGATAGACGAACTCTTTTGCATCAATTAACAATTAGACGAACTATTTTGCTTATAACTTCGTCGAATTTAAAACAGGATATGTATAAATTTAAAAAGCTAAAATAATTTATTGGTTCATAATTAAAAAATGGCATAAGTAACGCGACATGTGATAGTAGAACAGCTTAATATTTTATATAGATATACAAAAATAATGAAGTTAGAAAAAATCTCACAGAGAAAATTTCACACTAGACGAACTATTTTGCATCGGGGCTCGTAATCCTTATTAAACCATGTAAAATTAGTACGAGTACGAGTCAATTACTTCCACATGTGAAAAAGAGAGCGCAACAATACGCTGGAACCAAAATTAAACAACGGAAGAGCGCCAACACAAATAAAAATTGTTTCGAAAATAAATTATGGTATGTAACAAAATATTTTCAGCCAGTTTTAAATTACCTACGCACATTTTGAATGCAATTTTGCAATAAAATTACTAAGGAGAGGAGAACTGCAGATTTTTTTTTTAAAGTAGTTTTCGGAATTTGATTCTATTGGTAAAAAATAACCCAATTGAGTTTTCCTTCGATCAGAATATTAATTAAATAGTCAATAACATATATCCAAAAATTTAATCCATACGTGCTGTAAAAGTGAAATAAATGGTTACGAAAAAGCCCCCAATTTATTTTGGTATCGCCTTAAAATACACTAGACGTACTCAGCAGAATTATGACAAAGACTTGGTTAGTTACAGACAAAGCTCTGTAGCAAAAGTAATTGCATTCTTATCATGTGTCTACTATTTATACTTATACACTATATTCAGCCCGTGATTTTGTCTGCGTGAAATTTCGGCCCCGACCCACCGCGTCGCATCCCATCGCCGCCCGCGCTATTACTTCGTCTTCGCTTAACGTTCTTTATCTTTGCTCGGCTCCCAAGTGTTGTAGCGTGATGTTAAATAGCCTTTAACCTTTCCTAAGAATTGGGCTATAAAATGCAAAAAGAATCATTCAAATCCGACAGGCAGTTCCAGAGATAATCGCGCATTATCTTTCGATTTTACCCGTGTTTTGATTGACTAATTTGAACAAAAACAGTTATTGTGACTTAACTATTATAGTAAGACATATACTCTGCAGACGTTTTGGTAGGTAATGATGAGTACTATAAACGTGTAGTACATTATTTTTATGTATCATTAAAAGTTTTGGCGGCGCACGCTAAATAGTGACTTTTATAGGCAAATTTTTGATACCTTGGGTTACCTTATTGTAATTTTCGTAGGGACCTATATTATTTTTTAAATAAAATATAACCTATGTTACTTCCTGATAATTTAGCTTTCTATGTGAACAAACGGCTAAAATTGGTTTGTAGTTTCGGAGCTTATTCGGTACGAACAAACAAACAAAAATCTTTCCTCTTTATAATATTAATACAGGGTGACATTGAAAACATGCGACAAATCGAAATGGGAGATTGTACTCATCATTATGAACAACTTTTACTAAGGGACCAAAGCTACAATCCCAAAAAAAAACCTGCTGTCCCCTACATTTATGTTCGCAATACCTCATCAAAATGTAGGAAAAGCAGATTTTTTTTTTTTGGGATTACAGCTTTGGTCCCTTAGTAAAAGTTGTTAATAATGATGTATACAATGTCCCATTTCAGTTTGTCCAAGTTTTCAATTTCAACCTGTATAGATTATGTGCATTGTGTAGGTAGGTAGGATATCTGTTGCATTAACTAGTATTAGGTATACAACATTAGTTTTTTCGTGTGTTTCGAAACGTCACGTTCAAAATGATGAGTACAATTACCCCTTTTCGGGTTTAGTATAAACAAAAACTAATGTTGTAAGTATAAGTGTGCTTCACAAATTTTTATGTACTAAATTCAATATTTTGTGAATGGCGTTACAACATTCTCCACCAGACAGACAGTCAGTAATGTCGTGATGGGCTCACAGTTAATGCCTCGCCTGTCATGCACTATATTGTGGATTCATATTCGGGCAAGTACCAATGTGATTTTTCAATTCATATGTACCTATTTTCTAAGATTATCTTGTATATCACTGACATCTGTGAAGGAAATCGTCACGGGGAATCCTGGTATATATATAATTCTTCTGTACACCTGTATGTCACTCAACTCCGCCTAAATAGCTGATTTTGATGACATTTTTTTGTGTCTGTTTGCGTCGATTCCTGGATGGTTTTATTCACGATTGGACGGGTCCAATCGTGCACTGCGGTTGAGTTCTAGGAAACAGTACATCTTCTGTCCTTTCTGAAGAACATCACCAGTAAGGTCACTCTATATGTCCTTCCAGGGCGTCCCATGTGTGGGTCGCCCGGAGGACATGGTGGAGCATACGGTGGAGGTCTTCCCGGCTTGACCAGAGCACCGCCGTGTCCTCGTGGAGGCGATCGGCGGCTGATATCTCTCGTGTCCGGCCCTGGTCCAGGCCATGGTACGGAGCGAGAGGGCATGGGCAGCCGTCACTTCCTTCTGCAAAGCAGTAATGCTCGCAAAGGCAAATTTCGCGCCCTTTCGGCCCTAGCCGCCGCAGAAGACGCCCTGGGCGTCGGGAATCCCAGGTGGATTTTCGGCCACCTTAGGCGTGGGCTTGCGTACGGTGAGTAATGGGTAGCTCGCCGTCCGATAAGGACCAGGCCCGGGTCGACGGCGCGTTGTGTTCCACGCGCGCCTTAAAGAGATGTCAGCACAAGTGTAGGGCCTAGGACTAGGGCCAATGCCTGCCGAGCTTGCGGGAAATTTCGAAAGGGCTACCGAGACCCTGGCAACACAGGCAATGGAAGGAACACGGGTGGATTTTATTCAGTAAGAGTCTGACACACCCTCCCACTACACCCAGAGCGGGAGAATTTATTTGATAAATTCCCAACCAAAAAAAAAAAACAGGGCGTCCCTTACCGGCTGCTCATTTCTCGAAAATATTGTTCAAAATAGGGTCCCAGAAATAGGCCTCAAAAATGGCTGTACAAAGAGCCATTTACTGAAACTTCAAGAAACTAACATTACATCGACAGCCCTCAGCTCCCTTCATCCTAAAAAAGAAAATACCCAAAAGATAATACCGTTAAGTATCATCTCTTGGTTGGACATTGATAAATTATTCATCATCCCACCGTCCCCACCCGGATGATAGCTCTCCAAACATTGATATTAAAAGATCTGTCCACCGAACGAAATTATTGTTTTTTCACAAAATATCATTTTGTATATTTTATGTAGATGTATTCAAATTGTAAGATATTGGATCGAAGATATCGGTTTTGAGGAAATATTGAATTTTTATGTTATTATTCCAGGTTGGTTTTGATGTCTACTGTTTTGACTTTCATAAGCGTTAAATTCTTCCAAAATAAGGCATCGCAGGCGTTGTGTAGGTCACTACTCACGATTTTTTTAATTGCAAACTAGCTGCGCCCTGCGGTTAGAACCGCATATGTCTCGTTCCCGTGGGAATACCCACATAAAAAGCACCCTTTTTTTGGGTCGGAAAATTATCATATAACTTTTCCTCTCTGCTCTGGGTGGAGCGGGAGGGTGTGTCAGACTCTTACTGACTAAAACCCACCCGTGTCCCTTATATTGCCTGTGTTGCCAGGGGCTTCGGTAACCCTTTTGTAGATGATGATGATGCAGATGTCCTAATCCAGGACATGGTCTACCCATGTGCCAAATTTCATCCAAATCCGTTCAGCCGTTTTAGCGTGAAAGCGTAACAAACAAAGTCACTTTCGCATTTATAATATTAGTTAGGATTTACTAAGCTTTTACTTCAAGTAATCGTGACGACTGGTAATATACCTATTGGTTGGTAATCGTTCTGACGTAAATGCCTAGAAGTACTAATATAGAACTAGTGTTACTTTTAAGCTAGGTAAAATTATTGAAAGCAGCCTGGGGGTAACCATCACCTCTTATAGCAGTATTATTTCAATATTACTTCAGCGTGAGAAAGAGATGGAGCTATAAGTCCTGTATAGCTCCATCACTTTCCCACTGTGAAGTAATATTATAATAATACTGCTATAAGAGGTGATGGTTACCCCCCTGGCTTTAGCTGCTTCTTGCAGCTGTGTATTTATTTGATATGAAGATCATCATCATTTGCCTGCCTTTTCCCAACTACGTTGGGGTCGGCTTCCAGTCTAACCGGATGCAGCTGAATTTTACATGGAGCGACTGCCTATCTGACCTCCACAACCCAGTTACTGGGTAACTCGATACCCCTTGGTAAGACTGGTTGTCAGACTTTCGGGCTTCTGACGACCCGTAACGACTGTCAAAGATCCACGAATTACAGCCGGGACCAACGGCTAAACATACTTTCCGAGGCACGGAGGGGTCTTGGTATATAAACATGGTCACCCATCCACGGACCAACCGTGGCAAGCGTAGCTTAACCTGATGACTCGTGCTGCTGTTATTATTTAGGCACAAGCCCCTTATTTGATATGTAGATCAAAGCAAGAAAAATAAAAAACTCAAAGCATTTATTTTAATTACACCATTTACAGGCACTTTTGAATTGTCATGAACATGGATGGTCAGTCGGAAATATGAAGCTAGTTGCCCATTCCAAATCGTAGTAGGTTCCTATGTAGAAGAACAAGCAAGAAACTCCACGGACAATCTTTTAAATTATATTGTTACATAAAATAATGTTGAATTTATAACTAAATGTGAGGCCTACGTAAAAAACGCGTCCAAGTACAGCTAAATAAACAAAAAAGAAAAACAATTTAAGAATAAAATTATTAAAAATAAGCCGAGGCAGCTAAGAGATGACCAGTTCCAACTGATGGCGCCCATTCACGACCATGACTGATGGATCAGCACCATTCAGCTCAGCCTCATAGCTTAGTATTAGGTACCTGAAAACCCTAAAACTACGCTTTCCTGGAATAGCGGTGGCCGCCACATAACGGTGGCAATGACGGCTATCATGATGATGAGTGCAGCTAGGTTTGACTTTGTTTTAAAAAAACTCTCTCTAAGAGCTCTTACACACGAGCGGCATGTTCCCAACGGCAGAGGTAACTGCAGCCGTCGACGCGTCGACGGCTTCCATTGACGCGTCGACGGCAGCCGTCGACATTTCAACTTCGCTGATCTTCGAAGTTGAAATGTCGACGGTTACCGCCGACGCGCGGCGACGGCTGCAGTTACCTCTGCCGTTGGGAACATGCCGCTCGTGTGTAAGAGCTCTAAGAAGAAACACCAACTTACATTCATAGATAATGTTTCAGTGACGTTATTCACCGGTAACCGGTAACCGGGGTTGACATCAGGGTTGTTGCTGATGCATATTTTTCTCACATCCGCGGATGCTGATGCTGATGCTGATGTTTTATCATTGACATCAGCGGATGCTGATGCTGATGCTGATTTTAATTATTTTCTTAAAAAAAGCAGCAGTGACCATTATGAATTTATACCTAAAAGTTGCACAGATTTCCTTGGTTATTGCACACTAAGTGTTGCACAGTTTTCCTTGATTCACTAATTTAAAATACGACCATATTCCACTTCTCAACGGAGGCGGCATTATTTTTATCACACAACAGTTTACAAAAGAACAATAACTTTCACGTGCAATGACGTATTATAACGTAATGAGACAAGTTTGCGTTTGTTTACAATCGCAATCACCGCGGTCGACCTCTGGATTGGTCAAAACTCGCAAGCGAACACAACTCGTGCTACAAGCCCCGCCCTGCGGTCATGTCACGACTCGAACTTCAGCATTAATAATCAGTATCGATCAATGCGGATGCTGATGCTGATGTTGAAAATGATGCTGAAATTATGCGGATGCTGATGCTGATGTTCGCAACAACCCTGGTTGACATAACGCACGCTTAATAGAATACTGACATATTAAAGCTTGAGTCCAAGTTAGGATTTCTGCATTAGTTGTGCACTGATTTAATCAATTGTTTTTGAAAAGTAGGTAGTATACTTAACTGTAAAATACATATTAAATGTATTGGCTAATAAGCCGACTAGACCCCAATTGCAAAACATTTAACGACGATTTCCCGAAAATCTATTTTTTTTAGTTAAACCAGTATTCCATTAAGCGTGCGATATTTCAACCTCAGTTACCGGTTACCGGTGAAGAACGTCACTGAAACGTTGTCTATGAATGTTAGTTGGTGTGTTTTCTTAGAGAGAGTTTTTTGACACAAAGTTAAACCTAGCTGCTCTCATCATCATGACAGCCGTCATTGCCACCGTTATGTGGCGGCCACCGCTATTCCAGAAAAGCGTAGTTTTAGGGCTTATCGCGTTCGGTTTCTTTATTTTATAAGTATGCTTACCTATGTACTGCGATAAAGTTCGTAACTGTTGGAATTCAAAGCAATTTCCGTTTTCAGATACTCGTAAAACCCACAAAACAAATAAAGAGAAAAAAAAGAAAGACAATATTTCAGTGACGTTATTCACCGGTAAATTGCAGACGCTATATGGCGGCTAACACTCTTCTATAAACCCGTAGCTTTACAGATTGTATTACAAACTGACACACCTAGACCTGGACAGATAAATAACGAAAAAACCCAACGGAAACCGGAAAACCTCGCGTAAATTGCCAATTAAGGAGCAACCATTTTCCCTCACAAATTAAAACAGTACAGAATGTTCCCGTCCGGGTTCACGATAGAAAATCGAATCGCGCTGTACATCGAAGGATTAATACTGCTACACCAATCAGAGCTGATCGAATCTGCGGGAACGATAAAACATTAAGGGGATATTACGAATTTTAAGTGGATATTCGCATAATTGTTGTTTCTGTATTATTGATTGTTTCATCTGATTGGAGATTATCAGACGAATAATTGATGTAGTAGATTTTGTTTAATTGAATTTATAAGGAGCTTGTTTTAGTAATGATCTAATTTTATGCTTAGTTCATTGTGGTGTGGCATTTTAGGGTTCAGGATTATTATCAGTTCATATTTCTGATTTCCCTACCCTAATGGTTAAAATCATCTTTCCGTCGGTTTGCGAAACATGCTGCCGTACTCAACATCAATCTGCCTAGCCTTTTTCCAAGTTTGTTGGGGTCAGCTTCAAGTCTAACCGGGTACAGCTGAACAACAACATTTTACCTGGAGCGACTGCCTATCTGACCTCCACAACCCAGTTACTGGGTAACACGATAACCCTTGATAAGACTGGTGGTCAGACTTTTTGGACTTCTGACTACCCGTAACAACTGTCAAAGATCTAATGACAGCCGAGACCAACTGGGATTAACGTGCTTTCCGAAGCATGGGTCTCGATTTGCGATACGTACTATCCATTAAAAAATCCTGTTTCTGTAATATTGACATTCCAAAAAATAAAGACGTTCAAATAACACTCTGCCAAACGTCTTTATTTCTAAGTGGCCATCAAAAATATTTATAATAAAAATCATCGATCATCTGGCGATACAAATAAACCAATAGTAAATAATGAAACGGAAGATGTCTGTCTGTACATAAAACGAATTAGCCTAACTAACTGTCTCACTACAGGGAAAAAGCTCAAAGGTTAAGAACAAACATTGCTTACCACGCTTGCTCAGTGACGAAGGGGCTCATGACTAAATGATAACAGCTACACGGGTCGATCAAAGGTTAAGCTACACTTGCCGCGGTTGGTTCGTGGATGAGTAAACATCCATTACATATCGAGCTCCCTCCGTGCCTCGTTTCCGAGCATTCTCGTGTCATTCGTAGATCTTCCTGGCTGTCATTTGACAGTCGTTACAGGTAGCCAGAAGCCTAAATGTCTGACAACAAGTCTTACCAAGGAGTATCGTGTTGTGGAGGTCAGATAGGCAGTCGCACTATGTGAAATACTGGTATTCAGCAACATTCAGTTAAATTGGAAGTAGACCCCGAGATAGCTGGAAAAAGGCTAGGCAGATTGATTGATTGCTTGCTTGCCTGCTCACAATACCAAGTTTAATACGTTTAATGAGAGTAAAAATTCAACAGTGACCTAAGATACAAGTTCAGTCGCTCCATGTACAATACTGGTATTCAGCTGCATCCGATAACACTAGTAACCGACCCCAACAATTGAGAAAAAGTTAGGCAGATGATGGCGAGTGAATTTTAATGCGCTTGTTCCACAATTTACCGAGTAAACACAGAATATAAACCTAGTCTTCCATTAAAATAAATGCCAAGAAAAATAACCGTTTTATGCTCGCTTAAATTAATTCGTTCCATGCCAATAAAGTGTCTATATGAAGGCGTTACTGCTGCATAAATGTATTTAATGCTGAGTAAATGAATAAATCATAATTGTGTTAACTCAGTAGTTTGAAATGTTCTTTATTCTTTATTTTGATTTTTTATTATTATTTAACTAGCAACCCGCCCTTGCTTCCCACGGTATTTACGACTTGAAAAAACCTCGAGATTTCAGTGCCATATCAGTTAACCATAAGTTAAATATTACTGTATTATACATACATCATCATCGTCATCTTACCGGGGTCAGCTTGGGGTCGGCTTCCAGTCTGACCGGATGCCGCTGAATACCACTATTTTACATGGAGTGACTGCCTATATGACATCCACAACCCAGTTACTGAGTAATACGATACACCTGGGTAAAACTGGTGTCAGACTTTCGGGCTTCTGACGACCCGTAACGACTGTCAAAGATCCACGAATGACAGCCGGGACCAACGGCTTAACGTGCTTTCCGAGGCACTGTACGTATATTATATATACATTAATACATAAACATTCTGGAATAAATTCTCCAAATGGTTTTGAAAACCCCATCAAAATCCGTTGCGTAGTTTCGAAGACCAACGCGGTCACAGACAGACACGAAAAGCAAATAAAATTATAAATTTGTCATCGTGTAGAGAGATTATCGTAAATTCTTTGTGTTTGGCAGTTTTAGCGCTGATTATATTGACAGAGTTCATTAAACAAAGTGGAACTTTTCTGTCTCTTCTGTGATTGAATATTTGCTATTTATTCGACCCCAAAATCGTAGTCGCAGGTATCGGCCCTTTGAATCACCAAAAATATGCGGCCGAATGCTGGTCGAGTCTGTCCTGTTAATCCATGATAGATGGCGGTAACATTTTTGTGTGAAAATTTCAACTATAGTTACCGATTACTTACGGGTAAAAAGACAGACTTGTGGAAGACTGACAAACAGAAAAAACTTTTGATACCTACAAAAAATATTATAATTAATGTTGTTAATCATATTCCATCCACAATTGGTTCATATCCAAACTAGAAAGAAACAAAAATGCGTTTAGTGGCATCTCAGCAAAAATACACCTTAAAACTTACTATAAAAAACAGAAAACAACGATTTTAATGCCAAAAAGGCCTCAGGTCAGTGTAATGACAACACAAGGTGTACCACCTACGTCCGGGTGTCACCACTGTGTGGATCGCCTGGAGGACACGGTGGAGCATACGGTGGAAGTCTGCCCGGCTGGGGCAGAGCACCGCCGTGTCCTCGTGGAGGCGATCGGCGGCATTGACCTCTCGCGTCCGGCCCTGGTTCAGGCCATGGTACGGAGCGAGAGGGCATGGGCAGCCGTCACCTCCTTCTGCGAAGCAGTAATGCTCGCGAAGGAGGAGGCGGGACGGTTGAGGGAAAGGCAAGTTTCGCGCCCTCTCGCCCCTAGCTGCCGCAGGAGACGCCCAGGGCGTCGGGAATCCCGGGCGGATTTCCGGCCACCGTAGGCGCGGGCTTGCGGACGGTGAGCAATGGGTAGCTCACCGTCCGGTAAGGACCAGGCCCGGGTCGACGGCGCGTTGTATTCCACGCGCGCCTCAAAGAGATGTCGTCAGCACATAGTAGGGGTCCACTAGGGCCGATGCCTGCCGGGGTCGCGGGAAGGTACTTATGGGTCACCGAGGCCCCCGCAACACAGGCAACAAGAAGGAATACGGGTGGGTTTTAGTCAGTAAGAGTCTGACACACCCTCCCGCTCCGCCCAGAGCGGGAAAGTTATTTGATGATTTCCCACCCTCAAAAAAAAAAAAAGGTGTACCACCTGGTGCTGTAACCCACGAATGCCATACTCTATAATAGTAAATAAATAGTTAAGTGTGTCTGTTTGAATTAATTAAGAGAATAAATTAAAGATAATAAATACTGCTAATATAAAAACGATCATACAAAATCAAATAAAATAATGTGACATACGTGTCTCTATGTGTTGTGTTGTGTTGTGATTAATGAAAAACTAAAATAAATATCCAATATCTGTGTATTATCTAGATTAAAATCTATAAAAAGAAAGTATTTTCAAGGCAAAATCGTGTGACTGCGTTGTTCTTATGAACTACGGGTTTCTTTATCATTTAGAGCAGGGATTCCCAAAGTGACCCCTTGGGGTCTAAATCGCTGTCCCAGGGGTCGACATAAACAAAATCTGATTTTGGGGATCGACGAGGTCTAAACATCAACCCCTATTAATTAACACAAGTTCTTATTTGAAACTTTCAAGATACTGTATAAGTTGTGTTAGGTGTACCAACTTGTTATAAGAATTACTAATATTTTAGCAGGAATTATCATTGTTGAATTTAAAAAAACTCAACAAGTCTATAAGCGTGCACAAGTTCTTACAAGATGAAAAAAAAATGGAATTCAAATAAATTTTGGAAAAAGGGTCTTTTGCCCAAAACAGTTTGGGAATCCCTGATTTATATTCCACCACTTCTTCTTCCCAGCTAAAGCACTAGGAAGTGGTGACGGGCGGGCATTTTTGGGGGACTGTCTTATGTAACTTTGACGTTCGAAAAGTGCTGATTTTCAGCCTAGTTTGAATAAATGATTTTTGATTTTGATTTTTTTTTATTTTGATTTTGATATTATAGAAAATAATAATTTGATAATAATAATTTTTCATTTAAAATATTTTTTTTTATTTAGTAATAATAATTTTTAATTTTTAATAATAATATTTTTATTTTTTTGGTAGCTGAGTTGACGTTTCGCAATCATGTTATAGATTTGTGTAGCAAATCCTTTAGAAATTTGGGTTTTATACTTAGATAATGTACAGATTTTAAAAGTATAGCAGTGGTAAAAATACTTTATAATGCTTTAGTTCGTAGTCATCTCGAGACAAGTGCTATCATATGGAACCCGCATGAAACCAAATATAGTCCAATGGTTGAAAAAATACAAAATAAATTCACGCGGTACTTACAATAGGTTGGGGAAAAAGTTTCTTCGCATTTTTTAAGAAAATTCAAAACATTTTTTAATATAGTTTATTTACATTTAACTAAAGTATGTAGGTACCATTTTGTTTGACAACTTTTTGCCATCTTGTAGGTAGGGACATGATCCCATTGCTATAGAAATTTTGGGACTTCTGATCAAAATACCGCGACAAGTGGTTTTGGCAGTCCTCTCGTGATGTTAACCTGACACTGCCTAAAGAATTCTGAAGAGACCGAAACAGGTGGAAATCTGAAGGTGCATAGTCAGGACACCTCCCAGCCAAACTCTCTTAATTTTTGCTGAGTGGCTAAAGATGTGTGAGGTCTAGCGTTATCATGATGAAAAACCACACCCCTTCTGTTGATTAATTCCGGCCGCTTTCTCTCAACTTCTTGCTTTAATCTCTTCAGATGTTCGCAGTAGAGTTCAGAATCGATGGTCCTGCCTGGTGGTAACAACTCAGCTCATAATGAATAATGCCCTTCCAATCCCACCACACACACAGCATCACCTTGTTGCGAGTTAACCCGGGTTTCGCCACAGTCTGCCGAAGCTTGACCGGCCTTTTACCACGACCTTTTTCGCACGTTTTTGTCGTACGTGATCCACTTTTCATCACCAGTTATCAGCTTCTTCAAAAATGGTTCGGTTTCATTACTTCGTAATAAAGAATCACAAATGAGTACACGGTTCATTAGGTTTCTTTCAGTGAGCTCGTGAGGTACCCAAATATCGAGCCTTTTTGTGTACCCAGTTTTTTTCAAATGCGCCAAAACTGTTTTGTGGTCGATTCCCAGGTTTTTAGCTACGTCGTAATTACTGATATGCTGATCTTGCTCCACTTTTTCAAAAATGGCATCCATTTTATCCGTAATAGGGCGACCAGAGCGACGTGCATCTTTGACATCAAAATTTCCGGATTGAAAACGCTTAAACCAAATTTGTGCTATTCTCATAGACACTGCATTAGGTCCATAAACATCGCAATTTTTTTCGCGGCTTACCAATTAAGTAGTAAAATTTTAAAATGTATCGAATTTCTTCATTAGATTCACTCATCTTGACGGTACGAAAAACAAGTGAAAATCACACATTTTCCTAATTTGAATTTGGAATTATGTTCTTTAAAATTTAAACTTTCAATGATACCAAAACCAGCCAGATTCAAATAGTTATACCCAAAGAGCTTTTATTACAAGTTCATACATACTATAATGCGAAAAGACTTTTTCCCCAAACTTATTTAAAACAATATGGGGTTTACCCATTCTACCGTTGATGTATCCGAGTCTGTTTGTGTTGGGCATGGTCGGGTACACTAGGCTGGCTGATAGGAAGGACGTCGCCTTAGTAAAGTACGTGGCGAGGGTGCTGCGCGGGCTGGTGCACCACCCAGAAGTGCTGGAGGCGCTGCGGCTGCGTGTCCCGGACGGGTATGTGGGGACGCGTCGCCGCCCCGCCTTGTTAGAGGTGCCATGGGCTAGGGCACATTTATTAAAGTTTACCCATTTTGTCAAGGGCCTCACGTATTATTAATAATATGCCGACAAAAGATGTTTTCGATGGCATGCCGAAATTTGTATCACGAGCACAAAGGTGCATTGAAAAAGGCGTAAATATTTGAAATTTTATTTTATTTTTTTTTGTTGTAATGTTATTGTTAATTTTATTAAGTGTATTTTATAGATAGAAATAGTTTAATATGTGTGTATAGCATCGTCTTGGGAAACTGTTAGATGTTGTACTTATTGGTTTTAATAAATAAATAAATAATAAATAAATTTGGCTACTAAAAATTCAAACCGATAAAATTAAAAAAAAAAATGTTAAATTTATAAAACTAACTGTCTAGTCGTGCGCACGAATAACTCTCTGCTGGCGTCTGTGTTCTCTTCCACGTAAAACCCGTCAGCCTTCAAAGCAAGAGCAAACAGGCATCTTCAGGGCTCGCCCGTTACTTCGTAAACTTCATCAATCGCTTTCCACCAAGCGAGATCAAGGTCAAGAGCAGGCCCATTTTTGCAATAAAAAATAAGTCCAATCAACCTAAAGCACATGATATTGTAACCAAAAATACCAACACAACCAGAACTTCCATATATACAAACCAGTCTGTAGACTGTTATCTACAACAGTCGTTATTAATAACAACCATCCACATTCAACGAATTCTTCCTCTCGGAATGTAATCCAAGTGTATACTCAATTGAAAACTTTGCAGACGCCACTGCTTTAATTAAACTTTTAGTATTAATTGATTTCGTTGAGAGTTCGCTCCATTATGGAACTAAAATTGCACTCGAGTGGCACATAAAGGTGCAGACGGGAGATATAAAAGTACTTGGGTGCTTATTTAAATTGGGATAGTTTAAAGCACTTATTGGTATTACTTTACTTTTGGGGTCTTAGAGGATTATTTGACAGACAGGACGAACTGCACGATCTTTTCTGTGGGGTATTTGTTCCCGACAAATACATCGGACATCGCCAAAGCCGTTGACTAAATCTGTTTGCGCCACCGTTATCTAAAATAGTCGCCAGAGCTGAGTCCCCTGTGTGTCGTAATTTAAGGATACTTAATGCCCTCCTGACCACCAATCCTGAACGTGATCTGTTTGCTGATGAATGGAGCAGAATTATGAGAGTATGTCTGATGTTTTGCGAGAGTAAGTATGCTAGGTGGTCCTCTATTTATATGTTAGTATTTGGAATATTTTTGTTTACTATACCTGTTTCAATGTCTATGTTAATTAATGTAATTGGCGTTACCGTATTATTTACAATAAACAACTTTACTTTGACTGCCTCGTTGGTGTAGTTGTCACAAGCGTTATTGCTGAGCATGAGGTCTTGAGTCCAATTTTCAGGTCAGGCAAAGTGTTGCTCAGTAGCAGCCCGAAGTCTGGATTTGTCCGGTTGATGACAATAGGCTCGCTACCTATTACATGGGACTTAAGGCGCTGACAAGACCCAATTGACCAAAATAGGCTTCACTTAAGAAAAAACATTGCTAAATATGTATAGTTTGTGATAGCGGAAAAATATATGTTAATTTTGAACATATTTCCCAGAACTTGGTTGTTACCAAAATACTTTTTGAAAAAAAATCTCGATACAAACTAACGTTAGACTAACCCTTGAGTTCTAATCCAAAATATCTGCATTAAATATCAACACACGATACGTTTTTAATTAATAACAAGTCAGACAGTCAGAAGACAACGTCTTATTTGAATGCAGAACTTGGTTGTTTTTTATTTTCGATTACTCAACACAATTTTGAGTAAATAGATAATTGCTTCGTATTTTGCAATAAATTAAAAGCGATGTGTCATCGCGCTTCTCTTTCTTTTCTATGCATACTAACAGTGACCGCGGTTTAGGTGTTGTCAGCGTCTTAAACATAACTCGCGAAATGTGGGTGTACTTTAGGTACACCTCTGTCTAACCCTTCCCGGATTACAGCCGTGATATTATGTTATGTTAGTACAAGTTTTAAACATTATGGCTCTGCGGAAATTTCAGTTAAGGTTATCTTTACATGGGCTATCGCTGTATGGAAACAAAGATGGCGTTCAAACTGGTTATACAGTTCTTTCACAATTATTCTACCTCGGATTTTGCATCAGTCACAATGATCTTTATTTTCGATACAATAAAGTTACTCTTGGGTTGCTGCTAAATACTTATAAATCTGTTTAAATCACAATGATCTTTGTTTTCGATACAATAAGGTTGCTGTTGAGTTGCTGTTCGGTTGCTGCTGAGAACTGACGAATCAGTCAAAATCATAATGATCTTTATTGTCTCAACGATAAGGTTTCTGTTGCGTGCTGTGAAAGGACTGTTGTCCTAGCAATTCACAAGCGCATGTCATGTGACTTATGTCATTGTTATAAAAACTGATACAATGATTGACGCACGTTCGTGAAAGGCAATTACTATATAAAAAGAAAACTGATCTACTTACGGCAGACAAAACTGTTTTAACTCTAGTGCACACACTGTCTTAATTAACAAGATAAAGGCTTCCACAGACTGGGGTGATATCGCGGGCGTGACAGGCATATTGCTGCTTGTTGCGCCCGCGATATCGCGCTAGTCTGCACGAGCCTTCAAGAATGAGATTGGTTACGTAATAACTGATTATTTTTTTATATAGGCACAATTTCACGATGATGAGGAATGAATGTGTAAATGATGATATGGCTACGATGAAAGTCATCGCTAAGTTAAAAAGATATTACTGTGATAGAAGTATGATACGAGATGCACCTGTGCAAATAAGAAACTCTAGTGTAAGAAATAAATGGTTTACAGAACATGTGTGGTCATTGCAATGAAGAAATGACAATGGAATATTTTAAGACGTATGTAATAACTTAAGTAAACACAACGCCTTAAGAAGCCTATAAGGTGTAAATCTAATATTGTGGATGTTAGATGATAAGGTCAGCTTTTGTCGTGTCAGCCATGATGATGACACGGATGTATCGAGTCTCTTGCATTTTGACGTTAATATATCTTGCCTAAATTTCACTGCGTGGTTTTCTGTTGGTAATAAATCTTTTCCAAAGGCTTCTGAAGAAATTATGAGTTAAGCTACGGTTTCCTAGAAGAGCGGTTCCGTCAAAAATAGGTATCTGTATTTGGACAGTCGATATTGCGTGACCGTTTACCGCTTTCTTAGGAACCCAAAGCTTGATAAACTAAACTAAAACCGGTAGTCATGCATCGTTCAACACAAGAAACTTATCAAGAGCAAAATCGGTTTATGGAACCATTTCTTAATAAATGTTAGAAAAGAATAAAAATTTTATCCAAAGAAAACAAAGTAAAAGCCGTATTAACGTACCTGAAAGGAAACCAGCATGAATCGCCAAAAATAATGTTGCCAAAGAAAATATTCGAAATTTTCCCTTCATTTCTAATAACCCAACCTTTTTGTTACAGGATGAGGGAGTATGTGGAAGAGAATGAAAAAAACGACCCACTCATACACGCTCCCGACAAGAAAAATAACCCTTGGGCTGAAAAAGGGAAGTGCATCATTATGTAATCATACTATACATAAGTAAAAATATCACCAAAATTCTAAAATATTCAGTTGTAAGAGTATGGATCCGAGTCTGGTACATTCTGACCGACGAGATCAACATTCTTGGAACACGCAGATGGTAAAGCGATTACTGCCAGACAATATAAAGATGTAGAATAACCACCAAACTTAGAGCCAAACGTCGAATGTTACGTTAATTTCATTATTATTTTGTTTATGTAGTTTATGTTCCCAAACGAGTCTAGTCCCTTATAATTCTAATATAAAGAATGTACATTTAGACTGTGCGTGAAGCAAGGATGTACTTATGAATGTTTTTGTTAAAAAATGAAGTTTTAAAAATGGTTGTAAATACGTTAAATTTTGTATTTCTAGTAATAGAATGTTCGGACACGATACTATCGGTAGAGGTTAATGGAAAAGTTTAAATGAATGAGATAAAGAAATTGTAATGTGGAAAGTGTAAGCTAATCTTAATTAAACGTTGACAACCGAATATAATTTATTTGAATAAAGCTTGACGAGTATTACCTTGAAAATTGTTTAGAATATATTTTCTAAAGAACCCATGCAGTTCCATACGAATATAAGCAACTTCCTTTTTCATCTGTTTGTATGGATTTGGGATGGATTCTATTAAACCAGGCAAAGTGTTCAATGTCACTTCGACTGGTTACAGACAGACTTTGCCACAAGTTTAAGGATAAAATAAAAGTTAAATGTGAAGATTCTTTGAGCTCACGAATCTTCGTATTTAATAGAATATAAAGTTAAATTATAGGGATAATCGCAAATCACAACTTAATACATATTCGCTGAATCACGGATTAGAAAATGTTAAACTATTGGCAATAAAGGGAACGTAGGAAGAATAAAGTTAAACGATTAAAAAAAGGTAGAGAAGATGAAAAAAAAATTAAATTTAAGAGTAATGCAACATAATCTTGTTTGAAACTTATTGTTAAGCTGGTTAGGGTACTTTTTTATGAACACGGTACATTCCACAGTGCCATCGATCTAGTTGCTTCTAGCTATTAGCTGTCTTCTACTCTCCTGTTCTTAATATATCGCTACTAAGCAAATCTATCATTTATTTCCCGCTATAAAACATCTATGATTTGATCCTGACACCTTATAACATATTAAAACTAAGTATATAAACTCAAACTATCAAGATACAATTTAACAGATCTAGCACTCATTTAGCTTAGTATAATTCAAAATTAAACAGACAAAAATCTACCTAAGTCATTGAAAGTTTACTTATAAAGCGATACGTAGTTTCCATATAAATTTCTTCTAAATTCGTAATCTAAGATTTCTGCGACTGTTCCCCAAAATTGTTTAGTGAAGAATTCCAATTCGAATCGGAACAATTTTGGTCGTCTCCAGTCCGAGTAGCGCTACTAATCTAACATTCCAATTAAACGGATTGAATTAAATCCTAATTTTTGATTAAAATAGAAAATTTAAACTTACGCACTGTAGATAATTATAGATAAAAAAAATTAAATCTAACTTTAAACTTTAAAAAACTCTTTTAAAATTTAAAAAAATCTACTTCCTCTACCATATCTAGAGACACGGTGTATGGAAAATCATTCTGGCTGTGAAACGATTCTTGATTTATTTAGATGATTCGTCGCTAGATACACGACCATCCCACACTATTGAAAATCTTATATCAACAATAAAATCACGCGGATTGTTTTCTCCAAAAATCACAGCTTTCTCTACAGCATCATTGTCTATGAAACCTATGTCAATTCTTTATACGTACTTCTCTATGTTACGTCAACTACACCGGCCATTTCTGCTTCCCATGGTATAATTTGTTCATATTTCTACACACATAAGTTCAACTATCCTTTAGGCATATTAATAGTTATTAAAAGTTAGAATCTTTAGTAAGTAAAGTAGTGTTAGTTAAGTAACGAGAAAATCAACAGTTGTTTGTTAATCAGTATAATAAAAAATGCAATTCAGAGATTTTAACCTTAGATTAATATAAACTGTTTAAATTAAATTTAGTGGATGATAAGGGAACTTATAAAAATGTAGTGGCAAATTCTGTCCTTAGTTTCTATGTTAGCGAGTCGGGGAATTTTCAAGGAATTACTCTTATAATTATTTTATGTTTTATGTAATAATTTTATTTCCTTGTTATACTATGTTATCGAACCAAAGATTTTCACGGGCCGAGGTCCTGAAATTAATGACTATCATGCTATCAACTGTCATAATATTTTTTTAACACCGATGTTAGTCGTTAAAACGTCTTAACGCCTCACTTAATTACCTTCGTTTAATTTATTAAGATTAAGAAATAATAAACTGTAATTCTTAATGGATTTATCCGTTATTAACTAGGTAAGGGTGATATTGGAAATGATTTTTTTAGAATCAATAGCTATAAGGTATCGTATGTTATTATTAATTATGTAATCAGTAATCACTGAAATAAATGAAAATCTGTAATGGTTGAAGGTTTTTTTAAACTCCCTACGTGTAACAAAATAAGTCACCTAAAAACCTAAAAATTGGTTCTTAGCAGCTCTGGACATAAAGAGGTGAAAAGTGAGCAGGGAGGCAGTCTTTGACCTGTATTGGGAAAATACGGACTGGTAAAAATAAACTGCTTAATACAAAATAATAAGAAGTCATTGTGCAAAATAACATTGGTGGTCATAGTATTTTCTAAATGACGCAACACAGGTTATTGCTGCTTATTCCCTGAACATAAAAGGTTTCAAATTCAAAAAAACTTAGGTATCAAAAGAATACAGGAAAAAGGATAATCTCATCAAAGGATTCCGATCAACAACAAAACTCTCAACAAGAATCTGCAAACTTTACGTTTACAAGCGTAAGTATGAACCTGCCGGGGTCGCGTGGACCTGCCGGGGTCGCGTGGACCTGCCGGGGTCGCGTGGACCTGCCGGGGTCACGTGGTAGTTCGAAAGGATTACCGAGGCCTTTTAACAACACAGGCAACGAAAGGAATACGGGTGGGTTTTAGTCAGTAAGAGTCTGACACACCCTCCCGCTCCCGCTCGTAAGTATGAAAGTAAGTATCTAATTTGACAATGATCATAAAGAAAGAAACAGCTGCTCTTTAAATGGTGTTTTTCAGGGTTCCGTAGTAAACAAGGAACCCTTATAGTTTTGTCATGTCCGTCTGTCTGTCTGTCCCTGTAGCTCAGAGGTGCTTAGTACTAGAAAGCTGTGATTTGGCATAGGTATACATATTAATCACGCCGACAAAGTGCTAAACTAATAATTTCTTTAATGATTTTTTTTTATTGTACCTCCCTTGCGTGTAATGTAGGGATGATATTTTTTTTTGGTGTGGGGTATCGTTGCATAGGCCGTTCAAAAATATTGCGGGTCTGTGAATGTCGTTTTTTGCTAAATTTTTGTTGCAGTCAAGTGCCCCCCAAACGGTTGTTAATGTGAAAAAATTCATGGCAATAGTACCGTAAAACGGGGTGAATCGAAACTCAAGGGTGAATAGAAACAGAACTTCAAAGGGTATTTTCTTGATATTTGAATATTTTTTGCAGCATTTAAATATATCCACTTAATAATGATTTTTTTTTATAAAAAGTCGATGCTTTGTTAGGGGCCGATATTATGGTATCAAAGTGAAAAACCAAATCAAAGTCTTGTTTCTATTCACCCTTGAGTTTCGATTCACCCCGTTTTACCAGTACATAGTTGGAAAATTGACCGTGGCATCGATGTAAGGGAGAACATGTTTTTCAACTACAATGCTAAGTTTGTTTTTGGGATAAATTCATCCCAACTTCCCAACTACGAAACCCATTGCGCATGGTCCGACACGCACTTGGCTGGTTTTTATATGGAGAAACTAGTAAAAGTTTATAGCTGAAAGAGTTACCGCTACAAATAGGTAATATACTAGCAAATTGACACCTATAGTGTTATACTTGACACTTTATTATGGCGTCAAATCAAATCATTATCACACTGGTACGGAGACCAAACTAGGGCAGGGAGGGGCTTGTGGCCAAGTAATAACAGCCGCACGGGTCGATCCATCGGGTTAAGCTACGCTTGCCGCGGTTGGTCCGTGGATGGGTGACCATCTTTACATACCGAGACCCCTCCGTGCCTCGGAGAGCACGTTAAGCCGTTGGTCCCGGCTGTCATTTGTAGATCTTTGACAGTTGTTACGGGTCGTCAGAAGCCCGAAAGTCTGACAACCAGTCTTACCAAGGGGTATCGTGTTACCCAGTAAATAGACGTAGCAAAATTTTAATATCGAACATAAACAAAAATGGCGCCCGTAAAGGTACCAAAAAAGGCTTTGAAACCAACTCCAATAAAGGACAGCGTCACCAAACCAATCATAAAGACGAAGAAACTAAAGAAAATTAACTACCAGAGCTTCTCCATCTATCTCTACAAGCTACTATGAATGGTAGCACCAGAAAACCTGGGAATTTTACGAAAATCAATGCTTATAATGAACAATTTTCTCAACGATATGCTAGAAAGGATTGCGGTTGAAGCTGGCAAGTTGGCTGTCCATAGCAAGAAGTCGACGATGAGTAGCAGGGAGATCCAGGCAGCTGTGAAACTCGTCATCCCGCGAGAGTTGTCGACTCACGCAAATAAAGAAGCTGTTAAAGCCATCAATCTGTTCCATAAGAGCCACGAACGAGACGCAGCGGCGAAGCAGTGAAGAAAATAAATGTGACAATGTGAATGTGTTATTTAAATGTGAAGTCCATGACAACGTTACATTAGTTGTGTTGTGTGTTGTAGTGTGGGAATAAGAAGTGATAATTATTAAATTTTAAATGATGAATGGTTGATTACTGAATAAATGATTGTAAATAGGTTGTGAGGTCAGATAGGCAGTCGCTCCATGTAAAATACTGATATTCAGCTGCGACCGATTAGACTTTTTTTTTTTTGAGGTTGGGAAATCATCAAATAACTTCTCCCGCTCTGGGCGGAGCGGGAGGGTGTGTCAGACTCTTACTGACTAAAACCCACCCGTATTCCTTCCTGTTGCCTGTGTTGCGGAGGCCTCGGTGACCCATAAGTACCTTCCCGCGACCCCGGCAGGCATCGGCCCTAGTGGACCCCTACCTATGCGTTGACGACATCTCTTTGAGGCACGTGTGGCATACAACGCGCGGTCGACCCGGGCCTGGTCCTTACCGGACGGTGAGCTACCCATTGCTCACCGTCCGATCTGATTAGACTGGAAGCCGTTCCCATCATAGTTGGGAAAAGGCTAGGCAGATGATGACGGAGACCAAACCAATCAAGTGAAATGGGGTGACACTCAGTCTAGTAAATACATGTTAGATTGTGGTGTTTGCCAAGGGGAGTTGACTTCTCCTGATCGATTTAGCCTGTATGGAGGCAAGTGTTTGGCAGCGATTGCCATTGTTCACTGACCACACACATTTTGTTTTTGTTATTTTTGTTTTTCTTTTTTTTTTCGTTGATTGTCATTAGTGAAATTTGAAATTCTTCTAACATCTTAATTTCTCCAAGCCACGAACCACAGAACACTTTTTATTGTATTATTGCACTGTCAATAATGTAGCAATAAACAACCGTAATGTGTTTTCTAATATTTATTTTTATTTATATTTTTGCCGGAATGTCGGCGCTCGCGTTTCTATATTTATCACAGCAATGCCATCACCACAGAACACTAAGTAGTACGATACCATAGAGTACCACAAACACAAATGGCATTGACAAGTAACTGATGTTACGTCGGGTTCTGACACGCGGTTTAGAATTATATGAATTTTTATTCAATAACTATTTTATTTTTATAGGTAATTTCATACGTTTATTTTATTTTTTATTTATATCTGTATCTATCCGTGACATCACAGTGGGCCCTATCAGAATACCAGCGCTGCGACACTTATTCCTTAAGTGCTGCAGCATTATGCTGAGATGGGAGCCTTTTGGCCTCGTACAGGACTTTTCGTTTTTATTTTAATTTTACTTTGTTTTTGTTTTTTTTTATGTTTCTATGAGTGTTTTTTAGTTTAATGTGTGATCTCCTGTGCGAGTCCAAATAAATACTTTTTCTTTTCTTTCTTTCTTTCTATTCTTTCTTTTCTTTCTTTCTTTCTTTCTGTATATCAACGATCTGTTTGCGGAACTCAGAAGAACCAAAGTTGGCTGGCACCTGGGCAACGTCTGCGAGAACAGCTTGAGCTATGCTGATGACATGGTTTCTTTGAGTCCCTCGATCAAAGGCTTGAGGAAACTGTTGCCTGTCTGTGAGCATTTTGCTGATGCTCACAGACTGAAATATAATGTTCTCAAAATCTATGGTATTAGTCTGGAGCTGGTCCAGGGAACAGTATTTGAATGGTGCCACTATAAAGGTCGTAAAGCAGTTTAAATACTTAGGGCACATTTTGACGGACAGACTTCAGCACGACTGCGACATGGAAGGAAAGCGGAGGGCCCTCTCAGTGAGGAGTAACATGCTAGCGCGCAAATTCGTGAAGTGCACCAATGACGTAAAGAACACTGATCAGAGCTTATTGCTTCTCAATGTACATCTGCCAACACTGGTGCAACTTCACAAAAAAGACGTACAGTTAATTACGGGTTCAGTACAATGATGCTTACCGAACCACCCCGTGTGTTTACCGAAGGGGTCCCGGACTTTTACGTCATCATAAAGTCGAGGCTCGAGTATTTTTTGGCAAAGTTTGAGACGCTCCAATAACAGGATTTGAGGTTTGTCTCGTGCAACCTTGCAAGTACAGTATTTGTGCACTGAATTTCTGTTCACCTAAGCGAGAACAAAAACCGGTCATGTGCGAGCCGGACTCGCGCATGAAAGGTTCCGTATCATTATCTATAAAAACGGCAAAAAAAATCATGTCAGTTGTATGGGAGCCCCCTTAAGCTGTTAAGGCCCGCGCGACACCGATTCGGAGTCAAACAATAGGAAATCAATTGTGTCTCATTAGCTGTCCTTGACCAATTAAATATTTATTTTATTCTGTATTCTAGTATTTGTTGTTATAGCAGTAACAGAAATACACCATCTGTGAAAATTTCAAGTGTATAACTATCATGGTTCATGAGATACAGCCTGGTGACAGACGGACAGACAAACAGACAGACGGACAGTGGAGTCTTAGTATTAGGGTCTCGTTTTACCCTTTGGGTACGGAACCCTAAAATGACGAAAGACTATGGGTACCTATACATACCTCCATGTTTATTTTTTTTACTCCTTACTATTTTTTTTGTATACGGGTATTTTGCCTGCAATAAAACACTATTTATTTTTATTATTTATTATCATATTCTTCATTCTCCTGCCCTTATCTCAATTTATTTGTGGTCGGTGCAACATGTATTTTTCATCCATACTTCTCTATTAGTTGTCATCTCGGTAGTCCCTTTCTCCCTTTCTAGCCATTTCATCATACAGTTCATCCGTCGTTTTTTGGTCTTCTCCTACTCGTATAGCCTTCCACATTCATACTCAAAACAAATCAAATCAAAATATTATAATTCCCACAAACCTAAATACATACTTGGGCACTTATGAAACGTCAAAAGCTACACGGAAAAAAAGGATCTCTTCAGCGAAGAATATCAATATTCTCAGAAAAATTGTTTCAATCCAAGTAAATATTTTCTTAACATAAGTAAATGTACTCAGTCCAAGAAAACCTGTTTACTCAAATTAAGAATAATAAATACTTGGTTTTTATTCTTGTATTAAGCAAATATTTTTGATTCAAGACTATAATAATCTTAATTGAAGAAAATATCTAGTTTTTATCTAGTTTTAGAAATAATATTCTTAAAATTAAACTTAATAATTCTTCATTTAAGTATAATGTCTTCGAAGAAGACAATAAAACTAAGACAATATTTTACTTCATTCAAGATAATATTGTTTTCCCCATATATGAATCAATATTTGTCTTGACCAAAAGGATATTGTCTTAATTTAAGACATCTTTTTTTTCCGTGTAGGTGCACGGTTCCAATTTGTTCTTTTCTATTGAGAAGAGCCGGCAAGAAACTCCACGGTTACTCTTTTAAAATAATTGTCTTTTACAATGTTTTCAAATAACAGTGTTAATAGGTATGGGAGGACAGTGTAGGCCTGTCAACAAGTACCAGTTACTTAAAAGGAAATTTCAGTTACACAAAATGGAAATTGGTCTATAAATCTAGTATATTAAGCCAACAACGTTCTCACATTCACAAAATATAAAAAACCGGCCAAGTGCGTGTCGCACCACGCACAATGAAGGGTTCTGTAGTTGGAAGCTGGGATGAATTTATTCCAAAAACAAACTTAACATTGTAGTTGAAAAACATGTTCTCCCGTACATCGATATACGTCACGGTCAATACTCTAACTGCAAATTTAAGTTGGTCGACTATTACTCATTAACTTGTAAAGCCTACTTAGCTGTGATAGTTTTCCTTTTAATTTCATTATATGTACTACTGCCATGACTTTTTTCACTTCTCCATAAACAACCATTTATCTGGCAGGGGGGGTACACTTGACTCTAACAAAAATTAGCACTTTAAAGCTTAATATTACGCAAACGGATCTTGAATCAAAAAATAAAATGGTGTTCACAAACCCGCAATATTTTTAAACGGCCTTTCCAGTGATACCCCACATCATGGGATAAACGAGAAAATAAAATATCATCCCCACATTAGGCGAATTAGGCGCATTAGGGAGGAACACAAAAAAAAAATCGGGATTTATTTTACCACTTGGTGTGATTAATACGTATACCTATGCCAAATTACAGCATTCTAGTACTAAGCGTCTCCGAGACAAGCGGGGACAGACAGACAGACAGACAGACGGACATGGCGAAATTATAAGGGTTCCTTGTTTACTACGAAACCCTAAAAAGAGACAAAATTATAAAAAGAAAAATCTATTTAAACCAAATGATTTCTTTTCAAAATCGCCTTTGCCTGCTATCACACCGCACACCATAATTATCCTACTAGAAATCTAATATACGTATAAATCCTATTAATATTATAAATGCGAAAGTTTGTAAGGATGGATGGATGGATGTTTGTTACGCTTTCACGCAAAAAGTACTGAACGGATTTGGATGAAATTTGGCACACAGATAGTTTATAACCAGGAATAACACATAGGATTTTAACTTTTTATCCCGTTATACCCACGGGGTCAAAACTTATGCGGGTGAAACCGCGGGGCGCATCTAGTCTAAAATAATATTATAAACAGTTAAAATTATTTGTGTGTTTGAAAGAAGTAATCTCTGGGATTACTGATCCTAACACAAAAAACATAAGTACAAAAACTTTTTAGGGATACGCAGACACAATCATTTTATTGTCTACACATCACTTCTAGACACCGGTGCCGAGGTGATAAATTCGCTTTTCATGATACAGCTCAACAGATCATGTATCTTCATCAAGATGAAATACTTAAAACACTCGATTAACTGCGGCAGCAGTACTTCTCGCCAGGGTCGCGTGGAATTTCGAAAGTGTTACCGAGGCCCCTGGCAACACAGGCAACGGACGGAATACGGGTGGGTTTTAGTCAGTAAGAGTCCGACACACCCTCCTGCTCCGCCAGAGCGGGAGAAATTATTTGATAATTTTCCACCCAAAAAAAAGCAGTACTTCCCGGACAAACACTTTCACAAAGAGCTTCTACTCATTAAGGTTCGGGTGATCGCCGTTGTCCTTGGACATACAAATGGGCGACGCACTCACGCCATGCCACGCCACGCCGACGTTGGGTTTCATAGGGAATATTTATTTTTAGTAACGAAAATATCAATTGTTGAAAAAAAAACAGATATAATTATAGACAATAAAATAGTCTGTTCATACAAATAAAAACATGAATTATCTTAGTAGTTTGAAAGTAATATACATTTTTATGCTGTTGGGTTGACATTCATTCCTGAATGTATTTCATAGAGAATTTTACTACAATACTTAAATATTCACACATAAAATTGGCGTGTATGCATTCTGATTTGGCATACATTTTTGCATAACTTACTTGCATTATACGAAGGCATAATAACAGATTTAAAAGTCACTAAAATCATATATCTGCGCCTTAACGATATTGATTTTGACATATGAGTAAATTCCCACCGTCCCCTAATGACAGGACCTAGTAATTGAAGTGATTTGATTGGCGGTCTATAAATATACTTCACAAGAATATTTAGCCAGCTAGTTGAATAATTGAATGAGCAGACCGACGACGTGTCTAACGAAGTTTCGTTCAATATGGGAATTATGGATATCATTTATGAATACAGAGACGTTTTTAACACTCGCCCTGCCATGGGAACCGCGGGCGACCCCAAAAAAATTTGGTTCAGCAGTCCAAATCACATTTCTTAATACCTTTATTAGCGGGCCGTTAACAGCACGCCAGTAGTTGTAAAAATTATTTGAATTCGGGAGCTCAGGGAGGATCCCACGGCGTCTTGAAAGATTTTTTCTTTGGACCCGCTGCGGCTCCCACGGCCTCTTGTAATAATTTTAACTTTTGACTCACGGCGTTCACAATCAGCAAATTTGGGACCCGCCAGCGACCTCCATGGCCTCCTGAACTTAAAAGCTTTATATATTGTCGGCAGGAAGAGTGTTAATAATAATTAAGTATATGTTAAAGTCGAATATATAATAACGGCTGATGATAGGATCATTATTTATTTTAATATTTTTTTTTTTTTTTTATTTGT
This sequence comes from Atethmia centrago, assembly GCA_905333075.3. Lineage (NCBI taxonomy): Eukaryota > Metazoa > Arthropoda > Insecta > Lepidoptera > Noctuidae > Atethmia > Atethmia centrago. Next base: position 4,849,008 of record HG995373.1, on the reverse strand, counting down.
GATGGGTTTGCTCTTGACCTTAGTCTATGTCAGAGGCGACAGAAACAAAGTCGACGATGGAGCGAGCTTACCCAGAAGAAGCCTGTTCACTCTCACTTTGAAGAGATTAGGGTTATATGCGTTCGGAAACACAGACGCAGGCAGAGAGTTCCATTCCTTTGCTGTGCGCATTATAAAAGAAGTTTGGAAACGCTTAGTGCGAGTTGGTGGGATAGCCACCAGGAAGGGATGGTAACCTGAAGTGCGCCTAGATGACCGATAATAGAAGGGGGCCGGTGGAATGAGGTCGTGGAGTTCCTGAGCACACTCTCCGAAGTACAATCTATAGAAGACCGACAAGCAGGCAACCTTGCGACGATGAGCCAAACTGTGAAGCTTGGCATCCACCAGATTTACGTCGCCAATGAGCCTCTTAGCTCTGCGTTCCACCGAGTCAAGCGCGGCAAGTTGGTATTTAGCCGAGCCATCCCAAAGGTGGCTACAATACTCCATGCAGGATCGGACCTGCGCTTTATAAAGGGTCAAAAGCTGTCCAGGCGTAAAGTATCGCTTCACCTTATTTAGGATGCCCAGTTTCTTGGCCGCAGTTTGGGCTTTGTACTCGATGGTGGCGCCGAAGTTGAGGTTAGATGTCAACTCCGTGCCTAGGAGCTCGAGCCGATCAGTTACAGGAACCGATGTACCCCGAAAAGTAGGAGTCAGGTCGAAACGACTCCTTTTTGCGGTAAAAAGACACGCTTGTGTTTTGGTGGCGTTAAAAGTGACCAGATTATCATCACTCCACTGGGAGACAAGGCTTAACGTCAACTCTGTCCGCTCTGCCAAGGCCTCTCTCAAGGAACGAACTGCGGCCCGTTGGTTTTTGCGCTGGACAAGTATCTCTCTGAAACAGTACTGTCGTCCGCGTACCCAACAATACCAATCTGTAGTAGGTCATTGATGTGCAGCAGGAAAAGAGTTGCAGAGAGAACAGACCCCTGAGGAACTCCGGCATCAATAGCCATAAGGTCAGAGGAGCAGCCGTCAACGACTACTCTGATCGACCGTTCACTAAGGAAGTCTGATATCCAGCTACAAAAATCAGCTGGGATGCCATAAGCAGGAAGCTTGCTGAGCAGACCAGCGTGCCAGACCCTGTCGAAAGCCTTCGAGATATCAAGCGATACAGCAAGTGCTTCGCCATGTTTCTCGATGGCTTCGCCCCAGCAGTGCGTGACATACACAAGAAGATCACCAGTTGACCGTCCCCGGCGAAAGCCATATTGACGGTCACTGAGGAGATCATTGTCTTCGAGGTAGGTCAGCAACTTATTGTTCAGTACCCTTTCCATAACTTTGCATGGAATGGAGGTAATGGCGATCGGACGGTAATGGGCAGGGTCAGCACGGTCGCCCTTTTTGGGCACTGGTTGTACATTAGCAAGCTTCCAGGATTTTGGTACCGTGCCTTTTTTAAGAGAGAGGCGGAACAAACGTGTCAACACAGGAGACAGTTCAGGCGCACACTGCCTCAACACTCTCGCCGGAATGCCGTCAGGCCCGCTGGCCTTATTCACGTCTAGACTGCACAATACTCTTCGGACCTCTCTAATGTGAACTGCGATCTCCGGCATCGTGGAGTCACAATGAGGTACTGTAGGTGGTTGCTTGGAGCCAGCGTGCAGACGTGAATTGCTTGCAAAGAGAGATGCAAATAAATTTGCTTTCTCTCTTGCGGAGTGGGCCAGCGACCCATCAGGTTTCAGCATTGGAGGTAAAGTGGGACGACAGAAATTCGCTTCGGCCGCCTTAGACAGGGACCAAAACTGTTTACTACCCGGAGGGTGCGATGCCAGCTTGGCCCCAATACGTCTGACATGGCCAAAACGTGCCTCACGTAAAACCCGCTTGCAGGACTTGGCGGCAGTGTTAAAGGCTCTCTTCTTCGCGCGAACCCTACGAGCTCTAACTTTGCGGTCGCGGGCCTTGACCCAGGCTTGGTAGGCAGACTCTTTTCGGGCCTCAGCGTGGGCGCACTCTGCATTATACCAAGGCCGGGATTTATGGCCGAGTGGGATGTCGGAGAATGGAATAAAATACTCCATTCCCTGCCGAATAACGTCCGCAACCTCGTCTGCACAGCACGAGGGGTCACCCGAAGAGAAGCACACATGCCGCCATGGATAAGACGCAAAAAGTGCCGCATCTCATCCCAGTCCGCTGACTCGTATCGCCACACTCGTCTCGTGCCTCTAGGACTCTCATCTGGTGGAGAGCAGGTCGATACGGTTTTCACCAGACAGTGGTCGGACGTTCCCAGCGGGGCTGAGACCGACACTGAATTATTGTCCGGATCAGATGCCAGCAGAAGGTCCAAACAATTGGGTGTATGGCCGTCAACATCCGGTACCCGCGTTGCCACATTCACCATCTGGGTTAGATCTAACGTAATAGCAAACTTGCGCGCCTCTAACCCAGCATGGTCAGTTTTCTGGTACGGTCAGTTTTCTGGTAAGAATGGTTGTTATTCTTTATGATGGGCGTTGAAGTCCCCCAGAAAAACGAGCTTCGCTGTTGGGTACCGTTGCTGGGCGACGTCAGTCGTCTCCACGAGGAAATTAAAGAGCGCTGTTGTCTCCTGGTCACCGCTGTGCGATCGGTAAACGCCGATGTAGAGAAATTTCTCCACGCCAGAGTCCACAAGTAGCCATATGGCAGAAAAACCCGTGTTCTCAAAGCAACGGAGACGACGACAACAAATGTCATCGCGGACGTACACACAGACCCCAGCTTGCTTCTTGAACTTGTGTTCAAGAGAGTAACCCGGGTAGTTGAGGTACGCCACGTCCGACGGGGTTGTTATCTTCGTCTCCGTTAGGAAAAACAGGTGCGGCTTTTCGGTCTCAAGGTGGTGATGGACCGGATCGAGATTGGAGTGCAACCCCCTGATGTTAGTGAGGTGCACTTTTAGTGGGAGGAAGTGCAGCCGTTGTTTAACCTTATCTTTCTTTTTTGCTTTTGACATTTTGAGTGGAGTTGTTGGGGAGAGAAGTCGACTTGTCGAGGCGCTGCTCAGAGATCTAAGTGGAACACTAGAATCAACTAAACCTATGGGGAACTCATTTGGAGACTGCGGGGACGCCCAAACCCCCCCGGATATGGCCACCGGGTCCTCCCGTCCAGTCGCCAGCTGGCACGGTGGAGCATACCGGGATTTTTCGCGAGTTGGCGGGGCAGCCTTTGGCACGTGGCTGGCGTGCTACTTGCGCCCCCTACTGACTGCGGTCGGCCAACGGCTGGCACCGTGCTTCGGATCCCGCTACCCTCCACAATGAGTTACCCGGCAAGTTAAGCCCAGAGACCAAGACCGGTTCTGGACAGCGCAACTGACAAATCTCCTACTCCCCCAAAGGCACTGGCACTCCCACACACCGACGGAACACAGCAAGCTGCTTGGCGCCGGACTCCGGTGGGAGGGTGGTAGCGAGCCAGGCGGCTCCTTGCGGAGCCTACCACCGCTAAGTGGGATCGTTCAGCCGTACCACAGGCAAGCCTGTGGTGCCGTTGCCCGGGGTGGACCACTAGGAGGTAGATCCCAAACCCCACCCCAAAAATAATGCGGAAAGGGCTACACGTCTTCTTTACACCATCTCTTGTCATCCTTAGGAAGACATAGGCGCTTCTGCCCAACCTCTACCCAACAGTCACCTTGTCAGGCATGAAACCTAATTAATATACCTACAAAACATGCAGTAATATAAAGTTATTTTCTAGAACCACCAGCTTCAACCAATAAAGTCAAATACGAATTAACTTTGACACCCTTCAAAACCTTATTTTCATTCGTAAGTGAAAAATAACCTGAAATAAATATGTTTTCCACCATTCCGGAGTCGATATGAAAACAATAAGTATTCTGAAGGCGGAAAAGTCAAACAATTCAATATTCTGCGGAACAAACATTGAAGGTTAAGTTATTTTCATCGTGTTTCTGAAGAGAAGTATTTTTATTGATTAATTTGAATATGATTTGGAAGACCTGACGACTTAGAGAGGTTAGCTTTGTCAGTGTCCAACTCAAGGGAAGAAATAACAAGGGACATGAAATCATGTGAGAACTACGTACCCACTATAAAGCTACCGTTTACGTCGTCTTTCATTGAGTTGATTGTGCCTGGCGGTTGAGATTATGTCATGCTCACTCAAATGTCTCGCTGATGGTGGCGTGTATATTGGATCATTAAGTTCCCTTCAAAATATAAAAAAATGTTAAACTGAATGTTGCTGATCCATTCGTCATGTTCGTGAACGGACGTTTTTTTATGTATTTATTACGGACGCTTTTAACGTCCACGTCTTTGTCCATCATTGTCACATATATAATTTCAACATGAACGATGTAACGAATATTTTGATTTAAAAGAGTGTCCGTGTTGTTTCTTGGCCGTTGTTCACCATAGGAACCTACTACTCTTCGGAAACAAGCTTCGTCTTTCTGACTGACCGACTCCTTGACAATTCAAATTGCCTGTAGTTTATTTGAAATAAATGCTTTGAGTTTGAGTTCGAGTATCTCTTTAAAAAATCAGACCATACAAGGATTAGTCGTGAAAAAGAGAATTATGTAATAACTAGCTGTTGCCCGCGACTTCGTCCGCGATCCAGGATGAAAAGTAGCCCATGTCCTTTTCTAGGTTCCAGGCTGCCTACCTGTTAAATTTCATCCAAATCCGTTCAGCCGTTTTAGCGTGAAATCGTCAAAAAACAAACTCACTTTCGCACATATAATATTAGTTAGGATCACCTTTTTCTTTTTGGCTGAGAAATTATCAAATAACTCTGAGCGGAGTGGGAGGGTGTGTCAGACTTTTTCTGACTAAAACCTACTTGTGTTCCTTCCGCTGGTGTGTGATGCCAGGGCCACGGTATCCCTTTGACCCCGAGCAGGATAAGAACTATCTTGATAAATTATTTTGCGATCGTGGTTTGTTTGTTATTGGCGTTGGATGAAGAAGCAATGGGGGTTATTTTCCTAGAAACCATTCTGCCTCTAAGGATATGTAGGCATATCATCATTATCATCATCATTTCTGCTCAAAGACGTCCACTGCTGGACATAAGCACTGGGGGAGCCCAAGCATCGCCACATCGACCGGTTCTGTGCGTCTCGCATCCAGCGAATTCCTACGGTCTTCACAAGTCCATCGGTCCACCTTGTTGCCTTTCAATGCTGCGCCTTCTGGTACGGAGACTTCACTTCGGAACCTTTCGCTCCCATCGGCCATCTGTTCTGCAAGCAATGTCTCCTGCCAACTGCCACTTTTTTTTTTGCGTGGGATATTATCAAATAGCTTCTCCCACTCTTGGTGTAGCGGGAGGGCGTGTTCCTTTGGTTGCATGTGTTGCCAATGGCCTCGGTATCCCTTTCCGATTTTCCCAGGACCCCGGCAGGCATCGGCCCTAGCGGACCCCTAAACTTGTGCTGACGACATGTCTTTAAGTCACGCGTGGAACACAACTCGCCGTCGACCCGGGCCTGGTCCTTATCGGATGGCGAGCTGCCCATTGCTCACCGCCCGCAAGTCCGCGCCTACGGCGGTGGCCGGAAGTCCGCCCGAGATTCTCGACGCCCAGCGTCTCCTGCGGCGGCTAGGGGCGAGAGGGCGCGAGATTTGCCTTTCCCTCAACCATTTCGCCTTCGCGAGCATTACTGCTTCGCCCACTGCCACTTAAGTTTGGCAATTCTCCGGGCGGGTAGGTACTAAAACTAGTAGTAAAAGATCGACTTTTATACACACGTCAAAATACCTATGTAGGTAAAGGCATTACTTTTACCTACATAGGTATTTTGACGTATGCATAGCATACTTGTGATTTTTTTATGTACGGTAAAATCTGTTGAGACCGGTCAGTCCCCATTGACTCCGAATAGGAGTTTCACTCCTCCAACCGTCAGTCCCCACTGACACCTATTCGAAGTCTTTGGGGCGCGCGTTTTGTAAATCTATTATAACGGATGAGCACCTTATTGCATTATAATAGAGTTGCAAACCGCGTGGCCCAAGACTCCTTTTCGGTGTCAGTGGGGACTGAAGGGTTCCGGAGGGCGACTCCTATTCGGAGTCAATGGGGAGTTACCGGTTAAAAACTATGAAACTAGCAAAAATTTAATAAACTGGCATCTAAAGTTCTGTCTGAAAATGTTTAATTAGTTTCGACAGCTATGGTGTTGTTTTTTCAGCAATATTTTTATTGTATTCAAACAAACAAAAAAAAAATGCAACCAATTTGCCTAGCCTTTTCCCAACTATGTTATGGTCGGCTTCCAGTCTAACCGGATGCACCAGAATTTTACATGGAGCGTCTGCCTATGCGTCCTCCAAAGACCAGTTACTGCGTAACACGATACCACTTAGTAAGACTCGTTGTCAGACTTCTGGGCTTCTGACTACCCGTTGGGACTATCAAGGATCTACGAATGATCGCCGGAACCAAAGGCATAAAGTAATTTCCGAGGCATGGAGGGGTCTCGGTATGTAATGAAAGGTCACCAATCGACGGATCGACCTCGGCAACCGTTACTATTACACCTTGGGAATCTACTCGTGCACGTGTAATATTTTGCCACGAACTCTTACAGCTTTATTACAAAACAAGGTTTAGTTTTAGAATCAGGGTTACACCATTTTTTATTTTGAAATTTATTCCAACACTGTTAAAGATTTAATTACAAAAAAAACCGGCCTCATGCGTGTCGGACCGCGTACAAAGTAGGGTTCCGTAGTTGGGAAGAATTTATCCCAAAAACAAACTTAACATTGTAGTATCATAAAGAAATATTTCATGCAGATCCAGCAATCTACATGATTTTAAAACTAGAACTTGAAACAATAGCTGTTCTTTTTGTACTTACCTCGAGGGTTATGGTCTATGGGCAATGGATATGGTTTTCCAACAGTGTGAGTGGCTACTGATTCCTCCAAGTTTAGGTCCAGTCTGTGTCATTGTTGCAGGAGCAATGGTAGTCTACAGTTATCTGGGGGTGGTTGCTGTGTCTTACTGAGGCTGCATTATCTAGGGGGGAAAATTAATACCTATAATTTTATTTTATTTAATTTAAGGCTGGGTTTTTGTGTCAATTTGTTTAATAATGCAATACAATTACCTATAATAATGCTTACCATTAAGATCAGGAGGCTTGGCATTGTACAAAGGAGCAAACATATCGCTTTGACCGAAAAAGTATGGTTCATGTTTGCCAACGCCATGGTTCGATTCACGCCGTTGGCAAATGGCCGCCATCGCAATTCTCACGGTGCATCTATGAAATTATAGTGTATTGATGAAAACTTTATTAATTCACCATGGAATATTGCTATTGTATCGAAATAATAATATATTGTTACTATAATTATAAAATAGCATAAATACGCACCACACTTAACACAACGCCTTGAGTAATTTAATTACTTAGTACTTATTTTAATTATTTTTAATTGTATTATAGTCTTAGTTTATGTATTCTTTTTATCTTTTTAAAGTTACGCATTGATACAGATATATATTTTTTTTGTATTTATATAAATACTTTATTCAGCTTGAATTACAAATATTTCTTATTTTCACTTACCTGATTTATTACTTCACACAGGGGACGTCATTACGTCATTCGACAAGTAGGTAATTGCTGAAAATCAGCGCTGTTGACGATAGGCTTGTCCGAAGTCACAGCATTTCCCTGAGCAACGACCTTTTCTTGCACAGATGCGACGCATTGTTTAATTGTTCTAGTTTTAATTATTTATTTGTTATAAAAGAAGTTATTTCCCCACTGCAATGGGCATTCTGTTTTGTTTTGATTGTATGTTATGTTGTCAGTGGTTGTCATCTGCCAGTGGCGCAACAGAGTAAATATTACGTAATCGACAGGATTGTGAAAATTATATGGGTTGTTTACGAGGCTTTTAGCTACTTTGTATATTATGTGTCTATTTTACGTAAATTTTTATAATGTGCGTTTTGTTTGTGCAGAATAAACAATTTTTCTTTCTTTTCTTTCTAGTTGAAAAACATGTTCTGCCATACATCAAATGTAAGTTGGTAAACTATTACTCGTTAACTTGTAAAGCCTGCTTAGCTGTGATAGTTTTACTTTTAATTTCGTTATATATACTATTGCGATGACTTAATCCACATATCCAGGAACAATCGTTTAGCTGGCAGAGGGGCCGCCCCCTCAGTTGACTCTAACAAAAAATAGCACTTTAAAGCTTAATGTTATGCAAACGGATCTATGAATCGAGAAGTGGTTTTGACAGACCCTCAATAGTTTTGTCAACACCCCACACCATGGGATAGATGAGAAAATATCATCCCCACTTTACGTGCAAGGGTACCCTAAAACCCTGCCGGGGTCGCGGGAAGGTACTTATGGGTCACCGAGGCCCCCGCAACACAGGCAACAGGAAGGAATACGGGTGGGTTTTAGTCAGTAAGAGTCTGACACGCCCTCCCGCTCCGCCCAGAGCGGGAGAAGTTATTTGATGATTTCCCACCCTCAAAAAAAAAAAAAAATAAAGGGTACCCTAAAAAAACTTGTTTGCCAGATTTTATCTTACCACTTTGTCCGCGTGAATAGTATGTATACCAAAACCAAATTACAGCTTTCTAGTACCAGGAGTCTCCGAGCTAAACCGGAGACAGACAGACAGACGAACTTGATTAAACTATAAGGGTTCCTTGTTGACTACGGAACCCTAAAAACTGACATTAGACCTGAGTCTAAATTGTCAATTTTGTATTAAAAACTTTATCTTTGTCATAATAAAGTTCGAAATACAATTATTGACTCGAAGGCTTGAAAGTTCGAACTTGTTTTGTAATAAGACAGTTAACGATTTAATTTTATTCAAAGTCAGGATATATTTATTTCAATTAAAAGTTAAACAATACAGTAAAGTCAGTTTACAAACTTTCTGCTAACATACACGTGAACCTTGGTATAATGTAATATATGTTTTCCAGTTTATTAAGAGTAATGTTCACTTTCCGCCGTGTTCTGTTAACCACAGTTAAGGTTGTTATGTTAGCTTTTGTAGGCAATTTGTTGTATCATTTGAGTGTTATATAGATAAAGCTGGGGAGTTTTTTGCGCCACTTCTTCTTCCCAGCTAAAGCACTAGGAAGTGGTGAAGAGCGGGCGTTTTGGGGGACTGTCTTATGTAATTTTGACGTTCGAAAAGTGCTGATTCTCAACCTGGTTTGATTAAATGACTTTTGATTTTGATTTTTGACCTACCGGGTCCTTTCAGATTACCACACCTCTCAATAGGAATTGTTTGACAAGTGATAGAGTAAACACGAGGTCGAATATCATTGGCCTCAATTAACTTACATTGGGATTTGAAGAGTCTTAATTTCGTTCTTTTATGTACCTCTTCTTCTTCCCAGCTAAAGCACTAGGAAGTGGTGAAGGGCGGGCGTTTTGGGGGACTGTCTTATGTATTTTTGACGTTCGAAAAGTGCTGATCTAGTTTGAATAAATGACTTTGATTTTGATTTTGAATGTTTTATGAATGGTCAGGTTAACGATGACATATTGTAAAATACTTCTAAAGTATCAATTTAAGTTATGAAATAGTTAGTATTTAAATTACAATCGTATGTGCTTCATGCTAGCATATCGATGTGTTACATTATCTGGACCAGCAGAGTTTCATAATATAATATAACATCATTCCTGTATTCCCTGAAGGTTTAGGCACAGATATACCTATAGTACACCCCCATTTCACCAGTTATGTTTGAGTCCCATAATACGGGGCGAGCATATCGCCATCAACCAGACACAAATTCAGACACCCGGCCACTACTTTGAAATTCCTGGTAGAGAAACACAATAACACTACCCAACCTGGAAATCGAACCCAGTACCACATGCTCAGCAGTTGCACTTGAGACCACTAGACCAACGAAGCAGAATTTCAATATACAGGATGGCCGGAAGATTGACGTCCAAATAAAAAATAATGATTCCTCGTATCGTGGCTATCCCTCATGTATGTTCGGCGATTTCTCGTAGTTTTCGAGTTATGATTTTTTTTCAGAATGTTCAAGAATATTATGATTTTTTACAGTATTTAAGTGAACAAGAGCTGAGGCAGAAGATTGCAGATGTGAAACGTGTTGTGAGTGAGAACAGAGAAGCTTTTAGATGAATGAAAGACAATTTCTTACGTAGGTGTAGAACGTGTATTGCTGCTGGAGTTGGCACTTTGAAAGCCTGTTGTAAATAAATTAAAAAAAATTTAAACTTTTTTTTATTAAACCATTTCATTAAACCCTCGGGCCGTGCTCATGCTCGTGCTCGGAGTGCTCATGGCCTTTTTAAGAAAATCTCCAGACGGCTGGTTGACACTTCCCGTGATCCAAGGACTGGGTTTTACCTTGGCCAGAGGCTAAGCATTGCCATACAACGAGGCAATGCCGCCAGACTCTTGGTTACATTACCAGTCGACAGCGATGTGGATGAATTTTTCGACGCCCTATTTTAGTTTGTGTATAGTTTTAGTTATTTTTGTTAATTAATTAAATATATTTGTTTTTTTATGTACAAATCAACATTAATTATTTCAATAAATCATTTATGAATCACCCTAAACATTTTTTTTCACATCATCATCTGTGTTTTAATTAAATAGAATTAATTTCGAAAAATTTCGAGTGTTGCTTCCCCAGCGCTTTTGTCGTCCACCCATAGCACGTCACGTCTCATAGGTAATGTCCTAAGGGCTTTGCCCACAAACTATGAGACTGCGGGCTTGGAGGATGCTAAGAATGCTTTTCAAATTGCTTGCCCGGGTAAAGAATTTCCAGACAACCCAAAATCTCAAAGGAGCTGGAACGATATTTAACATACAAATCGATTCTGAGCCGCAGTTCAGGTACAGATCGCGCAAGCCTTTTGGCGGTCGGAGCCAGAGAGGCCGGTCATTGGCTACATGCCTATCCTTCTCCATATACCGATAACCTCCTGGATCCGACCTCGCTTCGTCTGGCGACTGGTCTGCGGCTTGGGGTCACGGTATGTACTCCACACACATGCCCTTGTGGCACGGACGTGGACCAACTGGGTCACCACGGACTTTGTTGTCAAAAAAGTGCAGGCCGATTTTCAAGACGTGCGACACTTAATGACATAATCCGCCGGTCTCTTGCCAGCATCAATGTGCCTGCTCATCTTGAGTCGACTGGCATTGTCAGAGATGATGGCAAAAGTCCTGATGGTGTGTCTTTGGTTCCGTGGAGTTTGGGACGGATGCTTGTGTGGGACACTACCTGTGTAGACACACTGGTACCGTCCCACCTCCAACGGACTACTTCTAAAGCGGGTGCAGCGGCAGAAAATGCCGAAAATCTGAAAGTTATTAAATATGGAGGCCTTGGCAGAGACTACAACTTTGTGCCCTTTGGCGTCGAGACCCTCGTTCCGTGGGGTTCCAGTGCGCATAAGTTATTTGCGAAAATCGCGAAACGTCTAGTTGATGTAACTGGTGACCGAAAAGCTGGCGGCTTTCTCGCGCAACGCAATCAGCATTGCAATTCAGCGAGGAAATGGCGCCAGCATCCTCGGTACAAAGCCTCGAGGGCCTTTTTTTAGGTTTAACTTGTTTTAATTTAATTTAGTTAATGTTAATAATCATCTTGTAAATTAGTTATATAAATAAATGATTTTATTAACAAGACCACTTTTAGATTTTTAATTTACCTACAGTTGAAAATTGAAGTCATTTACCGAACCCATTTTTTTTTACTTTAGACCATAATTTTCATCACTTTCATCAAAAGTTGTTGTTCGTTGGTTGGTATAAAATAACCGTTCATGAAGCTGTTTATTTTATGCATAAATGTAAAACTCATGAAACTTCAGTTCCAAAAAAAACCTAAAAAAAGTACGAGGAACCCATTTTTTTTATTTGGACGTCGATCTTCCGGCCACCCTTTAAACATAATAGGCAAGTTCCATTAAACATGATTTTGTTTTGTGCGGGTGTTCCTCATGAAGTTTTACGAGTAGTGTCGTGAGCCGTGAGATTTACAATCGCAAATTTCACATACACCAAACCACATTATAGAAACCATTGCAATATTCACTGTGTCCAGGAATATAACACACGACTCGAAACGAAACCCTTGATAATAACAAACACCTCATCCGTCACAAGTCATCAACTGCCTAACCATCCCCAGCAACATGTCTATTTCTTCCATACTTCTTTATTAGTCGTCATCTCAATAGTCAAGTCACCCCGTTTCTTCCCTTTCCATATCATCTTTCACACAGCCCAACCATGGTTTCTTTGGTCTTCCCCTACTCTTATAGTCCTCCACATTTATGGTCAATATCAATACATCAATCTGCCTGTCCCTTTCCCAACTATGTCGGGGTCGCCTTCCCATCTAATCTGATGCAGCTTTGTACCAGTATTTTACATGGAGCAACTGCCTATCTGACCTCAACAACCCAGTAACTGGGTAATGCGGTACCCCTTGGTAAGACTAGTTGTCAGACTTTCGGGCTATCCGTAACGACTGTGATACCTATATCTACAAATGACAGCCAGGATCAACGGTTTTACGTGCTTTCCGAGGCACGAAGGGGTCTCGGTATGTAATTGATGGTCATCCATCCAAGGAGTGACCTCAGCAAGCGTAGTTTAACCTTCGATGGACCCGTGCGGCTGTTATTATGTAGCCACGACCCCATACGTCACGAGTAAGTTCCTTCTAAACTCCAAGCTCTCGCCACATAATTTGTTTACAGCTTCACCGCACCTGATGCGTTGTTTTTATTCTAAAAGTATTTACAAATTGGCTTATTTTAACGAGAAAAAACCAGCAAGTGCATGTCGGACTACGCACAATGGGGTTCCGTAGTTGGGAAATTGGGATGAATTTATCCCAAGAACAAACTTAACATTGTAGTTGAAAACCATGTTCTCCTATGCATCCTGCAATATTTATGAACGGCCTATCCAATGATACCCCACACCATGTGATTGCCGTGAAAAAAAAATCATGGGGACATTACGTGCAAGGTAGATAACCAAAAAACATTTTTTTTCAGGATTTTATGTTGGCACTTTGTCGGTGTGATTAATTTGTATACCTATGCCAAATTAATTTTAGTACTAAGCGTCTCTGAGCTACAGCAGGGACAGACATACAGACAGACAGACGGACATGGCGAAACTATACGGGTTCCTTGTTTACTAAGGAACCCTAAAAAACATGATTTGGTGTAAACGAACGGAAAATTATATGTTTATTATTCTTAACTTTATGCAGTGAACTTTTTTTTTTGGGTCGGAAATCCTCAAATAACTTCTCCCGCTCTGGGCGGAGCGGGAGGGTGTATCAGACTCTTACTGACTAAAAGCCACCCGTATTCCTTCAGTTGCCTGTGTTGCCAGGGGCCTCGGTAACCCTTTGGCACCTTCCTGCGACCCCGGTATGCAGTGAACTGGCTAGACTTTTGAAGCACCCGGGCAAATGTCAAACTTGCCCCTCCCCCCTCCTACCATTTTCGCAGCTAAGCATTATTACAATGTAAGGTTAGTTAAGGACTTCAAACTTGGAGTTTGAATTAAAAAATAAACTTCAATAAACCCAATCATTAAAATTTTCTTCGCACGATAACCCAACTTCCTTACTTTCGTCGGCAAAAATGTGCCTTGGAGGATCGATTTCAGATTCAGTGAGCACTTTCATACATTGAATTATATGCTTTAGAAGCTTATTTAACTTCACATGATATAATATTGTCTGAAACACTAATGTATTATACCTACCTATTTTTTTACATTTAAAACCAAGTTTGCAGCTCCGAAAGACCTGTGTTGACAAACCTCATCAACTACAATTTCAATTTCGTTTTTGAACTATTTTGGAAAAATGGCCAATGTTTGAAGTTATATTACGCAATGGACAGGATTGTCAAAGTTATATGGCTTAATTACGAGGCTTTTGGCTACTTTGTATGTATGTATTTTATTTGATTTTATGTAATGTGCGTTTTGTTTGTGCAGAATAAACAAAATTAATTTCTTTTATTTTCTTGTTTTCTTAAAATTCCAACATTCAAATGACTAAGTTTATAACTTCCTTTTAACGTTAATACGTACTAGCATGTCGATTCTGTAAAAACCTCACCGTGAAAATTCACGTGGAGTGAGCTGTCAGTGTCATCCCACTGATGCTAGGGAGTGACCAAGCATTACGTATAAACGTAATGCTTGGTCACTCCCTGAGTGGAGCATGCATGATTCGCATACAAATATTATTGAAATCTCGATTATGATTATAAAATCATAATCGAGATTTTAATAATATTTGTATGCGAATTCTATTGGCCATTTTATATTATTTTAAAACTAGTATTTAAGTGTTGAAACGTTACTATTTAGGGTTTTTTTTAAATAAAATAGCAAAACTGAAATTCAGTCAGAAACTCAATTTGGTTTTTTTTATTCCAAAAGGTTTGGTAATTTTCGCAGCCGCCATCTTGCTTTTAGATTTCACCCCACTATCGGCTTTAACACCCCCGAAAACCATGAAAACGACACCCATAAGGATAAATCTGAATATTTTTGCAGCCGCCATTTTGCTTTTTAGTTTTGACCTCACTATCGGATTTAACACCCCCGAAAACCAAGAAAACGATACCCATGATGAAAAATCTGAAAACTTTCGTAGCCACCATCTTGCTTTTTAGATTTGACCTCACTATCGGCTTTAACACCCCAGAAAACCATGAAAACGATACCCATGATGAAAAATCTGAATACTTTCGTAGCCGCCATCTTGCTTTTTAGATTTGACCTCACTATCGGCTTTAACACCCCCGAAAACCATGAAAACGACACCCATGATGAAAAATCTGAACATTTCCGCAGCCGCCATTTCGCTTTTTAGATTTTACCTCAGTATCGGCTGTAACACCCCCGAAAACCATGAAAACGACACCCATGATGAAAAATATTTATAGCCACCATTTTGGATTTTGATATAAATGTAAGGTGGTAAAACCAAATGTTTGTTAGTCCGCATTTAAAAATAAAAAGCGGCAAAACAAAAAAAAAACTCAACTTGATATTAATAACAGTGGTCGTGATCTTATCTCTTCACCCGGATTCTCGTAACCATAGTAACCACCTGCGCCGACGTGAATCGGCTAGGTGAAGTGAGTCGGTAAGCGCGACGCGCGAGTATCGTGATCTTATCACTTCACTCGATTCTCTTTGCCATAGCAACATCACTTCACTTGGGCTAGGTGAAGTGAGCCTAGCCGCCCGCCGGCCGGTGCGCGCGCTGTGCGTGTGTCAGTTGTACTGTTGAATTTTGTTATAGTATTGATGACGGTGATTTTATGAATATTATTTTATTATTGGCAACGCGTAGGTCGGTATAAATTTACCTACCTAAAATAAAATATCGGAAAGGTACTTATTAAATAATCCGCATGTTTTTTATTCAAATGGCTCATGTCCACAGACACACACATCGTTTAGTTAGGTTCCCACATAGTTTGTGGGATAAATTCTATGGTCCGTTAGCCAGGCACACTTTTAGTACTCGACCACTTGACACACTCGGTTATCTCTTCTTATTGAATAGATTTGGGTTAATAACAACGCTGAATAACGTCGCACAGTCTTTAGTCGACTCAATCCACTATCGCTTCTTCAAAACACATCGTGGTTGGGTCTTGGGATTGCGTTTATTTAATCAGATAACTGATTATGAATTAGTATAAAAATATTATTAAAATCTGGATTATGATTGTAAATGTAATCCTTGGTCCATCTCTAGTACCAGGTGGGATGACACTGACAGTTCACTCCACGTTCACTTCACTTAAGTTTTCACGGTGAGAATGTTACAGAATAGCACTGTAGTACTTTATAGGTTCTAAATTTCATCACGCCGCCCTAAATAGCATTAACCACTTTATGCTTTAAATTCACGATTCGAAATAAAACCTGTTTATGAATAAATAAAAGGCAGAATCTTCGTGATAAAGTCTTTAAGCTCGTTCATCGTAAAAGCTGTAACAGTGTATCCACAGACTTCATTAACATTAATCTTAAAATTACTTAAAAGAATCAACTCATCCCGTAAAAACGAAGCTTCTGGTTATGATTTTCATAAGATTGATTCATTGTCAGAAGAGTCTATAAAGATATAATAATTTCAAGACAATAGGGCCAAAAAACCTAGAGGGGCTTGTGGTTATGTAATAACAGCCGCATGGGTCAATCGATCAGGTTAAGCTACGCTTACCACGGTTGGTCCGTAGATGGGTGACCATCTTTACATACCAAGACACCTCCGTGCCTCGGAAAGCACATGAAGCCGTTGGTTCCGGCTGTCATTCGTGGATCTTTAACAGTCGTTGACGGGTCGTCAGAAGCCCGAAGGTCTGACAACCAGCCTTACCAAGGGTATCGTTTTATCCAGTAACTGGGTTGTGGAGGTCAGATAGGCAGCCGCTCCATGAAAAATACTGGTATTCAGCTGCATCCGGTTAGACTGGAAGCCGACCCCAACGTAGTTTGGAAAAGGCAGGCAGATGATGATAATGAGGACTAAATAAAATAAATTATTTAAAAAACAAAAAACACATAACTGAAAAGGGAAAAACAAGCATTATAATCTATAGAATTTTGGTCTTACAGGCGAATAACCCGAAATGTGGTGTAACTTTTGATTGTGGCCTGCGATTACAAAATTCTATAGATTATAATGCTTGTTTTTCCCTTTTCAGTTATGTGTTTTTGCAGTCGGGTTTTTTGTTTTTTAAATAATTTATTTTATTTCAAGCTTTTTAGTTTTATTATTATATATACTTTAAAATTACTCATTAAGTACTAGCTTTTATTTGATACCAATATTGTTGCAATTACCTAATTTAAAAAAAAAAAATTCCTCCTTTTTTTGTATTCTAAGGACACCTCATACGTTAAAATCCATCAAGCCGTTTAGGCTACAGAGCGTGCCAAAGAAATAGACATACATACATACATACATACATACATACATACATACTCTCGAAAAACATTACCCTCCTGAGGCAGTCGGGTAAAGAACCAGTTAATAGAAGCCTTTCAGCCATGTAACCATAATGAACAAGCAAACGACCAATCGTGAACAAGAAAGGCTAAATTAATAGAGCACTACCATAAATAGTACCAACTTCCGGACCACTAAAGCATAAAGAGGTCACAGACTTTACACGGAACATTGAAATAAATTAATTCGTAGATTACCCGAAAAAGCCGAGCTTGTAAAATTTATAACCCTATCACCACCGTTTTAAAAAATCCACGTCATTCTGGCTAGCGGCCAAGCCGTGACCGCTATAACTCCTATATTTACTTAAATACAAACTGAAATGCATATTTATCCAAGCTGCAGGCAATTTTTTAACATTATGTACACAGGAGGTCACATAATGATTTCCCGGAGCCGCCATTACACGACCGTTTACTGGTTATAACCGGATATATCGGCTTTCATTAAGTTTTAGAGGGTGACAGCCATTTGGGGTTGAGTTTGTCAAATGTAGAGTGCGTGGTTGCGTAGTAACTTGTTGTGTGTACTGTGTAAGGTAGAGTAGGGTTACGATTTTTGTGATAACCAGAGGTTGAACAAGAACGAGCTGCGGTTATATTTTTTTTTCTATTCAAACACAGGAATGTCTAACTATAGAACAAACATCTCTCCACTTTTCCTATGGTTTCTCATCTCGTTGACACTGGCTGATAAATACCAGAACCTTTGTTGAGGTTCCCATAAATCCATAAACCAAATAAACACTTAGAGCTTTTGTTTTACTATTTTCTTTCTTTAATAGTTATAAACAGAGAAAACTTCTATACAAGATCTTCGTGAGTCAACCACTGATCACAATAATTTTAAAAGGAAGTACAGTACAGTCAACAGCACATCAGTGGTATCACTATCACTACGAAATTCGCCCCTACTGCTACGACATAAAGGCTTTAGAGCGAAGCCACACGATGAGTTGCCGGTGCGTAGCCACTCCTAAGCGGTGACCCTGCGTCGTCCTACATGCAAATCAAGTATGTATAAAGTGACAATACGTCCCGTTTTGAACGAGACTGTCCCCGTTTTTCGGTCACCTGTCCCATTGTCCCCGGACAAAGCTCCAGGACGCAAAATCGTCCCGTTTTCCGAAACCGCTCGAAAATTCCTGTGACTAATATAGATATAATTAAAAAAAAATATGTTGCATATAAATTAATAATTACTGTCAGAGGCACTTTGCTTTATTATTTTTACTAACCGGTGCAGTGATTGATTTGTTTTTTCACAATTTGTTATAATAAAAATAATTATAATTAGTTTGAATATAATTATAGTGAACATTAATTGCATTAAGTTACACTAAAGAACATTAAAGAACGTTAAAAAGTTGTATGTATTTTCAATGTTAACCTGCTAACTGACGTATACAAGGTGTCGTTTTGCATCCTCGTCAAATTTCAGGAGGCTGCTATGAAAGACATATATAATTATCAAATAAAATTACGGTACCTGCTCAATAATTAACATAGTTATTTTTTTAAGTATTTAAGTTTGACAGTATTTAAGAATACACCACTTACACAGAACAGAATCACCTCGTTTCGTATGCGGTAGTGTGTGTAAAAGGGCAGTTACAATGCGGTATACTTTCCTGTATCACACGGGCCGCGTTTTAACATGCGTGTCGCACACATGCCGATTTCCGAAAATTTGAAAAAAAAGGCCTACTTATCTTATTATTGATTCGTGTCGAGAATCATTAGCATAGTTACCTCCTTGAATTTGACGAGGATGCAAAACGACACCTTGTATAACCCATGTCCCATTTTGAGTTAAAAAAATTATGGTCAGTTTACGTAGGTATATAGGATACATGAAAATCACAGTGATATGCCACGCAGTGCGTTGTGACGACGTGCAACAACGCAACACATGCTCAGTGGACAAGGAGACCAGAGAAAAAAGCGGGGAAGGATGTTGCGGTGCGATGCCGAGTTCTGTGCAGCATCGTAGCGCAGCGCAGAGTTGCCTGTACTAAAGAAAACGGACACACCCAACACCGACACGCTGTGACGTCGTAGTAAGCGGCGTTGCGTCGCGACACCGCATAGCCCGTGTGCACTCGGTGCGTAGAAAACACAGCGGTGCGACGACGCAACGCACCGGCAACGCCCGTGTGGCCTTACTCTTAATGTCAAATAGCTACCACCCATGTGCAGTTGACTGTAGCTACATAACATAAAGCTGTAATTATTAGCAGAATTCGACTTCAAAGATAATGGCCAAAATTGCAGCTTTTTCCTAACACTGCAACCCCTGAAGTCGCCTCCAAAGACATTAGGTGACTCATCTTTCGCAACTTCACTAAAGATTTAGATCTGTTCTATTTTCACCTCACCTACCAAAAAATATAGACTACTCAAAGACACCGGTGATCCTCCAGCTTCGGTTACTACCCGTGAAATCCGGATTCATCCGGTTTTACGAGACACCCGAGCCGGTATTGCACCGGGCGACGACATGCATTTTATCCGGCAAAAGTATCTCGCTACGTCTTTGTCGGAGATTTTGTCCGACTTTAGATTGAAACTTGTTTGAGCGAGAAAGAAAGGATTATTGTGGCTATGGCGAGAGTATAAAGAAAGGTGAGAGGTACTTTGAGTTCTTAGAAGTCCTTTGTCGGGTGGTAATCTGAAAGGATAAGTAGGTCAAAAATCAAAATCAAAAGTCATTTATTCAAACTAGGCTGAGAATCAGCACTTTTCTAACGTCAAAATTACATAAGACAGTCCCCCAAAACGCCCACCCTTCACCACTCCCTAGTGCTTTAGCTGGGCAGAAGAAAAGGTACATAAGAGAGCTAAATTAAGACTTAAAACTCCAATGTAAGCTAATTGACGCCGATGATATTCGACCTCGTGTTTATCACTTTTCAAAATAATTCCCATTAAATTAAATCTTCATTTAAGATTGAAATTATCTACATGCCACATAGAAAAATAATCCGTGTCGTTTTATGACGTGTATGAGATCCCAACTAAGGTAGGTCAAGTAATTACGAGGTCCGCTTTACCTTCGCCAGTTTATAAATGAATTACTGAAAAGGAGGCAAATATGTTTAAAGATTTGTATGAAGCATACATAATAATTCACTCATTCCGTTCAAGTGAACGAACATATGTCAACAGTCAGTCTTCATTCGCAATCTGCCAGTGTAACACCTTTAACTATTTCTATTAAAATACAGTCCACTTTAAAGTGTTATTTATGTGGTTTTATTACCAGCGTCCGCCACATAAAAATGGTCCTTCGAGCCGGATCATTTTTATGTGGCGGACGCTGGTAATAAAACCACATAAATAACACTTTAAAGTGGACTGTATTTTAATAGAAATAGTTAAAGGTGTTACACTGGCAGATTGCGAATGAAGACTGACTGTTGACATATGTTCGTTCACTTGAACGGAATGAGTGAATTATTATGTATGCTTCATACATAAATGGCAACGCCGACAAAGAAACCAAAAGGCTATAGTTTGAATACAAACCAAAATGTAACTTAATCTTAAATTTACTGAATATTAGACAAATAGGAACATTTGTGTCCTTTTCACAAGTATAAATAAACTGTTTAAACTTGGGTACTACTTATTTACTATTTTATAATATAAACAAAAATGCTTAACTATTTAGGTACCTACTTACTGGATGCTTCAATTCTTTTGAAATCCTTTAAATTGTTATGTACAGAATTACTAAGGAATAATCTAACAAAGTAAATTTAATTAATCAATAACTGGAAAACTACTTACTAAATTGTTGTGATTATAAAACCTATTGTACTTATACATACATAACATACATTAATGTTACGTTCATTTAAGTACCTATGTACTATGCATTTTAAATAGGTTGGTATGTGTCTATTACAAAATAGATGTGCACATATTTATATTACATTTTACCTTCTTAAAGTATAATTATGAATCTATTGAGTATGCTATATCTGTTTACATCATGTTTAAGTTCAACTATGATTATTAATTTAAGTGATTTTTTTTAACAGAAAGTTGGCTTAACTAACGATATTTATACCCTACGTATTTAGCCTAGTAAATGAACAAGTTCACATGACATGTCCAGCAGCCACACAGAGGTAAATTATTAAGTATAATTTATTCATAAATAGGAAGTACACAAACTTTCATAACACTAGTACGCATGATTTTACCACTATTAGTTCTTACAGATAATGCCCTGACCTTGCCATCTGATCCAGGGAAAGTCTGTTCTACTCTGGCCACTGGCCATGTTAATGGAGAGGTGTTATCAACTCTGAGTAGCACCAATACCCCTTTTTCAATATTTGGTACACTATTGTGCCATTTTGGCCTATTTTGTAACTGAGTCAAATATTGTTTTGACCAAGTTTTCCAAAAGGATTGAGCCATGTGAGTACATTGCTGCCAAAATGACAAACGGTTTGTGGGCACATTTGTTACATCAGGTTCAGGGAATGATGTAATAGAAGCACCTGTCAAAAAATGAGCAGGAGTTAAATAAGACATGTCATTTGGGTCAATACTTGGCAAAGAAAGTAAAGGCCTGGAGTTCAATAACCCTTCTATTTGAATTATCACAGTATTCAACTCTTCATAGGTTAGTATCTGTTTGCCTACAACTCTTTTTAAGTGATATTTAGCACTCTTAATTCCTGCTTCCCATAGGCCTCCAAATACTGGTGAATAAGAAGGAATAAAACTGAATTCAATACCAAGATCTGAAGTTGAGTTTATAATTTTCTCCTGATGTACCTGATTAAAATGTAATGAGTATAACTCATGCAACTGATTATTGGCACCCTTGAAGGTAGAACCATTGTCACAATAAATAATAGATGGCTTATTGCGACGATAAATGAATCTTTTTAATGCCTGTAAAAAACATTCAGTTGTTAAATTTGATACCAACTCAATATGAATGGCCTTTGTTGTGAAACAAACAAATAATGCTATGTATGCTTTTAAAATTACTGGTTTCCTAATACGGTGTAATTTTATTGAAAACGGACCGCCATAATCGATTCCTACCTTTTCAAAAGGTCGGCTGGGGTTCACCCTGTCTGAAGGAAGAGATCCCATCATTTGCTCTGATGCCTTGGCTCTTAGCTTGAAACACAGTAAACATTTGTGAATTACTCCTTTGACTTCTCTAAGTCCATTAATTAGGTAAAACCTTTGACATAAACTGGCTAGGGTCAACTTCTTCCCAGCATGTAACAAACATTTGTGTTCATTGTTAATTATTGAACGTGTAATGTATGATTCTTTGGGTAATATGATAGGATATTTCTGATCATATGGTATGTTAGCATTGTGTAACCTACCTCCTACTCTGAGGATACCTATTCCATCTAAAAATGGATTTAAGGATTTCAAATTGGATTTAATGGGTTTCTTGGACATGATACAATTCATTTCCTCACTTAAATGTTGTTTTTGATCTTGTCTAATTATATTTTTGAGTGAAAATTGAAGTTCTTTTATTTTTAGATGTCCGGAGACCCTATCTTCTTTCTTTACTTTGCAATTGTTAAAAAACCTGTAAATATAGGCAATAATTCTTTTCAATTTGTTAATATCCGAATAATATGAATATAAACTGAAATCTTTATTTGATTCAGAAGTCAATGTAATATTACAAAGCTTAAGTTCAGGAATTTCCTTAGGAATTTTGATATTTGTAGATTCATGTGTGTAATTCTTACTATGTAAAAATTGTGGCCCATGCCACCATAACTGGTTGTTTTTAAGTAAGTGAGGTTCTATACCCCTAGACAAACAGTCTGCAGGATTCTCAACGGTACTGACATATGACCATGAGGCATTTTGTGTGAGATCACAGATAGTTTTGACTCTGTTTGCAACATAAACAGACAATTTTGTGGGCTCTGTGTTAAGCCAAGCAAGAACAATTTGAGAATCTACATATAAATGTACCTTAATGGCAAAATTATTTTTAATTAGTTGATCATACAACTTTTTTGATAGTTTTGCTAGTATCAAAGCGCTATTCAACTCTAATCTTGGTGTGGTTAATGATTTTATGGGATTTACCCTTGATTTTGAGCATAACAACTCAACATTTACTTGATCATTGCTGTTAATGGTTCTTAAATAAACACAACAACCATAAGCCTTCTGAGAGGCATCTGCAAACCCTATTAGTTCAATACATGTTGAGTTTTGTGTGTCAATATTTCTTTTTACTTGAATACAACCTGTTCTTGATAAATTATCAACAAAACATTTAAATTTTTTATTTAAGTTCAGTGGCAATGGTGAGTCCCATGAAACCTTCTCTAACCATGTTTGTTGCATGATTATTTTTGCAAGTACAATAATTGGACCTACTAGACCCAGTGGATCAAAGAGTTTGCTAATGAAACTTAATGTCTGACGCTTGGTGTAGACATCTAACAACTCAGTTTGTGGACAGGAAATGTTCAATACATCCGTTTGTGTGTTATATTTGATACCCAAGGTCTTCACATATTGATCATCACTTTTGCATAAATCAATTTCATTTGAAATCTGTAAAGCACAGGGAATGTCCCTTAATATATGCTCACTGTTTGAACTCCATTTATGAAGTTTAAAACCACCAAGGTTTAAAATGGCAATTAATTGGTTTTTCATATCAAGTAATTTTTGTAAGTCGTTACTACCGGTACAAACATCATCGACATAGCATTGATTCAATAATATGTGTGCACCTTCAGGGTAAGTATGCGCAAATCTGAAAGCTAACTCATTTAAACATCTTGTAGCTAAAAATGGTGAGCTTTTAAGTCCATAGGTGACTGTTTGCAACTGAACACACTGTATTTCCTTTTGTGGTGAATCTCTCCACAATATATTTTGAAGAGCACAGTGTGCTGGGTTGAGGTTAACTTCTCTAAACATTTTTTGAATGTCAGAAAATAACACATATTTATGTAATCTGAAGAGAATCAATATATTAAATAACTCATTTTGGATGCAAGGCCCATTGAGCGACATGTCATTTAAAGAAAAACCTTGATTAGTAGCCATTGAGCCATCAAAAACGACTCTTAGTTTTGTAGTTTTGCTATTTTCGTTTAATACTGGATGGTGTGGTAGAAAGTATACCTGACCAGCTTTTAAATCATATGTTTGAATATCAATGTATTTAGCATGACCCATTGAAATGTAAGTGTCAATGAACGCTTTATAACCTCTGAAAAGTTCAGCATCTTTGTGAAGTCTTTTTTCTAAATTGTTAAAACGTTGTAAAGCTCTTATGAAAGAATCTCCCATGTTTAATTGATCAAAATTTTGTTTTAAAGGTAAGTTAACTTGAAATTTATTGTCTTTCAATATTACAGATTCAGAAAAGATTTTTTCAGCAAGAGCTTCTTCAGAAGCCGACTCAGTGAAAACTTCTGTCACTTGCTCACACTTCCAAAACTGCTCTAAAGTCTTTTCTATATTTTGGGTGCTATCACATTCACTGTTTTTTAAAATGTGTTTGGTACACTTACTTACCGGAGAGTAACTTCTAGTCTTCACCCTTCCAGCCACAATATACCCAAAGTGGGTGTTGTGTAAATACAAACCTTTAGGGATAATAGGTAGTTGTTCACGCAATAAGATTTTAAAGAAACTGTCACAACCTAATAAGATACTTATTTTTCCAGTTTTATAAAATTCTGTGTCAGCTAACTTGACGTATGAAGGAATTTTTAAATTATCTGTATCTATCTCACACTGAGGTAAATCACTAGTGATGTTTGGCACTACACAGCATACTATTTGAGTCTTGTAAGTGTTGAGAGTAGAAGAGATGTTAAAAGTAGCAGTATGAGGAACTGTGTTGGATTGACCACATATTCCTTTAATATAGGTATAGTTATTGACTAACCTGCAATCAATTTTTTCTGTTAGGTCTGATAACACAAAGGAAACCTGACTACCTGAGTCACAAAGAGCCCTAACTTGAAATTGTTGACCTAACTTGTCAGTTATGTTTACCTTTATAGTAGGCAATAAAAAATCAACACATTTATTCATAGATAATGAAACTTGCTTTAACTCCTGTTCAGGCTCATTTTTATGCAGTAAACTATTATGGTTTTGTTTGCAAATTGAACACTTAAAGGTAAATTTACACTTTGACAGGTGTTTGTTTAAGCATAGGGTACACAACTCATTGGTCTTTACATAGCCGAAACGATCAGATAGCGAGGCAAGTTTAAATTTTTCACATTTATATAGTTGGTGATTTTTAGTCTTACAAAATTTGCATACTTGTGTATTTTTGTTTACCTCCTTAGTGGCTACCAAACCTGTCCTGCGGCCGCTGTTCACTGCACAATTTGAGGATGTTTGGCTGTCTGCCACAGTTTCAAGTGCTGCTGCCCGTTGTTCTAAAAATTTAAGAAGTGAATTTAAGTCAGGGTCAGCATCTGATTTTGTTTCTAGATGAAAGCACCTTAATGTGTGTATGTCGAGCTTGCGTTGCAAAATGCATACAATAATTGCATCCCAATGTTGAACGGGTATATTTATGTTTTTTAAGTCAGCTAAATGCTGTCTGGTTTGAGAAATGATTTCTCTTAAAGCTAAGGCAGTGCACTTAGAAATAGGCTTTAGGTCTAATATAGAATTAACATGATAATTAACGACCTTGTTTTTATTATCATATCGCTCGCTGAGCAATTGCAGTGCGGTTGCATAGTTATGTGCAGTTAGCGATAAATGTTTAATGAGTTCGGCGGCTTCGCCACTTAAATAGGTTTTTAAATAATAGAATTTATCACATTGTGATAGTTTAGTGTTCTTGTCGATGACACTTTTAAATAGGCTGATGAAGTCGTGGAAGTCACCTACCTCACCTCCAAACTTGGAAATATTTATAGGTGGGAGACGTTTCATAGCGTCTTTTTCTTCCTCGTCACGCTCTGCTCCGGGTTTCGGAGATTTACCTGGGCTAGATTTTTCTTCGATGGCATCTTCGAATGCGGCTAAGGCACATAAATATATGGATTCATAGTGGCCAAAGTTTTCATCGTTATTTTCATCTAGAACAGATATATCAATGTTAAATGAGCTATATTCTGAAAAGGCGGTGACCAACCTGTCCTTCTTGACCATAAGCGCTCTTATAGGGGCTTTGTCGATATCCTCGGACTCAACAAACTTACATAATGTGGTTATCGTTCCTTTTGCCTGGCCCCTGGCCAGTATTAGGCGTTTTAAATTGTTTGCCATGATGGCTTAAAAGGTTTGTGTAACTACACAAATTATAAAAACTTGCAATAATAGCAATTTTGCGCATATATGGATGCTACTTAGTTGTACAGAATGCAATGATTGCACAATGCGGAAAAAAATGAGACGTGTGATTCACTTCACTTGATAGAACACCACAAAAATGGCGGATTATGGCGTCGGACAATGGATGAAGATGTTGAAAATCGGCGGATAACTTCCGGCAGCTATGGAGTTTGCTAGAAGTTTCTGGAACTCTCGACGTCGCCGACCAACCGGCGGCCGAGTTGATCGCGGTTCTCGTTCGCACGCGTACACTCTTCTCGCTCGTCCGCGTAGGCGCGCTGTCTGCTGAGCACGCTGTGTTTAGACTCCGTACTCCTCGCACGCGACGCGATAGTTGAGCGGTGCGATGAATGACAACTGATGACAACGCGGGTTTGTTGATGACCGCTTCCGCTAGTCCACGCCGACAAAATTGAGTCACACTCACACAACATATAGAGTTGATTATCTGCCGCGAACACTATTTTCGTCGAAGGACCTTTTTTATGTGGCGGACGCTGGTAATAAAACCACATAAATAACACTTTAAAGTGGACTGTATTTTAATAGAAATAGTTAAAGGTGTTACACTGGCAGATTGCGAATGAAGACTTTAAATTGTTATGTACAGAATTACTAAGGAATAATCTAACAAAGTAAATTTAATTAATCAATAACTGGAAAACTACTTACTAAATTGTACAGCCCCTCCTGAAAGTAGGTTAAAATGCCAGATAGTAGTCTACTATCAAAGAAATACACGAATTAATACTTAATAAATATGTTACTAAAAAGAGACGTTTTGTGAAAAAAAAAACAAATAAAATCAGTGGAAAAATGGTGAAGTTATAAGTACGCTTTTGAAATTATTGTTCTATCCTTGTCATTTAAAACGATCATTGTACTGAATGGCACGAAGTTGATATGGCTCTCCTGTGTTGTGACGTCAGATGCTAGTAGTGCTGAGTTTCTGTCTAGCATAGATTTTAAAACGCAAAAAACTTCGCCATTTTTTTAAGATATTTAAACAATGTTTTTTTTATTGTAGCTTAACTTTTTCTAGATTTCGAATAATCAACTCAACATAACATCACGGCTTATTTACCCGAAAGGTTGGGCAGAGGTGTATCTGTAGTACACCCACATTTCGCCAGTTATGTTTAAGTCCCATGTAATAGGGGGCGAGCCTATTGTCATCAACCAGGCACAAATCCAGACTCCTGTAACTCTATTCTGTAAAAATCTCACCGTGAAACCTTAGGTGAAGTGAACGTGAAGTGAGCTCTAATTCCGCCTTATGCTAGGGATGACACTATTGACAGCTCACTTTAAGCTCGCTTCACTTCAGTTATCACGGTGTTATTATTACAGAATAGCACTGCGGGCTGCTACTGCAAAATTCCAGATAGAAAATCCCAATAACACTTTGCCCGACTCAGGAATCGAACCCAGGACCAGCTCAGCAGTAGCGCTTGCGACCGCTAGACCAATGGGGCAGTCCGAAAAATCAAATTAAAAAATAACTGTCAAATACCATATTCAACATAACCAAGTGTCATTTGCCTCAAACTTTGTCTATCAACCTTTCGAATCGAAAATCGCCATTACTGGCTATCCGAATCCAAAATTAACTCAATTAGGAATACTTCCACGGACAAAACCAGTCTCCAAAATTTCTACAAACCACATTATAGTGATATTTCAGCCACCAAACATCCCATTATTTACTAAGCAAAACTATAGCAAAGGCACAACTATTTCATATACCTGAGCCATTGTTCTAGCACATAATATATAACACCGAACACACAGTTGGTAGGTAGCCAAGTCGCATAGCCCAGAATCTTTGACGCCGAACTCTGTTCGCATACTTGGAACTGTTGGGATTCTGGAGATAATAAGTTTAGTTACGTTATGTTATATGGTAGATAATGTAAAGTCGAATTATACAGTTCACACAAGTAATCTGACATATGCTAGCTGTCATTTTGTGTAATAAAATGGTCATATTTATTGTATATGATCACTAGAGATCGGATATTCGGATGCATATTCACCTAAAGTTGAGATGTTGGCTAATATGGAATGCGCTTTTGTATCGCAAAACCCCGCGGCTCTGGGAATACAAATTTAGGTTCCTGATTATAGAATCGAATGTATATTAACTTACTTTCAAATGTTAGCTTATGTGGAATGCACTTTTGTATCGATCGTAAAAATCACGCCCGCCATTCCCGAATCGACAAATTTTATGTTTTTCTGACTACATATGTAATTGGATGCATATGTACCTACCTAATATTATGATGTAAAGTAGGTAGAAACATTAATTTTAAATAAACATGCAATCCAATAATCCCGGGTTTTTTTTTTTAATAAATATTTTTGTAGAAGTCGCTTCCATACTATACACCGGACTAGTTATGCATTCCCGTTGTTCGTGGCCTCTTAAAAAAAAAAAGATTTTTATGAAGCCGCTTCCATACTTTCATAGCTAAAAATTAACTTTAGGTAAATATGCATACGAATATCCGATCTCTGATGATCACCATTACAGATTACTGCAGTGAATAAAAAACTCTCGACTTTAGTTTAGATTCTTAGGAGTAAGTAATATTTGCGTCTTGGCATAAATGTTTGGATGACGGGGATATATTTTTTTGTTTTTAATTTTCATATTTTTGAAAGATAAAGTGATTTCTGAAAAAATACATGGGTGTTTTGAAAGTTCATAAGCGAGTCCTAGAATCACTGCCAAGCGTGGTGATAATGATAAATACTCTAATGGTATTAAAAAACCCGTACTGGGACAACATAGTGGATTACGGCCCATTCACTCTCAAATATAAGCCTGTGTCCCAGCAGTGGGAACATTACAGACTACTTACGCTAACGACTTTGCAATGAATTGACCTATTTAGTAGCTCATGTAATAAAAATATCTACATTTAGAGGATGGTGTCAATACAACTTGAATGTAAACGACACGGTTTCTTTACGGTACGGGGGATAAACCGCACCGTAGAAAAACGTGTCTGTGAACTAGCTTCCATAGTGATCCATACAACACTGACGACCGTGCCTACACACGGCGAATAAACCGTAGTTTTTCAAGGCAAACGTGTGTGTACAAAATAAATAAAAGTCAAGGTTCAGAATAAGGTGGTCTTCAATTTGGCACCTAAAAACTAATTCCACAAACAGAGCTTTCATAGGACACTTGAAATTTAACATTGCTAAAGGAAAAAATAACTTAACCTTACTCGTATAAGCAACTAAGTAAATTAATATAATAATAATAATATTAACAGCCTATTTCAGTCTCACTGCTGGGCAAAGGCCGCTTCTCATCCAGAGAAGGCACGAGCTTTGATCACCACGCTTGCTCAAGATGGGACGATTAAAGACTTATATTAACTATCAGTCCAGGATTCAGAAACTGATCGTATCAGCATATTTTCTTCCCTAAATACTTAAAAAACTAACAGTAATTATTAAGTGGAATCGGCTGAACAAATTTACACAGGAGTCTAATTAACGAAGAGTACTCGGGTCCTCCGAGTTGTCGGTCTAGTGGTGCGTTGTATGTGATAAGCGGTAGCGAGAAAATTTAAAACAATGAAGTGACAGCGCAATTCAGTGATCGATAGTGGATAAATAGCGAAACATTGGGACAAGCGCACTTGATATACGCTAGAGGTGAACCAGAATAAAAACGATCTGATCACTTGCGCAATAGAAATTTCGGAGAAAGACACTTGCGCGAATCATTTCCGTGAATGGACTTTTGTGCAAACGGACTTTTGCGCGAAATACACTTGCGCGAAAACACATTTCCGCGAATGGGCTTTTGCGCGAATGGACATCTACGTGAAAAACACTTGCGCGAAAGACACTTGCGCGAATCCAGTTGCGCGAAAGACACTTGCGCGAAAGGACAGTTGCGCGAAAAAGTTGCGGAAATTAGATTTCTTTATAACATCTCGACTGTATTCTTTCAAAGTGTTGGTGCATACTGTGAATGGTACACCCACAATTCTCCAGTTAAGTTCCAGTTACAGACAGACTGGAAGTAATAGTTGCTGTCGTAGTTTTTATTTTACAATAAATGTAAAAACCGAATAAAACCGCAAACAGATTTTGTTTCACATAACTATCTTTTATTCTGAGTCCCAGTCCGAATACTATAATAATACTCCTGGCGGGCACCACTAAACAAAGCATGAAAGCTGGTCCTGCTATCATAACGAGCTTGCTATGTCAGTAAGTGTGACGCAGTGACTATTTGGGGTAACGGGTAACATGTTTTTACTGAATTAGTGCTATTTTGAGCACATAACTATGTAGTTTAACAAATAAAATACAATTGCAGTACGTTCCTGAATTGATTATTGTGATGTACATATTTCAACTTCATTAATCTTTTCAAATTATTCCTAAAAGCGCTGAGAAATATCTACTCTCGTAAAACCTACTTTCTTTTAATTATCCTATAATTTGTCATCATCAATCATCCTATAACTTGCACCCCCCGTTGCTCCGGTAACTCAAATGGTACACTTCACAGATGAGTTTGCGAGGGAATTTCCAGTGAGACCACAAACACAGGCGGAGTTTATTGCACAGTTCAACTGCCCATAGCCTGTAGATATGCTATTAATTTGTTTGTCAAACCGCTGCTAAGCTTGTGAATGTGGCTTGTGTGGTTAAACATTTTAATTATTTTTACACTGTGTTTTTTTACACTGTGGAGGGACATGAGGAAAGAAGGGGGCTCGGGGCTAAGAAATAACAGTTGCACGAGTCGATTGATCAGGTTAAGCGACCCTTGCCGCCGTCATTCCGTGGATGGATGGCTATCTTTACATACCGAGGTACGGAGGGGTGCCTCGGAAAGCCCGTTTGCCGTTGGGCCCGCCTGTCATTTATGAATCTTTGACAGCCGTTACGGGTATCCAAAAGCCTGAAAGTCTGAAAACCATCTTTACGAAGGGGTATCATAGTAGCCAGTAACTGGGTTGTGGAAGTTAGATAGGCAGTCACTCCATGTAACATACTAATATTCAGCTGTATTCGATTAGACTATAAGCCGACAATGCTCCCTGGTTCAGGCCATGGTACGGAGCGAGCGAGAGGGCATGGGCAGCCGTCACCTCCTATGCGATGCAGGTCGATGGCGCGTTGTATTCCACGCGCGCCTCAAATAGATGTCGTCAGCACAAATGTAAGGGTCCACTAGGGCCGATGCCTGCCGGGGTCGCGGGAAGGTACTAATGGGTCACCGAGGCCCCTGGAAACACAGGCAACAGGAAGGAATACGGGTGGGTTTTAGTCAGTAAGAGCCTGAGACACCCTCCCGCTCCGCCCAGAGCGGGAGAAGTTATTTGATGACATCCCATCCAAAAAAAAAAAAAAAGCCAACAATGCTAGGCAGGCAGGCAGAGGGAAAAGAAAGTTGATATAGTGTCAACTGCAGTTTCTTTTAACAAAATTATCTGTTACATAAATAATTGTGTACCTTTATTTACTTACCTGTACGTATACATACCTATGTTAAATATACTTATTTGAACGAGTTTAGATGATCCTGAAAAGTATCCAGTATACAACGAAAGAATTTTGTGTAGTCAACTCAAGTTAAGAAATTGTGTGCAACACGCCTCTATTTTTATGTATCAATCTTGGGCCTTACCTTACATAACATTTTATTAACACTAATTATAACACACGGCAACACATTAGGTATATAAGCAATTTTATTTTTTTTTTTGAGTATGACTCGTTTGTGATTTTTAAGTTTATTCCGTAAGCTTGCGCGACTGTTCTCTATGTGGAATAGCATGCGAATTTTATGAAAAACGTTCTACTCTAGAACGATTTTCAGTAGCGGTTTTACCAGCAGACTGAGTAGACTAAGCCTAGGGTGGCAGATTTCAGGGGCGGAAAATTTGGCATTTCGAGACTGAATTGGTTCAAAAATATATATACACAAGCATACATTTTCAAAGCCACATTTCTTCGGAAAGAATTTTAGTAAAACCAGATTCTGGATCATTAGAAAGTCTATCTTCGTTTCTACGAAACCAGAGTTTGCAGAACGTTTATCCTAACTTGACATAGCTCTTTTTATGGCATTATGTACTCCAGCGACAAATTTTTCAGATGAGAAAAACTTTTCTTGTCTAAAAAGAGTAAAAAATTGTCTGAAATCGAAATTAAGTCAAGAAATAGTTAACTCTTTTGTGTACAGTCTGAATTAATGAACGTGATTACTTACTTACGACGCGCGACGATATCATCGATGATTATGCCAACAAAAATCACGTAAAAAGGAAAAAGTTGTAAGAAACTTTCATAATGTTTGTAACGACAATAAAGATTGTCAGATATTTAATAACTTTAACCGAATGTGTACATTAGTAAGTATCATACATTACCCCGCCTAATTAGTCGTAGATGCGTCGCATGATTGAACTTTGATTAGCTCAGAAATATACCCAAAAACTATTTCTTGTGCAATTTCAATCAAATTGTTATATTATACAAATAAAAAAATACAAAAAAAATATTTATTTGACACTCAAAAATACATGTTACAAGTCAGTCATAATAAAATAGCACACGAATGTGTTGCCATAAAACTGATCCTAACCCCCAAACTAAATTGGGAGGGAAATTATCAAATAACTTCTCCCGCTCTGGGCGGAACGGGAGGGTGTGTCAGACTCTTACTGACTAAACTAGGCCTGGACCTGTATTATAGGGGTAAAAAAAATTGTCTACGAACTGACCATTGTAGAGGTAGAGACGCCAAAAATATTACAGCCTATGCTTGGGAAATGTGTAAATCCACCACTTTCTAGAAATTCATAAATTAATAACAGATTATAGCATTCATGTCGCGGGAGCGTTAGACACATATCTATAGATTATTATCGACACTACAACAATATATCAAAGTATAGTGGCGTCTGCGGCATCGGTGGCCGCGCCGCGGCGCCTGTGGCGACTGCGGTCTGCGGTGTGTGGCTGTAATGCCGGTAATCCTGATACTAACGACCAACCAATTAGGGACGATAATGAGCTAAATCTCTTGATTATTTTACAGGAATTAAAGTTTTCAGACGTGCCTGCACAATTTACCCGGTTTAATCAAACATTTACTAACCTGTGCTGAGTTGGATCGTGTTTGAGGGGTCTAACAGTTCGCTGAAAACAGGTGCTTAATAAATTTACATTGCAACAACTAAAATTCAGGTTAAATTCTCGTCATAATATATACAATAACGTGAGAATTAGACAAGTATGAATAATGTTATGGCTAAGTTTTACACAATGTGCTATGTAAGTACTTGACAATGCTGAACCTCACAAGCTCAAGTTTTCCTTTTCAACTGAATATTCAAAAAAAAAAAATTATATGTATTTTCTTTTTATATATTTTTTTTTTTGTACACGCAAGGATATTAATTGGTTTTTTTAATTGACAACAACTTAAATTGTCCGTAAATTCATAATTACAATTGTCACTTTTGACAGTTGTATAAACTGGCTATGTCACGGCAAATCGACGTAGCATGTCAAATTGATACAATTTGATTAATTTTCCTGATTGTTTTTACAGCGCACACAGCATCAACAAAACCAAACCAATTATGGTAAACCGATTGTCAGATAATCAAAATAAAAAAAAAAAAAAACAATTGACGTAACGCCCCACGCCAACTCCAAAATCTACGTATGTTTTACCTACGTCGCCTCTCCAACTCTTTTGTTCACAGTTCTAACACAACAATAGGTAAGCAGACTCTCAAATGGGGTAAAGGATTAGCCGGAATCACAGAGCTTTTGTTTTAACACAAAAGGTGAGATTTACAATGACAGTGAAGTTTAGTAAGTCGGTCAATGTGTCGTGTTGTGTCGTAGGACCATTGTGTTTTTGTTTTATTCTTACAAGGAAAATAAAGTTTTGTGAGGGTAGTTTTTTGCCTCTTCTTTGGTCTAGCTGTTGGAAGCTCAGCTGTTACTTGTCAGAGGTCCTATGTTTGGTACTTCTAAATTAACTACTCACCTGGAGTTTCAAGACTAGGCCCTTTTGCAAGTAAATTATTTGTAACTATCAAAGAAGAGGTCGGTAACAAGTACTGGTTACATGTAGCTAGTGTTTAGGGAAAACCTTTTTCACCTCAGCACCTCAAACAAATAGGTTTTGCTGTATAAAGACAGTGAGCAAAATTCTATTTTGCTGCGAGCGTGAGACAAAGTAACTTTTTTTTTATATGCCGAGAACAGTGCTGGGTCTACTTACAAAATTCGAAAAAAAAAAATAACTTTACTTTGTTCTGTCACTTTCACTTCAATACGAAAAAACGAGAAATTGAAACAAGTCGATTTGAAGTTCGATTTTCAAATTCCATACCTAGCAGGACCAAAAAAGGAACAAATATTAAAACGTTCGGATTCACTTAAAACCATAAAATTGCAAATCATCTGTTAAGGTTTCAAATGTAATTATAATATTTTTACTTTTATCTTTTATTTTTTAACAGTAACAATATTTATTTACATAACCAAATTACAAGATGATTATTAACATTAACTAAATTAAATTGTACCGGGGATGCTGGCGGCATTTCCTCGCTGAATTGCAATGCTGATGCGTTGCGCGAGAAAGCCGCCAGCTTTTCGGTCACCAGTTACATCAACTAGACGTTTCGCGATTTCCGCAAATAACTTATGCGCACTGGGTCCCCACGGACCAAGGGTCTCGACGCCAAAGGGCACAAAGTTGTACTCTCTGCCAAGGCCTCCATATTTAATAACTTTCAGATTTTCGGCATTTTCTGCCGCTGCACCCGCTTTAGAAGTAGTCCGTTGGAGGAGGGACGGTGCCAGTATGTCTACACAGGTAGCGTCCCACACATGCATCCATCCCAAACTCCACGGAACCAAAGACACACCATCAGGTCTTTTGCCATCATCTCTGACAATGCCAGTCGGCTCAAGAAGAGCAGGCCCACATTGATGCTGGCAAGAGACCGGCGGATTATGTCATTAAGTGTCGCACGTCTTGAAAATCGGCCCGTACTTTTTTGACAACAAAGTCCGTGGTGACCCAGTTGGTCCACGTCCGTGCCACAAGGGCATGTGTGTGGAGTACATACCGTGACCCCAAGCCGCAGACCAGTCGCCAGACGAAGCGAGGTCAGATCCAGGAAGTTATCGGTATATGGAGAAGGATAGTCATGTAGCCAATGACCGGCCTCTCTGGCTCCGACCGCCAAAAGACTTGCGCGATCTGGACCTGAACTGCGGCTCAGAATCGATTTGTATGTTAAATATCGTTCCAGCTCCTTTGAGATTTTGGGTTGTCTGGAAATTCTTTACCCGGACAAGCAATTCGTAAAGCATTCTTAGCATCCTCCAAGCCCGCAGTCTCATAGTTTGTGGGCAAAGCCCTTAGGACATTACCTATGAGACGTGACGTGCTATGGGTGGACGACAAAAAGGCTGGGGAAGCAACACTCGAAATTTTGCGGATTCCTAAACCGCCAAACCGAATAGGGAGGGATGCTTGTAACCAAAATAGTTCATTGAGCTGAATATTTAAAATCATTTCTAAACTAGTTTTGACTAAATCGTCTATTGGTGAAAGCAAATTTGGATGTTTCCAAAAAGGGCTACAGCAAAGCACATATGTAAATTTAGGGACAAAAAGGCAAAACTTTAAAATTATAAGAGCATAATGAGGACTGATTTCGAGTAAACAATTTGCGTGACTTTGGAATTTAGAAATAGTGTTAGTAATATAATCAGGAAAAGATTCTTCAAAGATGGAAGAACCCAGGAGGCAAAGTGACTTTCTGTCTACTATTTTGATATTGGGTGCCAGAAAATTTAATTTGGTTTTAAATTATCCAAACCGTAAGAAGTTTTTTGAATAAAGAGTTCACATTTGCTAAAATTTAATTGTAAACCAATATTTTCGAAATTTGTTTTAATATCTGATAAGTCAGATAACACAGTGTCCACAGTGTTCCGTAATCCAAATACAAACGTTAAATTTCGATTTAAAATTTTGAATAATCGGATTTATAGCCAAGCTAAAAATTGCAGGGGATCGCCCTGCTGACAGCCGACCTCCGAAGAAAGTTCATGGGAACGGTAAATTAATATTGAACGTTCTGCGTAGCAGGTAAGCAGGTATAGATACAGTTTATCTTTTATCTTTTAATTGTTTATTATTGTTTGTTTTATAAGTATACAATATGTAGTTTAATTTTTACCATGTTGTATTTTTTTACCTTTAGGTAATATGTTCTCGCTGCTAAGAGACCAGAGTTATTTGCATCTCGTGTCTTTGAATATCACTGCGCTCAGGATTCTACCCTAAAAATAATCCTCTACCGCTTACTCGGGATTCAAAATCAACACACTAAAAACCAACTTTGGGAGCAAAATTGTTTTTTCTGTGAGTGTAGATTTGTTTGTGCAACAATTTTTCTCAAAAACATGTTGCAGCTCGGTAAATTTTACCTTCAATATTATATCATAAAGTAATCAAAAGATATTTAAAAAGTTCTAAAGTACAACAATCTTTAATGCAAGAAAAGATTATTCCGCAACCCAGCAGTGCCGGTGGTTTAATATCTGAACAGAAACTTGTCTCATCAGCACCTACGTAAATATTAATAGCAATACGCCTTCCCGAGACTTCATGCTTATTAAGTCTAACAGGTTAACCGGTTAACCGCAAGTTTGACGTTAGTGGTAGGGGTTTATTTACACTGAATTTATTCCCAAGAGAGGTAAATTCCTCGGTAATAGGTATAACTACAATTTTGTAGGGTTCCCTACCCAAAGGGTGCAATGGAACCCTGCTACTTTAAGCTTATGTCATCTGTCTGTCTTTCTTTATTGTATGTAATATATATGTTACGTGGCTGTATTTTTTAACCGTACCAGGTAGCCAGCTGGAAAAAAATCACGGAATACGTGTCTAAACGTGTGTATGCGTGTATAATAATAATAATAATAAATTTATTTCAGACTTCAGTCCATAGTTTTGTTAGTATTTTAGTGTTAGTAACAATAGTGCTTAAATAAATAGGTTAGTATTGTTAGTTTTACATTTAATTTATTTTCAGGTTTAATACTGTTCCCACCCAGTGTCTCTGAAAGGGGCAGTCTGGTCTGGCAGCAATCATTTTCAAAATGCTGTTGTCACTACCATGCAGGCGCTGTAGTGAGGAGGCTGCTTTCTTTCGCATGATGGCGAGGAAACCATCTGTCCGAGCCTCCGCGAACATTCCCGACGCACTACAGCGCCATGGCAGTCCCAACAGCATCCTGAAGGCATTATTAAATTGAACACGCAGGACATTGTAGGCTCGCCGCGTGTATGACACCCACAGGCCGCTCGTGTAAAACGATTGACAGAATGCCTTAAAAAGGGTTATTTTGACGTTAGTAGTACAACGAGCGAACCTGCGGGCGAGCATATTGCTCCTTACAGACAACGCCCTGCGCTCCCTTTCTATATCTCCGTCGTCCCTTAAGTCGCTTGTGATAATGTGGCCGAGGTACCTAAAACTATTGACAATATTTAGTGCTACGCCGTTGAGACATATGGGTGGAACACTGCGCGGCTGCTGCTTTGGCGCTTTAAATACAAGGAGCTCACTCTTCCTCGAGTTGTATATCAAGCCATGTTCCGCCGCATAGGCCTCGCAGGTCGCTAGTAACTTCTTCAGCCCACCTATCGATGGACTGAGCAGCACCATATCGTCTGCATAGCTTATATTATTTACACATATTCCATCAACATGGCAGCCGACATGTGTACTGCTCAGTCGCTCGATAAGCTGATCGATATACAGATTAAATAGCAGAGGCGAGCTCAGCCCCCCCTGCCTAACTCCACATTCCAGCCTGTACTCGTCCGACAGAGTACCGAAGTATAAAAGAAGGTAAACTATAATAGTTTTGGTGGTATGAACGCTTAGTGAGTGAAACCAACTCGTG
This sequence comes from Atethmia centrago, assembly GCA_905333075.3. Classification (NCBI taxonomy): domain Eukaryota; kingdom Metazoa; phylum Arthropoda; class Insecta; order Lepidoptera; family Noctuidae; genus Atethmia; species Atethmia centrago. The sequence continues at coordinate 4,810,558 of HG995373.1, read as the reverse complement.
GACCTTTTTATCAAAGGTATATTACAAAGCAAGTATGTGGTCATTTGCTGGGAAAATTCGAATATTCAAACAGCTACCTACTGGGAAAACAGGACAATGGCTACTTCTAGGAAACACGGTACTATTACAAAGCTTCTGGTTATCCTCAAATGCCGGCAACACAAAGAGCTAAAATATTAAGTTTTAAATATTAATAGATGTACCTTTTTTTTTTTTTTTTTTGAGGGTGGAAAATCATCAAATAACTGCTCCCGCTCTGGGCGGAGCGGGAGGGTGTGTCAGACTCTTACTGACTAAAACCCACCCGTATTCCTTCCTGTTGCCTGTGTTGCGGGGGCCTCGGTGACCCATAAGTACCTTCCCGCGACCCCGGCAGGCATCGGCCCTAGTGGACCCCTACTTTGTGCTGACGACATCTCTTTGAGGCGCGCGTGGAATACGACGCGCCGTCGACCCGGGCCTGGTCCTTACCGGACGGTGAGCTACCCATTGCTCACCGTCCGCAAGCCCGCGCCTACGGTGGCCGGAAATCCGCCCGGGATTCCCGACGCCCTGGGCGTCTCCTGCGGTGGCTAGGGGCGAGAGGGCGCGAAACGTGCCTTTCCCTCAACCGTCCCGCCTCCTCCTTCGCGAGCATTACTGCTTCGCAGAAGGAGGTGACGGCTGCCCATGCCCTCTCGCTCCGTACCATGGCCTGAACCAGGGCCGGACGCGAGAGGTCTCTGCCGCCGATCGCCTCCACGAGGACACGGCGGTGCTCTGCCCAAGCCGGGCAGATCTCCACCGTATGCTCCACCGTGTCCTCCGGGCGATCCACACAGTGGTGACACCCGGAATAGATGTACCTTGAACTAGCCATTATTATTTATTCCTAGCACACAGCGGTCACAAATATAACAATAAATTTTCTATTGTGTCTCTTAGCGTCCAAGGTTCGTCAGCGTCTCGAATTCAAAAGTCAAAGACAAAACATTTATTCCAATTAGATCACTTATATAGGCACGTTTGAAGTCGGCAATTAGCAGGAAAAGATAATTTAATCGAATTGTCAAACAGAACTTAAGCATGACTAGGGACTTATTTTAAATTTTATGGAAATAGACAGTCAGAATTATTTTTACTCCAGCTTTTGCCTGCGGTTTCACCCGCGTAGAGGTGTGAAATTATGCCACGGGGACGTACTACTGAAATAAAAAGTGTTGTATGTGTTAATCCAGGTTATAAACTAACTGTCTGCCCAATTTCATCGAAATCCGTTCAGCCGTTTTTGCGTGAATGAGTAACAAACATCCAAACATACAAACTATAGTAATATTAATATTTATTTTAGTAGAATATTACAATATTTTTTTAGCGAAATACAAAAACCCTTGTTTGTGTATCACGCAAAAAAAATCCCAGTAACATATTTCTTTAATTATCTCTGGCATTTCGGCCAAAAAGATAATCCCAGCTTAAATAGATTCGAAAAATCCGCAAAAACTCTCAATTGAGACCCTTGGTCCTCGTTAAAAGCCAAAATGACATCGCGAAACAACTTTTTAACACGAAAACCAACCCTTCACGTCAGAAGCTTGTCAAAGGTCCCGTTTTTTGACGCAAAAAACCATTAAGCCCGCCCAAGCGGTATCCGCCCAAATAATGTCGTGCGGATTGTGTATTGTGTAAAAAGTAACCCGTTTATTATGTCATGTGAGTACATTATGGAAGTGTTGGTTATGGTTTCTCGTGGTTTGGGTATTTACATACTTTTTTGTATTGATGCTTTGTGGTTTGGTGCGGTCATCTTGTAAGTTATTGGATTGTAATCAGGACCATGCTATTCACATAAACAATGAACTGTTAGGGCGTAGAAAAAGTAACATTCTATCAGCGACAATGATGATGGAATAATCAAAAACTGCTTTGTTGGTCTAGTGGTCGCAAGCGCTACTGCTGAGCATGAGATCCTGGGTTCAATTCCCGGGTCGGGCAAAAGTGTTATATTGGATTTTCTATCTGGAATTTCTCAGTAGCAGCCCGGAGTCTGGATTTGTGCCCGGTTGACGGCAACAGGCTCGCCCCCTATTACATGGGACTTAAACATAACTGGCGAAATGTGGGTGTATCTGTATACTATAGGTACACGTCTGCTTGACCCTTCGAAGAATACTGGCGTCATGTTATGTGTGTTATGAAAATTAAAAATGTATGGGATTGACAAGCTACCAAAAAGCATATGTCAATACTGTCGAAAGTCGTTGTAGACATACGAAACGCTTTGAAAATTATCGCTACTTGTATATGCCCCTCTGGACGTTCGGTTGGCGTGATGAGCATATACTCGTATAATTTAGACTTGTTTGACTGTATTGTATACCGACATATTAATTTTTTTTTACAAATAAGTTACCTTAAAAAAAATATACAAAAACCTAAACATCGAAAATAGAACACCGTGATTGCGTTAATCGTAGATTACGAAATCCTACACCAAAATAATATCTACATATTCATTTTATTTTATAAATAAGTTACCTTAAAAAGAAGTCACAAAAACAGAAACCTCGAAAATAGAACACTGATTACGTTAATTGTAGATTACGAACGCCTACATCCAAATATATAATTTTGATTTAAGCGTTCTTAATCTACGATTCGATCGAATTAATAAAACCTGCGTCACCTGAAATCGGGCAACAAATTGGGTATTAAACGCAAATACATTTGAGTCCTAGTTACCCCAACTTAGCGTTACAGGGTTACTTCGTGTACTGTCAACAAAGAATTTGGTTTGCAAATAAACTAACACAATTCCTGTGCAATAAATAATATATTTATTTATTTTAATAACTTTAAAACTAATATAACCTGGATAATATACAATATGCCACTAACTATTTACACTAGGTACTAAATTAAATGACTAACTAAATATACAAATAAATACAAAAAAAAACAGAAGACATAATTATATTATTATCTTTGATGCGTGTTTTATTTCTTTTTTTAACATAAACACTCAAATGAGCAATATCGAAGTATACTACAAGGTATGTATAAAACGTGGCTTGTCTTAAATTAAATCAGCTTTACTATCAATTAATTACATTAAGTTCAAGCGATGCAGTACTTTTCACAACCGCGTATTTTCGCATAATCTCGATTTTCTTCTTCAACCGGCTGATCAAAAACTCAAAGAAATAAAAGAAATTAAAATTAAGGTTTTTTTTTATTTGATCGATTTAAACTGTTGGGACCTAGGAGACATCATGAATCACAATTATTTTCTTTCGTTCATATACTTAAACCAAAGATGTACCAACAAATATTAGTTTAAATTATCAAAATCAACCGATGTTGCAGAGGATATTTCGAACATACAATGACTTCACGTTCTCGTTAACTTATAATGCCAGCTAGTCAAAATAATTAAATGAAAAAAAACTTGCATCTCAACTTTTTTAAGGCATGTATGCTACATAATTTAACGTAGGTATGTGTAATTACAATAAATACACATATTTTAATACTAGGTAGTATCAAAAGCCTAGTAGAACGTCTGTCATTGTGATTGATTGATACACTCTGTCACTATAATTGTACTTGCCGACAATGAAATATGAGAACAACTGATGGCGTAGCGCGTAGAAGGGTCGACGAGCTACGAAATCTCGTAGCACTTTGATATTGTACTGTACTGTCTGGTTTTCGGAATTTGAGAAATATTTGGTTTCATCTGGGTCCGGGTTACAGTTAAATGAATGTCAATTTAATGTTGACATAGAAGTAAATACATAAATCTATACTTTGTTTCATATGAATTATGAAATGCCAAAGCTTTTCACGCCGATTTCAAAACAAATTATTTGGTACAGGTAGATCATGACCTGAGTGAGGACGTAGGCTACTTTTGATCCTGGTTATTTGTGTTATAAATTATGAAATACAAAATACATGTAGAATAAGTCACGAGCAACAGCTAGTACCTACATACTTACGCCAAGTTCATTTTTACTCAGTTATTTTATCAATTTTTGGGGTTCTGTACTACAAAAGGAAAAACAGAACCCTTACTCACTTCATTGTCCATCTGTCTGGCTATCTGTGAGTCTTGCAAGACTCTATTTCACAGGAATTCGTAGAGATATCAAGTTGAAATTTATATCAAATACGTAGGTCTACGTTTCCCTGGAGCTCTTAAAGAATCGAGCTTCTAAGCAAACTTGTAATAAAAAAATACGGCCATTTATGCGACATATTTGGATACTCTCAAATAAAACAAAACCTATATCAAAATCAAAATCCATTTATTTCAGGTTATCCCATATTACACAATACAAATCACAATATAAAAATAAATAGAATGTCATCAAATTATAAATACAATGTCAAATTAAAATTAGCAAGTCATTGTCAAAAGTAAAAAAAAGGGTATATAGGGTACTTTCCGTTGACCTAAAATCATGTAATTTGGCAAGAAGCTCTCACAGCACCGAAAATCGTTAATATGTAGTTTTATCATATTTAAAAAAAATCCGATTACAATTGGAGAATTGACCGTTAAGTATGTCGATATATGGGTCACCGAGGCCCCCGCAACACAGGCAACAGGAAGGAATATGGGTGGGTTTTAGTCAGTAAGAGTCTGACACACCCTCCCGCTCCGCCCAGAGCGGGAGAAGTTATTTGATGATTTCCCACCCTCAAAAAAAAAAAAATTGTCGATATATGGAAGAACACGTTTTTCTACTACAATCTTAAGTTTGTTCTCGGGACCTTTCATTATGCGTGGTCCGACACGCACTTGGCCGGTTTTTTGATTATAAAAGGACGCGTATTATTTTATAACGCCGGTCAGTTAAAACCATAAATATTTTTATGCAAAATCATCATTATATACAACTATATGTACATAGCAAAATAAAGTGAATATTTATGTATCTTGAAAAGTATTATATTACTTTAATTATTGTGAATATCCACACGTGCTTAGTTTTAATGATGGTCTGGCATTTTAAGTGCTTTATGCGGCCAACCCAATTGTCCTTTCCTTGGTATTGTTCGTCGAGTCGTTGAGCTCCTTAAGTTTTGAGTTGAGCTACACGATTACTGACAAATGCTTGCACTGACTGGACAGGTCCACTCAAATTTGTGTGGTTCTTTCCTCAAAAGACCATTTCAGACATAGATCTACATGGTCCTCACATGATCTGACCAAGATTATGTCTGGACTTTAAAAGAGACTTTGACCCTTGAGTTTGTTTCGCCATTTCTTCTCAGGGGTAGTCAGATAGGAAATGTCGACTCCATCTAGCTTATTTTTTAATATGACGTGTAAAAGTGATTCTCATATCCTATTTAAAGAATAAACAATTTCATTTCATTTCAGTTCTTGTACGATTCAGAACTAATTTCAGTGATCAATTTAAATCAGGTTAAGGTACGAACTAATTAAGACAAGGATAAAAGAAAGTGATGCCACATCTGGCAATAAATGTTAGATTAATACTCCTGACTCTGTGCTAAGATGATTAATTAATGCGAGATATTAATGCTGTAGTAAGGTTGTTGATCTAACTAATCTGTGTCTCTACTTATCTTAACAGTTATTCGTTATGAAGGTGGCAGTGGCCCAGGGTTATTAGATCTATCATCACGTAAACAATACTTTGGTCTTCAGATATTTAAGCATGAGGCACCGAGGATTGAATTAAGCAGTCTGAGGCCTATGTCCAGCAGTTGGATGCTCCATGATGTGTGAAGAAAATGATGTTGTGGTCTCTTGGGTAGGGTCGGTTTCCGTGTTAAGCCATTTTTAATCCACTCAATTCAATATTTTTGCGTTTGCATCTTAACGACAATTTTAAAGTACGAGTAATTTCGCAGATATATTCAGATATATTTTATCCGCTGAATAAAATTTACGTCTGACAGATTTTGTAAGTAAAATCTGTCAAGAATTCAAAACTAACAATAGAATACAGATACCGGGCGTAACTCAGCTCTTGGTAGCTTCTTGAATATAAGAAATCATTTATGATTTAGTTTTCTAAGTAGGTTTGTACAAACACTTTAACACGTCAATCATATTTAAAAACTATGTAGATGAGGTCGGTGTTTCCTATCTGACTACTCTGAGAAGAAAGGCCGAAACAAACTCAGAGGTCACAGTCTCTTTTAAATTCAAGACATCATTTGAGGACCATGTAGATTGGTGTCTGAAATGGTCTTTTGAGGAAAGAACTGCACAGGTTTGAGTGGACCTGTCCAGTCAGTGCACGCATTTGTCAGTAATCGTGCAGCTCAACTCAGAACTGAATAAAAAGATTTGACAAACAATACCCAAGAAAAGACATTTGGGTAGGCCGCATAAATTACTCAAACTGCCAGACTGTGATAAAAACTAAGTAAAAGAAAAAAAAACTATGAACCACAAAGTCTTCACACTCACAATAATTAAAATAATATAATACTTTATAAAGTAAATATTCATGTCATTGTATATTTATGTAAAATGGTATGAAGAAAAAGAAAATATATATAATTAGCAAAAAAAAAAAAACAACATTCACTGTAAATTTATTGGAGCAGCTGTATTTAGACGTATAAGTACTACTAGTTTTTTTTTTATATTTTTTATTGCGTTTTCTACGTTTTTTCACAGTTTTTAAATTGTAAATAAGTAAATTTTAAGACCGCGCTATCACATTAGTTATACCTGTAATGATAGTTATAAGGGAGATTTTGAAAATAAATAAATAAATCCCCAGCCTTTTTGTCCTCAATATAGTATTTAACAGTATAAAAGGCATGACTAAAATATATAATAAAAACGTTATACATCTGTGAGATCTTTTTGAATTTTATATGTCACCCAAACAAACCTAGTCGTTGTGCGACACATACCTAACTAAACACATCCCAGAAGCTATTAAAACCCTAAGTAAACACCACTCCGAAAAAACCTCCCTAATTACAATTTTATATAAGTTCTAGTTTTAACTTAAAATTCCTAAAACGAACCAGTTTTCTTTGTCTTCCGCCGACAACCGTTCCAAGGTTCTAATGAACGAATTTCAGCTATTTACTGCTAGAACCAAAACTGTAGACTTAGCATATTAATTAAAGTGTCATTACTCTTAATATTCTCGTTGAATGGTTGTGACTGGCCATTTTCACTCACATTTTAGAAGTTTTGGAGCAATTTTCGTAGTCCCGGATTTTATGCTAGATTTAATCTAAGCTTCTTTGAGAAATGGATCTTTATAAAACTACTTTAATAATAATAATAATATCGTTTATTTATAAAAATGGTGCAGATTTACAATAACTTATCTTAAAGATAATAAAGAACACATTTGCTCATTTGCCTGAACTAGGTAGGACCTGTGTTTCAGGCTAGAAAGGTGCTTAGAAATTTAAAATATATAATTAACAACTGAGAAAACGAATTAAAACTAATATTAACTTAAAAGACTAACATGTTTTATTTACAGACAACGAGTAAATCCTCTGTCTCACTGTATGATATGCTAAGTAAAAATTGCAGAATAACCTTTTTACAGTCGTAGTTATTTAATTTATAGATATTTAATTTCCTATTTAATTTATTGTATAGAAATGGGCCTAAAAATGTATAAAATCTGTTTACAAAGACATATTTAGAGGATGCATTTGACTCACATACAATATCATTCCGTCTCTTATTAGTACTTTCAATGTTATAGGAGAGCATGGTGTGCTGTTTTAATACCAAGTGCGTTATAAAAAGCTGTCGAACAGTCAGCACGTTACAGGATTTGTATAGCAGATCTGTAGGACAGAGAAAAGGATGGAAGTTTGCTACTTTTAAAATTGCTCTCTGTGCTCTTTCAAGAGGCAGTAAGTAAGTTTTAGGTGCTCCACCCCATGAAGTAATACAGTACTGTATTACAGATTGACCTAGGGCCAAGTAAACTTGTGACACTAGTTTTTTATCTGCAATTGCTCGTAATCTTTTAAAAACAAAAATTAACCTGCGTACTCTTGTAACCAAACTGTCTACATGTGGTCTAAAAGAGAGCAACTCGTCTATTTGAACCCCGAGATATTTTATGCTACATGTTTTAAGGATAAAAGGACACTTACATATGCTGACTGGGCGGAGTCCGCAATGATGGGCATACAGATGAGAGTTAGTAATATTTAAATGCGGTTTGCGGATGGAGAAGTGAATATATTTTGTCTTGTCGGCATTTAATGTTAGTGAGTTGCTTTGAAGCCAGTTAGACACAGTATTGAAACCTATTTGAGCATATTTGTACGCTTCGGTATTAGTTTTAGCGGTGAATATTAACGCCGTGTCATCTGCATATGATATAATTTTGCCTTGATTAATATTTAAACCACACAATTCGTTAATATAAATCAGGAAAAGGGTGGGGCCCAAAATACTTCCCTGGGGAACACCAAAACCTGTGTTTTTTTGCTCGTCGCTACTAATATTGTTAATTTTAACACATTGATAGCGATCGTCTAAGTAGTCAGCAAAAAGTTTTAGCGGCGTTCCCCTTATTCCTAAGGCCTCTAATTTGTACAAAAGCGTCGAAACGGAGACTGTATCAAAAGCTTTCGCCAGATCAAGGAAGATCCCCAAGGTCTGGTTTCCTTTACCAAGTTCTTCTGAGACATAATCTGTTAGACTGTGCACTGCATCGGCTGTGGATAATTTGGCTCTAAAACCAAATTGCGCAGATGATAAGAGGTCATTTTTTTTCTAGATAGTTAACTAGTCTACTGTTTATAATTTTCTCCAGTATTTTAGATATTGAGGGGAGTAGTGATATTGGCCGATAATTGTTCACTAGGTCTTTGTTTCCGGATTTGAAGATAGGGATTACAATTGCTTTTTTTAAACATTTAGGGAAAATGCCTTCAGAAAAACACATACGAAAAATATGTGTTAAGGGAGGTACAAGGATATGCTTAAAGAGTTTAAGGATCTTATTGCTAATGTTATCCCATCCAACAGCACAGTCATCTTTTAGTCTACAGATTATTTGGGTAATTTCGTCTTCGTCGGTGTCTAGCAGGGCAAAAGATTTTAGGGTACATCTATTTTCACACTTTTGGGAAGAAGGTTGAACACAGTCAGGTTTTGGAATCTGCTCAGCAAGAGTTTTCCCAACATTTATGAAAAAATTATTCACTTCGTTGGCTGACAGGATAGGTGAAGGATTAGAAAGCAGTAAACTTGAATTTGATTCGCGCTGTTTTGACATACAGGTGACGTTTTTGATATGTTTCCAAAGTTGCTTGCTATTGTTTCCCGCTCTATTTAATTCATTTTTATCGTATTTTTTCTTTAAGTCCTTTAGGAGTTTGTTACAAAAATTCCTGTATCTGGTATAGGTGACTTTAGTGACAAGATTGTCTGGGTTCCTCCTATATCTTTGATGAAGTTTATCTCTCTGTCTTATGCACCGAATTAGGCCAGGAGTAATCCAAGGTTTAATATTATAATGTTTCTTGTTTACTGTAATAACGGTCGTGTTGCGTAATATAGCTGATTGAACATGTTTTATTAAGTACGATAAAGCAAAATTAGCGTCACGTGTATTGAAAACTGGGCTAAAATCAATGTTGCATAAATCATATTCAAGTTTGTTTGTGTTTAGTTGCGTTTTGGTCTGCGGGCGATTTTGCTTAGGCAGCGTTAAGTTAAGGGTTACCCTCCTGGGGCAGTCGGGTAATAAAAAAATATTAGACACGTTTTTTTTGCTTCGTCATAATAATATTAATAAAAAAAAGATTTAGATAAAACGCATTAAAGTTGGAGAGAGGGGCTCGCTACGTCACAATTCAGTATAAAATCTAGCAAGGCGTGAAGTCATGACAAATTCTTTTAACTCAATGTATCGCCTTAATCTTTTGATAATGTAAAATACGTGTCCAATATGTTTTAATAATATACCTACCCAACGGAGAAAAAAAGTTAAGTGATCATCCCTATTATTTAGGCGTATATTGTGAAACCTACCTCAACACGCAGTTCGTTAAGTACGGCGATCACCGTAGCAATAGTGTACGAATACCGATCGGTATTCGTTCCTTATTATCTGGGACGAAGCTTCTGTCCTGCTGTGGGACATAAGACATCATCAACAGACATCAAGCAATGGACAAATTTTCCAATCAATTAGCCCCAAAATTGAGAAGAAAATTGGCCATTCTGTAGCGATTGTAATTACTTTTTTGTACGCAATATATTACAGAAACGGTTTCATATTAAATACACCTGTTTCCGACCCCTGTTTTAAAGGAACATTTTGAGGGCGTATTTTAAATTAGGCTCGGCTTATAGTTACAGCAGTACGTTACGTCAAGTTCATTAACCCCATGTGACGCCATCGTCACATGGGGTTAATGAACTTGACATAACGTACTGTCAGCAGGAAACGAAGATGATTGGGATTTTCTAGTAGAAGTCATATGTAAATGGGATTCTATTTGACTAAACATAGTGGAAACTGATTAAATCTGCATTATTGCGGATGGTGCTAAAAAAAAAAAAATAAAAATTATTCTAAATTAAAAATATTATGGGTATACGTCTGCCCAAGTTTAGTGTTTTACCTACTTGTAATTTTGTTGCAACTGAAGGTGTTCAATAAAATTCTATTTCGGGAGAGATTTACATTTCATTAAACTGCAAACATTTTCATTGTTATAACAACAACTTTTATTTTATGTCAAACAAACAAAACAAATGGAATTCAAACAAATCTGAAACAGTTATCATGACGTAGAAAAACAAACAATTCTATTCTAAATTCTAAAAGCAATCGTTTTTATTTTGTTTCCGATAGCTTTTGTACAAAAAATGTTTGTGCACTCTATTGAACTGAAACTACAAATTATTTAGTTTGTGAAAAATGGGTTTTCGATGGGTTATAGGAAATGGGATGAAAATTGGGTAGGTATTAGGAGCAGTGGTGGCCCAGTGGTAACGGCTGCGACTTACGAGTTGTACAGGTCGAAGCTTCGAACCCTAATTGGCACTTTACTTTGTGTAAATTATTTCATCACCACTGCTCTCAAAACAGTGAAGGAAAACATCGTGAGGAAACCGGCATGTCCTAGAACCAAATATTTGAAGACATGTGACATCTACCAACCCGGACTGGGCAGTAAAAATATGACTCATAAGAAAGGATCGCTTCTGTGATTGAGAATCCCTTAAATATATATAGATAGAGCCACTTTTCACTAAACAATAATTAAATATAATACAAAAAAACAAGTTTCTCCTCACTTGTAGTAAACCAGGTAATTTTAACAGTAATCCTATAAAGTTGGTTCTTATTATAAGCAACAAACGACGCACATATTCTACCTTTCTGACTACATTTTACAATAAAAGCATCACAGAAATTTTCCACGTCTCAACCGCTACGGTTCGCAAACTATTCACAATTCACAACACGTTATAAATCGAGCTCCCTATAAGAGTCGGGTTGTTCTGCTGTCACTACGTCGTCTGGTGCATCAATAGCGTACAGGGCTGCTTTGTATGCTCATTTTGAGTCCCTGTGGGTTCTGGCGCACCGCACTTTTCAACCGCATACGAGAAGTTGTAAGCGAAAAGTGTGAAGCGTTTGTTAGAGGTTTTCATTATCATTGGTGCTTTTTTGCTGATATGTGTCAAAGATAATGATTATATATTTGTTGCAGATTATCAAAGATGAGCGATAAAAGTCTCTCAATTGATTATTGTAGTACTTTTTTTTTGGGTAGGAAATTATCAAATAACTTCTCCCAGTCTGGGCGGAGCGGGAGGGTGTGTCAGACTCTTACTGACTAAAACCCACCCGTGTTCCTTCCGTTGCTTGTGTTGCCAGGGGCCTCGGTAACCCTTTCATACTTTTCCGCAAACCCGGCAGGCATCGTCCCTAGTGGACCCCTACACATCTATTTGAGGCGCGCGTGGAACACAACGCGCCATTGACCCGGGCCTGGTCCTTATCGGACGGTGAGCTACTCATTGCTCACCGTCCGCAATTATTTTAATACTAAGGTGAGGGTAAACACCGTGACGCTAGAGGGGGCGGCACGTGGACAGAGTCGTGTTAAGGGAAGTAACTGAAAGACGAGTCAGTCTTGTGAGGGTAACGAACGGATGCAGACCCCCAGTTCTCCTATTCGAAACTGTCGGTTTGCCCGAACTTAGAAAATAGTATGTGGACGTTATTAATATTGTTCGGTGTTAATTATTGTGCTAGTAAAAATACTTACTTATTTGCTGTACCATCGTGTTTAATTGTAAACCTGCACTATGGATTCCATACCACTGAAACGAGTTGACGACGGGGGCTATCGCTCAGTCATCGCTGACGCCGTCATATTCATTTAATTTGGTTATTTATCTCTTAGAACCATGCTTTTAACCGTTTGTGAAAATTGTACTTCGAAGGCCCATGTTCGGTTCAGAACACTGAAACATAATAGTGTTATTTATACACTCATTGACTAAAGGCCTTTTTGACATATAGATAACATAATTCGTTATAACATAGTCAGCTTACAATGTTTCCACTACTGGGACACAGGCCTCTTCTCTATGAGAGGGAATGGGCCGTAATCTACCACGCAGGCCCAGTGCACGTTAATAGATGTCACATGTCTTCGAAACTTTTGGTTCTAGGACATGCCAATTTCCTCACGATTTTTTGTTTTCCTTAACCGTTTTGACAGCAGTGGTGATGAAAAAGTTTACACAAATTAAAGCGCCTGTCTGGGTTCGAACCTACGACCTACAATTCGTAAGTCGCGGCCGTTACCACTGGGCTACCACTGCTCTCCATTATTATGCGGAAAATGTTCATTATCTTTACAAATTATAATGGTTCTAATACTCTTTAGAAAGGCTATGTTTTGTAATGCAAGTGATAACTAAATCGCTCCCCGCTTGCGCCTTATACCACTAAAACAAGGCGCATAACGTGCGCGCATTATCCTAGTACACGGCATGGCAACACCAGCACTGTGTGCTTATAGTCACGACCTGCACCCTGCACCTCTGTGCCTCTGTGCTGATCAAAATACTGAGCTGAATATTACTCCCAGGGATTTTCACCACGAAAGTAGGGAGGAAATATTGAAAAACATCGTGGCTCTAGCAGACTTTGTAAGATATTATAGGTAGAAATTTAATTATAGGAAAACACCGGCGCTATATAGTTTAAAATATTGACCAAGACATTGACGTACAAAAGTATCTTAAAAGATCTACTTACAGAAATAAATACATATACCTACAATATCTTTTTTTTAAATTATAGAATAAGTTTCGTAAATAAAAAATACTCTATGTACACGCAAGGGTTTTAGTGTTTTGTTGTGAAATCCCGACTATTTTCTGAGTGAAATATAACTCTTAATTACAAGCTGATTACAAGGCGAGTACATTGAAACATCCATTCATATAATTACAATGTGGTAACTGTAGGTATTACACTGTATTAAGTAACCTCATCATGGACAAAATCAAAAGTCATTTATTCAAACTAGGCTGAAAATCAGTACTTTTCTAACGTCAAAGTTACATAAGACAGTCCCCCAAAAATGCCCGCCCTTCACCACTTCCTAGTGCTGGGAAGAAGAAGTGGCGGAACAAACTCCCCAGCAGCACATCTGTCTGTTTAGTTATATAAACTTAATAGATATAGACAGCAACCTAGACCACGGTAAATATTTTCAACCATGTTTCCGTCACCCTCCACTAGTTTACCTCACACACCGACTTATTACGTGTTAAAATTTTATGAAAACGTCAACTTTTACAACGTTTGTAAATATGTGAGCACCATGTATCTATCACATAACTAATTTATCTGTCATCGCTTCATTTTTAATCCTTTTTTTTACATATTGTGATGTAGTAATTTTATTCTAGATGCATCGTCTTCACATATAATTATATAATCAATGTACCTATACAAAATATTGTAAAACGTTTTAAAAGAGTAACGGTGGAGTTTCTAGCCCATTTTTCTTCATACGAAACTACCTTTTGGAATGGACAACTAGAATCACTTCTGTTTTTCTGAAAATTTTGACGATCAAAAGTGCCTTTTATGTGCCTATTTGAAATGAATGATTTGACTTTGACCACCAGAAAAACTATTAAACTAACTATCAAAATAAATATCTAAGAAATTTTTCCCTCAACTTAGTGCAGTATATAGCATAGTGCCGGCTATGTGTTGCTACGTGTTATATATTGTAAATTGTAAGGAGGAGGCACAAAGGAGGTATAAATTCCCTGTATCGAGACTACCAGGAAATCATAGGCACAAAAGTGAAGAGGCCTACACTCAGCAGTGACTTGAAAAAGGCTACCAATTATTGGGAGTACGTAGCAAGCTCAAACACTTAGCCTGATCCGGAACAAATAGCTACAGGCCATCTAATATTGGTTCCGGAGGATCAAACACCTTAAGCACAAGCTCCGTACTCAGGATACCAATGGCACTATGATAGGTACATAATTTATGTTTCGGTGGATAGATCGTTATGGTAAAACTAAAAGTTGATGTGACGTCAAGATTTAAGCTGATTCAGATTTGTTTGACTAACTTTTGACAAAACATGAAAAATAAGTAATAGTAAAGGTATTTGTCGCAAGTGCTCCTAATGAGCATGAGGTTCTGGGTTCAACTTACAGGTCAGGAAAAGTGTTATATTAAGTTTTTCCAAATGGAATTTCTCAGTAGCAGCCCGGAGTTTGGATTTATGCCCGGTCTATGGCACTAGGCTCGACCCCAATTATGAAATGTGAGGTGTGAAATGTGGGTGTACTTAGATACACCTCTATCTAATTACAGGCGTCATATTATATTATTTTAGGTCTGTTTTGACGGTGAAGGAAAACATCGTCAGGAAACCGGCATGTCCTAGAACCAAAAATTCGAAGACATGCGACATCTACCAACCCGCACTGGCCCCGCGTGTTGGATTACAACCCCCACCCTTTCGAAGAGAGGAGCCCTGTTTCCCAGCAGTGGGAACATTATTGGCTGATTATGATGAGGTCTGTTTTATTACATACAAAACACGCAGAAATATCAATCATATCAATTTTTGTTTAAATATTTAATATTAAAGATACCATTTTTTTTAAAGAATCATATTCTCGAGCAACGACCATAGTAGGACAACAACCTTGACCCCTAATCTCTACGACCAACACCATAGTTATTTAAATAGGCCTCCATCAGAAAGGACAACCATTCACATTGAACATAATCTGTTCAGTGTGAATGGTTGAATGAATTAATTAATTTATTTAACCATTTATGTATACAAATACATACACAGACAAGAAGAAAAGAACAGAAAAATACGTACAAAGGTGATACTTATTTCTAAAGAGATCTCATCCTGCGATAGGATACTAGACAAAGAGATGTAGACACCGTGTGTAAGAGTAGAAGAGAAAATATAATACATAAAATCAATAACAATTCAAATACTAAACTAAAATAAATCATCATCATCTGCCTAGACTTTTCCCAACTACATTGGGGTCGGCTACCAGTCTAACCGGATGTAGCTGAATACCAGTATTTTACATGGAGTGACTGCTTATCTGACCTCTGCAACCCAGTTACTGGGTAAAACGATACCCCTTGGTGAGACTGGTTGTCAGACTTTCGAGCTTCTGACGACCCGTAACGACTGTCAAAGATCAACGAATAACAGCCGGGACCAACGGCTTAACGTGCCGTCCAAGGCACGGAGGGGTCTTGGTATGTAAAGATGGTCACCCATCTACGGACCAACCGCGGTAAGCGTAGCTTAACCTGAACGATTAACCCGTGTGGCTGTTATTATTTAAACACAAGCCCCTCACTAAACTGAAATAAATAATACGAGAATATATTAACAAAAATACATGACAAAAATAAATCAAACACTACAAAATATACAATGGGCGTAACGCTTAATATACAATAGCCTTATCGCTTTCTGCCATCTTTTCCAGGCAACCATGGGATGGACAGTGATTTGCCTGGACATAAAGTGGGGCTGTCGTTGGTGTAAAAAATAAATAAATACAATATACTAAAATTGATACACATATATATATATCCTAAATAATATATACATAAATACATACATATTAAATGTATAAGCAACGAAAATAAATAAAGACTATAGATAATTACAGTTACGAGAACAAGCTCACAGCGACAAGTAATGTTCCTTTACGAGTCTTTTAAATGCGAGTAACGATTGCGCGCGTTTTATTTGAACTGGCAAAGCATTCCACAAACGTGTGGCCTGGACAGTAAAGGATTTGTCGACGAACGTTGTGGAATGCATAGGCATTTTAAGCTTCAAGTTATCTGATGACCTTAAAGATTTCGTGTGGGAGTCGCCAAGAAACTAGAAACGTTCCTTGAGATAGAGAGGGGTGGAAGGGGAAAAGAGAACATTATACAAAAGGGAAAGAATATGAGCATTCCGGCGAAGGTATTCTCTCATATTATTTGTTTTATTGTATTAAGTGAATTGTTTTTGATTTTATGTATTCTATTTTCTCTTCTACTCTTACCCCATACATACATACTTCTAAATTACATATCACTAGAACATTAATAATTATAATATACTTTAAAATAATAAATACAAACGCAACTATGACGAAGTGGAACGTTCGTTGAAAAGTGTTCTTTCACACTTTTTTTTAAATACTGCAAATCGTTTGTCAATCCCTAATGTCCAGCGGAAGTGAATTTCATAACCACACCGCGTGCACATTGAAGGATTAGGAGTAGAAGTCATAATCAAAATCTATAAAACAATTTCTCGCAGAATATTGATAAATCATCCTATTTATCAAACCTTAATTTATTTTGAAACAGTTAAGGCGCAGATGTATTTATTTATTTATTGATTTGCTAACATGTAAAACACTTGTCAGCCATGCATTAATATCTCGTGAGTAACTAATCGGTACTCAGTATTAAAACATGCACCCTTTTAATGGTTCCGTAGTAAACAAGGTTCCATCTGTCTGTCTGTCCCTGCTGTAGCTCAGAGACGCTTAGTACTAGTAAACTCTAATTTGGCATAGGTATACATACTAATTACGCCGACAAAGTGGTAAAATTTATTTGCTTAAACATGTGTCATACATAAAAGAAAGACATGCTTGTGAGATGGTAACAACATTATTGGATACAGACATGTTTGCCTTAAGATGTGACGTGCAAATGTCAAGAAATATTATTAATTACAACAGTATCTTAAAATAACAATAAATAAATTAACCGCTAAAATCCCACTGACACTCATGAATAATAATAATATTTTGAAAAAATTGTATTGTAATGTTGTTATAAACTTATACTACACTTTTACTATTATCAATAATTATATCTGTGATTTTTTTCAAATATTCATATTTTCGTTACTAAAAATAAATATTCCCTTTGAAACCGAACGGCCGCGCGGCGTGAGTGCGACACGCATCTGCAATTTACGGGCGAATGACGTCACTAGTAGTAAGTTTGTGTGAAAACACACCAACTTACAACTCCCGTACGGTCGTCGGTTTTTCTACTCTCGTAGGAAAACCTAGAGAGCGTTTTTGACGACGTAAGGACAAACCCCGCTGTCGTCACTTTCATGACAGCCGTCACTGCGGCCACCATTCTTCTAGGAAGTCGTACCTTAAACGACCAATTACGTTCGACCCTATTGACCACAGGAACAAGTCAATTTTTGCTATATAATGTTAACGGTACCATAACTAAGATTGGCTACAATTCTGCTGAGGTAGTTATCTTTATGGACACGTAAAGTTTATAGTGTGTGAACCTGGCTTTACGATGTCACCACAGCTTGTTGGGATGTGTGTGTTGAGGGTTTTACGAGATTAGTAAGGTTACCGAGAAATAAGGTGTAGGGGTGAAAACCTACCTGCCGGGATCGCGGGAAGGTACTTATGGGTCACCGAGGCCCCCGCAACACAGGCAACAGGAAGGAATACGGGTGGGTTTTAGTCAGTAAGAGTCTGACACACCCTCCTGCTCCGCCCAGGATACCTTATGAACGGTGACGGTCGCATAAAACGTTTGAAAAAGCTCAAAAAAAGCTCAAAGCTCTTCAGAGGATTTTTTTTCCATTCAAGTAAATCTGATTCCCTTTTTTACTACAATTATTGAATTAACTTCATGTGTTTTCCATTAAATAGTTAAGTTTGTCTTCTTTTATTCTATATTTGTTTTTTGATTTATTAAAATATATGTAGGTAAGTATCGTAACTTGTTGCCACCTACTCTTCTGTAGTCTCTGCCCACCCCCCTTTAAAAGAAGGCGTGAGTTTATATATGTATTCAATAATAATAATAACAATAATAAGAAGAATAATCCGTTTATATCAACCTACAGAAAGCTGCCATCTTAAACACCTGGAGAATAGTTAGGAAATTCTAGCAACTAGAGGAAGAATCCATCCTCATCTTAAATACACCACACGATGCATTTACTTGGTTTTAGCCCGTAAATGTAGCTAAAACCAGCCTAAAAGCTGAGAAAAATACACTCCCGAAAATAATAATAATAATATTCATTGACATAAATGAAGCAAAAATTTTTATGAATTCCCTAGCTCCTGCGCTATGAAACGGATTGGCAATTACATCTCGGGAAAACTAAAATATTCCACGTTAATCTTCCCAACTCAGCAAGAAACTTTCGTCGCAAAATCTTCCAAAATACAAACAGCAAAATTCAATAAAATACAAACAACAAATTTTAATATAAATATAGAAAGCGACACAATATCGTAAGTTTTGGAGCAAAAACTAACTAATTAGCAGCGTTAAGTTTGAGAAAGTTCGCACTTCATTACCGAACGGCTTGTTACTAACTCTGGGAAAAAGCGGGCTGGAGATAATTTTATTTTCTTGTTCATTTATTCACTAACTGTGCCCACGAATTTACTTTGGTACTTTAAATCCTAATTAATATTATAAATACGAAAGTGAATTTGTTTGTTACGCTTTCACACTAAAACAGCTGAACGGATTTAGGTGAAATTTGGCGCATGAGTAGACCATGAGCTGTATTAGGACATAGGATACTTTTTATCTTGATATTCCTACGAGATCAAGACTTATGTGGGTGAAACCGCGGGGCGCAGCCAGTAGTAAATAAATCAAGGTTATATTTCCCTGGTAGACAGAAATGACAAAAGTTATTTTGCCATTTACAATAATAGCATAATCAGCCTATTAAAATCAAAATCAAAAGTCTCATTTATTCAAACTAGGCTGAAAATCAGCACTTTTCGAACGTCAAAGTTACATAAGACAGTCCCCTAAAAATGCCCGCCCTTCACCACTTCCTAGTGCTTTAGCAGGGAAGAAGAAGTGGTGGAACAAACTCCCTAACAAACTCCCTCCTATAATGTTCCCACTACTGGGACACAGGCCTCCTCTGAGGGACTGAGCCGTAATCCACCACGCGGGCCCAGTGCGGGTTGGTAGATGTCACATGCCTTCGAATTTTTGGTTCTAGGACATGCCGGTTTCCTCACGATGTTATCCTTCACCGTTTTGAGAGCAGTGGTGATGAAATAATTTACACAAATTAAAGCGCCTGTCTGGGTTCAAACCTTACGACTTACAACTCGTAAGTCGCAGCCGTTACCACTGGGCCACCACTGCTCTTATGATAATAATCGTATGTAAATTGTAATACTTTTTGCGACCACTAGACTTACGTGCTACGAGTACATTTATCTATATTTCCATCTCGTGCCGTTCGATGTGTTATTTACAAATAGCAAAGCAAACAAAGCTTTAGAGGCGAAATGTATCCATAAAAATAATGAGCAATTCTCTGACTTTACATCATAAAAAACCGGCCAAGTGTATGTCAGACCACGCAAAATGAAGAGTTCCGTAGTTGGGATGAGTTTATCATAAAATAAAAAAGTTTATTGCAGAAACTTATAAATAAATCTTACATAGGGACCTCCTTCTGCCGGGGTCGCGGGAAGGTACTAAAGGGTCACTGAGGCCCCCGGCAACACAGGCAACGGAAGGAATACGGGTGGGTTTTAGTCAGTAAGAGTCTGACACACCCTCCCGCTCCGCCCAGAGCTTAGAAGTTATTTGATGATTTCCCACCCTCAAAAAAAAAAAAAAAAAGGGTTGCTTGGTCATGTTGAGAGGATGAATGAAAGGCGACTTACAAAAGGTATTTACAAGGCAGTCGTAAGTGGAACTATCGGGAGGAGACGCCCCAGAACGTATTAAAATAATTATTGCATAAAAGGCCGTATTCTTTTTTATTGTGTTGTTAGGAGCTTAATTTTGTTAGACCCCAAAGGACCCTAAACCTACGTATTTGATATTAATTTCAATTTGATACCTCCACGCGAAAAAGGGTCTTGACAGACTGACAGACAGACAGACGGACAACGCAGTGATCCTATAAAGTTCAGTTTTTCCTTTTGAGGTACAGAACCCTAAAAATGTATCTTGAATTCTTCTTTTTTATTAACCGACTGCCTCAGGAGGGTAATGTTTTTCGAGAGTATGTATGTATGTATGTATGTACGTCTATTTCTTTGGCACGCTCTGTAGACTAAACGGCTTGATGGATTTTAACATATGAGGTGTCCTTAGATTCGTCTTAATTGTGGGAGTGACATAGGCTATATAATATTTATAAATTGCATCTGCAAATACAAAAAAAGGAGAGGAAGTTTTTTTTTTAATTAATTGCAACAATATTGGTATCAAATAAAAGCTAGTAATGAGTAATTTTCAAATATATATGTTAATAAAACTAAAAAGCTTGAAATAAAATCAATTATTTAAAAAACAAAAAACCCGACTGCAAAAACACAACTGAAAAGGGAAAAACAAGCATTATAATCTATACAATATAATTTTGGTCGTATAATTTTTGCAGGCGGGGACAGTCGAATAATCTGAAATATGGAGTAACTTTTGATTGTCCCCGCCGTAATTGATTTTATTGATGCCACTTAATTGCGAAACCAACGCTGTCCTATGCTAGAATATCTGCTCTGTTGTTACTACATAAGTTTACTACATTTGTACCATAGACTAAAAATGCGCCAACTCAGCCTTTTTCCCGCAAACAAAAGCAAGCATAAACAACAAACCGAGAAAATTCTACTTAGCACGAAGAAGTTGCTCTATTTTACTTTAATTTACCTCTTGAGTTTTCGAGGAAGAACTGTGAACATTCCTGCTTACCCCGCGAAGTAATTTACGCGCCATCACGTCTGTTTTCTGTTCGTCTTTCTGTTTTCCTACTTAATCACGTCTTATAGGCTTCAACTTAGGGAGTTCAACTTAAAACAAACAAGAGGGT
Organism: Atethmia centrago; assembly: GCA_905333075.3. Taxonomy (NCBI): domain Eukaryota; kingdom Metazoa; phylum Arthropoda; class Insecta; order Lepidoptera; family Noctuidae; genus Atethmia; species Atethmia centrago. The sequence continues at coordinate 4,789,174 of HG995373.1, read as the reverse complement.
ATTTTTAAGCCAATCCTATGAATATTCAGTGTTGTTGTTTATAACTTTTTGTGTGATAAGTCAAGCGTGCAAGATAATGGTTTAGGAGAGGAATGCTGAATGTCTCTAATATTATAATATTTAAGTCCTTTCTAAGTCGTCACACATGGCTTTGGTTTTCATTCTGAGGGAAAACAAAAGTAGCTATGAAGCTTGGGTAGGTAGGTTATACGAGTATAAGGATGTTATTCTTTAATTTCCGGGGGAATATTGCTGGAATTATGCTGAAGATAGACTTCAGCATTTATGCGAAGGTGTTTCGTGATCTCCTCACGTCATGAAAAAGGAATTAATATTCCTTTTTCATGACGTCCCGAAATAAAACTGCTTTTTGTGAATAAAAAAAATACCGGGACTGACTGCCCAGTACGCTGGACCACTTCCTGCTTTAAGGGTTCCGTACCCACCGGACCCTCCGGAAACTCCGCTGTCAGTCCGTCCGTCTGTCACAGGGCGATATCTTTTGAACCGTAATAAGTAGACACTTGAAATTTTCAGACTGTATACTACAATGGCCGCTTTAACAACAAATAATAAAAAAAACTAAAAAAAATGAAGGGGGTGTTTTTAGTAAAGTATTAAAAAGTAAGTACTAACCTACTAGACTAAGTACTAACAATAAATAGTTTCGGTGTTACGAATTCGCGTACCGACCCACGTATGATTACCAATACCAGGATTTGAAACTATTTATTTTGATAACTATGTATTGGTGATACCGAGCACCAAGTTCGCTTTAGAACGGTATTGGAATGGTGTTGAAACTACACATTTATTTTGATAACTATGTGTCGAAGACACCAAGCACCGAGTCGGTTTAGATATTGCAATAGTTTTGAAACTATGTATTTCATTAGGTGATACTCAGCTCGGGTTCAATATTTGAACGTTTGGTCGGTATTCAAAATAAGTTGAAATAAAAATAATTTTTATATTTTTGAGTACTTAAATTAACTTTTTTCATACTTTATCTAGGCTTAGGAAAGGCTACAAATTAGTTCAGCCTTGATTTCCAGTTCGTAATATTTCGGCAGCTCTCGGCTCGGTCCGCCCGCGGACTGTATCGGGTATCAATCGGGTGTTTTCGCTAATACTCGCCCTCGGTAATTGGTTATCGTGTTAAAGACAATAAATAGTATAACGCAATACATAGTTTTTGTGGAAGCCAATACATGGTGAAGGGCGGGCATTTTTGGGGGACTGTCTTATGTAACTTTGACGTTCGAAAAGTGCTGATTTCAGCCTAGTTTGAATAAATGACTTTTGATTTTTATTTTGATATTGATACAAAGTTATTGAAACTATTTATGGTATATACCACACATCTACACTAAAACCCGACTACTGAAATATCACGCTCTAAAAAGTATGAAACAAGAAAATATTCCCATCTGAGATTGTTAAGTACAAACTATTCAATATTTATCGTCTATTAAAAAAAATACTTACACGTAATATATTTTAATGTATTTAAAACATATTCGTAATGATGATCAGAGGATAGCCGTGGTCGTATTCACTTTGTCCAAAAGCTTATGATCGCTTACTACTTACTGTGCAAATGTATTGACCAATGATACCTCATTTGTCAAATTATTATGATAAGTAGTTTAGAACATACATTAAACATACATACATAAATATCGGTCAAAATAATAACCCACCTGTTTGCTTCGCCGTTGTCAGCTAATTTTTTGTAATGTAAAATATGTATGTACGGAATGTATGTATGAGATACGGAAGCCTTCGTGTGCGGACTATAAGTATTTCAGAAATATATCAGCGCTGATTTGCTGGATTCATTTTCACCTCTACTGAACGTTACTTCTCCTGACAAAGTTTATTGTTTATATGTATGTATGTATGTATATATCTATATATTTATTCTTGTATTGTATCGGAACTTTCGAGTTATCTATTCCTTATATGTTGCACCTGCCATGTTTCTCCTCTGCAACAACCTTTTTTATTTTGGGTGGAAAATTATCAAATAAGTTCTCCCGCTCTGGGCGGAGCGGGAGGGTGTGTCAGACTCTTACTAACTAGGACCCACCCGTGTTCTTTTCGTTGCCTGTGTTGCCAGGGGCCTCGGTAACCCTTTCGTACTTTCCCGCAACCAGACAGGCATCGGCCCTAGTAGACCCCTACACTTGTGCAGACATCTCTTTAAGGCGCGCGTGGAGTACACCGATGCATGTTGCACCTGCCATGTTTCTTCTCTGCATCACCCTAAGGTTGACTGGTAGAAAATGCCTAAGGCATTACGTCCGCCTTTGTACAGTATTTTTTACCTGTGCATACAGTTTTAATAAATAAAAAACAAATAAATAAACTATACAAGACGTATACGTTGTTACAATATAACCACTGAAACATCTACACGTAACAATATTTAGTAAAATAAAGATCTATAAATTAAATAAAGCAATAATTTATTGTTTTCCTAACCTTACTTTCTTCGACATACTTCAAAACAATCTTCTTCTTCTAAGTTAAGTAGAGTCAGCAGTATAATAACAGTATGTTGTAATGTAGCGGATAAGCAAAAACGAGTTGTTGTTTTGACAGAACAATGGATTTATTGCTCCCTAAACTGCTTAGGTCTGTGTTGGAGAAGCATGTCACCCAGAGTGATGCGAAGCGATAATGTTTTGTGCTAATATAGGCACGAGCTATACGGGAATAACTGATACCATACTTACGGTAAAAAATGAACCAGTCGGCAAATTGTTTTTTATTTACCCGACTGCCTCAGGAGGGTACTGTTTTTCGAGAGTATGTATGTATGTATGTAAGCATGTATGTATATATGTGTATTTCTTTTGCACGCTCTGTAGCCTAAACGGTTTGATGGATTTTAACATATTATGAGGTATCGTTAGATTTGCCTTAATTGTGGGAGTGACATAGGTTTTATTATATTTATGTAATGCATTTGCAAATACAAAAAAAAAAGGAGGGGAAGGTTTTTTTGAAATAAATTACAACAATATTGATATCAAATAAAATGAGTCAATTTCATATATATATATATATATACCTTTATATTAATAAAACTAAAAAGCTTGAAATAAAACAAATTATTTAAAAAGCAAAAAACCCGACTGTTAAAACACATAGGTCGCAGGCCAAACCAATAACCTGAAAAATGGTGTAACTTTTGTTCTATAGATTATAATGCTTGTTTGTCTCTTTTCAGTTATGTGTTTTAGCAGTCAGGTTTTGTTTTTGTTTGTTTAAATTCATAAATGATAAAAGTGGTGATCCGAAACAGCTCAGAAACTGAAAATAAACTGAAAGACATTTGAGGATTTCGTTCGTTCGTAGTTTTTGTTTTTTTTTACACCCTCGGCAGTGTGCTTTATTATTTTTTTACACCCTCGGCAGTGTGCTCTATAATTTTTTTTGCACCCACGGCATTGTGCTCTATAATTATTATTTTTTTACACCCTCGGCAGTGTGCTCTATATTTATTATTTTTTTACACCCTCGGCAGTGTGCTCTATATTTTTTTTTGCACCCACGGCATTGTGCTCTATAATTATTATTTTTTTACACCCTCGGCAGTGTGCTCTATAATTATTATTTTTTTACACCCTCGGCAGTGTGCTCTATAATTTTTTTTTGCACCCGCGGCACAGTGCTCTATAATTAATTTTGCTGACAAGCTTATTTTATTACCATAACATAACGTAGCATCACGCCTATTTTCCCCGAAGGGTTATGCAGAGGTCACCTGTAGTAGGTACTTGCACCCACATTTCACCAGTTATGTTTAAGTCCCATGTAATATGGGGTGCGCGTATTGCTATCAACCGGGCACAAATTCAGACACCAGACTGCTACTGAGAAATTCCAGATGGAAAATCCAATAACACTTTTTCCGACCCGGAAATCGAACCCAGGACCTCATGCTCAGGAGTAGCGCTTGCGACCTTATGTGACCAACAAGGCAGTCTAAATATTATGGCAATAAATGATAAATATTATATCGACGGTTAAAAGGTAATTGGGCATAAGCGACATTTTGGTCGAAAATGAGTTATGAATGCCATCCTACTTAAAAAAAGAGATTAAGTAGGATGGCATTCATAATTAATTTTCGATTAAAATGTCGCTTATGCCCTATTACCTTTTAACCGTCGATATGATTATTTCTGATAGTAGGTTTGAACAAACACTTTTACACGTCAATTATATTTTAAAAACTAGATTACTACTAAAACACTAGAGGTCGGCGTTTCCTATCTGACAACTCTAAGAAGAAAGGCCTCGAGAGGTCACATTCTCTTTTAAAGGTTTCTGCAAAATCGAGCGAAATCACGGGCGCGACACGCATATTGCTGCATGTCGCGCCCGCGATATCGCCCCAGTCTGTAGAAGCCTTAAAGTCCAGACTTATTCTTGGTCAGATCATGTGAAGACCATGTAGATTGGTGTCTGAAATGGTGTTTTGAGGAAAGAACCGCACAGATTTGAGTGGACCGGTCTAGTCAGTGCATGCATTCGTCACCAGTTTATTCGTTGAGCTCAACGAATAAACTGTAATTTATAGAAAGCAATAGCCCCGCTTCGTCTACAACAAATCCCAAACGAACTTGTAACAAGAAACAGATCAAGTTGCAGCAACGTGCAATACAACTTGGCTGCTCGCCACCGTAGCAAACAGATTAGGAACATTAATACTGCAGTTTGTCTTACGTGTAACGTGGTAGGACTTTCGGTAGCGTGATCTGTGCGCTGTTTGTTAGGCTGTATCAATGCTGTTAGTGGAAGAGTGGCTTTAGAATTTATGAGGATGTTCTGTTAATCTTATTGGTATAATTTTTGTAAGTACTTGTGTCTGTTTTGGATACAACTGTCTAGGCAGCAATTGGGTTAGTTTTATGTTGATATTTTTCGGAATTATGGACGAGTTTTGAGGAGCTGTATAGAGAATTTAATACTGGCTTAATGGTTTAAGAGTTTATTTTACCTTAGTTAATATTACTATCGTTCAACTAGTATACAATTGTCTGGACAGCAAACGTAATTGAGTGGCAATGCCGTCTTTTTTTTAAACTAAGGGCGTTGTGTTGTTAGGCGTCAAAGTGGAAATCGCACTCGATTGTCGATTGTACTGTCAGCAATCTAAGTTTTTAAATATTTACAGAAATATTTTTTCTTAAAACTTCAATAGTGTCTTCTTGAGATTCAATGGTGAAGATTGAAATAAAACTGCACAGGGAGTTAAAAGAGTGTCATTTGGAATTTAATCACGTGCATAATCTTTTCAATGTTTAACAATTAAATTTTACTACACTTTTTGGTTTATAGATAATTAAATAAAAATTACAGTCAAAGTTATGGAATCAACACTTACATGACAAAGAGAAAGTATTATAAACTACTCTCATAACTGGTAAAATATTTAAAAAAATCTTTTGTTTATTAGGAAAAGATTCCTTTTATTATAATATGTAAGCCAGGTAGCAAAAACTATCACAACTGTCATGAGTTGGTGAGATTACAGATAGAGTTTTAATTGAGTTATAGTTAGTAAGAGTGTGCATGTTTCTGTCCAATAATACCTTTTTTGGTTAAATTTCAAACGAAATGCCGCAAAGGGCGAATAGGTACACAAAAATAATTATTTAAAAGTTAATTTTCTACTCGCCCCTTTAATTTAATCGCAAGGGGCAAGATCCAAGGGGTGAGCGGAGCCGAAACCCTTGTCTGGAGCTGTCTGGGAAAACTAAAACCACCATTTGAGAAGCTCATAATAACGCGATTGTGATGATCTGCATCATTGGCAAAAACCGACATTAATGAAGGTTTAGAAAAAAAGTATACCTAAATAAAAAATAAAAATAAATAAATGTCATATTGTCTCCTGAATTAAAATTGGTTAAGGGGTCGGGTAATCGCCGTTGACCTTGGCCATACAAATGTGTGCCAAGCTCACGCCACGCCGCACCAATCTGTTTCAAAGGGAATATTTATTTTTAGTAAGAAAAATATGAATATTAATAAAAAATCACAAATAGAATTATAGATAATAAAATAGTCTGTTTATACAAACAAAAAACAAGAAAATATCTAAGTAGTTTGAAATTAATATCGTTTTTTATGCTTTGGGTAGACATTATTTCCTGAATTTATTTCATAAAGTATTTTACTACTATTTTTATTTTTTTTCACGGACTTTGTTGTCAAAAAAGTGCAAGCCGCTTTTCAAGACATGCGACACTTAATGACACAATCCGCCGGTCTCTTGCCAGCAACAATGTGCCTGCTCTTCTTGAGCCGACTGGCATTGTCAGAGATGATGGCAAAAGACCTTATGGTGTGTCTTTGGTCCCGTGGAGTTTGGGACGGATGCTTGTGTGGGTCGCTACCTGTGTAGACACACTGGCACCGTCCCACCTCCAACGGACTACTTCTAAATCGGATGCAGCGGCAGAAAGTGCCGAAAATTTGAAAGTTGGAGGCCTTGGCAGAGAGTACAACTTTGTGCACTTTGGCGTCGAGACCCTCGGTCCGTGGGGTCCCAGTGCGCATAAGTTATTTGCGGAAATCGCAATAGACAAATATAGAGATCCACAAAAGGAATGAATGAAAGGCAACTGCATGCAGATGAGATGAGAATGCTAAGAGGGATGTGTGGTGTGACACGAATGGATAGAAAATGTAATGAGTACATAGGAGGAAGTCTGAAAGTGGCACCGGTAACTGAAAAGTTGTGCGGAAATCGGTTGTCATGGTATGGGCATGTAATGCGGAGGAATGAGGAAAATGTCGTGAGGAAAGTCTAGAATATGAATGTCGATGGCTATAAGAGTAGGGGAAGACCAAAGAAACAATGGATGGACTGTGTGATAGATGATATGGCTAGAAGAGGGTGACTACCGAGATTACGACTAATGTAGAAGTATGGAAGAAAGCGACATGTTGCGCCGACCACAAATAAATTGGATTAAGGGCAGGAGAATGATGAGACAAATATAGAGATACAAATATAGAAATAAATAGATTTAAGAAAATAGTGGTGGCCCAATGGTAAAGGCCCCGACTTACGAGGTGTATGTCGTGGGTTCGAACCCAAGCATGCACATTTCCTTGTGTAAACAATTTAAATACCACTGCTCTCAAAACGGTGAAGGAAAACATCGTGAGGAAACCGGCATATCCTACTCGTAGAACCAAAAAATCGAAGACGTGCGACATCTACCAACCCGCACTGGGCTCGCGTGGTGGATTATAGCCCACTCTCTCTCGATGAGGGGAGGCCTTCCCAGCAGTGGGAACATTATAGGCTGATTATGCAGACAAATATACGAACCGGACAGGTGCGAGTTGAACTCGTGTGGTGAGGGTTCCGTACAATTAATCTGTTATAAATATCATGTTTAACGAAACGAAAGGCACGAACGAATTAACATTGTAATTGAAAAGCATGTTCTCGCATACATTCCGACTGCTAATGTAAGTTTGTACGCGTTTATTTTAACACTATAGACTTCTTATTGGTTTTCCTGTAATCCATAAGTAAAGAACCAGATTCTGTATTTTTTTCAAAATTTTCCGCAAAAGTTCGGGAATTAAGGGGGGAATAGTCAATTTTCATCCATTTTCTTAAACAGATTTTAAATTATAAAAAAAAAATTGAGACCCTCACAACAAGCACTTTCATTTGATGTCTCACAACACAAGGTACAGTTTGCAAAACTTTTTTTTTAATTTTCTATTTTGCTTCCCAAAAGTGACCCTAAGACAGTGATATTCAAAATTCATTTATTTACGTTACACGTCCGAGTTGGGGTCATAGAAATCCATATGTGTACCAAATTTTAACTTAAGCGTGACAGACGGACAGACAGACAGACACACGAGTGATCCTCTAAGGGTTCCGTTTTTTCATTCGGACGTATGGAACCCTAAAAACAATTAATATTGTTAATAAAAACCTCCCAACACTGAACTCCGTACAGTCTACAACGCAAGTTTAAATCACTGCGAACTTTACTAATCTCGCGACAGAACTTGGACCCGCTGGTACTGGGTTCGAATAAAAAAGGCTAAGTTTCAGTTACAGCCATAAAGAGGATAAGAGGAAATGAGGGTTCAGGGGTGAGTAAAATTGTTTGTCGGTTTGTGCATGAAAATGTTTGAAAATAATTGAAAAGTTGCAAAATCTTAATTGAAAAGTTGGAAAATCTTTATAAAAAGTTAGAATTAGGTTGTTTTTTTTTTACTTATTGCTTAATGCTTATTTACGATAAACCACAAATAGGCATCCTAACTAATCCTAATCCTAATAAAAATCTAATAAATAAAAACCTAATAATAAAAATCACTTTCGCATTTCTAATATTAGTATATTAGAAATGCGAAAGTGATTTTTTTTTGCTTCGCATTCACGCTAAAACGGCTGAACAGATTTGGATGAAATTTGTCTCAGGGGTAGACCATGACCTGGATTAGGACATCAGATACTTTTTATCCATATATTCACACGGAAACGAGACTTACGCGTGAGAAACCGCGGGGTGCAGCTAGTCCTTACTATTATTATAAATGCGAAAGTGAGTTTATTTTGTTTATTTGTTTGTTACGCTTCACTCTAAAACGGCTGAACGGATTTGAATGAAATTTGGCACATAGGTAGACCATAATCTAGATTAGAACATAAAACACTTTTTATCCCGATATTCTTATGGGACTTATGCGGGTCAAACCGCGGAGCGCAGCATTATATAACTGCGAAAGTGAGATTGTTTGTTAGACTTTGACGCTAAAACGACTAAACAGATTTGGATAAAATTTTGCACATGGGTAGATCATGATCTGGGTTAGGACAAAGAGTACTTTTTATACCGATATTCTCACGGAATCGAGACTTATGCGGGTGAAACCGCTGGGCGCAGGTAGTAATCTAATAATTGTAAGTATCTAATAATATGATGAGTTACATTTATTTTTACCAAAGTAGATCGGAGCAGGCTATGAAAACACATTATATTGGTCCCGTTATTTATATTAAATTGTGAACTATTTCTTTATATTAGGTAACTCGTATCACATTTCGGTAGTACGATTTGATATATTGCCTACTTTTAGTTAATACCTTCAAGTAGGTTTTTAGTCGAAGGAAATTCTGTCACACATGGGTGACAGACCGACATGATTATAGAAAAGAAGACATAACATAAATATAACATCGTAATCCTCGAGTTTAGGCAGAGATGTAAGTAATATTTACTTCAAAAACCAAGCAAACTCGCTGTATCAATCTACTTAACTAAAGACAATGTTTATAGGAGTGACTGTTATTGGATTATACGTATATATCCCATCGCGCGGCTGCACTCCTATAGAATTATTGCCATTACGTCCATTGTCCTTTATTAAATTTGAACCCAACACGTAACCCTTCTTCCAACCATTCTGTTTCTTGGAGACAGTATTATTTCGGATTACGCAAGATTATATTTTAGGATATCGCTCTTAAGCTGATGGCGCGACCGGCGCCATCTTGTTTTTTGAATACGATCCAAGTGACATTACCCAAAACAACTGCACAAATGTTTACCAACAACCCCCCCCCCCCCCCCCCCGTCTCGTCATTCGACTGCCAAAGGCCTCGTAGCAGTGTACTTGAATAATACTTCAGAGGGTTCTCGTTTGGCAAGGTTTGCATTCTAATCTCAGTCTTAATCTGTCAAAAATACCTCTAATTTCCGTAAATTGTTTACACCGTTACAATTTTAAAATAATATTTTGCTTAAATCTAAGCTTAGTGTAAAAATCTCTAATAGGTTAACACCGTATGCCCGCCCCATAAACGTAATAACTATGTAGGGGAGGGTGGGGCAAAATGAGGCTCGGGGCACAACGGGAAGTTAGCTTGTGTGCGTGGCACCCACGCGTATAGAAGTCGACAGCGGCGCCATTCGTTCGTTGTTCAGTCGCCGCACGTGAGTCAGAGCAAGCGGAACGTATCGGTGCGTGTTTTAGTGTCGTGGCTAACAAAAACAGTTTTTGAGCGTATTGTTATTTATTTTCATATAATATACTCTTGTGTAGTGAGGTAAGTACATGACCTGCATTAACTTTTATACCATGTGTCAGAGGGAGTGGAATTAACCTATTCAAATTATAATTTGTTTTTGATCACTTCTGTTGAGGTTACAAATGGCCGACCAATTTGAAAAAAGTAATGTTTGGGGCAAAATGAACGGGGCATTATGGGATGGTATCCCATTTTGCCCCTCTCACAGAGGCAATTTTAATATTTTAATATTTACGCTGGCGATAGAGGACATTTTTATTTCTCTTAGTAAGTAGGTCGGTATCTAATTCGTTTACTGGATTTATAATTATTATATTAAAAGTCCTTTTTCTTTATTTACAGTCATTATGGTTCGTACCTACAAAAGAAAAACGAATCGACAAAAATGGGACGAGGCAGACATGAGAAGAGCAGTGTCGGCTGTACTACTCAATAGAATGGGGTTTCTCAGGGCTTCTGCTAATTATACTGTGCCAAAATCAACTTTAGAACGACGAGTACAAAAAGCTCGCCAGTCCCAGAATGCAGATACAGATTCGAAAAATGACTACGGGAAAAAAGGTTTAGGGCACTTCAAACCAGAGTTTACAAAAGAGCAAGAAGAAGAGTGGCCACTTATGTAAAAATTATGCAATCCCGATTATTCGGAATTACTGGGACAGAGCTAAGGATACTAGCTTTCCAACTAGCTATAAAAAATAATATCGAGAATCCCTTTAATCGAGAAGATGGTATGGCAGGGAAGGACTGGCTTAGTGGGTTTCTAAAACGCCATCCAGATATATCATACAGGCAACCAGAACCAACTTCTGCGGCTAGGGCGATGGGATTTAATAGAGTCGCTGTAAATAGCTTTTTTGATCTATTAGAAAGTGTTGTGGATATACATGCACTGACTGCAGATAGAATGTATAACGTGGATGAAACGGTTGGGCACACAATTCCTGCGCCGGAGTAGACGATGATGATGACGAGGCACACATTTGTGCACAATGTTTGCCTGACTAAATTGTATCTTCATTTTGCCCCTTTACTAAATTGTATCTTAATTTAACACTTGGTGATTAGGCCTAAAAGTACAAATTAAAATAATGAAAAAGCATATACTCGTAACTATTGTTTCTAATTAAAAAGTTTATTAAAAATATTGTTGATTTCGAATACTAGATTTTTTTTACTTAAGTATCCCATTTTACCCTACCTTCCCCTACTACGAGTATAGTGCCACAAGCGCTATGCGATAAAATTAATAACTAAGTAGGAAAACAAAAGAAACAAGTTCAAAGTAAGCTGATATAATAATAATAATAATGTATTTAATTTATTCAGACACCCATTGATCCATTACATAATTAAAGAAGAAAGAGAGAGAACAGTATAAGAGTTTAAAAATACTATCAAAATACAAACAATACAAAATTGGCCTCAAACATAAAACATTGTGACCTAAATTAAAAATAAACACAAATTACGGTAAATTACCGTAATTTGTGTTTATTTTTAATATAAGTCAAACAAAACAAAATTGGCCTCAAACTTAAGACATAGAAACTTATATTAAAAATAAACTTTGTAAATTATTAATAAACTGTGTTTATTTTGAATATAAGTTATTTTTAATAGACTTATATTTAATGTTTGAGGCCACTTTTGTTTTGTGTTCATCAGTTACTCGAAGAAAATAGAACGCCAATGGCGTTCTATTTTCTTTCGTAACTTTTTTTTAACGTTCGTTAACGTTCTTTCTTTCGTAACTGATGAACGTGAAACATAGCTCTACTAAAATGGGCGCCATTGTAGGTCAAGATCACCTTCGCCTTTTACCCATTTGCCAGAAAAAAAAACGCCAAATTATTTCATTTTTTTACGAAATATGGTGGTTGTCAATGTCAATATCGAGGATACGGTGCATCATCATCATTATTCTCCTGCCCTTATCCCAATTTATTTGGGTCGTTGCAACATGTCCCTTTCTTCCATACTTCTCTATTAGTTGTCATCGCGGTAGTCACCCCCTTTCTAGCCATATCATCTTTCACACAGTCCATCCATCGTTTCTTTGGCCTGCTCCTACTCTTATGGCCACCGATATTCATATTCAAAACTTTCTTCACGACATTTTCCTCATTCCTCCGTATCACATGTCCATGCCACGACAACCGATTTCCGCACAACTTTTCAGTCACCGGTGCCACTTTCAGACTTCCTCGACGGTTGACTGTAGCAATAGCTCAAATGAACTATATTTACGTTTCTCCCACAAGCTTCTCTTTGAGCCATGGTGATCATTACTTATAACTTCCCTGCATGAGAAGAGTGTCTTTGACTTTCAATGTATTTACCACCATACTTGAATAGCCAGTGCCTGTCTATCAATACAGGACACAACACACACAGGGGTTTTGCCCAATTTCGACAATGCAGCTAATTCAAGTCAGAGCTACATAATAATATTATGTGTGCTGTAGTAAATCCCACTTAATCTTAATTTAGCTTAGGGCTTAGCTTATCCATATACCTGAACGCAGATGTGACCTTAACATAAGTTAACACCAGCTCTAATTGCTATTTAGATCTCAGTGTACAATATTAACTGATGATATTGACTAGTTTTAAGTACCATGATGTCATTCATCGATCACGCCTATATCCCGTTGAATTAGGATAATGTGTATAGTACACCCACATTTTGCCAGTTAAATTTAAGTTCATGTGATAGGGGGCGAGTCTATCGCTATGAACCGGGCATAGATCCTGACTCCGAGCTGTTACTGATAAATTTCTAATAGAAAACCTAATATCATTTTAACATTAGGTACTTTTGAATATAAAATAAGTACATAAAAAAATTAAAAGCCATTCTTCCATAATTTACATTGAACAATTTAAAGCACAATAATTATTTTATTACATATATTTTTTTTATTATTTGAGTCTCATTCATATTGATTATTCATACGTGCAAAGCAAAACATAGTTCAAAATATTTATGTAAGGATTAAAATATTATTATTAATATTGGCATGCACGAAATTATTTATTTATGGATGTCGCCTCTGCGGCGTAGGCCTCCCCAACTTTCTCCATTTTCCCTATCTCTAGCTTGTCTCTTCCGGTCTGGACCACATCTTTCTTTAAATATATCCTCCCAGCGCTTTCGCGGCCTTCCTGAATTTCTTTTCCATCTCTAGGTACCCACTCTACGATTTTCTTTGTCCATCTTTCGTTTTCCTATAGATGTGGCTCACCCATTTGTTTTTCAGACTTCTTATTCTCTCTACTACGTCAGTTGTCTTAGTGTTCCTCCTCATTCCCTCATTAGTAAATTTAGTCGTATAATTTAATACCCAACATGCTTCTCTCCACTTTCCTTTGTATAACTCCGAGTTTATGTTCTTCTTTTATCCGTAGATGAATGCCAAACATGGTCATGTTTGGCATCCATACTCGTATGTAGGACATGGACGGATTCCCATCTCATACGACTTTTGCTTTTCAAATTCATGTTTATCTTGCTGTTCTTCACGATTTCTTTAAAACTCCATTACTTTTTCCAAGTAGTTGCTATTCTCCTGTTTATTTATTTTTTCTGTTTGCTCTTCAAATGAAATAGATTGTCCCAAATAGATGTATTCTTTAACATATTATATTTCCTGTCCTCCATCTATAATTATTACAATCCGATCCGTTTATAAAAAAAAATGTTTGTGCAGCATTCATAGTCAATCATACCTTCTTACTTTCTTCCGCCAGCTCTTGCAACATGTTCTCTAATTATGCGGACTCTACTGTAAACACAATGACGTCGTCTGCAAAACGTAAATGGCTTAAATATTCACGCCTTTACATTCCCAGTCTAGATTTCTACATTTTGTCTCCAGATTTTGTAATATAACTTGTTTTAAATAAAGCACATGTCTTTTGATCACCTATTTGACCTATCACGTATTTTCTTTCTTCTTTCTTTTCTTTATTTATAATACCCGTTTGCTCCCAATTGCTCTTTACCCTTTTACGGTCTGCAAGTGTCCCTGAAATGCCCAAAATAATGGTTCACTCTGATCATGTAACTATTGTGAAAGTGTAAAGACTAAGTAATTAATTTATCTATCAGTTATGTTGCACCTGCCATGTTTTGTCTCTGCTTCACCCTACGGTTGACTGGTAGAAAATGCCTCAGGCATTAAGTCCGCCTTTGTTTTACTTATGCATAAAGTTTTAATAAATAAAAAATCTTATCATTCCAAACGGTAAAACAGTACCAAGGTCATCTCACGAACCTTCAGAAAAATACCGGACTTTTCCAAATCTGTGCAAACCCCAGAAAAATATCTTACTCAGGTATTTAAAGAAACCCTACTCCTTACCTGACTTAGCCAATAGTCCCTAGACCACAATGATGCCCGCATAAATTGCCCGGAATCGGGATGATATTTGACACGTTTATAGCACTGCCCCGAATCTTAAGTTCCATGAAGGAGCAGTAGTACTTTATGTAGGTAGGTGCAAAATGGCGGATCGATTTCCTGAACAAGTTCCAGAATAACGCGTCTCACGTACTTTGTAGAACAAACTTTGTAACATAAATTATATTAATCGTTTCTGCATGTGTATGGTTGGTTTCAAGTTGTAACTGCCTTTAATAAAAGCAGTAAGTAGATAGATACCTATAATATATTCTTGTGAAGTTAGTTCTTAGACCTAGAAGGAGATGGCAGGAACTGGAAAGAGGAAGCTCGGCATCACGAGAAATTGAAAGAATGGAGGGAGAACTTCGCCCTGAAGTGGAACAGAGTCATTATCATCAGCCTAACGTTTCCCCAATTGTGTTGGAGTCAGCTTCCAGTTTAACCGAATACCCTTTTTAGGGTTCCATGGCAAGCATCTTGCCGTAGTAAAATATTAGCCAGTCAGCAAGAATGTAGCAAGGCTGGCCGCATGGTGTTCCGGAGGTACTTTTAAGTATTGTAACTCGTGGAGGCTTTTAACTCCTAAGTAACAATCTTCCTGTACCGCCTTCCATTACCAAAATTATTCGTCATAGAAATTATATCTAGAACATTTTACAGTAATCCCCTTGAGAATATGAAAACAATGACTCTACCGCCATCACTTATGTATAGGATGACTTAATTCTGTGGAAGCTCGTAAGAGGTGCTGGCGAAAATCCAAATCCCCCCCCCCCCTCTATATATATACCTTGTTATAATTTTTTGTATGGCGCCAGTGATAAGATAGAAGGGTATAAAACAAAATTAATCTTTTCATTTTTAACCTCACACAATATCCACAAAAAAAAAAAAAACAACTAGAAATAGGCCCAGTTAAGCATAAATGCCACACTAGTGCCTGACGCTGGTTTTCAACTGGACCTTATGTTACGACGACGTCTTATGGATGTAAATCAGTTTTATAGTGGATGTAAATAATTTGATGTGTGCTTAATAAAAACCCTTAGATATTTGTTTAAATAATAACTATAGATAATTATATAGTGGTGTTTATGGCGCTGACAAGAGGCAAATGACCAAAGTAGGCTTGTCTTAAGAACAAAAATTGCCAAATCTGTATAGTTTGTGGTACATATATGTTAATGAAAAATTTATGTTAATTTTGAACATATTTCTCAGAACTTGGTTGTTACCAAAACACGTTTTGAAAAAAAAAAACTCGATACAAACTACAAATACTCGATACAAATACCTAGAGTTCCAATCCAAAATGTCTGTATTAAATATCAACGTACGTTACTTATTTCATTAATAACAAGAACGTCTTATTTGAATGCAGAACTTGGTTGTTTTTTATTTTCGATTACTCAACTCAACTTTGAGTAAATAGATAATTATTTAATATTTTTCAATAAATTACAAGCGCCGTGTCATCACGCTTCTCTTTCTTTTCTATGCAGTCTGACAGTGACCGCGGTTTAGATGTTGTCAGCGTCTTAAGAAAAGAAATAAAATGGTATGGTGGCACAAGAAACAATGGATTGTCGTCGATAAATAATAGATAACTATGTCATAAATCATATCAATGAAACATTTATTCATATTATTATTATGTTTTGTTTTGGTACATGTAAAATGTTGCTATTCCCGTTGATTTCATCGTCAAGAAAAGATAAGAGATTTTGTCATGGGATATTTTTGTATAGCATGAGAAAAAAAACATAGCAGTTTTTCGTCAAATTTTCTAGCTGTCCTTTTCGAACCCAACATAATCACCCACCCAGCATTATAGGCTGATGCCTATATTGTTCCCACAGCTGGAACACAGGCCTCCTCTGAGTGAGCGGGAGTGGGCCGTAATCCACCACGCGGGCCGAGTGAGGGTTGGTAGATGTCACATGTCTTAAAATGTGTTTTTCTAGGAGATGCCGGTTTCGTTTTCCTTCACCGTTTTGAGGGCAGTGGTGATTAAATAATTTACACAAAGTAAAGCGCCTGTCTGGGTTCGAACCTACGACCTACAACTCATGTCATGGCCGTTACTAGTGGGCCACCACTGCTCTACTACTTCCGAACCTGTAATGATCCAACCAGGCTATGAGTAGAACTACCGGGGTCATGGGAAAGTCCGAAAGGGACACCGAGGCCTTTGGCAACACAGGCAACGGAAGGAAGAACGGAAGGCCAGAAAACAGTCGCTTTGACATAGTAAGGTTCCACCACTCCCTAGTTTCAGTAAAAAAATACTTCTATTATTTCTATGAAAGATAGATAGATAGATAGAATACTCTTTATTATGTACACCATAAAAATTACAGATACAAAATTACAGATTGAAAGCTCCACTGTCTACTGATTAACTTCCAAAAAATATTAATTTCGATATTTTATTCTCTTACAAAATCGTTACAACTGGAACCCTACCCGTTCCGCCGTAAAGCTTACATTAATCTTTCTAGAGACAATTTTAAAATCACCTGAGGATAGCCTGGTATTTCAGCAATGCGCTGACTTAAAATATGATATAAATCATAAACTTTATATTTCCGACTCTTTAGTAATACTAACATTGACGAATCACACTTCTTAAAAGTTTTCCAACCTAGAATGTATAGTTCATAAATAACTTTAGAAGATCTGCAACCTTTTCATTCATTTTCAGGGCTCCGTACCTCTAAAGGAAAAAACCCTTAAAGGATCACTTCGTTGATCATCCATCCGTCCGTCAGTAAGTCTGTCAAGACCCTTTTTCTCAGGGATGCGTGGAGGTATCAAATTGAAATTCATATAAAATACGTAGCTATGGGTAGGGTACTTTCCGTTGAATGATTCTAGGAATCATGAAATTTGGCAAGAACCTAAGTCTCACAGAACAAGCAAAGGAAAAGTTCGAAAATCGTTAATTTTTAGTTTGATCACATAAAAAAAATATTTTGCGATGACAAACTTACATTTGCAGTTGGAGAATCGACCGTGATGTACCTATATCAATGTTTGGGAGAATATTTTGTCAACTAACAAATTAAGTTTGTTCTTGGTATAAATTCATCCCAACTACGGAACCCTTCATTGTGCGTGGTCTGACACGCAATTGGCTGATTTTATTATATTAAGCATTTTTTATTAATTTTTTGTTAAGTATTTGGTATTATGAAATATATTACTTACATGGATTTCGAAGTAGATAATACTAAACCAATAGATTTTTTTTTTTAATAACTTTCAGAAGTTATTAAAAAAATATCTATTGGGTAGTAATAATTACATTTCATTATATCATTAGGTCACCAATTAGATCAAAAACATTGAAGTTGAATAGTAGCCAAAGTCTGAATATGGGTGAACTTTGAAAATGTATATATAATTGAATGGTCCAAATTAATGGCGACAGAAACGATAAATTGTAAACCACATATCATTAAACCCCTGTCTTTCCCCTTCAGCTTTCTAACTTAACATTCAATTTTGTAATTATGTTAATTTCCGACTAAACTCAACCAAAATCGATTGTAAGACTTAGTATCTAAACGTTACATTACACAAGGTCTGTATTTCTTGTATTATAATACCAGCTAAAGTACGTTTTTTAATCCCAGAGACTAATTTGACATTAGAAATGATTGCTGTTCGTTTTTTCAGTTTGACATTAGCATGTGTCAATTTAGTCTCCGAGATTAAAAAACAGACTTTAGGATCTTCGTAGTCTTAAAGGTCGGATAAACTCCGTTGACTTTGGCCGTACAAATGCGCGTCGCCCTCAAGCCGCGCTGCCGTTAGGTTTCAAAGGGAATAGGTATTTATTTTTTGTAACGAAAATATGAATATTTGAAAAAATCACAGATATAATAATAGATAATAAAATAGTCTGTTCACACAAAAAAAAAACATGAAAATATCTAAAGTAATACCTATTATACTACAATGCAGGGGCTTGTGGCTAATAATAACAGCCGCACGGGTCAAACGATCAGGTTAAGCAACGTTTGTCGTGGTTGGTCCGTAGAGTAACCATCTTTACATACTAAGACCCCTCCTTGCCTCGGAAAGCACGTTAAGCCTTTGGTCCCGGCTATCATTTGTATATCTTTGACAGTCATTACGAGTCGTCAGAAGCCCAAAACTCTGACAACCAGTCTTACCAAGGGATATCGTGTTACCCAGTAATTGGGTTGTGGAGGTCAGAGGCAGTCGCTCCATGTAAAATACTGGTATTCAGCTGCATCCAGTTAGACGGGAAAAGGCTAGGCACACGATGATGATTTCACTTCAATACTTAAATATTCACATATGGAATTGATGTGTATGCGTTCTAGTTTAACATACGTTTTGCATAAATTACTTGCATTATTTGAAGGCGTATTATCAGAATTAAAAGTCACTAAAATCATATATCAGCGCCCTAAAGGGCTTTCATTACTTATAACGAGGCCGTTTGGGGACTAGCTCCACCACGCGGCTCTGCTCTCACGAAAGATGACCGTTTTCTCTTTAATTAGTGACTCCAGAGTGAAATATTAGTTTATTTTCTACAAGTGGCGGTTTAGCACAGTTTGCTTCGTAGTTGAAATGTCGTATTTAGGAACGTAAAATCGGCATTGAAAATTGTATTTAAATTGCCTGTATTTCTTTTTTTTTTAATATCGTAGCTTTATTATAATAATATCTAGCTTACAATTAATAATAATAATATGTACAATTATATAAAAAGGGAGGGCAAAATATAACAACAGGGCGTCAAAAAATTCGTCCGCATCGTTGTCAACAGGAAAAGTGCCCAAAAGGCTGGCAGCATTACCACGTTGTATGGCAATGCTGATTCTTTGGCCAAAAAATAGACCAGCCCTCTGGTCACGTGAGGAGTCGACCAATAGCTTTGCGATGTCTCTAAAAACTAAGTGGGCACTCGGACCCCATGGCCCTAGTGTTTCAACCCCAAACGGCTCGAACATATAAGTCCCAATAAGATTTTAGTACTTGCGCCGTTTGAGGTTTTCCGCACCTGCCGCAGCCGCCCCAGCACAGCCCGCCGTGCTAGGAAAATGGGATGGCGCAAGGGTGTCGACACACGTTGCATCCCACACCAAAGGCCTACCTACCTTCCAAGGCATTATGGTCATTCCGTCTGGTCTCTTCCCATCGTCGCGTGCCAAGCCATTAGGTTCTAAAACAGCGGGCACCCCGACGGTGCCGAGAGCGCGACGGATGATGTCGTTGATGCTGGCGTGCCGTGCTATCCGACCTGCGCTTTTACTGCAGAATAGGCCATGGTGTCCGAGACACTCGACACCTTCACCGCATTGGCAGCGATGCGGAGTCACGCAAGGAGCGCGGAACCTGTATTTCTGAATATTTTTGTGACATTGTAACTCGTATTTTTTTAGTAAAAATACAAATAACAAAACAAAGTAAAAACATACTTTTCAAATTAATAAACAATTATATATGTGTCTTGGAAGTTTATTCAAATGAATTTGTAAACATATTTCCGGTAATGAATCTCGGGATCCGAATTTCATCAAAATTGGTTTATCAATTACTTAGTTGTATACGCACATACCATTTGTTTTATTTGAAAGAATTACAAATTGAACAGACAAAGAAGGCAAGTAACTGATTTATTACAGTTGTCAGCTCAAAGAAATACCGCGGTGTTGTTGTCTAAGCCGAGATTATTCATTTCATGCTATTATTATACTTTCTAAGAGTATTGCTTGAGTAGTATTGGATACTTTAAAAAACGTGCTGCTGTTTTTATATACAAGGTGTTGTTTTGGATCTGCAAAATATTTTAGGGGGTAATTATGTTAGTGATTCTCGACCCGAATCAACAATAAAATGGACAGGTATTTTTTTTTCATTTTATTCTTATTTACGGAAATCGGTAAGTGTGAACTCCCCTTTTTAAAACGCGGCCAGTCTGTACGTGTCCTTAAACTGCGCTTTCACACACACACAAACTAACGCAACCGACATTTCTTTCATAGATCTTAGATAGGGTTATTAAGAGAGTTATTCTGAAAAACAAAAAAAAAAAAATAAAAATCTAAAATATAAAGTATTATTGATTATTGACTTGGTATCGTATTGTTATATGATTATTTACGAGTTTCATAACAACCTCCTGAAATGTGTTGCAGGTTCAAAACTGCATCTTGTATATTGAATTGATGAATAATGTTTAAAAATATAATAGTAAATTTCACCAATGGGACCAATGCTCCGTCAACTGTTGTTATTAAACAAGAAAGCTTGTGTGGATACTGGCCATAACAGAAATAATTTATTCTTACAATATTTTTGTGTCACGAAGCGACGCGCGCTATACTTGTGGTAACCAAGTATACAAATACGGAGTGAATGTGCGCGTGAATACGAGTAGCGTCAGCACATAACACACACACACACTTCCGACTTCGCCGTTGTCTTGGATGGTACCAAGAGCTCCTGCGCTTACACACACATTCACAGCGTGTTCGTAGGCAACCACATTACTGCGCGCGACGCTTCGTGAGATAAAAATACTATACAACATTTTTTGTTTCATTCTGTTTTCAGTAACCCTATTCTTATCGTTTAAGATAAATACGATGACGATAGTTTAATAATCAGGTATGCGACTACCATAACATATTTTTTACTACTTTTTAGGGTTCCGTAGTAAACAAGGAACCCTTATAATTTCGCCATATCCGTCTGTCTGTCTGTCTTTCCCCGCTGTAGCCCAGAGACGCTTAGTACTAGAAAGCTGTAATTTGGCATAGGTGGATATTAATCACGCCGACAAAGCTCTAAAATAAAATCTAGAAAAACATTGTTTTTAGGGTGGGTACCCTAAAAAGAATGTTTTTTTCTAGATTTTATTTTTAGAACTTTATTTTTTTTTTCCTCGTCTACCCCATAGTATTGTTGGATAGGCCGTTCAAAACTATTGCGGATCCGTGAATACCACTTTTCGATTCAAGGATCCACTTGCGTAATATTAAGCATTAAAGAGCAAATTTTTACTAAAAAAAAAAAAAAGTGGCTCCCATCCCTGCCAGCTAAATGGTTGTAAATGGAGATGTGAAAAAAATTATGGCAGTAGTACATATAATCAAATTAATATAAAAAACTATCACAACTAAGTGGGCTTTACAAGTTAACGAGTAATAGTCGACCAACTTAAATTAGCAATTGGAGAATTGAACGTGGCATATATCGATGTATGGGAGAACATGTTTTTCAACTACAATGTTAAGTTTGTTTTTGGGATACATTCATCCCAGCTTCCCAACCACGGAAGCCTTCATTGTGCGTAGCGCAACACGCACTTGGTCAGTTTTTTCATACTTAGGCCCGCCAAATTATGACAAAATGTTTTTGGCATATACAGGGTGACATTGAAAACATGCGACAAATCGAAATGGGAGATTGTACTCATCATTATGAACAACTTTTACTAAGGGACCAAAGCTACAATCCCAAAAAAAAAAAACTGCTGTCCCCTACATTTATGTTCGCAATACCTCATCAAAATGTAGGAAAAGCAGATTTTTTTTTTGGGATTACAGCTTTGGTCCCTTAGTAAAAATTGTTAATAATGATGTATACAATGTCCCATTTTAGTTTGTCGCAAGTTTTCAATTTCAACCTGTATAGTTTCTGTGTCACAATTTTTCAACCACTAAGTATTTCTCCTATTACTTATTCGTAACTGCAACCCAAAGCAAGCACGTACAAAAATCTAAAAACGACCTAACCCACGTTAGAGCATTAGATCCGTAACCGATGAGCTATATAAATAAAATAAATGCTCCTGTCCCGGTTTTACCCCGGGACATTATTCAAGCTAAATCCCGGGATTTGCCGGGACTCCCTGCGAATCTCTTAACATTACCGTTAAATTGTTTTATGGCGGGAGAAATTGCGGACGAAATTAAATATTCGGATAGTATAGACATTATTGTAATTAATTTTTATATGTACTAGTTGTAATATATTATTGGTCCATGAAATCGTAGTTGTTGATTGAACAAGTCTCGCATATATAGCGCACACTATAAAGTCAACCTGGCTTGGTTTTCGTACGTAATGTTTCACGTGACCACTGAAAATCAGCGCTGTGCTTTGGGTCCCCAAGGCATCAGATCATGCTGAGTGGAAGCCTTCTTGTTACAGTCATGACGTGCAACTGCCGACTATTTCTGTTCCGTGATCTACTGTGTTTACAATCAGTCTATAATGTTCCCACTGCTGTGACACAGGCCTCCTCTCTGTGAGAGGGAGTGGGCCGTAATCCACCACGCGGGCCCAGTGCGGATTGGTAGATGTCACATGTCTTCGAATTTTTGGTTCTAGGACATGCCGGTTTCCTCACGATGTTTTCCTTCACCGTTTTGAGAGCATTGGTGATGAAATAATTTACACAAAACAAAGCGCCTGTCCGGGTTTGAACCTACGACCTACAACTCGTACGTCACGGCCATTACCACTGGGCCACCACTGCTCTTAACGTTGAATCTATTGTGTTTATTATTCTTTAATAGTTATCTTTTTGTATGCACTGTTGTATACACTTTTTTCATACGTTATCTTTTTGTATACACTTTATTAGTTATCTTTTGTATGCACACATTTATGTTTTTGTGACAAATAAACCTTTTTGGAACGCAGCTTGCGGTAGGAGTTGACTGGTAGAAATCGTCACGTAAGGAAAAGCGTAGCAACTTTCTCACTATGTCTCGTTCTATTATCATACGAGTGTGTGTGCGCGTGTATCGCGTAAGGAATTTCGTTCCGAGGACCGGGGTTCCCCGATCGCACATGTTTTTTTTTAATGAATACCACTTTAGTTAGTTGCGCGTTGAGCTATTTTTGGTCGGGGAAATACTTATGGGTTCGCGTCCCCAACTTAGCATGTCGTGATTAGCCTAACCACGACATGCTAATGTGACGTGTTGCGCCAGACTGGCGACGCGCAGCGGCCTGTGTGTACCGAGTTTATGAAAGCGTATTCAATTTAACCGGTTAACTTTATGAAATCTCATTTAAACTTGAATGACGATTGATTGTTGCTAGTCAACTAATCAAAACAGTTAGCGTGAGTTTTGACAGCGGATTGATTTCTAATCAGGCTTTGAGAAACCGATTACTGGTAGGCGAGGATAACGATAAGGGGCATCCATTAATTACGTGAGGCGTTTAGGAGGGGAGGGGGTCGAGCGGAATCTGGGAGCTCCCACGCATGATGCTGGTTGATCCTGCTTGACCGAGTCGCGATTAACCTTCTTGTAGTGTCTAATGCTTTAAAGAACATTAGCAAGAAGAATAAGAAAGAAGTTCCTTGATACGTACTGCAGGTGTGCGTCATTACAGATGGTGACCTGCAGGGCTAACATGACACACGCGACAATTACTCACTCTCGCGTGAGTAATTTTTGTCTATTTCTGTCAATTTTCTCGTTTTCTGACAGCGCTGCCATACAAAATACTCGACTCGTTCTGTCAAACTCGATATTTTCTCGACAAACCCTAACATGACACCTAAGTTATCTCGTATTTTGACAATTCAACACGAGATAATCTTCGATTCTGCTGTCATTTAGTCGTCCCCGATTTTGACGACGAGAAGAGTAGACAAAATTATAATACAAAAAAATATGGCATTCATGGGGACTGGTGACAGAAATGAAAACTTAAAACTTTGGAATAACATATATAAGTATACATATGCGTATACATGTACGTACACAGGCCGCTCCGCGACGCCAGTCTGATGCACACGTTACATTAGCATGTCGGTGACTTGGGTAGCATGTTGGTGCCGCAGTCTGCATGTCGGTGACGTGGTTAAGATATCGGTGACGCGGTGTGCATGTTGGTGACGCAAATTGCATGTCAACAAGTGCTTTCAGAATGTCGGTGACGCGGTTATCACGGCTTAAGTCGATTGGCATTTCGTAAACCTGCTAGCATTTCGGTGACGCTGTTAGCATGTCGTTGATTCTGCCAGCACGTCGGGCACGCTGCTAACAGGTAGGGCACGCTGTTAGCATGTCGGTGACTCGGTTAGCGTGTTGGTGACGCATTGAGCATATTGATGACGCATTGAGCATGTCGGTGACTCGTTTAGCATGTCGTTGACTCGGTTAGCGTGTTGGTGATGCATTGAGCATATTGATGACGCATTGAGCATGTCGGTGACTCGGTTAGCATGTCGGTGACTCGGTTAGCGTGTTGGTGACGCATTGAGCATATTGATGACGCATTGAGCATGTCGGTGACTCAGTTAGCATGTTGGTGACGCAGATTGCATATTCAAGGGATGCTGTTCATATGTCGGTGACGCGGTTAACATATTGGTGACGCGAACCCACAGGTTTTTCCCCTAACAAAAATGGCTCACTCATTTTCGTTTCCGTCATTTTGTATTTTAATTTCGGCATGCCATAGAAAAATATTAAATTTTAATAAAAAAGGTCGGTTACACAAAAAATTACAGCATAAATTAATAGAGGTGGATGTAAAATCATTATAGTACATACTAATTCCATGCGTAAAATTTATCGAATGAGCCGATGTTGCTAAAATAAAAATGATTTGTTTTTAATAATTTGCTACATCGGTTTCTCGTCGCGAGATAAAGAACTGTCAAAGTGCCTTTCTCGAGTTTACTCACGCTTAGCGGTCATGTTAGGCATTCGGATGACGTCAGAATCGTAGACAAATTTCGACAAATCGAGAAAAAGAGCGTTCTCGCGCTTGTCATGTTAGCCCTGCAGAGAGTGTTAAGCTGCGATCCCACTACCCCCTTCCTCACGGGCCAGATCTTGCCACGCCAGGCCTACAGGCAGTGGGAACGGTCGCATCCGATGAGACCTCTGGTGGCCTGTCCTCGCCAATCCGATCCGTCGGGAGTCGGTAAGTTCAGAGGCGCGGAGTGACGCGGCACGAGGCCTGTCGCGGCCAGTATGGACCCGATTCTTCTGCTTTCTTTTTGATTTGTTTATCAAATGTATTTAATAAAACCACAGCCACTGCACATGTAGATGTGCTGCGTATCACTTGACATGTTGTAATAGCGGCCAACTGGCTGCACCAGGTCGACATATGCTAGTCCGTTCTCTATGTCTATGGTCAACACGTATGAACGATGTCATTACGCTCTGCCATCGGTTCAAGTTTTCACTTCTGAAGCGGAATATTTGAACGCCCCGCTGTTAGACATTCGATTTATGAAATAATGGTGCCGATAAATGAATTAGTTCAAATTATGATTATGAAACAACCGGTAGGTAAAGGTTTCCTGCCTTGATCAAACGGACCGAGTAGATGGGCGAGACAGTGCTCTCGGCTGAGTGCTCGGTGTCGGTACGCGTAAACACGTCACGACTCAACCGAGCGTTCGGCCGAGTTAAAGAGCGAGACAATCACTCGGACCCTGTTCTATTTACTAGGCCAAGTGCCCATCCCCGTACTTCCCCGCACAGTCTTGCTTGCCCACTCGGCAGGTGTATTTGGTGCGTACTCGTCACTCGCCACACTCAAACCGCTGGCAGCACTCTACCGTTTTCCGCGATTTTAATAACCGACTGACTGACTCGCAGCCAAATAAAAAAAAAAACGTGTAAACACCTACTCGTCCACCCAACTCTATCACGCTAGTATCATTTTGCTGTCTCGCCCATCTTCTAAGGACGTGTGATCAAGGCATTAGACTGCGGTGGCTACCACATAGCGTCCGCAATGAAACGTTATTTATGATAGAAAGTTGGTGTGTTTTCCTAGAGCGTCTTCGCCAAACCCCGATGCCATAATTTTCATCATGACAGCCGTCACTGCGGCCGTTATGTGGAAACCAAATCTTAACCATGCTATGTTTGTGAGTCCAATCAACTCAGCCTATCGCAGTCCACTGCTGGAAATAGGCCTCTCCCAGGCTGCGCCACAAGACTCTGTCCTCCGTGGTTCCACATCCAGTCTGTCCCAGCCACCTTCTTAAGGTCGTCGGCCCAACTAGCTGGGGGGGTGTCCCACACTACGCTTGCCGATACGCTGTCTCCACTCCAGGACTCGTCTGCTCCACCGGCCATCGGTCCTTCGACAAATATGGCCAGCCCACTGCCACTACAGCTTGCATACTCTGCTGGCATCGATATACGTCACGGTCAATTCTCCAACTACAAATGTAAGTTGGTTGACCACTAGGTACCTACTCGTTAACTTGTAAAGCCTAAATAACTATGATAGGTTTCCTTTTAATTTCATTATATATTTTATAGTACTGCCATGAACTTGTTCACATACCCAAAAGCAACTATTTAGCTGGCGGGGTATAGATCGATATTAAAACGGGGATAATATTTTTTTCTCGTCTATCCCACGATGTGGGGTATCATCAGATAGTCTGTTCAAAAATATTGCGGGTTTATGCAAACCATTTTTCGATTCAGGGATCCGTTTGCGTAATATTAAGCCTTAAAATGCTAATTCATTCCAACTAAGTACACGTGGTCCGACACGCACTTGGTCGGTTTTTTTTGGTCTAGCTCTTATTCGCCAAGTGTGCAGAATATAACGTGCGATAAGGAACTTCGTTCCAAAACCTCTTTTATTCCCAGTTACATAATAAACTCCTACCAACTTTACCCCCCTTTTCATTAAACACACACGGATCCGAACACTCATTGAAAATTAACTACTTGCAGGGACTCAAAGAAAACTTCTCAGCTAGAACTTACGATTGTGAACAGTTGCCGACTGGGTTTGAGTTACATTTACATGTAATCAGCCGAGCTCTTACTTGTGAACACCTTCGTTTGAACAAAGTTGAGTAAAGGATTCAGTGATTAAGTATGTTGAGTCTTTTAGTTATAGGAAATTTTAAAAGAGCTTGCAAGTTTGCTGATTATATAAATGTTGTCGTAAACTCAATATAACATGATAATAGGGACATACACCTCGCTCCTATTACAGACTGAGATGGAAAATTACCTACCAAATCTTGGCCTTTTTTTTTTTGGGTGGGACTTTATCAAATACCTAACTTCTCCCGCTCTGGGCGGAGCGGGAGGGTGTCTCAGACTCTTACTGACTAAAACCCACCCGTGTTCCTTCCGTTGCCTGTGTTGCAAGACGCCAGGTTTCCCTTCCGGACTTTCCCGCAACGCCGACATAGGCCCTAGCGGACCCCAACAATTGTGCTGACATCTCTATTAGGCGCGCGTGGAACACAACCCGTCGTCGACCCGGGCCCGGTTTTATCAGACGGCGAGCTGCCCATTGCTCACCGTCCGCAAGCCCGCGCCTACGGTGGCCGGAAATCCGCCTGGGATTCCCGGCGCCCAGGGCGTCTTCTGCTGTGGCTAGAGGCATGACGGCGCGAACTTTGCCTCTCCCTCACCCGTTCCGCCTCCTCCTTCGCGAGCATTACTGCTTCGCAAAAGGAGGTATCGGCTACCCATGCCCT
The DNA here is from genome assembly GCA_905333075.3 of Atethmia centrago. NCBI lineage: Eukaryota > Metazoa > Arthropoda > Insecta > Lepidoptera > Noctuidae > Atethmia > Atethmia centrago. Next base: position 4,761,186 of record HG995373.1, on the reverse strand, counting down.
CTCACTCCGTACCATGGCCTGGACCAGGGCCAGACCCGACAGATCTCCGCCGCCAATCGCCTCCACGAGGATACGGTGGTGCTCTGCCCAAACCGGGCAGGCCTCCACCATATGATCCACCCTGTCCTCCGGGCGATCCACACAGTGGTGACATTAGGGTGTTCCTCCTGCCTTTTCCGAGACAGGAACCTCCCGAAGCAACCGTGTCCGGTGAGGACCTGCGTCAGGTGGAAGGTGAGGACGCCGTGGCGCCTCTCTAGCCACTCCTCAAAGAGCGGACATATCGCCGCAATTGTGGCGTGCCCAGCACTGGGTTGCGACAATCGCACTCTCCGTGTCGCCATGAAATCCGGACCTCTGTCCGCTGTGTTCAAGTCTTGGCTAATGATACAATGGATGGTCTCTTGTGTCAAATTAAATGAATGAATAACCAAGCCGAGACCGAGACCAAACCTGACAGCCTCCGTTCTATACAACATGTAACATGCCAATCAATTATTATAAACTTTTTCATACATTTTTGACAAGAATTAAAAGAGATATATCTTTTCAAGGAATCAGAATGAGATAATACCTATTAAGGTACGAGTATCATCTGAGAAAACCCACTGGAAAATGTTGAAAAAAGTAGGAATGAATTCGTAAATCTGGCACACATCACAACTAAACAATTCCAAGCAATTCTTAGTCAGACAAGGATAAGCACAACTTCTCTATCCTTGTCGTGACCTACTTTCCCGGTCCACTTTCTAAGTGCCGCCATCTTTTTCTCAACATATTATTATCTTTGCAACTACTTACGACTGCTTATGGCTCCTAAATTATAATAAGACGCGAAAAAACAGAAACATAAGTTAATCCAGCTGCCATATTTCTCGGGGCAATAACAAATATTTATTTGGGCTAAAAGGGCAAGACTTGGAACACCAGCTTGGCTGCCCGCCAGACGTTTGCATTGAAAGACATTGGTATGCCAGTGTGGTGAGATTCTGTGTTCACACTTGGTGTAGCGAAATATTGAGTTTAACATAGATTTTGTAACCAACAAAACTATGGTAGGATCCAGAAAAATTGTAAACATGAAGCTCTGAAAAGATTTATTGAGGGTAGTTCAACAACAAAATGATAGACAAAAATATTTCTGGCCAGTTAAAAAGTTACACAGTGATGAACTCATAGTTCTTTGATGGTGGGATCTAGGCGTATGTCGATCCTGGTACCATTTAAGTAAGTAAAAGGTACAATTTAGAACCCCAAGCAGCTACATAAAACCCCAGAAGTATATTTTACGAACTGGGAATCGAACGAAAAACTTAACGCTACTGCAGAGAGGCGGTTAAAATTAACGTAAAAACTTAAGGCGAAGTTCCCCACCGCGCTGTCAGTCCGTATTTAAGAGGAATCAGCGAAACTTGGGGTGGATTTTAGCACGATTTTCTGAAATAAAACTTTACACTTTATTCAATACAGGTCAAACGAGTTAACTGTTTCAGTCAAATACCTAAGTAATTGAGTTATAATATAATTTAATATCGTGTGGTTTCCCGAAAGCTGATTATGCAGGTAGGTACAACGTGGTTGTCTTAAAAGCGACTTAAGTTTTTAAGACGGACAGAAAACTGCAATAACAGTTTCATAATGATTAGTGATTGCATACTCACGCCTTCTTCCCATGAGGGTAGGCAGAACCTATAGAACGCCACCTGCTACGATCCTTACGTACTCCTTTCGCATTAGTGTGATTGCAGTTTGCTATTTTGCAACATGGCCCCAAGCATTTGAATTGTCGTAATTGTCTCTTAGGACGAAATTGTTCTTAAGTTAAAGTCAAAAAAACAGACTGCAGCGTTAAACTTATTACATTAAAATAGAATAGAATACTATTTATTATGTACACCATAAAAATTATAGATATAAGTGTAGAAATTTTACATAGGATGACACAACGGGCGGTCTTATCACACACACGCGGTCCTACACGTTGTCTTAAAAACGACTTCAGTTTTAAAGACGGACAGAAAACTGCAATAACAATTTCATAAATAATAATGATTGCATACATACATAACCTCACGCCTTCTTCCCATGCGGGTAGGCAGGACCTACAGAACGCCACCTGCTACGATCCTTACGTACTCCTTTCGTGTGATTGCAGTTTGCTATTTTTTGCAATATGTCACTTACACACTTACGTGTCTCTTAGGTCGAAATTGTTCGTATGATAAAGTCAAGAAAACAGGCCGCAGCGTTTTACTTATTACGTTAAAATAGAATAGAATACTGTTTATTATGTACACCATAAAAATTACAGATATAAGAGTAGACATTTTACATAGGGTGACACAACGGGCGGTCTCATCGCTAAAAGCGATATTTTAAAGATAACCTCTGGATGCGTTAGTTCGTATGGACGGCAGAACATCTGCAAAAGTATTTTTTCTGTTGTAAATGTATTGTTTTCTCAGTAACCGTTAATTGCACTATAATTAGGAGGGCCAAGTTCAGCTATCTTAGATACATAATATAATAAAACATGTAGTAACGACGTCAAACTTGTACATTGAATATTTTTGAAAAAGTAATTGCTACGAGGTGTGGGAACGAGTCTGAACCCGAAATTGGAGGATGAAATTTGGCACACAGATAGTTTAGTGGTAATCCAGGTTATAACCTGGATTACCACAGCGAAGAGTTTGGCCAAGTTGTAGAGATTAGCCAAGTTACGCCGTGACCGACCAATAAATCTTGCAGTTTTAAAACGAAATAAAGGTTTCTCTGTGATGTAAAACTGAAGTTTATCTGTTATGATTTCTATTGGTTGGTATAGTGATTAGTTTCGTATCGGTTTTTGAGTGTTTTTGGAAACCGGCTAGATTTTTTTTAAATACCTACTTACAATTCTAACTTGAACTCTTCATTAGTGGCTTTTTTGGACAAGATATCAATCAGATTTATTACAGTTGTAATGAAAAGCATTTCATTTGTTTTAAAAAGGTTATTTATTATTATTTATTATTTGCTGACCCGACTAACATTGTCCTGTCAACAAATATTTCTTTCTTTACAGAAAGAAAAATAATAGACATTTAAAACAAAAATCGGGCCAGCCGTTCTGAAGTTAGGCGCTTACTGACGAACACATTTAATTTTTATTATATAGATTACTAGCTGCGCCCGCAGTTTCACCCGCTTAGGTCTCGACCCGTGGGAATATCGGGACAAAAAGGTATCCTTTGTCCTACGCCATATCATGGTCAACCCATGTGCCAAATTTCATCCGAATCCGTTCAGCCGTTTTAGCGTGAAAGCGTAACAAACAAACAAATTCACTTTCGCATTTATAGTATTAGTTAGGATTTTCTTTTCTTTTCTTAAATATACAGATATCTTTTCCATTTTGTGAATTTGAGAACGCTGTCGGCCTTGTAGACTTATAGATGCTTCGATTTGTTGAACATTTCCTATTCTGTTAAGTACCGAATACTTATTGACTACGCTGTTTATAGGTATGGGAGGAGTCCCATACGTATAAACAGTGTAATTTGAAACATTATAAAGCTAACTATTTTTAAAAGTGTAACCGTGAAGTTTCCTGCCGGCTCTTCTCCACGGGAAACGACCGTTTGGAACCGTGCACCTAGCTTCTGACGTTTCACAAGTGGTGCAGGTTTATGTGAAGTAAAATATTTTTAATTTTGAACTGAATCATATCCCACAAAAACGGTTGTGTTTGGCGCTAGAATCATGTAAAAAGACCGGCAAAGTGAAGAGTACCGTAGTTGGGAAGTTGGGATGAATGTATCCCAAAAACAAACTTAACATTGTAGTTGAAAAATATGTTCTCCCATACATCGATATATGCTACGTTCAATTCTCCAACTGCAAATTTAAGTTGGTCAGCTATTACTCGTTAACTTTTAAAGCCCACTTAGCTGTGATAGTTTTCCTTTTAATTTAATTATATATGTACTACTACCATTAATTTTTTCACATCTCCATAAACAACCGTTTAGCGGGCCGGGGGGGGGGGACACTTGACTCTAACAAATATTAGCACTTTAATGCTTAAAATTACGCAAACGGATTCTTTAATCGAAAACTGGTGTTCAAAGACCAATATAAATATTTTTGAACGGCCTATCCAACGTTACCCCACACTATGGGATAGACGAGAAAGAAAAATATCATCATAAAATATCAAAAAAATATCATAATACGATATTTTTTTTCAAGATTTTATTTTAGCGTTTTGTCGGCGTGATTAATATGTATACCTATGCCAAATTACAGCTTTCTAGTATCTACTAAGTTTCTCTGAGCTACAGTGGGGTCAGACAGACAGACAGATGGACATGGCGAAACTATAAGGATCCCTTGTTTACTGGGCCTAAAAATAAGTGATATCCCAAAAAATCATATTTATAAACAACAAAAAGAATTTAATCTACATGCATTGTATACGCGCCAAAAATGAAACTCTTTGCTCGAGTAAAAAGTTCATGTCTGTCATTTCATAAGTACCTATAGGAATGATAAATCCCACTAATCCATCTCGATTGGCTGGAAAAGTTCCTTGACGCTAATAACATTAGGTAAATGGTTGATGGCTTAGGTATATGTCAGACATGCTCAAAGTTCTGACTTGAGCTACACGATTACTGACAAATGCGTGCACTGACTGGACACTAATCTTTCCTCATATGGCCTGACCAAGATTATGGCTGGACTTTAAAATAGAGTGTGACTTCTGCGTTTGCTTCGGTCTTTCTTCTCAGTAGTCAGTTTGGAAACACCGAACTCATCTAGTTTTAAAAGTGTTTTTTGAACCAATTTACAGAAATGTCATCTATCAAAGCTACAGCTTTGAAAGCTCGTTTAGCTCAAATGCCAATCCTCATCCAATTTTCAGATATCTTGCAGCAAAACCATATCCTAACGGAACAGTAAGGATTCATTCGGAAACTCGTAATAAATTCCCATTGTAGCGATATTCACTGGTCTGGCAGTCTGTTCGGCCTCTTAAATAACTGAGTGAGCCTCAGACTAACTGAATGAGCCTCGACTGTGCGAAATTAAGGAGCCGGACGCTTGACGAGAATTTTGTCGTGCATAGTGGTAGTTAATTAAGAGTTTGGCAAGAAAAATGGTCATGCAAATTGTATGATTCAAATGGGTAATGGTTAGGGGTTACCAAGAGGGCTAAGTAAGTTGTGATTTTTAATTAACATAATAATTTTTTGATAGGTAAGTAAGTTTAGAAATTAATTAAGTTACACGGAAGGGTAGTACCGATCATAATTCTTTATCAGTCCTTGAATATAAAATGAATCAATGTGAACCTTCATTGTAGCAGTTTCCAGGAAACCTATTTTCAGAAACTGGAAACTTTCTGATAATTAAATTCGCCTGAAACCCTCCTTTCACTAGAAGAGAATCGGTTTCTAGCTATTCAGTAAATTTAGCGTTTAGTGGGTATTTACTAGCGATCCGCTTCTTCTTTACACGGTTTTGTAAGACAACGAGAATTCTGTGATTTAAGTATCTAATTTAACAAAAGTATTTTTTATAGTGACCCTAAGTGGCAGTGGGCAGGGCACAATGCTCGCAGAACAGATGGTTGAAAGGCTTTGGAGTGGCGACCCCATACTGGAAGACGTAGCGTTGGAAGGCCTCCCACAAGGTATACCTTTTGAAGGCCGCAGGAATCCGCTGGATGTGGGAAGCACAGAACCAGTCAAATTGGCGGTGCTTGGGGAGGCCTATGTCCAGCAGTGGACGGCTTCTTTCGGCTGATTTGAAGATAGTGGTGGATTTGTTTACACACATAATCCTTTCGGAATAATTATGCTCTAAATGATGACGATAATTACGACGAAGTTAAAAAAAATGTGTAGTTTAGAAGAACTAAGCAGACATACAGACAGAGAAATGGATGATGGTATATATGAGATTCATAATCAGCCTATAATTTTCCCACTGCTGGGTCACAGGCCTCCTCTCTTCGAGAGGGAGTGGGCTGTAATCCACCACGTGGGCCCAGTGCGGGTTCGTGAATGTCACATATCTTCGAATGATTGGTTCTAGGACATGCCGGTTTCCTAAAGATTCAAAAGAGTTTTTCAAAACTCGGACTTTTCTCGGTAGTACCTAGAAAAAAAAAGGACAGGCCCTTAAAGTTTTTAAGATAAATAAAAAATACTTAAAGCTCACCTTTGTATTGCATTTTAGTATTTTTTTAATAAAATTAAATTTAAAAAAAAACGTAGAGATAACTCAGAGATTTTTGGCGTGAGTACATAGCACATGACCCCACCACTTCGCAGTTTTCGTTTGTTCAACCATGCGCCGAACACCCTGTATAATTAGGATTATCTCAAGCTCAGTGAGCTTGAATATCCCAAATCAGATAGTAGATAGACAGATAACACGAGTAGAGTGCACCATTGAGTTAATATAATTTGATTACTAATATAATAGCGGTATTAGAATAGCGGGCTTGTATTAATTGTGTTAATTTACTCGTACTCGTAATACCATTTGGGTTGCTTAGAAATTGTAATTTGATAGACTTGCTGATCATAATAATATGCTTCTAGCTAACAAACAGTAAAATAAACAGACATTATTGAAGACAACTGCCCCCTTATTGCATAACACTATCAAGCATAATCTGAATGATTTTGAAGTATATTGCTAATTCTTACATCTACCATTACAGATAACCCAATGCGATAAATGCGCCTATCCTAACGTAATCAACATTAATTTCCTAACTCAATCAGTCTATTTGTAATAAATTACGAACAATGCATTCCTTGTGAATTCACTCAGAGAACAACAGAATAATTCCATCTCAATCGCTATGAGGTTGAGTGTGCGGAGTGCACGCGTCAGTGGCGCCTCCCTTAAAAGGTTGGTGCTCGCGCGCGGTTCCACTAGCACTGGCGGCTGCCGTCGTCGCCACATGTACCTGTCCGGAACACACAGACTCACCTGCCCTAAAATAACTACATAAAGGCTCCTACATACCGGCGCAACTTGTCGCGCGACGCTTCGCGACACAAAGGCACCGCTTGTAGCGCTACACGCGGTGTCTTTGTGTCGCGTCGCGTCGCGCGACAAGTCGCGCCAGTATGTAGGAGCCTTAATGCACCTTCCCTCTCAGCAACTTAAATATATATAAGGTGAGTGAGAGATCCTTCCTAACCCTTAGCTCATTGTACAAAACGCAACGAATGTTGTTGAACTGCCAAAATTAAAGCCATTCTGTAAGTGTTGTTACGTAATCAATCCCGCTGGTCTATTCTGTGAAATTCGAATCGAAAAGAGTTTTGTTGATATCTAAAAAAAAACATAATCATTCTCCTGTTCGGCGCAACATGTCCCTTTCTTCCATTTCTTCCATACTTCTCTATTAATCGTCATCCGTTTCTTCTCTTTCCATATCATCTTTCACTGAGTCCATCCATCGTTTCATTGGTCTTCCCCTACTCTTATAGCCATCAACAATTATACCCAAGACATTTTCATGATATTTTTTTATCTAAAAAACATATTGTCGGTGATATTCTGAAACCGCGGAACTAACAGTGTTTAAAACCGCGTAAGGTAGGTGCAGTGAATTTTACAGGAACGAGGAAAAACGTAATATTTACTAAACCACTAGAATTTCTATTGTTTAAACTTTAAAATTGTCAAATTCCTCTTATATTGTAGGCATTAGTTATGTAAAATATGTATTAATGAATTAGAAAATCCGAAATCTCGATTTTGCTACTTTTGTAAATACGCGGTTTTAAACACTGTTAGTTCCGCGGTTTTAGAATATCACCGACGATATCGTTTTCTAACGCTATCAAATTATCGAATTATTCCGATCTGTCACCCCGCTTTGTCCCCTTAGGGTGACAGATAGGAAAAAAAAGTTTGATCTGTCCCCCTGTTAGCAATGAGGGGACAGTTCGAACTTTATTCACTCCTTAACGGTTTCATCTGTCCCCCTATCACTAACAGGGGGACAGATGAAACTTTTTATTCCTGTTTGTCCCCCACAGAATTTAATATAAGTACTGACATACAGAGCACAGACAGAAATTTTATTTTGTTTGATAACTCCTATAGGAATGAAAACGTCAAAACTTGAATTTATTTACTTCATTCCTGAATAATACAGAATTAATTTAACATTTGTAATAATTAACAATAATTTTTAAAAATTAACATTTGTAATATGAAGTCAAATCAGAGGACTGATTGTTATTATACTTATTATACCTGGAAGACCTACGACGTGATTTATGGGACTGTGGCTGATTAATAGAAAAACAAAAGAAATATTTGTAACTTATTTAAATACAGATGATTATAAACCTAAACCACTAGTCTTTAATTTAATGTAATGTTGCAGTATGTGTGGCATTAGTTTTAAGAATTAATATATTAAATTCTGTGGGCGACAAACAGGAGTAAAAAGTTTCATCTGTCCCGCTGTCAGTGATAGGGGGACAGATGAAACCGTTAAGGAGTGAATAAAGTTCGAACTGTCCCCTCATTGCTAACAGGGGGACAGATCAAACTTTTTTTTCCTATGTGTCACCCTAAGGGGACAGAGCGGGGTGACAGATCGGAATAATTCAAATTATCTGGCAGTGACTATCAATGTGGAGGTCAGATAGTTATTTGTAGATCTTTAAAAGTCGTTACGGGTGTCTGACAACCAGTCGTGCCAACGGGTATCGTGTTACCCAGCTACTGGCTTGTGAAGGTCAGAGGCAGTCACTCATTGTGAAATACTGGTATTCAGTTGCATCAGAGTGGAAGCCAACCTGAACATAGTTGGGAAAGGGAAAGGCAGATTGATGTATTGATATTAACTATTAATATGGAGGGCTACAATAGGAGTAGGGGAAGACCAAAAAAACGATGGTTGGACTGTGTGAAAGATGATATGGAAAGGGAAGAAACGGGGTGACTACCGAAATAACGGCTAATAGAGAAGTATGGAAGAAAGGGACACGTTGCGACGACCAAATAAGGGCAGGAGAATGATAAAATGAAAGCTTCTAAAGGCATACTACATAAATAAACGGTAAGCCGTTTAACCTTTTGACCGCCACAGTCATGTATTGATGACAGAGCAAAATGTGCCCAGCACGCCACGGTCACGACTACATGACAGATTTTAAGGAATAATTCGTAGCTTGGCGCCCAGGGCACGTCTTTGCTTTTTTGAGGTGGCGGTCAATAGGTTAATTAGCAATGGTGTAATCAAAACAAAATCAACACATTAACGTTCAAGAAAGTTTCCCAATACAAAACTTTACTGTAGAATATGTAATTTATGGGCAGCCGTCATCTCCTTCTGCAAAGCAGTAATGCTCGCGAATGAGGAGGCGGGACGGTTGAGGGAAAGGCAAATTTCGCGCCCTCTCGCCCCTAGCCGCTGCAGGAGACGCCCTGGGCGTCGGGAATCCCGGGCGGATTTCCGGCCACCGTAGGCGTGGGCTTGCGGACGGTGAGCAATGGGTAGCTCGCCGTCCGGTAAGGACCAGGCCCGGGTCGATGGCGCGTTGTCTTCCTCGCGCGCCTCAAAGAGATGTCGTCAGCACAAGTGTAGACTGTACACTAGGGCCGGGGTCGCGGGAAGGTACTAAAGGGTTACCGAGGCCCCTGGCAACACAGGCAACAGCAATACGGGTGAGTTTTAGTGAGTAAGAGTCTGACATACCCTCCCGCTCCACCCAGAGCGGGAGAAGTTATTTGATGATTTCCCAACCAAAAAAAAAAGACAAACAGACAAACGGTCAAAAAATCTAAAAACTATGTTTTTGGCTTCAGAATCGCATCGTCTTTATTTTATTCAAATGTATTCAATGTACAGTTTTGACTTCGTTATTATTGTGTTATATGTATAAAATGTAACATTCACGATGACGTTATCAATATTTCCTGCCATCTATCAGAATGTTTGCCGATTATGGCAACTTCCTTCGATGTCAATGGCTATGCTTGAAATCTCTAATGATAATATTCAGCATACAAGACGAGAATAAATATGGTGTTCGACGCCCAGGACGTCTCCTGCGCCGGCTAGGGGCGAGAGGGTGCGAAATTTGCCTTTTCCTCAACCGTCCCGCCTCCTCCTTCGCGAGCATTACTGCTTCGCAGGAGGTGACGGCTGCCCATGCCCTCTCCCTCCGTACCATGGCCTGAACCAAGGCCGGACGCGAGAGATTTCTGCCACCGATCGCCTCCACGAGGACACGGTGGTGCTCTGCCCAAGCCGAGCAGAACTCCACCGTATGCTCCACCGTGTCCTCCGGGCGATCCACACAGTGGTGACACCCGGCTGTTTCCTCCCGCCTAATCCGATACAGGAACCTCCCGAAGCTGCCGTGTCTGGTGAGGACCTGTTTCAAGCGGAAGGTGAGGACGCCGTGGCACCTTTCTAGCCACTCCTTAAAGAGGGGACTTATCGCCGCAATCGTGGCGTGCCCAGCACTGGGTTGCGACAACCGTATGGTCTGTTTTTCTGACTGTATGTTCCGGAATGGCACAAAAACGGCTGGACGGATTAAGATGAAGTTTGGCACACAGATAGTCTATAACCTAGATTAACACATAGGTTACTTTTAATCCCGGTAGTACTTTCCTGTGGGATTTTTTCAGACTTTCGGGCTTCTGACGACCCGTAACGACTGTCAAAGATCCACGAATGACAGCCGGAACCAATAGTTAACGTGCTTTCCGAGGCACGAAGTTAGGGGTCTTGGTATGTAAAGATGGTCACCCATCCACGGACCAAGCGCGGCAAGCGTAGTTTAACCTGATCGATCGACCTGCGCGGCTGTTATTACTTAGCCACAAGCCCCGCCTTCTCGTCATCAGCATTTTCATGAATTTCCAAATAAAAGAGACGATTATTATCTGAAGTAAAAGTTCTTGTTGGAGCGAAAATTTTAACGTTCCATAGTTAATGAGTTAGAAATATGATTATGCAGGTTCTTTTTGCGCTATATTTGCTAAACGTTGTAAGATAAGCGAATAGAATTAATTGTGCTGACTATGGCATTTTTAGCAGTTTATCAAAGAATATAAATCGTTTCTGGAAAGTCTGGCGCTTGATTTTAAATTGCTGATGCTCGTCACTTCATCTATACTTCCATACTGTAAAATTTCACTAATGGGAAACTACAGTATTGCCAAGAGTCACAGTTCCTACTGCTGGGACACAGGCCACCTCTCTGTGAAAGGGAGTGGTCCGTAATCCACCACACGGGCCCAGTACGGGTTGGTAAATGCCACAATGCTTTGAATTTTTGGTTCTAGGACATTCCGGTTTCCTCACGATGTTTTCCTTCACCATTTTGAGAGCAGTGGTGATGAAATAATTTACACAAAGTCGCGGGCCGAAGCCAAAGTATTTAATTTCAAGGAATCCGTTTATTATAATAACATCAGATAACGTCCACATGATTTCAAGGGCAATAGAAAGTTGTTGAAAATTTTGTAACCATATCTTGGTTTAAAAGAGTGTCCGTGGAGTTTCTTGCCCGTTCTTCCCCATAGGAACCTACTACGCTTTGGAATGGGTAACTAGCTTCATCTTTCTGACTGACCGACCCCTTGACAATTCAAAAGTGCCTGTCATCACCTGCCTAGCCTTTTCCCAACTATGTTGGGGTCGGCTTCCAGCTGAATACGAGTATTTTACATGGAGCGACTGTCTATCTGACCTCCACAACCCAGTTACTGGGTAACACGATACCCCTTGGTAAGACTAGTTGTCAAACTTTCGAGCTACTGACGAACCTTAACGACTGTCAAAGATCTACAAATGACAGCCGGGAGCAACGGCTTAACGTGCTTTCCGAGGCACGGAGGGGTCTTGGTATGTAAAGATGGTCACCCATCCACGGACCAACCGCGGCAAGCGTAGCTTAACCTGATCGATCGACCCGTGCGGCTGTTATTACTTAGCCACAAGCCCCTCACAATTCAAAAGTGTCTGTAATTGGTTTATTTGCAATAAATGCTTTGAGTTTGTTACGAACAAATTGACAAATCAATTCACCTTGAACTTTTTCCTTTATGCAGATACAGTAGGAACGTCATCAGTGAGCACTTTGAACTTAAGCGGCGTAGTACGGAGTTTTAGTAAATTGCCGAGAATTGTATAAAACTCCCGGCATCATTCTAATTTATACTTTATTACAATGAGGTAAGAGTTACATTGCAATGACTTGCTAATCTAATGACTTCACATAAAAAAAAAAGATCGTGAATGTACCTTAAGAACCAATTTCACCGATCGTCTCCAAAACTGTGTTCTGTAAAACTGCGTTTACACTAATTTCGTTTCAGATTTTGCGCGCGGTACAATATGTCAAGCACATAATCGCGTTTAGATCGATAAACGGTAAAAATTGGGCGTTTAGTACATTAACTGCATTTAGCGCTATACTAGATTAAATTTGTTGGTAAAATGCCAAAACAAACCTTAAACTTAGATTAAATCGCGTTTTATTTGAATTGGTGACCAGCGGGGTAATTTCGTGACACACTACCAATTGAAATGCCTTTCAATTTGCCAATTCGACAATATTCATTGCGTTATCAACGTTGTCAAGAAGACGGACTTTTCATGCATATGAAGCAATGGATTGGGAGTTGCGTGTTACGCGATCGGGGTGCAGGTAGGCTGCGCGTGAGTAACCAATATTGGTTACTTACGCGCGTCCTACTGTACTACCATACCATCACGCCTTGTTTCCAAGAAGGTATGGGCAGAGGTGTACCTGTAGTACACCCACATTTCGCTAGTTATGCTGAAGTCTCATGTAATAACGGGCGAGCCTATTGCCATCGATCGGGCACAAATCCAGACTCTGGGCTGAAAAACTGGGCTGGAAAAACCAAATAACACTTTGCCCGTCCCGGCAATCGAACCCAGGACCTCACGCTCAGTGGCTTGCAACCACAACGCCAACGAGATCGACTTCACAGATTGACAGACAGACGGAAAACGAAGGGATCCTATATGGGTTCCGTTTTTTCCTTTTGTGGTTCTGAACCCTAAAAACGAAAAACTTCGCAAGCAATAGAAATTACTACTATAGTGGCATGAGGAACAGGGTGTAAAGTTCGACCAGGAGAGGTTTGAGGAACTCTGCTTGTTGACCGGCTGAAAGTGCAGTGTGTGGTGCCAAGGTTGCTGGTGAGGCTTAGGGTGATGACCAGGTATGCGCGGTCGCTGCATGCTGGTGGTCAGCATACCCTGTTGAAGCCGTGTGTGCTGACTGGCTGTGACTCGCCGCTCGAGAGCTTGAAGAAGTGATGACGACGACGTCACGCTGATTTAGTTGCACGAAGGCTGCGCTGACGTTCATACTCGGGATCACTAGTATAGTGGCATGAGGAACAGGGTGTAAAGTTCACTCATCCTCCATATAAAAGAAAATTAAGTGTTACGGGGTAGATTAAATAATAAACTATATTCAGTAAAGCTGCTTGTATTACTGCCTACCACGGCACTTCTTTAAACAATTACAGGTACAACACAACAATTAGGACGAAGGACAATTTGTACAAGTAAAAACAGAAAGTATAAAATGTTTCGAGCTGACTGGGAGAGACTAGGGTTCTCAAAGGTTCTAGGAGCCATGTCATCTAAATAATAGTAGCAGAACGGCAGTCCACGGAGCACCTCATCCATGAAACGCTGAAATGTCTGCGCTGCGTTCCTGAGACCAAACGTCATGTACGGGAACTCATACAGCCCGAACGGTGTGGTGATTGCTGTCTTTTGGATATCAGCTGGCTGGACAGGTATCTGGTTGTACGCTTTAATAAGGTCAATTTTACTGTATATTCTGCTGCCAGCCAGCTGATGTGAGAAGTTCTGTATGTGCGGAATGGGGTATCTGTCCGGGACAGTGCGGGCATTCATTGCTCTGTAGTCCCCACAAGGCCGCCAGCTGTTGTCCTTCTTGGGAGCGAGGTGAAGCGGAGAGGACCATGAACTCTCAGACGGTCGTGCCGTGCCGCTTGCTAGCATCGCCTCAAACTCCTTCTGAGCGACCTTGAGCTTGTCTGGTGCGAGTCGGTGAGGTCGACTGAAAATGGGCGGCCCTGGTGTGGTGCGGATGGTGTGCACAGTACCGTGACTAACCTGCCTCTGTTTTCCCGCAGGCCGTGTGATCTCCGGGTACTGCCTAAGAAGCTCGTGGTACTCCGTGTTACCACCAACCGACTTCTCTTAGGCAATGTCAGCTGCTGAAACGGGTGCTAGAGACGTGGTGGAGGATAGCTGAGTTAGCCCGTCGATGAGGCGGGAATGTTTCAAATCCACCAATATATTATAATGCGCCAGGAAATCGGCGCCTATCATGGGTTTTGTGACGTCAGCGACCACGAACTTCCATGTGTACACACGGCGGAGCCCTAAGTTCAAATGGAGCTCCAACCGTATGTGTCGATGGCGGTACCGTTGGCCGCGTAAAGTTGGTACATCGTCTTGCTGCGCCGCTGCTGTAGTGCTGTACGTGGGTACACACAAAGATTGGACACTGTGTCCACTAGAAATGTGGTTTTAGTGGACCGATCTGTTACAAATAGGTGGGCGTGGTTTGTTGGGGCAGCCATATGCCGCTACTTCCGGCTGCCGGAGGCATTTCTCGCGAACGTACACGGCGTTGTGCACCGCATGGCCTTATCTCCAAAACTGTTGTGGTACCAGCAGTGGTCGTCGTTCCACGGGCCTCTGGAGCGCGAGCGGCCGCGCCGACTAGGGGTCCGTTGTCTGCCACCACGCCTGAACCTATCAGAGGACCGCGAGTGGTGATGACCACGTGTTTGAAGCGCCGCTACCTGTTTTTTTAACTCAGCTATGCACTGTTTCAGCTCGCTGGTCTCGCTGCAGGTGCTCGTGCCTGCCACGGCGGGAGGTGAGTGAGGTGAGTGCCGGGACGGGTGCAGGCGCGATCTCGTGCACGCGGTCGACTAAATCTGCGACAGACTGAAGGGCAAGATTAGGCTGTGACGCTATAACCGTCTGGATGTTGGTTGGCAGCCTACTCGCCCACAACGTGGACAGAAACGCCTCTGGTACATTTGGTCCAGCCAGGGTTTGAAGGTGCCGTAAAAATTCAGAGGGTTTACGGTCGCCTAGCTCCTCGTGGGTGAGGATTTGTTGCACCCTTTTTTCGCGTGAGTCGGTGAGCCTACGTATTAGCTCGGCCTTCAGCTTTACGTACTTGTCCTGGGCTGGCGGGTTTTCGATAATGTCCCTCGCCTCGACCATATATCAGTGATCAAGCTGGCCCACGACGGTATAAAATTTAGTGCTGTCAGCGGTAATACGATCGTGAACTGACCTTCAACCTGGGCGAACTCCTCTGGCCAGAATGGCGGCAATCTGACGCTCACTCTGCAGACGTCCTGGTTCTCTGCCGACGCTCCTCCAGTCGTCGCTTGTACTGCTCCGGTTGACATGATGTATCGTCAGGCTTCTGTGATCACGTCGGGTCACCAGTATAGTGGCATGAGGAACACTCATCCTACATAGAAACACACACAGTTCACTCATCCTCCATAGAAAAGGGAGGATCCTCCGACCAGAAGGTGTCGTGTCTGGTGGACAACTGCCCGACGGTTGATGTCGGGATGTTGTATATATGCTAGTTGCGCGGTAAACTCTGCTTGCGCGATGCAGGATTTTGCGTGACGTCAGTATGCTGCTTAGTTTGCATGTGGCGATGTAGATGCCGCCACACTACTAAAGGCTGTGGGTGTCCGCTTTATTTTTAACCAACCCACTAAACTAAAAACGTCTCGTATTTACCGTCAACTGTAAACCCCTCAGACCAAATAAAAACGAGCGAGCCTTAAATAACTGTAGTCGTTTAAGATGTGTAACATCTGACATCTCACCTTGGTAATAAGCAACTGAGCAGCGACAGAAATTAACCTAAAAAAAAACGAAATACTGAAATATTTATTCGAATAATTATTCATTACTAGTTGTCGACCACTGGTTGAAATTCGACCCCCTCTACAGCTTACAATCTATATTTACTAATTCCATGAGTACACTCAATCAACTCAGTCTATAACAGTCCACTGCTGGACAGAGGCGTCTCCCAGGCTGCGCCACAATACCCTGTCCTCCACCTTCCGCATCCAGTCTGTCCCACCCACCTTTTTAAGGTCCTCGGTCCATCTAGCTGGGGGGCGTTCCACACTACCACCACCCAACGGTCTTTCGACAAACATGGCCAGCCCACTGCCACTTCAGCTTGCTTTCTCTGCAGGCTATGTCGGTAATTCCGGTTCTCTTCCGGATAACTTCATTTCTGATCTTAACCTTCTAAGAAACTCCGAGCATAGCCCACTCCATGGCGCGATGAGTGACCTTGAATTTGTGGACCAGCCCGACTGTCAGTGTCTACACTAATTCCATGCTATTAAAAAGTACTTACTTATTCCATGCTCAAGCTGTCACTTCCTGTCTACACACTTCCGTCCCGTTATACAAAATCTCTCGCACAGAAAGATGTTACGGTCTACACATCAACAATACAGTAAACCAAAACTACACCTCGCTTTCTGCATACACACTCACACGCACACATTTACAATAATTTACAACCAAAGTACACCTCGCCGGAACACTCACTAAGTGCTCATGTTTACGAAACCGGCCTCACGTCACTATTGACAGCGCTATGTCATGGTTTTTTTTAGGGTTCCGTACCCAAAGGGTAAAACGGGACCCTATTACTAAGACTCCGCTGTCCGTCTGTCACTAAGCTGTATCTCATGAACCGTGATAGTAAGATAGTTGAATATACATCACAGATGATGTATTTCTGTTGCTGCTATAACAACAAATACTACAAAACAGAATAAAATAAATATTTAAGGGGGCTCCCATACAACAGACATGATTTTTTTTTTGCGGTTTTTATAGATAATGGTACGGAACTCTTCGTGCGCGAGTCCGACTCGCACTTGGCCGTTTTTTTTATTTGGTCTGAGTGTAAACCCTACCAGCAGTAAATTATAAAGGCGGGTAAAACTAACGTCAACATTTCAGACCCTCAGGGGAAAAGCATTCCGCAGATATAATTCGATTCACATGGAGGTAGGAAGAGTCGTTTTGAGATTGAAGTAAGTATTTTGAAACTAGGAATATTTGTACAATTTCTTATACGGGATTTCTTCAGGAGTTCCGCCGAAAGGCGTCTTTTCTTTTGACGAAAATGCTTTTATAATTCCCAGATGAATTTTCATTATCCAGAACTACCTACTTCTGTAATTGTAAGAATTTGAAAATTATTATCACAGATGCTACAACGAGCCTAACGATTTTTGTGCTATTATCTTTTGATACAACACATGATACATAAATTTTGACCATATCAAACTTTGATTCCTTCGAAACATTCATGGTTCCAACAAAACTTTTTTCAATGATTGAATAATGATTTGTCAATTAGTCAAAGCAAATTGTATAAGTTTCTTTGAATCATTGACAAATCATAAGACCCATTTGTAAAATAAAATATCTTTTTCATTTCTCATAATTAGAAAGTACACTTGAAGTTAACTGATCAGGGGGATGAAAACAGTACTTTTCGTCTCCGGGAAACGATTTTCCCTGCAGTCAGAAAATTTAAAAACTATTCAAGCCATGTCCTAACTTTTTATTTAGCCTAAATATTAAATTATTAATTAAATTACGGCGTAAAATTGTAATTAAAAAATATTATCAACAATTTTGTAACATGACTGTATACTAACTTATAACTTACTTTTCACTACATTATTATGTAATGTACATAGATTTGAGCTAATTATTTACCATCATCAATGATAAATGGTAGATTGTTATACAAGGGTCGAAAGGAATCAATTCCCATACGAAGTATGTAGACGCTCGAGTGCAGCGGGGGCGGCTATAGTCCAAGTAGGAATTGGTGACTTTCCTTTCGAATATAAAGAAAGTAAAAAATAGAAGTTTGGTCAACATTTCAGAATCGCTTGAACTCATGTTTAATCAAGTATTTGTCTATAAAACCGATATTTTGAATATCGGCGCAGCGTTTTTTAAATTTTAAATATTGAACATACCGCGTCACCAGGGGGGGGCGTGGGCTTTTTATTATTCACACTATCTGTTTATACACTCACAAGACCGCAGCATTTTATTTTTATTTTAGTCGATATTTTTCCTAAGTAGGTATGTAAAATTTTGTATCCTGACTACCTAACCTTTAGTTTTATTTTTAAAATTCATTCCCACCCTAGAGAGGGAAGCAATTATTATAAGTCTTTTCGGTCCAAAGGTGGGGAGCAGCGTCTTCCACCCGCTACTCGGATCAAACATACACTACTTTCCGAGTATGAGAAATGAAAATAATTATACTGGGTGGTAGATGCCACAGAAACAGAAACAAAAAAAGGCGGGAAAGCGGCATATTGATCTTCAGTTGTTTTGACGAGTACTAATTATTTACGCCTATACTAATATTATAAAGAGAGAGAGATTAGATTTTTTGTTTGTTTGTTTGTAATGGATAAACTCAAAAACGACTTAACTGATTTTAAAAATTATTCCACCTCAAGAAAGCTTGATTAACAGCGAGTAACATAAACTGTATTTATTTTCAAAAAAATTAGCGATTCTTAATCTTATAAAATAACAATAATTTAACAATTAAATAATTTGCCTAAAAAAGTCATCATTTGGCGTGCGCTGCGAAACTATTGATGGTACATAAAACAATGAACTACATGTTTATAGTACTCATTATTACCCACAAAAAATCCCCGAGTCTAACTATTATAGTTAAGCCACAATAACCGTTTTTTGTTCAAATTAGTCAATCAGAACACGGGTAGAATCGAAAGATGATGTCATTCGTATCATCATATGAATCCTTATCTTACTATATACTTTCATAATCAAGGTTGATTGTATACATGTAAATTCTTCTTTAAATTATTCGAATCGGACCTTTCATTTAAAATTTACGTGTATAAAAATGATAAAAAGTAAGAAAAATGCCGCGGTGTGAGCAAATAGCCCTACGCTTAGTCAATCACCTACCCATTTTATTTTTTGTGCATTAACATATAGGATTTACTACTTTTAATCCTGGTAGTACGTGAGCGTCCACGCGAGCGAAGCCGTGGGCAAAAGCTTCAATAGATATGGATTTATTGCCTGATTACATTAGAGAAGAGGCTAAAACGGTAGTGGAATACCTTTTACCACCAAAATCAAAAGAAAGATACTTAAATAAATATTATCTTACCAATATTGTTTATTTGTTTTAATAAAATATTGTTTGGTTAACTAATCAGGATTTTATTTACTTTCCTCATATTCGAAATGAAAAGCAGAGTGTTTACATCGGGTAGAAGACCTATTTAGGCACTCGAACAATTGGCGCATCTCGTGCCTAAATAGGTCCCTTTAATCCCTAGTATAACAATCTACTATCACCCAACATCAGCCACACAAAATGTCAACTGTACACAACCATTCGTAAATCTCAGCATATCAGGTAAAACCAGACCCTAAACCCTCATGACGTCAGCATTTGTGTGACGTTTCCGCTGAGTTATTGCGGTGACGTCATAATTTGAATGCCTTCTAAACTTCCCTTTTAGCCTTTTGGATGTCATGCAAGAGGTAAGCAGAAATGTAAGTGATATGTCTAGTTTGCGAGTATATAATAAATAATGTAATTGTAGTTTTTTTGAGCAAATGCTATACCTACCCACTTTTCCGTTTGTGTCAACTCAAATCAAATCAAATTTATTCGTAAATGTAGGTTTAAATACAATAGGTTGTTATAATAAGATGTGATGATCAGTTCGAAACATTTTACTCCAACGCATACAAATAATAATACAATTAGTGGTGCCGAAATACTAGACACACAATTAAACTGAAATAACTCAAATATGTACATACTAACACACAATTACCAATGTCAAAATAATAATAATATAATAATATAACTGTAAGATTGTAATAAGCTAAATGTCCTCCATAAACTCAGTGGTAGAATAGTAACATTTATGAATAAAAAATTGTTTAATTTCTTTTTAAACATTTGTTAGAACAAATGGTGTTATTATTCTCTTACTTACTTTCTTTCTTTGTATAATCTCTAACTAGCCGCGCCCCTTCCTTCTACACGTGAAGGATTTGTGGAACGAAGTTCCTTATCGCACGTTATACTCTGCACACTTTTTTTTTTTTTTTTTTTTTTTTTTTTTTTTTTTTTTTTTTTTTTTTTTTTTTTTTTTTTTTTTTTTTTTTTAGGGTGGGAAATCATCAAATAACTTCTCCCGCTCTGGGCGGAGCGGGAGGGTGTGTCAGACTCTTACTGACTAAAACCCACCCGTATTCCTTCCTGTTGCCTGTGTTGCGGGGGCCTCGGTGACCCATAAGTACCTTCCCGCGACCCCGGCAGGCATCGGCCCTAGTGGACCCCTACTTTTGTGCTGACGACATCTCTTTGAGGCGCGCGTGGAATACGACGCGCCGTCGACCCGGGCCTGGTCCTTACCGGACGGTGAGCTACCCATTGCTCACCGTCCGCAAGCCCGCGCCTACGGTGGCCGGAAATCCGCCCGGGATTCCCGACGCCCTGGGCGTCTCCTGCGGCGGCTAGGGGCGAGAGGGCGCGAAACTTGCCTTTCCCTCAACCGTCCCGCCTCCTCCTTTGCGAGCATTACTGCTTCGCAGATGGAGGTGACGGCTGCCCATGCCCTCTCGCTCCGTACCATGGCCTGAACCAGGGCCGGACGCGAGAGGTCTCTGCCGCCGATCGCCTCCACGAGGACACGGCGGTGCTCTGCCCAAGCCGGGCAGACCTCCACCGTATGCTCCACCGTGTCCTCCAGGCGATCCACACAGTGGTGACACCCGGACGTTTCCTCCCGCCTTATCCGACACAGGAACCTCCCGAAGCTGCCGTGTCCGGTGAGGACCTGCGTCACGCGGAAGGTGAGGACGCCGTGGCGCCTCTCCAGCCACTCCTCAAAGAGGGGACTTATCGCCGCAATCGTGGCGTGCCCAGCACTGGGTTGCAACAACCGTACTTTCCATGACGCCATGAGATCCCGCCGGAGCTCCGTCCGCTGTGCCGCGATTTCTCGCGGCAGCGGGCTTACGCCCCGGCGTTTCGCCTCCTCGCGCCACTCCCATACGTGCGCGAGGACTTTTGCCTCCAGATCCCATGGCGGCATACTCTGCACACTTGGCAACTGAGAGTTAGGCCGAAAAAAAAAGTGTATCATTTGGACCGTGATGACACTTTTTGTTACGTAACAAAGGTGTCGTCACGACACGGTTGTGACGTTGTTAATGTTATTATAGGAATGTATGAATGAATGAATGAATGAATGAATATTAATGATATATTTATTTGCAAGAATATAGGTAGCTGACATAAGTTCTTAGGATCTATGGGTTTCACTATATTCGGCATTCCAGCCGTGCAAATATTTAGATTTTACATCTTGGTTATACATAAAGCATGCAGTACACATTTAATAATTATTAGCAATAACATAAAAATACTAATTGCTCAGTAGTTAAAATACTAATTAATCAGTAGTTCGCGTATTCTTCATTTAGGTTAAGTTAGGGTATTAGTAAACTAGTTTAGTTCGATTTCATATAGCTTAGTTAGCTTTAATTCAACTTTGTATTTCATTGATAAATTTTGAAGGTGTCCCTTCAAACCCGGGAAGATGCTTGCGCGCTGATCGACTGAAATTATGTATTGTCATTTCCTTAGTTTTTTTTTTGTTGGTATAACTAATTAATGGGATGGGGTTGGTTTACTGCACTCCTCTCCCCCTATCCCATTCCTGCACATTACCTTTCACCCGCGTGTGAGCGAGACCGCTACACCAATCAGCGCCAACCCGCGGAATGTCGTCAAAAATCAAGATGGATTCGGTTTTCGTGCGTCTTCGCGTGCGCACCCCATTGCGCCCAAAATTCACTTAACCAAGTGAAAATTCGTGGAAATCGCTTATATCATCGTGACAGTGCATCATCATCGCATCAAATAAGGTATCGTGCCACCTTCCTTTCGCCAACTACTGATTTGCTACCTAATTTCTGTCCGAACAGTAGTTGTGCATTCGTCCATACTTTTTTTCGTAAAACCAATTCGAAAATATCGATTAAGTGTTGCCCCGCGCATCCACTAATAATAATTTCATAATTTAAGTTTAGATTACATTGCAATTATTAAAATTCAATTTAAACACAATTATATTGATTTAAAATAATAATTAATATTGCAAAATAGCAATCAATAATAATGATGTCATGTGAATAAAAAATAGCAAGAATAATGAAAATGTCAATAATAATATATGGATGTCATAATAATTATAATTCATAAGTTTTACATTTTACATTCAAAATATTCATTGATGGAATAAAACCATCTCTCACACAACCAACTATAACTTTAACATTCTATTAAATTTTATATCTGTATTATTTCTAAATTCTTCGGCTAAGTGGTTATATATTTTCACCGCCATGGTATAACAATTTTTGTTGCATACTTTTAGTCTATTACGCGGGACTACTAGTGGCTTTTGTGCTATTTTCCGCTTTGACATAGCCTTTTCATCTTTTTCAAAAAGCGAGTAATTGTTTCTTACAAATTTGCAAGTTTCAAATACATATAAAGACGGGAGGGTAAGCAGCTTTTGCTTAATAAATACAGGTTTACAGGATTCTGTCCACTTAACATAGAAAATTGACCTTACACACTTCTTTTTGGGCTATGAATGCCTTTTACCCCGGACAGTTATTCCATACCTTAAAACAGAACAAACATGGCTATGGTATACCAATAAGGCTGTTTGAATGTCTGTTAATTTTTTGTGCAAATACGAATTTGTTTATTTTCTTACATACATTATCTACTTGAGCTTTCCAATTGCAAAAAATATAATATTACCTGTTACAAACATATAAGCTTCAAGAATGCTTCAAGAGTATACTGCTTTATCATTTAAGACGCTGACAACACCTAAACCGCGGTCACTGTCAGATTGCATAGAAAAGAAAGAGAAGCGCGACGACAAAACGCTTGTAATTTATTGCAAAATATGAAGTAATTATCTATTTACTCAGAATTGAGTTGAGTAATCGAAAATAAAAAACAACCAAGTTCTGGATTAGAATAAGAAGTACTTGTTATTAATTAAATACGTAATGTATGTTGATATTTAATATAGATATTTTGGATTAGAACTCAAGGTAAGAGGTTAGTTTAACGTTAGTTTGTATCGAGATTTTTTTTTCAAAACGTGTTTTGGTGACAACCAAGTTCTGGGAAATATATTCAAAATTAACATATATTTTTTCCGCTACCACAAACTATACAGATTTGGCAATTTTCTTTCTTAAGAGAAGCCTATTTTGGTCAATTGGGTCTTGTCAGCGCCTTAATACCCGTTTGCTAAAAACAGCTAGCGTCAAACTGTCTATAATAAATTTTACTCCCCAGCTGCGAATTGATACGTTACGTGAACAGAGATCATTGAATTAATTTGATCGAACGTTCAAGTGAGATATTTCCTTAGTTAATCCCTAGTGAGCAAATATTCAAGTGATCGAGTATTACGACTTACATAGGAGTCTCGGTACTCCTATGCAAGTCGTAATACTCAATACTAACGATCCTAATCCTAACTAATATTACATATACGAAAGTAAGTTTGTTTGTTTGTTTGTTACGCTTTCACGCTAAAACAGCTGAACTGGCATATGGATAGACCATGAGCTGGGCCAGGACATATAATTTTTATCCCAACACTCTTACGGGATGGAGACTTATGTGGGTAAAACCGCGGGGCGCAGCTAGTTTCATATAAATACATTTATTGTACTAAGAAAAACACAAAGTTAGTCATACACTAAACATGTTTGTATAGGTGGTGGCTACAAGCAGGTTGAAAAGCTGGCTCCTCTTTTTTTTTGTTTCTTGGTGGATAATCCTCATGAATGTCCTCCACACTGGGGCGGGCGGAGGGGTCTGTCAGACTCTTACTGACTAAAAACCACCCCAATGTTCCCCTCCCACACTTTCACCGGGGATCATGAGATCTAGTGCGACTTCAGCGATCACCGGCTCGCGGGAGGAATGAGGTGTAAAACTTCCCCCGCGACGTCCAATAGGGGCGCGCGTGGAACACTACGCGCTGCCACCTCGGGTCCTCAGTCACCTCGGAACCACCGGTAACAGCTGGATCCTGAACTAAGTGAAAAAGATACAAAAGATTCTCACTGATAATAACATAACTTTCTAAAGCAGGAATCAATAAGATTTGTAGTGATTTTAATTTGGTCTCCTGATGAATTTGAGCAAAACCCTGGATGTGTTCAACGAACACGCGTAACACGGTTTGAATCACAATCTGAGAGTTTTGAAGCATATTGCTAATCTATTGCTTCATAGGTTTGAAAAATTTGTCTGCTCTACAACGTAAATAACGCATTGAACGTGGATGGACTGTCAAAATGAAACCGATTACAATCAACTGTCATTTTACGTGTGTTACCAATTGCCCCGCTGGTATCACTAAAATAATATAACAGATTGTAAACACACGGGATTCCTCATTAACAGTCACGTAACTATAGATATTTATTTGTATTATAACCATTGATAGCAGAAGAGGTCTAAACTTAAGGCGCTGACAAGACCCAATTGACCAAAATAGGCTTCCCTTAAGAAAAAAAATTGCCAAATCTGTATAGTTTGTGGTAACGGAAAAAATATATATTAATTTTGAACATATTTCCCAGAACTTGGTTGTTACCAAAACACGTTTTGAAAACAAAATCTCGATACAAACTAACGTTAAACTAACCTCTTACTTTGAGTTCTAATCCAAAATATCTGTATCAAATATCAACATACGTTACGTATTTAATTAATATCATGAACGTCTTATTTGAACGCAGAAATTGGTTGTTTTTTATTTTCGATTACTCAACTCAATTTTCAGTAAATAGATAATTACTTCATATTTTGCAATAAATTACAAGCGTTGTGTCATAGCGCTTCTCTTTCTTTTCTATGGAATTTGACAGTGACCGCGGTTTAGGTGTTGTCAACGTCTTAATGTTTTTCTGTGAACGTTCTACGAACTATCACATTATAGTATTACAAGATATAAAAAGAGAAGCACAATATAATTATATCAACTGTTGGGAATCGAACTTAGGTTTGCAAAGCAGTCGCCGAACCGCTAAGCTACGAGTATTGGCGTTCTTAAATATTTCATGACATAATTAATCTCCATATTATAATAATTTAAAAGGTTATATCTGTAACTGTATGCTATTCAGTCCAGTCTATCGATTTGCGATTTCTGAATTTTGGTGAGAGTTTTTTGATCCATAAAAGGAAACATGATCGATTGGCATAAAAAAAAGATTTTGTGAAAATTTTCCCTTTACTCGCTGTCTGTATTTTGTTTTCAAAACCTGTTGATCATTATTAAAATGTTTAAAAAAGAGAAGGGCAGTCTCCTAAGACCGTATTCTTGTACTGCAACGGTTAAAGAAGCTGCCCTTATTGCCCCATCTCAAAAATCCATCCTATAATATGTCATGAACTCATGATTTTTTTTTATATTTAGCATATCATCACGCCTTGTTTCCCCGAAGGGTTGGGCAGAAGTGTACCTATAGTACACCCACATATCACCAGTTATGTTTATAATAGGGGGCGAGCCTGCTGCCAACAACCGGGCACATATACAAACTCCGGGCAGCTACTGAGAAATTCCACATAGAAAAACCCAATAACACTTTGCCCGACCCGAGAATCGAACCCAGGGCCTCATGCTCAGTAGTAGCGCTTGCAAACACTAGACCAACGAGGCAGGCATTATTTTTTATTATTATTTTATTTTTCAATTTTTTTTTTACAGATTTACTCGCCAATCCTATTCGTTTGATGGCGAGATTGATTGCTTAGCTCCACAGACTGTATAACTGATCTATTTGCAGAATATTTTGCATCTGTGTACGGTGTTAATCAACAGCCTGGTAAATTGTGTCCAGGTTACTCCTCGTTTAATTAGGTACAGTATCTGTCTTCCATTGGCGTTACTGAAAATGACGTCAGAGATAGTATCAAAAAGTCAGATCTTAATAGAGGAGCTGGTCCAGTTTGACTTCCTCCTATTAAACTACTTAGACATGCACTGTTTGCACTGTTTAAACAAGGAACATTTGTATGAAGCGGACGGAACTCATGAAGAAAACATCCATAGGATATCTGTCAAGAGACAAAACAGACAAAAAATCTAAATACTATATTATCGGCATTAGAATCGTTGCTAGCATAATCAACCGATAATGTTCCCACTGCTGGGGCACAGGCCTCCTCTGGGTGAGGCCGCGGGCCCAGTGCGGTTCGGTAGATGTCTCATGTCTTCCAATTTTTGCTTGTAGGACATGTCGGCTTCCTCGCTACGTTTTCCTTCACCGTTTTGAGAGCAGTGGTGATGAAATATTTTATACAAAGTAAAGCGCCTATCTGGGTTCGAACCCACGACCTACAACTCGTAAATCGCGGCCACCACTGCTCTTGTTCCCAGACCTCGTAGCAAATACCTTTTTTCCAAAATATTCAATGTACAGTTTTGACTTCGCTACAATCGTAGCGAAGTAAAGACAATTTTTGAAGATTTGTGTTTTAATTTTTGTTATGCTAAAAAATAAAACACAAATCTTTTTAATTTTTTTTTTTGGTTGGTACAGTAAGTACTCGTATACTTCTGAGGCTCATTGAGTTAGATTTCCAAAGAATTTTTTCCCACAAGACTAATTAAACTTTCAACTCGCAGTCCGGGACGCAAACCCAAAATTCTTACAAAAGGCAGACTTAAACGGTCCTCACCTTAAGTCAATTACGTAGGTACTAATTTCACAGACGATCTGTGATGCCACAGGGGATTCATTCCCTGAAGAGTCTTCAGTAAAAACACTACATAGGTACTACAAATTCTGCCGAGTACTGTTTCACGCAAACACCGTAAAGTTAGTTATGGAATTTCTCTAGTTTATAAACTCAACCTCTAAGCATTTATTTCAAATAAACCAATTACAGGCACTTTTGAATTGTCAAGGAGTCGATCAGTTAGAAAGATGAAGATTGCCCATTCCAAAGCGTAGTAGGTACCTATGGAGAACAATGTCTAAAAACTCCTATAGCACTTTTCCCAACCTGGGGATCAAACCCAGGACCCACACTCAGCAGTCAGGTTAGAATAACTGGGAGTTATAGTGTAGTGTTCTCTTTGTTTTTAGGATTTATTATTGTCTTTTCCATGTTACTACACGGAAAATAATGGTCAGCAGTATTCCAGGTACTGTTAATGCCCATATTATTCTCCACGGGCGATGATTATGGGAAATCTTTGCTGAATTGGATTATTGATATCTCTGTCCAGCAGTGGACTGCGATATGCTGAGTTGATTGATACCCTCACTTTAGCAGCAGGGTCTTGCAGAAAAATAATTTACTCTGCAGAACTTTCCCTAAAAGTCGGTTAACAAAAAATGTGTAATGACGTTTGGCATGGATCGACAGGGGCGAGCGAAATCTATTGAAACTAGTCCAATTACAACGGGAATGTTTTCAGATAGCTACAATACCGCTGTGGGTAGGGTGACCGCTGTTTACTTGATCGAGATACAAGAATGAAACAAAAAGGTTAGGTAGGTAATGATGAATGTGTTCGTAGCGTGAAATTGTATAATTTGATTTTATTGTATTTATACATGTAACCCCAATCGGCTAAACTCTAAATTTATCTACTCGTCTCCGCTCTAGTACTCAGATTTAACCCACTCTCACCAATCAACTTCGTCTGACTTCGGAAAAAAACAGAACTGGATGCTTTAGAACAAACGTGGGGACTTGCAAAGGATTACTTACTGTTTATTAATTTAGGAGTATCCTACGAACTTACATTCTTTAAAAAACACTAGGATTTATTGAAAAGGTTTTCACCATTATATTGATAGAGTGCGCCCAGATCGAGGCCGAAAGAAACACATTATTATCCAAGTCACTGGACGTTGTAGGTGTAATAGCATTCTTGCGTCGCCATTGTCAAAGAATGCAACACTCTTGTACAAGTTAGCTAAAATATGATTTAAATCTTAAGGAATAATTCTTTGTACCGATGAGGGTGGCATAATTAGTTTGTGATTAATATCTCAATAAAAAAATAAATGAATAAAATACAGTGATGTTTGAGCAATGAGCGCAGTAACGGACATGAACAGTCAGACACACTAAAATCCTTTAGTAGGTATGATTAAACAAATGGGTCCAAACATTTTGGTATTAACGATTATGTGAAAAATAAGTGTATACAGTCCATCAAAAAATAAAAATATTATTTTTCCAAATCATGGCTACATCTCTGTAGAGGCGTAACAATGCATTTACCAATGAATCGGTATTTTGAAAACTATTCACGAATGATTGGATTCTAACCATTTGTACACGTTTGACATTCCTGAACTTTGAACGATGCAGCTTTAGAAGATGTTCGAATTTGAACGTTCAAAAATGTTCATGTTTGGTTATAGAGTTTAAACTACGGTTTGCACGGTGAATAGTCTTATGAAACGTTTTACGAAGAGTACTTTTTTGAAGATATTTTAATGGATGCTTCTACTACTCTACTATTATTCGAATATCTCTTGCTGTGGTAAGATTTTTGTTAATCAGCAGCCTGTCTACCAAGATGGACTGCATATTAACTGCCTGTTTACTGCCTGTCAAGCCCCGCGCGACACCGATTCGGAGTCAAACAATAGAAAATCAATTGTGTCTCATAAGCTGTCCTTGACCAATTAAATGCCGGTTTCAAAAATTGGTTTAGTGTAATACAATGTTATTATAATGATTTTGAAATAATTACATAATTCGTTATAGAAGTATGAGAAACAGGGTGTAAAGTGGACTCATCCGCTATAGAAATTGAAGGATCCTCCAACCAGACGGGTGTTGTGTCCGGTGGGCTACTGCCCGATGATTAATGTCATATAAACGTCATTAAGGCGCTGACAAGAGGCAAATTACCGAAATAGGCTTGTCTTAAGAAAAACTATTCGCAAATCTGTATAGTTTGTGGTAGCGAAAAAACTATATGTTAATATTTTGAACATATTTCTCAGAAATTGATTGTTACCAAAACGCGTTTTGAAAAAAAATCTCGATACAAACTAACGTTAAACTAACCTCTTACCTTGAGTTCCAAACCAAAATATCTGTATTAAATTTCAACATACGTTACGTATTTAATTAATAAAAAGAACGTCTTATTTGAATGCATAACTTGATTTTCGATTACTCAACTAAATTTTGAGTAAATAGATAATTGCTTCATATTTTGCAATAAATTACAAGCGTTGTGTCATCGCGCTTCTATGCAGTCCGACAGTGACCGCGGTTTAGGTGTTGTCAGCGTCTTAATGTCATATTATATGTATATTCTAGCCACGCGGTAAACTCCGGTTGCGCGATGCAGGATTTTGCGTAACGTCAGTGTGATGCGTAGTTAGCATGTGGCGATGTAGATGTCGCCACATTGTCCATTGTGGTAGTAGGTATTTAGTAGCGATAATAATTTAGTAATTTAAAACAAATTCCTTTACCACCATTAACCATTGCTACCTTTAACCACATAGCGGGCGCATGTCACCTTTTCGAGCTGTAATTTTCATTCAAAATGTTGACAATGTAGCAGTCGGTATAAATTTACCTGAAGGTGCTAAACAAACATAGTCCTTGACTATACATAAGTTTCAGGAGGAAAATTATAAGGTAACTACAATAAAATAATACCAGCCTATTATTGTCCCACTGCTGGGCAAAGGCCTCTGTTACGGGGTTCTTCTTACACTATGTTTCGGGTGTAAGGGACAGGCTGAATATAAAGTCCACCAGTTGAGTATTAGTATACTTTAATGAGATATCTTAAGACTAGCGAGTGTGCCCGCCATTGCGTCTGCTGTAGTGAATCAGTGTCGCTACACTATATTAATAATAATAATAAATTTAATCAAGTAACAAGACTCAACATGTTAGTAACAAAATACTTACAAACTATGTTAGCAAAACATTAACACAAACAATATGTGACATCACTGCTGCAAGGTCACAGGCCCAGCCGATACCCTGCAGCAGTGGCACACAAACGCACAATCTAGCCTGCTTGCTACCATAGACAGGATGCTATTGGTGCTGCCCCGCACCCTACTAACTAGGGATGCGCACCGCTTCCGCATCACAGTGTAGAAGCAGTCAATGCGAGCTTCAGCAAACATCCCTGACGCGCTGCAGTATCGGGACAACCCCATCAGCACCCTAAATACGTTATTGCATTAAACGCGAAGGGCGCTGTATGATTTCTGAGTATAATGAGCCCACAGACTGCAAGAGTAAAAAGACGTGAAGAGAAGCACTAAATACAGTGCGCTTAACCTCTTTAGAGGCACGCCTGAATCTGCGGGCAATCATGTTAGCACTCACACACAGCGCCCTCCGCTCCCTGTCAATATCCTTATCATCTTGGCCAGTGGTCAATAAGTGACCCAGATATTTAAATTGGTCTACCTTCACAAGGGGCCTATCGCTCAACTTCACTGAAGGTACAGCATCTGATAAATGATAAATGATTTATTTCCTGTAAGTAGGTTTGTACAAACACATATTAACACATTTTTACACCTCAGTCATATTTTTAAAATAAAGCTAGATGAGGTCGGCGTTTCCTATCTGACTACTCTGAG
Organism: Atethmia centrago; assembly: GCA_905333075.3. Lineage (NCBI taxonomy): Eukaryota > Metazoa > Arthropoda > Insecta > Lepidoptera > Noctuidae > Atethmia > Atethmia centrago. Next base: position 4,730,306 of record HG995373.1, on the reverse strand, counting down.
AAGAAAGGCCGAAAAAAACTCAGAGGTCACAGTCTCCTTTAAAGTCCAGACATAATCTTGGTCAGATCATGTGAAGGCCATGTAGATTGGTATCTGAAATGGTCCTTTTGAGGAAAGAACCACACAGATTGAGTGGACCTGTCCAGTCAGTGCACGCATTTGTCAGTAATCGTGCAGATCAACTCAGAACTTATGGAGCTCAACGATTCGACGAACAATACCAAAGAAATAACATTTGGGTAGGCCGCATAAATTACTCAAACTGCCAGACCATGATTAATACTAAATGAGGAAATAAAAAAATCTGGGTACTTACCCCTGGCCCCAAAGACCATGACCACACTCTTCTTAACATTAAATTCCAGACCATGTAGTCTGGCATACTGCTCGCAAGTGGCCACGAGATTAATGAGTGGTAGTGTTGTACTACCTAACAGCCTGCCCTCATACAGAAATCACAAGCATTGATCACCACGTTTGCTCAAGACGGGTTGGCAATTTCAGACTTAATTCATATGTACATCGGTGAAGAAAAACATCCAGATGAACCTGGACTTATACAGGGTTATTTTAAATTGGCTAGCGGCTAACTCCGCGGAGGCGATGGGTATCCATATCTAAACATGATAAAACAAAAAATAATTAATTTGATGTTATTTTGTGGGGTCGTTGACCGCAATTATTGTAGGCACTTAAACTATCAGTTTAAAAAATCTGTTTTTTTTTTTATGTGGAAACTTCATAGACTTGCTGTGTATCGATATTTTAACACGATAGAACAAAAGAAAACAGTTTTTCTCAACTCATATCTTCAATTAACTAACAGTAATAGCGGCCACTGACCTTCAAAAAATAACATCAATCCAACCGCGTGTGTGGAGTTTAGCTAGCCAATTTCAAATAACTCTCTATTTAACTGTAATAGTTTAAGTAAAATTAGCATACGTCTGCCTGATATTATTTTAAATCTCAAGAATTAATTTATCGTCCATACTCCAAGTATAATCTACTGACATGCTTTGTAATATTAAATCTATGAGACCTTACTACTGAATAGAATTTATCATCAAAGGTTCCAATTATGGAAATTGCTAGGATTAACCTGGAAACTACTGATATCAAAGAAAAACAGACTTCTATAGGATTGTGACAAGTCAATTGCTATCCGGCCATTTTGATGTCAAGCTGGTGTGTGTATAGGGTATTCATACGTATGGTTGGCAAATAAATCGGCGTGTAGGTAGAGATTTAATCGAAAAATATAAACATATAATATCGAAATCATTTAAAAATTATTATACTTGTTGAAAAACTAAGCAGTCAAACACGACACAAAGAAAAAACTCAAAAGAACAAGTTGGGGGAATTCCCAAGTATATTTCCAAAAAAAAAACCAAATTCCTAAAAGAAACACTAGTAAGTGAAAAATAACTAATACTCTGTAGTGTATTTTTTGGAAGCCAGTTATTTTTTTTTAGTATAGATATAGTTTATATTTTTATTTTTTTTCATTGTGGTACCTACCCCACACAAATTCGAATACCTTAACTATGTAAATTACAGGGACAAGGACTGATCATAACATCATTCACATAGACTAAGTGGGAAAAATACGTATTATTGAAGCTAACTCAAAAACTGCCCAAGCATATATGGGACCACCGCGCAAGCTTTTTCTACCAAACGAAAAAAGAATTTCCAAAATAGAACATGACAAAAAGAACACAGAACTCAATAAAAATACTAATCAATACGATAATAAACTCACTAATCGTTTTTTTTTTTGTGATTTGCCCTAGGTTAGTAACTGCGAACAAGTTTAACGGTACCTACATATAATTTTTAAAAATATCAGAAAATTAAAATAAATGAGGATCAGTGAGTAAAAAAAAATAGAAACATCCGAATTAAGAACCTAAAAAGGCGATCATCATTGGAAGATCATAAAATTTTGAGAGTATCAATTACATATTCCCTAAATAATTCTACAATTTACGAGGGTTTTTTTTTCGATTATCCCTTGTTCACTCATGAGTGTTATAAATAGCTAGCTCACTATGGCTATTAAGAATTTATACATAGATACTTTAGTTTACAAATAACAACAAACTGATATCAGCTATTCATTAGAATTCCCTTTAAGTTTAAGAATGTATGTATGCAAGAATGTGTAATGTAACTGTTTATTTTAGAAGTTGTTATTATCTCGCCTGAAATTTTCATTTTATTTGTATAGATGTAAGTTCTAAGGCAAATGTATTCTCGTCATATTAATGCATCGTAAATTGGATTAATGAATGAATACAGCTGTAAAGGTATTGTAGGTACCTATTTCAGGTATTTTCAGATTTAGCAAGACTTATATACCTACATATCGAAGTATGATTGTCTGCTAACTAACTTTTCCTGAGAGCCCAATCATGTGCAAAAGAGTTCCATATAAACACAAAAGTCTACAGTCTGATATGGCTTGAAATATTTACCCACAATAAACAGCTTAAAATACACGAATAATCTCTACCGTAAACATACATAAATAGTATTGATTTCCATTAAATACTGTGAAGGCAGATCAGTTCATGTTACAATGAAGCTTGCATGATTGCCGAAAATCCTCGAGTAATAACGTATTCACCCGAAACTCTCCCGGTAAGCCAATGTGAATACCGAGCAGTATAATAATTTTAATAGTACGATAGATGAAGAGCTGTGTCGATTTTATGTAATGGAATATTCGAGGAATTTGTTGTGTATCTTCTCAAGCTCAGTGATTGACGAAACAACACTAGCGACCTACCCCATTTTTTTTGGGTGGGAAATTATCAAATAACTTTTTCCGCTCTGATCGGAGCGAGAGGGTGTATCAGACTTACTGACTAAAACCCACCCGTGTTTTTTTTACATTGCCTATGTTGCCAGGGTATCCCTTTCGGACTTTCCCGCAATCCCGGCAGAGCGACCTACACCTGCTTCACACGGTATTGACGACTTAATAAACATCAGTTTAATATGAATGTATTATACATGAAAACCGCATCAAAAACACGTTGCGTAGCTTAGAAGAACATCCTACCATTTCTCATATGTGTAGTGTATATAAAGCCTCGTGCCAATGATGAAGAATATATGCGTTGGTTCTGTAAGGTTGAAAGTTTTGTGCACAGTTATACAGGATCGATAATTATTATGGGTGACTTTAATCTTAGCAGTGCTTCAACTTGTGTTAAAAATTATTATTGCTGGCGACTGGTCTGCGGCTTGAGGTCACGGTTATGCACTCCACACACATGCCCTTGTGGCACGGACGTAGACCGACTGGGTCACCACGGACTTTGTTGTCAAAAAAGTGTAGGCCGCTTTTTAAGACGGCGAATCCGCCAGTCTCTTGCCAGCATGAATGTGCCTGCTCTTCTTGAGCCGACTGGCATTGTCAGAGATGATGTCAAAAGACCTGATGGTGTGTTTTTGGCTCCGTGGAATTTGGGACGGATGCTTGTGTGGGACGCTACCTGTGTAGACACACTGGCACCGTGCCATCTCCAACGAACTACTTCTAAAGCGGGTGCAGCGGCAGAAAATGCCGAAAATCTGCAAATTATTAAATATTATAATATAAAGCCCTTTGGCGTCGAGACCCTCGGTCCGTGGGGTCCCAGTGCGCATAAGTGAGCCGACTGGCTTTGTCGGAGATGATGGCAAAAGACCTGATGGTGTGTCTTTGGTCCCGTGGAGTTTGGAACAGATGCTTGTGTGGGACGCTACCTGTGTAGACATACTGGCACTGTCCCACCTCCAACGGACTACTTCTAAAGCGGGGGCAGCGGCAGAAAATGCCGAAAATCTGAAAGTTATTAAATATGGAGGCCTTGGCAGAGAATACAACTTTGTGCCCTTTGGCGTCGAGACCCTCGGTCCGTGGGGTCCCAGCGCGCATAAGTTATTTGGGGAAATCGCGAAACGTCTAGTTGATGTAACTGGTGACCGAAAAGCTGGCGGCTTTCTCGCGCAACGCATCAGCATTGCAATTCAGCGAGAAAAATGCCGCCAGCATCCTCGGTACCGTAATGCCTCGTAATGCCTCGAGGGTCCTTTTTAGGTTTAACTTAGTTTTAATGTAATTTACACAGTTAAGTAAGTAACATTTCTACAGTTGCCAAAGAATATTTTATAAAGCTAGGGTTTGTTCTCTGAAATGCCCGTGATTTTCGCAACGGGCTTGTAATAAGGCTCTTATACAGCACACTGGAAGCTAGAAGCTAGTTCTTCTGTAGGGAATCCGTACGAAGCAAAGTATGCACTTCTTCTAGAAAAAGTGCAAATTCCTGTCTTCTTTACAGAAGAACTCTCGGTTACTATCCTTACCTCTGTCCTACCAAGTTCCTCTTAGGATGTCTGGGATATCATATGCTGGAGACCAGAAAGGCATGCGGCCAGGTAGGTGTTATGCTCAACGTATGGAATGAGTATGGTATGACGGATGCGCCTGACATCCATAATGAGCTGATAAGACTACACACCGAATAATTACCTCTGTGGCAGAAAACATCGACTGCTAGGCGTGCCTTCGTGTCGGACAGCAGCCCGTGCTGCGTCTCCCGTACCGCGCGTGTTGACCGCACTAAATAAGCTGGTGGAAGCCAACCCGGACTGCGATCTGTTCGCTAATAAATTCGCCAATTTAATGGTTATGTGCCTACATTTTTGTGAGAATTGAATTGTTGTTATTAGTTTATGTTTTATGTTTCTACTTATTATATATAATTTGTTTATGTAATTGGTTTCTTAAGCCGTGTAAATCAAATACATAAATAAATAAACTCGGTCACACAGACAGACACGAAAACCAACTCTAATTAATAATATGTGTGTATAGACATAGATTTAATCGGATGCTGTATCTGACACTTTAAGGGGATTTTTAAAATCACCATCAAGGAATCCCAGTTCTGTCGGAGCCGCGGGAATGTTTGAAAAGGATACCGAGACCGCTGGCAACACAGGCAATGAAAGGAACACGGGTGGGTTTCAGTCAGTAAGAGTCTGAGACAACCTCTCGCTCCACCCAGAGCGGGACAAGTTATTTGATAATTAATATAAAATTAATAAAACAAATAGAATAAGGAATCCCAGTAGAGACTCACTCACCAACATTCATGATCAACATTCATCATCAGTTGTAGCAACCCCCAGCTGGACAAGGCTCTCAAATTGCAAAATTGAGTTCAATGCACTGGCAATTGGCGTATCCCAAAATATTCCTAATGTTTAATACATTAGATGTATATCGAAATGTAAATTCGGCATACCCGTGTAGGGATGCCAAAATATTTTCTCATATTTCTTACCGCGGGGTTTGGCGACTACAAACATGTCAGGCGCAGCCCTGAAACAATTTATCACGTATTACATTTACTACAGATAATATTTTCTTTATATTTTCCTAGTATTTCGAAAACATTTCACAACATCATGCTTGTATTCCTCAAAGGGGTAGGCAGAGGCTTATGGGCCACCCACATTACAACAGTAGTGTGGGTGGCCCATAAAGAGGCTGACAACACCTAAAGCGCGGTCACTGTCGGACTGCATAGAAAAGAAAGAGAAGAGCGATGACACAACGCTGGTAATTTATTGCAAAATATGAAGCAATTATCTATTTACAAAAAATCTATTGATTGGAAAAAAAATTAAAACACTATTATGCTAATATGTTGCTTGTAGAATAATCTGACAAAAAATCTGAATAATTGCATGTATATTAGTATGGTTTTTAGTAGTTAAAAGAAATTTTTGGAGGTATCTTCGTATTTTTTTCTATCGTATCAAATTAGTTGTATTATGTTTTTAACACACTATCTACCTAGCATTTATCCTGAAGAATTTCATATATTTTTCTGATTTTGTTTACTGCAGTGGATCATAATACTTTTAAGCATTATAAAACTTCCAAAATTTGCGTTTAGGTCCTGTAGTCCCCTAAGTCCCATGTAATAGGGGGCGAGCCTTTTGCCATCAATCGGGCACAAATCCAGACTCCGGGCTGCTACTACAAAATTCATATTAGAAAACCCAAACTCAAAGCATTTATTGGAAATAAACCAATTACATGCACTTTTGAATTGTCAAGGGGTCGGTCAGTCAGAAAGATGAAGCTACCCATTCCAAGTGCGTAGTAGGTTTCCACGGAGAAGAACGGGCAAGAAACTCCAAGTACACTTTTCCCAACCTGGGGATCAAACCCAGGACCCACACTCAGCAGTCAGGCTTGCAACCATTTTTAACCAACGAAGTCTAGAAAAACCATTCTAAAAATAGTATCGAAGTTTTTCTTAAAGCTTTTATTGTAAAAAATCTCCGATAGTGTTCTTTAGAGAAAAGTAATTTGTTTGTTTTCAATTTGCTTTGGAATTGCATGAGAGGATTAATTGGATCCGAGTTATTCCCTTTACGTTACTGGAATTAAAAAGAGAAGTTATATTAATGGAAAAAAACCTTTACGAGGGAAATTAGATAGGTACTTGAATGATTTTCTACCTGACCGTACCTAGTTTGCGAAAATATAAAAAGCGAAAATCAAATGAAATCTTACTAAAGAATCAGTAGTCGATACCAAAGGAGTTCTATCATAATGTGGTGTCAAGCATTATTAACGTTAATATTTCCTTACCTAATTTTGGGTCTAGATCAAAATTCTTTGAAGTTCAGTGTTGAATATCTTAAGTATAGAGATGCTAAGTTTGTCTGTTTGCTAACTTGTGAAAATGATATTTCTTGTAAGTTGAACCAAACCAATCATCACGTTAATTGACACTCAAAAACTTAAGCGTTTCCTAATCACTTGTTGGCTTTTAAACTTTAGGAACCGCCTATTTCCGTCGAAATGAATTCAATGACATCAAGTTAATTAAGCATTTTGTAGTTAAAAATTATCGACCTAATGTTGGTCGAATATGTTATGATCAGTAGCAGTAAATTGATGATCTTCTTCAGTTGCTAAACTGAACTAACTTAATTAATAAATTTTAATTTTCAGGGCCTCTTAAATTTTCAAAATTATCGTCAAATCTCATGATGGCCGTTTCCGCTACATCTATATACGAGTCTCGAATTAACTACAATAGAGTTGAGAATTGCTTGCAGCGGAAGTTAAACACTGTTGGAGTCATCATGGATGCTGGATGCAGAAAATCTGAAGATGTCATGTATTTTGTGAGTATAATCCAAAGACAGTTAAATATACTTTACAATAGACGGGAAAAAGTAAAAGCTACTGAGCTTTTTACTTTTTCCCGTCTATTGTAAAGTATAGTTTAGTTCTATGCAAAGACATTCAATTATTTACTGAACAAAATGTGTCTCGTGTCATACTGAAAAGAAAATTTGAAAGAAATATACGAATTGTACATACATTGTGGTATTGCAAACCTCGTAGTAATAAAAATGACAGGACTTAACTAGAATTAATTTTCGTTAGTATTTTATAATTTACCGAGTATTTAGAATTAAATATTTTTCATAAATATGTCAAACTAAGTATCTGACGGTTGCTAATGAAAGGTCGGTAAAAGTGTACCTTGACTATTATGTAATTTTGCTGTATGAGTATTATGCTATCATGTCTGAGTCATGGGATTACTGTTTTTACATGTATTTCTTTCTGATAGCCTCTCTATATTATCTTAAATCTCTCTGGTATAGTATCTTAAGTAAAATTTAACTTTAAGATGTTCGTAAATGTAATTTTATCTACTCCTTATAATGACAGTGACAGCATGACTTAAAATTGAGCTGCTTGAGAATGCGGCCGTAATAGAAGCTTATGGTGATTTTACTGAATTTACGTAAATCAGAATTACCTACGAATAAAACATTTTCATTATAAATGAAGCCCGCAAAGTATTAATATACTTAAGGGTGCTACACACTTTTCGGGTCGGCACATTTGTTTCGGCAGTAGCTGTTGAACAACAAAGCCGACCCAAAACAATTACTACACATATTCAGCTTTCATTCGGATCGTGCCAATCGGCAAACTGCGTTCGGCATCTTTCCTCGCTCAATCATGTCCGGGTCAGCTTGGTACAATCCGAGCTATGGCGAGTGGCTTTTGGTGGCCCCAAACATTATGATATATCAACAAATATCTAATTATAATATAATAGGAGGCTCGCTTAGATGTCAATGCTTTTATAATAAACTTCCATGCCACGTTCAAGAACTAAGCCTTAATAAATTCAAATAATTCATAAAACGTAAGCTATGTCAGAAAGTCTTTTATACTGTTAAAGGCTATATTGAGGACAGGAGGACGAGATTGAGCAATTGTTTATACACATTATAATTATTTTTTTGGTAACAATTGTTTTTATTTACCATTTTATAAATATTGACATTAGACGATTATTGACACATGAATACATACTTGGTAAAGTATTATATTATTATTATTTGAATTATTGTGAATATGAGGACTACGAGTGTGTGGGTTTTTTTTTTTTCTCAGTTAGTTTTAATGATAACGTGGCAGCGTGGCAGTTTGAGTACTTTTTGCGGCCTACCCAAATGTCCTTTCTGTGGTCTTGTTTGTCAAGTCGTTGAGCTCCTTAAGTTCTAAGTTGAGTTACACGATTACTGACAAATGCGTGCACTGACTGTATGATTCTTGCCTAAAAAGACCATAACCTGCATGATCTTCATATGGCCTAACCAAGATTATGTCTGGACTTTAAAAGAGACTGTGACTCTTGGACATGCCGGTATCCTCACGATGTTTTCCTTCATCGTTTTGAGAGCAGTGCGGTGATGAAATAATTTACACAAAGTAAAGCGCCTGCCAGGGTTCAAACTTACGATCTACAACTCGTAAGGCGCGGCCGTTACCACTGGGCCAACACTGCTCATATCACCGGCTGGCTGACCCGAATCATGCCGACCCGAACAAGTGTGTAGTACATCTTACAGCTACAAACAATATTTATCTATGTGGATCAAAGGAAAGGCCATTTGTTTCTAAGCGTGACTGATTACGGGATCAGCAGTAGTCTCTTTTATTGATAACAATGATGCTGTGATCAACTATGCGATTACCAAACGTGAAGATTGATGGGGATTATGGCAAGATGCTGTTATAACAGTTCATATTTTGAGCAAGGCTTACATGATGGTAGGCTGATCGTTAATTTTTAATGAAATTATGTAGGTACTGCTACTTTTTATTGCAATAATAAAATAAAGCTGTATTTAGTGTATTTACTTACTTACCTAATTGTAAATGAACTCAGTTACAAACTTAACGTCGAAAACCAGGCATAAACTACCAGATAAACTCCAATATTTTTACAGAATTTTCAAGATAATACCTGTCAGTGCCAGTATATTAAAACTTACCCCAGATTACACAAAAAAAAATTGTTATTTCTAGCAGATAACATTTTCTCCCTAATAAATCCTAACTAATATTATAAATGCGAAAGAGAGTTTGTTTGTTACGTTTTCACGCTAAAACGGCTGAACGGATTTAGATTAAATTTGGCACATGGGTAGACTATGACCTGGATTAGGACATAGGGTGCTTTTTATGCGGGTATTCCTACAGTATCGAGACATATGCGGGTGAAACCGCAGGGCGCAGCTAGTTTCCAATAAAGAGATCGTGAGTAAGAATCCTACACAATGCCTACAATGCCTTACTATATTTTGGAAGAATTTAACGCTTATGAAAGTCAACACAGTAAATATCTAAACCAACCTGGAATAATAACATAAAAATTGGGTAGACCACCATGACCTGTGTTAGGACATAAGATACTTTTTATCCCGGATATACGTGCCCGTTATTAGATGTCGATCGATCAGGTTAAGCTACGCTTGCCGCGGTTAGTCCGTGGATGTGTAACCATCTTTACATACCAAGACCCGTCCGTACCTCGGAAAGCACGTTAAGCCGTTAGTCCCGGCTGTCATTTGTAGATCTTTGACAGTCGTTACGAGTCGTCAGAAGCTCGAAAGTCTGACAACCAGTCTTGCCAAGAGGTATCGTGTTACCCAGTAACTGGGTTGTGGAGGTCAGATAGGCAGTCGCTCCATGTAAAATACTGGTATTCAGCTGTATCCGGTAAGACTGGAAGCTGACCCCAACATAGTTGGGAAAAGGCAGGCAGATGATGATGATGATGATGATGATACGTTCCCGTGGGATAATTTTCGTCCTCTACGCAAGCGAAGCCGCGGCCAAAAGCTAGTAAAATATAAAATAAACAGCCCTTAAGACTACGGAAATGGTGACTGACACAGTGACCCAGTTTTTGTAACCCTTTAAATCATGTACGTGATTCTGTTCCTAGTCAAGGGATTATCGCATAATTTATTATATCCACCCGCCGATTGTAGGTATGAAGCTTTTGTGTTCGTATAACTTTCAAAGTGCACTTGTGTTTTTGAACGAGATTATTAACAATTTGCTTGTAACTTTCTGTGTTGCGGTTTGTGTTGTTAAGGTGCAGATATATGATTTTAGTGGCTTTTAAATCTGTTATTACGCCTGTAAGTAATGCAAGTATGTAAGTTATGCAAGACAATTATGTTAAACTAGAACGCTTACACATCAGTTCTGTTAATATTTAAGTATCGTAGTAAAATACTTTATGAAACAAATTCAGGAAGTTGTCTTTATATCTACCCAAAACATAAAAAACGATATTACTTTCAAACTACTCTTTTTTTGGGTGGGAAATCATCAAATAACTTCTTCCGCTCTGGGCGGAGCGGGAGGGTATTCGCCGTTGACCCGGGCCTGGTCCTTACCGGATGGTGAGCTACCCATTGCTCACCGTCCGCAAACCCGCGCCTACGGTGGCCGGAAATCCTCCCGGGATTTCCGACGCCCAGGGCGTCTCCTGCGGCGGCTAGGGGCGAGAGGGCGCGAAATTTGCCTTTTTCTCAACCGTCCCGCCTCCTCCTTCGTGAGCATTACTGCTTCGCAGAAGGAGGTGACGGCAGCCCATGCCCTCTCGCTCCGTACCATGGGCTGAACCAGCCTTCACGAGGAAACGGCGGTGCTCTGCCCAAGCCGGGCAGACCTCCACCGTATGCTCCACCGCGTCCTCCGGGTGATCTACGCAGTGGTGACAACCGGGCGTTTCCTCCCGCTTTATCCGACACAGGAATCTCCCGAAGCTGCCGTGTCTGGTGAGGACCTGCATCAGGCGGAAGGTGAGGACGCCGTGGCACCTCTCTTGCCACTCCTCAAAGAGGGGACTTATCACCGCAATCGTGGCGTGCCCAGCACTAGGTTGCGACAACCGTACTCTCCATGTCGCCATGAGATCCCGCCGGAGCTCCGTCCGCTGTTCCGCGATTGCTCACAGCAGCGGAGTTGCGCCCCGGGCGTTTCGCCTCCTCGCGCCACTCCCATACGTGCGCGAGGACTTTTGCCTCCAGATCCCATGGCGGCATTCCGGCAAGGAGGCATCACAGGAGACCGTGCGGTATCCCCGGACCATCCGGATGGCCATGACCATTTGGGCTGCGATCACCTGGCGGGCTGGCTGCAGCGCCAGGGAACGCGCCCATACAGGAGCCTCGTAGAGGGCCATGGATCGTACGACCTCCGGTAGGAGGCGTTTGGACCCCCTAGATTGGGCAGGAGTCACTTCAATGCAGCCCCTGCCTGCTCCAGAGTCCCAGGTACTTCATCGTCGACTCGACGCCGATGGAAACCCCTCATACCGTTATTTGGGACCCCGACGGTGGCGCGTTCCGAGGACCATGAAAACACATGGCCTCGGACTTGTGCAGGGCCACCTCGAGTCCCAATTGCCGGATCCTTTCGACGATTGTCGCAACCCCGCGTGCCGCTACTTCGGCCGCTGCCTGCTGCGACCTTCCCTGCGCCAGGACTAATGTGTCGTCCGCGTAGCACACTACGCTGACGCCGCTAGGGAGGTCTGCACGCAGCACCCAGTCGTGTCCGATGTCCCACAGATGCGGCCCCAGGACCGATCCCTGTGGGACACTTTCAAACTACTTAAGATACTTTCATGACTTTTTTTGTATGGACAGACTATTTTATTATATATACTCGTACATATTTATGTCTGTGATTTTTTCTTTCAAATATGCGTATTTTCGTTACTAAAAATAAATAGGGTATATTTATTTTTAGTAACGAAAATGAAACCTAACGGCAGCGTGGCGTGAGCACGACGCGCTTTTATATGGCCAAGGTCAACGGCGTTTACCCGACCCTTAATGTGCCTGACGTAACAACCTCTTAAAACTAGTCATGTAATATAATATATTGAAAAAAAAAAACGTGAAAGACGGATACATAGTATAAAGAGGGGAAGTAAGTTATCTTTATGCAAACGCACCACCCGCGGTTTGTATCTGTGCGCCAAAGTATCTAAGTGTCACCGCACACACCACTTAAACAAAATCTCGACCCGTTTCTCAGTGCACCAGTCGGGGCTAGCACCGCACGAGGATTGCCCGTCATGGCTTTTCGGCACCGCTAAATGAATGAAAAATGTGTGATAATCGCAGGAGAACGTATTGCTGTGTGTTTGGATGTCTTAATAATTCATCGATTCCAGAATTGTCTCTGTTCAGATCACCTATTGAACAGGAAAGGTAAGCAAGTAATTTATTCTAGCATATAATTTTTACTTGATGATGAGATACCTACTCAATTATTTTTTGTTGTATTAGTTTTCTATTAGACAGAGGAAGTAGATAGGCCTACATTCCCACTAGAATGAATGAGGTACTTTTGATCTGTCAATTGATTTGCCGCTATTGCTTTGTTTACGTTTAGTCATGCCGATTTCTCAGTATTGTAGGTATAGTAACTAAGTACCTACTTACAGTTATAAAATCATAATAAAAAATAAGTAATTGACTAATTGTGAATCAGATAAATAGAGCAAAGTTCGAATCATAACAACAGAACAAAAAAATAATTATAGTCTAAGAGGCAGGCGTTAGTTTTTTTATGTTGTTTTACGATGTTTTTTCTTTCATTATCGTTTAGGTAAAACCGACCGCACAAACCCTGTACCCAGACAATACAAGTAAAAAATACAACCTCCCGACTCTTGCCAATTTATAGGCACTGAAGTAAAATTTAGCTAAAAGTGACAACCCTGAGACAGTAGGCAACTATATCGCGGATTGGGCCGGAGATAGCCTATTTCTCCTCTTTATACTATAACGGTTAGTTGGTGTTTTAGTTATAACCAATAAATTACCAGTCAAACAATAGTCGACTTAGGTATAGTCGACCTCAGAATTTGTTTTTCGAGTGTTAAGATTGAATGTCAATTGCACGTGCACGTCATAAAATGACATCGTTATGTACAAACATAGCGGTATTTAACTGGCACATAGACAATGTGACAGTTAGATGATGAACTTAATGAACTTTCAATTTTTTAGGAATTTTTGTCGACTATTCTAACGTACTTTTAGGGGTCAATTTGCTCCGAATCTACTGGACTGATTATAGTTGAAATTGTTACATACACAGACGTGTAGTGTATAAATAAATGAATTTTGAACATTTTCGGGGTCTATTTTGGGAGGACAATTAGAAAATTAAAAAATAAAATTTTGTAAACTTTACCGTGTGACTCGGTGTGACATATCAAATGAGCTTGTTGTAAGGATTTCAGAAACATGTGGCAAGGATTTTTTATCATTTTAAAATAAATACTTGAGCTATTTAAGAAAATAGATGAAAATTTAACATAGGTACCCGAAAATACTCCAAAAATACTTAGCATAATATTTTGAAAAAAAAATACAGAAAATAGGCCTCTTTACTTATAGATTGCAGGGGGCAACCATGCCTATCTGACGGACAGGGCCGTCATCTACCCCGGTCACCAGGGAGTGTGGAACCGGGTTAGAGATGTCGTGCAGTGTCCCACAGGGATCGGTCCTGGTGCCGCATCTGTGGGACATCGGATACGACTGGGTGCTGCGCGCCGACCTCCCTAGCGGTGTCAGCGTAGTGAGCTACGCTGACGACACGTTGGTCCTGGCGCAGGGGAGGTCGCACCAGGTGGCGGCCGAAGTAGCGGCACGTGGGGTTGCGACAATCGTCGAGAGGATCCGGCAATTGGGACTCGGGGTGGCCCTGCACAAGTCCAAGGCCATGTGATTTCATAGTCCTCGGAACGCGCCACCGTTGGGGTCCCAAATAACGGTAGGAGGGGTTTCCATCGGCGTCGAGTCGACGATGAAGTACCTGGGACTCGTCCTCGACAGCCGGTGGAACTTCGTGGAGCATTTCCGACGTTTGGCTCCCAAACTGGAGCGGGCGGCCGCTGCATTGAAGCGGCTCCTGCCCAATCTAAGGGGTGCAAACGCCTCCTGCCGGAGGTTGTACGCGGAGGTCTTGCGGTCCATGGCCCTCTACGGGGCTCCTGCACGGGGCGCTGCGGCCAGCCCGCCGGTTGAGCGCGGCCCAAAGGGTCATGGCCATCCGGATGGTCCGGGGATACCGCACGGTCTCCTGTGAGGCAGCGAGCCTCCTTGCCGGATTGCCGCCATGAGATCTGGAGGCAAAAGTCCTCGCGCACGTCGTGGCGGAAAGGGGGCGAAACGCCGGGGCATAACTCCGCTGCCGCGAGAAATCGCGGCACAGCGGACAGAGCTCCGGCGGGATCTCATGGCGACATGGAGAATACGGTTGTCGCAACCCAGTGCTGGGCACGCCACGATTGCGGCGATAAGTCCCCTCTTTGAGGAGTGGCTAGAGAGGCACCAAGGCGTCCTCACCTTCCACCTGACGCAGGTCCTCACCGGACACGGCAGCTTTGAGAGGTTCCTGTGTCGGATAAGGCGGGAGGAAACGCCCGGGTGTCACAATTGTGTGGAGGTCAGCCAGGCTTGGGCAGAGCGCCGCCGTGTCCTCGTGGAGGCGATCGGCGGCAGAGATCTCTCGCGTCCGGACCTGCAGGCCATGGTACGGAGCGAGAGGGCATGGGCAGCCGTCACCTCCTTCTGCGAAGCAGTAATGCTCGCGAAGGAGGAGGCGGGACGGTTGAAGGAAAGGCAAGTTTCGCGCCCTCTCGCCCCTAGCCGCCGCAGGAAACGCCCTGGGCGTCGGAATCCCGGGCGGATTTCCGGCCAACATAGGCGCGGGCTTTCGGACGGTGAGCAATGGGTAGCTCACCGTCCGGTAAGGACCAGGCCCGGGTCGTCGGCACGTCTTATTCCACGCGCGCCTCAAAGAGATGTCGTCAGCACAATTTAGGGGTCCACTAGGGCCAATGCCTGCCGGGGTCGCGGGAAGGTACTAATGGGTCACCGAGGCCCCCGCAACACAGGCAGCGGAAGGAATACGGGTGGGTTTTCGTCAGTAAGAGTCTGACACACCCTCCCGCTCCACCCAGAGTGGGAGAAGTTATTTGATGATTTCCCATCCAGAAAAAAAGGGGGGCCACCATGACCTCTTATAGCAGTATTATTGTAATATTACTTCACAGTGGGAAAGAGATGGAGCTGTACAGGACTTATAGCTCCATCTCTTTCTCACGCTGAAGTAATATCGAAATAATACTGCTTTAAGAGGTTATGGTTGCCCCCCAGGAAAACCTATAAGAAGACAATGGTCTTAAAATAACATGGTTAATCTCTCAATAATGTGCGTACAAACTTACATTTGCAGTTGGAATGTATGGGGGGATGTTTTTCAACTACAGTGTTAAGTTTGTTCTCGGGATAAATTCATCCCAATTACGGAATCCTTTTGTATGAATTTGATAAATTTGAATTGTGCGTGGTCCGACACGCACTTGGCTGATTTTTTTTTAAGAAGGTAATAAAGATATTTAATAAGATTCCTAAGGAAATAAGAGAACTGTCAACGAATTTATTCCTTAAGAACCTCAGAGCATGGCTTATTGAAAATTGTTTTTATACTGTAACTGAATTTAAGAATTATAATAAGAAATATGCACAGAAATGAAATGAATAATTTGTAATTTAATTAATTTTGACATTTATTTTATTAATTTTATTCTTTTGTAATTGTATTATTCAAAACATTTTTAGTTCTTTTTTTTGACATTGACATAATTTAATTACTGTTATTATATCTAATATTGTGTATTAATTTAGAATCATGGCCATGTCCAAAAATTCGCATGCTGAACTTGGTAGGCGGAATATGTAGAACTATTTATTGTATTTTAAGATCTGTACAACACCATATTTCAAGCAAATAATTATTAAAATTAAAATTTTAATAAATTATTTCCAGGCCTCCGAAAATATGTGGCTAGACGCAAGTCACAAATGGCTCCTTATCAACAATGATGAAGCTGAAATTGAGAAGTATAATAATACTAACATCAATATGGTCATGTTTGATAACGATCGCAATGCGAGCCTGATTGACGTGCTTGATAACCTGAATATTAGCGTGGATACTGATGTTGTGATGGCTAACAGAGGTAATGTTTTTAATGTAATCATTGAAAATAATAAAATTATTGGATTTGTTCATTTATATTAATCAGACGAAAGTTGATATTTAAGGTGGGTTTAGACCAAACGAACATAGAAGAACAAGAGCAAGACCTTTATTTTCTTGATAATCTTGACACACTATGGCTAGATCAACAAAATAATGCTTTAAAAAAAATGGGTAAAGTGGGGATAGAAAGAGAAAACGTGTTACGCCAACCCCACGTCACAAGGTCAGAAAGATGATGATGGGGTTAGAATAGGAATTCGCTCGTTTCGTCTTAAGGCACTGACAAGACCCAATTGACTAAAATAGGCTTCACTTAAGAAAAAAAATTGCCAAATCTGTATAGTTTGTGGTAGCGGAAAAAATATAATTATGTTAATTTTGAACATATTTCCCAGAACTTGGTTGTTACCAAAACGCGTTTTGAAAAAATATCTCGATACAAACTAACGTTAAACTAACCTCTTACCTTGAATTCTAATCCAAAATATCTGTATTAAATATCAACACACGTTACGTATTTAATTAATAACAAGTACGTCTTATTTGAATGCAGAACTTGGTTGTTTTTTTATTTTCGATTACTCAACTCAATTTTGAGTAAATAGATAATTGCTTCATATTTTGCAATAAATTACAAGCGTTTTGTCATCGCGCTTCTCTTTCTTTTCTATGCAATCTGACTGTGACCGCGGTTTAGGTGTTGTCAGCGTCTTAAGTCGAATTATTAATTCACTGGAGTAATCTGACATGTGCTAGCTGTCACTTTGTGTCATAAAATGATCATATTTATTGTATTCTAGACTTTTTCACTTATTATTATACATTTATTTTACACTTACATAAATCGATTAAACTAAATGATCGCCGTTACAATAAATAACCTAACCAACTAAGTATGTAAAATCTCTAATCATCATCATATTTTGAAGAAACACGTTCGGATAGATTAAAACAGTTACCACAAAAAATATAAAGGAACGCCAATTATGGTTGCCACTTCCCGTGACCCTTGAAGGCTTGGCTTTTACTTTGAACAGATGCTAAGCATTGCCATACACCGTGGCAATGCCACCAATATCTTGGGCACATCGACAGCGATGCGGATTCGATGCCATATTTTAATTTTCTAATAGTTTTAGTTAAAATATTATATGGTTATGTCTAATTAATTGATTAAGTGAAAGATTTCCGATTGAATGATGATGATTAAGTACATAGAAAATTGTGGCAGAGTATCGATAATGCGTGCTCAACCATCGTCCATTTTTTAAATAATGGTAGAAAAAACACTACCTTTCTCCTTAAACATATTTTGTTTTTGTTCTTTGCACTTTTTTCATGATTATTATTGAATATACGTATTATATAGATAAGTTTAATATGTTTTATGTATGTATTTATTGTATATATGTAAATGGTACACCACAAACTACCTGTAGTATTGTCTCTCCTTCACCCTTAATCCATCCAAAGGTTGTGTTTTAAAGATCGCTTTTAACGTAAATTATGTCACCATAGGTAAAATTTCTACATTTACATCTGTAATTTGTATGGTGTACATAATAAAGAGTATTCTATTCTATTCTGAAAATCGAGTCAGACCCACTACACGAGATTATCATAATATCTAGTATATTTAGGATCCGAACTATTGGTAGTTAAGGAAATAAGATGCCCTTACTATGAACGCCTCAACAACGTCATTTCCCCTCCTTTATACTGTTACTTCCGTAGTTTGTATGCTGTTTAGTTTTACAGTCTCTATTACTATGTATTTGATTTTAAATTGCTCTCATCGTCACCTTCCTGCTCTTGTCCCATATTACTTAGGGTTGGCGCAACACGTTTTATTCTCCCCTGTCAACACTTTCCTCACACAATTCATCCATACTTTTGATTGTACACATACATACATACATAAACTCACGCCTTCTTCCCTCTGGGGGTAGGCAGAAACTTTAGAACGCCACCGGCTACGCTCCTTACATACTACTTTTGCTTCGCTTACGTTCATACATCTGGTGATACATGCACGCCGGTTGCGAGCACTACGCACCTGACGTTTTTGAAGAACATCACCAATTATGTCACTATATGTCTTTCTGGGGCGTACCCTCTCCCCATTTCCACTCACATCTGCCTTGTGTTAGTTGCCTTTCATTCATCTTATCAACATGACCAAACCATCTAAGCATACTCTTTTCAATTTTTGTCACTACATCTTCCTTTAAACCGCACCATTGCCTTATCACATTATTTTTCAGCCTATCATTTATAGTCACACCACACATGCTTCTCAAGGAACGCATTTCCACAGCATTTACTCTATTTTCATGCTTCTTTTGCCACACCCAACATTCACTTCCATACATAAGCGTAGCGTAGCGTTCACACCATTATGAACAGCCAGTCGAGCGTCTTTGGGCATCGACTGGTTGGTCACCACCGCATGTATAGCACCATTCACTTTATTTCCCGCATTTACTATCCTGTCCACATCTTCATCAATATTTCCATCCCTTGTAAAAATACTCCCCAAATATACAAATTCACTTACTTGCTCTATACTCTTATCATTTGATTTTAAATTATTCTATTACCAGTAAAGAGTCGATTGATTATCGTTAGTTGTCTTTTATCTGATGATATTGTGGTTTGACAGCTTTTGTAAAGAAAATATGTCAAATTGACATTTTTACTCTTCAGTTAAAAGCTAACTGACTATTGAAAAATCAGCCCTTAGGCTCGATTGCATCTCGAATTTAGAACGTCGTTCTATTACTGTCAAATCGTTTGAAGATGACAAAGACAGAATTATAATTTAAATATGTTTAGCATTATTATTATACTCGTTTAGTGATTTGTGGTGCAGCAGGCCTTAAACAACCAAAATCGAAGTAAAGTTGTACTTATAGAGGCATGAGAAACAGGGTGTAAATTTCACTCATCCTCTATCGAAAAAGGAGGATCCTCCGACCAGACGGGTGTAGTGTCTGGTGGGCAACTGTCCGACGGTTGATGTTGGGGTGTTGTACATATGCTAGTTGCGCGGTAAACTCTGCTTGCGCGATGCAGGATTTTGCGTGACGTCAGTTTATGGCGTAGTTCGCATGTGGCGATGTAAGTGCCGCCACATACTTAAATAAGTAGTGATAATTTGTTTTTGTTTTGATTATTTGTTTGTTGATGACAACAAATAAACAATCAAAACAAAAACAAATAGCAAATAATTGCCAGTGTTGCAACTCAGTAACTACACAATTTAAATTATCCTTGGTCCCTGGCCTGACATCAAGCAATGGACAAAATTGACAAACTTTTATTGCTTTTGGCTACTTTGTATGTGTGTATTATATGTAATTTTTAGGTCAGACGGACATGGCAAAACTATAAGAGTTCCTTGTTGACTACGGAACCTTAAAAACGTGTGTGTGCTCTAAAGGGTTAACCCCTTTAGAGTACTGTCAAATTAACTCCCATTCATCCCTTATACCCTAAGATACGAAGATAAAAAAGTGGGAATTAAGTAAAGTACAGGAAGAAAAGAGGCCCATTATCAGAACGTAAGGCTCTTATCTGTAGGACTATCTAACTAACGATGTGTGAAAGTGGGACTTAAGATTTTATCAGTAAGGAGTTATTGGAAAAAGTGTAATCTTCAATCTTACTTTTCTTTAGGAACGGGATAGAGAGGATAGTGATTAGAGGTAATATTACTCAATGACTCTTTGGTCCGTTGGTCGCAAACGAACAAAGTGTTTAATTTTTTATATAACAATTGCTTGCTGCACTATAGTTTACGCGAAAGCGTGCAGCAAGCCAACAACATTTCAACTAAAAAACTTTATAAAAACATTCATCATAGATTTACTGGTATAAATATGTCAACCTTCGGTTCCTGAGCAATCAGGGCGTTCAGCAGATTGATCGCCTGGCTGTGGGAGCATATCAAGCCGTATCGGTATGCATTGGTGGCGCCGCGAACGCCGCCGGAGCCGGCTTCTAGCGCGAACACAGTGCACGTTTGTACGCCGTCCACACTATTAGCGTTACATCACACTACACATTAACCAAGTCTCATTAACCTTTACATCTCAGTTCCAACGTGTTGATACCCAATAGATAAAGAGGGATACAAATAGGGATAGTTCCCATATATTTTTATACAGGACAAGTTTAAAAGGAGTGCGGATATTTTATAAGGTAATAATAATCAGTTGCATAAAACTGGACAACTTACCCCAAGGAACATAGGTCAAAATCTTAAAATTTAAAATTGACTTTTCATACAAAGTGACTGGTCACGTGACATCGCATGCTTAATAAAATACTGGCTAACTAAAAAACGTAGATTTCTGGAAATCGCCATTAAATGTTTTGCGTTTGGGGTCTGTCGGCTTATTAACCAATATAATAAATATGTAATTAACGGTTAAATATAATACCTACTTTTCAAAAACAGATTTAATCAATGGGATTAAATCTGTACGAAAAAAAATTGCAGAAATCTTAACTTTGACTCAAGCTCTAATAGGTCAGTATTCTATTAAGCGGACATATTTGTATGAGCAGTTGAATTAATTTTTTTAGATGTCGGCCTATGTTCCTTGGGGAAAGTTGTTCAGTTTTATGCACCTGATTATCTCCTAAAATATCCGCACTCCTTTTAAACTTATCCTGTATACACGAAGGTAGCGAGCTAATTTTTGTTGGACTCGTCCTATCATTAGCATTATACCTACTTAGGGTTTTTTTTCCGTTTGGAATTATACAAAGCTCAGACTGATTAATTGCAATGGCAAAATGTGGGTGTACTTCTCTCTACCGCTTCGGGGAATTCAGACATAATGTTGTGTGTGTGTACTACTTTAGGTAAAATCGAAGAATTAGGCGGTGCGTTTGACCGTATCGCCTCAACTAACTCAATTTGACCTAACTACCCTAATCCAAATTACGTTAGTTGGTGTCGGTTTCCAATCTAACAGAATGCTGCCCTGGAATGTGGACACGGGGTTACTAACAAGCTGTAAATGCCTGTAATGGCTGACATAGATATCCTTATGACAAGTAAGACCGAAACTTGAATGTGCTTTGAGCTTTGAGGCATCTCAATGTGTAAGGGATATGAATTTATCCACTGGTTTGCCGTAGCTATAACTGTTTCACTTCTAGGTCTTCCACAAGTCTCTTGAAATTGTTATTGCAGCATTTTGTGGGTTCATCATTTCAGCCAAAAGACATCCACTGTTGGACATAGGCCTCCCCCAAGCACCGCCACTTCAACCGGTTTTGTGCTTCCCGCATCCAGCGGATTCCTGCAGCCTTCGGTCATTGGTCGACCTTGTAGGAGGCCTTCCAACGCTACGTCTTCCGATACGCGGTCGCCACTCCAGAACCTTTCGGCGAACCTTAAGTTTGGCAATTCTTCAGGCTATGACGGTAACCTTGGTTCGCCTGCTCTCTTCATTTTTGATTCGATCACCTAGAAAAACTCCAAGCATAGCCCTCTCCAATGCCCTTTGAGTGACTTTTAGCCTTTTATTAAAGCCCATTGTGAGCGATTTTTGAGTTGGTATTAATTATTTCATATTTCGAGGCATATACAGAGTGACATTGAAATCTCTAGCAATTTTTCAAGAAGTGAATGTTCTCACGAGTATTCAATTATTTTACTATGAACATTTTTACTGATCAAGTAATAAAAAAATAAATACGACACATTTAATTTTTTATTCGATACATTGACACTACGATGAAAAATGACCTTGTCTATGTCGCTCCTTTAGCCAGTCATATTATAAAACCAGGATCAATCTCAAAAATATTATGATCATACATACATTTTACATGCTACATAGTCTAAAATAGAATACTGTTTATTATTTACACCATACAAATTACAGATATGAATGTAAAAAATTTACACATTGTTTCACCATGGGCGGTCTTATCGCTAAAAACCGGCCAAGTGCGTGTCGGACCACGCACAATGAAGGGTTCCATAGTTGGGAAGTTTGGATGAACTTATCCCTAAATCGAACTTAAGATTGTAGTTGAAAAACATGTTCTCCCATACATCGATAGATGCCACGGTCAATTCTCCAACTGAAAATTTAAGTTGGTCGACTATTACTCGTTAAAATGAAAAGCCCACTTAGCTGTGATAGTTTTCCTTTTAATTTATAATGTACTACTGCCATGAATTTTTTCACATCTCCATAAACAGCCATTTAGGAGGAGGGGGGAGGGACACTTGACTCTAACAAAAATTAGCACTTTAATGCTTATTATTACGCAAACAGATCCTTGAATCGAAAAGTGGTGTTCACAGACCCGCCATATTTTTGAGCGGCCTATCTAATGATACCTACCAAACACCATGGGATAGACAAGAAAAAATATCATCCCCACATTACATGCAATGGTGGCCTAAAAAAATTTTATTTTAGCACTTTTGGCGTGATTAATAAGTATACCTATGCCAAATTACAGCTTTCTAGTACTAAGCGTCTCTGAGCTACAGCGGCGATAGACAGACAGACACACAGACATGGCGAAACTATAAGGGTTCCTTGTTTACTACGGAACCCTAAAAACCATTTGCCTTGAATTTATTTAAAGGGAGAAAGAAAGGCAACACTGCAGGTAGTCTATGGTAACACATAACCCATAACACTTTATTTGTTTTTAAAGATAAAGATAACTCCAACTACACACTCTACGATGTATACAACTATGGTAAGATTCAAGGAGGCAATTTAATCGTACACGAAGTTGGGTCTTGGAATGCTGATAAAGGCCTTAATTTAGATATTAATTTGAATGGGTACAAGTACTATCGACGATGGGATTTCCAGAATATAACAATGAAGATGATTTTGGTTGTAAGTACCTCCGTTTATATTATTTAGAAAAAAAATATAGTACCCACAGATATCTGTATTCTTAGGCCCATCATCGACGACGCTACTCTAAAGTAGCCAGTTAAAAATCAAATCACCAATGAGAAGCCAAGAATGTCACAGCACTAGTATCTCAATGGTGGTCCGTACTCGACGCAACCCATCACAAACTAGTTGACCGAGCGAGCGAAGCGTCTCTGCTTCAAGTCTGGCAAAAATTGCTTTCCTCTGTCAGTTTATTGGTACTCCACTACAGGTCGTATTTTACAACCGATGTAGACGAAACTTGGTATACCTACAGGTTTTACGACTTTATAGATTGATTAGAGTACCTGGGACCACCTTCCCATAAAAAAACTAGAGAATTCTGAAAATTATTTTCAGAATTCTCTAAAACGAGGCTTTAAAACCAATATTAATGTTAGTTTTACAATAAGATCACTAGATGGCGCTACTGTGCACCGCTAAATCTTGCTGTCGTTGTCTTTCGCCAAATGATTAGGTCGTGTCGGACAATTTTTGTGACTAAGTTTTGTTAGGTACCTATAAAGTAGCTTCAAAGTATTCTCTTGTTTAAAAGTTGGTAGTCGGTTAGTTGTGGGTAAGTTTATTTCTGTTTAATTATCGTCTTGCTAATTGCCATGAATTTTTTGCCTAAGCGCGTTAGTTTCAATCAGTTTTCTGACTGCTTTGACTACCCAAAGCAACAATGTTTCGGCATGGCTGCAACTGCTGCCGTTTACGGCACGCCGAAAGGAATTAATTTAGAAATGTTCGATGTTGACCTATGTTTACCATCTGGCGATAGTTATTATAGGATGTGCCTGCAGCAAATGCAGAGATTGGCTACGAACAAAGTGCAGCTTTATTCGGGCAATGTAAATCAAATAAATAAAGTATATATTAATTGTTGTTTGTGCTCGCGAGGTCTACTGTTCGCAGAACTACCAGTAATAACGTGTTAGTAAGTCGCGTCGTGTACGGAGTTTTGAGTAGCATCGTGGACGACGGACGTTCGGGCCTAGGAGTACAGATATCTATACTCTTAAGCCCGAACTTTTCAGATCATGTCCTTGTATTTGTTTTTATTTTAGGTTCAACCAGCCCCAAAGCGTTTCGACCCAGAATCGTTAACAGGCCCTGAACCAGTTCTTGGAGTTGCTATGGTAACGCAAACATCTGCTGCTATTCTGTATGTTATTGCTAAAATGCATAACATTAGGTAAAATTAATTGATTATTTGACACTGTTTCTATTATAAATAGTAATAGAGCTTCTATGAATGAGTTTGTCTCCATTTTTATTATACTTATTTTTAATTGATATTTTACAGGTATATCCCTACCATTACTGATAGATGGATTGGTACATATGAAAGAAATAGCTCGAGGGTACTCTTTATTATTTTTTTTATTTTGATATGAATTATACATGGACCCAGTAACAGTCCTCGAGGGACACATTATAAGACTAAGTTTATATTTCCAGGTAGTATCCAACAGTTTATACTTTCGGGAACAAGATCTGTCACCAATAATTCGACGTCTCAAGAGCGTTCAAGACAATAACGATG
This sequence comes from Atethmia centrago, assembly GCA_905333075.3. Lineage (NCBI taxonomy): Eukaryota > Metazoa > Arthropoda > Insecta > Lepidoptera > Noctuidae > Atethmia > Atethmia centrago. The sequence goes on along the minus strand of HG995373.1, from coordinate 4,705,348 downwards.
TGTTGAATACACCTCTTACTGCAATTGAGTAAGATTTTTCTCTTAATTCATTAATACAATACAGAGATACTTGACCGAGTCATGGCTTCTACATAATGTTTACCAACCTTGGTTTACACCAAAGTTCTTATGTACTGACGTACATAAGAACTTTGTGCATTGGGGCTACCATCATAATATATTTATATATACAATAAAATCGTAGCGGAGTCAAAACTGTACATTGAATAATAAAAAAAAAGTAATTGCTACGAGGTCTGGGAACGATTCTAATGCCAAAAATATAGTTTTTAGAATGTTTGTCTGAATATATGTTCCGGCATCACGCAAATACTACCTGATAGATTCTGTTAAAATTTTGCATATACATAATTATATTCCCTATAGGTTTGGCCAGTCTGTAGGCTATATATTATCGTGTTGTTGGCTATGGGGGATGAGCAATATTGCATTATGTTCGTTTCCGCAAATTGTAAAAAGACGAGCCAAAAGGTTAGAATATTGCAGATAGTTACAGATCAAACCTTATCAATAATTATTATCACCCAATAGCTCTATAAAGCTAAGCAGTCAAACATGATATAAATATAAGAACGACTAATTACGGAAAATACTTCTGAAGGCTGCGGGTATCGACCTCACACGGACAACTGTACGTTGCTCGCTTCCGCGTCACCAGTCCTGAATGAGTGAGTATATTTTGGCTATTGAATCCAAAACTATAAAGGTTGTAAACTCAAACTCAAAGCATTTATTTCAATTATAATAATATAATAATAATAATAATAAGCAGGGCAGCATGTGGCGAGCTGTAGGGCAGTAGCGACCCCACGGGCCCTATCTCCTGAGAGAGGTCCTGTTCCTCATCTCTGGCTTGCCTTTATTGGCCGGCTGGAGTGAACACTGACGAGGAACAGAGCTCCCACCTCATTCTTGCCTATATTGGCTGGCTTGAGTGTTGATTCGCAAGAGCAAACGTGCTCGGAGGAAGGAAGTATTCCAGTAAGATGCTGGTAGGGATCTTGACCGTACTTCCGGGGTTATCCTGATAGCCGTGGAATACCTCTCCACTCCTCAAGCACTTCAGGAAGTGTTGCCCCTTTGTCACTACGTCATTATGTGCTAGCGGCCGTTTTCGGGGGCCCATTATTTAGTGTGCAAGTCACCCCCTGCCATTTTGTCGGTGTATTTTATATGAAGCATTGGTCAGGTAGGGGCCATAGCCTTTCTATAGTCTTATGAAACTGATCCACTATAGCCTCTCAAACCCATAACCCAATATTTTTTATTCCCATGTTCTGCAATAGTCTTGCATCAACCGGGGGTTGTCATTGGGTGCACCTTCATAGAGCAAACAGGGATAATCGTCGGTTGGTGCCTCATTCCATTAAAATTGTCCAAGGGGCCTCTGCGAGTTGGCTTCGGCCCCTCGTACGCCTTCCAAAGGTCCGGGACCCCATGGTCCCGAGATATGTAAGGACATAATAATAATAAGTTTATTAGTACCTACATAAAAAACAACAACACAGTACATAGCATATGGAAAGAGCGTACTACCAAGTTTAAAATTATTGTCAGCTTCCCAAGCTCCTAAACTAGGTACGCAGACCTGTATCTTAGGAGTCGGAGATTTTGTGGTTTCAATTTATGTTACAATACAACCGTGACTTTTCTGTTTGTTTACAAATGTAGGGAATGAGTGTGGATTTGTGGTTGTGTATCAAGGAGGGTGTATATGAGTGTAGTTTATGTGTAGTGGGTGTATATGTGAAATGTGAGTGTTTGATAAGCTTTATTTCAAGGTTAGTTATGATTCTATTGCCATTATATTTTCTGTTTCTTCATAAGTTAAGGATAAGAGCCATTTTCTTAATTTATTTTTAATTTCATCTAAGTTATATCTATACAACGGAATAATTTTATTTATTATATTATACATGCGTGAACTTTGAGCCAACAATTGTCGACTTGTAAATGCAAAACGACAGGGGTTTGTTTTACATATAGGAAAACCGTGGCGTCTTAGAAGCAGATTTTTATCTAATGGATGGTTGGAGTGTCTCCGCAGGACTGAACGAAGAACATATAGAACATATAGAACTTCGGCCTCAAAATATAACGGATCAGTAGGATAGTCTCTAGGTTTAAAAAGCATCACTTTGAGAACCGCTCGTTATGCGCGTTCTGCAGGGACTATTGTTGTTTACAGGCAATTTTGAATTATCAAAGAGTCGGTCAGTTAGAAATATGAAGCTAGTTACCCATTCCAAAGTATAGTAGGTACATAGGAGAAGAACGGACAAGAATCTCCATGGACACTCTTTTAAATAATATTGTTATGTAAGGATTAGTATAAATAATGTTGAATTTATATCTAAATGTGAGGACGATGCAAAAAATAACAATTTTAAAATAAAATAATTAAAAATAAGCTGAGGCTGCTAAGAGATGACCGGTCCCTACTGACGGCATCCGTTCACGAACATGATGCATGGATCAGCACCGTTCAGCTCAACCATTTTGAAGGGAACTAAATGATCCAACACACGCGCCACCATCAGCGAGGCATCTGAGACATCACATCACACATTCACATGACATATACACAGAATTTTCATAAAAATGTGGCTACTATTTTAATATATATTATTATGGTGTCTGCGACTTCCACGTGAGCGAAGTCGCGAGCAGAAGCTAACACCTACATAATAATTCTTCTGTACGCCTCGCCTGTATGTCACTGAACTCCTCCTAAACGGCTGGACCGATTTAGATGATTTTTCTGTGTGTATGTAAGTAGGTCCCTGGATGGGCCAATTTACAATTGGGCCCGGTAGGTGGCGCTGTTCAGGCAAGAGAACGTCTGTCAAAACCGCTAGTATGAAATACAAACTGAAACAATGAACCTGACCCGAAATAATTATTCTTTGACATGCAAATATGATTCCAGCTGCTGGTTTAAAATTCTAAACCACAGAATATCAAGTATCACAGAATGTAAAAGCTTTATTTAATTTGTCACTTCAGAATCGGCTTTATTTGGGTCATTATATTTTATTAATACACCCATACCAAATGGAGGCATATAAGACACAATTATAACGGTACTCACACACTTCCATTATTTTTAATTTACGTGTAAGACACCGTCACGCCTATTTTCCCGAAGGGTTAGACAGAGAAGTACCTATACCACACCCGCATTGCTCCAGTTATTTTTAAGTCCCACGTAGTAAGGGGCGAGCCTATTGCCATCAAGTTCTAATTTTAATCTACGATAAACTTAACGATTAACTCGTGCACTCATCTAGTGGTTTCAGTTGCGGGACTGCTCAGCATATTGTTCTTGGAAGCAAAGTTCTATTGGGCTAGTCCATTCGGGTTTTATTAGCAATCCGGAATCTGCATTTGTGGCTTGCCCTTTAAATAGTCCAGAGCTTGGATTTGTCCTCGGTTAAATGCAATTAACTTAGCCCCCATAATTTGAGACTTATAACATAAATACTGGATATGGCATGGTTGTAATAATACTATTGTTTGCACATCTGACGGAAGATGAGTCGCGTATAGTCGCGCTAGAACGGACGAGTAGATAACAAAACATTCAATCTTACACAGTCAACCGATTATGCGTTAGTGCGTCGACCGCAGTAACGAAGTTGCGCCCCACGCATCTTCCGTCAGCGACCACGTCCCTTCGTACACGGCAGTGTCTCTTTACGGTTCGGTGTATAAACCGCACCGTAGAAAAAACGTGCCTGTCAACAAGCTTCTCTAATGTTCCATACAAAGCTGATGACCGTACCTACACACGGCAAACAAACCGTAGTTTTTAACGGCAACAAAAACGTGTGTGTACAAAGGACAAGACTTATTTTTGGAATAGAACATGTAGCCGGCTCATGAGAAGGTAGTGTTGTCAACGTAACTGCTTTAGAACTGGAGTAGTGATGATAATATTGAAAGAATGCATTAATGATATAGCGTAGGTATAGGTGAAAAAGTGTTATTATCAATTATGTTTATGTATTCTCTCTTATTATATCTTTTTTTCTTTAGACCGTTTCCTTTCTCTTTTTTTGTTAAGTACTTCTCGACAGGCCTACACTGTTCTCCCATACCTAATTTGTGTAATTTGAAAACATTGTAAAAGCCAGTTATTTTTAAAAAGAGTAACCGTGGAGTTTCTTGCTGGCTCTTCTCCATAGGAAACGACCAATTGGATCCGTGCACCTAGCTTCTGACGTTTCATAAGTGCCCATGTAGGTTTATGTGAAATAAAAATATTTTGATTTGATTTGATTTATTAAAAATGCAGCCTCCTACGTTTTTCATTTTCCTCAGATTGTATCCCTTGCAGAGAATACTGACGTGATGATTAATTTCAACTAGAAGCCGTCCAGCGGGGTTCCCTTTACCAACCTTAACCTTTGGCAGGTTTTACTATAAGTCAAGTATTTTTTCTTCCAGAACTCGTTACTACTACCGCATACCAACACAGGGTCCTGGAAAGTTCGAGAACCAGTTCCTATTACCTCTAAGTCCCACAGCGTGGTGGTCTGTGATAGCAGTATCAACATTATGTGCTGCTCTCCTGCTGCTATCAGCATTGTTGGAACAGCGCCCATCATCAGTGCAGTACGCAGTGTTCTCCGTTGTTGCTTCTATTTGCCTGCAATGTACGTAAAACTAAACCATATTTTCATTTATTTTACACTAAACTTTAGTATACAATTATAATTATAGCTACAATAGAGTCCAGATCAAGTTTTCTCAGATTAGAACGAACGCAGAAAGAAAAATGCGTTTATTGGCATTAAAACAAAAAACGGCCAAGTGCATGTCGGACCCCTTCATTATGCGTGGTCCGACATGCACTTGGCCGTTTTTTTTTTATATCCATAAACAACCATTTGCACTTTTTAAAGCTTAATATTACGCAAACGGGTTCTTGAGTCGAAAAATGGTTTTCGCAGACCCGCAATATTTTTGAACGGCCTACCCCACGATACCATGGATAGACGAGAAAAAAAATATCACCCCCACTTTACGTTCAAGGGAGGGACCCTACAAAATGTTTTTTCTAGATTTTATCTCACCATTCTGTCCGCGTGATCAATATGTATACCCATGTTAAATCACAGCTATCACTAGAAAGCTCTCTTAGTACTAACTAAGAGTATCTGAGCTAAGCCGCGGCCAGACAGATAGACAGACGGACATGGCGAAACTATGAGGGTTCCTTGTTTACTACGGAACCCAAAAACACCTAAAAACATATATGAAATAGAAAGAAAACAACGCTTGATGTTGATCAATATACAACTAGATTACATAGGTTGTTGTCATTAACGACAAAACATTTTAATGCAATTACCTAATGTAAAAGTATTAATTATTTTATGCTACTCAAAACTCAAAAAAAAAAACTCAAAGCATTTATTTCAAATAAACCAATTACAGGCACTTTTGAATTGTCCAGGGTTCGGTCAGTCAGTCAGAAAGATGAAGCTAGTTGGTATAAACAACATATTACTATATCACAAAGTTATATGATGTCATATAATATACATATATGTATATAGTTAAATAGTAAAAAAAACATAATAGCTAACAATATCATGACAAACAAAAATAAAGGTAAATCACCTTTTACTAAAAACATACTTTAAGGAACAACCTGTATCAATCTAAAGGGTCCCCAAAACGATCAATCGCAATTGTCAATTTTTACGTGATTGATAAGACGCAGGCAGATTGTATAATTCGTCATTATACATACGGTGCCGTCCGTTTACATACACTCACAGTTATGAAATATGATGGTGAAGGGTGGGCGTTTTTGGGGGACTGTCTTATGTAACTTTGATGTTCGAAAAGTGCTGATTCTCAAACTAGTTTGGATAAATGACTTTGGATTTTGATTATGCCGAAGGCAAAGGAGATGGATAGGTCCCATACAAGCCTGGCCCAGAAATAAACACAACGGTTCCATATAAGCTTGGCCCAGAAATATACACAAATAAAACAAAATTAGTTATGAAGCTACAATAGTGTTTCATTCCTGTATATTTTTGTTCGTCGTAAAACTTTGTGAAGGGACATAAGACCGTTCTCAAATCTGATGACTTCAAAGAATACGTTTATTAAGTTATATATAAGTTTTTTTTTGTTACTCGGGTAAACTGTAATACAATGATTTTTAGTCCAAGAATGGCGAAGTCACTCAGAAATGCAAAAAAGACAAAAAAGAAACACAGCCAATGATATTTTTGAACAAATCACAAGAAATCACGTCAAAACTTTCATGATGCTGTAAGGGCTGATTCACAACGTGAAATCAGCGGCTGGCAGCGGCGCGGCGCCCGGTGGATCGAAAATCGGCTGTAGAAGACATAGGATCTCGATTTCTTAAATGTTATTTTTTTTGCTGGAAATGACTTCTGCTGATCATAACTGTTCTATAAAATGTCATATGAAGTAATTGTGTGCACAAATGGAAGAGTTATAATTTTTATTAGAAAAAAATGTATGGAGCTGACATGAAAAATGAGGATATCTCTGGAATCGCAAGGTTGGCCGTTATATCCTTGCACACTGTTATAGTACTATTTATTTGTGAATTTTTGACATACTTAATATTGCGGCATCACTTGCGATTTTTTTTTTTTAAATCTTCAAAATTAAAAAAAAAAAAATTAAAGTATATGATACATTTTAATGCTTAAATATGGCTATAACAAGTGTAATTTACAATATTTTTTATGCTTAGACCAAAAAATTCTAAGAAATCACAAAGCCGTATTACCTACTTATTTGAAATGACATGGTAATTATGAATTACGTAATACGTAATCTTGTCTAATGCCTCAAGTCCATATTAGCAAATGATTAATAAAACTTAATACCTATATACCTAGTTAAAAGGATACGTACCGTAATGAGGGTAGTTAGATAAACGTGATCATTAGTCAATAACAATAAATGGTAAACTATTGTATGATTAAAAATAAAAGCAAATTATTAAAAAAAAAAATATTAACTTAACCTAACCTAACATAAACAATAAAAGTTAACTTATTTTATACTTCGTCACCATCAGAATCCACTTCAGAATCAGGCTCTACAATAGATATAACTTCTAAGAACTCTGTCGGAGCTTCCTGATCCTGAAGTTTCAGTAGTTCTACTGTTTCCTTAAAGTATGTCTGCCTCTTGTGGGCATTTAATTTTGGTCTTGTGGAAGAAATTAGAGGATCAGAAGAGACGATAAGCATATTGAGGATATCCTCGTTTGATGCTTGTCTACTCTTTTTCCTCGAATGGTGTTCTCTGAACCTCCTAAAGTCTTTGTTTCGGGCCTCTGAAGCTTCTTCCGAAAGAATTCCAATTGGTACAATAGCATTTTCTGCAATTATGTCCCCTCCGTGAATCAACAATTTGTGGACGGTTGATGACATGTAGTACCAATCGTACAGTTCCACGTATTTTTCAGCGGTTGTTCTAGCGTATTCTTTAAATTTCGGCACATCTACAATTTCTCCAGATGTGATAGCTTGCAGAATCACAGCACATCTGCGTATTAGGTCTTCATCTAACCCAGTGATCGCTGCAGTTTTATCAGGAAATTCAAAAAACCGCCTTGCTGTGTTCCCGTCGTTAGTTGTGCCTGATCCTTGCTTAACGATGTCAATCAAAAGGTTGAGATCATATTTGACTCGATCTTGAATGAGTTTTTTTCGTGAATGCAATAACTCTTGATGACCTTCTCCTCTTGCAGACCACTTTTTGAAGTCGAGACGATCCACGGCGAGCACTTTCAGTGTGAAATAATTTTAAACTTTATCAACATAATTAAAAGACCAGTATCGCTTGAAAAGCAAGAAAAGGTCGAGCGGCTGCCCGCGGTGCCGCGAAGCCGCTCCCGTCGGCGCGAGCAGCCTCGTGGCACCGCGAGCGACCGCGCTTTTTATCAGCGGTACTGCCCACGTCCCGTCGCTGCCGGCCGCTGCCAGCCTGCCTGCCGTTCCGGTGTTAATGGGCCCTTACACACAGCATCACAGAGTTATAAATAAAACAGAAATCGTCAAAGACAGACCCGACTGACAAGAAGGATTATGTTTTTGGCGCATCTATTTGTATGGTACCGTAAAACGGGGTGAATAGGGATGCAGGCGTGAATAGGGCCGAAAATTTAAAATGGATTTTAATGTTGAAATAATACAGTTTGCTGCCAACAAGGAAAGTTAGTCGTTAATTATTATACAGTAAACACATTAAAGTCCTTTTTGGCAACAAGCTATATTATTTTAACGTTTAAACGCGTAACCACGCGCGAGTCGAATTTGGTCGCAGTATTAAGCCAGGGCACGCCGACCAAATGGGTTAGAACTGTGACCAACCGCGCGCGAGCCGAGCGAGCGAAGCGAGCGGTGGCGCGGAGCGGCCGGCGAGCGCCTTAAGAAATAAAACGGAATACTTTTTACTTTCCGAAACATTTTGGTAACCATCATTTGAATTGTCCATCAAATATTGTGACATATTAAGTATATAGTGATAAGGCAATTTACATTTTGCCTTGCGATATTTCATAGCTGCGAGCGATTTTAAACGGACGACGCCGTTTGTCAAAAGCATAATCATACAGATTACCTGCGACAGATACCTACACATTGATGCGCAAATTGATCGTCTACCAAATGTAGTTGAAGCGATTGACAATATTACTACAATTACAATTGATCGTTTCGGGGACCCCTTTAATCACATTCCACTAACATTTTTTGTTTTAAGGACGATCAGATCGGTCACCGATGTTCGCTCGTTAGTAATAGATACATTTTTCGCTTAATACTCTCATTTTTATTTTTGTTTTGGTTTCATTTTAATTAAGAACTTAAATTTGATTATATCTCTAAATTATGTGTTCGATGTTTCTGGTTCACGGTAAAACTGTAATGAGTTTATGTTTGCACCAAATTATATTTTTTTTTAAATGTAAGTGTTCTACTGAATTAATGAATGAATAAATAATTAAATATAGATGATCTCAGCCATACTGCTATTTATGAGTTTTGTGGAATAATATTATGAATAATCTTTTTTTAAATTTTTTTTAATGAGTAGTCAAATATTTAAATGTAATTAATCATAACTTTATTCTGGGTTTTTATCTGTTTTTACAGTAGTTTATTTAAATGTATTAGTGTAAAAGTATGGACTAGAATTATGTCTGAAATAAACAAATATTTAAATTAAATTTACAGTTTTCCAAGACATAGATGATGGTGAGACAAAGAGGATTTCAGCAGGTAAACATTTATTTAAATAAGTTTAAACAACATTACAAGTTCGCTAAGTTTTTACTTTTTTGCTAATGTCTACTTAAGTACTTAACACATAAACGATGATCCCAAATCTGATAAATTCCGACATTTTGGGCTCCACCAGTCTGGAAAAAGTAATAAGAAGTGAACTAATGAAACAGCAACAAAAAATTCGACCCTACTGTTTTTCAATTGATTTACACGCTAGATAAAGAGAAAGAGGAAGAGGAGCTCGTGGCTAAGTAATAACAGCCGTACGGGTCGATCCATCAGGTTAAGCTACGCTTGCCGGGGTTGGTTCGTGGATGGGTGACCATCTTTACATACCAAGACTCCTCCGTGCCTTGGAAAGCACGTTTAGCTGCCGCGCTGGCCCCGGCTGTCATCCGTGGATCTTTGACAGTCGTCAGAAGCCTGATAGTCTGACAACAAGTCTTACCAAGGGGTTTTTAACAATAGGCTTTTACCGTCGTTGTCACCAAACCGATTCTACCATTTAAACTCTCCATCTTTAGCTCGCAAGGTGACAATCTTGGTGACTGGACTGTTTTGCGTACTGGTATACAACTACTACACCAGTTCCGTGGTCAGCTGGCTGCTGAACGGTCCACCACCTTCTATCAACTCCTTGAAGGAACTGCTTGAGAGTCCACTGGAGCTGATCTATGAGGATATTGGGTATTCGCGGTCTTGGTTACAGGTGAGCTTGTAAAAATGTAATCTGTCCCTGTTAACAATAGTAATTGATTAGCACCTATGTTAATCTGATTTTGTGGGTTATTAAACGCTTATATTATAATAAATCCTACTAGATTTCCTATTCTAGATCGATAGAAGAAGAAGATTAGAATTTTCTTAAACGCATAAACTATCAAAAAATCTGTCTCAAAAGTTTAAGCGGACTCATACAAACAGAATATTCAATAACCGTATAATTAGTCTGAAACTACTTTAAATTTATTCGCACTATTCATGAAACTAAGGTAAATCCCGAACGGGATGCGGGACTGTATTACCTAGGTAATGAACTCTTTATATTTATATTGCTGCTGACATCGTCAGAGGCGTTGGACTTTCAATTAGAGGTTTTCAGAACCTACAAGAAACAATCCAAAACACATATTTTTCAATTTCTTATCTTAACCCTATTTTTTGCCCCTATAAATCTACCACTTAACAATTGAATGGTTAAACAATCTCATAATCTTGCAGACCCCTTCATACTACTTTAACAAAAGAAACGCTCAGATTGAAGACGAGTTGCGTAAGAAGAAAGTGTTAAACAAGAAGAAGGACGCCCCGCTTCTGGTGGATCTGGTGGAAGGAATCAAAATGGTGCAGAGAGGAGGTTAGTCTGATCAACTCCGTGCCACGACAGCGACTGAGACTGAGGAGAAATCATACGAAAGTAGTTGTTTAAAGTATGCCACTACTCACCGCGACTGACGGAAACAAGAGACGCGCGAGCGTGGAGATTGACGCAAGGCGCGTGTCGCTTGGCGCAAGGCGTGTGTCGCTTGACGCAAGGCGCGTGTCGCTTGACGCAAGGCTCAGGTCGCTAGACGCAAGGCACGTGTCGCTTGATGCATGGCTCGTCGCAAGTTGCATCGCTTGAGACTGTGAATGCGACCTTCATTTTTATAGTTTTATTGTTACTCAAGTACTTTTACGGGGTATAAAAGTTTAAAGTCACGCGATTATTAACGCCTATTATACAATGCATTTATATTACCATGCAGACATAAAACTAATAAGAACTTTAGAAATGGAACTTAGAGTACTGTCACAGATACTGTTTAAACATGTTCGAGTTCAATGTAACTAATAACTACTTCCTGGAGATAATCCGCTGACATAGTTACTGAAACTTTCTCCATATTTCAAAACTGAATTTGATGCTAACTATAATTTCTAATGCTAAAATTAATTCTGTCTATCTTACTGTCTGTCTTTCTGTCTGTCTTTCTGTCTGTCTTCCTGTCTGTCCTTCTGTCTGTCTTTCTGCCTGTCTTCCTGTGTGTCTGTCTTTCTGTTTGTCTTTCTGTCTGCCTTTCTGTTTGCCTTTCTGTCTGTTACATATTCACGCCTTAACAACTGAACAGATTTCGATATAGCACACAGGTAGACCATGACCTGGTTTAGGGTATAGGAATTTATCCCAGTAGTACGTACCCGTGGGATTATTTACGACCTTCACGCGAGTGAAGCTAGCTGCAGACAAAACCCAGTAACACTGTATTTTAGTTACATAGGTACTACTATAACAAATAGTTATTTATTCCAATTAGGCTGAGGATCAGCACTTTTTGAACGTCAAAGTTACATAAAACAGTCCCCTAAAACACCCGACTTTCACCATTTCCTGGGAAAAAGAAATGGCGCAACAAACTCCCCAGCATGCAGCTGTCTGTAACGTAAGAACTTCATTTTGTACAATAGTGTAATATATATATATCTAGTTAGGAGCCCCATAAGAGTAACCCGATTCTCTCACAGTTCAGTCAGATACGGGCAACGTTTTTACACATGGACCCGAAATTGGAGTTCCGTTATAAATTGCTGTAGGTAATTTACTACGACCCAGATCGTATTTCTATGGTATTAGATTTGTAGGAAGGTCTGGTAGCAATGGAAAAAGTTAAAGAAATTTCGTTATATTAAGGTGTCTTTATGAACATTGTCGTTGAATTGAAACTTGATAGTGGTCTGAATTTTGTAAAAATGCAGCTCATAGCATATTTCGGAACTTGTTGAAATTACGGTGAAGCATACTTCACGACTACATAGCACAGAAAAATGTATTTTGTATGTTAGCTTCCACGAGAACATGAAATCAAAAAAGGCTGAAAGTTTGGGTGTATTTCTGCAGCTACCTTCACTAGCTCAATGTTTGATTAAACTAACAGTACCATTTATTATTCTATCTTGCAAGTTGAGAATCTACTCTACTTGCAAATTAATCTAGAAGAAACATAGCTGCATACATTTCTTAAATAGTAATATATAACTTTCTCATACTTACTATATACTTAAAGGAAATGTGTAGCGTTTAAATTAAAATCTGTTGTGCAGAATCCATGACTCATTAGGACAATTTTTGACACTTGGATTCTAGATCATAACCTACCTATCAGTCTTACAACACTCATTCATTTGAATGAAGTTACATTGCTTACTGTGTAATCACCATCATGTTCCAGGCTACGCGTACCACACCGAAGTCAACAGTGCCAACGCCCTGATATCAAAAACGTTCACCCAAGACGAGCTATGCGAGCTGGGTTCCTTACAGTCGATGGAGAAGACTATGCTGTATCCTGTGCTTCAGAAACATAGCCCTTTTAAGGAGTTCATGAATTGGAGGTAAGAATAAACTTTATTCGTTTCGGTTTTCAGCTTCCTTAGTTTAAGGTTTAAAATTCGTAAGCTGTTCCAGGTCTCCTAAGCTAGGTCTTCACGTATATCTCATTCAGAATCTGTGTAATCTTTTTATCTTTAGATTATTTTCTATTTAATTTCTAAAAGCATTCTTCTAGTTTCTTCTTAAAATAACAGTGATTTTGTTTAGTGTAATATAAGACTAGTTTCATTAATGTATAGCTTGAAAACGTAATTGATGTCCTTTCATCCTTAATTTTTTAATTAATTCTATCCACTAACACGCACTGGGCCCGCGTAGTTGATTATGGCACATTACGTCTCACAGAGAGGAGGCCTTCCGCCCAGCAGTCGCAACTTTATAGCTTGATTATCTCTATGCTCATGCATCTATAATTTACTCTTATTCCCAACTGTTTCCAGTCTGATGCGTCTATCAGAACAAGGCATAGTCTCCTGCATCCAAATACGCACTTCATCATTTGAGGTCAAATGTGAAGGCAGCACTCCTCGAGCCCTCACTTTAGGAGGAGCAGCACCTGCTTTCATACTTCTGGCTGGAGGGTACATGCTGGCTACAGTCATCATGATGGTAGAAAGGCAAGTAAATGCTTTTGTCAACTGGTTCTTCTTTAAATCTTAAATAAATACTTGACCTTGATTTGACTGAAAATCTAGCTGTCTCCTTGAGCACCTATATAATTCATGTTTATATGTGTTGTCAATAAGACTGTAAAACAACCTTCTTTTCGTTTCAGAATGATGTACAAAATTAAACATAGCCACGATATTCCGAAATAGATTTTCGATGTGTTAATTATCACTGGGAATTATAACTAAATTTACTAATTTGTAGCAATGGAGTGAGTTAGTTATTATTTTTTGTTTAGAGCGATATACTTCCCGTATTCTCGCACTAGTACAAACTTTATCATTTAAACAATAATAGTATAGTAGCTGTACTGTAATATTATTGTTTAAATTCTAAAGTACCTTTTGTGCCTTTTGTTTTATATACCAAATTGTTTATACTTAGATTTGTGTTACTTTAGAAGTTCACGAATAAAACAAGATTTAAATCCTGCCATCTCGAAGTATTTTATTTAACTTATATCTTTAAGAAAGTTGTCTCGCAAGGAGCGTAGAGAGCGTCCTCTCTATAATTCAAATAATATATTTCTCGCATTCCACATATTAAAAAAGAAAATAACTTCTCATCTATTTATTTTCAATATCAGCCATTTCACTACTCAATACCACATTTTGGCACTGGACCCTGGACATTTTTACTTCAAAAACAGAAAATACAAGTTTTCGGGCATCGAAGCGACGATTTTCAATCAATGGCCTGGCACATCGCCACGGATTATCAGAGATCTATTAAAATAAATCCAGTTGTGACTAACACATTGACATACAAACCCTTTGTCAGTACAAATTGGACATTTATACTGCAGTGGAAATTCGGGGTAGTTGAAAACAAAAAAAAACAGTTGAACGTGAATGAAAAGTGATTGATTGAAGTTTATTGAAACTGACACAGAATTTATGGAAAAACTTCTTGTGCAAAAGATACACGAGGAATTAGGTTCTACTAACTTGAATATTTTTGACATACCTACAGCATTTCTGTTTACTGATTTGAAGAACTTAAGTGGCGCTGAAATTATTCTAAGGTCTTTTTTTTTGGGTGGGAAATTATCAAATAAATGCTCTAGGCGGAGCGGGAGGGTGTGTCATATTCTTACTGACTAAAACCCACCCGTGTTCCTTCCATTGCCTGTGTTGTCAGGGGCCTCGATAACCCTTTCGGACTTTCCCGCGACCCCGGCAGGCATCGGCACTAGTGGACCCCTACACCTGTGCTGACATCTCTTTGAGGCGCGCGTGGAACACATCGCGCCGTTGACCCGGGCCTGGTCCTTATTGGACGGGGAGCTACTGACTGCTCACCATCCGCAAGCCCGCGCCTACTACGGTGGCTGGAAATCCGCCTGGGATTCCCGACGCCCAGGGCGTCTCCTGCGGCGGCTAGGGGCGTGAGGGCTCGAAATTTGCCTCTCTCTCACCCGTCCCGATACTCTAAGGTCTAAGGTTGGCAACACTACGTGCCGCTGAATGCTTCAGGCGTCCACTAAGCAAAGTTATTTTTTTTTTTAAACCAGTGCGTTTAATATGTGCGGTCATTTATTTATTGCAGTCTACTCTTTTCCTTAACTGTAGGTAGTGCCATAAAGGGAAAGTGTCACAAGCAAATGCACCAGCATCCCGTCTCCTAAAAACCGGACAAATGCAAGTTGAACTCGCGTGGTGAGAGTTCCGTAGAATGAATATGTTGTCTACCATATTTTTATCCCAAGAACAACATTGTAGTTGAAAAACATGTTCTCCCATACATTCTAACTGCAAATGTAAGTTTTTACGCACAATATTGAGAAATTTATCATGTTATTTTAACACTATAGACTTCTTATTTTTTCCTGTAATAAATAAAGAACTATTTTGTAATTATTTTTCAAAATTTTTGGTTCAGTAGTTTTGGAGATAAGGGGGGAGGGGGTATTTTTTATATTTTTGCTTAAATAACCTTGAAACTGTGTATTTTAAAATTATAAAAAAATATATTTGAGACAGACAGAGACTCCCAGATTTTTCTATACCATTCTTAACGATGGGGTGTATCTCGGTCATCAAGCCTTCCGTATACCGATTTATCGTATATCTATTTATTTTTCCAAAGTCTCCTTTTGTAACAGCCTCAAAAGTAATTCATGGGAAAAACCCGCTTGTGACGTCCACACAATTTTCACTTGTTATAAATTATCGATCAGCATAGCAAGAAACCAAACGCTGATCTATTTGCCTCCTCCATTTTTCTTGCATCGATTGCAAAATCGTAAGAAGCGGAAACTTCTCAACTTGTTAAAGGAGAGTTTTTCATGAAAAATTCAAATAATAATTTGTGTGCAGTGAAACTGGTGAAGTTAATCTATATTGGGGATGTACTTGTTGCAATATATCTTACTACGATGTTTCTATAAAATTAAGTAGATAAAGTGACTATCTACAGGGTGCAATTCAATTCATGAGGGTAATTGTGATGAGTTCATTATGAATAACTTTTACTAAGCCTGAAATCGCAACAAAAAAGTGCTGTTCCCTACATTTCCACGAGTTAAGCGAACATAAATGTAGGGTACAGCAGGTTTTTTTTTTTCGCGACTTCACGTTTGGTACCATAATAAAAGTTGTTCATAATGATGAGTACAATGACCCCTTAAGAAGATGCCCATGAATTCAGTTTCTCCCTGTATAAAATAGCCAAAGACAGAGACAAGTGGAATTCTGTGGAGTTGGCCTTCACCCGAAGAGCGGTTCTTGCAAACCAAACTAATTAGTATCTTACTATTAAAATATTATTTAAGTAACAAATACATAACATATACTAATATAAACGTTCACGTATCACTGTTTAATATATGTATATACATTATTTAATATTTTATACAAAATAAAAATACGTAATCAAAAAAGAAAAAAAAAATTGACTCAGCGAAAGTTATTTTGTCAAGCACGAACGTCACAATTTCCCGAAAGGTAATTTTAATTCTACATTAGATAAAAAAAAAAACAATATATTTTATTTCACATAAACTTACATGGGCACTTAAGAAACGTCAAAAGCTAGGTAAACCCGATGTGACGTTGTTTCTACAATTCTCAACACATTACAGTAATTGTATTACCGTCCAATTTGTGAACCCTTTCCGTCGCCGCCGGGAAAATCTTGGAGGGTAGTATAGAAATTATTTGTATGACGTCTTCGCTGTACCTACAAACATTGAGTTTTATGTAGGTGCTGCGACACTTTTCTGTGCATTTTATGAGTGACCGTTTTTTGTAGGCTTTGTAGCAGTGGCGGTACCTTAATATAAGCCCAAAAGCCTTTGCCTTTGCCGGCATGCCTTACTAAAATGCTCGATAGAGAATCAATATCAAACCCGAACTATTTAAAAGTTCGCGCGCTTAATTCTTATCAAAAGTACACAAAGTATCTACCTATGCTACACTACTACACATCGCGATTGTTCGCGCGCAGAGTTTCGCATTTGTAGCATCTACATTTAGCTATCTCGCTTACACGCACCGGCTTTTACCGGGCTTTCAAATACTATATCTGTCACTTTCGCACTTATAGCGATGTGCCGTATAACGAGTTAGACCTTGTGCTTATAACAAATCGATCACTATGGCAGATTTAAGCAGGGCTTTCGGTATGAAGTTGCACGCGTATGCGTGACCTTGTCAGCTTGCCAACTCTGCAGTGTTGCCGTTTTAGCCATGTTGGAGATTCTTGAAACGAGTCTGAAAACTTTTTTAACATTTAGCAACAATAAAAACTAGCGATTTTTTAAAATAACGAAATTAAATATTCAAGCAATATCTTAAAAATAAAAAAAATTGCGACATCTAGCTAGATTTTTCATATACCTGGCGACTTTTTTTGCCTAAATGACAACACTGAGTAGTTCCTGACATCCGAGAGTGCAACTAACTTCAGTTTCATTTGCTTGAGTGGAAAAAGGTTTTGTTGTTAAAGTTTTTTGTGTGTTTTCTTAGATTTCCTCAGTGATACAATTGTTTTGGTGACTTACCTACAACAACGGAGGTAATTGTACTTTGTGTGGATTTAAAATGCGTTCAAGTTTTGATTGGCGAAGATAAGGTAAAATCTTTAAACTTTGCCCAGAAAAAAACAGTTAATTTCTTCATTAAAACCGACGCCAGAAAATTGCGATGATACATACGTAGGTACCTACATACTCAGTCGAAAACTGAACTTTCTTTTTTTGAAATCGGTTAAAATTTTATTGGGCTTGCGTTATTTTGAAACCCTAGGCACGCCACTGCTTTGTAGTGAGATTGTTTTGAACGTCATTCAATATTTATTCGATTTTTTGTGGAAAGTAGAGGCATTGAGGTTTTTATAGTTCAAGAAACATACAAAAGATTGTATTTCCTGTGGTAAAAGAGATACAAGTATTAATAATTGATCGCGGACTGTTCACAACGGCAAGTTTTTGTTTGAGTGCCCGCTCAGCAACGCTCGCTAGGCGGTAAGAACACTTGCTGAGAGGCTCACGCTTGGTACATAAGCATACTAGCGAGTAATCGCTCGTCACCTTCTTGCATTCGCTGCTCGTTGCTCGCAAACCCGTTTACTTGCTAACTCTACTCCTTCCGCTTCTCGTTAATCGCTGGCGGTGGTACACGTGCTTTAAACGCAGTCCAAAACGGGTGGAGCTCGGAAAATATCCCACGGCATCGCAGGTACTACCGGGATAAAGAGTATCCTAGGTATGTCCTAACGCAGGCAGGTAATGGTTTACCTGTGAGATAAATTTTATCGAAATCCGTTCAGCCGTCAAGGCGTTAAAAGGTACCAGTAGAGATTTACTTTCGCATTTATAAAAATAAATAAAATTGAAGTGTCTTTTTATAATGTCAAAATAACAGGTTTTTACTAAATGCATATGGAAGTCTAGACGGTACTAATAACAAAAAAAAAAAATCTAAAAAATATTGTCGGTCTGGGTCTGTTTGTTGCGAAAAAACGGTTGGACAAATTTTGACGGGACTTTAACTTGCAGATAGCTGATGTTATAAGGAGTAACTCTGGCTTCTTTTATTTTAGAAAAAAGCCACAGTTGTAGGAACATGCCGGTTCCCTCACGGTGTTTTCCTTCACCGTTTTGAGTGCAGTGGTAATGAAATAATTTACATATAGTACAGCGCCTGTCTTGGTTCGAACCTACGTCCTACAACTCGTACGACGAGGACGTTACCACTGGGCCACCACTGCTCTAATGATTCATAATTATTAAAAAATAAATGTAGCAGCAATTCGCAACAGACTTTTAAATGTAAATATTTCTCAGTTTACACGTCGAGGTTTGAAACAAGCCCGTATTTAAACGTAGTCCACGTTTAAATAGAGGCTTGTCTTGTCGAACGGTCCAAAAGCAGTAGACAATTTTCCTCCGTTTCCAAAATCTCCTACCAATCTAAATACAAGCCCTAATTGCAGCCAATTAACCCGGCTACCTGGACCAAGTTTCCATTAAAGCTATCAAACCATCCATGATCCTCACAGTTCAAATTAACATCAAAGTTTAAGCTACGTAACTGAGTTAACTGAACTGAAACAACAACCAGTTATTTGATATACTACAAAGTAATTAAGTATCTATGTGTAGCTGCATACAGCAATATGGAGACTTGCATAATTAACACAACCTGTAGTAGTTTCAGAAAGTACTTTGTGCGAGCTTGTTTTAAAAAAATATATTTGAGACCTTCACTTGTCGTGAAGGTCTCAAATATATTTTTTTATAATTTTCTCAAAGGTCGGTCAGACGGACAGACAAATACTCGAGTAATCCTATAAGGGCTCCGTTTTTTCCTTTTGAGGTACGGAACCCTAAAAACACATTGCCAACGTTGTTGCATCTCGTTAATCAACAAAAGCAATACCACAACCAAAGCTGGCACAAAGTACTTTCTGAAACTACTACAGGTTGTGTACTACCTGCCTGCGTTAGGACATACCTAGGATACTCTTTATCCCGGTAGTACCTGCGATGCCGTGGGATATTTTTCGAGCTCCACCCGTTTTGGACTGCGCTTAAGGCACGTGTACCACCGCCAGCGATTAACGAGAAGCGGAAGGAGTAGAGTTAGCAACTAAACGGGTTTGCGAGCAACGAGAAGCGAATGCAAGAAGGTGACGAGCGATTACTCGCTAGTATGCGTATGTACCAAGCGTGAGCCTCTCAGCAAGTGTTCTTACCGTCAAGCGAGCGTCGCTGAGCGGGTACTCTTTTTGATAGCTCTTGTTGCTACTACAAACAAAAACTTGCCGGTGTGAACAGTCCGCGATCAATTATTAATACTTGTATCTCTTTTACCACGGGAACTACAATCTTTTGAATGTTTCTTGAACTATAAAAACCTCAATGCCTATACTTTCCACAAATAATCGAATAAATATTGAATGACGTTCAAAACAATCTCACTACAAAGCCTACAAAAAACGGTCACTCATAAAATGCACAGAAAAGTGTCGCAGCACTTACATAAAACTCAATGTTTGTAGGTACAGCGAGGACGTCATACAAATAATTTCTATACTACCCTCCAAGATTTCCCCGGCGGCGACGGAAAGGGTTCACAAATTGGACGGTAATACAATTACTGTAATGTATTGAGAATTGTAGAAACAACGTCACATCGGGTTTACCTAGCTTTTGACGTTTCTTAAGTGCCCATGTAAGTTTATGTGAAATAAAATATATTGTTTTTTTTTTATCTAATGTAGAATAAAAATTACCTTTCGGGAAATTGTGACGTTCGTGCTTGACAAAATAACTTTGGCTGAGTCAATTTTTTTTTTCTTTTTTGATTACGCAAACCACGTTAATAACTCATGCTGTAGTATTAAGCGAGTCAGCAAGTTTGGTAATCGTATATAAGGCTATTTGAAAGCACCCCTAAAATAGAAAGTGTTAGTCACTTTCTATGTCAAGTTTTTCAATTTTCCTATTGTTATTTTGATCGCAAAGCACGCATTAGGTAAATATCTTATGTAATAAATAAATGAATTAACATAAAAAGTCTTTTATTTCTTACAAACAAAAAGGTAAATAATAAAAATTATGTATAAATAACCTATGATTATATCTATTCTATATATTTATTTAATTATGTCAACATAAAATTTAACTATAATTGTATGATCTAATTTTTATCTAGTTTACACACCATTAGTTATTGTTATTTATATATTTATGTTTAATACATGTATATCTTATGACTTTTATTTTATATAAAATATTAAATAATGTATATATATTAAACAGTGATACGTGAACGTTTATATTAGTATATGTTATGTATTTGTTACTTAAATAATATTTTAATAGTAAGATACTAATTAGTTTGGTTTGCAAGAACCGCTCTTCGGGTGAAGGCCAACTCCACAGAATTCCACTTGTCTCTGTCTTTGGCTATTTTATACAGGGAGAAATTGAATTCATGGGCATCGTCTTAAGGGGTCATTGTACTCATCATTATGAACAACTTTTACTATGGTACCAAACCTGAAGTCGCGAAAAAAAACCTGCTGTTCCCTACATTTATGTTCGCTTAACTCGTGGAAATGTAGGGAACAGCACTTTTTTTGTTGCGATTTCAGGCTTAGTAAAAGTTGTTCATAATGAACTCATCACAATTACCCCATGAATTGAATTGCACCCTGTAGATAGTCACTTTATCTACTTAATTTTATAGAAACATCGTAGTAAGATATATTGCAACAAGTACATCCCCAATATAGATTAACTTCACCAGTTTCACTGCACACAAATTATTATTTGAATTTTTCATGAAAAACTCTCCTTTAACAAGTTGAGAAGTTTCCGCTTCTTACGATTTTGCAATCGATGCAAGAAAAATGGAGGAGGCAAATAGATCAGCGTTTGGTTTCTTGCTATGCTGATCGATAATTTATAACAAGTGAAAATTGTGTGGACGTCACTAGCGGGTTTTTCCCATGAATTACTTTTGAGGCTGTTACAAAAGGAGACTTTGGAAAAATAAATAGATATACGATAAATCGGTATACGGAAGGCTTGATGGCCGAGATACACCCCATCGTTAAGGATGGTATAGAAAAATCTGGGAGAACTGATCCCCAACAAAAATCACGTGATGGAGTTAGTAGTTTAGAGAAAATCAAATGGAGCAGGAGGGCCTTTGGCATCGTATTTTACTAACTGTTAGCACTCTTGCACCAACTCTTGTATTTTCTAAGCACTATCATCAATACTAATGTCAGGTCTTGCAGCAGTGTTCTTTCGTGACTTCATGAGACACCCTGTTGTGCAGTCGACCGCATATGGGGTGATAAATTGAATGAGTGTTGAGATGAAAAGTTTGTTGTACTGCTTCTTCCTATCTTGAACAGTTTGAACACTTGAAAGTCCTTCAGATATAACCATTTCTGGAGTCAGATTTTTGCTACCACGATGTTAAAAAAACACTTATTTTAATCCATTTGAGTTGAAAGTTCGATGACACTCTCTGAAATGAAAAAAGTAATTGAAATAAGCCAGTTACTCTGCAAATGAAAAATGCAAGCTTCGTTCTTAATTAACTACTTCATTTATAGTCAATGGAACATTACAGAAAACATAACACTGTTATGTATTCAACGATAAAATATTATATATTACAGAGCTCTCTAACAGCGCGCAGTTTATTTGGATTCGAATATAAATTTTTCCATAACATAACATAGCAAAGTATAGTAAAGTCCGGGAAATTGTTTGAGCAAATTTACTACCAACCTAAATTGTCCGTATATTCAACTTTCATTCTTTGAAAGTTGTATGAAATAACTGTGGTATGGGAAAATGACGTCACTTTGATAATTAATATTTAATTTCCCTCACAGTTCATACCTATACTGTGATCTTTAAAGGGTCATGTGAGAACAATCGCTAGAATAAGTTCCTGAATAGAAGACCATCGAAATGGAAGATAAAGGTCCAAGTTTTATGACGTTTTTGAAATATTTAATCCAGCAATGGACTGAAATTGGATGATTCTAACAAGCTTGTAGAGATGTCCCATACCTAAAAATGACTAACTCAAAACAAACTTTCATCCTCAAAATTTAAACTCTGCTTAATCAGCCTATAATGTTCCCACTGCTGGGACACAGGCCTTCTGTCTGTGAGAGGGAGTGGGCCATAAACCACCACACGAGCCCAGTGTGGGTTGGGAATTGTTGGTTCTAGAAGATGCCGGTTTCCTCACGATGTTTTCCTTCACCGTTTTTAGAGTCGTGCTGATGAAATTAAACACACAAAGTAAAGTGCCTGTTTGGGTTCGAACTCGCCCAGGCGGGCACTTTACTTTGTGTGTTTAAACCCTTTAGGGGATGAATTTTCAAAAGTGCTTAGTGTTCACCTCAGTTATTTAAGGAACTCTTATGCATTTAAAGGCTCCTACATACTGGCGCGACTTGTCGCGCGACGCGTCGCGACACAAAGGCACCGCTTGTAGCGCTACACGCGGTGTCTTTGTGTTGCGTCGCGTCGCGCGACAAGTCGCGCCAGTATGTAGGAGCCTTCATGCTTCTTGAGCCAGCTGTTGTCTTCCACCATTATTTTTCCAAAAAATACTTTTTCTTTTGAAAAGCAGTCTTTCTATTACCTATCTTCTTTGTTACTGTAAGATCGGTGAAGTAGTGAATGCAAATGCAGTGTCAGAAAAACAGCGACTTAAATTATTTATTTTTTCTTTTGCATCTCAACACAACCTGGCCCTGATTTATGCAGACACTGTTCTATTCACTCTCAGAATGAAATAAAAATAAAGTTTTATTTCTAACTATAAAATTGAAAATATTTCTAAAGTTTGCAACTGGAATGGAATTGTGTGCAGTAAAATTTAATACTATCTACTGGATTGTAGAAATATCCTGGCTACCTTCCAGGACCTTTTATCATCAGCTCTGAAACATTTCTTTTTGAGCAAAAGGCTTAAAATACACTGTCATACTTTTATCGTATTTATATGATTATAATTATGACAATGTAATAGTGGCCTTAGATAGCTGCAAAGTGGGGTGAAAAGTATCGTCCTTCATCGTTGGTTGGTTGCAGAGCTAACGACCCAAGGTACTATGGGTGTAGGTACGTTCAACACCACATCGGTGGCAGCATTTGAACAGCGAAAACCGTCTTTATTGCTAGGATATAAAAGCCCTGCCAATGTCAAATTCTTATCATAGACGTGCGATTGATGGTACTTACAATGGCGGGACTTTACGATGGCTAGTGACGTTTGCACGTTTTTTGGGTTCCGTAGTAAACAAGGAACCCTTATAGTTTCGCCATGTCCGACTGTCTGTCTGTCTGACCCCACTGTAGCTCACAGACGTTTAGTACTAGAAAGCTGTAATTTGGCATAGGTATACATATTAATCACGCCGGAAAAACGGTAAAAAAATTTCTTAAAAAAAAAAATTGTTAGAGTCAAGTGTCCCCCCCCCCTCCTCCCTGACAGCTAAATGGTTGTTTATGGAGATGTGAAAAGAATCATGGAACATATAATGAAATTAAAAGGAAAACTATCACAGCTAAGTGGGCTTTACAAGTTAAGACCGTGGCATATATCGATGTATGGGAGAACATGTTTTTCAACTACAATGATAAGTTTGTTTTTGGAATACATTCATCCCAACTTCCCAACTACGGAACCCTTCATTGTGCGTGGTCCGACACGCACTTGGCCGCACTTTTTTATGAATTTCATTGTGAAAAAACATATTTATTGTCATGGTGATCGTTTAGTTTAGGTAATCGATTTATATAAGTGTAAAATAAATGTATAATAATAAGTGTAAAAGTCTAGAATACAATAAATATCACTATTTTATTACACAAAGTGACAGCTAGCACATGTCAAATTACTCCAGTGAAATATTAATTCGACTTTAGGTACTACATTTTTGTACTGGCCGCAATGGCTACCTACCGCTGGAATTATAATTTATCGAATCGATAAGCACTTTTTTATAATTTATAAGCTGTCACAGGCGCCATTACGCAGGTTCAAAATAAATTAGCTAGCGGAACTTCGCGGACGACATGATTAAAAAAAAATAGTGCTTAGGCTACCCATAACGTCTGTGGTTTACCTGATATTATTATCAAGTAACTGCTACTACCTACGGTCGTTGACCCCAAAAAAGAAACTCATCAAATCCTTTATTTAGTTTTATCATGTTTAGATATCGTTTCGCACACGCCTGTGGAGTTTTCCTAATTCAATTTGACCATGTATACATGTCAAATGCCCTTAAACAGCGGCACTACAGTGCCGCTGTTTAAGGGGACTACAGTAAACAATATCAGAAAAATATATGATATTCTTAAGGAGATATGCTAGGTAGATAGTGTGTTGAAAACATAATTTGATACGATAGAAAAAATCACGAAGATACCTCTAAAAAAATATTTTAAAGATTAAAAACCATACTAATATACATGCAATCATTCTGATTTTTTGTTAGATTATTCTACAAGCAACTTATTAGCATAATAGTGTTTTATTTTTTTATACAATCTATAGCTTTTTTGTAAATCGATAATTGCTTCATATTTTGCAATAAATTACCAGCGTTGTGTCATCGCGCTTCTCTTTCTTTTATATGCAGTCCGACAGTGACCACGCTTTAGCTGTTGTCAGCCTCTTATAGTATCGTTACTCATAAAGACTGTTTTAATACACCCCAGTCTATCTTATACATATATAATTTCCCACCGTTTAATTCTTTTTTTTTTTTCAAAAAGTCGTAAAGAATTCTTTGCTTTTATTTTACGATTCTTTCCCATCAGTACACAGAAAGCTATAACACTGAAGTACTAATAAACTCAAATAACTTGAATAAAAGAAGACTTCAATTAAGAGGAGTATTACACAATGGGGACTTGCATTAAATTAGATTAGGAATTCCAGAGATAATAACTTCTAGGACGCTGCATTTTTAGTTTTACTTCACGTTTTAAATCTAGTATTTTAGCCCCGTCTGTCTGTATTCCTCTACTAGCTATTTCATTACAAAGAATAATTGTGGTCCCCTCGAATTAGCCAACTCAGTCCTCTGCTAAATCCAGATTTGTTTAAAGTGAACTACTTATTTACTTCTACTTACCAACCAGCCAAGCAGTTCAAGTATAATAACCTTATCGGTAATTATATTTTCGAGCCTTTTTGGGGTTGAAACCCTCGAGCCGTGGGGTCCAAGCGTTCATGGTCTGTTCAATGAAATCTCCAAACGGCTGGTTGACACTTCCCGTGACCCAAGGGCTGAGCATGAGCTATGCTTTCATGGTATCTGTACAATACCTACGAAAAATAAAATACTTAACACTAAAGATCTTTATTAACTAAAGTTCTGGGTTACAGTAATAGCAGAGAACTTGATCAAAGTAAATTATTCGGTAGGTAGACCTTTAAATCTAAATCTTTATCGTCATCAAAGCAGTCCACTGGCGGACATAGAACTCTCAAATCGCACGCCATTTAAGTCGATCCTCGATTACTCTCATCCAGCTGCTACCAGCCAGCTTGTGAAAATCGTTGCTCCATCTACCTTGAGAGATTTGCGGTCACTAATCAATAACACGCCTTCCCCAAAACAGATTATATTTTGTATAACTACTGACTTAAAATTAATAATGTTATGAAGTGAAGTTTTACAAAGTTCATTTGTAACTTTTTCAAACTTAATTTTATTTGAACAAAAGTTTCCTATATACCTAGTCTGGCCATTACATTCTGTTACAAAGAAAATGCATTTATTTTTTTGTAGTAATTTAATCTTATTATAACTTATGTGCATATTTATTGAAGTCTGAAATAAAAAAAAATATTCTATTCGAAATGGCGAGCTTTGGCTTTAATACAGGCCTTTAATCTGTCGGGCCACGAATCTATGTTTTACACTGTTTCCATGGGAAATTTTGCCACAGCTTGCTCCAAAAATATCTTAAGAGACACAATGTCGGCGTGTCGTTTAGAGCCGGCCATGTCCTCTAAACTAACCATAATTTTTGTTCTAAGAGGTTTAGATGAGGGCCAATCTTCAGCTCTTTCAAGTCCGGAACGTTGGTGCAGATTCCTGCTGGAAAGTCCACGGTACATTTTTCTAAAGTGTATTCCTGAGAGGTTTCACAACACGATGGAAGACAGTCTCTTGATACACTTTGGCTGAAGTCTTCACTCCTTTTTCACAAAAATGAAGCTCTGTGACTCCTTGACAAGTCCCCACCAAACCATTATAGACGCAGGATGATGACCACATTGTACTGTGAGCGTACACTTTGTCATTTTGCTTGTTGTAGTGCTCTTCAAGCGTGAATTTTTTTTCATCGGCAAAGAGGATATTTCTGTGCCATTCACTTGCGTATCGGGATAGAAGGCGTTTTGATTGATTCACTCTCTGTAACTGTAGGGATAGATTAGATTTGGGGCATTTCCTGTATATCGAGGATTTTTTTTTGGGTGGGAAATCATCAAATAACTTCTCCCGCTCTGGGCGGAGCGGGAGGGTGTGTCCGACTCTTACTGACTAAAACCCACCCGTATTCCTTCTGTTGCCTATGCTGCCAGTGGCCTCGGTAACCCTTTAGTACATTCCCGCGACCCCGGGTATATCGAAGATAAGCTTTAGATCTTGTTTTATTATACGCGACAGAGTCCTAGCGGCAATCTCCATTTCTCGCGATAAGATTTTTTGTTTCCTAATGGGGTTTCAACGAATTCTGGCTTTAACAACATTAACGGCCTTTGTAGTTCTAACAACATGCGGCCGCCCCAATCTTTTATGGTCTTCAACAGAGGAAGTATTGGTATATCTGTCGATAGTACGAACATACGGCTGATACCAAGCTTTTGAAGTGTCTTGAATATGACCGATGACTCCATACCCACTTTGTGCAACATTCCATATTGTAATTTGATAAGAAACACGAAAAAATATGTGAAAAGAAAACTTATGTAACAGCATTTATGGCCGGACTAGTTAAAAAAAAACTCACTACACTCTAGTGAGTCTTTTTTTAAAGAGAATCGCAGGCGTCAAGTCCGTACCTCCGTCCACACAGTATTACATATAAAAACAGTACATTATATACCTGCCCGACCCGTATAATTCCTGGGGCAAAAAATTGGGACCTCTGATGTAGGTAGGTGAATACTTCACTCTACAAGACCCTTTTCATACTTTAAATCTTCTCGTTATGGTTGAATGGAAACAAAAATCTTGTTCAGAGAATAGCGATTTACTTTTTTTTTGTTATTATAAAAATTAATATTGGAATATGTAATGAGTTTTCAAATAAGTCACTGGCCTAAAGGCTCTCGCAGACAGGCGCGACGTGACTCTGGTGGAACAACTTATATGAAAGCTTCACGGAAATTATTCTACCGGTGTCGCATCGCACCTGTCTGCGGGAGCCTTAATGCCCACTACGGGTTGATGAAAATTTAAATCTACACCAACGATTCTGATGCTATGATTGTGATTAATCGTGTGCGTTTAATGAAACCGGTACCAACCCGTACCTTACAGACTGGAATACATTTAGGCGCCATCTCCTCGAACGAAAGAATTGGGGCGATAATCACGCTGTGCCTTCAAATTATCGCCGCGACGATATCTCAAACTCAAACTCAAAGCATTTATTTCAAATAAACCAATTACAGGGACTTTTGAATTGTCAAGGGTTCGGTCAGTCAGTCAGAAAGATGAAGCTAGTTGCCCATTCCAAAGCGTAGTAGGTACCTATGGAGAAGAACGGGCAAGAAACTCCAATATTTTGTAACCATAATACGTTTATTATGATTACAAAATATTGTTTACATCATTCATTTTGAAATTATACATGTGAGAACGATGCAAAACGTAAAAGCGTCCGTAATAAAAAGATTACAACGAAAACAAAAGCAATTCAAAAATTAAAGTTAAAATAAGCCGTGGCAGCTAAGAGATGACCAGTCTCTACTGACGGCGCCCGTTCACGAACATGACGCGTGGATCAGCACCATTCAGCTCAACCATTTTGAAGGGAGCTAAATGATCCAACACACCCGCCACCATCAGCGAGACATTAGAGTGAGCACGACATACTCCCAGCCACCAGGGCACACTCAAGTCAATGAAAGACGTATCCAGTAAATGGCAGCTTTATAGTGCATAGTACTCACATAACAATGTGCTGTGCAGCTATACAATACTAAGAGATTGAATTTATACAATGCAAAGAGAGTTCCAGCTCCAACACTATTTTCAATACCTGATCAATTAGTTTTTGCGCCCTTGTGGAGCAGGACCAGCGTTGAGCCAAGCATTGTTATCAGCAATGTAATCCCCCAATTTATAATATGCTTGGCTACATAGTGTGCGTTTTATCGCCGTGTGGAGATTGATTCATAGAGTTTCTATTGAATTTGATGGCACGGCGAAACTATCGCCGCGATTTTCTCACCCGTGGAGATGGTGCCAGACAGAGTATGCCAAGTTGCCACAGAAAGGGTATATACTTAATTCATTATTATCGGACTTTCCTGGACAAACCTTGCTCAAAGAGACGAATATCCAATAACAACTTTTTAGCTGGCAGAGGGGCGAAAATGTCTTATGTAACATTGACGTTCGAAAAGTGCTGATTCTCAGCCTAGTTTGCATAAATGACTTTTGATTAATTACTAACATAGCAATTAGATTGATTACTAACATCTAAAATTGTAAGTAGTTTTTTGGAGTGTAATTGGATCTAGTTGTCTTTTAAATAAATAAATTATTATTTATTTATTTTATTTATTAACCAACCAACCTTTTAGTTTTTATTATTTGAATATTATTTTAATCTGTGACATTATTACCTATTTGGTTGTCAATCGCCCATTTTAAACGTTTAATTTTACGCTTCTTATCGGATTCGAGGTTAGAAACATTTTTTATTAATTTCTCGAAAAATATGCAATACCTTTTAATAAGAGTGGTAACGTTATAATCGGGGACCCAAACCCTACCAACTTTAGCCCCTTTTACCCCCCAACTCCTGCCAAACGATACTAGATCCAACCGGTATAATTTGTAATGATGTATTTTATATCACTAAAATGTGATATTATTTATTTAATTGATTACTTTTCTAATGACAACTGAATATATACTATTCTTTAATTATGACGTCCATACAATTAATTTCTATTTACTTAATGATTTTAAAGCATGCTACATTCCATATTGTATTACATTGTTGTGCCCGACGTGTGAACCCATCTGAACTTTGTAACTATTATTAAGATCATGTGGTATTTTGCTACACAAAGCCACATCTTTATGCTATAATAATTATAAATTTACCTTTGTTATAATTCCTTTACTGTTTTCCTTGCTTCAAACATGAAATCATATTATTTCTCTAACTTTCTTACTTATGTTTGAACACCACAGCTGAAAAGCTACACCACAATGAACTGTTTCTAACACTGAAGACTGTATTGTATATTATTAATTATCTCTTGTTGTAAAATCTTAGAATATTTTTATCCAATGACAATTTGACATCTTTCATCATAAATTGTCATCTGTCTAAGATTTTCTTTCTCTGTGCATACCGGCCTTAATAAAGCTAGTTCCACACTATATTTAAGCTATGTACTCACTCATGTAAACCGTTTTTATTGATCCTGGCAGGCATTCAAACTAATCATATGAATTATGATTCACAGAAACTTCTAGAACTTTTGCCAGGATCTATAAAAGCGGTCATTGGACCTGACAAGGGTTCAGTCAGTCAGTTCCGGTTCAGTTCAGATCAACCTAATATAGATTATTCTGTTTACTTCTTGTACTAATAATTATAACGTGTGAAAAATATAATCTTTAAAGAATCTCATAGTGTGTGTGATTTGTGATTCACCTTACATAGCCTTCGGCCCTCTCACTTCCGCCTTTGGGAGATTTCTAAGGCCGAAGGCGTTATAGTCGCGTGGCTTAGGACGCCATAGCCGACCACTCCTGTGTGTCTTAGGAGGTCCAGACACTCGTCTCGTGGAGCGTGAGGTGCTGTAGAGCGCCTCCGCAGTCAGCCGTATCGGCGAGATTCGGACGACGCCACCCTCTTACTAGCCCACTCCAGGACGGAGAGCTCTACCATTATTAGGGCATTCTATCAACGTGGCGTTGGACACTAACACCAATTACACAACATAATACCACTAATTTAGGTACTATAAAACAAAACCTCTTGTTTAACAAGGGACGTATTACTCCTTGGGACAGAGTTGCCGACTGACTGCGAAGGCGAGATCCTCATCTTCGTGCTCCGCCTCGTCTGTCAGCCCTGTCCTACTGCTGCCTGCCGATCCAGTCCAACTACCTGCCGACCCTGTCCACGGCTGCCTGCCAATCTAGTCCAACTAGCTGCCGACCCTGTCCAGCTGCTGCCAGCCAATCCTACATCCTGCCGTCCAAGGTCCCGTGCACTCGGACCGAACTTAGAATACTTTTAATATTTAATCTAATCTTTTTAATATTTAGTAGTAAGTACTATTACTCTAGTTTTCTTTTTTAATGTGACTTACGACTGGCCCTCTGGCCAATCGTAACGTTACAACACACATGAGATATACTTAATATGCAATAAAGATTTGAATTGAATTTCTTATACAAAGCCAATTCCACACGGCATACATTAGTAACCGTTTAAAGTCACCACTTGGAAATATACGAGAGTTGGTTAGGTGCGGCGAGGCGGCGCGTGCGGTCAGACTAAATTAATTGTGATGACCTTAATAGTCTTGCGGACTTGCGGTGGTTCGTGGCGGATTGACGTTATTTAACACGGGTCGATCAAAGGTTAAGCTACGCTTGCCGCGGTGGGTTCGTGGATTACATATTGTCGAGACCCGTGCCTCGGAATGCACGTTAGGACCGGCGCTCACTGCCAGCACGGCATGACATGGCACGGCAGGTTGTGCTGCTGCATCCCGCGGCGTTCCGTGGCATCCCGTGGCATCCCGTGGCATCCTGCTGAAAGCCCAGCCAGTGTGAGTCAGTCAGTGTGAGAGACAAAAAAAATGGGCGCGCCAGTGCGTCTTCTCCCTCCCTTGCCCCGCGCACCGACCGGACTGCGCCCCATTAACCGAAATGACCACTGCACAAGTTTCAACCTTATTTCAACTAGCTTAGCAATCATAACTCTTCGACACAAAGTGACCCATACGTCTCGCGGGATGCAATGGCGCGCCGTGGCAACCCGTGGAATGAAACAGCATGACACGTCATTCCGCAGCATCCCACGGCGCGTCGCGTCATTTCGCGGCATCGTGATATCGAAATAAAGTAACATGAATTCTAAACTCATTGAAATAAGATTCAAAATAACTTGATTAGTAATAAAATTCTTTGCCATGACACGCCGTGCCGTGCCGGTAATGAGCGCCGGCCCTTATGCCATTGATCCCGGCTGTCATTCGTCGCTCTTGGACAGTCGTTACGGGTAGTCAGAAGTCTGACAACCAGTCTTACCAAGGGGTATCGTTATGGAGGTCAGATAGGCAGTCGTACCATATAAATTACTGATATTCGTGCAACCTACCCTCAAAACATTATAATCGATGCCCGGTTTTTTTGTAATACGTCCAACATTTGGTTTATTTTTGTGATATGTCTAGTTTTAAATATTCTCATGTAAGTGAATTGTAAATTCTTATGAGAATAAATGATCTCAAACCCCATATTCAGCTGCATCCAATTAGACTGGAAGCAGGGATGTTACGAATGTCATATTTTAGACATTCGCGAATGCAAATACGAATGCGAGTGTTTGAAAGGCGAATGTGCGAATGCGAGTGCGAATGTTGAGGGGGGCAAAAAAAGAAATATCAAGGTATGATTTTAATCATCGATTATTATTTATTTAAGGTTATCAGTGTATAATGCGGCTTTCAAATGAATTCGCAGCCCCGAAGTAGTACGCCCAACGCGTGAATATACTTTTTCACAAATAGGTATTACACTTGATATATCACGCATGATCTCGATCAATAGGTGTGAAATATCGCCATATTTCACTTTGCTTCCCCGGCACCATAATACAAAAATAAAGTTCTAAATAACTATTTATAATAACTTATCCTAGCTTAAAATAACCCACAACTCGAAACTGTGTTAATTCACTTAATCATACCTGCTTACTGATTGATCGACAAGTGACAACTAGAAATAAAGTAACAAACACGCGATGATGACTCGCTAAGCCCGCCCACTCGTACTTGTCTCGACCTGCATACACTCGCATTCGCTAAACATTCGCATTGTTTGATGCGAATGCAAGTCTTGTGTTGATGCGAGTGTTTGAAATTATGGGAATCATTCGCATATGCGAATGCGAACGGGAACATTCGTAACATCCCTGAGTCTGGAAGGCAACCCCAACATAGTTGGGAAAAGGCTAGGCAGATTGATTGACGGTAAGGTTTTTGAGGGTACGGCTGGCGCAGTGGCTCAGCAACTATTGGCTTTTGCATTTCGGGCTCGATTTCTACCCAAAATATAATTACAGGATTCTATTACTTGCAAGGCCCGTATTTAATAACGTTCTAAATTGAGTCACAATCTCATCAGTGACGATCAATGTCAAAAATATACGTAATTTAGAAGTGTTTTTGACAGGTGAGGCATGCGAGAATGCAAACGTTCTTGAAATTACGGGAGTTAGGGCCTCATCACACTGGCGATTTGCGAGCATGTTTACAGCGAGGCGATTGTTTAACGAGGTTGCCACGTGTTCGCCACGAGTGCGCAACGAGTTCGCCGGGTTTGCGGAACGAGAGCGGTTGACGTGAGTGTACAAGAGAGCGAGACAAGCGAGAATAAAACATTATGAAAACGTGGCGAACACGTTGCGCACTCGTGGCGATCACGTTGCGAACTCGCGGCGAGCTCGCTGCGCACTCGCCCCGCTTTCCACTTGCTCGCAACTCGCTAGTGTGATAAGGCCCGTACCGCGCTGTTCCGGGTCTAGGTGTTAGTGACTTATGTAAACAGGAATCAAAAGAAATTCCTGTATGAAACAACTTTTTAAAATAGCTACTCATCTATCATCAATTCATTCTGTATTGCTGTGTGTGTGTGTTGGTATTGCTGTGTATACCTAAGCTTTTTCTCTTTGTTACACCATTCAAAAACGGCCATGTCCATTTAAATTCCAATTATCAGCTAGAACCAACCTGAATAGAATTGCGGTCAGCACAAAGATCTTTTCGGCCATTATTCCGCTATCACCTCCAAAATCGCGCGTGCCCGCTACGTTTCTCACCCCGTATTTTTCCATTATCGCCCCAGACAGGATAGATAACAGTAGTTTATGATTCTGTTCGTTGCTTGAACGTACACGTCCAGTGAACGTATTCGAAAGAAATCCACGGTTTACTCGTTTTTTTTTTTACTTTTTTAAATGAAAGACTGATAATAAATAGATGGCGTGGTTTTCTTAACATTTTAAAGCACAGTCTGCTTGAAAAATAAGTTGTCATAACAAAATGAACCTTAAAGTAAATTAAGAAAACTTGTTGCTTGGTTTTAGGGTTCCGTACCCAAAGGGTAAAACGGGACCCCATTACTAAGACTACGCTGTCCCTCTGTCTGTCTGTCCGTCCATCTGTCACCAGGCTGTATCTCATGAACCGTGATAGTTAGACAGTTGAAATTTTCACAGATGATGTATTTCTGTTACCGCTATAACAACAAATACTAAACAACAGAATAAAATAAATATTTAAGGGGCTTAACAAACATGTTTGTTTTTGCCGTTTTTATAGATAATGGTACGGAACCCCTCGTGCGCGAATCTGACTCGCACTTGGCCGGTTTTGTTTATATTTGTCGCTTTTTGGGGTTCTTCAATCAACCCCCCTTTACCCCCCCCCCCCCCCGGAATCCTTATCGTTTCGCCATGTCAATCTGTCTATCCGCGGCTTAGCTCAAAGACTCAGTACCAGAAAGCTGTACATATTAATCACGCCGAAAAAGCTGAAAAATAAAAACCTGATAAAAATAAAACCTTGATAAAAAAATTTTAGGCTAAGTAGGCCTCACAAGTTAACGATTAATAGTCGACCAACTTATATTTGCAGTACGAAACTATTTTTTTTTTTAGTGGGTAGTCATCAAATAACTTATCCCGCTCTGGGCGGAGCGAGAGGGTGTGTCAGACTCTTACTGACTAAAACCCACCCGTATTCCTTCAGTTGCCTGTGTTGCCAGGGGCCTCGGTAACCCTTTGATACCTTCCCGCGACCCTGGCAGGCATCGGCCCTAGTGGACCCCTTCGCTTGCCGCGGCGGCTAGGGGCGAGAGGGCGCGAAATTTGCCTTTCCCTCAACCGTCCCGCCTCAGTTGGAATGTCTGGCAGAACATATTTATCAATTACAATGTTAAGTTTGTTCTTGGGATAAATTCATAACAACTACGTAACCCTTCATTGTGTATGGTCCGACACGCACTTGGCCAGTTTTATAGAGTCCATTTAAATATTTTGGGAAGTATGACGTCCTTATTGATCAGCACCAACATTTATAGGTTTTGGTAACAAAATAATTGCTCTTTAAAAGTGTTTTACCAAAAATTGGTGCTTAAGTATTATATAAGCTCCTTCAATTCAATTATAAAATTCTTAAATTTCTGACCGTACTTTCACACTTTATTTTTACTCGTCTTATATCGAGTAGCTGAGTGGTCCTAGATAACTCCAGTCGGTTTATACCCTCGAGGGTTGACAGGAGCGTCTAAAATTGTATCGAGTGGATGAGGTGGACCTCAGAGTCTGAGGTCTGTTTCACAATTTAACGAAGGCTTGTGGTGCATCTCCCTTGTGATCTTTTGTTGCAACAGTCACTGTTGTATGTTTGCGAGTAAACCTGTAGGTATATTGGCGTGTGCTAGCTGACATATGGCAAATAATTTAATTTAACGTTTTTGATCTGTATCATTTCATCAGATTTCGTGAAAACTGAAAACGAACAGATGTGTGTAGACAGGAAGTGACACCTTGAGCATGGAATAATTAAGTACTTTTTAATAGCATGGAATTAGTGTACCCATGGAATTAGTAAGTACTATATAGAATGTAAATAGAGGGGGTCGCATTTTGTAATGAATAATTACTATTCGAATAAATATTTCAGTATTTAGTTTTTTCAAATTCTGAGGTTAATTTCTGTCGCTGTTCAGTCGCTTATTACGAAGGTGAGATTTCAGACGTTACACATCATGTACGACTACTGTAATGCTCGCTCGTTTTTTTGTTGCGTAATGTTAATTACTTTCTAAAGAATCAAGAAGAACTTAACAGACAGCTGTGCTCCTGGGGAGTTTGTTGTGCCAATTCTTTTCCCAGCTAAAGTACTAGGAAGTGGTGTAGGGCGGGCGTTTTGGGGGTCTTATGCAATTTTGACGTTCACAAATTGCTGATTATCAGCCTAATTTGAATAAATTACATTTGATTTTGATTTTCAACTAGTATTATTTTGATCATAGCTAAAATAGTGTAAACAGGGAAAATCTAACATTTTAGATCCAGGCATTTTAGATGTAGGCAGGTAATCGACTAGAATTACAGTAATAAAATGATTTCATTCAAGAACTTTCTGCTAGTACCATAAATGAGTGCAATTCTAGAAAAAAAATATAGCATTACAAAACGTCAGAGTATTTATGTAATTGTAAACATAGGTTACAGATACAGGTGTGTGACATGTTACATTTTGTAATTTTTGCTTTGCCATTAGGCGTACAAATGTTAGTATCAATTTCAATTATTTCATTATTCATTATTGGCGCCGATTCCCTTGTTCACAAACTAAACTAAATTTAAGTTCAGTGCATGATTTTCTTTCTATTTCATTAAGAAGAGGACAGAAGATAAATTTTAGTTTAGTCCTGTCAAATTAATCAGCGCCTGTCACTACTCCATACAAGTATAGACGTGATTAAAAACTTTCCTACTAAAATTACGTCAATTTACGTCAAGCGCTGATTAATTTGACAGGACTAAACTAAAATTGATCTTCTGTCCTTTTCTTAAAGAAATAGAAAGAAAAGGATGCACTGAACTTAAATTTAGTTTAGTTTGTAAATAAGGGAATCGGCACCAATATCAAATTAAAATTATAGAAAGAGCTAGTGTTAGAAAAATCAACATAATATTCCTTGACAGTTAATTAAATTTCAAATAAAAACTACACCAAATTAGTAAAATATTTCAAAAATGTCAACTATAAAAATTGATAAAACAGAAATGTCAAATAAAAATAGGGTAATGTCAATTAGTAAAATTAATACAAGAGTGTCAAACAATGCATACCTGAAGGAGGGATTATAGAGCTGTCATCCAAATAGTCATTTATGTAGTAACATTTATCGATTAAAATGTTCATATCAAATAGGAGATTCATATTAAATCTTGGAAATGTAGCGATTTGGGCAAGGTTAAACTTTATGAAACATTTGTATTTATACTCACAGAAACTATCGTCAAAACCAATACAACAAAAAATAATCATAAAATAATAAAATAACACGCAATAAAAAGACACACTTATGATATTCTCTGCAGACATTTCATACCAAATCCTTAGAAAAGACCTGCCATCTTTCAAAACCTAATCTGGGAAATCAAGTTCTTTATATGCATAGCTTGCTAACAGAATCTAGAATTATATGTACGATTTCAGGAGCTTTTTTCAGAAGATTTGGTCACGTACGCTGAAGGGTAGTTTTCATATATTTTAAGGATATTTTTATTATGTGACGGGGATATTGAAATTGTACGGGTTTGTGCTTTAATAGTGAATTATTTTTTGCTCTAGTTACCACAAGCACTCGGTACTTGTAGTGTATAAATACTAGTCAGACTTACGTTCACATACAAACACTCATATTCGCGTGTTTTGCTTGCATTTGCAGAAAATATTCTATTAGAGCCATTTCTTTTGATGTTAATAAAATTTTATAGGTTATCCCAGATTTGCCTTGACAGTATTTACAAAAAAAATACACATTATTTTATTTTATTTCTGGATAAAAAACAGGAGTACAATTAAATTTTAAGCATACTACACATAAAATCTCGCCTTGGTTCCCCGAAGGGTTGGGCAGAGGTGTACACCCACATTTCGCCAGTTATGTTTAAGTCCCATGTAATACGGGGCGAGCCTATTGCCAGCAATCGGGCACAAATCAAGACTCCGGGCTGTTACTGAGAAATTCCGGATAGAAAAACCCAATACCATTTTGCCCGACCTAGGAATCGAACCCAAGACCTCATGCTCAGCAGTAGCGTTTGCGACCACTAGACCAACGATGCAATCTAACACATACATACATACTATCTTACTAATTAAACAAAATACAACATTATCCACTTATTACTAATCTGAAAGTTGTAATAAAATAATTAAGTTGAAGTAAATGTTGAAATTAAAGAAAACCTACACATCACTTTTCAAAGCAACTTTATATTTTTTTCTGTAAACCCTCAGTGAAGTGTATTTTTTTTTTCAATCATTTCACTTTTAGGTACAATCAATTATTTACATAACGTAATTACAAGATGATTATTAACATTAACTAAATTAAATTAAAACTAAGTTAAACCTAAAAAAGGCCCTCGAGGCATTGTACCGACGATGCTGGCGGCATTTCCTCGCTGAACTGCAATGCTGATGCGTTGCGCGAGAAAGCCGCCAGCTTTTCGGTCACCAGTTACATC
This sequence comes from Atethmia centrago, assembly GCA_905333075.3. Classification (NCBI taxonomy): domain Eukaryota; kingdom Metazoa; phylum Arthropoda; class Insecta; order Lepidoptera; family Noctuidae; genus Atethmia; species Atethmia centrago. The sequence goes on along the minus strand of HG995373.1, from coordinate 4,667,226 downwards.
AACTATATTTAAATTTAGAACAACAATATTTTCATCACGTATGGAAGCCGACCCCAACATAGTTGGGAAAAGGCTAGGCAGATGATAATGATGATAAAAAAAAACTAGAAACAAAACTTTTTATTTCCAATACACACATCCAATTTTCCCGCCCAGTAATTCATGTATAATATAATAACATCAATTTCCATTGGCCACGTATCTTTAAGAACATAAATCGTCCAGAGACAGGAGGTACAACAATTTATGGGCCAGACTGTGCCAGGGACGGCGTACGCGTTATTTGATGGACAAGTCTCGGGAGGTAGCGGATAACTGTAACTTTGGCGCTGCTGACCTCTCCTCGAAAGCAGGAAAGTAGATTGGACTCTACAAGAACAGTGAAATTTGTTCTTCATAATTTGCCTTTTTTTTTGGGTGAGAAATCATCAAATAACTTCTTCCGCTCTGGGCGGAGCGGGAGGGTGTGTCAGACTCTGACTGACTAAAACCCACCCGTATTCCTTCCGTTGCCTGTGTTGCCAGGGGCCTCGGTGACCCTTTAGTACCTTCCCGCGACCCCGGCAGGCATCGGCCCTAGTGGACCTCTACATTTGAGCTGACGACATCTCTTTGAGGCGCGCGTGGAATACAACGCGCCGTCGACCCGGGCTTGGTCCTTACCGGACGGTGAGCTACCCATTGCTCACCATCCGCAAGCCCGCGCCTGCGGTGGCCGGAAATCCGCCCGGGATTCCCGACGCCCAGGACGTCTCCTACGGCGGCTAGGGGCGAGAGGGGGCGAAATTTGCCTTTCCCTCAACCATCCCGCCTCCTCTTTCGCGAGCATTACTGCTTCACAGAAGGAGGTGACGGCTGTCCATGCCCTCTCACTCCGTACCATGGCCTGAACCAGGGCCGGACGCAAGAGATCTCTGCCGCCGATCGTCTCCACGAGGACACGGTGGTGCTCTGCCCAAGCCGAGCAGACCTCCACCGTATGCTCCCCCGTGTCCGGCTCTGGGCGGGCGATCCACACAGTGGTGACACCCGGGAAGTTAACGCTTAACGTTCAACTTTCGATGGGCCATTCAGTTGTTCTACACAACAAAAAAGATTCCAAGAAACGTCATCCTTGATATTCAACCCTCTGTTCTTTCACAACTTAAACCAAAAAACCCAAAAGTTATCTACAACTTTGTTATTGACGTAATAATATGAAGTAGGAAGGGTAAGCAGCATTCGAGGTCAATTGTCTGAACTAAAAGTTTACTATGCCGTCCGCGTTCACTGTTAACATCGCGATTCTGTTCTCAGGCCGATCTGGGAAATATTAAGGAGTTTGGATGATCTATTGTTTGCGAGTCAAGGGTGGCAATTTGTTCTGGTTGGATATGTCGGATAAGACGTTAGCTGAATTATTTGCAGCTTAGAATTGATGGCGGGAAGTATTTTTTGAGGCTATTTGTGTCAAGAAAAGACCTCTTCTTTCTTATTCAATTTTATTGATCGCCAGTTAACTCGGGCCTTATCAGAATACTAGCGCTGCGGTATTTATTTTTTTTAATATCGCAGCATTATGCTGAGATAGGAGCCTTTTTGGCATCGCACAAGTCGTTTTTATTGATTTTCTTTGTTGTTTTTTGTTTATTCGAAGTTTAGTTTTAAATGCTTCTTTTTTTTTACTTTTGTATTTCTTGTGCGAGTCCCGAATAAAATATTTTTCTTTCTTTCTTTCTTTCAACTTATTAGCTGATTTTCTGAAGAAGAGTTTCTGTTAGTCAACAGCGACTTGGATTACCTGGAAAAGATACACATAATCTAGGATTACCTTAGGATAGGATTGCCTAGTTGGGTCTAGTGGTCGCAAGCGTTACTGCAGAGCACGAGGTCCAGCATGTCGATTCTGTAAAAATCTCACCGTGAAAACTCGCGCGTAGTGAGCTATCAGTGTCATCCCACTGATGCTAGGGAGTGACCAAGCATTACATATATAATCATAATCGAGATTATTATAATATTTTTATGGTAATTATATTGATCATTTTATATTATTTCAAAACTAGTATTTAAGTGTTGAAACGTTACTATTTAGGGGTATTTTAAAATAAAATAGCAAAACAGAAATTCAGTCAGAAACCCAATATTTTTTTTATTGTTTTTTTTTTTTTTGTTTGGCTTTAACACCCCCGCAAACCATGAGAACGACACCCATGATGAAAAATCTGAACATTTTCGCAGCCGCCGTCTTGTTTTTTTAACGTTGACCTCACTATCGGCTTTAACATCCCCGAAAACCACGAAAACGACACCCATGATGAAAAATCTGAACATATTCGCAGCCGCCATCTTGCTTTTTAGATTTGACCTCAGTATCGGCTGTAACACCCTCGAAAACCATGATAACGACACCCATGATGAAAAATGTTTGTAGCCGCCATTTTGCATTTTGATATAAAGGTGGTAAAACCAAATTTTTATTTGTCGCGCATTTAAAAATAAAACATGGCAAATAAAAAAATAAAAAAGTCAACTTGATATTAATAATAGCGCCTCACGCGCAAGCGCGGTGTCATCTTATCACTTCACCCGAATCTCGTAAATCAAAAAAAAAAAAAAAAAATCAAAATATTTTTATTTCACATAAACCTACATGGGCACTTATGAAACGTCAGAAGCTAGGTGCACGGTTCCAATTGGTCGTTTCCTATGGAGAAGAGCCGGCAAGAAACTCCACGGTTACTCTTTTAAAAATAATTGGCTTTTACAATGTTTTCAAATTACACAAATTAGGTATGGGAGAACAGTGTAGGCCTGTCGAAAAGTACTTAACAAAAAAAAAAAAAAGAGAAAAGGAAACGGTCTAAAGAAAAAAAGATCTAGTCTATTAAGACTACAACGTTCTCACATTCACAACGTACACAAGAATCCATGTAAAATAATATTAATAATATTAAGTCTGAAATATAAATTGTAGGTATATAATGTCTAAAAAATAATAATAATAAACATCGTAATTTCGGAGCAGTTAATAGATATTTCCATAGTTATGCCGTTTCTGGTGTACCAGGGAAGCCACATGTGCAGAAGGAATTATTGCCAAACTTCCTTGTCTTCAACGTAGTCTTTAATCTTGTAATATGCGTTTTTGATAAGGACACGTTTGATGTGGGTTTTGAACTTTCCATCGCTAAGTTCTGTAACTGACTTTGGCAACTTGTTATAAAAGCGGATACTGTTGATAACAAATGATTTGCTTGTTTTTGATAATCTAAATTTGGGTATCACAATTTCATGTTTACTACGTGTATTTATATTATGGAAATCACTTCTTGTTTTGAAAAGACATAAGTTCTTGCGAACATACAAAATACTTTCTAAGATATAAAGAGAAGGCAGAGTAAGTACATTAATTTCTTTGAATTTGTTTCTAAGGGACTCACGAGGACCCATTCTATATACTGCGCGGATTGCCCTCTTTTGTAAGATAAAAATTGAATCTACATCAGCTGCCGATCCCCACAGCAGAACGCCATAAGACATAATACTGTGGAAATAAGCAAAGTATACTAACCTAGCTGTGGCTATATCAGTCAACTGTCTAATTTTTCTTACTGCATATGCAGCTGAACTTAATCTACCTGAAAGAGCTCTAATGTGGGCTCCCCATTGTAATTTTGAATCTAGAGTAATTCCTAGAAATATAGTTTCTGTAATAGCATCTAGTCTCTTGCCATCAAGTTTTAAATTTAGAGCCACTTGGGGTACATTTGGTAGTGAGAACTTTATAAATTTTGTTTTGTTCGCATTAAGTAAGAGATTATTAGCTGCGAACCATTTCGAAAGAATATCCAGACTATCATTGACGTGTAAGACATCCGGATTTTTTCTATCTATTTTAAAAATAAGAGAAGTATCGTCAGCGAATAGAATTATATCCGATAAGTTTGCCATCATGTAAGGAAGATCATTAATATAAACTAGAAATAGGAAAGGGCCAAGAATTGAACCTTGGGGCACGCCCATCTTTACTAGAGACCCCGAGGACGTCGCCCCGTTAACGTTTACTTTTTGCTGCCTGTTTGATAGATAGGACAGAACAAGATCAGCAGCTTGTCCACGAATTCCGTAGTGGTGTAATTTACAGGTATTGTGGTCAACGCAGTCAAACGCTTTTGAGAGGTCACAGAAAATGCCAATGGCATCCTGGGATTTCTCCCAGGATTCCAAAATGTGACTGATGAGTTTTACTCCTGCGTCAGTCGTCGACCTACCTTTCGTGAAACCAAACTGGCGACTATGTAAAATCCCATTAGAATTGAAATGTGACAGCATCTGATCTAGCATGATTTTTTCATATATTTTACTCAATGCTGGTAGCACAGATATAGGTCTATAATTAGAGGGATCACTCTTACTACCCGATTTGAAAATTGGTACTACTTTACTATGTTTCATTAAATCAGGAAACGTACCGCTGTCTAAACATTGATTAAATATGCCTGTTAGGACAGGGGCTATTGTGTCAATGATATCTCCAAGAACCTTAACGGAAATCCCCCATAAGTCTTCAGTTTTCTTTATGTTAAGACTTTTAAATGCCCTCTTAATAGTGACAATAGAAATGGGCTTGAATTCAAAACTTGGAATGTCCTTAGAGAAGTGTTGTTTGAGAAGAGATTCAGCTAAAATAGGTGATGAGGGAAGAGATTTCGTAACCTCTATTGGGATATCGGTAAAGAAATTTTCTAGTGTCTCAGCAACTTTTAACTTATCTGTAATGGTTTCATTATGAATTTTTAAAGACAATTCATTTTGATCTCGCTGTTTTGTGTTTCCAGTTTCTTTGTTGATTACCTGCCACACAGCTTTTATTTTATTGTTAGACATACTAATTTTGTTACTTATTAATTTAGATTTAGCTTGAGCGCAGACTCTTTTGAATATCTTAGAATAATTTCTGACATAATTATGAAGGGCTTGATCAGAAGTCAATGATTTCTCGTAGTACAAATTATATAAAATATCTCTGCTTTTTCTAATGCCAGCAGTGGCCCATTCATTAAATTTTGGTTTAGTATTGATTGCGACTTTTTTCACAGGACAGGCTTTATTGAATTCTTGGCAAACTGAAGAAAATAATGTACGATAGTTTATATTGGGGTCTTGTGAATCAAAACTAGCTGTTGAAAGATTACTAAGAACATTATTATTAAACATTTTCAATTTATTTTTAGTGAGGTGTCTTAACTGAATGGTTTTATCTATGTGTAACTTTTTATCTAGGTCAAATGATACAAGTTGACCAGTATGGTCAGACCTGACGCCACTAATTAAGGAAGAGTCTTTTATTTTACAATTAGTATATACATTGTCTAGATAATACTGTTTCGTCACTTAACCTAGTCTCAGTTAAATTATTAATAACTGCGTGTATACTGTAAGCATAGTAATCACCCGCGCCGAAGTGAATCGGCTGGGTGAAGTGAGTCGGTAAGCGCGACGCGCGAGTGTCGTGATCTTATCACTTCACTCGATTCTCGTTGCCATAGCAACACCACTTCACTTGGCCTGGATGAAGTGAGCCTAGCCGCCCGCCGACCGGTGCGCACGCTGCGCGAGTGTCAGTTGAACTGTTGAATTTTGTTATAGTATTGATGACGGTGATTTTATGAATATTATTTTATTATTGGCAACGCGTAGGTCGGTATACCTACCTAAAATAAAATATTAGAAAGGTACTTATTAAATAATCCGCACGTTTTTTATTCAATTGGCTTATGTACACAAACACACACATCGTTTAGTTAGGTTTCCACATAGTTTGTGAGGGGATAAATTCCATGATCCGTCAGCCAGGCACACTTTTAGCACTTGATCACTTAACATACTCGGTTTTATCTTCTTATTGAATAGATTTGGGTTAATAACAACGCTGAATAAGGTGGCACAGTCTTTACTCGACTCGAGTGTTTACTCGCTTCTTCAAAACACATCGCGGTTGGATCATGGGATTGCGTTTATTTAATCAGTTAAAACACATCGCGATTGGGTCATGGGATTGCGTTTATTTAATCAGTTAACTGATTATGGTCAATAGAATTTGCATAAAAATATTCTTAAAATCTAGATTATGATTGTAAATGTAATCCTTGGTCCATCCCTAGTATCAGGTGAGATGACACTGACAGCTCACTCCACGCTCACTTCACTTAAGTTTTTACGGTGAGAAGGTTACAGAATAGCACTGCAGGGTTCAATTCTCAGGTCGGGAGTGTTATTTGGTTTTTCCATCTGGAATTTCTCAGCAGCAGACCGGAGTCTGCATTTGTGCCCGGTCGATTGCAATAGGCTCGTCCCCTATTACATGGGACTTAAAACATAACTGTCGAAATGTGGGTGTACATACAGGAACAACTCTGCCTAACTCAGAAGAAGTCCCAGTTTCATACAGACATAGATTCTTGTGTACCTTGTGAATGTGAGAACGTTGTAGGCTTAATAGACTAGATATTTTGTAGACCATTTTCTTTTTTTTTTTTTGTTAAGTACCTGGTACATCTCGACAGGCCGACACTGTCCTCCCATACCTATTAACACTGTAATTTGAAAACATTGTAAAATCCAATTATTTTTAAAAGAGTAACCGTGGAGTTTCTTGCCGGCTCTTCTCCATAGGAAACTACCAATTGGAACCGTGCACCTAGCTTCTGATGTTTCATAAGTGCCCATGTAGGTTTATTTGAAACAAAAATATTTTGATTTGATACCCGTTATATATATATTTTAATCCCGCAGCCAAGTTTTCACATCCAAAATGGTTCCAAGAACCAACGTGACACCACAAAACCATCTCGCCTGTAGACTGTTATTCTTACTGATACTCGTACGGGTATACTTTTCTCTTTTGCAAAAGCAAAAAAATTCAGAAAACTCTTACTAGTACTAAAACAACGGTGGAGACCGTTGTTTTAGTACTTCAGTCAACGTCTCCGAACACGACATCAAGTTCACAAAGAATCATAAAAATAATACACAATATTAATCGTGCTTTGCGTACTCTGTATATCATAATTTATTATGTATGAACTTATCTCTCTCTCAAACTTTTATACTGTAATGTGAGATAAAGGTCTTAATAATATCGTGGAGATGTAATAAAGAAGAACAACCATATGCTACAGACGGCTGTACTGCTTGACGAGGTCCGCTAGGGCCGATGCCATGCCTTGCAGGCATGCATGCGTGGCCTCTGGCAACACATAGGCAACAGAAGGATCACGGGTGGGTTTTAGTCAGTAAGAGTCCAACACCCGTTCCGTCCCGAGCGGGAGAAGTTATATGATACTCGTAATTCCCCACCCAAAAAAAAATCTGAACTGCTGGGCAGTTTGTTGCGCCACTTCTTCTTCCCAGCTAAAGCACTACAAAGTGGTGAAGGGTGAGCGTTTTTGGGGACTACCTTATGTAACTTTGACGTTCGAAAAGTGCTGATTTTCGGCCTAGTTTGAATAAAAAACTTGATGATTTTAGGTCTTAACTTTTTGTGGAAGAAATAGGGTTCTTTATTTGAGTTAGTCATTTCCCTAGCTGGCTACGCACATTGGAGACAAGTCATTTTTGTTTTCTTCAAAACCAACTAGAGATCGCAAATATAAATGAGACACTTTTGGACAGAAAAGTTTGTAATTGAATTCTAAAGAGACTCACGAAGCCCGATTTCTGATATTTCATAAATCCAGTACTCTACGAGGGCGACACTGAAAATTTCGGGAATCAAGAAAGTGACACAACATTACTATTTAAAAATGTATTTATTGCTTTTCGAAGTATTATCCGCGAAATTTGACACATTTTTCCATACAATGGAACCAATCATTGGAGCAACCATTCCATTCGGAAGTTGGGGTCTCCAAAATGGCCGTTTTGTAGGCGTCCACCCACAGCTTCTTCAGGTGATGAAAATCTCCGTCCACGCAATTTATTCTTTATTTTAGGGAAAGTATAGAAATCATTAGGGCTTAGGTCGGGGCTGTACGGCGGATGGTCTAATAATTCTATGTTTTCTTGCTCTAAAAACTCTTTTGTTCTATGCGCGGTGTGAGAACTCGCATTGTCGTGATGGAGGATGATGCGGCGGTTGCAGTTCTCTTTACGGAGTTCAGAAACGACCTGTGGCAAACAAATGTTAGCATACCATTCTGCATTAACCGTTCTTTGTCCCTCAAGAGGAATAGTCGTAACATGGCCGGTTTTGGAGACAAACGTGGCCACCATTTTTTTTGCAACACTCCGTGAACGAACAATTTTTGTTGGCTTTAACTCATTTTCGAACACCCAAACTCGTGACTGGTTTTTTGTTTCGGGTTCGTACGCGTATATCCAGGATTCGTCACCTGATACGATGTTGTATACAGCATTTGAGGATCCTGCGTGGAATCTTTCGAGAGTTCTGATGCACCAAGTAACGCGAGCCGCTTTTTGCTCTTCACAGAGCGAATGCGGTATCCATCGGGAAAACAACTTTTTTACACCTAATTGTTCATGCAAGATTATTTGTATTTGACTCATGCCAATGTCTAAAGTTGCCTGAATTTCGCGGTATGTCACATGTCGATCTTCTTCAATCAGCTTACGCACAGCATCAACGTTTTCTTGGGTGACTGCAGTTTTTGGACGACCTTGACGGGCATCATCACTGAGCTTGACACGTCCACGTTGAAATTGTGGTTTTGGATGGGGCTTCATCACCAAATGCAGAAATCATCCGGTCAACACACTGTTTTTGTGTTAAACCACTTCGAAAGTCATCGCTCTTGAATTTTCTCGAGTCAATTCCATTTTCTCAACGACTAAACAAGTTTGACGACTAAACAAGTTTGACAAAACCTCTTGAATTTTCTCGAGTCAATTCCATTTTCTCAACGACTAAACAAGTTTGACAAAACCTTGTGACAAGACCGAAAATCTTTTTTTTTTTTTGTAAATAAATGGTATTCGACTTTTAAAACCAAGGAGTTTTCAATTAAAAAGATTTTAATATGACAGGAACAGTGGAAATATTCCATTCCCGATACTTTTAGTGCAGCCCTCGTATAACCCACCAAATCCAACGTAAAGCGAGTTTTACCCTGTTTTGTTACATAAATAGCAAAGAAATGTGCAAGACCAAAACTCTAACCTCATCTAGAACAAATTTTACCCTGTTTTACGATTTAAAAAAACGATAAATCTTGCAAGCCAGAGCGACTTTTACAACAAACTTCATTTTGCAAATCGGGCTTCGTGGGTCTCTTTGGAATTTAATTTTAAACAGTTCTGTGCAAAAATTGTTCAAATAGGTTAATATTTGAGGTATCTAGGTGGTTTTGAAGTTTTTGTCCCCAATGTGCTACAGTCCACCAGATGTTAAACGGTACTCGTAATTACACAAATTAGAGCTTCAATACCCCAACCCTTAACCCTAATGTAGACCACGTGTACCGTAGGGAACATCATAGATAACGTGATCTATGTTATCAAAAAACTGCCCATGTTATAAAGTTGATAAATATAATGTCCCACTTTAGAGATTCACTCATACAATGTAGAGCCATGGTTTTACGGTATATTTGGCTAAATGATTGCAATAAAATCTTCATTGATTTAAGGATTCCATTTTCTACCTGAGGTCCAAGACCCGTATCAGATTATGCATAAGCATAATCAGCCTATAATGTTCACACTGCTGGAACACAGGCCTCCTCTCTTCGGGAGAGGGCTGTACTCTACCACGCGGCCCAGTGCGGGTTGGTTGACGTCACATGTTTTCGAATGTTTGGTTCTAGGACATGCCGGTTTCCTCAAGACGTTTTCCTTCACCGTTTTGAGAACAGTGGTGAACAAAATAAAGCCCTACCTGGGTTCGAACCCACGGCGGAGTTACCACTCGTAAGCCCCCGTTACTACTGGGCCACTACTGCTGTCATCAGATTATGATCTTTGCGTATTAAAGCAAAGCGATCACACAGACAGACACAGCGACTTTGTTTCATACAAATTATTGTATGAAACAAAGTCACTGTGTCTGTCTGTGTGATCGCTTTGTTCTTCTAAACTGCGCGACGGATTTTGATGCGTTTATCACCATCATTTAGAAAATTTATTCCGAAAGGTCTACGAGTCCCACATTCATCATCATCTGCCTAGCCTTTTCCCATGTTGGGATCGGCTTCCAGTCTCACCGGATACAGCTGTATTTTATATGGAGCGACTGCCTATCTGACCTCCACAACCCAGTTACTGGGTAACACGATACCCCTTGGTAAGACTGGTTGTCAGACTTTCGGGTTTCTGACTACCCGTAACGACTGTCAAAGATCTACAAATGACAGCCGGGACCAACGGCTTAAAGTGCTTTCCGAGGCATGGAGAGGTCTTGGTATGTAAAGATGGTCACCCATCCATGGACCAACCGCGGCAAGCGTAGCTTAACCTTATCGATCGACCCGTGCAGCTGTTTTTACTTAGCCACAAGCCCCACGTAGCAAGTATTAACATTAAACTTGTATAATAAAGAAATCTCGATATGTTTTCAAGTCGTGAAAACTGTGCGAAGCGGGAGTGGGTAGCTAGTAAGACATAAATAACCTTCGTAGACCTCCAAAACATTAGCTTCCAAACAAACCTTCTATCTTTTAACTAAGAAGATCAAACAACTATTTAACACCGGCTTCCATAAATCAGTAACAGCGCAAGTCTCGTTTTCGATTAAACTCCCCCGACAATAAGGCTATAAATCGTGCGGCCATTACAACTACCCCCGCTGTCGTCGCAATTTTTTTTGGTGACCCTACCATTTGAAACTTTGGGACAGTCCTTTGTTCTTTTGGACATGGGTGATATAGCTTTTTGTGTACTTGTAAATTGTCTTTCTATTAGTGTCAGTCGCAAATTAAAATAGTGCCTACTTCACGAGGAGATGTATGTTATAAAAGAACAAATGACTGCCCAAAAGTTTAAAATGGTAGGGATTTTAAACTTTTGGACAGTCATCTGTTCCGTTGGACATGGGTGTCATAGCTTTTTGTGTACTTCTTCAAGTAAATCATAATAATACCAGCCTTTTACTATCCCACTCCAAAGCAAAGCTCTTCTCATACACAGAAGGTACGAGCATTAATCACCACGCTTGCTCAAGACGGGTTGGCGATTTCTTACATATTGATAATAAAAGGTAATTGCTACGTATTTGATGTTTAACAAGCTGTGTGCTGTGTGCGTATTTGCAGAGTGGTAGGACGTAGGTTCGAAGGCAGGCAGGCGCTTCATCTTGTGTAAATTATTTCATCACCACTGCTCTCAAAACTCTCCCGAAACTCTTTCAAAGAGAGGAGGCCTGAGTCCCAGCAGTGGGAACGTTATAGGCTGATTATGCTAAGCCGTGTCCCCGATAGGATTTCCCATCGTCCTAAATGATAAACTTCTATACAAACCTTCATCCCCTATTCCACTCCTTTTGGGGGAGAATTTTCAAATATCCTTCCTTAGTTTATCACTTTCGTTTTCTAAGAAACCTCTTGTGCCACGGTTCCGCGGTTTACGCTGTGCGATTTTGTCTGTTTGTGAATATATTAAGGCCCTAGCAAATAACCTTGAGCACTGGTTCCCTCCCCACCGCACACGTACCCCACGTGCATGAATTACAGTAGTGAATACGAACAGATTTTAGAATAATTTCTTATAAAATTGCACATTGCATGTTCATTTTTAAATTGTCTCTATATTAGCGTCAGTCGCAAATTAAAATAGTTCCTATTTCACGAGGAGATGGATGTTATCAATCATTATTTCTTATTACTTTGGTTTTATTGTAAGAATATTAAATTTATTAAACATTTACTCCTTTAAAAAAAATTGGAATCAACCATTCAACCAACAGATAGATTCGTTCCATTGAATGACTTTTTCATAAAATCATGACATTCAGGAACAAATCTAACTTAGAGAGATGTATTAATCATTCTAATGATTACTATTGTGTAAATACATATCTTGACCTGTAACTTGCAAAAAACGTAATAGAATTTAAATTTAGCGAACTACGGCTTTTTTTTTTTTGGGTGGGAAATTATCAAATAACTTCTCCCGCTCTGGGCGGAGTGGGAGCGTGTGTCAGACTCTTACTGACTAAAACCCACCCGTATTCCTCCCGTTGCCTGCATTGCTAGGGGCCTCGGTAACCCTTTTGTACCTGTCTGCGACCCCGGCAGGCATCGGCCCTAGTGGACCCCTACACTTGTGCTGACGACATCTCTTTGAGGCGCTCGTAGAACACAACGTGCCAACCCGGGCCTGGTCCTTACCGGACGGTGAGCTACCCATTGCTCACCGACCGCAATCCCGCGCCTACGGTGGCCGGAAAGTAGATACGGCATGGGTTGTGTAGGTAGTGCATAATAAATTCGTCATCATCATTATCAACAGTCTATAGCAGTCTACTGCTGGACTTAGGCTTCTTCAATCACACGCTATTTAACTCGGCCATCAGACACTCTCATTCAACTGCTAGCCGCCACCCTGCTAGGATGATGAGAACCTAGGGTAGTAGTGTCGCAGGAAGGTACAAAAGGGTTACCGAGGCCCCTGGCAACACAGGCAACGGAAGGGACACGGGTGGGTTTTATTCAGTAAGAGTCTGATACACCCTTCCGTTCCGCCCAGAGCGGGAGAAGTTATTTGATAATTTCACACCCAAAAAAAAAATTCTGGTAGTAATAGAGTAGCTACCTACTTGAGTATGTCAAAGAATTTTCATTTTTTTTTAACATACCATCATCTTATGTCCTCATCAATTGCCTAGCCTTTCCCGAATTATGTTGGGGTTGATAAATGATAAATGATTTATTTTCTGTAAGTAGGTTTGTACAAACACTTTTACACGTCAATCATATTTTTAAAATAAAGCTAGATGAGGTGGAAGCCGACCTCTAACCGGATGTAGCTGAATACCACCATTTTATATGGAGTGACCTCCACAAACCAATTACTGGGTAATACGATACACCTTGATAATATTGGTTGTCAGAGAGGACTTCTGACTACCCTCACGGGTAGTCCAAGTTTCAACGATCTATGAATCACATGACCAACAGTTTAACGTGCTCTCCGAGGTACAGAAGGGTCTCGATATGTAATGGATGGTCACCCATCCACGAACCGACCGCGGAAAGCGTAGCTTAACCTTCGATCGACCCGTGCTGCTGTAAATATCTAAATATTTACAGCCGCACGGGTCGATCGAAGGTCGAACGAAGCCACAAACCACTCTCATCTCAAGTATTTGTGAATAAAGTCGTACCTACTCTTGTTATGGAAATGCAATTGGAGTGGTCCATACATAGTATGAAGGTCGGATCATAAAATATTGACGTCTCAATCGAGTAAATGCAATACCTACGATAGTAAAGTCCTGTCCCATCGCGTGAGTGTTGTGTGCAATTCAATTATAGAATACTTGTTGTTGCCCATGACTTCGTCTGCGATCCAGGATGGAAAGTAATCTATGTTATTCTCCAGTTCATGGTCTACCCATGTGCCAAATTTCATCCAAATCCGTTCAGTCGTTTTATCATGAAAGCGTAACAAATAAACAAATGACTACACTTTTGCATTTACAATATCAGTCAGGATAGGAAAAGTTAGAATTTCATTTGATTCTGTTTTTATTTTTTCAAGTATTTTTTAGAATATTGTTGAAAAGCGACCTCTGTTGAAGGCGGGCCACTTGTCTGCTAAAAAAATAATGGCAAACGAATGAAGGAATTTGCTGTGCCTGTGTTGTACAAGTAGAAGAATATTCCTCCTCAGAAACAATGCTTTTATAGTTAGGCTCTACACAAAGTGGCACTTTTTTTTAATATTTATCGCAATCTCAACCTAATTACAGCAGACCTGTTTGAAATATTAGCCAGACTGTTTTACTGCTGTAAGGGAAAGGGCTGTTCCATGCGGAGGAGGAACAGTTAAGAGAGCTATCACAATTTTTCTCGTATTTGAGCGTTTGACTCGAGTATTGATGTGTGATTATGGTCTAAGTATTACCACAAAATAAAATAAAAAATATGCACGAGAAAGTTTGATTATTTCTATTGGAAGTGATCTAAATAAATATTTCAATTTTACATACATCAGTTAAAACCTTGTCTCTGTAAAGGATGTTTCATCAAATTTTAATTTTGGGCATCTTGTGACACTTTGTTACGATATAATAATTTAATCATTTATAAAAATATCTATAGTACAGCAGTATCTTATACTTTGACATGCTCTATCTCATTTATTATGTTTTATATAGTAATACACCAAAATAATTATGTAAATAGAGAGATTACTTATAATTTATAGTCAGAAAATATATTTTTTACTTAAAATTCAAATTCAAACAAAAAATATTTAATAAGTAAGGTTTTAAAAAATTGGTGTATGTAATGCTATAAATAAATATATATCTCGAGTCCTTATTTTTTTATTAGGAACAATTTAGAACAAAAGAGACGAAGACTGCTGCAAAATTAAAATACTATGGCGCAGCTATCAACACCCAACACAACATATTATGGAAGACATTTGTTCCAGACATCTTTAAGGAAGTCTTATATAATAAATAATAATTGCATAAGTCAAATTCACTAAAAAGATTGAATGTAATGATGTACAGTGGAAGTGGGGGTGAGAATGTTTGTGAGTGAGTTTGAATGTATGTATTGTGTGATTCATAAGTTGTGCAATAAGTATATTACTAGAGGATGCTGGCGTAAGAGCTTATTTGTGATTCTATAAGTTGCTCAGTTGCATCATAGGACATGGATTTAAGCCAGTATATCAATGTTGTTCTCGGTAAATTCCTTGTTAAAGGGTAAATTTTGATTCTCCTATTTATATTATTATAAAGCTTAGAACTACGCGGTTCGGCTGTGGAATTCACTTCCACCTGACATTAGGGACTGCCAAACTGTTGCTGTTTTTAAAAGAAGAGTGAAAGAACATTATCTTTCCACTTTGTCATAGTTGCATATTATGTATTTATTATTTTATATTATTAATTATATAGAAGTATTTTAGTGATATTTATTTTAGAAGTATGTATAGTAAGTTTATTCTCTTATTGTATATTTAAATTAGTGAATAGTTTTTATGTATTTTGTTTTCTCTTCTACTCTTACACACGGTGTCTACATATCTATGTCTACTATCCTATCGCAGGTATGCTGGAAGAGATTTCTTTAGAAATAAGCATCACCTTTGTACGTATTCTTCTTTTCCTTTCTTCTTGTCTGTTTATATGTGTGTACATAAACTGTTAAATAAATAAAACTAATGTGGTTGATGTGGCCTACCAACGCAAACCTTCAGAGCCTAGTCTTGCAGATTCTATCAGAGCGTTGCTTTTTAGTAATGTACTGAGGGTCGTAAAGCAAAAGGTGGTGTTTCTTACGCACTGTTTGTAGTACTAACAGTGGTCTGACTGCGAGAACCTCACGAAGTGAATATAATTCAGTAGTCGTAAATCGAAAAGGTTTCTTTGCGAGTATTTTTAACGCGGCTCTTTGTGCCCTCTCTAAACGTAGATATTTTGCTTACAGCACACAGGCAACTCCACACGAACCCTTTCTTCGTGGTAACTCACACACTTTGTACTATAGAAATAAGACCTTAATCCCCAAAAACCACCACGATATTACGACCTGCTTTCTCTTCTGGCAATCCTTATAATATATTCTAATTACATTCTGCTTTACTGGAGTTTCAAAAATTAATACCGCAACGTTTCCAAATGACATTGTTTTTAACTCTGTTATTAACATTGTTTCTAACAACACTTTTAAAATATTCCGTAATAACATTTTATTATACGCAATCTGAAAACTTTTACGATTACGTTTTGAGGTTTTAGCAGAGCTTTGGGTTGTTAAGGTTACGTCGGTTACATTGTGACCAATTTTTACTTTTTCATTTAGTTTAGGAACTAGCAGTTGGCCCACTAAATGTGAAGTGATGTCTTTCACCTTCAACCTCCATAAGCGTGGTAAGTCACTAGTTTATTTGTCTGCGTAATGTCACCCAATCATCCATATCCTTGATATCTAATCTTATTATATTCGTTTATTTACATAAACAAATTACAAGATGGTTATTAACATTAACTAAATTAAATTAAAACTAAGTTAAACCTAAAAAAGGCCCTCCGGGCATTGTACCGAGAATGCTGGCGATAACACCTCGCTGAATTGCAATGCTGACACGTTGCACGAGAAAGCCGCCAGCTTTTCGGTCACCAGTTACATCAACCAGACGTTTCGCGATTTCCGCAAATAACTTATGCGCACTGGGACCCCACGGACCGAGGCACAAAGTTGTACTCTCTGCCAAGGCCTCTATATTTAATCATTTTCAGATTTTAGGCATTTTCTGCCGCTGCACCCGCTTTAGAAGTAGTCCGTTGGAGGTGGGACGGTGCCAGTGTGTCTACACAGGTAGCGTCCCACACAAGCATCCGTCCCAAACTCCACGGAACCTAATCTTATTGCTGATCACTTTGAGAAACCCCTTGACAACTGCATTGCTTATTCGGTTATCTATAAGGCTGCATACAACTTCCTACATGTCCTTGCTCTTCTGCTAAGTCTTATTTGACTGACATTCTTTTGGAACCCTCCCCCCGGTGTTCTTCTGGTGTACCCTTTAAGACGAAACACTTGACAGCAAAAACGGGGAGTACTTTCTTGGATGAACCACTTTACCAATTTATAAATTACGCAGTTCTATTTCTTGCGAGATCTAAGAAATACCACCACTTCCCGATCAAACTCACACATTTCTTCTCTTCGAGAAAGTGTAGTTATACCAAATTCGCCAATACGGCATATTGTGGTAATGTCCCCGGCGGACCGGTGATAAATATGCCAGCTGAAGCCATCTCCTTGATGAGGGTACATGTTAATTTAAAGTCGATTACCGAACGACTTTCATTTGAAACCCAAATTACCTACAGTATAATGTTTACTTTGGGTAATGGCGGCAATGCTCCAATTTTACAGGGATTTTTCTGGATTGATTTTTCTTAGAGAACAATACTAGTTCCTTTTGTAACCGATTTTCTTGCGTAAGTAAATATAATGAGTTGCCTGAGACCGAAAAATTATTTTTTTTTTTCTCTCTTTTTGTATGACAATAAAATAAATAAATAAATAAATAATAAATAAATATTTATTCAGTATTACAATTGGTAAAATATTAACACAAAATATTCGAAATAATTAACAAAGGTATTATGATGTTAGATGCCTGTACTAGGATAAACCTGTATCACAGGCGGCGTGAGCTCTTACTTTATGGTAAGTATAGGACGATACAATTCTTAACAATATTTAACATAACAAGACTTGAAATAGTGACAAAATGTAATTGATTCAATATTTTAAACTTAGTTTACTTAAAAAGCTACTATTTACCTTAAACATAAAAACAACAAAAAGGGTTATAAACGTAAGTTCTTAGTTTGCGTAAAATAGTTTCTTGCACTTAAAATAACAATGGAGTACCTATACCGTAGAAACCCGTTGTATTATATAAGTCGTGTTTTTATGCGACATCATCAACGTCCATCTGCTCCTCCCAGTTTGTTAGAAAACGGCGTAGTACAGTTTTCTTCTTCAAAACTACTATCAACCATTAAATAGAATAGAATACTCTTTATTATGTACACCATACAAATTACAGATATAAATGTAGAAATTTTACATAGGGTGACACAATGGGCGGTCTTATCGCTAAAAGTGATCTTTTAAAGACAACCTTTGGATGGATTAGGGGGGAAAGGAGAGAATAAAAACATACATACACAAAACATCCATCATCAACAACCATCATCTTAGTATTTTCCTCAGTAACACACCCCCTTTCTCATCCCATCACCCCTTTTCTAAACAGCTGTAGAAATTAAATACGCAATAGATAGGGTTATTAAAACGGTGTAATCACACAGACAAATCAAAGATCCGAAGAAAGGTGGTGACACCTTCTGAGAAAACAAAGCAACTACAATATTAAATTATGAATGCAAAGGCGTTGTTTATATTCTCCCAACATCTCTGTTTAGAAAAGGGGTGATGGGATGAGAAAGGGACACCCCCTTACTTACTTTACTGAGGAAAATACTAAGATGATGGTTGTTGATGGTTGTCTTCCACGTTGGTCTTTATTCTCATGGCCGTTCACATTCGTACGCGATGTTTTATTTTAAAACTCAAACTCAAAGCATTTAAGCCAAACCAAACCATCCACCACCATCACCATTTCAATTAAACCATTTACAGGCACTTTGGTAGAGTCGGTCAGTCAGAAAGATGAAGCTTGCCCCTTCAACGACAAGAACGGGCAAGAAACTCCATGGACACTCTTTTAAATTATATTGTATTTAACCTTTTGACTGCCACAGTCATGTATAGATGACAAACCAAAATGTGCCCAGCACAGGTCACGACTACACGACAGATTTGAAGGAATAATTCGTAGTTTGGCGCGGAGGGTACGTTTTTGCATTTTTGACGTGGCGGTCAAACGGTTAAACAACCAGCCGGCAAAGACAATATTCTACGCTACGCTACAACAAAACAAAACCTAATTAAATTTCACACGTAGTTACTCGTACGTACATTATACTACTGTTATGTACTCAGGAACAGTAACTGAGTAACTCCAATAGCAATACAACAACAAAAACAAGTTGTACTCAACTCCATTTTAATGTTGACCCAAAAGTTCAACAGCTTTTTGTTAGCTATTCGTGACTGGTGGTTTTGTGTGCTTAAAGCGCTTTTTCGTAATGAGCCAAACATAGGAATAATATGATACCATGCCTGTTTTCCCAAAGGGGTCGACAGAGATGTAATACATTCTCATTATGCCAGTTGTTTTTTTTATTAAGCTTCAAGGCGCAGATTTTAGTGACTTTTAAATCTGATATACGCCTTCATATAATGCAAGTAATTATGCCAAAATGTATCTTAAGGCGCTGAAAAGACCCAATTGACCAAAATAGGCTTCTCTTAAGAAAGAAAATTGCCAAATCTGTATAGTTTGTGGTAGCGGAAAAAATATATGTTAATTTTGAACATATTTCCCAGAACTTGGTTGTAACTAAAACACGTTTTGAAAAAAAAATCTCGATACAAACTAACGTTAAACTAACCTCTTACCTTGAGTTCTAATCCAAAATATCTGTATTAAATATCAACATACATTACGTATTTAATTAATAACAAGTACGTCTTATTCTAATGCAGAACTTGGTTGTTTTTAATTTTCGATTACTCAACTCAATTCTGAGTAAATAGACAATTACTTCATATTTTGCAATAAATTACAAGCGTTTTGTCGTCGCGCATCTCTTTCTTTTCTATGCAATCTGACAGTGACCGCGGTTTAGGTGTTGTCAGCGTCTTAAACTAGAACGCATACACATCAATTCTTTAAGTGAATAGAATAAAAGTAAAATACTTTATGAAATAAATTCAGGAAGTAATGTCCACCCAAAGCATAAAAAACGACATTACTTTCATACTACATAAGATATTTTCATGTTTTTTTTTTTGTATGAACAGGCTTTTTTATTATCTATTATTTTATGTGGGATTTTTTCTTATATTCATATTTTCGTTTCTAAAAATAAATATTCCCTATGAAACCGAACGGCAGCGCGCGACTCATATTTGTTTGGCCAAGTTCAACGGCGATTACTCGAACCTTAAGCTATCAACCGGTCGCAATTTCAGACTCAGAGCTACTAATGAGAATTTTCAAATTGAAAAACAATGAAATCTCCGAACCTGGGGTAGCCCAGGATCGGGCTTGTGTTGTGACATTGGTTTTTCAATTTAGAACCCTTCGCTCAGCAGTCGTGTTTGTGATCAGAAGACCAACGAGGCTGTCAATTAAATTGTATAATTTTTGTTAGGTTACTGCTCAGAAATTGTGCACAATGGTTTATAATATTAGTCGATAGTAAAAAAAATACAAAATATATGGTGCTATACGGTTTCTAGCTAAATTAAAAAATATAATATATCTTTTGATTTTGTTGGCCGATTTTGATGAAATAAACGCTAACACAAAGCTTCTTATCTTTCAGTAATTCGATTTTGAATCCAATGAGTGGCTTTTACGTGAAGCGTGCACAAACGAACAAACAAACATTTTTTTTTTATGTTTTTTTACGGTCTGTTACTTATTTCTCGCGTCTTCCAGTTGATTTTTGCAAAATCTTTAATATACACAGACACGGAAAGTTTACGATTTAATTATATGTATAGATTACAAGGGAATTCCTTTAACCCATTACAGGGCAAATTCCTTTTCACATACAAAGCCTATTTGACATAATACAGGCGTATATTTGACATACTGAACATTCCTCAGCATTCATTGAACTTGTAATTGACATTTATTACAGAAATTAAAATCATAAAATCATTTCTTGGAATACATGATCAAATTGACGTTTTTTTAGTTACGGAAGAAACTGTGGATTGGATCACTGAAGACCACTATCCTACATAAGGCGCTGATATATGATTTTAGTGACTTTTAAATCTGTTAATAAGCCTTCATAAGCATTGCAAGTAAGTTATGCAAAATAGATCAAGCATTGTCTGTGTAAATGTAATTCGATAAAAACTTTACTGAAATATAAAATATTAGATACTAAGCTTCGAAATACTGTCCTGTAGCTTTGTGTAATACTAAACCAGGGCGTACTAATAGTACCGTTTAAGGCGCAGATATATGATTTTAGTGTCTTTTAAATCTGTTAATAAGCCTTCATAAGCATTGCAAGTAAGTTATGCAAAATAGATCAAGCATTGTCTGTGTAAATGTAATTCGATAAAAACTTTACTGAAATATAAAATATTAGATACTAAGCTTCTAAATACTGTCCTGTAGCTTTGTGTAATACTAAACCAGGGCATACTAATAGTACCGTTTAAGGCGCAGATATATGATTTTAGTATATTTTAAATCTGTTATTACGCCTTCATATGATTGAAGTAAGGTATGCAAAAATGTATGTTAAACTAGAACATCAATTCGATATGAGAATATTTAAGTATTGTAGTAAAATACATAGTGAAATAAATTCAGGAAGTAATGTCCACCCAAAGCATAAAAAAACGATATTACTTTCAAACTACTTAGGATAATGTTCATGATATTTTTTTGTATGAACAGGCATTTTTATGATTACATGTTTGATTTCTTTCAAATATTCATATTTTCGTTTCTAAAAAGAAATATTCCCTATGAAACCGGCGGCGGCGCGGCGTGAGGGCGACGCACATTTGTATGACCAAGGTCAACGGCGATTACCCGACCCGTCAAATTCGTCACTAACTCATCTCAGCAACAATTAAGCTCAAAAACTTGTCAAAAATGTAGGTAAATTAGTAGTGTTTTAACAGATTGAGATTGAGATTTTTATTACAGAATGCGAACATTCCCTCATTTCGGTGATCTGATATAATATTTAGTACTAGCTACTGCCCGCGTGGCTTTTTAAAATAAAAGTAAGTTACTCCTTATAAAATCAGCTATATGCCAGTAAAGTCCCGTCAAAACCAGTTCAGCCGTTTCGAAGATTAGCCGAAACAGACAGGGAGACAGACAAAACTAAAAATTAAATGTTTTAGGTACCGTTTAGTTATACTTTCATATACATTTAATAAAAAACTGTTATTTTGACATTATACACAGACACTATAATTTTATTTATTAGTATATTATCACCTAATTACATAGCAGAAAAATGAAGGGGGATGTTGGCTTATCCTACGAAGACAATTTTGAACGAAAATTGTTTTCTCCATCAGATACGAGTAAGGGTCTTGTAGCTAAGGAATAACAGCCGCACGAGTCAATCGATCAGATTAAGCTACGCTTGCCGCGGTTGGTCCGTGGATGGGTGACCATCTTTACATACCAAGACCTCGGAAAGCATGTTAAGCCGTTGGTGCTAGCTGTCATTCGTGGATCTTTGACAGTCGTTACGGGCCATCAGAAGCCCGAAAGTCTGACAACCAGTCTTACCAAGGGGTATCGTATTACCCAGTAACTGGGTTGTTGAGGTCAGATAAGCAGTCACTCCATGTAAAATACTGGTATTCAGCTGCATCCGGTTAGACGATGATGATGACATAGGAGAAAATGCACTTATTTCTTACAGGTAAAAACAATAAGGTAGCGAATATCGAGTAGGTATCTCCCTGAAAACAATATCCTCTCCTGCAATGTAACCAATTCAAACAGTCGTGTTCTTATTGTACTCTCAGTTCTCTGCAGGATTACAAACAAAACAGCAATCTGAAACCTGACCCATTCCCTCATTTCTCTGCAGAATGAAAACCAAATACCAAATCGTCGAATTCAAAGACATCTAGGTCAAAATGCATACAGTTCCACAGTCCGAACGGCTGGCTTAAAGTTTTGCCATACATTGCTGGGAATATTCGGATAGCTTTCAAAGAATTCTAGGCTGGTATACGTTGGATGCGGGGAATCTTGAAATTGTGGGAATTCCGCACGATGGCGCATTGGCGTAGTGTGTACCGTTTGCTCTTGATTGGTTCTTGAAGCTCAAGTTTGGGTGGCCTTATAAGGGTTGGTCGAGACTTCACAATTAGTATAGGATTGGGAATTGAGAGCAACTGTTTGTTTTGTAATCTGTATGAGTGTTTGTCTAGGTTGTTCCTTTTGTTAGAGTCACTAGAAATAAGTTTACAGGTGGTCTGTTGTGTGAACAGGAATTAAACCATCGTCTCTTCATTTCTAAGCTGCCACTGTTTATTTAAATTTTTCAATTGTTTATTGTTTTTATCTTTTTATTACGGACACTTTTAACGTACACGTATTCCTACATTGTTCTCACATGTATAATTTCAACATGAATTATGCAACCGATATTTTTGTAACAATATTTCAATTTAAAAGAGTGTCCGTGGAGTTTCTTGCCAGTACCTCTCCATAGGTACCTACTACGCTTTGGAATGGGCAACTAGCTTCATCTTTCTGACTGACAGACCCCTTGACAATTCAAAAGTGCCTGTATTTAGTTTATTTTAAAATAAATGCTTTGAGTTTAAGTTTGAGTTCTTCTATTTTGTATTTGTCGTGGGTGGAGTTATTAATGGGTCAGGACCGAATTTTTGACGTGTTGCACAACGGAAATCACAACGGAAATGTATCACACTGGAAAATAAATGCGCGCAATATAATTATTAGGGTGTGTGTAAATCGTCGGAATATTTTAGGCAAGTGTAATTAATTTGATTACACCGCCTAAAATATTCACTCACGCCCTAATAATTATATTGCGCTGCATTTATTTTCCATTGTGATACATTTCCGTTGTGATTTCCGTTGTGCAACACGTCAAAAATTTGGTCCTGACCCTAATACCAATTTCGATTGCTGCTTTATTAAAGTAAATACCTAATTCAGCAAGCTGTAAACACTTGATATAAATGTACTATTAATGAATTCCAGGAATACATCGCTGAAATACGCATTCGTCTGCGTTACATAATTTACATATCGGTTCTACACAGTCTGTATTCTTAATATTATATGCAGTAGTGAATAACAAGACCAATGTATGTATATTTATAATTAAAATGAATTGTACATAAATAAGAACTTATACCTAATTCATTAATACAATAAAAATAGAAGTATACTATTTTTATTGTGGAAAAAACGAAATAACTAAGAACGTCGCTTATTAAAATAAACGCCTCACATTATACGCGTCATAGGTATACGCAATCAAAAGAGTCTCTGTTTTAATGCAAAAAGCCAGGTTCGACTCGCACTCAAACACAAAGGGTTCCGTATCACCGTACAATTACTTTATTTTTATTATTTGTTGTTATAGCGGCTATAGTTAGTTATACACACTCTGAAAATTTCAAGTGTCTAACTATTACTGTTTAAAAGAAACAGCCCTGTGACAGACGGACGGCTGGCGTGCGGAGCCTTAGTTATAGGGTCCCGATAGCACTCGTTGGGTACGCAACCCTAAAAACTTATTTATACGAAAAATTTAGCCTACTAAATCTCACACAAATTTACAAGTAGGTATCAGACCTGCTATACAAAAAAACACTACGAATTCCTTAAAATCAAACGCACAACTACATAAAAAACCGGCCAAGTGCGAGTCAGTCTCGCGCACGAAGGGTTCCGTACCATTATCTATAAAAACGGCAAAAAAATCATGTCTGTTGTATGGGAGCCCCCTTAAATATTTATTTTATTCAGCTTTTGTTGTTATAGCGGCAAGAGAAATACATCATCTGTGAAAATTTAAATTGTCTAACTATCACGGTTCATGAGATACAGCCTGAGGACAGACGGACAGACAGCGGACGGACAGCGGAGTCTTAGTAATAGGGTGCCGTTTTACCCTTTGGGTACGGTACCCTAAAAACGAGCAAACCTTACAGTGGTCGAATATGATGTTTAACATCTGAAATCTCACCTTGGTAATAAGCGACTGACCAGCGACAGAAATTAACCTCAGAATTAAAAAAGCTAAATACTGAAATATTTATTCGAATAATAAATTGTTCATTACTAGTGGTCGAAATTATCCCATTATACTTACAATCTATATAGTACTTACTAATTTCATGCTTCTAAAAAGTACTTACTTATTCCATGTTCAAGCTGTCACTTCCTGCCTACACACTTCCATCCCTTTTCACGAAATCTCTTCTACAGAAAGCGGGAGCAAAGATAGTACACGTCACAAAAAAAAAATAACATACAACACAAGAAGTAAAAACAAGTTGAACTAATGACTGCGGCACGGACTAATTACTAATTAGGTACGGGAAGAAATCAATATTCGTTGAGAGATCACAACTGTTCAATAATTTACCGGAGGATATAAAGATGTGTGATAGTATAAACATATAAAAATGTTTATTTACATATACAAATTATAGATTATTATTAAAATTAACTAAATTAAATTAAAACTAAGTTAATACAAAAAAGGACCCTCGAGGCATTGTACCGAGGATGCTGGCAGCATTTCCTCGCTGAATTGCAATGCTGATGCGTTGCGCAAGAAAGCAGCCAGCTTTTCGGTCACCAGTTAAATATATAATTTATTTTTTTAAATATGGAGGCCTTGGCGGAGAGTACAACTTTGTGCACTTTGGCGTCAAGACCCTCGGTCCGTGGGGTCCCAGTGCGCATAAGTTATTTGCGGGAATCGCGGAACGTCTAGTTGATTTCTTTGTCTAGTTGAGTTATGCACCTACCCTGTGACGTCACCAACGCCCCAGAGATGAATATGATAATTATAGTTTCTTAGATGTAAGCACTTCGTATCTCATTTTAAGTGAACTGTCATATAACTTCTTATAAGAAATAAATTATTTAAACCTAAAAAAAAAAAACACCTTTTACCCAAAGTAAGCTCAACTTGAACCAAATCAACATTCACTACCAATTTTCCTTCTTTAGAATTTTTCCCTCCCACTCAAAATCAGAACCAACATTTCGCCTTTAAAAATGTTCAATGCAAACCAACAAATACTGTTCCATGCCAGTACAATTCCACAAAGTTCTGGAGCAACCTGACTGCGCCGGTTGGCGCAACCCAGCCATGTGTTGCCAAAACTGATTTGGTTTTAAAATGAACCAGGCAGGCAATGTTGCAGGTGTTTTCAACTAAATAGCTCCTGAAGTTTTGTCGCTAGTTGATTTTCGTTTGACGTCACTTTGGTGTGGATGTAGTATAAGTACAGTTAAGGAAATTAATAGTTTATCAAATTGACACACTTCGTAAGTTTTTCGTGTTAAAGCTATTTCATAAGAGTGTCGAAAAATGACAGTTGTGATTCAAATATACGGACAATTTAAGTCGGTATGGTCTGTTCCAAAAGTATCTAATAAGAATGTAAACAATTTCCGGTTAAATTACGTAATCACTCACTAAAGAGACTTAGTAACACATCCATCTGTATTATGTAGGTTTCAACTTTACTTCTCACCGCTTTTTCTATCAATTAGTGGTTGAATATCATTTATATATTGTAATTGAAAAATGATCGATGAAAATTGAGGTTATTAAATTAACCTTAATTTGTCAAATGAAAAAAAAAATCAGGTGATTGTGTAAAATTTGAATTTAGATTTTAAATATTTAATTAATCAAATCACATCTTTCAATTTGTAAGAGGCATTACAAATTGACATCCACAGGCACATTTCCTTCTGATCCCTATTTTTTTTTGGGTGGGAAATCATCAAATAACTTCTCCCGCTCTGGGCGGAGCGGGAGAGTGTGTCAGACTTTTACTGACTAAAAACCACCCGTATTCCTTCCTGTTGCCTGTGTTGCCAGGGGCCTCGGTGACCCATAAGTACCTTTCCGCGACCCCGGCAGGCATCGGCCCTAGTGGACCCCTACTTTTGTGCTGACGACATCTCTTTGAGGCGCGCGTGGAATACGACGCGCCGTCGACCTTCTGATCCCTGAGTTTACATTTTCATATAAATAATAATCAATTTCCCTGACTTACCTACACAATGGGAGTGTATGTGGGTGCAATACTCGTAAGTACACACGTGTACTCACGACACCGTATTTTTGTATTATAATGAAGTGTGGGTTTTTAGCTACTAGAAAATAATGAGACACTAGAATTTCTGCTTAGCATAAACATAATCAGCCTATAATGTTCCCACTGCTGGGATACAGGCAACCCCCATTTTTCTTTGTGAGAGGGAGCGAGCCGTAATCCACACGAAAGCCTAGTGCGGGTTGGTAGATGTCATAAGTCTTCGAATTTTTGGTTCTAGGATATGCCGTTTTTCTCACGATGTTTTCCTTCACCGTTGTGAAAGCAGTGGTGATGAAATAATTTACACAAAGAAAAGCGCCTGTCTGGGTACGAATCTACGACCTTATAACTCGTAAGTCGCGGACGTTACCACTGGGCCACCACAATTTCTGCTTGTCACGTCATTATCATGATGTATTTTTATATCTCCGGAATCCTACATACTTAGTATAAAACGATCAACTGTATGACAATAAAGTTCTATCGTTATTGTACCTGACCTTTTTACACGACTGCCAAAATAAGAAGCGTTATGTAATCAGGGTTCATGCATGAGTGTGATTTTTTATCTTAAACAGTTTGTTCTATTATCTGGTAGCTGAAAAAAATCCTAGATTTTTCTAATTTTGTAAATGGAAATAGTGTTACTTAAACTAGTGTTACTTATACTATTGGAACTGATACAAAAAACTTTTCCTGGAAAAACACCATAATTTCTCTTTACACATGAAGAATGTAAGTTTGTATGTCGCTACGTGCATGTTGCCAAAACTGCGGTATCTCGATGCGCCACGGACTGCGGTATCCTATGCCAGATGTACGGACTTCAGGAATTTAGGCTACTACACAATTATCTAGCTACTACTATTTAGAAGATAAAATCAATAGAATCTGTATTTGTAAGCTAGATTAATTGACATCGCTGATTTTGATTTTGATTTGATTTGAAGCATTCGGCCCATAGTCGCCACGTAATACTTTTGTGATCTAAAGTTTCCAAGTATTAAAATTTTTTAATTATCAGTTCAACTTTGTGTGTTGTGTTTGGCTGTTTGATTTAAATATGCGTGCGTCTAATTCTTTTTTAAAACTCGAATTAATAATGTTTCTATTTCTTCAAGTTTATTCTTCTTCTTTGCGTGTCGATGGCAAAAATAACACATAATAACACGGCTTGTAGTGGAAGTTGAATGGTAGAAATCGTCACGTAAGGAACAGGCGTTAAATGCAACTGTCTCTGAAAGAAAAACAAAGTGAAAAAAGGGAAGAAAAAGAAAGAAGAAAAAGAAAGATGAAAAGAGTGAAGAAAAAGAAAGTGTGAATTTAATACGCGTTTTTAATATAGAGCCATCTAGTATACGTTTTTAAAAGCTCCCATAAAGTTACCATACACGAATGTGTTTGTGGGTTGGTAGAACAGTCTATGCGAGCTAAAAGAAACTTTTAAAACAAAATCAATTTCAAGGTCTCAAGTTTCAAAGTTTTAAGTATCAAAAGTTTTTTTTTTATTTAAATCATACGAATGAACTTCGTTCCTGACAGGGGACCGCACAAGCTTTTCTTTTTGTTTGGCCCAAAATTCAGCAACGAGAATTTATTATTATTTAATTTATTTGAACAAGGACATTAAGGAACAAACTTTACTTATTTTATCTTGTAAAAAAGTTAGAAGAGATAGTTTGCTTTAAACTTTTTTTTTACCAGGGCCGCATAAGAGTAATAGAGGTTAACATCCCAGCCACTGTGTGCACATTAAGTACCTTTGAACGCTTGCCTTTGATCAGTAATTTTGGTGCGAAGCTCACATGACCTAAGAAACCATTGGAAATGCTTTAAAACATTATAATCTAAGTACCAGGAGCCCATAGGGATTACAGAGGTTAAATGCAAGCCACTGTGTGCACAATAAGTACGAACGCTTGCCTTTGACCAGTAATATTGGTGCGAACTGAGAAGCTCACAGGAACAAGAAGTCATTGGAGCAAGAGCTGTGTCCACACGCAGTCAACTGGCACGTGCGACAGGTTTATAAACGAATAGACAGGGTTTGTTCACTAGGAAATTGACAAAAAAAGAAACAATCAGGCAGCCTTGTAGTTGTTGCATATGATGTGTAATATCTGACATCTCACCTTGGTAATAAGCAACTGAGCAGCGACAGAAATTAACCTCAAAATTTAAAAAGCTAAATACTGAAATATTTATTCGAATAATTATTCATTACTAGTGGTCGCCCACTGGTCGAAATTCGACCTCTACTTTCAGTCTATATAGTACTTACTAATTCCATGCTCAAGTTGTCACTTCCTGTTACACACTTCCGTCCCTTTACACGAAATTACTTCCACAGAAAGCGATAGTAAAGATATTTCACGTCAAAAAGATTAAATAAATTAGAATAGAATAGAATACTCTTTATTATGTACACCATAAAAATTACAGATATAAATGTAGAAATTATACTTAGGGTTACACAATGGGCGGTCTTATTTAAAATGAAAATTTTTTAAACCTTTGGATGGATTAGGGGGGAACGGAGAGACAATACTGCACTTAGTCTGTGGTGTACCATTCACATATATACAATAAATACATACATACATAAAACATATTAAAATTATCTATATAATATATTCAATAATAATCATAAAACTAGCGCTAAGAACCAAAAAATTAGCTAAGTAGTAATGGTATAGTGAAAAAACATAATTATCCAGAATGAAATATACCTATACAGAATATCTTGAATACAGAACCGCTTCCTTTTCTTTGAAGAAGTAGTCGGTTAATAATCGATCAAAAAAATATTGTTACGGTTAAATTCTTTTTTCGAAAACATTTGGGGTTGTTTTTATTGCTAGCCAGTCTTTTGGAGACATTTTAATTTATTTTAGGGTAGATACTCCAACTATTTATTCTCTAATAACATATTATATAAAAGGACTTATAAATATATCTATTACGAGTAGTATGGTGAATTTATTACTTAAAGAAGTACACAGCTGAGACATAGATAAAAAATACATACCAATTAAGAGAATTAATTTAAAATGAACTAACAGTTTTTGTGTTGCGATGAAAAATATAAGAGCTACTTTACATACATACATACCTTACTTAATTAATTAATAAGATATGAAACAAGAACTAGTAACAACGAAATCATACTCTAATATTAAGGGCCGGTTTGCAATAGTAAAATTGTAAAAATAAATGGCACCCTCGGATGAAAATGTATGCCAATAATAGGCCCGCCCTTTATTACATGGAACCTAATATCGTTACGACGAAATGCGGGAAAGTGACTTTAAATCTTTTTCAGCGACAATCACCCAAGTAACTGTAAATCAGTCTCCTTGAGCAGAGCAGTGGTGGCGCAGTGGTAACAGCCGCGACTTCCAAGTTGAAGGTCGTTGGTTCGAACTCAGACAGGCGCTTTAATGTGTGTAAATTATTTCATCACCACTGCTCTCAAAACGGTGAAGGCAAACATCGTGAGGAAACCGGCATGTCCTAGAACCAAAAATTCGAAGACATGTGACATCTACCAACACGCACTGGGCCCGCGTGGTGGATTACGGCCCACTCCCTCTCACAGAGAGGAGGCCTGTGTCCCAGCAGTGGGAATATTATATGCTGATTATGTAGTCCCCTTGATGATTGGAGGAAACTTGAAAGAAACTGTACTGTCTGTCAGGTAGGTATGGGTTTTCAAGTGTCAACCACCTGCTTCATTGTTACTTTTTTAATATTGGGAAGTGATAATCCCAAGGATAAGAGATTCATCTGCCTAGCCTTTCCCCAACTATGTTGGGGTCGGCTTCGTCGGCTATGTCGGCTATGTCGGAGTCTAACCAGAGGCAGCTGATTATCAGTATTTTACATGGAGCGACTGCCTATCTGACCTCCACAACCCAGTTACTGGGTAACACGATACCCCTTGGTAAGACTGGTTGTCAGACTTTCAGGCTACTGACTACCCGTAACAACTGTCAAAAATCTACAAATGACAGTCGGGACCAAGTGCTTAACGTGCTTTGTGTATGAAAAGATGGTCACCCATCCACAGACCAACCGCGGGAAGCGTAGCTTAACCTGATCGATCGACCCGTGCGGCTGTTACTACTTAGCCACAAGCTCCAACGATAAGAGATTATTAGTTTAATTTAATGTCTGTTTCATAGAATTACACTTTCTCGATACTCAATACTTGATTGCATTCTACAACGTGCTGGGCAAAGGCCTCTCCCCATGACTTCCAGGTTTTTAGATCCAGAGCTAATGTGGACCAGTTCAGGCTTAGCACGAGAACCGTAGAGAAGCGTTTTGTCGACGGAAGAGTAGACAAAAATGAAGTTTCCGCGTAGACAGTAGAACATTTTCGGTAGATAAGCGATTTCTACTCTACAGTATAGTAGAAATAGAAAGCGTCATGCTAAATAAATAAAATAAATAAACATTTAATTCAGAATCACTTCCTTAATTGTAAGTAACAATGTAAACGTATTAACTAGTGTTAGTAACATTTATTCTAAGCTGCGGGAGGCTGCCGATCCTGGAATGTCAACTTGACTGCGTGCAGTAATATCCACCTCCCCAAGATCGAAGAGTCCCACCTATCAGCCAACGCTCTAAGAATGCTGTTGGGGCTTGAGCGTGAACACGGCGTTGCAGAGACGCGCATCTCTTGCGCATGGTTGCCGAAAAACTATCAACATCCGCGTCGCGCTAAGCCTGCTGGCCGTTTATTTTGTCCAGCTTGTCCCGCCATTAGGTGGTAAGTTAAAATATTATGAGATCATTACGGACCCCTTCGGGGACAGAAAAAATATAGGAGTAAGGAAACTAAATAAAAGAGAAAACGAGAAACAAGAAATACTTATGGGGCATGCCTTCTTATCTATATTTGATGGGCTCGCATTGATGACTAGTGATTGACTAGAGAGCAGTGGTGGCTCAGTGGTACCGGCCGCGACTTCCAAGTTGAAGGTCGTTGGTTCGAACCCCGACAAGATTTCATCACCATTGCTCTCTAAGAAGAAAAATATGGTGAGGAAACCAGCATGTCCTAGAACCAAAAAATTCGAAGACATGTAACATCTACCAACCCGCACTGGGCCCGCGTGTTAAATTACAGCGCACTCTCTCATAGAGAGGTGGCCTGTGTCCCAGCAGTGGAAACATTATAGGCTGATTATGTGATCAATTATGGTAGATACTGGCCTAGAAGTAATATATATACTCGTGACTTGAAGACTCATATCCAAGCGTCTTTATAATGCCCTGGTTCAGGCCATGGTACGGAGCGAATGGGCATGGCCAGCCGTCAACTACTTCTGCAAAGCTGTAATGCTGAAAATCGTAGAACAACTGCTGATTAAAAATGGTTTTTGTCAATGTCGCTACTGGCATGCTTTTTTTATTCTACTCAATAGTTTAAGGACCAAACTAGACTATAATATCAAAAATTTTACATATTATATGAAATGATAATTTACAATACCACAAACTTTATAGTTTTGACGGACGTCCATGTTAAGCATCCTTCATCGCTTTCAAATTGATGTTATTGTTATACGTTACAGGAAAAGGTATAATGTATTATATATTTCTGGAAACCTCGTCTTTTGAAGAATATGAAACAACTAATATGTATTTAATATTATGTTAACGTTTATCTTAAAATAATTGCAAAATAATATATGGTGAAAAAAAAGTTTTTTAAAGTTCATCGAGACTTTTGACAGTTGCGACCTTTGCTTTACATTTAATGTTGATTTGTAGCCTAGCTATCCATAAACATAATCAAATAAAAAAAAGCTGCGTATATTTGCGGTTTTCGGAGTAATTAGTAAAAATGTGATAAATGTCAGAAAACGGAAAACCGCTCGCTATCTATTGCGGTTTGAAATGTTGCTGTTTACATCAATAGTTTGGAGTAAGTTTTGTAATTTATCATTGATATTTGATATATGCGTTTATCTTTTTTGCACTCATGTTGCGTGTGAAAATATTAATCAAAAAGATGCACACTGCCCTCATATTTCATATAGTATAAAAACAGTTGTTTCATTTCATTGCAAATAACAAAATAGTGGTGAATTAACAGTAGTGTAATTCTTACGAATATAATATAACTAGGTACGTGTTTTGTTGACTCTTCCAAATGTCTACTGTCAAGTGTTCTAAACGTGAAATAATACTTTCGTATATCGAAAGAGAAAAATCATTGGAGGCATTATCAACAGTTTTAAAAGAAAATTATCATGTATCTGAAGACAACTTATGTTTCATCCTCAGTGATTTTCAAAGACATATTATTCCCGCTTTTAATAAATGATGGACAGTAGCTTCACGGAAAAAGGATATATATTTTTATTGAAAAACAGTAATTGGTTGGAATCAGAATATTCAGTAACTTTACCGAACTCTCAAGACGTTACAACCATCTCCACACCATCTACTTCTTCTGGAAAACGTGGGAGACCGTGCGTATCTTATCCAGACTTGTAAAAATCCAGTAAAAGAAGAAAAAATACAATGTTACTTAATGAATATGGATTTTAACACGTCTATAATGCATATCTTCAAGGGTTACGTTCGATAGGAGAAGGAACCGAAGCTAAACTTGTGGAAACAATAAGGTTTGCTGACAGTGCTGGAGTCTCATAGAAGATGCAAGGCAGACAAAAATGTTAACGGATGAAGAAGCATTGAGCGTATTTATTGACTTGGATTTAACGAAAGCACAATATTTGTACTTGAGAAATTTAATGAACGAACGAAAATGTTTTGTGTTTCCACCATATTACAAAGTGCAAGAAGTTAAAACTACTTGCTATCCATCATCTTCAGCTATAGAAATTACAGACACAAGTGCAAAAATAGTAAGACTTCAAGATTTATTAGATAAAATGTTTATATGTTATAAAATAAATATTGGTCATTTTTGATAATTTTGAATTTGTTTTATTTTTTTATGTGTGGTTTTAAATTCAATCATAATAAATTACATTCCATTTGAAGCCATATATACAATTCTATATTTGTGCAAAGTTTTCAGAAAATAATAAAAAATAAAATAATAAAATATTCAGAAATAAAAAAGTTATTGATTTTTAATCAGAAACAGACCTTTATTTTCCATAGGCTGGACGGTTGAGGGAAAGGCAAATTTCGCGCCCTCTTGACCCTAGCAAGAGATGCCCTGGGCGTCGGGAATCCCGGGCGGATTTCCGGCAACCGTAGGCGAGGGCTTGCGGACGGTGAGCAATGTAGCTCACCGTCCGGTAAGGACCAGGCACGGGTTGACGGCGCATTGTGTTCCACGCGCGCCTCATAGAGATGTCGTCAGCACAAGTGTAGGTCCACTCGGGCCGATGCCTGCTGGGGTCGCGGGAAGGTACAAAAGGATTACTGAGGCCCCTGGCAACATAGGCAAAGGAAGGGACACGGGTGGGTTTTAGTCAGTAAGAGTCTGACACACCCTCCCGCTCCACCCAGAGCGGGAGAAGTTATTTGATAATTTCCCAACCCAAAAAAAAAGCGACTTTATAATATTACAAATTCCGACATTTATGTAATGTAAAATGTAAAATGTGCATGAAAGCCAATAAATAAATATTATTTCTTTGTTCTCCAACCTACTCTAGTTCCTTCCTAACTCTATTTATCATCTAGGGTGTTCGCGATCAGTGCCTACTCTGGCGGAAGCGGAAATAGTGCCCGTTTGATGCAGCCACAAAGCCTGTCTGAAAGCCCCGCCCAAACCTTTTACGTACACGATTGCTTTCATAACGACACCTCTGTAGTTTTTCAGGTTCCGGCCCAAATTTAGTGCTGGTTTCAAAGAAGTTGGGGGAATTTGAGAGTGAATGTATGACTGAATGACTGTCTAGGAGCTTTGAATTGTCTCTTGACTATGTAGAGTTTTAACCTGCGCCCCGCCCCGCCCCGCGCGACACCGATTTGGAGTCAAACAATAGAAAATCAATCGGGTCTCATTATCTGTCCTTGACCAATTAAGTACTTATAATGTATGGTGTTGACTTAAACATAACTGGTGAAATGTGGGTGTAGTATAGGTACAGCTCTGCCTAACCCTTTGGGGAATTCAAGCGTGATATTACATTATGTATTGTGTTTTAGAAGACTTCAATATATAAGTTGCTTTGTGAGTGATTTTGCAAGGTACAGCATAGGTGAAAAAATACAGTTTTTAATAAAACATCCAGGTTGCGTTTTCTTTCGATATTATCTAACACGATTATATGGATTAATTATTTTAATGTATGGCACCACCGTACGTGTTGTGTTACAAATTTTACGTATATGTATGTATAGTAGAATGGTACCATAGTAACATGACTTTATAACCTTGGGAACATACAATTACATATAGTCCTGTCTTCACCATATCCAGCCCGCAGTAAGGCCCAGGCCCGGGTCACGGCGCGTCGTATTCCACGCGCACCTCAAAGAGATGTCGTCAGCACAAAGTTAGGGGTCCACTAGGGCCGATACCTACCGGGGTCGCGGGAAGGTAATTATGGGTCAGCAAGGCCCCTGCAACACAGGCAACGGAAGGAATACGGGTGGGTTTTAGACAGTAAGAGTCTGACACACCCTCCCGCTCCGCCCGGAGCGGGAGAAGTTATTTGATGATATCCCACCCCAAAAAAAAAAAAATCCAGCGACAGCAACCCAGACGAATTTTCTTGCCTTTCGTGAGATAACATTATTACAATAGTTACAAACTAAAAGGCATCGTAAATAAAGATCTCTACTCAGTGCTTGCAAGAACCACCCCTCACAAAATTAAATTATAATTGCTTTTAGGATTCGTGAATTATGAAGCTGTCTATGGTAGATATAATTAAGAAAATGCAGGAGTTTCTCTAAGTCGGAACGCAGAACTGAAAATAAGTAAGTTTGTAAGGCCCATATTTTAGCACGAATAAGGCGTGAAAAAGTTAAAAGGGCCGACTGAGTGAACGATTCCGTTCGATGGGAGTATACAAGTGCCTAGCGAGAAGCGTTTTTGTTTTCTCCATTGTGTTGAAGTTTTTAACGTTTTTCCTTCGCCCGTCCTTCTGATGCACCTTGCAGCAGGGCTAACATGACAAGCGCGAGAACGCTCTCTTTCTCTATTTGTCGAAATTTGTCTACGATTCTGACGTCATCCGAATGCCTAACATGACCGCTAAGCTCGAGTAATCTCGAGAAAGGCACTTTGACAGTTCTTTATCTCGCGACGAGAGACCGAT
Organism: Atethmia centrago; assembly: GCA_905333075.3. Lineage (NCBI taxonomy): Eukaryota > Metazoa > Arthropoda > Insecta > Lepidoptera > Noctuidae > Atethmia > Atethmia centrago. The sequence continues at coordinate 4,631,312 of HG995373.1, read as the reverse complement.
GTAGCAAATTATTAAAAACAAATCATTTTTATTTTAGCAACATCGGCTCATTAATAAAATTTTACTCATGGAATTAGTATGTACTATAATGATTTTACATCCACCTCTATTAATTTATGTTGTAATTTTTTGTGTAACCGACTTTTTTGATAAAATTTTTTATATTTTTCTATGGCATGCCGAAATTAATATACAAAATGACGGAAATGAAAATGAGTAAGCCATTTTTGTTAGGGGAAAAACCTGTGGGTTCGCGTCACCAATATTTTAACCGCGTCACCGACATACTAACCACGTCACTGACATACTAGCCGCGTCACCGACATATGAACAGCGTCCCTTGAATATACAATCTGCGTTACCAACATGCTAACCGAGTCACCGACATGCTCAATGCGTCACCAACACGCTAACCGAGTCACCGACACGCCAACAGCGTGCCCGACCTACTAGCAGCGTACCCGACGTGCTGGCAGCGTCACCGACATGCTAACAGCGTCACCGACTTGCTAACAGATTTACGAAATGCCAATCGACTTACGCCGTGATAACCGCGTCACCGACATTCTGAAAGCACTTGTTGATATGCAATTTGCGTCACCAACATGCACACCGCGTCACCGACATACCAACCACGTCACCGACATGCAGACTGCGGCACCAACATGCTAACGTAACGTGTGCATCAGACTGGCGTCGCGCAGCGGCCTGTGTACGTACATGTGTACGCATATATATACTTATATATGTTATTCCAAAGTTTTAAGTTTTCATTTCTGTCACCAGTCCCCATGAATACCATATTTTTTTGTATTATAATTTTGTCTACTCTTCTCATCTTCATCTCTCTTCTAAATGACAGCAGAATCGAAGATTATCTCGTGTTGAATTGTCAAAATTCGAGATATCTTAGGTGCCATGTTAGAGTTTGTCGAGAAAATATCGAGTTTGACAGAACGAGTCGAGTATTTTGTATGGCAGCGCTGTCAGAAAACGAGAAAATTGACAGAAATAGACAAAAATTACTCACGCGAGAGTGAGTAATTGTCGCGATCTCCTTAAATCCCCTCCCCACTCTACCGACTTCTACTCCTACTCCTTCACTGTGCACGCGGTTCGGCTGTGGAATTCACTTCCGCCTGACATTAGGGACTGCCAAACTGTTGCTGTTTTTAAAAGAAGAGTGAAAGAAACTATCTTTCCACTTTGCCATAGTTGCATATTATGTATTTATTATTTTATACTATTAATTATATATAAGTATTTTAGTGATATTTATTTTAGAAGTATGTATTTATGTAAGTATATTCTCTTATTGTATATTTAAATTAGTGAATAGTTTTTTTTTTTGTTGATTTTATGTATTTTGTTTTCTCTCCTATACACGGCGTCTACATCTCTTTGTCTACTGTCCTATCGCAGGTACGCTGGAAGAGATTTCTTTAGAAACTAGCATCACCTTTGTACGTACTTTTCTGTTCCTTTCTTCTTCTCTGTTTATATGCGTGAACATAAACTGTTAAATAAAAATAAAAAAAATAAATTGTATAACATCACGTCGGTTTTCTCCGAAAGGTTTGGCAGAGATGTGTACCTATAGTAACACCCACATTTTGCCAGTTATGTTTAAGTCCCATGTAATAGGGGGGAGCCTATTTCCATCAACCGGGCACAAATCCGTACTCCGGGCTGCTACTGAGAAATTCCAGATGAAAAACCCAATAACACTTTGCCCGACCCGGTAATCAAACCCAGGAGTTCCTTCTTAGCAGGTGCACTTGCGACCACTAGATCAGTTTCTCTGTTTATATCTGAATCTGATTCAACTGACGTCTGCTAGCTCATAATGTAACGACTTTTTTTCCGGAATAGGGAGGCAGAGGTGATAGTATTTTTTTGTCAGCCCGTTAGTCCCATGTAATGGAGAGAGCCTCAGCTGCTGGCTGGGTAATTGAATCATCATGTACAATCGCCAGCACGTCCAGTAACCACAAACTGCAAATATTCTCATTCGATTTTGAACTTAACCAACAACATTTTAAGATTTACAATAATTTTGAGAAATTTGACAGTTTGTGATAACTTGCTATGCTGGCGACTGTACTTACCTATTTTTTCATCAAAGTACATATATAGGTACCATCAGCGTCAATAATATCGGGACGAACAGACTGTTCAAAATGATCTAAACAACTAAGAAAATTAAATATTAACTCAATGACACAAGAACTGTTTCAAAATGAAGAAAGTACACGACAACTGCCATCCTGACAATATTTTATCAAATCGAGACAAAGTTTAATTTTCTTAGTTGTTGAGATCATTTTGAACAGTCGGTTCGTCCCGATATTTTTGAAGCTGACTACATCCATCGAACTCTTTATCTAGAAACTTTTTTTTGTTATCGTGTGGAAATCCTCATGGATGTCCTCCACCCTGGGATGGGTGGAGTGGTCAGTCAGACTCTTATTGACTAAAACCGCAAGGTGGTCTGCTGCTACCTTTAGCCGGGGTGCTGGAGTGTTTACGCATTTCGTCACGCTCCCCCAGCTAGGTCACCCACAACGCGGCCACATATCGCTGCAATGCCGCGGCGGAACATGGCGCGCCGCCGTCTCAAGCCTTTCACTGTTCAGGCAACAAACTCCCCAAGTCTGTTGCCTGTAGGCCTCAGCCTAAGGCGGCCGGGGATCGCTCCGCGCCCGGTGAGTCTGCTATGGATTGGAAGGGAGGTTATATCCTCCCTCTCCCTTTCCACCACCTCCTTCGTAACCATCACTTCCTCGCAGAAGGAGGCGATGGCGTCCCACGCGCTCTCACTTTCGACCAAAGACTGAACCATGTCCGGAAGCGGGAAAGTATCCACAGCACCAACCGACGCGACGTAGGTCACGGCGCTGCACTGCCCAAGCTAAATCTTATCTAGTACCTACCTAAAGTGTAAGAATCTACCAGCTGGTCTACTTAGTAAAAATCACGCTGTGAAAACTTAGGTGGAATGAGCTGTCATGCCACGGATTGACATTAATGACAGCTGTGAGATTTTTAAACAATGGCGGGGACATTGCGTAATACACATAAAATGACAATTGATCGTAATCGGTTTCATTTTGACAGTTCACCCACGTCCTTTGCTTTATTTACGTCATTGAGCAGACGAATTTTTCAAACCTATGAAACAATAAAAAAAACAAATATCAAAAGTCATTTATTCAAATTAGGCTGGCAATCAGCACTTTTCGAACGTCAACATTACATAAGACAGTCCCCCAAAACGCCCACCCTTCAACATTTCCTAGTGCTTTAGCTGGGAAGAAGAAATGGCGCAACAAACTCCCCAGCAGCACAGCTCTGTTCAATTAGAAAAAAAAATGGATTCTATACAATAAGTATGCAAAATAATTTACACATCGCTAAAACATTAAATTATTAGCCATATGTCAGCTAGCTCACCACTATACCAACAACAAAAAAGACATAGAAAACTATACTCAAGCAGAAATTTAATAAAAACACAAATGGAAACAGAAATTAATACCTAAATAAAAGCCTCCAGGCAGGAACGGCGTGCCCGCTTACATATAGCTAGAGCTGTAACTCAGTCACAAATGATAAACTACTGAATAATACTACTCGTACTATTGGATTAGCAATATGCTTCAAACTTCTTTACTCTCGGATTGTGATTCAAACTGTATTAAGCAATCTGGGTGCAGATTAGCAGATATTGTTAAAAAAATCTAGAGCTAACTGTAAAACTTAAGAACGGCATTCCAATCCAGTGAACATTTTTTTTTACTTTAAACAGTCTGATTTTGTGATTTCTACGGCATTCAACTATCCAGCCTTTCCCAGTTATAATCTACCAAGATCAAATCCTCCAGATAAGGAAATATCTTTGTCGGCTTATTCTTTCGCTTTAAACCAGACATTCAACGATCATCGATCAAATAACTTCTTATTACATTCGCTTCGAGTTTCATCCGTTTGTCAGCCGAAGTCGGGGGAATAACTTCCAGAAATATGCTACACACACATTTGTTCAACAGAATGAGTAGGTACAAAAGTTTTATTTCAATTTGGCTTCTACGTGTGGCATATTAAACCTCATGAAATGAACAGAATATAGATAGCTGACAGAAGTCATGTATGTTGATATGTTCCTAACGTTATAAAAAACCGGCCAAGTGTGTGTCAACCATGCGGAATGAAGGGTTCCATAGTTAGGAATGGTGGGATGAATCTATCACAAAAACAAACTTAATATTGTAGTTGAAAAACATGTTCTCTCATACATCGATATACGTCACGGTCAATTCTCCAACTGCTAATTTAAGTTGGTCGACTATTACTCGTTAAATTGTAAAGCCTACTTAGCTGTGATAGTTTTCCTTTTAATTTCATTATGTACTACTGCCACGATTTTTTTCACATCTCCATAAACAATGATTTAGCCGGCAAAGTGCTGATTTTTATTAGAGTCAAGTGTCCCCCACACTTGACTCTAATAAAAATTAGCACTTAAAGGTTAATATTACGCAAACGGATCCTTGAATCGAAAAATGGTATTCAAAGACCCGCAATATTTTGAACGGTCTATCCAACGATACCGAACACCATGGGACAGACGAGAAAAAAATATCAATCCCACATTACGTCCAAGAGACGCAGTAATATTTTTTTTTTTCTATATATTATTTACCCATGCCAAATTGCAGCTTTCTAGTACTAAGCGTCTCTGAGTTACAGCGGAGACAGACAGACAGATAGACAGACATGCGGACATGGCAAAACTATAAGGGTTCCTTGTTTACTACGGATCCCTAAAAAGGTGAGAACGTTTGAAAAATAGAATAATTGCCTTCAAGCACAGAAATGTACATATAAGTACACAGGTTCTCTACAGGGTTCTTATTATATTTTCTTTAGTCCATAAATTTGTAATACAACGTATATTTGTACCGGGTTTCTTAAGTATTTTTACTTAAGAAACCCGGTACAAATATACGTTGTATTACAAATTTATGGACTAAACTTAAACCTTAACTGTTATTCAGGCCAGGACTTCGACATGTCTCCGGAACGCTTCACGCTGGAGAACATGTTTGCTATGGAGCTGCACAAGTATCAAGAAGTTGCTGAGACGATTGTTAGCTACAAAAGTTATGCAATATAATATTTAAACAAATAATTTTCTGACAGCTGCGCGCACAGATTAATTTAGGCGACGGCGCGTACGTCGCACTATGGGACCAACCGGTATTTTCCATCTCAAAAATCGATAACTCTGTTGTTTTGTGATTTATCTCCTTGATTTTTTTTCACGTATTTGTGAATATCTAGGCAATAAAAGAAATCAAACATCATCATTCTAAAAAAAAATATTTTTTCCGAAAAAAAATGACAAAGATAAAGTTATACGAAATTTCATACAAAAAATCATACAGTTATATTAAAATAGCAATAAAAGTTACACTTATGCTTAAAATAAGTTTAAAACTAAATTATTATTATTAAACAAACAGTTACATGACAAAAAAAAATTATTACTTAAACTTATCCTACTCATCACTTTCTATTTCCAACAATTCTTTAGCTTCGTCAAATAATTCTTTGGATATTAGAAAACTTGGTTTATTTAAGCTAGATATATAAGGATCAGATGTATATAACAAAATATGCAGAACGTCTTCGTTTGTTGCTGATCTGGAATACTTCCTAGCGTGATGTAACCTATATTTCTTATAATCTTTATTTCGAGCTTCCTGGGCATCTTCGGATAATTGTCCTATAGGCAAAACTGCATAATGCTCTATTATTTTAGCACCATGTATAAGTACTTTATGGACCGAAGATGGCATGTAGTACCAGTTATATTTGCTTACATATAATTTCGCGGTTACCAATGTATACTGACCAAATTTTTCTGCGTTTATAGGAAATCCCGATGACATAGTTTGAAGAATTACATATAGTCTCTTGATTAATTCTTCATCAATTCCGGTTATCTCTGCAGAACATTGGTAATTTTGGAAAAATCTCCTTGCCGTATTACCGTCATTGCTATTACCGGAACCTTGACGTGGTTTATCAATATGCAAGCCAAGCACTTCTCGGAAACGTTTTTGGACAAAATTTTTCTTGTCTTCTTTAAGTTGCTTGTTTTCTGGAGTTGTTGCAGAAAACAAGCAACTTACAACAACTTCTCAAAACCTAAATTGTAAGAAATATGGAGGATCATTTCCATAAATCTTATCCATGCGTGTAGCGTCGACAATCCGTATTTAAACGCATTTTCATTTTCAACTCTCGTTGTAACTTTTAAAAGATCATTCATTTGTCTGGGAGTTGCTCCACAAACAGTGCAGGTAGCACTGGATGATGTGTTTGTCAACACTTGAGCAACTTTCCCATCAATCATTGTCATAAACAGTTGATGTTTAACTTCGATGACTTTGTCTTCTATTGACACAAGAGTTGGAATCAATTGATTAATTTTGGCTTCAATTTCACTGACAACCGCTGTAGTTTTTTCGGGAGTTTCTTTTGCAAATTCTAATGAAATTGGTCTGCAATATCTAACAGATGAGCAAATAGGGTTTTTCCATATGACCGTAGAAGTTTCTTCGTCTACTAGTCGCAGTGGTACAAGGGACACTATAAACAAATTAGCGTCCGATATTTGTTCGTTTTCTTCCGGTAGAGTTTGTTTATACTCACTTTGCCCGGAGGATCCATCACATCCCCATTTAGTGAAAAGCTTGAGACGATTGTAAGTCGATCCTGACTTTATCCTTATAATACGGCAGACTGTATGGTCTAAGAGATCTTGCCGGTTGATTTTTGCGCTTATATTTGTCACCGTAATGCTGGATGCAGGCGGATAGCAAGCCTTTTTTGCTTCACTTAGTGTTTGATACGAAGGCAATACAGAACTTAAATTCTTATCAACGAGCCTTTTTCTTAGGTACGCATATTGTGCTTTGGTTAAATCAGTTTCAATGCATATACTCAATGCTTCCTCTTTTGTAAAGGAAAGTGCGTTATCTGGATTGAGTATGTTTTGTAGAATAACTTTTTTCTCTTCTTTTTCCTTATTTCTGATAATAGTCACAATCGACGCTTCGTCATTTTCCCCCATGGATCTTAAACCTTGCACATAAGCGTTACGGACATGTCCCATTCCATACTCCTGGACCAGCTCCATATTTTTTCGTTTCTTTGTGTTTTCCGAGCACTCGTCATATTGTTTTGTTGGTCTTCCACGTTCACCAGAAGTATTCAAACCAGAATTTACAGTGGTTGAGGTACTGCAAGAATTCAATGATACTTTAAACTCACCATTTAACCAATTTGAGTATAGGCTCTCGAACCGGTCCGGCTTTCTTTGAGCTTTGGTCCATTTCTGGTTGCAACTCGATGTTAGATTTTTTTGAATACTCTCTATTACAGTATTAACGTCAGTTTCCGATAGTTGAAAATTTTCCAATAAATATTTTTTGAGGTCTGAAGTACTTTTCCCTTTTATTATTTGATCACAAAGATCGCGTCGAACACAAACGAATTCACTCATTGTTAGATAATAATGTTTTTTATGCGTTAATTGTTATTGAAAAGAAGTATCTGAACACTTTGATGAATCGTATGCTGAACATACACGGGTATTTAAAGGACTAATATTTTAGTGCCTTGTGCAAAAACCATGGGACAATTGATTATAACAGTTCTCATCGAAATAGTGTAATCAGTACTGATTGTAATTATTTACCACAACAGATAAATAGAACTTCCGCAGCAATATAGTTTATCATACTTGTGGTTAAGGTGACCACCCCAAACAAAATTGCCATGGGAAGATTCTTTCAAATATAATAGCAGTTTTTTAATTTGCAAATGTATGTTTTTATCATAGAAATAGAAAAAAACAATATAGACATCAAAGGATAATAACTAAATATAATATTTCATAATAAAAAAGAAGAACCGTAATTTTCGAGGATTTTTCCCCGATTGACATTATTGCTTCAAAATCACCTCTGGCGCAAAAAACGCGCAAGTTTTTTTTAAATCCTCATATTACTGAGTAGATAAGGTCTCTAATAGAGTAATTAACTTGACACCGGCTGCTTTCGGCAATAACGAAAACTCCAATTGAAATTAACAAAAACTAAATTTTCTTTACTTCACTAAAAAAATATTAAAAAATTAAATAAAAATATTTTTTTTACAAAAACTGAACGTGGTTGCAAAGTGTATATTCTAAGCTATCTAATGATGTATATCTAATGATGTATAACACTAATATGTTTCCTTGGAAAACTTCCGAATAATTATGTGTTGAACTCCCTTAACGGTAATTTAATTGGCATGAAAATATTTATGCCCAATGTTTGAGGTTCATTTTATAAACGTAAAACTTTATATTTTTTTATATTTTGTAATTTATTCGTAAGTTCCATCTTTTGAGAGTATAAAACCATAAAACAATCTATGGATTTACGACTTTCGACAAAACCATTTTTGAGATGGAAAATACTGTTTGGTCCCATAGTGCGTCGTTCTCGTCGGTACGGAATGTTGCCATTTTAAATATTTGTATTTATGTTATTCTTTCTTTTAAATATTTGTATTTTATGATATTCATATTACAATCTCACTGTGTGCTGCACCGGTCGACGTCTTAACGTCACCGGCTATCGCTGAAACCCAGCGCTGGGCCTCTGTCTCGCATAGGGTCGCAGCATTATGCTGAGCGTTGGCCGTTTTGCGTGGACGTGACGCATATTCTCCCCAAAATTGTTTCTTTTTTGTATTTGTGTTCCTTCTTTGCGTCATGTTTACCACAAATAAACGTATTTTCTTTCTTTCTTTCTATATACTTATATATTTTTTAATACAACATCAAATTGACATTGTATGGCATAGAACTTTAAGTGCCATAGGCCCGGTGGCTTATGGCACTAAAATGTACATACATATATACCACCGTTTTAACTTTTGTTTAATGTTGCGGCTAATGATTTAACTGCAGTAGGTGTATGGACTTTTCCACTACCTCCTGATAAGATGGCAGGTCATTTCATAAAAAGCTGTCACGTATTGTTTTTTTTTTGTGTTCTTCTAAATATTTTATAAAGGGTTTTTAGTTCTATTCTTTTCTCTAAAAGACAAAGAAATCATGATAAACTACTTAGCATTAACATTCACTTTAAAAAAGAGGATTATTTTTTTTGTAAAGAACCTTATTACATTCAAATTCAAATTCATTTATTGTTTGTCACAGGTGAAATATCAGTCCTTATGGTTATTATAATAAAGGCTCGCTGCAACATACCTATAAGGTGTACAATATTTCATGCTTGTTCAATAATTGTTATTAACATTAAAATCATTATTCGTCCTTAGTCAACGTACATCATTCATCATGCATTAATATAAGTTGTTTATTCACATAGTCAGATTTAAATTATTCAGTCATGTCATACAATTTAAATTACTCGTTACCTAATGATGCAGTCACCAGTATTTTTGTCATTAAAAAAGTCATTGATTGAATAGTAGGCTTTACTTATCAAGAATTCCTTTAGTTTCTTTTTGAAACTATCAAAGGTTACATTGTTTTTTAAATAATTTGGAAGTTTGTTATAAATTTTTACACCTATACCAAAAATACTCGTTTTAAACTTAACTGTCCTACATCTAATTCCGCTTAATTCATTTTTATACCGTGCAATACAATGTGCGTACAATGTGTCATAATTATTAATGTCGCGTTTTATCATTACTGCTGCTTCATAAATGTATAATGAAGGTATAGTCAAAATGTGTAATCTTTTAAACTCTGTTCTACACGAATCAGTCTGTTTAAGCCCACATATACTTCTAACACACTTTTTTTGGGCCTTAAAAGCATACTCTCTGTTAGTTGAGTTACCCCAGAAAAAAATACCATATTTTATTGTAGAACCCACGTATGCATGGTAAGCGCTTAGTAATGCTCTTTCGTTAACAACTTTTCTTAGCATGTAAAGGGCATATGAAAACTGATTTAACTTTTTGCAAACATGATCAATCTGCATTTTCCAATTTAGTCCTGAGTCAATATGAATACCAGGAAACTTAGTGTTGTTCACTTCTTTTAATTGTTTGCCTTTATAATGTATATGTACTTTTATTTTTTTTGAATTTTTTTGTGAAAACCATATAATTAGTTTTTTCAAGGTTTATTTTTAAGTTGTTTACATTTAACCATTGTATAATATCTTTAAGTGATTCGTTAATGTTAGTTTCATAGTTCTCTTTATCTTGGTGCGTAAAAATAGCTGTCCTATCATCTGCAAATAGTACCATTTCCTGTTTTATAATTTTCGGTAGATCGTTTATGTAGATGATAAACAAAAGAGGTCCAAGAATACTTCCTTGGGGCACTCCATAGAGAATAGTTCTAGGGTCTGATATATATGATTGTTCCAATTTTGTATCATTTGTTATTTTTGTTATTTGTGTTACTTGAAATCTGTTTGATAAATACGATTTTATAAGATTTAGAGCATTTCCTCGTACTCCATACTTTTCTAATTTTCCCAAGAGTATTCGATGATCCACGTGATCAAAAGCCTTTGACATGTCCATAAAAATTGCAGTTATATGTTGCTTGTTATCCAATCCTGTCATTACATTCCTTAAAAAGTTAAAAAGAGAAAAGATTATTTAGTTATTCTAGAAACTCAAACTCAATGCATTTATTTCAATTAAACCATTTACAGGCACTTTTGAACTGTCAAGGGGTCGGTCAGTTAGAAATATGAAGCTAGTTGCCCATTCCAAAGCGTAGTAGGTACCCATGAAGAAGAACGGGCCAGAAACTCCACCCTATTTTAAATTATATTGATACATAAAGATTAGTATAAATAATGTTGAATTTATAACTAAATGTGAGGATGACGTAAAAAAAACGCGCCCATAGTAGCAAAATAAACAAAAAAAAAAAACAATTTCAAAATAAAATAATTACAAATAAGCCGAGGAAGCTAAGAGGTGACCAGTCCCAACTGACGGCGCCCGTTCACGAGCATGACGCATTGATCAGCACCATTCAGCTCAACCATTTTGAAGGGAGCTAAATGATCCAACACACGCGCCACCATCAGCGAGACATCTGAGTGAGCATGACATACTGACTGGCTGACTAGACCTTCTGTAGTTGCTAGTTATAGGACAACGGCGTACGCTCAGCAATAGACCTTGATAATGTACCTATGGTAGTAAAAGATGATTGAATACCTATCGATAAAAGATTATTGAATAAGAAACATTTGAAACTCAAAGATGTCTTCTGTATCGTGAGTTAATTTTGAAAAGGTTTACGACGCTAAGCTCACAGACAAAGCATACCCAGAGACAATAATTATGCTGCGAACTATACAAATGTTTTCCCCGTGCATAAATCTAACTCATAACTCGTAGCGCAGGAACCCATCGGTTAATCACTGCGCCAATCGAGTTACCAGAACAAACTCCCACAGTCAATAGAGATGGTCTACCACTTCTGTCGACATTAGAGATAAAAGGAAATAGTGTCAATAGATGCATGGTGTATCGTCGGGGTTGTGGCTATATAAAAACAGCCGCACGGGTCAATCGATCACGTTAAGCTAAGCTTGCCGCGGTTGGTCCGTGGATGGGTGACCATTTTTACAAACCAAGACCCCTCCGTGCCTCGGAAAGCACATTAAGCCTTTGGTCCCGGCTGTCATCCATAGATCTTTGACAGTCGTTGCGGGTAGTCAGACGTCCGAAAGTCTGACAACCAGTCTTACCAAGGGGTATCGTGTTACCTAGTAACTGGGTTGTGGAGGTCTCTCCATGTAAAATACTGGTATTAGATATAATATGGCAATAGATGCATATAACAGCGTTCTCTTATCTAATTCAACATAATACAATCAGCAATCAGTGGGCTGATTACCTAAAGCTTTTCCTCTCATGACCTAATAAATAAATAAAAATATTTTATTGTCAGGCATCAAAGCCAAGAGTGTTAGTATTACATCTTACTTAAAAACTAACTGAGTAACATACAGGAACACTAAAAAGAAAAAGGATTCCAATCCCAGGAACGTTTAACAAGCCAACATGTAGCTTGATAAACCTCCCCATTGTAGGCCCATCCAGCCTCTCTGCAAACACCTTCAGATTGCTGTTGCTGCTTCCCCTCACTCGTGATATTACTGAGGCAACTTTCTTAGGCACTATCGTAAAGTGATCGTCAGTGTGCGCATCAGCGAACACACCTGACACACTACAGTAAGGTGGAAGCCTCAACAGCGCCCTGAAGGCATTGTTGTATTGAACGCGCTGGGCATTGTCTGCTTTTAGGGTATTGCTATCCCAAAGGCCGCTGGTGTAAAATGTTTGTCAGTAGGTCTTAAAAAGAGTTAGTTTCACGGGAACTGAACAACCATGAAACCTTCTGCATATCATATTTTTTTAAAGAATTCTTATTTCAATACACACTCGACAATCCCAAAAATTTTAATGTTATCCAAAAATTTATAATAGACTAGTGTCTATTATTATTACTGTATATTTTTATTTTAAAATTCGTATTTAATAATTATTTAATCGTATTGTAATATATTTTAATGATCAATTATTTTTTAATTTATATGTATCTCTGGGCAATGCTAATCTAGTGGCACTTTTTGCCTTATCTTAATTTTGCTAACATGTGGACAATGTAGTGGGCTGAAATATTGTTGTTAAAATATTGTTGAAAATGTTGTTGAAATATTGTCATTTGTAAACATTTCATATTTTAGCTGTGTATTGTCCCATAATAAATAAAATAAAATAAAATATTTCCCTTCACAGCGAGTGCCCTGCGCTCCCTTTCCATATCCAAGTCCAATCCTTATTCAGATTACATGGGATCTTGAAACAAACAACACGCAGAAAAACTACCTAACCTACAAGCACAAAGTAACCCACTTATACTAACATTCCTTCACTCTCAATACGTAACAATATTCTCCCTTTTCTACGAAAATTTACGAAACAGGAACTAACGAACCGTATCAGATGCCATTCTAAAGATATCGTCTATCACGCTTACTGAAATGTACAGTCAACCAAAGAAATAAACTGTATAGGCTCCTATTTTGCAACTACCTAAAATATTGTGGATGTGCTGTTTAGCCAAGTCTTTTACATCAATAAAATAAATGACTGCTTTGAACTGCACGCCAGCTACAAATTTGCAATGTGAATGCAGTTTTCGTACAGTTAACATAACTGCATCTAAATCGCCAATCAATTGCATAGCCTGCTTGCAGTCGGCGTGTAGTTGACGTGTTGTTCTAATGACAGTTGATTGATAGTTTTGATGCAGTTATGTCAACTGCACAAAAACCACAATATTGCTAATCTACAATATTATAAGCTGGCGTGCGATTTCGTTTTAAATTGTCATTAGAACAACACGTGAACTACATGCCAACTGCAAGTAGGCTGTGCAATTGATTGGCGATTTAGATGCAGTTATGTTAACTGCACAAAAACTACAACATTGCAGCTGGCGTGCGATTTCAATGCAGCATATTTATTCATACCCTAAAAAAATATTGTCTGGGCATTTGAAAAGACAAATATTTTTGTATGTAAACAAAAATCTTTGTTCGACTGTGCTAGAAAATAAAAAAGTTGAAAGTTATTTTGGAACAACAACAAACTTACTTATTTACAATAGAAACGATGATAGCTACAAAACTTAAAGACATTAGCTGTGACATGGGTACAGTTTAGCTAACTTCGGTATTAAAACAAAAAATCGTAAACATGCAAAAATAAAAGACAGTAGGTAGTGTGAGTGAGGATGTGTGTGAGTGAGGATGTATGTGAGTGAGGGTGTTTATGACTGGGGGTGTGTGTAAGTGAAGGAGTGTGTGAGTGAGGGTGTGTATGACTGAAGATGTGAGTGCTTGGACTAGTTAAATTTTAAGTTTCCACAATGTTTTCAGATCCAGGGTTTTCCATACATGTCTAGAGTATTTACATAAGGTGCTAAGCTCGCAATATTATTTCTGATGGTCTCTGGGTAATATTTGTCGGGGCGCATTGAGACGTGTGTAGTACTTAGTGTTATTACGTTTTATTTTTGTCGTTGGGTATGTCGTAAAAAGTGGCACAAGGTCTCACAGGTCGATAGAGCTTCAGAAATAAATAGAACTTTTTGACCAGGTGGCTTGATTATCATTGCTGCTTGAATCGGCTTATGGCTTATGTGTGGCTTGTGTGTGTTTGATTCTTGGACGAAACAAATATTGGTTGTAGGTGGGTTCGAGGGGCACTTAACGCCCGCAGGCGTACAACACCCTGCCGAGGTCGCGTGGAAGTTCAAAAGTGTTACCGAGGCCCCTAGTAACACAGGCAACGGATGGAATACGGGTGGGTTTTTGTCAGTAAGAGTCTGACATACACTCCCGCTCTGCCCAAAGTGGGAGAAGTTATTTGATAATTTCCCACACAAAAAAAAAGAAAAAAAAAGCCGTACAACAAAATGCAAGTTTATTGTGTCTCGTTCAGTGTCCTTCAACCGATTAATATGATCCAAGTCGTGTGACATCGAGCACATGACTCATGAGTCTCATTATCAGTAACTTATTTCTGAACATATTCCTAAAAAACAAGACATAAGGGCCTACAAGAACAATTAAATGCTTACTCTGAAAGATGAAACAGCGTGAATGGTTAGATACTTTTGAGTACTTTATTTACTTATCAATTCGTGGAAATATTAAAAACTCCAAACAACCTTTTCTCAGGAACGGATTTTCAGAAACTTTTCAGGAAAATGAATACGTAAGAAAGTTTATTAAAGTATTTTAATAAGGATGATTATAATTTCCTGGTAACTATTTAAAGCCACCGTGTGCGTTTAAGTTTTTAATTTTCCATTATGAAAAGTACTTATTCTGTAACGTAATTAAAACATCGTCCTGTCTCTGTCCTCTTCAAATTATTGATTGAAACAGAACGATGTTTTAAATATATTTAGCGCTAATAGTATTTAGTTATGCAAGCGGGCCTGAGTATCTTTTTCCTGATACCAATTAATGCTAATTGGCATCCAAGTTGATGACTTGATTTAAGTTGTTGCATTCTTTATACGTTATTAAACTTAAAAATAATCAGCCCATAATGTATATCTATAAGGCCTCGTCTATGTGAAAGGGAGTGGGCCGTACCGATGCCCAGTGCAGGTTTGAGGACTTCACTGTCTTCGAACTCTTGGTTTGAAGACATGCCGGTTTCCTGACGATGTTCTCCTCTACCATTTTCGAGCACACTTTCAGAAACAGATGTATCTCTGCTGATCTATTCTGTAAAAAATCACCGTAAAGACTTGGGTGAAGTGAGCTGTCAATAATGTCATTTCCTAGCATAAGGAGACATAAGGAATGAGAACTCAGGTCAATCACACTTCACCTAGGGCTTGTCCACGTCACCACGTCACGACGTCGTCAACGTGAACGGTGCGGTGTCGCGGCGCGGTGCATCGACGTGACGTGCTAATGCACGGTACGGCAAAGTCGCCGCGGAACGACGCGTCGGACGTCCTCGCAAGCGGTTCGTGGTGATGCGGTGGCTCAGTTGAAAAATATGGGTGCACCCAGTATTTTCTTTTCATATTTTTTTTTTCAAGCGACTTCTTAATAATCGCAGGAGCAGAATACGTCTCGTGCTGTCCATATCTAAAAGAGACTGCTATATCACAGGTTCGTGAATAAAATTGTACCGGAATTTTACAAGGCATGACCACGTGTACCGTTGCGGCCTCGTGACGTGCATTTTTACGACACGCTAACGTAAATTAGCACGTCACGTCAACGTGTCGCGCCACGACACCGCACCGTTCCACGTTGACGATGTCGTGACGTGGTGATGTGGACAAGCCCTAAGTTACCACGGTGAGATTTTTACAGAATCGACCGGCTGGTTCTTGCTTTATTAAACAGCACCTGTCGTGAATATGCTATAATGTCATATTTTGACAAATAAATGTCGCATTGTCAGTTTTATTTAAGTTACGCCAAAATCCAGGATTATATTTGATGGCCTTTAGTAAAAAAGTATTGTGCTGGCAGTTCGTAGCAAATAGTAATTAGCTAGACTCGGAAGCCATAAGTACTTTAGTCCATTTTTTTTGCATGCAAAAATTTTACAGGAGACTGTTTAATTCGATTGGTATGAAAAAAATGTACTACGGTTATGGTTTTTATTATTTATTTTTATTCAATTATGAACTAGTTACATATCAGAATATGGCTATTCAGGCTTTATTTATTATTTACTGAAATATCTGACTTAAGTTTCTTTGAACATCAAGAAATTGAGACTTAGGTGTTTATTAACATACTATAATTACTTGGTTTATTTATTTTATTTAATGATTTTAATACAAATTATGAATAAAGGCTCCTACATACTGGCGCGACTTGTCGCGCGACGCGACGCGACACAAAGACACCGCGTGTAGCGCTACAAGCGGTGCCTTTGTGTCGTGACGCGTCGCGCGACAAGTCGCGCCAGTATGTAGGAGCCTTTACTAAGATTATTAATTAAAATTTTATAATATAATGCATGCATTAAAGTCGAAAACTAACAGTCACTCTCTTCTGAATCTTGTATATCTGGATCAACATCCTGGGTATCGTCAGTGGTTACTAAATTCTGGTAAAAATTATGGAAACATTCCGGTATTAAAGACAAAAGTGATATTATATCACGTTTTTTGTCGACACTTATTGGTACTGGCTTGTCAGTAATCTGCATCAACCTAAATTCCTTATCTCGTCGCGTGTTCCGTTTGAAATGAATACTTTTAAATGATTCGTCTCTAGAAAGAGTGGTTTTGTATTTTATGACGCCGTACTCAGAGTCATAACTCAGCCACTTCACATCATGCCACTTGAAAATATTTCCATCATCGTCTTTTTTTCGGGCTACTAATGGACCCTACAATAAGCTAGCGAAATCAAAGAAATCATTTTGTCGCATTTCTCTCACGGTAATTTTTTTGCTACTCGATCTTACTAACTGCATCCAGTCGTGTGGGGGTGATAAAATTGTATGTCAGTTTTTTTCTTTTTTTTTCAATGATTGCGTGGTCTAAGTCAACTTCCATGTGTGTATGCCCAGGTATCATAAACTTGTGGTGTATTAACTTCATTGAAGGTTTTGACTGTACAACAAGTACGTGAACATTGCAGCTACGTGTGTGTTCTTGTTTTGTCCTCCACAAGTATCAGAGTATAAAATCACTTCTGAGATTTCTTCCGGTAGTTCTCGTAAATAAGAAAATAAACCAGAGGCAATTTGATTAGCACCGCGACCCGAAATACCCTCATGCCACACGTGGTGCGTTGACATTCCAGTTGCGTTGTCATGAATTGTAAGGTTGAAGGTCCAAAAATGTCTTTTATAAAAGGCTACAGATGATTGTAATGCTGGAGTTGGCAAGCATTGCTGTAGGTCAAAAGTCAGGCATTTGATTCCGGTATTTGTAATTGCGATATTTTTATCACACTGCTTCTCTTTGTACGCCATATCAGCGGCTAGCAGATGAGAGTCACGTTCTTTTTCAAGGGCTAATTTTGTGATCTCGTCCGTAGCAATATTTAATTTCATTTTAAACAGGTCGCATGTGTGACAAGTGTCCACTTTTGGTTTTTTGAACCTCAAGTTTAATTTATGTAATTCTTTGCGGTATATCTTATCACTTACAGGATTTTCATGTGATTCTGAATATAGAGAATACATTTTCGATATAGTCAAATGCGATGGTAAATATTTGCGGGTGCTTTTACGTCTAGTGTAATGACTTTCATATAGTGGAAACGAATTGATATGATTAATCACCTCTTGATTTTTTTGTTCGGAATGTTTGTTTGCTGGTGTATTCTTTTCACGTTTGTCTGTTGGTATAATTCCACTCGAGGTGCCACGTTTCTTCAAACCGAGTAGTTTCACAAAATTATCACTTATTGATAGGGTTTTTAAAAAGCAACCTTGACACATGGATATTTTTTCACTATTGACGTTTAAAGTGATACGTATAAGTCCACTGTCTATTTTTTTGTAAACTAGGATCTTCGACTCGACGACGCTCGATTTTTTCTCTCGAATGGTAATTAAAGATGAAATGAACGCTGCTCTTAAATCATAAGACCCAAGATTCCAAACCTCTTTGTAAATTATAGCTCGTTGCTCATCACTTATTTTTTGACGACACTTATTTCGACAATTAGGCAGTTCCTTCATCTGACGTTTGCCGATAACTTTTCCAGAAGCTGTCACATAGGATTGGCCTAAATTTCTTTTTATTTTGTTATCTTTCTTCCTTCTTCTACAGAGTACAGGTTTGTTTTGTTGTTGTAATGACGTATCTTCAATACCTTCAGGTATTTCATTTTGTGGCGCTATCATTCTGTACATCTACTGAAGCATCATAAACAGTAGATTCCATCTCATCTTCATGTTGTGTAAGCAAACTAGGACTATCTGGAGAATAGGTAGGATCAGCACATAATCGTCACTAGAATAGTCAATAGCAGCTTCATCAGGAGTAATTTGTTTTTGAGTTCCAGATGTATTCATTCATCCATTCACTAATCCGCAACCAAGTGGTTGCGGATTAGTGAATGGGTCTTCATCGCCTGTAAAAAAAGTGAAATGTATTTTTTTTGTTGTTACGGGTTGTAATTGTGTCCACAAAAACTATACATTTGTTTTGCATATTGCATAAAAATGAAAGGAAAATATTCAAAACTTACCTTTATTCTCATTATTTAAGGCGAGATTTACTAACTTTCTGGCTCTTGAATCCATTATAAATACTGTTAATGCACAACACCACTACGACCGTCACACCAAAACACTAATGAGGGAATACGTATTTAATTTTACGTCACCCACAACGTTCGTCAACTTTTATCAAGCACTTAAAAAAAAACTAGTAAAGTGAGGGTAGATACTTGAAAATAATTTATCGACAGCAAAAACGGATCACTGTTACCAAGTTACTTAAGTCAGTCGGTATAAGAGATGAAGATGTATAAGAGATTGAAATGCCGGGAAAAAAAACTTAAGTCAACTTAAGTGGTTTGTGTCGCCGCTGGATGTGTTGATACGACTTAAGTTTTATGGTACAGTCGACTATTACGACTGAATGGAGTGACGGTGACTTACGTGTTTTTTCCAGTCAACGGATAATACAAAAACACGGATGCTGTGACTTTTTATAATTTTGAGCTAAAATTGACTTAAGTGCTTTTGGCTGCCGATTATTTGATGGCCTTTAGTAATAAAGTATTGTGCTGGCAGTTCGTAGCAAATAGTAATTAGCATGATAATTTATGGAATTAAAGTTTGCCATACCGTCTTATTAAGGCAAGGGTCTTCATAGGTAACTTTGAATGTTTATTAATAAGGATATTGTGGAAACCTTGTAGCTACGCCAAGTAAAATAACGACTCTTATACTCGTATGTTAGGTTTGAACTCGAAATCCCGAATGTACGCTGTATACAGGATGGTTCATTGACATGGGTTGGTATGGATAAATCTAAGACTATTACTTAGAGGTACAGATGTTTTGTTCTAGAAAACCCCGTCGTCGATTTTAGAATTATGAAATACTACATTTACGACTTAAAAAAAAACTACTCAGTTCTATTTAGCTAAAAGTAGCAACGCCATCGAGGGTAATGACTAGATTTAACCAAATAGTTCCAACTCTACATACTTACGTCTAACAAAATGGGATTGAAAGGAAATTGGACAAACACAGCACACTTTAACCGACAAGACAATAAAACAATATTTATGGAAGCGTGCAACGTACTTATATCCGTTCAGTTCCCGTTCAGAATTCGATGTGATGTGGTCTGACCCTTACTGGCTTCCGGAAGGGCACTTCACACTTTTTGGGTAAAATTACGTCGTGTCGAAGATTTTGAAATCAATATTTTGTAGACTCTTAAACTGAAAGACAACTGCTTGTTTTGTAAGACTGTCGTGCAAGTATGGCCCAGTATGAAAGGCAGTCGCTCCATGTAAAATACTGGTATTAATAATAATAAAAATAATATAATAAGATTTATTGTTGAACTAGGACTAGATTACATGGCAAGGTAATGTATAAAGCGCAAGCATAAAGTTTCTTAATCTAGTTAGTGGGTGCCGTACCTACTGTTCTCCTAGATAGGTTACAAAATAACCTGTGTTTAGGAGAAACAGTTGCGATCCCCGTCATAAATGGTTGACTTATAACTGCACGTGTTAAATATTCATGAATATAGTAATCATTACAGCAATCTAGGTCACTAAACAAAACAAATAAAATCTTTACATCTAGAAAGTTGCAGTTTTCGAAAAATCTTTATAAAAAAGAAATGTTCAGTATGTTGGTATGGTGAGTATTTTGTTAGTGTAGTGAGTGTTTCGTTAATTACATTCAGCTGCAACTTTAGTTAGGCTGGATGCCGATCCCAGCATAGTTGGAAAAAGACTAGGCAGATGAGATTATGATGACGTGTTATTAACGGATAGGTAGTCCTTTAGTCATTCAATCGCCGATATCAAATAACCAACCCAAGCGCATGCAATTTTGTCTGCCGGGGTCGCGTGGCCGTCCAAAATGGTTACCGAGGCCCCTGGCAACACAGGCAAATGAAGGAACATGGGTGGGTTTTAGTCAGTAAGAGTCTGACACACCCTGCCGCTCCGCCCAGAGCGGGAAAAGTTATTTGATAATTTCCCACCCAAAAAAAAAAAAGCGCATGCAATTTTGAAAAAATCTCTAAAAATCATTAAAGTAATCAAATAAAAAAAAACAGACTAGAGAGATACCTTCATGGCATAGGTTTACGCTTTGTTTCTATGGGTGTAGGCAGAAACGTCACGTACAGACTTACTGCGATAACATAATTTAAATTACTATCTACCTACGCATTACACACTGTATTTCAAATCCAGCTTATTCCATAGCACAGCTAAAAGTCCAACATTCTGACAGATAAAATGTACCAGATCATTTATCATTTAAAATTACTTTCGAAACGGCATTTTTATGAGCCATCACGACGGTTTCCGATACACGATTCTATTGGCTTTTGGCACCAAATCGTCCCGGTAATATTTTGAGATATCGCTTTGTAAGTAATAATAATAACGCCTGGCCAACTTCAACTCCAAGCGTTCGAAATAAAAGTTGTTGCTAAATATTATTTGTTAGGCGTTGTGCAAATTGTGCAGTGATGATTAAAATAGGCGATGATAATATATTACATTTTCTGCTGTCTGACTGCTTATACGTTAACCATAGGTCACTTTAAGAATTAAAATGCCTAAATCGTCCACTTTACAGAACAGTAGGTGCAGTAAGGGAAATTAATTGTTAAGAAGTAAATTGACACCCGTCAATTTGCCGTGAATCTTCAGCAGCTTACCTGCTCATACTTAAATTATGATAGGTCACTTACTTCTTAATGATACTCGTACCTATGCCTAAAAAGGTCGCTTTACCTCAAGACCAGCAGGTGCAGTGAGGGAAATTAATTGTCAAGTAAATTGACACCCTTCGTCAATTTTCCTTGTTATAGAAGAAGGACAAATTGTGATTCGACAGACTTTTTAATTTAGTAGTCAATTTATTTAGTTATTAATATTCCTATCTTTGAGTGAGCAGTAGTGTCAGGGCCGGATTTGGGCAGGGCAACAGGGCACTGGCCCCGGACCTCCACAAAGACCTCCACAATTTGATTTTTTTAAATAAGAAAAAAAATACATCGTTTGTGTCCATCAAAGAAAAATAAGTTCACAATCTTCAGAAGGTACCTTTTTTTAATTGTTTTTTTTTTCATCTTTTCCACAAATTTTTCGGGGCCTCCACTTATTGGTTGCCCTCTAAATCCGGCCCTGCCCAGTATAAGCAGTGGTGGCCCAGTGGTGGCCACGTCTTACGAGTTGTAGATCGTAGATTTGAACCCAGACAGGCGCTTTATAGGAACGACAATTTCAACCACATAGCTATGTTATCACTTGGACTAGTGGCGTGGCGATCTACCTCGTTGTACGTTTGACTTAGTAGGTGGTCGGGTTCTAATCTCACTAGACGAAATTGTTTTTGAACGTTTGATATAATTCTCAAGATGAATTTCTCGGAGAATATAACGTTCCGACGTGCACGTACACTGTCGAAACCAAACAACGATGAAAGTAGCGACAATATATCACATACTTTGAACGAAACGTAGTAGTTTGCCTTATATTTCCGAAGACGAAGATGTTCATCAAATAAAAATATTAAAAGATGAGATTGCGACCCTAGCGTCTCAACTAAAGAGTGCGCATGAGGAAATTGAGCTGCTGTCGATTGAAAACAGTAATTTAAAAAAAGCAATGAAGATTATAAAAAGAAGAATGATATTTACAAAAATTTTGTCAACAGTCCTGGGAAAAATAAAAATAAAGCTAAAACCCATCAAAAATGTCCAAGAAAAAACAAAAATCAAAAGAAACGCAGACTATTGACTTTGCAGAAAAAGGCCACTATCTATCTTCGAATGTCAATAAAACTATAATAGATAATAACAGAGATAAATGTTTAACTAACTTAGATCAACCCCCCAAAGGAAATACTAGGCAAACAACAGAATATCGGTCCAGTAAACAGAAAATATGCCTTATAAGCAGTGAAACCTCTAACAGACTATATACAATGGCCGAATCAACCAGTTTAAAAAATTATGAAATCTGTCATTATCGGAAACCTAAATGTGGCCTACGTCAAACTCTAGACGGAATTGAGGGAAAAGTGAAAGGTTTGACTTATTCGGACTACTGGATTATTTATATTGGCGAAGAAGATTTTCGTGCAACCCATAATTACATAGAGCTTTTCATATTTCTCAGAGACAAATTGTTGAACCTAAATCACACTAACTTTATCATTTGCTTACCAACTTTTAAGTATATGAAGAATGCTAACGTAATGTTTAACAGTCGCATAGAAACTTTCAACAACCTTCTTTATTTAGATGTGAACTCATTTAATTACGCGCACATCCTAGATTCAAACCTTAACCTACCCTATGACCATGGTACGTACAACAGACACTATGGGTCCTTAAATAAATATGGTTTAAAGATTGTTGTATCAGATTTGCAAGACCAAATTCTTGTTCTAGACAACCTGAATATTTTGCACCAGGTTGTTGACTGCTCCTCAGGAAAGCAAAGCCTAAACGAAATGTCTAAAGAACCAAAACAGACAAACTCGCAGTTTTTTCTGTAACCACCTCAACATTCTTCACTTAGATCCATCTAACCAGTTTACAGTCTGCAAAAGAACAACCTCGCTAAACATCTTTTATCAAAATGTTCGCGGCATTAAGACCAAACTCAATTTGTGGAGAACTAATTTGTCGCTCATGGAACATGACCTGTTGGCAGCCACTGAGACATTCCTTGACTCTTCTGTTGAGGATTCTGAGCTAGTCCTCAGCGGATGGAGTGTCACACGCCAAGCCAGACGTGGCTGCGGCGGTGGTGTGCTATTAGCGTCTAAACAAGGTATCACACCTACCCGAGTACCTGAGTTTGAAACTTGTAATGGCGAAGATCTCTGGGTAAAATTTACCTACCGGAAGAGCAGTGTTTATGTGTGTGTAGTGTACATACCTCCTAGTGCGACTGACTCTGTATATTTTGATTGGTTTTGTAAAGTTGAAAGCTTTGTAAATGACCTTAAAGGAACCGTACTGATTATTGGAGATATCAATTTAAATAGTGCTTCCAAAAACGTACGTAATTATTATAGTTATTTCCTCTCCTTTTGTTCTATGTCTGACAGGAATAACGTTTATAATACGTTTGGCGGTAAATTAGATGTTGTCCTTGTAAGGGGCTCTAGTTGCGCAGTGCAAGTAAATAGTTCCGACACTGGGGGCATTGTTAATGTGGACTCCTACCATCCTCCTTTGGATATTGATCTTGGCATTTTATTTTCAAACACTTGTAACGAAAATGTTAAGCCTAGTAACTTTGACTCAGCCTCTGATTGGAATTTTACCAAGTCTAACTTTTCTCTTTTATATGAGATGATGTCTGAGAGAGGTGCAATCTGCGACTACTCAATTTTATGAAGTTTTGTATAATATTTTTGATCTTTGCGTACCTAAAAAAAACAGACAAGCTTCTAACAGTAAACGCTATCCTGTCTGGTTTTCACATGACATAATTAAAGATATCAATCGCAAAGTTAAACTCCACAAAGAATGGAAACGATCTAATAATCAGAATGTCTACACGGCATTTTCCACACTGCGGTTAGAACTCAAGAGACGCATCGAGTCAGCATACAATGCCTACATAGCAGCTTTTGAAAATGGCATTAAGAAAAACCCAAAAAAAATTGGAATCATATTAGTAGCCTTCGAACTAAGGGTGGCTTTGAGCCCACCGTGAACTATAAAGACTGTAGTTTTTCCGGTGGTGAAGCCGCAGATGCCTTTGCTAATTATTTTGCTAGTGTGTTTCTACCAAATAGTCCCATATTGGACTTCAATAATATATCTAGTACTCCCTGGTCATGCGATGGGCATATCAACATAAGCTATTTTTCCCTATCAGAAGTAGAGTCAGGAATAAATAAGTTAAAACCACTTAGTTCTGTGGGGCCAGATAAAGTCCCATCTTACATCTTAAAAGGATGCAAGGAGATTGTGGCTCCTGTACTTTCCTATATTTTTAACTTAGCTTTAAAAACCGGCACATACCCTTAACAGTGGAAGATATCGAAAGTCACTCCGATACCTAAAACAAGCAATAAGACCTTGGTTGAAGAGTATCTTCCTATCGCAGTACTATCATGCGCTGCAAAACTCTTTGAGTATATTGCTCACAAAGAAATATACGCACAGGTAAATACGAGGCTTTGTGAGGAGCAGCATGGCTTCCGACCGGGTCGATCAGTAGAGACTAACTTGCTATCCCTAGTTGACTATATATCCCATAACATGGATAAAGGTCAACAAGTAGATGTGATATATTTAGATTTTAAAAAGGCGTTCGATACAGTGGATAACGATATTTTATTAAATAAATTATACAGCATGGGTTTTACCCCAAAACTTCTGAATTTTTTTGCGAATTACCTTTCAAATAGGAAACAGTATGTTAGCCATGGATCCTTTATTTCGAAGTCATATCCTACGCGGTCTGGTGTAAGCCAGGGTTCAGTTTTAGGTCCCCTTCTCCTTCTCATCATGGTTAACGATCTCATTAAAGTTGTAAAATACGCCAAATGCCTCCTATATGCTGACGATTTAAAATTAGTTCAAGTAATTAATAAGGATGTAACTCCCGAACATCTTCAAAGTGATATCGACCGAATCCATGAGTGGAGTGTAGATAATAAAATGATGTTTAATGCCAGTAAATGTTATGTCATGACCTTTAGCCGCAAGTTACAACCAACACATGCCACCTATACCTTAGTAGGTGTTGAAATAAAGCGCGTGTCAACCATTCGAGATCTTGGCGTGACATTTGACTGCGGATTGACATTCCATAGACACATGTCTGCCCTAGCTTCAGAATCTTACGGGCGCCTAGGTTTTGTCCTACGCAATGCCTGTGATTTCAATAATCCTATTGTCATCAAATTGTTATTTAACAGTCTAGTTAGAAGTAAGTTAGAATTTGCTGCAGCCGTCTGGAATCCCCACGAATCCACATATGTATTAATGATTGAAAAGGTTCAGAAAGCGTTCCTGCGTTTTCTTTATAAAAAAATTACGGATATTATCCATTTATGTATCCTACTCATTTCCTGCTGGGAATGTTAGGATATAATTCCCTGTCAGTGCGTAGAGTCAGAGATCAGATTGTGATAGCCATAAAAAATTTGAGGAGTATGGTAGATTCCCCAGAGCTACACAATACTTTGTGTACACTTTTTGTGCCAGACAACTACCTCCGTCATAGGCCTACTCGACGACACCGACTGTTCGCTACATCCCATTGCCACACTGAGTCGCGCGCGCAATCCCCGTTATGTCGCATGCATGGTGCTATAAACTCCTTAATGGAGACAGTCCCGGAATGTGACATCTTTAATGACACAATCAGGATGATCATGTTAAATTGTCTCATATTTTGTGAAAGCTATGTCTGTTAGGTAAATAAGGTGTATGTTGTTATCATTTTATTCGATTTCATTTTATTGGCTAGTTTTATAGTTTATTGTTGAGTATGTTTGATCTCTTGTTTTTGAATTATGTTTTGTTTATGTAATATGTTTAGTTTTACTTATTAATTACTGTCATTGGCGCAAGCCGTTGTAATTAATTATAAATAAATAAATAAATAAATAAATTTACTTTGTGTAAATTATTTTCATCACAACTGCTCTCAAAACGGTGAAGAAAATCATCATGAGGAAACCGGCATGTCCTAGAACCAAAAATACGAAGACATGTGACATCTACCAACCCGCAATGCCCGCGTGGTGGATTACGGCCCGCTGCCTCTCACAGAGCGGAAACCTGTGACCCAGCAGTGGGAACATTATAGGCTGATTATGTATCCCTATCTTTATCTAAGGAAACATGTAACCCTAACTCACAACCGATGAAACTCTACATAATCACCCCAAGAACATCATCTGCCTAGCCTTTTCCCAACTACGTTGGGGTCGGCTTTCAGTCTAAGCGGATAAAGCTGAATATCAATATTTTACATGGAGCGACTGCCTATCTGACCTCTACAACCCATTAACTGGGTAACACGATACCCCTTGGTAAGACTGGTTGTCAGACTTTCGGGCTTCTGACGACCCGTAACAACTGTCAAAGATCTACAAATGACAGCCGGGACCAACGGCTTAACGTGCTTTCCGAGGCACGGAGGGGTCTTTGTATGTAAAGATGGTCACCCATCCACGTACCACCACGTAACTTAACCTGATGGATCGACCCGTGAGGCTGTTATTACATGGCCACAAGCCCCTCATAATCACCCCAAGATCAAGACTACCTAAATACCTACCCCATATTGACGCAGCAGTGTCTCTTTAATGTAGTTTTTAATGTACCATGGAGCCGATTATGATGTATGTTGACTTGAAAAAGCTTGGCATCTTGGCAGTGGAGAGTATGTCATGCTCACTTAAATATCTTGCTGATGGTGGCGCGTGTGTCGGATCATTCGGTTCCCTACAAAACGGTTGAGCTAGATGATGCTGATCCACTCGTTATGTTCGTGAACGGGCGCCGTCAGTTGAGACTGGTTATCTCTTAACTGCCAGAGCTTCTTTTTAATCTTTTAATCTTATATTCTGAATTATTTTTAATTAATTTATTTTAACATTGTTCTCACATAAATAAGCAACAAGAATAATGTACCCATGATTTGTAATATCTTGATTTAAAAGAGTGTCCTTGGAGTTTCTTGCCCGTTCTTCTCCATAGAGATCTACGTTTTGGAATAGGCAACTAGCTTCAACTTTCTGACTAACTGATCGACTCTTTGACAATTCAAAAGTGCCTGTAATTGGTTTAATTTAAATAAATGCTTTGAGTTTGAGTTTGTCATCAGCGCAAAATGGCAATACAATTTTAAGAAAAAAACTAATTTCCGATCCTTGTTTATCCCAACCTTCTACTTATAATAACATGTTTGATGATGTGATTCATTTGAAATGTTAACGGCCTCTTCAATCCACAAGATTTTACTGTTAATTATGTACCTATTTATAAATTGCATGCCACTATAAAGTCTTTGTTTTAAATTTAAATAAATGGTTTGAGTTTGTCATCTGCGCAAAATAGCAGTCAAATTTTAATAAGAAAATAATCCCATCCTTGTTTATCCCAACCTTCTACTTAAAATAACAAGTTTGATAATGTAATTAATTTGAAATGTCAATGGCCACTTCAATCCACAAGATTTTACTATTAATTATGTACCTAGTTATAAATTGCATGCCACTATAAAGTCACTAAAGTATTACAAACATTGCGTAAACATCTTCAGAGCGCAGACGGTCGTTGACTTTCGCCCTTTAAAAAGTACAATTCACTAGTAAGTCATGGCAGATGGTTAATTTTGAAGCTACTTGTTTGTTATGTCTATTCGAGTAATGTTAGTAGATATTGCAGGCTTTTTTTTTGGTGGGAAATCATCAAATAACTTCTCCCACTCTGGGCGGAGCGGGAGGGTGTGTCAGACTCTTACTGACTAAAACCCACCCGTATTCCTTCCGTTGCCTGTGTTGCCAGGGGCCTCGGTAACCCTTTTGGACTGCCACGCGAACCCGGCAGGAGATATTGCAGGCTTGGAGTGTGTAAACGTAGTTATATCTGCAATTAGCGTAGAATAGGACCTTATGGCTCATTCTCTTTAATTCGTCAAGACTACTTACGTACCTACATTTTTAAACTCGTCACCTTTCTAAGTGAAAACTTCTTTAGGCGCTTTGGGTGATTTTTGGTTGGGGTAAATGTTATGGGTTCGCGTCACCGACATGCTAATATTAAGACGCTGACAACACCTAAACCGCGGTCACTATCAGACTGCATCGAAAAGAAAGAGAAGCGCGATGACACAACGCTTGTACTTTTCTGCAAGATATGAAGCAATTATCTATTTACTCAAATTTGAGCTCAGTATTCGAAAATAAAAAACAACCAAGTTCTGCATTCAAATACCTAAGACTTTCTTGTTATTAATTAACTTAACGTACGTTGATATTTAATACAGATATTTTGGATTGGAACTTAAGGAAAGGGATAGTTTACCGATAATTTGCATCGAGATTTTTTTCGAAACGTGTTTTGGTAACATCCAAGTTCTGAGAAATATGTTAAATATTAACACATATTTTTTCCACTATCACAAACTATACAGATTTGGCAATTGTTTTCTTAAGAAAAGCCTATTTTGGTTTTGCCTCTTGTCAGCGCCTTAACAGGATATCTGTAGCTATGAGTATGACGTATTGCGCTTGGCCAGCAGATAGTTTTAAGTTTTTACTTCTGTCGGCAGTCCCCATGACTGACTACGTTTTTGGATAATGGAGGGTTATTTTGGACTCCTACTCCTCCTATTTCCATGAGTCCTGCACTCCCCGTGCTGGGTATACTTCCATGTTCTGCTTTCCAACAGTAACTCTGTCACCTTAGAATCCTCGTATTGTCCATGGATTTGCTGACACAGGCCTCAAATAGAAACAACACAAAAGTAGTTTTTTATCAAGAGAAGACAAGATGACCTTATCTCTTTACCAGGAACCACATGCCAGAATGCATCCATATGAAATAAATTCTTAGAAATATAATAAACAGAGAAGCCTTGTAACAAAATCATTATCTAAATAGTACTTAATCTTTACAACATAGCTTAATCACCCGGATCTACGCATGAAATTAAATTCAAAATTAAAGGGCCGGTTAGTTAGACACGACACTATATTCCAGATTTAATAAATGAATAAACAACATTACTTGCAATTGTGCATCATAATATGTGATAATAACGGCCGTGCCTTAAGAGTTATAGGTCGTAGGTTCGAATCCAGGCAGGCAGTTTACTTTGTGTAAATTATTTCATCATCACTCTCAAAACGGTGAAGGAAAACATCGTGAGGAAACCGGCATGTCCTAGAACCAAAAATTCAAAGACATGCGACATCTACCAACCCGCACTGGGCCCGCGTGGTGGATTACAGCCGCGACCCTCTCGAAGAGAGGAGGCCTGTGTCCCAGCAGTGGAAACATTATAGGCTGGATGATGATGATGATAATAGCAACACCAGCCTATTTCTGTCCCACTGCTGGGCAAAGGCTTCCTCTCATACAGAGAAAGCACGAGTATTGATCGCCACGCTTGCTCAAGATGGGCTGGCAATTTCATACTTATATTAACCCTGTAAGTCCAAGATACGTCAAGATATTTTTCCTTCCCGATGGCTTCGATGAATTATGAACAGTAGGTTTGAAATTGGTTGGAAACACGTATGATTAGTGATTTATTTATTTCTTTCTTTAATTGAGACGGTTTAAAACCAATTACAAAAATTATAGACACAGTTTGTATACAGGGTGAAGTTGATTAATGGGCATCCTTTTAAAGGGTCATTGTACTCATCATTATGAACAACTTTTACTATGGGACTAAACAAGAAGTCACAAAAAAATCTGTTGTTCCCTACATAATATGTTCGCTTAACTCGTCAATAGCGAACAGCAATTTTTTTTTTCGCAATTTCTGGTTTATTCCCATAGTCAAATTTGTTCATAATGATGAGTACAACGACCCCTTAAGAGGGTGCCCATAAATTCAATTTCACCCATGTCGTTATGCATCCTCGTCAAATTCAAGAAGGTAACTATGCTAATGATTCATGATACGAATCAATAATAAAATAAGTAGGTCTTTTTTTACTAATATTCGGAAATCGGCATGTGTGGGACACGCATGTTATAACGCGGCCCGTGTGATACCGCACTGTAACTGCTCTTTTACACACACACTACCGCATACGCAACGTGATGATTCTGTTCTGTAAAAGTGGTGTATTCTAAAATACTGTCAAACTTAAATAACTAAAAAAACAATTATGTATTAATTATTGAGCAGATATAGTTGTTTTATTTGATTACATACCTCTTTCATAGCAGCCTCCTGAAATTTGACGAGGATGCAAAACGACACCTTGTATACATGCACATTTAAGAGAAAATATAAAATCATCAAGTTGAGGTAAAATGTTAAAAAAAAACTTCAATAAATCCCTCTCACGATATTTCTGACATGCCAATAAAATCTCCATCCATTCGTCTGTAATCAGATCGTTTATCCATCATAGTGCGAGGTACTGGGGATTTGGCACGCGCAACGGTGAGGCATGAAGGCACAGCAAACAGCCTGTGCGTTCTGCCGCGGCATTAATTATCTGGGACAAAGAAGCAAGCCACACAGCTTGCAGATCAGGCGCGTCTATAGTGCCACGGAGCGTCAAGTTATGGTGAGCTGGTCTTCTGTTCGTCTTAAACGTAATGTGTTATATCCAAGACATCATCATCTGCCTAGCCTTTTCCGAACTATGTTGGGGTCAGCTTCCAGTCTTACCGGATACAGCGGAATACCAGTATATTACATGGAGCGACTGCCTATCTGACCTCCACAACCCAGTTACTGGGTAACACGATACCCCTTGGTAAGACTGGTTGTCAGACTTTCGAGTTTCTGGCGGCCCGTAACGACTGTCAAAGATCTACAAATGACGGCCGGGACCAACGGATTAAAGTGCTTTCTGAGGCACGGAGGGTTCTTTGTATGTAAAGATGGTCACCCATCCACGGAACACCACGTAACTTAACCTGATGGATCGACCCGTGCGGCTGTTATTACTTGGCCACAAGCCCCTCATAATCACCCCAAGATCAAGACTACCTAAATACCTACCCCATATTGACGCAGCAGTGTCTCTTTAATGTTGTTTTAATGTTCTTTTCCGAGGCACGAAGGGGTCTTGGTATGTAAAGATGGTCAGCCATCCACGGACCAACCGCGGCAAGCATAGCTTAACCTGATCGATCGACCCGTGCGGCTTAGCCACAAGGCCCTTGCATATCCAAGACATCCCAGTAGAAATTTACTCACAAAGAGGTAAGGTTAAGCCTAAAGAACGCTTTTTGTATCTTTCCGCGTACTTACTTTCGTGAGGATTCCACACGCAGGAGCTCTGATTCCAATTTCGTACGTACGAGTGCAGAGTGGTGCATCACATGCAGGCCAGCATGACATGTGCCAACATTTACAATATAACATGTTCCGGGTTTACTAGCGACCTTGTCTTTTGACCCATATTATCGTTTGGAAGAAGTTTATCACAAGTTTATAAATAATATTTCCTCGATCGGTTTCAAAAGTACAGGATTATATGTCTCTTTAAGGCAGTAATTAGCTATAAAATATTCTGATCCTTCCATCCGAAATTTCTTTCTTGTGGTCACACCTCAGAAATTTAAATAGCAATTAGTAACTTGTAGAATTAGAAACGTCTAGTTGATGTAACTGGTGACCGAAAAGCTGGCGGCTTTCTCGCGCAACGCTTCAGTATTGCAATTCAGCGAGGAAATGCTACCAGCATCTTCGGTACAATGCCCCGAGGGCCTTTTTTAGGCTTAACTTAGTTTTAATTTAATTTAGTTAATGACAATAATCATCTTGTAATTTGATTATGTAAATAAATGTATCACTTGTAGAATTAAAAACAACATCGTACTTAATTTATAAACATTGTTTATCTTAAAACCAGCAGATAATAATGTCAAAGATCGCTGGTGTATATATTTTTACGCACTTTAAAGTGGTACAAAACTGTTATTTTTTAAATACATCTACAAAGTGCCAGTTCTTGTCGTAAAAAAATGTGGTTTAAATTAAGTATTCTTTGTATATTTGGTTTTAGTGGATCTGTGAGTATTTTATTAATATATACTAAATAGCTACCTAGCTCACCGTCTATTTGGGCGGGGATAGGAATTTTAATCTTAGCAGTGCACATTGAAACTCTTTAAGCTCATTTTTAAACTTGTTTCGTTTCATTTATTATTTTCCTATGACAATAGGAATTTCACATTGTCCGGTAGAAACATCGAAAGATAATATTAAGCAGTGAGAATTTTTTCATGACTAACATTATTGTGACTAATTTGGTTTCATCTTTCTATTGTAACGAGCAACGTAATACTTTCTTAGTGAATTTGACTACTGATTAGGTCCTGTATTATTCTCACTTCGACATCACACTGGCAGCCATTGTAATGACTAGTATTTCAGCTCACCCCCCTTTTAGCAACTCTATATCAAGTTACGACTACCGAGAATCATTGTATCAGAGAACAGAGATGCATAAAGATCTGAATCATATAGAAATGCAATAGTTACTGCAAAATGGACCAGAGTGTGTATATTTTCGTCGATAAATCTAAGCAAAGCGATCCCAGAGAAACAGATTTATTTAGTCAGTATTGAGTCAGCAGTATTGAGACTACACAGTACAGACTGTAAAACATTTAAATATTTTTAAAGTCTATACTGTGTAGTCCCAATAGTAATGGAAATCATGTCATTTGATCATTTGTCATTGTCATTTGATTGGTTCTTATTTTTATTATTTTAATAATATTTTACATAGATTCTTTTATATTTTGTGAATGGGAGAGCGTTGTGGGCTTAATAAACTGTATATTTGTAGACCACTTATGTTTTGTTAAATAGATACCTGATACTTGTTGACAGGCCCACACTTTCCTCCCATACATAGTTATACTGTAATTTGAAAACATCGTAAAAGCCAATTATTTTTAAAAGAGTAACTGTGGAGTTTCTTGCCGGCTATTCTCCATAGGAAACGACCAATTGGAACCGTGCACCTAGCTTCTGACGTTACATAAGTGCCCATGTAGGTTTATGTGAAATAAAATATTTAGATTTTGATTTTGAATACTGCCAACGACTCGAACTAACAACGTGGGAACATTATAGGGTGATAATAAAACTGAAATAAATAAGACTCTTCTTTCATAGGTGTGTTAACATTAAAGAAAGAATATTTTTATTTGGAACATGGGCAGGAAATACAAACAGTACAGTATACAAACATTGAATAACTAACAATATTTACATTAAAAACATAAAAATATATAATAATAAAAGACCTGTGCGACCCATATCTCAGCATAATCCTGCGATATTGTATAAATAAAGACCACAGCGCTAAAACTCTTATATGGCCCGTGATGCCACAGACACACCTATACGGACATCTATATGCCCCACTAGGGGAATAAAACAATAAAATATAATTTAAAAAACAAACAAACCAAAATAAATAAAAACCGTAATTAGGTACAATCAATATTACGATTGACCCACGTTCCATCCAACATCACTTCTTGTCTATGCTATAGACTATTGTCTATAGTCAACATGAAACTAAAAGCATATTACTGTATATTATGTTAAAATATTCGATTTACAACGAATGTGTGCCAACAGATGTGTGCCGTACTAAGTCTAATTAATTAGGTAATTTTCGTACCAGGTCCACGTAGTACGAGTATCGAAAAATACTTACTCCAAATACTTGTTCCAAATAACTATGAAGTATTTACTCAAATTCGGTGGGATGTGTCGTATGGTCCTTTCTTCTGTACATTTATCGCATAGTCCTATCCACCGCGTTTCGATTGCGAGACATGTACTATCTCTTATGCATCAAACTATTTTGTGTCAAATTAAGCTGTCTTCTTATGAATAAATTTTACTTTTTGTACTACACTAATAGTAAGTCCTAGATCAATCATCAAGAAGTATTCTTCCATTTTAAAGTTAAATTTTACGTGCATTTAATTAGGTTTATTTTTACATGATATGAATAGACTGGAATAGATAGATACTCGATACTTGATAGCTGTACGCTATGAACCTGCTTCGCCAAATACTTCACTATGGACTCAATAGATCGTGTCCGTATTTGAAAAAATATTAAAACAGGATAGATTTTTGTAAAGCCGGGTATTTTAAACACGAAAATTATCTGATGTTTGAAGGTTGACATTATAAAGTGCTACTAACATCATACATGGTACAAATGATAGTCACTATTCATAAAATTCTCGCTTTGATAGAAAATACTCGATATACTTCGTACTTTACGCGTCGTACTTGGTGCGCCCTGGTCCAGAAAAATACCAAGTGCGCATACCTGTTCTAGTAAATACTTCTCATGTCTAATTGCTAAGGATAGAACCCTCATTTACCATTACAATGAACAATTATGGGAGAATATCGCAATAATGACTGCGTTTGACAGCCAATTAGAGCTTATGGTAAGCACACAGGCGCCTTCATCGCGGAATGATTATGGTGTGTTCATTGCAGTGATACAAGTAAATAACAAAATCCGTAGAAAAAGGTGTACATCCTTATTACATAGGTAAATGAACTAAAACTTATAACGCCTATCACCATCTTATCTGCTGAAATCTGCAATTAATAAACAATCTGGATATAGTCCTAATTACATAAGTTGCAGAGATTTAAGAGTATAAAGCTGTTCATTTTTCTAGTCCCATGCATTTATTTATATCTATACAAATAAATCAGATTGAAGTGTCTGTTTGTAATTTCAAAATAACATCATTTTACTAAATGCATAAATGAAAATAACAATTTTTAAAGTTTTTTCTGTCTGTCTGTTCCGGCTAATCTTCAAAACGGCTGGGCCGATTTCGACGGGACTTTCACTAGCAGGTAGTCGAGAAGGAGGAGTAACGTACTTTTATTTTAGAAAATGCCACGCGGGCGAAGCCACGGGCAGGAACTAGTTATTATATAAAACTGTCATATTTTGAGCTCAAATTAACACAGAAAACTAAAACAAATCACCATCGTCATTTCAGGCGAAAGTCATCCACCGCTGGACGAAAATATATATCTGCAAACAGTTATTAGCAACAGATTATTTTCACGAACCTTTATCTTCCAGTTGACAACATCATTCGATCTTCGCGGTGTCCTCGATGGCAACCGCATGGCTGGCATCCCTCTGGGCATGACCCTTGGTTCTGGAGAGCTGGACGTGGAAGGCATCTGCACGAAGCCTGGCATGGCTTGCCAGAACTGTAGCCAGGCAGTGACCTGTGTCCCGCTACCTGTAGGTTGGCTAAAGGTAAGGTGTTCTTGGAGAAGCTCTTCAGATGATGTGGTATCAAAAGGAGCAGAAAATCGCAGTTAGCAGTAAATTTAATATAAACGTACATAACGTTGCAGCCTGAATTAAGAAACAAATGGTTCGAATTCTATCGTTAGTTATATTACTGTATCTGAAAATGCACACAAGGTACACAAGTTAATCTCGGGCGGATTTCCAGCCACCGTAGGCGCGGGCTTGCGGACGGTGAGCAATGGGTAGCTCACCGTCCGGTAAGGACCAGGCCCGGGTCGACGGCGCGTCGTATTCCACGCGCGCCTCAAAGAGATGTCGTCAGCACAAAAGTAGGGGTTCACTAGGGCCGATGCCTGCCGGGGTCGCGGGAAGGTACTTATGGGTCACCGAGGCCCCCGCAACACAGGCAACAGAAAGGAATACGGGTGGGTTTTAGTCAGTAAGAGTCTGACACACCCTTCCGCTCCGCCCAGAGCGGGAGAAGTTATTTGATGATTTCCCACCCTCAAAAAAAAAAAAAAAGGTACACAAGTTGGCAAAAATTTTAACCAGAGTAAAGTAAAAGAAAGATACGCCTTCATTGCATGGGTCTGCTATTAAAAGAGTTAATTAATCAGGGATCATTCTAGGTAAACCTCATACTTCTTACTTTTCCAGGTGCCTCTAGAAGAATGCCTAGAAGGCTTCACATGCAATGCTCATCTGGGGCAGTGCTCCACTGTACCTGCACCGGAATGTAGCGAACCTGCCCAGGAATTTGAACATAGCTGTGAACAAGTCAGTAGATACATATTAATTATCAAAATTGCATTTACGTGGGATGAGCAGAAAATACTTTTCTGTTCGACTTTGACGTGTTTGCGATATATGGTATTTTATGAACTTTTAAATCCCGTTTGAGATTTGTCGATAAATACAAAGAAATTAATAGAAAAGGTCACCAAACAGAGGAATATCGTCAAGTGCATAACCTTGACTATAGTGTCTTATAACAAACATTACGATGACTCACACCATGATTTTCTTCAGGTTGGAATATTCCCAGACGCCTACGATTGCCGGAAGTTCCATCTCTGCTCGCCACCCGAAGGTTTGCCTGACGGTAGACCCGCCGATCGTAGAGCAGCTCTATGTCCAAGACATTATGGCTACAACCCAGCCACGGCCCAGTGCTCCGTAAGTTGTATTTTGCTCATATATCTCTGTTGAGGTTTGTAGGAACAGGAAAAAAAAATATGTAAAGCTACATAGAAACTATTTGTATTTGACTATAAGGGTATCCTAGGTGCATTCTATAACAGACTCCGAATGGCATCACTGTTTCTCATTCCAGATACAACTGGAACATAGCCAGTGCACCGATAGACCAGTCCCAGAATGCAAGACCGTCGGCCAGCATGGCGTCCTGGCCTTAAGCTCCAACCATTACTATGTCTGCCTCACCAAGAACGGAGTGCTACATCCTCAGATCTTCATCTGTCCCCACGGCTGGCATTTCTGGGGAGAATTCTGCCAACCAGAACCTGAAAAGAAATCAACAGTGGAAACTGTTACTGAAAAAGATAGCTCAGAAGAAAAAAATTCAGAAGAGACGCTTGATCAGAAGAGTACAGAAGAAAGTACAACAGTTGAAGCAACAACGAATAGAATGGATAGTTTTTTCTCAACGGAGAAGTCGACAACTAATGCTCCTGACACTTTCTTAGCTGACAAGATAGATCTTGCAAATTATGAAACTCCTGATGATGAGGGTGAAAATAATAATAATGATTATGCCATGTCCATTGAATATGGTTTTTAAGTGATTCTTTACGTTTAGGTAAAAATATTCTAGGAATATACAGAAAACTAAAGAGGGAAATATATAATATAGATGATGGAAATTAAGAGTTTGCAAAACAATGGTGCCGATTCCTTTGTTCACAAACTAAACTAAATTTAAGTTCAGTGCATCTTTTTCTTTCTATTAAATTAAGAAAAGGACAGAAGATCTATTTTATTATTTAGTTTAGTCCTGTCAAATTAATAATCATCATCATCATCATGATCGCTTGACGTAAATTGACGTAATTTTAGTAGGCAAGTTTTTAATCACGTCTAAACTTGTATGGACTATGACAGGGAGCTGATTAATTTGACAGGACTAAACTAAAATAGATCTTCTGTCCTTTTCTTAATGAAATAGAAAACAAAAAGATGCACTGAACTTAAATTTAGTTTAGTTTGTGAACAAGGTAATCGGCACCAATATCGGTTAATAATTTAATTTATCAATAAAACCCAAAAACACTTAGCGTTTTTCTATAATTCCGTACCGGTAATTATCAATTTGGTTGAGGTAAGTCTTGTTGGGCTGACAAGAGTAATTTGTTATTCGTTTCTTCAATCTACTGTTGACAACTCTTCATTTTTAGGGTTCCGTAGTCAAACCCTTATAGTTTCGCCATGTCCGTCTGTCTGTCTGTCTGTCTGTCTGTCTGTCCGCGGCTTAGCTCAGAGACTCTTAGTACTAGAAATCTGTAATTTGGCACGCATAATAATCACGACGCCAAAGTAGTGAAAAAATGTTGATATTTTTTTTTTGTTGAGGCTTGCGCGGTAAGTGGGGATGATATTTTTTTCTCGCCTATCCCATGGTTTCGGGTATAACGATACCCGACACCATTTTTAACGGCCAACGGGCCGTTAAAACATATTGCGGGTCCTTGAAAACCATTTTTCGATTCAGGATCCTTTTGCGTAATATTAAGGTTTAAAATGCTAATTTTTGTTAGAGTAAGTGTCCCCATGCCAGCTAAATGATTGGTTTTGTAAATGTAAACAAATTCATGGCAGTAGTATATACATAATTATAACGAAGTTAAAAGGAAATCTATCACAGTTAAGTAAGCTTTACAAGTTCACGAGTAATAGTCGGCCAACTTACATTTTCAGTTGAAGAATTGACCGTGACGTATCGATATACGTCCGAACATGTTTTTCAACTACAATGTTGTTTGGTTTTGGGATAAATTCATCCAAACTACAGAACCCTTCATGGTGGGTTGTCAGACTCGCAATTGGCCGGTTTTTCTCTTTAGGTATGCCCATATGAATTCTTAAAGCTTTACTGTTGGCTCCAAATAAACCTGACCTATTAAAAATAAAGACCCTCTAAAAGACTGGTTATCTACTTATCACCGTGAACCCCTGACAAGTACTGTTGAGCAAAAATCTAATTCAGTCATCGTGGTTCACAATAGGACAATCGCGACCGATACCGACCTTTGTGGTGGTATAAAGACGGTGTTATCGCTACCATCTCTGCCAAGCCCCGCTACGACATGGCACAAGAGAGTAGATATGGCGACATATAACTAGAAAAAAATATTACAGAGAAACGAGAAAGTGACCGTCACTTAAAGACGGACAACGAAGTTTTAACGAATTAAAATACGATTGAGTTTATAAATTCCTATTTCATAGGTTATTAAGACAGGGGGGCTGATATTGGCACTATGTCTAAATTTGTTTCCATTTCAAATGTTTAATTGACCTTTTAGCAATAATGCTAATTATCACATAATACATATTTCATAATAATATATTGATTATTATGAAATTCCTATGTACTCGTACCATACAAACGAACGATGTCTTAACGTACGAGTAATACGTACGAGAGAACATGAAAAGAGTCTAAATAGTCAGCAGATTTTTAGAACTCGCTAGCGTTTTTAACATGGACCATACAGAATTCTTGCTTTAATATTAGATATATAAAATGAATTCTGTTTATAAATTCTTGCTTCCCATACCTGTCAGTCACTTTCATGACTACGTGACATTTATATATAAAGCAGTGAGCCTCGATACGTGAAATTAGGTACCTGTACAAAGGAATGTGGAAAATCTTAAAGGAATATGAAAACTTGATGTATGCGAAGTGAAAATTTCTTATCTTTTAGAGAAACCATTGTGTTTAGTATTTCCCATCACATAATTATCTGCAATTGCATAATCTACTTGATGAAGCGCCGTGCACATGAATCTTGCTACATTACTTTCATACATTTTATATTATGCACACACATCACCGCACACTACAGACGGGCCGCAACGCGATTTTTTGTGTAGAAATGCAATGCGCTGCGACCCGATGCGGATGTAATATGCACCTGTCTTAAAAAAAATTGGGTGTCTGTAAAGTCGGTTTAAGGACGATAATTTTACGTGATAACGAGAGAGAGATGCGTCACAAGCCCAACGCTTAGGCCGATCGTGCCTCTCTATCGCTAGTACCACGCTCTCGCTTACACGCTCGGCACAGGTTGAACTTGACAATGAGTCATGCTTTTTCGTGCGTGCAGCCGGCGTTCATCGATTTTAAAGACGTTATCACATCAAAAAAATTTAAAAACTGCCGTAGTGAAATTACATACTAAAA
This sequence comes from Atethmia centrago, assembly GCA_905333075.3. NCBI lineage: Eukaryota > Metazoa > Arthropoda > Insecta > Lepidoptera > Noctuidae > Atethmia > Atethmia centrago. Next base: position 4,591,084 of record HG995373.1, on the reverse strand, counting down.
AAACAGTTTTTGCTAATACTCAACAATACGCAATTAATACTTAACCCTACTAAATTCTAGCGCCTTTAACTTACACCATACACCACGCGAGATTAACGGTAAACAAAAAGGTGCAACTTTGACATTATTCTTTGGAACTTCATACAACTTTTCGCCCATCGTGCTCGCTACCTCCTCTGATATGAACTACACAACGTTTTGCACTTTAATTAACAAAAACATGTAAACCTTTGACATAAAATTATATGGGATTTTGTGTAATGAACCTGTACAGGTGCATCATATTATTAACAACTCGCTTATGTTTATTATCGCTAGTAGCTTTTCTTACAGGCTGTGTTTTTGTTTGATGGTATGGAAATCTTCATTAATATTCCTAGTAATATTTTGGTTGGGACACCGAAGTAATTATTTTATCGGCGGGTTGAGGGAGGCGAGGGTATATTATACTCTTACTGACTACAAACACAAGGTGTAACTTGCTAGGGAGTATTGGAACAACTCTTCTTTTACCGCTATCGCTTCTAACATATTCCAAACACCATTCCCACCGTTTGAATTTCTAAATGTTTTTTTATTGTTGACTGGCTTCAGCTTTTTACATTTCTTTTCAGGATCATGGTTCGTTGCGGCATACTAAACTTATAGTTTCTAAAAACAAACGTTTTCGTGATTGAAGAGAATGAATGTTGAAAAAGTTTATAACGTAACTTTCCCTTCAGCATTTGTGCAGGGTTAACTAAAGGTATACAAAATATGACTACCTTAACATAGTATTAATGAGATTTTCCATCGAACTATAGAAATGTACTAGTCCCTAAGTACCCCGCTTCCGCCTACTACTCCTCACATGCACCACACAGCATCGTGCTGGGCTAACGGTGTACATAATCACCAAACAAAGAATGAATGAGATTAAACTAGCGGTAGAACTTTGGTACTAGTCTCAAGTAGCCCGCTATCGCTTGTGACATCGCTTTCCGCTCTTCATATACACCACACAGCATTTGTGCAGGGCTCAAAATGTACGAACTGTGTAACCTGCCATCAAAGAATAAATGAGATTCTATACCGAGCGACAGAACTGTGCCAGTTCCTATTTATCTCGCTTCCGCTTATGATATCGCTCTCCACCTCTCACATGCACCACATGTGCTGGGCTACCGGTTTACAAAATATGTAACCAAACAAAGAATTAATGAGATTCTCCAACTAGCAGTATAAGTTTGCTACTAGTCTCAAGTAGCCCGCTACAGCTTGTGTCATCAATCTCCGCTCCTCATATACACCACTCAGCATTTGTGCCGGGCTCAAGATGTACAAACTATGTAACTTTGCATCATAGAATGAATGAGATTCTAGAAAGCGACAAAAGTGTGCTAGTGCCTATTTATCTCGCTTCCGCTTATGATATCGCTCTCCGCCTCTCACATGCACCACACAGCATTTGTGCAGGGCTAACGGTGTACAAAAAACGGGCACCTCTGACATTAGACACTAGAATTGCATCACAGTTCACCGTGGGAAGCTTACCTATAGACGCATACGCCACTACGAGTTAAATGGTATGGAGGAGGCTTTTTATAAAATCAAAGCATTTTGGTCTTCTACTGAGTGTAACCTTTTAAAAAGGAAGGCGGAAGGAGGTTCTCGTTCCACACTTGTCAAAGGGAATAGTAACTACAAACTCTGGCTGAATAGCTATCAGCCAGAGGGCTGAAAAAGGGCAGTGAGTTCGAGTTACACACCAATTTGGTTCCCAACGGACGTCGGGGGGCGTTATCAGGTTACGCGTCAAGGATAAAATACCTCATAAAGCTTAGAAGTATGTTTAAGAGCTTAGTAAAACTCTTTGTCAAAGAGATTGTTATTTTAATTAGAAGCTCATGAAATGAGTGAGACTTTTCAAATATTATTCAGAAAAAATGATCGGTCTCCAAGTGTGCATATAAAAACAATGCTATAAACTGTAAAGAATAGGATGATATCACCGTCTTCCAAGTTTTGAAAATATTAACATAAACAGCTGCCATTATTATTAACTAGCTTTTGCTCGCGGCTTCGTCCGCGTGGAGGTCAGAAATAATCCCACGGGAGCATATTACCGAGACAAAAAGTCTATCCTATGTCCTAACCCAGGTTATAGTCTACCCATGTACCAAATTTTATCTAAATCCGTTCAGCCGTTTTAGCGTGAAAGCGTACCAAACAAACAAACTCACTTTTGCATTATATAAGTTAGGATTAAGATTATCATTTAGTACGATTTAAAAACAACAAACCATAAATTAAAAGACAGTTATATTTTACGTCACTATTACCATATTGACCTTTTAATAAATGCATCATAATTTTGACAAACGAGGTGTTTTAAATGTAAAATAGTTTCCTAAAAATCGTCACTTTTTAGGTAATTCGAGCGATTAGTCATAGCTTCGCCTTGAATATCGCCAAGGTTGCTAGGATAGATCATGTTTATTTAATTTTATCATCATGATAGAAGACACCATGAACGTCATGCAATGAGAATTGATGACTGCTTTGCTGCTTTCTAATTACTTGTGAAGACAAGAGTCTTTTTTTTGCCCTAATAATAAGGGCAAATAGAAACCTATTAAAATCGAGCACCTGGTGGAATATTATTGTATCTAAGACTATATCCAAAAGGATTTGCAGGGCATTGCCTATCTTAGAGGCTGTATTTATTATATATTATATCTTAGTTTTATGCTGGTGAACAGGTGCCTCCCAAAGACGTTTTTAGCACTGTAATTATTAACATAATTCGAATGATGCATTGGTGAAGGGAAGCGTCTATTAAATAGCAAAAAGGCACACAATGGTGTGCATACTCTTAGCAAAGTCACTTTTAACACACACCCATATTTAGACTTGATTTCTACAAAATTCTAAGAAAGTCATTTGCAAAAAACAATTTAATTAAAATTAATAATTCACTCCACACTATCCAGCATCGGCGCGAGCGTTTTGTCAGCCAAAATGCCAAGTCGATTCGAGACTACAGACCGCTACGCTATCCTACTGCGACTGAGCTACTTTGATACATCCTGACTGTGCCAAATTATATTTTTATAAAATATAAAAAAATAAAATAAAAAAAAACAGAACAACTGCGATTTGTGGAAATACCTACTATTTCCACAAATCGCAGTTGTTCTGTTTTTTTTTATTTGATAGCTGGGCTTCAAATAGCGTTGCTATGTTTTGCAACTATTTTTAGCTTGATAAAAGTTTCGGATGAAAGGGTAACTGACTTCCAAAACTTATTTTTATTGTGCTGGAAAATGCAAAAGTACCGTACACTTTACCAACTTTAACCCAAAATTACATTACAAAATTAGCGTTCAGTGACAAGAAATTACTTTTTTGACGGTGACAGTGTTTCACGCGGGCGAGCAATTGATGCACCCGCCAGGCGATCCAGCCCCATAGTTTACGCGGGCGAGTGACTGACGGTCCCGCCAGGTGGTCCCACCCCCTGACAGCCCCATGGTTCACGCGGGCGAGCGACCAACGGTCCCGCCAGGTGGTCCCACCCCCTGACAGCCCCATGGTTCACGCGGGCGAGCGACTTAAGGCTCCTACATACTGGCGCGACTTGTCACGCGACGCGTCGCGACACAAAGCCGCTTGTAGCGCTACACGCGGTGTCTTTGTGTCGCGTCACGTCGCGCGACAAGTCGCGCCAGTATGTAGGAGCCTTAACGCTCTCGCAAAGCGGTCTCGCCGTCCGCACACTTGTACGAAAAACTCGCCCTATAATTTTATGTCACTAACTTTGTAATGTAACTTTGGCTTTAATCAAACATCAACTGGTATATACCCATTTATTTTCAATTCCCTTACTCAGCTACATCAATTTCTATACATTTCCTGCTTGGCGTAATAGCCGTTAACTGCATATAAAATAAATCAACATCTATTCAGAAAAGATAGAAAGGCGCCGAACATTCATAAAAAAGTCACAACTCATCATTTTCACACCACCACACACCCGCGAACACGCGAAATCCAATCAAAAGTATCAAGTAGTGTTGCGCCAATCACATTTTAAGACACACATTTACCGCCAAAGCCGTTCAAGCGGGCACCTTGCTTCACCATTCATTACTGTACCGTACAAACTGATGCACTCGTTGCTAGCTCGAAAAAGCCGGTCTCGAAAAGCCTGAAAACTTCTCTAAAAGCCTGTATCGCTCATTTTAGCTCGAAATTTTTGGGAACCACTGTCCAATTTAGTTTGGCACTACCCCAACACTGTTAGTTCTCATTTTCAATTTGAAACTGACATTCGCGAGTTGTGTTCTTTTTTTAATTTATTTATTTTGCCAGTGTTTTTTATTGTGGCGGTTTGAATTTAGATCTCGTTTGCGGAAGGAGGTGAGTCGCTATTTCTTTTATTTTATTTATTTTTCAGTTAAGATTGCAATGATTTTTATTTCGTTGCAGCCATTTTAAACTGCATTTTATAGTTTCTGAACGTAAATTGATTGTGCTATTCAATCAAAAAGTGGCCTGTATGCCCACATAATATAATTGTTTTAGTTATAAAACTGACTGTGCCTAGACTTTATTCAATTTTACATTTTAGAAATTAATTAAAATGTTTTTGTGTGTTTATTTTACGATTTAAATCATCGATCAACTGTACAAAGCCTATCAAATTAAAATCAACTACAAAAAACTAATTGCGGTTCTCGGTTGTTCAGAAAAAAACATAAATAGTAAGAAAAAACAGTTTTTGCATATGTTTATGTTTTTTGCAAGTTATTTTGCGTTTAACTTGTTATTTTTTGTTGATGTTAAGTAACTTGTCTGTCTGGGTTTAAACTACAATAAATCAGTGTTTAAACGTTGCTCCATTTTACATACATAATCAGCCTATAATGTTCCCACTGCTGGGACACAGGCCTCCTCTCTGTGAGAGGGAGTGGGCCGTAATCCACCACGCGGGCCCAGTGCGGGTTGGTAGATGTCACATGTCTTCGAATTTTTTGGTTCTAGGACAAGCCGGTTTCCTCACGATGTTTTCCTTCACCGTTTTGAGAGCAGTGGTGATGAAAATAATGTACACAAAGTAAAGCGCCGGTCCGGGTTCGAACCTACGACCTACAACTCGTAAGTCGCGGCCGTTACCACTGCTCTGCTCCATTTTACGTAGAAGAAATTCTACGTAAAATGGAGCAACGTTTTTTTTGTTCGTATATCAATTTTAGACACAAATCTCACATGTAGGTAATAATCGTCTAGATTCTTATTACCTATAGACCCGGAAAGGCACTTTAATGTTGTTTCAACCGGGTTTTTGACCCGCGGCCCGCAACACTGAAGCCACCTTAGATACTTACCTAATCACTGCACCCACAGAACTAAAATCCTGACTCCATACAATAACTTCTACTATTATTCAATTAAACTCAACAGTAATATCCAATAGTAATAACAGCGTACAAATCTATTATTCCCGTTAACTTCTTCAACTAAGAGTGCTTGTGTTAAGTGGGAACCCGAGACACGAACCTGCGACCTATCGATCGAATATTAAAGTGCCAATTTACTTCCTTATCGCAAGGGCACTGGTATCTAGATAGCCTGTGGCCCGTTCACACGGCCAGAGGTACTGACACGACGCGCGACGTAAACGTAAGATAATATTGAAGGATGGCTTATCTTTTAAAAATAGCTCGCTTTCTTTGATAAATAGATCGCTTTAATTGGTCAAGGACGGCTAATGAGACACAATTAATTTTCTATTGTTTGACTCCGAATCGGTGTCGCGCGGGGCTCAACAGGTCAAACTAGAAATTTTATTCATGACGTATTTCAAGGCCAGTTTGGTATAATTCCCTGGACGGAATAGAAGGCATACACTTTCACACATGCGGGAATCGAACCTTCGATCCATGTCGTAGCAGCAACTGTGATAAAAGGAACGTATTTATCTTTAACACTATAAAGGCTCCTGCAGATTGGCACGACGCGACACTAGTAGAACAATTAATATGAAAACTAAATGGAAATTGTTCCATCAGAATCGCGACGCACCGTCGCGTCGTGGCTGTCTGCGGGAGCCTTAACTGATATATATATACTGATATTAATGCGAAAGTAACTCTGTCTGTCGGTCTGTCTGTGACCTTTTCAAGCGAAAACAACTGAAGGTATTTCGATTAAATTTGACCCGGGATTAGGACAAATGATATTCTATCCCCATAGTACGTTCCCGTGGGATAATTTCCGACCTCCACGCGGGTGAAGCCGCAGGTAACAGCCAGTACTTATAAAACTTAAAAGCCACTTACTAAAATTATCGTCTCGCTCCAAATTAAATAATTAAATCGATAACAGTATCCTAAAACCAAAAGTGTATCAATAACAGTATAGCGCTCTCGATACCGTTTCAATACTTATAAATTATATTGTTCCATAAAACGGACCGAACACGCTTTGTTATCATAGCGGTATTTCCCTTTTAAAGTTGTTATTTTACGTTAATGAAAACCAATTAATTATTAGTACTTGGTACCTCAGACTTGATGAAGGGGTGATCTTGGGGTTCAAAGGAAAAACGATAAACTGTGCTTGTTACTGGGAATCTCCTCCCATTTATTCCACTCGACTGACGCTTCACTTTACATAGAACACAGTAGGTACATATACCTCGTAATGTGGAGCTACCTCCACAGTACGGCAGCAGAGTGTGGATGTGGAGCTGTGTCACAATCTATGTTCCAACCCTTACCCTGCACTCTGTGTCTTAAAAAATGCAGCCATAGTGACTTCTGCACTTCCACCGATGATGCCGTGGTAGTTTTGGGCCAAGAAAATTTAATTTACTGTCGTGCTATCTAGAACATGAAGAAGACTGTACATATTAATCAAATACGCTCCAGCAGGCTTAGCTAGTTATTTCTTCGAAGAATAGACACGGCTCTTTCTATACAAAGTGACATTTCGTTTCTCAGTTTTTGACATCTCACCGTAGAAATCCTTCTACAATCTGTCATCTTGTCTTTCGTTTCTAACGATCTTTGTCTAGGTCCTTTTTTATGTAGAAATTATTTAGAGAACCGAAATGTCACTTTGTATGGAAAGAGCCGTGTCTATTCTTCGAAGAAATAGAGAGTGTCATGCTAAGCCTGCAGGAAACTCCAGGAAACATCCCCTCAACAAGTCCCAAAATTATCCACGGTCCTTCGAGCCGGATAACTAATTCTTTTCACTTCTGATGGTTAGTTCATAAAAATTTCAAAGTTTTCTGTTATAAAGATACTTACAGTATTATCAATTTCTTCTTCTTTCTTTCTTCTATTACCGTAGTAAAAAGATTAGCAGCAAGATTCTGACTGCCTAGTGTGCGATGGATGTACTTAATACCTCTTTTACTTAACCCAGAGCGTTATATCAAGTGCATTTGATTAAAATAAATATTAGGTACCTACTACTCGACATAATTAAATAATAAATTATCATGACATCAAACAATATAAAATTGAAAGCCATCACATCCGTATTTCCGCTCTTTTATCTAAAATCATTATCAAACTACTTGCATATCGTCTATTCAAATCAAATTATAGCAGACAGAGCCGGGAGCTAACTTTAATTGTTTAATTTTATAAATGCGAAAGTAAGTTTGTTTGATACGCTTTCACGCTAAAACGGCTGAACGGATTTGGGTGAAATTTAGCACACTGGTAGACCATGACCTGGATTTGGACATATGATAGTTTTTATCCCAGAAGCTCTATGGGATAATTTGCGGCATGCACACGGGTGAACCTGCTGGCAAAACCTAGTAATTAATAAGTAGTTGTTGTTACAATGTGACTACCGCTTTATGAATGGCGCCGTAAAATAGTAGTTTTGGTAATTTAAATCTAAATGTTAACGGCTTCTAAGTAAGTCTTTAGGAACAAAGTTCAATTAGTAGTAAATAGTCAGGATTAGTTATATGTATAAACTTAACACCTGCATAACCAGCCTATTATTTTTTTTGAGTGGGCAATTATCAAATAACTTCTCTCGCTCTGGGCGGAGCGGGAGGGTGTGTCGGACTCTTACTGACTAAAACCCACCCGTGCTCCTTCCGTTGCCTGTGTTGCCAGAGACCATGGTATCCCTTTCGGACTTTCGGACTGGGAGGCAGCCTTTCTGTGAAAGGAAGTGGGCTTTAAACCACCCCGAGGGTCCAGTGCGAGTCAGAGGCTGCATTAAACAGTCTCCATGTCTAGCTAGTTCGTGCCAAGAAAAAGAAAATTTAGCACTTGGCACTAAATGTCATGTAGGAGCAGGATCCGAGAACGGAATGGTCGATTACCTCTGTTCACCTCCGCATATATAGACTCTTTCATTTTAGATCTTCGGTCCGTCATCATAACTATCCCAGACTGTTGGAAAACAATAATTGTGTTCAGCCGTTCCGACATTCGACGGTCAACAAAAACAACACGGTCGTCAAATTCTGCCTCATCGGTCTCAATTGGTAGATTAGTAATATTACCTACTGGAAGATTAATTGGTCAAGGACAGCTAATGAGACACAATTGATTTTCTATTGTTTGTCTCCGAATCGGTGTCGCGTGGGGCTTGAAGTTAATAATATCGGTCTAATGAGTATGACCCAGCGTTCAGAGAAAAATACAACATCATCTGCCTAGCCTTTTCCCAACCATGTTGGGTCAGCTTCCAGTCTTACCGACTACAGCTGAATACCAGTATTTTACATGGAGCGACTGCCTATCTGACCTCCACAACCCAGTTACTGGGTAACACGATACCCCTTGGTAAGACTGGTTGTCAGACTTTCGAGCTTCTGACGACCAGAGAAAAACTACACTAACTACTAACTGTCTTTAACGTGGTCTTTATCGAAAATCTTTTCTCTCAAGCTTATTTTCGAATCCGTTGGGAAACCTTACGACTCTAATCAGTACGTGCCGATTCGCTGGAAAGACACAATTTTCTACACGAAATCCCGATTTAATTCTTTTACTTTTTAGGGTTCCGTAGTAAACAAGGAACCCTTATAGTTTCGCCATGTCCGTCTGTCTGTCTGTCCTCGCTGTAGCTCAGAGACGCTTTGTACTAGAAAGCTGTAATTTGGCATAGGAATACATATTAATTACGCCGACGAAGTGCTAAAATAAAATCCTGAAAAAAAAAAAATCAGAGTACCTCCCTTGCACGTAATGTGGGGTTGATTTTTTTGTTCTCGTCTATCCCATAATGTGGGATACCGTTGGATATGCCGTACAAAAATATTGTGGGTCTGTGAAAACCACTTTTCGATTCAAGGATCAGTTTACGTAATATTAAGAATTAAAGTGCTAATTTTTGTTAGAATCAAGTGCAATGCCAGCTAAATGGTTGTTTATGGAGATGTGAAAAAATTCACGGCCGTAGTACATATAATAAAATTAAAAGGGAAACTATCACAGCTAAGTGGGCTAAGTTAACGAGTAATAGTCGACCAACTTAAAATTGCAGTTGGAGAATTGACTGCGGCATATATCGATGTATGGGAGAACATGTTTTTTAACTACAATGTTAAGTTTGTTTTTGGAATAAATTCATCCCAACTTCCCAACTACGGAACTGTTCATTAAGCATGGTCCGACACGCACTTGGCCGGGTTTTTTCAATACGAAGTGGATAAAACTAAGTTGGCAGTATCCCCTTATGACCTGTCGTTCATAGCACCCGGTTGGAAAGCCGGATAAAGTCTTCGATCAAGTAAATCCGTCGAACCTTATGTAAGTTGTTTTGTTTGCCAACTATAAACATTTTTTTATTAATATTTAGCTCGTGGCTTATTAATAACAGACGCTCGGGTCGATCGATCCGGTTAAGCTACACTTGCCCTATCGGACCGTGGATAGGTGTGGTCACCTATCTACGGTTCGATCTCTTTACATATCGAGACCCCTCCGTCATTCGGAAAGCATGTTGGTCCCGGCTGTCATTCATAGATCTTTGACAGTTGTTACGGGTCGTCAGAAGCTCGACTCTGACAACCAAGGGTTATCGCGTTACCCAGTACCTGGGTTCTGGAGGTCAGATGTAAAGTATATACGGTACTTATAACAAAAAACAATTCATTAAATTTTTGGCCGTCTGTCTATCTGTTTATTCCGGCTAATCTCCGAAACGATTGGACCAATTTTGACGGGACTTTCACTGGCAGATACCTGATATTATAAGGATTAATTTAGCCTAAGCTTTTTATTTTAGAAAAAGTCAGGCGGGCGAAAAAAAAGCAGCCACGTTGCCCCAGTGCAATGCAAAGGCCTCCCTTTCCTTTTTCCACTCAAATCGATAAAAAAACCAGGATTCATTTCATAGATAATTCCGTAAACCCATCACAAACATACATATCATCACGCCTTGTTTCCACGAAGGGTTGGGCAGAGGTGTACCCCACACCACCCACATTTCACCAGTTATACCCCATGTAATAGGGGGCGAGCCTACTGCCATCAACCGGGCACAAAGACTCCGGGCTGCTACTGAGAAATTCCAGACAGAAAAACCTAATATCATTTTGTCCGACCCGGGAATCGAACCCAGGACCTCAAGTTTAGCAGTAGCGCTTGCGACGACGAAGACCAACGAGGCAGTACCCATCATGAACCCGTGATGAAATGTAATTTGAGCCCAATTTATTGTTGCTACAACCGGATATAAGCAAATTCGTTCAACATTACATTAATTTATGTTTATTGAAACGCAATAATGAGCAGTCGCGCAATCAACCAACCTAATTACGTTCGCGGTACCGTCAGCAACGTAAATTAGTACAGACTCGTAGTAAATCAGTACAGCTGTTAGTAGCGATTTTTAATTTCTTTGCCATCGGTACCAATTTAGGGATAAGACGATAATTAAGTGTGGAGCCATGAAACCAGCGAAGGTGACATCTTTACTGTTTTTTGAACGTTGTGTTTTTCAATTGTATAGAATACCTAGTTTTATTGTTAATTGAATGACTTGATTTTTATCATTGTAAACTAGTAAAAAATGTGAAGCTACAAGCGTGTAAACAATATTAAATATTCAAAAAATGCATGTTTCTAATTAATTCCAATAATCATGTCACTTATCACACCATATTAACATTTTATATTCTTTCAAGATAGAGAAATTACTTTTACGATTCACTGAAACAGGTAAATACTGAAATCATAGCATGATACGACAACACTGATAAGATAAAAGTTAAGAGTTCCACAAAGAGAACACGCAAATATAAATTTTCCAGATCATCAAGGAAACAACAATATTATAAATCATTCTTATTTTTTAAGAACATGTTTGTAATCTTGTCTTTTATAAACTCGTAAAGTTCCATGTGTCCAAGAAAATGTCAAATATTTTTGTACGTTTACAAAACCAAGGCTGCACTACTCGTAGGAACCGACATTGTCATTATCATGATCAGGTTTTAAAAGATTAATTATATGCACCCAGATTTTGTAATGAAAATGTAATTTAAAATGTATCAGTTGTATCGAAATTTACGAATGTACTTGATGTAGCAGAAATTATCACGTTAATGAAAAAAGATTAACAAGGTGACAAAAAGTTTAAAGGACGACAGTTTAAAATGTTAATTTAATTAATCTATTTTTCTGTTTAAATAAACATGGGCATTAGTCTTAATGACAAACAGTCAGGAAAGTGTTCTATAATAAATTAACTTAAGTCTGTCACTTGACTCATGCACTTATGCAGCGATTTAAAAACGTATTAACTGTTTATGTTATTACTACCTACTACTGCAACAGGAGAGATAAAAACACAATTTAAAAGCTGTTGTTTAGCTTAAAATAAAACTTAAGTTTTAATAGCACTTTGGAATATTTAACTATTTACAAAGCACACAAAACGGTGAAGGAAAACGTCGTGAGGACCGGCATGTCCTAGAACCAAAAATTCAAAGACATGTGACATCTACCAACCCGCACTGGGCCCGCGTGGTGGATTACGGCCCACTCCCTCTCACAGAGAGGTGGCCTGTGTTCCAGCAGGGGGAACATTATAGGCTGATTATGTAAAGCACACTTTTGAATGATATTCTACTTCTCTTAAGTACTTAAAGTATCCTTGACATATCTTGGGACCCTGGGGTCCCGGACCTATCGAATGCGTGCGAGGAGCCGAAGTCAACTCGCAGAGGCCCGTTAGATGAGTAATCCTGTACGTACTATGCACTATTTCTCTTAATTTATTTTCTAGTGGTCGCAAGTGCTACTGCTGAGCATGAGGTCCTGTGTTCGATTCCCGGGTCGGGCAAAGTGTTATTGGGTTTTTCTATCTGGAATTTCTCAGTAACAGATCTCTCTGTTCTGAATTAGTGCCCGGTTGATGGCAATAGGTTCGCCCCCTATTACACGGGACTTAAACATAACTGGCAAATTGTGGATGTACTACAGATACACCTCTGCGCAACCCTTCGGGGAAACAAAGCGTGACGTGATGTTAATCGTGATGTTAATTTATTTGAAAACAGTAATATTTTAGATTATTCCATAAGTAATGTCAAAATGATAATACTCGTATTAGAGAAAAGTTAGTGAAAAATTAGCTTTATAACTCAAATGACCTCAACTCGCTAACTCCCTAGCCACAACACACCTTGATAAAACTGCTCAACAAATAAATTGTTTTATCGGCAATTCCGTCACAGTGGTAAAGTCGTCTCCATGCCGTTATTGTTCTGCATTACGACTCTATTTCGGATACAAACGAGCTGTCGCCCTTGGTTTATTAGTACTAATGTCTTCTCTTGTCCTTTCTGATGGTGGGTGCTTATTACTGCCCAAATTAAGTTGAAAAGGTATTTCTTTTGTGGTTCATTGACTGAGTTTCTTTCATTTTCCCCTACGCATCAAGTAACATCATTTGAAATTATATATTTATATACAATTCTCTAGTTAGTTTTTGTGTCTTTGTTTTTTTTTTTTGACTTTTAAACATTTCGAACCCAGGCAGGCGCTTTACTTTGTGTAAATAATTTATTCACCACTGCTCCAAAAATGGTGAAGGAAACCATCATGAGAAAACCGGCATGTCCTAGAACCAAAAATTCGAAGACATGTGCCATCTACCAACCCGCACTGGGCCTGCGTGATGGATTACGGCCCACTCCCTCTCACAGAGAGGAGGCCTGTGTCCCAGCAGTGGGAACATTATAGGCTGATTGTGATGGTAAATATTTCAGTACCCTTCAGCAGGTTATCGACATGTTAATAGGTTAACATGTCGATAACCTGCTGAAGGAAAGTATTAACCCCTCATAGGCGCTTGCAACACAGGGTAAGCACACAATCTCACCACCACCTTCCAACCGAGACAGTGGTGCTGGCAAAATTCATGGAATTGCTGTCTTCTTGAGAACAAACAAAAGGAAAGACCTGCTTATCCTTTGACGTGATCATCCCAATCGCATTCTTTGGCATCTCTAGACGCTCAAGATGGATGGATGGATTTTTCTCTTCTGGACACCATACGTCTACCACCTTTCTGACTCGCTAATATTTTACCATGACTTCTTGTGCCATACGATTTGGTCAAAGTCAAAGTCACATGTTTATAAAGGGGAAATATTTAACTGATCCTCTAAAAAATAATTGACCTTCTAATGATAATCACTTTTTTAAACGAATGATTCTCTAATAACTTTTTGCACTTCTGATGATTTAGGTACACTTTTTATAATAATTGAAACTTTTTTTTAACATTCTGGCCGCATAGTTGAGGAAATTAAATTATTTATTCTGTAAATAGGATATTAGAATCACTTTTACACGTCATATTAAAAATATATTTAAAAAAAGCTTGATGGAGTAGACATTTCCTGTCTGACTACCCCTGAGAAGAAATGAAGAAACAAACTCACGGAATAGTCTCTTTTAAAGTCCAGACATAATCTTGGTCAGACCATGTGAGGACCATGTATATCCGTGTCTGAAATGGTATTTTGAGCAAAGAACCACTCAAATTTGATTGGACCAGTCTGAGTAGCTCAAGTCAGGACTTAAGGAGCTCAACGACTCGACAAACGATACCAAAGAAAGGACATTTGGGTAGGCCGAATAACGTACTCAAAATGCCAGACCATCATTAAAACTAACGTCGTCGTATTACCACGACCAGACCCTTGAGTTTGTTTCGCCATTTCTTCTCAGGGGTAGTCAGATAGGAAATGTCGACTCCATCTAGCTTATTTTTTAATATGACGTGTAAAAGTGATTCTCATATCCTATTTACAGAATAAACAATTTCATTTCATTTTCATTTCAGACGGGTTAGGTTTTGGTTGGAACTGTGACCAACCACGTGTGTGCCGAATTGGTTGCGATAACTAACCTAGGGCACCCCGACCAAATGGCTTAGCCACTTGCACGTCCCAGTTTTGCGCCTGATACCCTTTCAAATGTCCCGGATAGCGCGAGCGCATACGCGCGGATTCCGCATCGGTCATTTCCAACATAAAGCGTATTATCTAGAAAACTACTGCAGCTATACCTTAATAAAAATCAAGTGTATAGCTGAAACTATACAGAATCAATAGGTGTTAAAATTAAATTACGACTTCATAGTCCAAAGTACCGTAAAAAAATGTTAAACTTGAGAACGTGTGTTGAAATTTCCGTAAATTATTTGTTCGTGCGGAATTTTTTTTTTGTGCGCGAGTGCTTAGTTAGTTTAGAACTGTGACCAAACGCGGCAGCGGCCGGCGAGCGCTACATCCAAGTTGGACGCAGTTACTTGATTATTTTAGTCAAAGTCAAATTGTTTATTTCAAATAGGCACATAAAAGGCACCTTCAGAATGTCAAAATTTACAAAAAAAATAGAATTGATTCTAGTTGCCCCTTCCAAAAGGTAGTTTCGTATGGAGAAGAATGGGCAAGAAACACCACCGTTACTCTTTAAAAATGTTTTACAAAATTTAGTATCTACATTATTTATACCACAAAATTACTTTACCAAAATAGGTAAAAAAAGAATTAAAAATAAAGTAATGACAGATAAATTAATTATGTGATAGGCACATGATGCTCACATATTTACAAACATTGTAAAAGTATACGTTTTCCTAAAAAGAATAAATAAAGTAATAGGTCAGTGTGTGAGTTAAACTAATCACTGAATTTAAATTCAACATTGATTTATTATTTGTATCACATAATAAATTGTACAGTTTGATTTTGTCTAGACTCTAGATTGTCCAATGGAGCTGGACCAGCATGTTTCCAAGCATTTTAGTATTTTTAGAAACCCATAATAGGAATTATTAGAGGTTCACAAAAAGAGGCGCAATCATTTATTTATTTAACAGTTTATGTAAACACATATAAACAGACAAGAAGAAAGGAACAGAAGAATACGTACAGAGGTGATGCTTATTTCTAAAGAAATCTCTTCCAGCATACCTGCGATAGGACAGTAGACAAAGAGATGTAGACGCCGTGTGTAAGAGTAGAAGAGAAAACAAAATACATATAATCCAAAAAACTGTTTACCAATTTAAATATAAACATACAATAACAGAATATACTTACAAACATAAAAACTACAAAAAGATATATCACAAAGATACTTAAATATTATAAATTAAAGTTATAAATCTAATATAATAAATAATAATCTATTGTCATATATTTAAGTGTTTCATCATCTGCCGGCATCATGCTGCCTTTTCCCAATTATATTGGGGTCGGCTTCCAATCTAACCGGATGCAGCTGAATACCAGTATTGGGTAACACGATACCCCTTGGTACGACTGGTTTGTCAGACTTTCGGGCTTCTGACGACCCGTAACAACTGTCAAAGATCTACAAATGACAGCCGGGACCAACGGCTTAATATGCTTTCCGAGGCACGGAGGAAGGAGTCTTGGTATGTAAAGATGGTCACCCATCCACGGACCAACCGCGGCAAGCGTAGCTTAACCTGATCGATCGACCCGTGCGGCTTTTATTACTTGGCCACAAGCCCCCATTTATTTAAGTGTTTAATCATTATAATTATTAGTGTGGTCAATAAAATTTTAAGACGCCAAAATGTGAAAATTTAATACGTGCAATTTATAAATCCCAATGTCATCTTTCCATTAGACACAGAAAGTGAAACTCAGCCAAGTACTAACTAGTACTCCATCCCGTCTTGCACAAACATACCTATCAAATAAATAACTACAAAACGTTTGCCACGCTCGAGAAACTTACTAGCAATTTCTAGGTTCAAACACCTAGCTTTCTCCTAGGTCTAGTGATGCTCTCGCGATGTCTATCTTCAAGATAGTGTCTGTTGAGACGGGGTAAACAGACTTTATATGCGGAACGTAGAAGTTTCATGGGTTGAATGTGATACAATACCGAGGAATACATAAAATATAATAATTATAAATTATTTTTAACCGATATCAAAAATGGAGGAGGGTTTTTTTTATTCATTTTCGTCAAGTGTGGATCGATTCTGAAAATTCTTGTTTTCAATTCGTAGAGGAAGCTTGCGCGTGGTCCCGTATAAATTTCATTAACTTTACTTAGGTAGTTTTTGAGTTAACTTCGATAACACGTATTTAATCCACTTTGTGTATCTTGATGATGTTATAATAATTCCTGTTACTGTTTTTTGCAAGTAGTGGTATACGAATTGGTGTGGGGTACCTTAACTAAAAGGTTTTTTACAAAAAAAAAACAACATACATCCAATAAAACCGGTCAAGTGCATCTCGGACTTCGCACAATAAAGGGTTCCGCAGTTGGGATGACTTTATCCGAAGAACAACCTTTTAACATTGTAGTTAAAAAATATGTTCCCCCATACATTCCAATTGCAAATATAAGTTTGAACGCACACTATTGATTGATTACATAATCAGCCTATAATGTCATACTAGGACACAGGCCTCTTCTCTGTGAGAGGGAGTGGGCCGTAATCCACCACGCGGGCCCAGTGCTTGTTGGTAGATGTCACATGTCTTCGAATTTTTGGTTCTACGACATGCCGGTTTCCTCACGATGTTTTCCTTCACCGTTTTGAGAGCAGTGGTGATTAAATAATGTACACAAAGTAAAGCGCCTGTCTGGGTTCGAACCTACGACCTACAACTCGTAAGTCGCTGCCGTTACCACTGGGCCACCACTGCTCCACTTGAGTGATTAAACATGTTAATTTAAGACCATAGACTTCTTATAGGTTTTCCTGTAATATATAAGTATAGTCTACGTAGAACTATTGTCCGTATTTTTTCAAGATTTTAGACTCAGCAGTTTCGGATATAACCCTGGGATTGGACAATTTTCATCTATTTACTAATTATTTTAAAATAATAAAAAAATATATATTTGAAATTCTCATACCAAGCCCTTTCATTTGTTATGTCAGTTTTTTTTTTATAATTTTCTAATTTTTTCCTCTAATAGAACCCCATATTCGAAATTCATTTATTTACGTTACACATTCGTGTTTGAGTCACAGCAATTCATATATGAAATTCATATACAAACTTCAAATTAGTTGGACTGAATAATTAATCGGTCCAGTAAATTCGGAGCAAATCTGCTGTGACAGATGGACAGACAGACAGACAGACACAAGCGATCCTATTTAATAAGGGTTCCGTTTTTTCCTTTTGAGATACGGAACCTTAAAAATACTACAAAGTGAAAAATCACTTTAATATCGGAAGTCGGTGACAAAAAACTGAAATACCAAAAATACCGACTTTCAAATATTATTCACTTAGTAGTGTTTTTTTTTTTGGAAATCAATTGCTTTTTTTTTTTTTGTAAATCATTTCAACATACATGCATACTGTCCGTGGATGATTTTCTTATGAATAAACTAAGACTTCGCGTTCCAGTACTTTGCCAAAAGAATACAGTCACGTGAGCGAAGCCACGGGCACAGGTTAGTAAGTTAATAAAACGTAAAAAATACGTACATAGAATTAAATCTGTGGCAGTCATACAGAAGAAAAGGAAAAAAATACAGAAAACAGCACCTGGAGTTTTTATTTAGGTTTTTTTTAAGTTGAATACCTCAATAAAACATGTTGTGTCCATGCTTCGAATCTAAGTTGAACAATAAAGTAACATTGCTTTTTAATTAAGTAAGTAATAAATAGTTTCTGACATTAATTAGTTCCCATCTTAAGGTTTTTATCGTTTTGGATACGGTCCCCCATAAAAAATGCACCTTACCTATGTAAGTTTTCACCACCATTTACATAATCAACCCATCCCACTGCTGGGACACAGGCCTCCTCTGTGTGAGAGGGAGTTGGCCGTAATCCACCACGCGGGCACAGTGCGGGTTGGTAGATGTCACATGTCTTCGAATTTTTGGTTCTAGGACATGCCGGTTTCCTCACGATGTTTTCCTTCACCGTTTTGAGAGCAGTGGTGATGAAATAATTTACACATACTAAAGCGCCTGTCTGGGTTCGAACCTACGACCTACAAATCGTAAGTCGCGGCCGTTACCACCGGGCCACCACTGCTCACTACCATCTAAGCAAACCAAAATAATACAGTCAGGGAAACTAATTGTTAAGCAAGTTGACACACTTAGTCAATTTGGCGCGTTAGCTATTTCATACAACTGTTAAAATGACAGATGTGATGTAATTATACGGACAAATTAAAAGACTGATCAAAATGTATAGAGCAACATATGGTGCTTTGTTTTTTTCTTGGCGGCCATTAATTAAACTTTTAAATTTGATACACCACTATTAAGTACATTATTAACAAACTAATATGTCACGGTAAATTATAAAACTCAGTCGGAACTCAGTTATTTAGTAGTTTATACAGAGTGATTTTTGCGATGTCACATCAGGGCTAAATCCTAAACTATGGCTAGTAGAGCAAACGCGGTATAAACCCCGTTTAAATCCGAAACTAAGGGTAGTAGAGCAACCCCGGTATAAACCCCGGATTGCAGAATCTTCATCAAAAAAATTAAAACATTTTTTTTTCCAAAACCACGATCACGAGTCATTTGACTACTTTGCTCTACCACCCATAGTTTGGGATTATGGTTTGAAGTACCATCTCAAAAATCACTCTGTATAAAGGCTTCTTCAGACTAAGGTGATATCGCGGGCGCGACAGGCATATCGCCTCAATCTGCAGAAGGCTTTAAATTATTTAACTCTGCTCGGACTGATTTTTAAGCTTTACCACAATACTAAATTTCGTTTGCTATGTTCGTTTCTACTTAATAAGAATAAGAATAATTTATTTACACACACACACACACACACACACACAAGTTAGGCAACATACAGACAGAAAATACAATGAAAACTATGACAAAGTAGAAATAGCCGTAACGATACTTAAATGTATTAATGTATTTATTTATTTAAATGTATTTAAGTATCGTTCGTATCTCAAAACGGTGAAGGAAACTTCGTGAGGAAACCGGCATGTCCTAGTCTCCTAAAAATCTATAACTAGAAGACATGTGACATCTACCAACCCGCACTGGGCCCGCGTGGTGGATTACGGCCCACTCCTTCTGACAGTGAGGAGGCCTGTGTCCCAGCAGTGGGAACATTATAGGCTGATTATGTGTGGTTATGTATAAGTATCGTTAATGGCCGCCAAAACCAAAACGGCACCACCTTTGGGCATTGGCTTTTGTTTGAAAACTAATTTCCCTGTCTTTACATAACCCAATAAAAACAAAACGTCTTTCTCTCTCCATATAAGTAATTCTCATACTTCAGCACGTTCATACCTACGTCACCATTTTTTAAGAAAGGTTACTACTTCCAACGTTTTTCTTGACCGAATTTATATTATTATTGTCGGTATTTCTTCTCAGAACGTGGATACATCGACTGTCGGGTTCTTATGATGATTGACATCGATTAATAGCTGGAAACCCGCTGGGGAAATTGTTAGATGCTAGGATTTCCTGAAACTTGTTCAATTTTGAAAAATGATCGCAGTTTTTAGGTGCATTCTAGTTTACCGAAGTCGTGAAGATTTATGTGCTATGTGTTATCATTATCAACATTATGATTACTATTCGGATAATAAATTAATAACAATATTTTGTAACCATAATACGTTGATTTAAAAGAGTGTCCGTGGAGTTTCTTGCCCGTTCTTCTCCATAGGTACCTACTACGCTTTGGAATGGGCAACTAGCTTCATCTTTCTGACTGACCGACCGAACCCTTTTTTTTTTTTTTTTTTTTAGGTTGGGAAATCATCAAATAACTTCTCCCGCTCTGGGCGGAGCGGGAGGGTGTGTCAGACTCTTACTGACTAAAACCCACCCGTATTCCTTCCTGTTGCCTGTGTTGCGGGGGCCTCGGTGACCCATAAGTACCTTCCCGCGAACCGACCGAACCCTTGACAATTCAAAAGTGCCTGTAATTAGTTTATTTGACATAAATGCTTTGAGTTTGAGTTTGATAAAGAACCGTTTTACATCATTAGTGCGTGATTTATATTTCAAGGTTCATCTTTGAAACTGCTATCTTTAGAAAGATCTGATCAGTATTTTTTCTCTTAACAAGATGGTGAATGCTTGGAAATTACCTTTTAGGACCTTCGAGGTGTTTCGATTCTAACAGGCAGAAGTTAACGTTTGGCACCGGGCCTAGGACTAACTGCCAGTTCCGTCACTTATGACGATGTTTTTATTTTTTATACATACTTTTTTGACATAATATTTTCATTATTTGACATTATTTGGCTTTTTTGGACAAGATATTTATTCAGACGTGAGAACGTTGTAAGCTTAATAGACTAGATTTGTAGACCATTTATTTTTTGGTAAGTACCTGGTACTTCTTGACAGGCATACACTCTCGTCCCATAACTATTAACACTGTGATTTGAAAACATAGTATAAGCCAATTATTTTTAAAAGAGAAACCGTCGAGTTTCTTGCCGGATCTTCTCCTTAGGAAACGACCAATTGGAACCCTTTTTTTTTGGGTGGGAAATCATCAAATAATTTCTCCTGCTCTTGTGTCAGACTCTTACCGACTAAAACCCACCCGTATTCCTTCCGTTGCCTGTGTTGCCATGGGCCTCGGTAACCCTTTAGTACCTTACCGCGACCCCGGCAGGCATCGGCCCTAGTGGACCCCTACACTTGTGGTGACGACATCTCTTTGAAGCGCGCGTGGAATACAACGCGCCTTCGACCCGGGCCTGGTTCTTACCGGACGGTGAGCTACCCATTGCTCATGGTCCGCAAGCCCGCGCCTACTGTGTCCGGAAATCCGCCCGGGGTTCCCTACGCCCAGGGCGTCTCCTGCAGCGGCCATCTTTACATACCAAGACTCCTCCGTGCCTCGGAAAGCACGTTAAGCCTTTGGTCCCGGCTGTCAATTGTAGATCTTTGACAGTCGTTACGGGTCGTCAGAAGCTCGAAAGTCTGACAACCAGTCTCTCCAAGGGGTATCGTGTTACCCAGTAACTGGGTTGTGGAGGTCAGATAGGCAGTCGCTCCATGTAAAATACTGGTATTCAGCTGTATCCGGTAAAACTGGTAGCTGACCCCAACATAGTTGGGAAAAGGCTAGGCAGATGATGTGTACTCAAAACTTTCCTGGCGACATTTCCCTCATTCCTCCGCATCACCTGCCCTTACCATGACAACCTTTTTCCACACAACTTTTCAGTCACCGGTGTCACTTTCAGACGTCCTCTTATACTCGTATACTTATTTCTTATTCTATCCATTCGGGTAACAACACACATTCCTTTCAGCATTCTCATCTCAGCTGCCTCATTCATGCCTTTTATTGGCGCAACATCCTGATCCATATAAGACAGCAGGTCTTACCATTGCTTTATAAATCTACCGCTAAAGTTTTAGGGGAATGCGGGAGTCGCAGATTGTTCCCGTGACCTGTCGCCAGTGTTCATTATGTGCTTAACAGTCCGATGTACTTCGCCATCGCTTTGCGCGAGTGAACCGAGATACCGAAAGTCGGAGCAAACCGGGAGAAGCGTGCCATTAAGCGCTATGGCCTCAGAACTGGAGAGACCGCCGAAATCGCAGAACATATATTCGGTTTTGCTTCTGCTGGTTTTCAAGTCAACATTCGCCAGCTTCTGTTGCCATTTCCGTCATCTGCTCTGGATTTCAGGTTCATGTTTTTTACATAATACGCCATCCATGTTAGATAATAATTATCTAATTGTCAAACAAATAGTTTTCTGACAGCTGCGCGCACAGATTAATTTAGGCCGGGTAAGCCGTTCCCGTCAGTGCGGAATGTTGCCATTTTAAATATTTGTATTCATTTTATTCTTTTTTTTCTTATCTCACTGTGTGCTGCACCGGTCGACGTCATCACGTCAACGCCGGCTATCGCTGAAAACCAGCGCTGGGGCTCTGTCTATAGGATCGCAGCATTATGCTGAGCGTTGGTCGTTTTGCGTGGATGTGACGCATATTCTCCCCCAAATTGTTTCTTTTTTGTATTTGTGTTCCTTCTTTGCGTCATGTTTACCGCACATAAACGTATTTTGTTTATTTCTTTTCTTTCTACCTTCACCGACAAAAACAACGTCATCGGCAAACAGCATGTACCAGGGTGCCTCTTCTTGTATGTCCGACATCAGAGCGTCCATAATCACCAGGAAGAGGACTTAAGGACTTAAAACTGACCCTTGCTGCAAGCCTACAGTCAAACTGAACTCGTCGGCATTAAATTTTGTACAAAATATTATGGTAGGTAAATAATTTTTTCTCACCCAGGGATTACAAAACATAATAGCAATAATGAATAATGAAGTAGATAATGAATCGTGATTCATTCTATGGCCCTCGTTGACAAAGAAAATGACTAAACATTGGTACCGATAGTGTTACTCATTATTTTATTATTAATTTGTAGGTAGCGAAATGTTTGGCCTTGCTAACTGGAATTCCAACAGTAATAAAAGAAATAAAATAAGCTATCGCACAGTGGAACGAATGTATGGGAGCGGTTGGACGTAGACATGTCCGAAAAATAAGAGTAAAATTATGACAAACTAATGATGCCATCTTATTCGATTACTTAATGCCTTCATAAATTGTGGTGATGAATTTCTTCATAACTCCCATATTTCGGGAGTAATTTGAGAAAATGTGAAATTTTACTATGAAAATGAGTGTATCGAGCTCTCTCCCTCCTGATTCCGGGCTTGTTTCAAGTAGCGGTCTCTAATATCGTAATGCTATTACTAAGAGCTATATTTAATACTAAGACACATAGTGCGCCAAATGTGCACTTTCTGGGATAAAAGGAAATGAAAATTTAAAAAAAAAAACGTTTTTTCCCCATTTGTATTTACTTTAAACCGCAGACAGACTTATTAAGAGGTCTATAAATATATTATATATATACAGAAATATATATTAACAAAAATATTCACAAGAACTGATGAGAGTATGACTTTTAAGTAAGTTGATAATAAATTACCTAGTTTCATTAAAAGTACAATAAATAATTAAGATGTAAGCTCTAATTTACTAAGTTACACATTTTAAAACAATAACATCATTTAATTATCTTCGTCATCATCATCATCATCAATTAATTCAAATTCAGAATCGATGTCCGCTAAATCATTTATGTTAACAAATTCGATATCACTTTTCTCAGAATCCGTAAGCTCATAAAATTCCTTAAAAGAAGATTTTTTTACAAACTTATTTCCTTTTGGACGGATACTTGTAACAAGTGGATCAGAAGACAGTAAAAGATTGTGCATAATATCTTCATTGCATGAGATACTGCTATGCTTTCGAGAATGCCCCTCTCTATATTTTCTAAAATCTTTATTTCTAGCCTCAGATGCCTCTTCGGATAGAAAACCAATGGGCACAATTGACATGTTCTGAACTATGTCTGGCCCATGCATTAAAATTTTATGAAGTGAAGAAGGCATATAATACCATGGGTATAACTCCACGTAAAGCTTAGCAGTATCAAAGCAGAACTCTCGGAATTTAGTTACGTTGATCTTCTCTCCTGATGAAATACACTGCAAGATCACACAGATTTTTCTTAAAAGCATAGCATCTATTCCGGTCAGTTCAGCAGATTTAGTGTAGTTTTCAAAAAATCTCCTTGCCGAGTTGCCATTGTTGGTGGATCCACTGCCTTGTTTCACAACATCGAGAAGTAAGCCCGTTTCTCTTCTTACAGCCTCTTGAACTCTTTTCTTCCTGTCATCAACTTGCCTTTTTGCTATATCACCCCTTACTTGCCATGATTTTATGTCTAATTTGTAGGAAATGTGTAATAAGCATTCCATTGAGCGAATCCAAGCGTGAAGGGTGCTTAAGCTATATTTATACATGTCCTCGTTTGCGTGTTTATCTTTGATTAACTCTAAATTATTCATTTCTTTAGGACAAGCCTTGCATATGTCACACACTGAAGCTGCTGTATTGGATATAATGGAATGAATTTTACCATCAATCATTGTCAACAGCAGTTGGTGTTTGACACTAATTCCATCAGTGATGGTGGATGGAGTTAAGGCTTCAATCTCTGCTTCGATTTCAGCCATCTCTCTCTGCACATTTTCTTTGGTTTCCTTTATAAACTTAAACAATATTGGCCGGCAAAATGAAGTGGAAGATGGTCGCTCGTTTTCCCAAATTGTTACACCTTTTGAGACGAGCCGCAGTGGTACAAGACTAATCATAAAATTACTAGCAAGATCGATTTGCTCATCTTCACTCGTCCTTTGATGATAAATGCTTTGGCTAGATGATCCGTCAAAACCCCATTTGCTGGTCAATACGAGCTGTTGATTGGGATCAACAGGGGTTTCTAACGACCTAATAAGTCTTCTTGAGGTTAAATCCATCAAGGCTTGTAATTTGATTTTTGCAGAGCTCTCTGTAACTGTGAGATCTTCTTTGGCCGGATAGCACTTAATTTTTTCTTTAACCAACATGTAGTAACTCGGGTATTGAAGAGCTCCTTCTTGAGTGTTGAAATCCCGAAGAGTGTTATAGCGCCATTTCGATAAGTTCATCGATACATAAAGAGCCAATGCCTTCAAAGGGGATATTTCCCGTACCTGAATTGATTTACCTTCAATGAAGGCTTTGATTTTTGAGGCCTCTTCTGGATTCTCCGTCAAGTATTTCATAACATAAGCTGTATCGCTTTGTCCTGCCTTTTGAAGCGCCCTTTCGGCCGAAAACATAATTTCAGCGCTGCTACTGCTGCATGAAAGACTATCTTCAGTGCGTCTTCTTTTTTGCCGGTTACTAAGGTCCTCAAAAGATTTACGAGGACTAGGATGTGTACAAGTTGAAGCATCAGATTTAGCAGGAGAAATTATGGGCTCGATGACGTCACTTATATTTTCTGTAGAAGGTTCCATATTTTCATTCTGTAATTCCGGCCATTGAATTGCAGCCTGTAGCCAAATCTCATGTTTCTTCCGAAACTTATCTGTGCTTCTTCCAGACTGTGTCCATTTTGCATAAATGCGGTAGCAAAATCGACGACACCAGTCTTTTAAACTTGTTTCAGCACTTTCACATAACTGAACACAACTGTTATCTTTTAAAACACTGAACAAATAGTTAAAGTCGCGTAAATCTTTATGTGCGCGTGCGCATAAAGCAACGTGAATATCAAGATTTGTATTAAAAGTTGGAAAATACATTGCGAGATTAGCTTGGATACAACGAGGTGTAAATCAACACTGATTTTAAAGTTACTAATAGTGACCTATTTATATAAAATCCAGGTATCCCAGGTATCCTTTGTTAAATATTGCAAGGTAATTAGTTATTGTGATAATTAGTAAATGATGCATGCTAAATTAGTGTATTAAGAGCCATTTAGTAATTAAATAATAGCAATGTTCTTATCAGTAATCATTAGTGCATCAGTTTTATATGTAAACCTTAAGTCCCTAATTATATATCCTAATTAGCTTATATCTTCTCTAATTGGCTGCTCAGAAATGTTATTGTAATAAGGTAAACCTTTAGAAAAACGGTTTTAATCAACAAAATAAACAAAAAATAAAAAAATTGTGTTATAAAATAAACATCACTCTTTATCCCAGAAAGTGCACATTTGGCGCACTATGTGTCTTAGTATTAAATATAGCTCTTAGTATTAGCATTATGATATTAGAGACCGCTACTTGAAACAAGCCCGGAATCAGGAGGGAGAGAGCTCGATACACTCATTTTCATAGTAAAATTTCACATTTTCTCAAATTACTCCCGAAATATGGGAGTTATGAAGAAATTCATCACCACAAGTTATGAAGGCATTAAGTAATCGAATAAGATGGCATCATTAGTTTGGCATAATTTTACTCTTTTTTTTCGGACATGTCTACGTCCAACCGCTCCCATACATTCGTTCCACTGTGTATCGGTTGTTTTTTGTTGGAACTGTCCATGCTACGATTACTGTCGGTTTTATTCCTTGGATGTTTCGGTATTTATCAACTAGATTACCATATGTCTTCTATAAAAATCTCATCGTGAAAACAGGTGAAGTGATCTGTCAATAGGGTTTTACTTTTTGAAAAGTGTCTTAATTAAATTCTATAGTTCTAATATGCCCCAAAAAAACCACAAAAATTTTAATCTAGCGATAAATGCCACAAAAATTCATTTAAATTTCACATTTTCAAATTTCGCGCGTAGTTTGACGAAAACACTGGATGCAGTGGATGCCATGTTGCTTTGTGGTCATGACGTCTCTTGGCTATGTAAACAAATGCGCTGATCTATTATCTACAACAATTGACAATTGAAGTTTTAGTTTACACAGCCGTATGACGTAATAACATGGCGGCTCCTATTTTATTGTGTTTTTTACCAGATTACAAAAATTGAAAACGTTGAATTTTTAAATTTGTTTTGTTATTTTATGAATTTAAACTAACATTTTCCGACTCCTTTTTGCCTAAACTATCTCATTAATATATTTATAGATTTTTCTCGTATATAGTAAAATACCCTATTGTCTCAATCCCTAGTCAGGTGAAATGAGAGTTCACTTCATCTAAGTGTTCACAGAGGGACTTTCACAGAATAAGTAGATCGGCAGGGCTCGTGACTAAGTAATAACAGCCGCACAGGTCAATCGATCAGGTTAAGCTACGGTTGCCACGGTTGCTCCATGGATGGGTGACAATCTTTACACACCGAGACCCGTCCGTGCCTCGGAAAGCACGTTAAGCCGTTGGTCTGGCCGTTATTCGTTTATCTTTGACAGTCGTTACGGGTTGTCAGAAGCCCGAAAGTTTGAAAAGCCAAGGGGTATCGTGTTACCCAGTAACTGAGTTGTGGAGCTCAGATAAGCAGTCGCTCCATGTAAAATACTGGTATTCAGCTGCATCCAGTTAGACTAAAAGTCGACCAACATAGTATAAGGCTAGGCAGATGATGAGGCAGATGATGAAGTACATCGTCAGGATTCAAACAGTGCCATTACTCATGAAAAACTCTGACAAAATTAATTACTGAAGTACTAGGTACCCTCATATACCAGTACTAAACTTGGTGACCTTACACGATACTACGTTTAAACGAAGAAGAAATCCATAGTTATAAATGCGAAAGTAATTCTGTCTGATACCATTTCAGATTAGGATGAAATTCGGCACACGAAAAGACCATGAGCCAAATTAGGATATATATACACGGTGATTTTTAATTCACTGTTTACCTTTCAGGGCGTGAAAATACTCATGATTATGAGCAAATTTCACTATGAGACCAACTCTGAAATATCGAAAAAAATATCATCAGCTCCATACAAAAATGCAATATTTACGCGATGAAAATGTATGAAAGTTTTTTTTTTGTTATTGCTATTTCGTAGTTGGTCCCATAGTGAAAGGTCTTTATAATCATGAGTACTTTCACCTCCTGAAAGGTTAACAGTGAATTAAAAATCACTGTGTATATGTAGGATCGTCAGGATTAACTCCGTTAGATTCGGACGTCATGTGAACAGAAAATGGGTTCCGTGCAAGAAACACACACTGGGTGCGATACACAGCGTTTATTAAAATCACAAATTAAAACAAAAACTACAAATTACAATTAACATAATAACTGATCACAAGGAATCGAGTACAGTTCCGCGTCGTTTAACTCCAATGCAATCTGACACTGAATATCCTCTTCGCCGTGGGCTTAAAACTTCACGAATCTGTAGAAGCATGCTGTAGGTGTGGATAGATCACCCTATGTCGCAAGTGGCGGGCTTGCGATTCGGTTCATGTCCGTACCAATGACCGGATCCGATATATACAAGGTGTCGTTTTGCATCCTCGTCAAATTCAAGGAGGTAACTATGCTAATGATTCTCGACACGAATCAATAATAAAATAAGTAGGTTTTTTAATTCTAATTTTCGAAAATCGGCATGTGTGGAACACGCATGTTAAAACGCGGCCCGTGTGATACCGCAGTATCACCGCACCGGTAGTGTGTGTGTAAAAGGGCAGTTACAACTGCCCTTTTACACACACACTACCGCATACGAAACGGGATGACTCTATTCTGTGAAAGTGGTGAATTCTAAAATACTGTCAAACTTAAATAACTAAAAAACAAGTACCTATGTATTAATTATTGAGCATGAATTGTAATTTTATTTGATTATATACGTCTTTCATAGCAGCCTCCTGAAATTTGACTAGGACTCAAAACGACACCTTGTATATATATTATCTTATTTAATGTTTCTATATCCTGGATTTGAGATACTTTTTATCCCGGTACTACGTTCTCGTGAGATAATTTCCGACGCCCACGTGGGAAACTCGCGCGCAAAAGTCGAAGTTCCTTCGCATAAATTTTATAATATCAAAAGTGACACCTAACTACAATAAAATGAGGAACTCAGCCGCCATTCCTACGTGTCTACGTCAATCATTACAGGTTATACATTTAGGTATTACAGTTGATCAGCTGCGACCTCGGCACTCGAGGTAAATCCGCGTTTTACAGGCACTGTCTAGTGCCTTTTTAAAATTATTTTATTTAGATTCATACCTACTGCCTTGAAGTTCTTAGGTTTTACCAAACCATTGTCTTGTTAAGGTTGTAACCTATTAGAAAATACCACAAGCTGTTCTTATTTTCTAATATAATATAAATCTGTTTGGACCGTCGACCTGATGGAATACGCTAGGTACGGAAAGCGTAGAACCGGTTGTTGTGGTGATACTTGAGGGATGTCTATCACTAGCAATCTAAGCAGAAAAAAAACAGTGAAAGTAGAAGCTACAGCAGACTTAGCATGACGCTTTCTATTTCTTCGAAGAATAGACACAGCTCTTTCTATACAAAGAGACATTTCGTTTCTCCATTTTTGACATCGCACCGTAGAATCCTTATCCGTAGAATTCTGCAATCTGTCAGTTTGTCTTTCGTTTCTAACGATCTTTATCTATGCCTATCGCCTTTTTTATGTAGACTACTTCAGAAGAAAGTATCCCAAACTGTCATCTCATTTCTGGAGTTGTCGATCCGCCCACTAACAAATTAACTTCGTGCGAATCGCCTCAGAAAAATTAATTTTATTTAAAAGTGTCGATTCACCCGTTTCGAGCGAGTCATTCGTGCAAATCGACCAATAAACCGCACATCCGTCGGTCAAGCATAGTAATTATGAAAGGGCCGTTAGTCTGTCAATGGGACACATAGTTAAGTCAGACGTTCCTAAACCATTTTCTTAAAAACCCGGATAATATAAATGCACAAAATATTAGTACTGATTTACTACTAAATAAACTTCATCCATTAGTGTTATTGATGCTAATTCAGTAAAGAGGACAGGCGTAGAAGCTTACAAATAAAATAGAAAACACATTCTAAGATACAATGCAAGCGAAAAGCGATTAGCGGGAAATTGAAAATATAGCCTTGTAGCATAATCAGCCTATAATGTTCCCCCGCTGGGACACAGGCCTCCTCTCTTCGAGAGAGAGCCTTGTATAGGTAACTATTATTATATTTAGTTTATTAAAAGCCTGTAATGTCCCGCGTACAGAGTTAAGGCCTCCCAAGTCTCTTTCCACTTCTCTCTGTTCAGTTCTTGTTGAAAGAATCCTGCTCAACCCGCTATCCGGCTAGGCCTGCCGAGATGTCACTTGCCATTACGAGGGACCCACTGGGTCGTACGTTTGGTCCATTGGTATCTGCCGTGCAGCAGATGTGTCCAACACAATTACATTTTAGCGTGGCAGCTTTCCGAGTGACATCAGTTATCTTTATGATGGTAGTGGTCGTATTCCAAACCCGGTATGTTGTACCCGGTAGTTTGATACCCAAAATACTCCATTCCATAGCCCTCTGGCAAACCGTAAAAATTCTATAAACGGTTAGCACGCTGGAACTGATTTTGACAGAATGCCCGTTGTTCGCACCTATACCGTAGTCAACTTGTCAGCGCGGGCATGTCGGTGACGCTAACCCTTAAGTTTATCCCCTACCAAAAATCGCTCAACGCGCCTAAAGAAATCTTCACTTCATAAATTGAAAACCTTAGTCCAATTGAGACAGTTTGAAATTCTCTTTTTAACCGACTTCAAAAAAGGAGGAGGTTTCTCAATACGACCGTACATATATTTTTTTTATCTGGGTTCGCCGATTTCTCCGTCGATTGTGGACCGATTTTCATAAATTGAAAACCTTAGTCCAATTGAGACAGTTTGAAATTCTCTTTTTAACCGACTTCAAAAAAGGAGGAGGTTTCTCAATACGACCGTTCATATATTTTTTTTTTATCTGGGTTCGCCGATTTCTCCGTCGATTGTGGACCGATTTTAAAAATTCTGTTTTTGTATGAATGGGTATGCTTCCGAGGTGGTCCCATTGTCACCAAGTCATAATCTCAAATTTTAAAGGCACACCTATAGCGATTTAGGTATTTTTTTTAAAGTAACTTGTGCTTTTGCTCTCGGAAAGCACCATTTGGTGGAGTGGAATTGATGATGAAGACCACAGATGGCCACCGGAACTACTTAATAAGAAGTATTTAACGAGTTGCGATTCAATTAGGTAGGTACTTTAATATGGTTGCTAAGCAATTTTTGCTCTTCACAATGCTTAAGGTGAGTGGCAGTTCTCCTGGTGAGGAGAACTCCTCAACAATTAACGTCCCTGCATCAAGAAATATTTTGTCAAAGGTGATGAGCAGCTGACATTAGGCTATTGTAACTTAGATAAATTAAGAACTGACCTGCTAAAAAGTGAAAAATAACTTTAATTTCCGAAGTCAGTGACAAAAAACTAAAATAAAGATCCAAAGACACCGACATTCGAAATTAAAGTTATTTTTCAATATGTAGTGTTTTTTTTTTGGAAGTCGGTTGTTTTTTTTTTTGGAAAAAGATTTTTACATTAAGGAACGAGTAATTTTCGAATAAATAGATAACTCGCGGAGACACGAAATAAAAGGCATTGGCGCCAAAAACTATAGGGATCAAACTAAAAAAATCATTTAAATCTCGTCTAGCTTACAATTGGGCCAGCTCCTTAATAAAATCAGTATTGGAGTAGCAATTTATCTAAAGCGAAAATCTGTAAGCGCTGGTGATCGCCACTTAGCTTACGTAAATGTACCACTAGGGTAGATTGTAAGGGTTGAGTTGAGACGAACACGATACGACTACCGAGCGGCCATGACAGTTAACGCTTATCTGAATGTTTTTTTATTTACTTTTGTGGGAAGATCGAAAAGTCAAAGTGAAGTAATCGGACCTCTTCTGTCTGTAGGGATTAACATTCCAAAACCTTTCTTTTTTCCTCAAGTGAATTATGATTTTCTTTAAATTTACGTTGAAACACTATAGGATCGATCTTCTACATTTTTTATCCGTTACTGTCACTTTAATTGAATCGTAAAGACGAAAATAAATCACACTTCATTTTTCAACATTGTCATATTCATACGGAAAGGCCCCTTGAGTAATCGAAAATGCATCAATACGAGTATCTCTCCTATCCAAATAAACAAACAAATCATCCTCTTCCATATTCAGTAGCAAACCAGCTCACTAAGCAAGCAGAATATCGGGTACCTATTTACTAAATATACAGACGCTTACACTGTCCGGCTGTCGTTCTAGACATGTAATATTAACTTGTTTAGATTTCTCTGTAACAGACGATGATTTTAGGGATGTTAGAGTTTAATGGTTAGGTAGGGTACTGTGTTATTTATTTATTTATTTGCATAATGTACACTCAGTTACAGGCTAGTCTAAAACGTATGAGTACATGACCCTGTTAGGGCGCAGCAATTATTATAACATTTAACTTAAATCTAGGTTAAATATTTAGAAGTTAACATTACATTAATATCACAAAATTCAATAATATTACTAATATATTTATATATATTAGTAATATTATTGAATTTTGTGTTTTGTGTGCGATAAATTAAATAAAATATGTTAGAAAGAGATTATTCTTTTTCTAACATATTTTATTTAATTTACATCAATTAATGTTATTTGTAATACCTAGTGACATTAATAAAATATTTTTATACGTAGATTATAATATAAAATTTATGCTTTATTTTAGCTTCTTCTTGTTCTAAATATCTGGACTGTAAAAAAAAGAGTTGTAGGAATTTGGTCGTACCGATCAAGACAAGAAACTGAGGTTGCTAAAAAACCGCAGTGTAGCTAACTTAACACAGTCTGAATATTGTTATTTAATTTAGTATCTGCGTAAAAATAGTTGCATGTGCATTGTATAAAAAATATTCTCTTGTCCAATGAATTCTGAAAATGATGTGACATTGTCATTTTGGAACGAATGGAGGAACGGTGATTGAGTTGCAATGAATTTTGGAAATTATTTTTGTGCTTTCGGTCAATACATAGTTGCCCAGTTCATAGAATTTTAATTGAAATGATAAATGAAAAATCCAGACAAAAATTCATGATAATTTGTTTATTTAAAACTTGCCATAAATCAAACTTACACTTAACAAAATACACAAAATTCACATCAAATAAAGTTCGAATTTCGAATGGAGCATTTTTTTTTTACAATACCAGAATGCTAAAAGAAGATGATAAACATGTTTATTTGGTACAAATGTCATATCTCTATGGTCTGTTTTAAAAGTATCTGAAGAAAATGTAAACAAATGTATCAGAAAACGTACCTGTGGAGGCCAACTTCTTCTTGTTTATTTGAATGCCTAGATCCGAAATTCTACGTTTACATCACCCTAAAGATGTTTTTCATTTGGTTAATTTTATAACCCCAACCCTAATTTCCTAATTATACAAACCGCACTGGGCCCGCGTGGTAGATTACGGCTGACTTCCCTCTCACCGAGAGGAAGCCTGTGTTCCAGCAGTGGGAACATTATAGACTCGTTATAATAAGTGTTATTCAATCCATAATTGTTGGATAAAGTGGTAAGATATAAAGGCGAAACCTTTTAAATACAGATTAATGCGTTTCTAATTCCATTCAGTAAGTGATTAGTGAGATTACGTAAGAACTTATCCTGAACAGAGTTTGTTTACACTTTCATAACATACTTTTAGAACAGACTATCCCATCCATACTAATATTATAAATTCAAAATGAACTAGGGACATCAAAATTAAAATACTATCATTTATTTACATAACCAAATTACAAGATGATTATTAACATTAACTAAATTAAATTAAAACTAAGTTAAGCTTAAAAAAGGCCCTCGGGGCATTGTACCGAGGATGCTGGCGGCATTTCCTCGCTGAATTGCAATGCTGATGCGTTGCGCGAGAAAGCCGCCAGCTTTTCGGTCACCAGTTACATCAACTAGACGTTTCGCGATTTCCGCAAATAACTTATGCGCACTGGGACCCCACGGACCGAGGGTCTCGACGCCAAAGGGCACAAAGTTGTACTCTCTGCCAAGGCCTCCATATTTAATAACTTTCAGATTTTCGGCATTTTCTGCCGCTGCACCCGCTTTAGAAGTAGTCCGTTGGAGGTGGGACGGTGCCAGTGTGTCTACACAGGTAGCGTCCCACACAAGCATCCGTCCCAAACTCCACGGGACCAAAGACACACCATCAGGTCTTTTGCCATCATCTCTGACAATGCCAGTCGGCTCAAGAAGAGCAGGCACATTGATGCTGGCAAGAGACCGGCGGATTATGTCATTAAGTGTTGCATGTCTTGAAAAGCGGCCTGCACTTTTTTGACAACAAAGTCCGTGGTGACCCAGTCGGTCCACGTCCGTGCCACAAGGGCATGTGTGTGGAGTGCATACCGTGACCCCAAGCCGCAGACCAGTCGCCAGACGAAGCGAGGTCGGATCCAGGAAGGTACCGGTATATGGAGAAGGATGGGCATGTAGCCAATGACCGGCCTCTCTGGTTCCGACCGCCAAAAGT
The DNA here is from genome assembly GCA_905333075.3 of Atethmia centrago. NCBI lineage: Eukaryota > Metazoa > Arthropoda > Insecta > Lepidoptera > Noctuidae > Atethmia > Atethmia centrago. The sequence continues at coordinate 4,556,657 of HG995373.1, read as the reverse complement.
CTTGCGCGATCCGGACCTGAACTGCGGCTCAGAATCGATTTGTATGTTAAATCGCAATAAATATCGTCCCAGCTCCTCTGAGATTTTAGGTTGTCTGGAAATTCTTTACCCGGGCAAGCAATTTGAAAAGCATTCATTCATTCATCCCCCAATGGGGTAAAATAGCACGGTTCTCACTACTGTGTGGATCGCCCGGAGGACACAGTGGAGGTCTGCCCGGCTTGTGCAGAGCACCGCCGTGTCCTCGTGGAGGCAATCGGCGGCGGAGATCTCTCGCGTCCGGCCCTGGTCGCGTGATCGATGCCTGGGTTCGCGAGGAAGTTCGAAAGAGTTCCGAGGCCCCTGGCAACACAGGCAACGGAAGGAATACGAGTGGGTTTTAGTCAGTAAGATTCTGACACACCCTCCCGCTCCGCCCAGAGCGGGAGAAGTTATTTGATAATTTCCGACCCAAAAAAAAGTGGTTAAAATAGCAAGGTTGTCACCACTGTGTGGATCAACCGGCGGACACGGTGGAGCATACGGTGGAGGTCTGCCCGTCTTGGGCATAGCACCGCCGTGTCCTCGTGGAAGTGATCGGTGACGGTGATCTCTCGCGTCCGGCCCTGGTCCAGGCCATGGTACGGAGCGTGAGGGCATGGGCAGCCGTCACCTCCTTCTGCGAAGCAGCAATGCTCGCGAAGGAGGAGGCGGGACGGTTGAGGGAAAGGCAAATTTCGCGCCCTCTCGCTCCTAGCCGCCGCAGGAGACGCCCTGGGTATCAGGAATCCCAGGCGAATTTCCGGTAACCGTAGGCGCGGGCTTGCGGGCGGTGAGCAATGGGTAGCTCGCCATCCGATAAGGACCAGGCCCGAGTCAACGGCCCTTTATGTTCCACGAGCGCCTCAAAGAGAGGTCTGCACCAGTGTATGTCGAGGGAAAGTCCGAAAGGGTTACCGAGGCCCCTGGCAACACAGGCAACGGAAGGAACACGGGTGGGTTTTAGTCAGTAAGAGTCTGACAAACCCTCCTGCTCCACCTAGAGCGGGAGAAATTATTTGATTATTCACCAACCAAAAAAAAAGGTGGTTAAAATAAGAGATGATTTAAGAAATTCAATTTATCTAATTAAAAAAAAATTAAAAAGAGGTACCTCTTTTTAAGAGATTTAAGGAATTGGAGTCCGTATCTTGAGGTAATATTTATTTCATTAAAATCCGTCCACCCGCTTAAGGCGCTGACAAGACCAAATTGACCAAAATAGGCTTCTCTTAAGAAAAAACATTGGCAAATCTGTATAGTTTCTGGTAGCGGAAAAAATATATGTTAATTTTGAACATATTTCCCGGAACTTGGTTGTTACCAAAACACGTTTTGAAAGAAAAATCTCTATACAAACTAACGTTAAACTAACCTCTTACCTTGAGTATTAATCCAAAATATCTGTATTAAATATCAACATACGTTACGTATTTAATTAATAACAAGAGCGTCTTATTGAAATGCAGAACTTGGTTGTTTTTTGTTTTCGATTACTCAACTCAATTTTGAGTAAATAGATAATTGCTTCATATTTTGCAATATATTACAAGCATTGCGTCTTCGCGCTTCTCTTTTTTTTCTATGCAAACAGACAGTTACCGCGGTTTAGGTGTTGTCAGCGTCTTAATAGTATAAAACAATTTAAAATTATAGCTAATATGTAGATTAATTACGAGGTCAATGGTGGCGCTAGATTACTTCAAATGAATGGTTTTAATATATTATTAAAATTAATTATTATTGTTTCTAATTTCGTCTAACTTAAAATCAGAAAAACTCGTTTAATTAAAAAAAAGACGATGATTTGCATTTATTATCTGTCTGTCCCCCTTTCCCGCTTTAACGGCTGAATTAATTTGGATGATAGGTATACGGATAGGCCCTGACCTGGGTATATAGATACTTTTCATCCCGGTAGCACGTTCCCGTGAAATAATTTCCGACATCAAGGCTGGCGATGCCGCGGGCAGAAGCTAATAGCTAGTAATATTTATTTTTAGTGAATAGAAATTCGAAATTTAAAAGCGGTAGTGAGATATTAATATAATAAATTAGTATTATAGATAGACCATTAACATAATTAATGTAAATTCGTTAAAATGTATGTTATCGGTATTAAAGCTGATACAGATAATACGACATTAATACACAGAACCGCTATATTTTGCATACTACAGTTCATTAAACTAAAACATCTGATGGTCTTCCTATAATTGTCTAAGATAAAGAAATATTTGGTCTTCCTATATTTTTTTTAGTTAAACAAAGTCGAAATCTTGAGGTTCTGAAACAGGACTTGACGTAGGGAGTTTTACAGCGCCGTGAAAAAAAAAATCTGTGCGCACCCTGAGCACACAGCCTCTGTAATAATTGTTTTTTAATGTTTTTATGGGCAAAACAAATAAAACAAACAATACACAACATCGCGCTTACATTCTCCGAAGGGTACGGTGGGCATACTTATATAATAGTACACCGAAATTTCAACTGGCATGTTGTAAGTCCCATGTAATAGGGGAAACTCATTGCCACCAACCGACAAGAATCCGGGCTGCTACTGAGAAATTTCTGATGGAAAAACCCAGTATCACTTTGGCCAATCTAGGAATCGAACCCAGGATCTCACGCTGGCAGCACAAGTGCCGATGCCTGCCGGGGTCGTGGGAAAGTCAGAAAGGGATACCGAGGCCCCTGGCAACACAGGCATTGGAAGGAACATGGGTGGGTTTTAGTCAGTAAGAGTCTGACACACCCTCCCGCTCCGCCCAGAGCGGGAGAAGTTACTTGATGATACCTCACCCAAAAAAAAAAAGCAGTGGCGCTTGCGCTATTTTTACGTACCTACTTTATGACGATTCGTAGTAAAATATTTCAGGGACATTCCAAACTTAAGGCTTTTCACTAAACTCTATATTCAGCTGATTATGACCCATTCGCTCCATCTTCCACTATCTTTTCTGACAACCACTGACAAGCTGATGAACGAGTTATCGAAAGTGTAAGCTCCGTTACGAAAACGCAATCAAGTAACAGGGTTCAAAACAACAGGTTTCTTCAACTAAGCTTTTACACGTGCTGGATCCGGAACTAACCGGATTTAACACCTCAAGTATATTTATTTTTAGTAACGAAAATATGAATATTTGAAAAAAACACAGATATAATAGTCAGTACATAATAAAATAGTCTTTTCATACAAAAAAAAACATGAAAATATCTTATGTAGTTTGAAAGTAATATCGTTTTTATATTGTCATTTCGTCAATAACTTAGAAAATTTTTTTTAAAGAAATTACAGTAAGAAGTGTCATTGGACTGCAACTAATTAATTTCGACTATGGCAGTGGTAACAGCCGCGACTTACGAGTTGTAGGTCGTAGATTCGAACCCTGACAGGCGATTTACTTTGCGTAAATTATTTCATCACCACTGCTCTCAAAACGGTGAAGGAAAACATCGTGAGGAAACCGACATGTCCTAGAACCAAAAATTCGAAGACATGTGACATCTACCAATCCGCATTCGGCCCGCATGGTGGATTACGGCTCACTCCCTCTCACAGAGAGGAGGCCTGTGGGAACATTTATAGGCTTATTATGTAACACCTCAAGTTTCAAAACAAGCGGAATTTGAGTCCTCCCGTTGGTGTAACAGACTAAGAACGTTCTTTAAGTCGATGGTTTTCATCAGCAAACTTAAATCCCTGGGATTTTTTAATTAAACTCCCATTGAATTCCGGGTTTTCCCTGTACAATCTGTAGCAGCATTAACGGATGTCCCTATTATGTGACGCGAACCCGGATGTGGTCAGCTACCGTTATATCATTCATTGGCACCGTATACCCAATATATATACACAGACATACGCAATTATTATCTAGTATTACATTTACTCTGCAGCTTGTGAATTTGTGGGTCATTATTGTGAGTAAATATTTTTATTTATATTTCTTTCGTATTTCTTTTCAGTATTGGTGAGAAATGAAGATATGGATAGTTGATTGTGTGTTGGAAGGTGTGTAGTTAATCCTAGACACGTGTATTTTTGTCGAGGATTTCCATGCAACTCCTTATTTTTCAGATATTTTTGGAGTAATCCGAATTTTTCTTTGATCCAACAATAATGCCTAATTGGTCCTATATTTGTTTCTAGAGTTAGTTCAATTTTGGTAGTTAGTTCAAGTTTCCAGGTAAGTAGGCACTTCTTGAGTTTTAATCATGAAAAAATACACTTGAATTTTCGAAAAGGAAATCTCTTTGGGAAAAGTTTTGTTGTTTTTAAACAAGAACTTAAGTTGCGTTAAAGCTTTCTAACAACAGTACGAGTATCTCTCAAAATTTTCGGCAATGGATTTTCAGTTACGTTCAAGCTTATAAAACTTGAGGTTTAATTTTAGATCGAAAAAAAACTATACGTGTGTGGTAAATTAAAATTCATAAATTAATATTACAATTTCTAAAATAGTAAATATTATCATCCTGTAATTGTTCCAATACTAATCTTCTTACAGAATGACCAAGTGTGGTGATCAGTGTGTTATGTGTAAGACTTTGATCACCACACTTGCTCATTCTGTGTTGGTGATTTAAAAAATAATAATCAGGTTTTCCCAGTATTTATACCTCAATATATAAACTTCTAAACTTATATGTTAGGTGTAACTAACTAAGCGCAAAATATCCTCATCAGAAACCTCAAACCCCGGACACCAGTAGGTACATCAACCTCCAACAAAACCAATGATAATGGAGCTCACAAATAATCCCGGTATCAGATACCAGATACCGACACCGGTTTGAAGTATTCAGAGCATTAGGTCACCTCTAGTCCGGTCCTCCCGTTAGCCATTGCACTATAATTATTGTCTAGAGAATGACCTGACGGTGTCTATGTTATTCGAGAATTTAGGTTGAAATATGCAATTTCATTAAGAATGACGCGGATGCCAATGGCTCAAACCTTATTGTTGTGCTGGAAAAGCCATGGCTAATAATTAATAGGAATAATAAGCTAAAGACCGGAAGCCGGTGAGACTGGAAACCAACCTTAACATGTTTGTGAAAAGGCTCTGCAGATTTAATAAGTCATTAAGAAAGGCATGCATTAAAAAAGCTTCCACAAGAGGCTTTAGTCTTGTGGAAGCTTTTTTAATGCATCCCTTTCTGGTTCCCACCCAAAAACAAAGAAAAGAGGCTTTAGTCAAGTATCTGCTACCCAGATTGCCAGATTGCCAGATTGCCCAGTCAATATGATTATATTGACTGGGCAATCTTCTTAACCCAGCATGAACTTCATACGAGAAACTTGTACAGTCACAAAAGATGAACAAAAGAAAGAAGATGTTCTTCATAAAATAGGGTATTTTACTATTTACGAGAAAAAGTCTATAAATATATTATTGAGATAGTTTAGGCAAAAAGGAGTCGGAAAATGTTAGTTTTAGTTCATAAAAAAAACAAAATAAATTTTAAAATTCAATTCAACGTTTTCAGTTTTTCTAATCTGTTAAAAAACACCATGAAATAGTAGCCGCCATGTTATTACGTCATACGGCTATGTTAACAAAAACGTGTCAATTATCATACAAAGATCAGCGCATTTGTTTTGATAGCCAAGTGACGTCATGACCACAGAGCAACATGGCATCCACTGCGTCCAGCGTTTTCGTCAACCTACGCGCGAAATTTGAAAATGTAAAATTTTAAATGTATTTTATGGCACTTATCGAAAGAATAAAAAAATTGTGATTTTATTTTGGGCATATTAGCACTACAGAATTTAATTAAGACACTTTTCAAAAATGGGTGTAAGACCCCATTGAAGCTACTGATATTGTACAGATGTTTAACATCTTTCATCAGTTAAAGATAGATTTATCGTTCATCGTATCGACGAAATAATCCTATAAAAGTGAAAAACTAGATTATCTTTCGGTGATAGAAAATGTCGTGAAATCCCTGAAACTTGAAATCACCAAAATGCGGAGATTAAGCATGATGATCAAGGCTCTGTATGAGAAGAGATATGCATCATATAGTTGGCAATTACATGTTTATTTGCCAGTAGTACTGATCACTTTCCATAGCAAAATCCGACGAATCCCTTCTAAATTCTGAATCATCAATGTAATATATTTAAGTGGAGCACTCGATCGTTCACTCCACATAAATAATCCTTGATTCAATAAAACGCGGACATCCTTTACCAAGTCCGGCCATTTTGTGTTTAGATATTCATATATTAGCTCCGGTACATTAAAGATATTTGTCAATCTGGTCTGGTTATTCCTGATCTGTTGTTTTGTTTGCTTAGCTGTGTGTGACAGTTTCAATAAAAATAAAACTGTTATAGTAGCTTGTATAAGTATTTATGGATGTTTTGATGTAGTATATAGGTATATATAGTCGGGAATTATGAATCAATGAATTCAAAAGTACCTAAACAATAATATAACGGGAATATATTTGTAAAAAGTTGGCAGAATCATCCCAGCGCTGATTCGTTTTCTCCCCTATCAAACGTTATTACTCCTGACACTTTTTAATTTGTTTATATTTATATTTAACAGTTTATGTATACATAAACTGACAAAAAGATGCTTATTTCTAATGAAATCTCTTCCAGCATACCTGCGATAGGAAAGTAGATAAAGAGAGTAGGTGAAGGTATGGTGGAGGAAGTGTGGTGGGTATGATGTATATATCTATCTATATATTAGTATATATGTTTGTTTTTCGAGTTATCTATTCCTTATGCTGCACCTGCCATGTTTTGTCTCTGCGTCACTCTAAGGTTGATTGGTAGAAAATGCCTCAGGCATTAAGTCCACCTTTGTACAGTATTTTGTTTAGCTGTGCATATAGTTTTAATAAATATAGAAACACATACACACCTGTAATATAATGTACTTAGGTACATACTCAAAATAGTTTTTTTCAAATAAGGACAAAATGCATTTTGCATTGAAATGAAATGATTTTATTTCTGTAAGTAGGTTTGTACAAACACTTTTACACGTCAATCATATTTAGAAAAAAAAACTAGATGAGCTCGGCGTTTCCTATCTGACTACTCTGAGAAGAAAGGCCGAAACAAACTCAGAGGTCTCTTTTAAAGTCCAGACATAATCTTGGTCAGATCATGACAAGACCATGTCGATTGGTTTCTGAAATGGTCTTTTGAGGAAAGAACCACACAGATTGAGTGGTTCTATCCAGTCAGTGCACGCATTTGTCAGTAATCGTGCAGCTCAACTCAGAACTTAAGGAGCTCAACGATTCGACGAACAATACCAAAGAAAGTACATTTGGGTAGGCCGTATAAAGTACTCAAACTGCCAGACCAAGATTAAAACTGAGAGAAAAATAAAAACTTTAAAAAGCTTCGCCTTTTTGATGTCGTATAAGGTACTGCTGGCTAAACCACCATTTTGGGGTTCTATTTATGTGTAACATCTTTTCTCTTGCTTTCTGTGGGACTGATTTCGTAAAAGAGACGGAAGTGACAGCTTGAGCATGGAAAAAGTAAGTGGAAAAAGTAGTTAATAGCATGGAATTTGTACGTACTCTATAATAACACGGAATTAGTGTACTCATGAATTTAGTAAGTACTATACTGGTTGTAAGTAGAGGGGTTTGAATTTCGACCAGTGGGCGACCACTAGTAATGAATAATTTTTCGAGTAATAGGGTATTTTACTATATACGAGAAAAAGTCTATAAATATATTATTGAGATAGTTTAGGCAAAAAGAGTCGGAAAATGTTAGTTTTAGTTCATAAAATAACAAAATAAATTTTAAAATTCAATTCAACGTTTTCAGTTTTAATAATCTGTTAAAAAACACCATGAAATAGTAGCCGCCATGTTATTACGTCATACGGCTATGTTAACAAAAACGTGTCAATTATCATACAAAGATCAGCGCATTTGTTTTCATAGCCCAGTGGCGTCATGACCACAGAGCAACATGGCGTCCACTGCGTCCAGCGTTTTCGTCAACCTACGCGCGAAATTTGAAAATGTTAAATTTTAGTCATTTTTATAGCACTTATCGATTGAATAAAAATGTTGTGATTTTTTTTGGGCATATTAGCACTATAGAAATTAATTAAGACACATTTCTAAAATGGGTGTAGTACCCTATTATTTCAAAATTCAGCTTTTTAATTTTGAGGTTAATTTCTGTCGCTGCTCAGTTGCTTATTACCAAGGTTAGATGTCAGATGTGTTTTTTATTACCTTTTATCTAAGAAATTATCAACATAATGACGATAATAAAGATAACCTACACAAGAAATGATCAGGTCATCAGACCCAAAAAACAAAAAAACAAAAAAAATAATAATAATCATAAATTGTTGAAAAAACTGCCTTAAACATACATTAATAATAATCTAGACATTTCATCATTCTAACACGAACCAAACCAACAATCATTATACATCTCACTGAAAAATACCAACTTTCTTAGCAAATTAACAAGAAAAAAGTAAGTGCTCAAATGCTACGAAAAATGAATTTTTCATAATCCCGTAAGCGAGGGATTACTCCGGAAAATCCCGGGAGGTTTTACACTGTAACTTGTTTATTGTGGCCACTAGCTACGGCCGACCGGTTTTCTTTCATTTTTGGTCCGGAAGCTTTTAGATTCTGTTCATTATTAGTATGTAAAGCTCCTTGTGAAAGACTTCTTCCTGGAAAGTAATGCCAGCACGTCTATTTCTGTCGCCAAAGTTTTTAAGTTGTGGGTGCTGATGAATTTACAAACTTTTTCATAATTTTAGCGCAATATGCGACATACGACACGATATTACAACATTTAGGGCAAATTCTAGAATTCTAAATGAATAAGGCTCTAGGCTAAGGTCTAGTGGTCACATTACTGCTAAGCATGAGGTCCTGGGTTCAATTCCCGGGTCGGACAAAGTGTTATTGGGCTTTTCCATCTGGAATTTATCAGTAGCAGCCGGAATCTAGATTTGTGCCCGGTTGATGGCAATAGCAAGCCTTCTATCCTGGTACTCAAACATAACTGGCGAAATGTGGGTGTGCTATAGGTACACTCTGCCTTACCATTCGGGAAATAATGGCGTGATGTAATGAAAGATGATGTAAGGCTAATTTAGTTAAGGAGCCAGTTTAGTTTAAGTAGCAAGTTGTGTCCAAAAGTCCAAAAGAAGTGTCACGTATAAACGTCAAAGGACTGGACTCGCTACTTAACACATACCAATAAAAACCAGCCTTACAAGGAGCGGGAAGGTACTAAAGGGTCACCGAGGCCCCTGGCAACACAGGCAACGGAAGGAACGCAGGTGGGTTTTAGTCAGTAAGAGTCTGACACACCCTCCCGCTCCGCCCAGAGCGGGAGAAGTTATTTGATGATTTCCCAGACAGACAGACAAAAAAAAAAACAAAAAAAAGAGCTATACAAGGAATTGCATATATATTAGTCTGCGGTAAATGCTTGCCTCTTGAATTTGATGTGCCATGTGTCTGTCACTAGTCCAAATATAGGCAAACATAATATCTATGGAAAACGCAAACACAGAGCATACAGCTGTTCAAGAATCTTTTGGCGCGTGGTCCAAATCAGAACTTAGGACACCATCTTGTTTTTTCAATACACATACATAATCAGCCTATAATGTTCCCACTGCTGGGACACGTTCCTTCCTCTGTGAGAGTGAGTGGGCCGTAATCCACCACGCGGGCCCAGTGCGGGTTGGCGGATGTCACATGTCTTCGAATGTTTGGTTCTAGGACATGCCGGTTTCCTGATGATGTTTTCCTTCACAGTTTTGAGAGCAGTGGTGATGTAATAATTTATTCAAAATAAAGTGTCTCCTGGGTTCGAACACACGACCTATAAGGCTCGGCGAAAACGAGTGACCGACCAGTCACCGGTGGCTGTCGCCTCTTGCTGCGGTGTTGAATTCTGCTAAAGCTAGTGGCCGCCACCGGCCACATGTGTGCGACAAATCCTTAAAAAACGTATGAAAAAGCATGTGAACAGCTTGTCGCTGAGCTACCGGTGGCCATGGTCGTTGGCTCGTTTACTTCGAGCCTACCTATTAAGGCGCGGCCATTACCTCTGGGCCACCACTGCTCTTTCAAAAACAACGACATTTCACAAAACAATTGCACAAATTTTTGCCAACACCCGCCCTGTCGCCCGCCCTGTCGCCCGCCCTGTCGCCCTGTGTAGCTGATCATGAAATCCGGCATTGGATTCTAAGGTCTTTATTTTTTTTTTTGTTTGGGAAATTATCAAATAACTTCCCGCTCTGGGCGAAGCGGGTATGGTATGTCAAACTCTTACTGACTAAAACCCACCCGTGTTCCTTCCAATGCCTGTGTTGCCAGGGGCCTCGGTATCCCTTTCGGACCTTCCCGCGGCCCTGGCAGGGATTCACAGGTCTTACTTGCATATTCATGTGTGTGACTGACCATTATAATCTAAGATCTACATACCATATATAGCTACATTTCTGACATCCACAATCCTCCATTGATGATAAAGACAGGTCATCGATCCAAGTCTTGACCGCAGCAACAATGCCTAACCTCGCACAAGCATGCAAAGCACGCCGTACGCATTTACGTTAAATGAGTTAAAATTTTAATTCTTGTTACGACTTTTTTTTTTTGGGTCGGAAATCATCAAATAACTTCTCCCGCTCTGGGCGGAGCGGGAGGGTGTGTCAGACTCTTACTGACTAAAACCTACCTGTATTCCTTCCTGTTGCCTGTGTTGCGGGGGCGTCGGTGACCCATAAGTACCTTCCCAGACAAGTATTTTGCAATGTTAATTAGAAACTCTCGAGTCGGTGGGAATTAAAATTAAAACCGGCCAAGTGCGTGTCGGCCCACGCACAATGAAGGGTTCCGTTATTGGGGTTGGGATAAATTCCTGAAAACAAACATTGTAGTTGAATAAAACAAATTATTTAAAAAACAAAAAAACCGACTGCTAAAACACATAACTGAAAAGAGAAAAACAAGCTTTATAATCTATAGAATTTTGGTGTCGCAGGCCTGGGGCAAACCAATAGCCAGAAATATGGTGTAACTTATGTTTGTCCCCGCCAGCGATACCAAAATTCTATAGATTATAAAGCTTGTTTTTCTCTTTTCAGTTATGTGTTTTAGTAGTCGTGTTTTTTGTTTTTTAAATAATTTGTTTTATTTCAAGCTTTTTAGTTTTATTAATATATATATATATACATGGAATTGACTCATTACTAGCTATTATTTGATATCAATATTGTTGCAATTTAATTTAAAAAAAACCTTTCCCTCTCTTTTTTTGTATTTTCAGATGCAATATATAAATATTATATAGCCTATGTCACTCCCACAATTAAGACAAATCTAACGACACCTCTTAAGTTACAATCTATCAAGCCGTTTAGGCTACAGAGCGTGCCAAAGAAATAGACATACATACATACCTACATACATACATACATACTCTCGAAAAACATTACCCTCCTTCTGGGGCAGTCGGGTAAAAATATGTTCGATACACGTCACGATCAATTCTCCAACTACAAATTAAAGTTGGTCGACTATTTCTCGTTAACTTGTAAAGCCTACTTAGCTGTGATAGTTTTCCTTTTAATTTCATTATATGTTTGACTGCCATGATTTTTTTCACATCTACATAAACAACCATTTAGGTGGCAGGGGAGGACACTTGACTCTAACAAAAGTTAGCAAATTAAAGCTTAATATTACGCAAACGGATTCTTAAATCAACATATGGTGTTCACAGACCCGCAATATTTTTGAACGGCCTTTCTAACGATACGCCACATCATGGGATAGACGAGAATAAAAAATACCAACCCCACATTACATGCTCCCTAAAAAAAATATTTATCAAGATTTTATTTTACCAATTTGTCGGCGTGATTAATGTGTATACATATGCCAAATTACAGCTTTCTAGTACTAAGTGTCTCAGAGCTACAGTGGGGACAAACAGACAGACAGACAGACGTACATGGCGAAACTATAAGGGTTTCTTGTTTACTATGGAACCCTAAAAACGATAGCTCAAAAGTTAAGAGAGAATGAGAAAATTATATCTTCTAGCACCAATTAAAAATTAAAAGAATCTTAATTCTTTTAATTTTTAATTGGTGCTAGAAGATGTAATTTTCTCTATCTGTCTCGCACTTTAGTATAATGCATTGTGTAGAAAAGAAAGGAATACTTTCAGTTTCATAAAACGAAATAAAAACTACTTCATGCGATGCCGATAGACCGAAAAGGGTTGCGCTTTTTGACTAGCCAAACCCGGAATACCAACCCGCACTGGGCCCGCGTGGTGGATTACGGCCCACTCCCTCTCACCGAGAGGAGGCCTGTGTCCCAGCAGTGGGAACATTATAGGCTGATTATGGAACCCGGAATAAAGTTAAACCAATCTTAAACCTAGAATAATGTATAGTTAAACTGAAATTAATAAGCACTGGTTGTGACTTTACTTTGCGTTTAGGTATTAATAAGGACCCTTACTGCCCTAGAAGGACATATAGCGACCTTATGAGTAATATTGATCAGAAAGGTCAGGTGCGTAGTACTCGCAACCGGCGTGCGTGTATGACCGTAAACGAAACAAAAGGAGTATTATAGGATCGTAGCAGATGGCGTTCTGTAGTTTCTGCCTATCACCATAGGAAGAAGGCTTGAGTTTATGTATGTGTGTGTTTGTGTTTGTGTATGTGATGTATGTCTAAACTAATAATATTATAAAGAGAAAAGATTTGATGTTTTGTTTGTATCTTTGTTTGTAATGGATAAACTCAAAAAATACTTAACCGAATTTAAAAATTCTTTCACCATTAGAGAAAGCTACATTATCAGAGAGCAAAATGAGCTGTATTTAATTTTTCAAAATAAATAGAGATACCTATGAAAATTGCAATAATGTTACCCAAGGTATCAAAAATTTGCCTCTAAATGTCATTTTTTGGCGTGCGCTGCTAAAACTATTGATGATACATAAAAATAATGTACTACATGTTCATAGTACTCATCATCAACCACAAAAAAAACCGCGAAGCTATATGTCTAACTATTATAGTTAAGTCACTATAACCGTTTTTTGTACAAATTAGTCAAAGTACAAAATAGTTTTAATAACCTGAACTAACACATAGTATTTACTACTTTGATCCTGATAGTACGTTCCCGTGGTATATTTTCTGACATCCACTTTGGCGAAGGCGCGGGCAAAATCAAGCTATTAATAAGGGTATGGTGTCCAGGCAGTTACTTTAACAATGGGACTTATCTACTAACCCTACGTTTGCGGAATCGCGATCTCCACTCACAAACACGTCACGTCTCTTCCAACTGTCATCGGTTCCATGGCTAATATGGCCGATTCCGTTGTCACTTTAGCTCAATTATTCTGTGTGCTGTCAAATACTCTGGCTGGTTGTTAGAACACCTCATCTTTCAAAAATTTTTGAGAAGGTTTTATATAACAGCTTTAACAGCTATTTAGAAAAAAATCATATTTTTTGTAAGGAACAAATGGGCTTTAGAAAAATAGAACCATTAATAAGGCTATTTATAACTTTTTAGAAAAAATACATGTTAACATGGATAACAGACAACCAGTGATGGCGATGTTTATGGATATGACCAGGGCGTTTGACTTTGTAGACCATAAAAGGCTATTAACTAAACTCGAAAGATATGGTATCAGAGATAACGTGCTTAATCTGATAAAATCATATTTGGAGAATAGAAGTCAAATTACAAAAAATAATAGAGTAAATATAAAGACCAAAACTGAGGTGGTTTACTCCTCTAGCTCTAGAATATTGTCATGTGGTGTGCCGCAGGGTTCGGCGTTAGGACCCTTACTTTTTATTTGCTACATTAATGACTTCCCCAAAGTATTCGAACATCCAATGTCACTATTTGCCGACGACCGCACTGTAATTTATGATACTGGCACCGTAAAAGAAATAGAAGAGCATGTAAACAATAGCCTTATTCCTATTATCGACTGGTTAAATGCTTATAACCTTAAAATAAATCTAACCAAAACTAAAGTTATGAATTTTAAAATAAGACACAAAGAACAATCACAGCTTCAAATAAACTATAGAGGGAATGAAATACTTGAAGCTAGTGTTACAAAATTTCTTGGACTACATATTGACAATGACATGACATGGACGACTCAAATTAAAAGTGTTTGTGGAAAACTTAGTAGATTTTCATATGCTCTGTATATGCTGGGTAAAATTGCGAATAAGACCACCTTACTCGCAGCTTATCATGGTTATGTCGCCTCGGCTCTGCGGTATGGCCTTATATTCTGGGGAAATGCCCCTAAGATTCAAAAAGTACTTATAGCACAGAAAAATGTATCTGAGCGATTTGTAAAATAAAACAAAAAGAATCATGCAAGCCACTTTTTCATAAGATAAAAATATTAACTTTGCCGTCACTCTATATCTATGAAGCCTGCATTTTTATAAAACACAACATGAATTTATATAGATTTGTAGAAAGTAAACGGCGCTCAAAAAAGTTGCAGGTGTTAGCAACAAAAACACAATTTTATAGCAACACCTTTTATGCAATGGCTCAAAAACTATATAATAAGTTACCAGGACAAGTTATCTCAAGTATTAACATTAACGAATTTGAAAGAAATCTATTCAAATTGTTAAATACTCGTAACAACGTGTGTATTATTCTGTTGACGAATATTTAAATGAAAAATTTTAATTATAATTCCTGATAACTAAGTCCAATCCGTTCATGCTATGTGACATTCTAAATAATTTTGTTAATTTTGATTATTATTGTATCAATAAATTAGCGACATTATTTTTTTATTTTGTATTTTTTTTGGTTAATTTTACTTTATTTTATTTGAAATTTTAAGTGATTAATTTTTGATTTTCTAAAATGCATTTGTTTAAAAAAAAAACCCTTGATATTTTGTATGCCTTTTGGCGGGACACAGCTCGGATCTTTTGTATTATAACACCTTCTTTATGTACCCTGTGTTCACGAAATAAATGAATTTCAAAAACTCAAACTCAAAGCATTTATTTCAAATAAACCAATTACAGGCACTTTTGAATTGTCAAGGGTCAATCAAAGCTAGTTGCCCATTCCAAAGCGTAGTAGGTACCTATGGAGAAGAACGGGCAAGAAACTCCAAGGACATTCTTTTAAATCAACGTATTATGGTTACAAAATATTGTTTACATCATTCATTTTGAAATTATACATGTGAGAACGATGCAAAACGTAAAAGCGTCCGTAATAAAAAGATTACAACAAAAAAAAAAACAAATCAAAAATTAAAGTTAAAATAAGCCGTGGCAGCTAAGAGATGACCAGTCTCTACTGACGGCGCCCGTTCACGAACATGACGCGTGGATCAGCACCATTCAGCTCAACCATTTTGAAGGGAGCTAAATGATCCAACACACGCGCCACCATCAGCGAGACATTAGAGTGAGCACGACATACTCCCAGCCACCAGGGCACATTCAAGTCAAAATATTTGAATTTGAATTTCTATATCTATACGTATTATAACATAAAGTCGCTTTTAGTGTCTGTCTGTGTGATCGCATTGTTCTTCTAAACTATGCAACGGATATTGATGTTCACCATCATTTCGAGGATTTATTCTGGAAGGTCTATGTGTATAATACGATATTACTTACATTAAAGCAGTGGTGGCCCAGTGGTAACACGTTAAACCGTTGGTTCCGGCTGTCATTCGTGGATCTTTGACAGTCGTTACGGGTCGTCAGAAGCCCAAAAGTCTGACAACCAGTCTTACCAAGGGTTATCTTATTACCCAGTTTCTGGGTTGTGGAGGTCAGATAGGCAGTCGCCCCATGTAATTTATTAGTATTCAGCTGCAACTGGTAAGACTGGAAATTGACCCCAACGTAGTTGGGAAAAGGCTAGGCAGATGATTATGGTATGGTGGACATACACTCACCCGACTTCACGTTTCAATACAAGCACTATTTAAATACTAAAGTAATCGCTTGCAGATCAACGTGTAAACAGGCCTCAGAAGATACTTATGGGTCACCGAGTCCCCTGGCAACACAGGCAACAGGAAGGAATACGGGTGGGTTTTAGTCAGTAAGAGTCTGACACACCCTCCCGCTCCGCCCAGAGCGGGAGAAGTTATTTGAAGATGTCCCACCCTCAAAAAAAAAAAAGTCTGGTTTGCAATTTTTTTGATTTGAATTGACAAGTGTCAATTGGAATCTAAAATTATGCAGAGTTACTGCAAAGATTACTGGTGTTGTTGACCGCATATTCTAATCACAACTGTCATTCTTTGACAGTTGCATGCACGGTAAATTGGCGGAAGGTGTCAATTTGCTTAATAATTAATTTCTCTGGGTGTACACTAACAACATTTTTAAATAATTGAAATCAAGTATGTTATCTGTTAATTTCCACATTTATATCTGTAACTTTAATGGTGTAAATAATAAAGAGTATTCAATCTATCTGGGAGTGTTCGAATTAGTTATGTACTGTCTGTTATTAACTTATTAGTTAAAGCTACTGTCCGTAATTTACCTACATATAGGTAAATCTTAAACTTCAGGGAATCTACAGTAGATATCCAAAGCAGTAGCATCCACACCAAGTCTGTTTCAGAGTCGAAGCATATTTTAAAATTTTCTTATGTTTTTTGCTATTTGTAGCAGGCTTAGCATGACGCTTTCTATTTCTTCGAAGAATAGACACGGCTCTTTCTATACAAAGTGACATTTCGTTTCTCCATTTTTGACATCCCACCGTAGAAATACTTCTTCATAAAAAAGGACCTAGACAAAGATCGTTAGAAACTTTTGTATAGAAAGAGCCGTGTCTATTCTTCGAAGAAATAGAAAGCGTCATGCTAAGCCTGCAGGTCAGTGTCAGGTTGAATCTTGGTCAAAGTATGATTCGCGACTAAAACACATATGTATTTATATAATTATAATTAGATTTGTTCCCCAATGTCATGATTCATGAACACGGATGATTAAATGGAAGAAGTCTAACTTAGAGAGATGTATTAATGGTTCTTATGATTATAAATCTGTAACTACATATCAAATTTTTAATTTCGCGGGCTACAGCTGCGGATTCACATTAAATTCCTTACAAACTCACAAATTCAAAAGAGTATCTTACTACCATTTACTGTTTCATACTGCTAACTGAACCCAAATCTTCATCTACTTAACCTTTTCCCAACTATGTTATCCAGTAACTGGTTTGTGGTTCCAGTTAGACTGGAAGCTGACCCAGCTTCCAGTCTAACCGGATTCAGCTGATTACCAGTATTTTACATAGAGCACTGCCTATCTGACCTCCCCAACAACCCAGTTACTGGTAACACGATACTCCTTGGTAAGACTGGTTGTCAGACTTTCGGGATTCTGACGACACGTACCAACTATCAAAGATCTACAAATGACAGCTGGATCCAACGGCTTAACAAGCTTTCCAAGGCACGGAGGAGTCACGGTATGTAAAGATGGTCACCCATCCACGGACCAACCGCGGCAAGCGTAGCTTAAGCTGATCGATCGACCCGTGCGTCTGTTATGTATAACTTAGACATAGCATCCTCTCTTTCTGAAACCAAATATCCAAAGATACTTACATGACCAGTCGAATAATCAGAGCAACAATCGAAAATGCATTATATAAATACATGCACTTATGTATACATATATTTAAAAAGTAGGTATGCGGTAAAATTCCGTGTTACATGGTCGCCAAGTCGCAGCAAAATACTTTTTGCCACCAAAAAAACGAACTCACAGCCTTGCCACCTTCAAAATAAGGTGCAAATAATAGTTTTACGTGTGAAAAACTTAATTTTGCCATTTTATAATCGCTCTATATTAAATTCGAGAACTGGTTATTGTCAAGGTGATGTCTCGGTTGCTAAGTGCGTTATGATTTAAAAAGGTTCCTTCTTTTCTTCACGTTAAAAAGTCAAGAGTGGTAGCGGTTACCGAGATTTTCCATAAATGCTTTTGTCGAGGCATAAACGCGAGGCATCGAGGCATGAGCAGATTACATTGTTGTTGTTTGCTGAAACCGAGGCGTACACATTTAAAGCCACAATTGCTCGTTTAATGTATGTAAAGTAACCTAAAACAGTATGCAGTTTATGTACCGTGCTATCATGTATAACATAGACGACGACGTGAAAAGTCACAAAGCTCTTATAAATAAAAAGTCACATCCAAACACAATTAGTCATTTATGCGATATTTCAACAATATTTTCCAGTTTGAAAAAGGCATTTTAACTCTCATAAAGTGTCCCACATTTATCGAATTACTCTGTCCGAGGCACAACCGCTTGCCAACACGTCGTGGCTGAAGCAACACTTTAAAAAAATGCTCATCCGAATTATAAAAAGCTTCGCATAAAAAACGGCATTTTTCTATGTCGGTACAGTCGACAAAAAGAAAATGGGTAATCCATTTTGACGGAACGCCAAAAAAATCCCGAGCACCCACGTCTGATGCACAAGTTAGGAGCGGAAGCGACTAAATTTACGTAGCATTACCAATTTGTAAAATTAAATAGCTACTTTGGTCACTATGATTATTCGATGACGGCTAGGTGCTGATAACAGCAGGCTTAGCATAACGCTTTCTATTTCTTCGAAGAATAGGCACGGCTCTTTCTATACAAAGTGACATTTCGTTTCTCCTTTTTTGACATCCCACCGTAGAAATCCTTCCACATAAAAAAGGACCTAGACAAAGATCGTTAGAAACGAAAGACAAGATGACATATTGTAGAAGGATTTCTACGGTGAGATTTCAAAAATGGAGAAACGATATGTCACTTTGTATAGAAAGAGCCGTGTCTATTCTTCGAAGAAATACAAAGCGTCATGCTAAGCCTGCAGGAATGCCAAATTATGCAGAGTGTGTATTGTAAGTATAATCTACGTATATTGTAAGTAGGTACCCACTACTGTCAAAAGGCATGAATTTGCCAAATAAGCTATAGTGTGTCTGTACCATAACATTGACATTCGAGTCTATAGTGAACCAATACTCCTAAGGCGGCTTGCCTCGGTGTGTGATATTGCGGACGGACGTGGACCAGCCCGCACGGTCGACGACCACGGACAGCCACGCACTGCTACCAAGGCTCTTTCAACGGTGCGTGTCGGTTTGTGTAGGTCTTGAGATTCGAAGCCATTTTCATTCCAAAATGAAAAGTGAAACGGAACTCTTAAAGAGAGCCCGCACCTTCGAAGTTATCGAACGCCGCGGATTGGACGCACCGCGACGCGACAGACGTGTCTGCGCTACCACGGACGATATTCTTCGCATGGTACGTCGGTGCGAGCTGGTCAGCGTCCGTCCGCAATATTAAGCACCGTGGGAAGACAGTTTTATTGCGTAACGCATTTTCAATCACAATCTAAGGGATTTTGAAGGTCTGTGGTCAGGGGACACTAATTAATACCCATCGATTGAACCCCCATTTAGCCATAATACTCATAAAAAAATCTCAAAGAAACACCACTCAGAAAAAGTTAGAACTAAAACCGTCAAAAAAATATTTTTTATATTCGAGAAATTATTTCTCTAAAATTAAAAAATATCGCGTTACATACATGGGGGTTCAATCGATGGGTATTAGTATCCGCTGACCACAGACCTTCACTGGTACAAGTTTCCGGAGACATCCTGTATATGTTTGAAAAATTCGTCTGCTCTTAAACGTTAACAACGCAATTGACGTGGCAGAGCTGTCAGAATGAAAGGCTATTGGAAGTATTTGACTTACCTATACAATAATCTGCAAAATTAGTATGTATAATAGACCTAATAAATCTCGAAATTAAATAGGTAATTAACATTAAAATATCAAACCTATACTTATTATAATTTAAATGGTCATGACGTGACGTTAATCACATCTATTGATGTCACGTAAATCACGATTGAATCATTTACGTCACTCATCAAAATCGAATGAATGGATCAACCTATTACAAACTTTGATCCATCAATAAGAACAGTTTCCGATTACAGCACGTCATTTGATTCAATAAATCTAATAATGATGGCCGAGATGACGCCTAATTGAGAAGTATGGAGAAAACGTGCTGTGCTGACCCCAAATAAATTGAGACAAAGCCAGATTCATTGAATCAATAAGTATGGTTAATGGTGCCTCTGCCGTCACGTGATAATTAACTTGCGATAAGAAAGCCAGACAATACCTGACATATTTTTCTGAAGACAATTGTTTTTACTGTCCGACTGTCCCAGAAGGAGGGTAATGTTTTTCAAGAGAATGCATGTATTTTTCTTGATGGATTTTAACATAGGAGGTGTCGGTAGATTCGTCATAATTGAGAGAGTGACATAGGCTATAAAATCATTTATATATTGCATCTGCAAATACACACAAGAGAGGGGAAATTACAACAATATTGATGTCAAATAATAGCTAGATCAGTCAATTTCATATATATATTTATTAATAAAACTACAAAGCATGGAATACAAAAAAAAATATTTAAAAAACAAAAAACCCGACTGCTAAAACACATAACTGAAAAGTTATGTGTTTTAGCAGTCGAGTTTTTGTTTTTTAAATCATTTGTTTTTTTGCTTAAAGTTAATATACATACATACATACATAATCAGCCTATAATGTTCCCGTTGTGCTGGGACACAGGCCTCCTCTCTGTGAGAGGGAGTGGGCCGTAATCCACCACGCGGGCCCAGTGCGGGTTGGTAGATGTCACATGTCTTCGAATTGTTGGTTCTAGGACATGCCTCAGTGCAGGCCGGTTTCCTCACGATGTTTTCCTTCACCGTTTTGAGAGCAGTGGTGATGTAATAATTTACACAAAGTAAAGCGCCTGTCGATGTTCGTACCTACGACATACAACTCGTAAGTCACGGTCGTTACCACTGGGCCACAACTGCTCCCTCAAGTTAATATAACCATTGGCAAATATTTTAGATCGTATAGGTAACTTGACTAAAGTCGCATGATGTAAAACATTTACTCAACTAATGACCCAATATCATTCATCGGCCCTTTCTATTAGTCCTCGTTAACACAAACCAAAAGAAAAATCTTTGCCACATTTATATTTTCTTAAAGTTTTATTACAATCAATCAATAAACTATTAGGTCCCAATATATTAAGTAACCAATACCTTATTTAAAATAGGAAGTACCTTAATATACACAATTAAAAACGCAACCATTTCATCACATAACTCTGAATCTAAAATCTGAGCAAAAGCAACATGCCGATTGCAATGAACCAGTGCACTTTACACGCCGAAAGTGATCGACATAATAATTTTTAAAAAATCATCAGAATCAGGTCACATCGCGATTTGTTAGCGATAACGATGTAAATGTGTCGCAAGCCTCTTGTTTTGATAAAAACCTGCTCGGTTTTGATGTTAAGACATAAAGTTTATGCTTGGTCTACGTTGTAAAAAAGTAGATATTAATTCACGATGGAATTGTCAACCATCTTTGTAAGTTTACGTTGATTGAGTGGTAGCAGACGTTTTGTATTGTTTAAATGTTTTTTTTTTATAAACAGTTATGTTTTTTAGCTGTTTGTTGTTTTTTTTTTAAGTATTCTTATCAATCCATCTATTAATAAAGGAGACAAAAACTTTATTTTAATATATATTAAGTTCAAGTTAACAAGCGTGTAAACTCCGGATGGACGAGTTTCAATCATCATTACCATTCCTTCTCTCGGCCCAAAGATGGCAACTGCTTGAAATAGGTCCAAGCATCACCCCCTCGTCGAATTCTGATCTGTCCGTATCCTGCAGATTCCCCAATCAAGTTTCATAAACCTAAAACCTAATAATATTTTGAACTAAAACTTGAAATTCAAATATAATATTCTCGCCTTCAACACCGCTTTCAGTTACCCTCTTAAATGAGTTACCTCCTGAAATTGCGGTGACACTAGATGTACGAGTATGTAACACCGATAGTTTACGTCTAACAGTCTCTCCACGATAGTTTCCCAGCGGTTATATACTAGTAATAAATCGAGAACATGTCTGAAATACGCTCGTGTTCGACGGGTATTGAATTTTCGGCATCCTAATACTGATATATTTATGAGAATGAATGCTGAAACACACGGGAGGAGGTACTCTCGAAGTTTTTTCGATATTGCTATGCGTCTGACCATAAATAATGTTAATATAACTGAAGTTTATGTACTTCATTTACCACGCTATTTTCTTTAAATAAGTAGATAATGATTTCAAGCTTGATGAAATGCTACGAAATCAATGTTTTCAACATGACTGTTGAAATTAACATTGCAGATCCATGAAGACTCTTGCCCGTTAGTGTCCATAGGAACCTACTACGCTTTGGGATAAGGAACTAGCTTCATCTTTGTGACTGACCGAGTCCTTGACAATTCAAAAGTGCGTGTAATTGGTTTAATTGAAATAAATGGTTTGAGTTTGAGGTAGGTAATCTGGTCTCGAATAAGTGCACAATAGTTTTCGTAAAGAAGTATTCAGTCCAAACTGTATCGTTTACCCACTGCAAGAAATACGGACCCCATTCTTAAAAAAACTTTTAATTATTATTTGTTAATTACCAATTAACCACCCGCTACCGCTCATGCCTCACGCCGCGTATTTAATTGTTCGTTTCGTGTTACAGTTAGTAACTGTACCGCCTCAGTTTCGGTTCGCCTGTTTTTTTTTTTAATTACCCCAGCCACCGTCCACGCAAAGACATAGCAACTCAGATCGGGTTTTTTTTTTGTTTTTTTTTTTTTTTACGTAAAATATAAGTGTTGTTAAGTCGGTGACTAACTGTACTTCGTGTTTAAAAGGGTATGTAAATTTGGAGTGACAATGTGACAGTTATGGTGGTATCCTAAAATAGGGCACTTGATTTTTAAAATATTCTGAAATGGGTTGCAAGAAACAAATATTTTGCAAGCGTGGTGAAGACAGTTTTGTTCGCATAAGACGCTGACAACACCTAAACCGCGCTAGAAAAGAAAGAGAAGCGCGATCACACAACGCTTGTAATTTTTTGCAAAATATGAAGTAATTATCTATTTACTCAAAATTGAGTTGAGTAATCGAAAATAAAAAACAACCAAGTTTTGCATTCAAATAAGACGTTCTTGTTATTAATTAAATATGTAAAGTATGTTGATATTTGATACAGATATTTTGGATTAGAACTCAAAGTAAGTGGTTAGTTTAACGTTAGTTTGTATTGAGATTTTGTTTTCAAAACGTGTTTTGGTAACAACCAAGTTCTGGGAAATATGTTCAAAATTAATATATATTTTTTCCGCTACCACAAACTATACAGATTTGGCAATTTTTTTTCTTACGCGAAGACTATTTTCTTCAATTGGGTCTTGTCAGCGCCTTAAGTTTTGGCCCCGTGGGTATATCGGGATAAAAAGTATCCTATGTGTTATTCCTGGTTATAAACTATCTGTGTGCCAAATTTCATCCAAATCCGTTCAGTACTTTTTGCGTGAAAGAGTAACAAACATCCATCCATCCATCCATCCATCCTTACAAACTTTCGCAATTATAATATTATACGAGTAAGTAGGATGCATCACCTGATTGATATTATGCTTTCCAAGATTTTCGCTAAAAGCTGGACACTTATACAGGGTCAAGTTAAATTAGCTAGCGGAACTCCGCAGACGTGATGGGTATTGATATCTAAATATGATAAAACATTAAAAAAACAGATTTTCTCAACCACTTAAAGTAGCTCCACTACCCGTTGTTTGACCCCAAAAATAAAAACCGGCCAAGTGCGTGTCAGACCGCGCACAACAAAGGGTTCCGTAGTTGGAAAGTTGGGATGAATTTATTGTAGTTGAAAAATATATTCTCCCATACATGGATATATGCCACGGTCAATTCTCCAACTGCAAATGTAAGTTGATCGACTATTACTCGTTAATTAGTAAAGCCTACTTAGCTGTGATAGTTTTCCTTTTAATTTCGTTATACATTATATACTACCGTCATCACATCTCGCGTCTGCGGAGTTTCAATTTGACCCTGTATACTCTCGAAGAGAATATTTTCTCAAGTTAGTCCTGGACACCCGTCCTGGTATGGATGCCTGTCAGCCTTCCTACATCTTCATTAACTGGCTTATCTTATAACCACTGGTTTCCGGTTTAAATTATAGTCACTGATCATTTATTCTTGAAAACTATAGTTTACCAGATTTCTTCATATTTTATATAGGAAAGCGAGGATCTAGAAAAAAATTAGTTACCTACTGTAAAAGGCTCTCTTGACGGAATAATTTTAGACGTAGGGCATCAAAAACTACATCTAAAATTGACAAAGAACCACGAATGTTGCACAAAACTATTTTCGTTGCACAAAATCTTTTTATTTATTTTTTTATGGGAAGTTATCGAATAACTTCTCCCGCTCTGGACGGAACGGGAGGATGTGTCAGACTCTTACTGACTGAAACCCACCCGTGTTCCTTCCCTTGCCTGTGTTGCCAGGGTCCACGATATCTCTTTCGGGCTTTCCCGCGATCCCAGCAGGCATCGGCCCTAGTGGACTCCTACACTTGTGCTGACATCTCTTTGACGTGCGCGTGGAACACAACGCGCCGTCGACCCGGGCCTGCTCCTTATCGGATAGCGAGCTACCCATTGCTCACCGTCCGCAAGCCCGCGGCTACGGTGGCTGGAAATCCGCCTGGGATTCCCGACGCCCAGGGTCTCGGTCACGTCTCCTGCGACGGCTAGGGGCGTGAGGGTGCGAAGTTTGCCTCTCCCTCACCCGTTCTGCCTCCTCCTTCGCGAGCATTACTGCGTGGTACAAGGAGGGTTGCATCACATCTGCTGTCGAAATCCTGAATGACAGCAGAAAGCAGACGTAATTGTTAATTATTCAACAGAATTAGCACCACTAAAACGTCCCAAAATGGACGACGATAGACTGGACAACGTTGAAACGTTGTTTTATTATTTACGAGTGACCTGATACCGTGATTTATGTCTGAACTAGACTAATTAGTGCCTAAATCTAAGCTTGTTGATGTTTTTATTTATCTGAAAATGTGAGTCAAGTAGGTCAGGTAACAGGCGATTTTTAATGCGACGACTTTTTGTCGAACACTGGATTTTCAAGCTAATCAGTAGGCGATAAAAAAATCGTCGCATTAAAAAGGGCTTATAAGTAATTTTCTTTTGGAGGTCTTCAAAAAGTCATCATGAATGCATAAGTATAAATATTTTCAGCCTATAATGTTCCCACTGCTGGAACACAGGCCTCCTCTCCGTAAGAGGAAGCGGGCTGTAATCCACCACGCGGGCTCAGTCCTGGTTGATGTATCGTGAGGAAACTGGCATGTCCTTCAAAGACGAAACGAAAATATCTTCGTCTTATATGCCCTGGAACCTTTATCCAGGGCATATAAGACAAAGATATTTTCTTACAACCTTACTGTTTGTCTTTCTTGAATCTTTGAACCTACAGGGAAAAGACGACATTTCATAATAAAATGTTGTTAATAGCACGCTACAAAGAACAGACTAAAACAAGGAGACTGCGCTCAAATCTTCTCCACGACACATTGCAAATAGTGGACATTTTTTTCTTCCATACTATCCCTACTTACCAATATTGTAAATGCGTAAGTAACTCTGTCTGTCTGTTAAATTTTCAGGCCTTAAGGGTCGGATAATGGCCGTTGTGCGCGTCGCGCTTACGCCGCGCCTCCGTTAGGTTTCATAGGGAATATTTATTTTTAGTAACGAAAAAAGAAATATTTGAAAAAAATCACAGATAGAATTATAGATAATCAAATAGTCTGTTCATACAAAAAAAACATGAAACTATTCTTCAGTAGTTTGAAAGTAATATTGTTTTTTATGCTATGAGTAGACAATGGTGCCGATTCCCTTGTTCACAAACTAAACTAAATTTAAGTTCAGTGCATCTTTTTCTTTCTATTTCATTAAGAAAAGGACAGAAGATAAATTTTAGTTTAGTCTGGGTACCAAATTTCAAGTAAAAAAGAGAAACGCTGATCATGGTCTATGATCAGCGTTTCGACATAAGATACTTTTATCGCGTGGGATATTTTCCGACCTCCACACGGGCAAAGCCACGGGCAAAAGTTAGTGTTTGATAATATCTTGATTTGTCATCTTGTGTGGGTGTGGGTTATCCCAGCCACAATCCACATAAAGGCTCCCACATACTAGCGCGACTTGTCGCGCGACGCGACACCGCGTGTAGCGCTACAAGCGGTGCCTTTGTGTCGCGACGCGTCGCGCGACAAGTCGCGCCAGTATGCAGGAGCCTTAAAACCGAAATGATACTGTCAGACTGCATAGAAAAGAAAGAGAAGCGTGATGACACAAAGCTTGTAATTTATTGCAAAATATGAAGCAATTATCTATGTAGTCAAAATTGAGTTGAGTAATCGAAAATAAAAAACAACCAAGTTCTGCGTTCAAATAAGACGTCCTTGTTTACTAATTAAATACGTAAGGTATGTTGATATTTAATGCAGATATTTTGGATTGGTTGGTTGATATTTAATGCAGATATTTTGGATACATAATCATAATCAGCCTATAATGTTCCCACTGCTGGGACACAGGCCTCCTCTCTGTGAGAGGGAGCGGGCCGTAATCCACCACGCGGGCCCAGTGCGGGTTGGTAGATGACACATGTCTTCGAATTTTTGGTTCTAGGACATGCCGGTTTCCTCACGATGTTTTCCTTCACCGTTTTGAGAGCAGTGGTGATGAAATAATTTACACAAAGTAAAGCGCCTGTCTGGGTTCGAACCTACGACCTACAACTCGTAAGTCGCGGCCGTTACCACTGGGCCACCACTGCTCATTATATATTTTGGATACTCAAGGTAAAAGGTTAGTTTACCGTTAATTTGTATCGAGATTTTTTTTTCGAAACTTGTTTTGGTAACTACCAAGTTCTGAGAAATATGTTCAAAAGTAACATTTATTTTTTTCGCTTCCTCATACTATACAGATTTGGCAATTTTTTAGGGTTCTGTATTAAACAAGGAACCCTTATCCTTATAGTTTCGCGATGTCCGTCTGTCTGTCTGTCTGACCCCACTATAGCCCAAAGACGCTTAGTACTAGAAAGCTGTAATTTGGCATAGGTAGGTATACATATTAATCAAGCTGACAAAGTATTAAAATAAAATCTAGAAATATATTTTTTTTAGGGTAACCTTGCAAGTAATGTGGGGAAAATATTTTTTTCTCGTCTTCCCCATGGTGTGGGGTATCGTTAGATAGGCCGTTCAAAAATATTGCAGGTTTGTGAACACCACTTTTCGATTTAAGGATCCGCTTGCGTAATATTAAGCATTAAAGTGCTAATTTTTGTTAGAGTCAAGTGTGGGGGACACTTGACTCTAACAAAAATTACCCCCCCCCCCCCCCCTCTGTCAGCTAGATGGTTGTTTATGGAGATGTGAAAAAAATCATGGCAGTAGAACATATAATGAAATTAAAAGAAAAACTATCACAGCTAAGTAAACTTTACAAGTTAACGAGTTATAGTCGACCACCTTAAATTTGCAGTTGGAGAATTGATTGTGGCATATATCGATGTATGTATGGGAGAACATGTTTTTCAACTACAATGTTAAGTTTGTTTTTGGGATAAATTGATACCTACTTCCCAACTACGGAACCTTCATTGTGCGTGGTGCGACAAACACTTGGCCGGTTTTTTTTTTTGCTTAAGACAAGCCTGCTTTGGTCATTTGCCTCTTGACAGAGCCTTAACTGAGGGACCTTTCACCCGATGTCCGAGTCCAGCCAATGCCTTGAGTTATTAACTAAATCTGTGCCTAATTGTGCCTTGTGATGTGGTGACAAGGCTCTAATTGAATTGTATTGTTTCATATTCGATATTGTTTCTCTAATAGTGATTGGAATCACATTAATTACCTACTTTTGCAAATTTGGGTGCCAATACGGAATGTATCTTGGCGAAGATTATTGCTGTTGGCGCATTAATTATGATTACAAGAATGTCAAAAAAAATATGATCACGTGATAGACAATCTTTGGCGAGAAAATTTCTAAGGAATTCGCTTATTTATGTAGACTTTACTTCTAATAACCTTCTAATGACCTAGCCAGGGTAATGTTTTTGACGTCTACGAAGTAGATACACTAGTCCAAAAGAACGGATCTACGTAATAAGTATTAGGCGAACTGAAATCTCTCTTTAACACATAAATACATTAATTGATGCCCAACTCCTCGCATATAATTTAACTAGCTACTCCCCGCGACTTCGCCCGCATGGAATTTTCTCAAATAAATTTAAATAGCGTAAATTACTCCTTATAAAATCAGCTATCGGCCAGTGAAAGTTGCCTCAAAATCGATCCAGCCGTTTTGGAGATTAGCCGGAAAAAATAGACAGACAAACAAAAAAAAAAGTATATTCATTATAAGCACCGTAGTAAGTACTTTCATATGGATTTATTAAAAATCTGTGACATTAAAAACAGACACTTAAATTTTATTTATTTGTATAGATTAAATAATAAGCGGAATCCATTGCGAAACACATAACACACTTCCTCCAATTAATTTAAAACAATCCAATGAATGATGATGCAATGTTTGTTTTTGTTTTCACTCACATAATTATCCGGAAATCATTGGTTTTAAAACAATTATTATTAAGTTTGAGATCAAGAGATCTCATATTTTTTAAGGCTTCGCTACACAGTTCCGGATAAGCTTCATTGTGTAAGGAACAACATACTGAAACTGAAAATGTCTTCCTTTACCACAGTGTCAGTTTCACTCCCATAAATACATACATTAACTCACGCCTTCTTCCCATGAGGAGCATGAGGAACATGCAGAAACTACAGAACGCTACCGATACGCTACGATCCTTACACACTCCTTTTGCTTCGTTTACGTTCAAGGCTCGTGCAGACAGAGACGATATCGAGGGCGCGACAGGCATATTGCTGCCTGTCGTGCCCGCGATATCGCGCTAGTCTGCACGAGCCTTTATGCTCATACACGCACGCTACGCAGTTTTGATTATAATAGCAGATCATGCCCACCCTATTCCAAAATATGTTGAAGTCGCCTTCAGTCTAAGTGGATGCTGAATACTAGTATTTTACATGGCCTCCACAACCAGTTACTGGGTAATACGATACCCCTTGGTAAGACTGGCTGTCAGACTTTCGAGCTTCTGACGACCCGTAACGACTGTTAAAGATTCACGAATGACAGCCGGGACCAACAGCTTTAACCTGTTAAGCCCCGCGCGACACCGATTCGGAGTCAAACAATAGAAAATCAATTCTGTCTCATTAGCTGTCCTTGACCAATTAAATATCAACATACGTTACGTATTTAATGAATAACAAAAACGTCTTATTTGAATGCAGAACTTGGTTGTTTTTTATTTTCGATTACTCAACTCAATTTTGAGTAAATAGATAATTGCTTGATATTTTGCAATAAATTACAAGCGTTGTGTCATTGCGCTTCTCTTTCTTTTCTATGCAATCTGACAGTGACCGCGGTTTAGGTGTTGTCAGCGTCTTAACGTGCTTTCCGAGGCACGGACGGTCTTGGTATGTAAGGATGGTGACTATCCACGGACCCCGGCAAGCGTTGCTTAAGACGCTGACAACACCTAAACCGCGGTCACTGTCAGTTTGCATAGAAAAGGAAGAGAAGCACGATGACACAACGCTTGCAATTTACTGCAAAATATGAAGCAATTATTTATTTACTCAAAATTGAGTTGAGTAATCGAAAATAAAAAACAACCAAGTTCTGCATTCAAATAAGACGCTCCTGTTATTAATTAAATACGTACCGTATGTTGATATTTAATACAGATATTTTGGATTAGAACTCAAGGTAAGAGGTTAGTTTAACGTTAGTTTGTATCGAGATTTTTCTTTAAAAACGTGTTTTGGTAACAACCAAGTTCTGGGAAATATGTTCAAAATTAACATATATTTTTTCCGCTACCACAAACTATACAGATTTGCCAATTTTTTTCTTAAGAGAGGCCTATTTTGGTCAATTGGGTCTTGTCAGCGCCTTAACCTGATCGATCAACCCGCGCGGCTGTTATTACTTAGCCACAAGCCCCTTGCATTATATTAGCAGATATAGTTAATGTTTAGGAGAAGATCGTTATCTTCTCCTAAATATTAACTATATCTGCTAATGTACCTGACGATGTCGTGATGGCCCAGTGGTTAATGTGTCGCCTCGTCTACATGAGGGTTCAAATTCGGGCAAGTATCAACCTTGATACTTACTTTATCAACCTTGAACCTTGAACTTAAACTTAGAACGTACATATGATATGAAAATGTCACCTGACATTTTCATATCATATGTACGTTCTAAGTTTATCTTGAACATCACTGATATCGGTTAAGGAAAAACATCGAGAGAAAACCTGGACTTACAATGAAAACTAGCTACGCCTCACGGTTTCACCAACATAAGTCTAGGTTCCATAAAAAATCAAAATCAATAGTCATTTATTTAAACTAGGCTGAGAATCAACACTTTACGAACGTCAAAATTACATAAGACAGTCCCCCAAAACGCCCGCCCTTCACCACTTCCTAGTGCTTTAGCTGGGAAGAAGAAGTAGCCAACAAAGCAGCACAGCTGTCTGTTCAGAAAAAAAATGGATTCTATACAACAGTATGCAAAACAATTTACACTACGTGCAACACAAAACATTAAATTATTAGCCATATGTCAGCTAGCACACCACTATACCAACAAAAAAAAGAAAAGAAAAAGACCGAAAACTATTCTCAAGCAGAGATAAAAACGTAAACAGAACTTAAAACCTAAATAAAAGCCTCCAAGTATAAAGGGCGTGCCCGCTTACATATATCTAGCTGTAACAGTCACAAATGATGAACTAGGACCATCAAAGAAAAATCTATAGGGATCTCGGAATAAAAAGTATGCTATGTCCTAATCCAGTTCACGGTCTATCCATGTGCCAAATTTCATCCAAATCCGTTCAGCCGTTTTAGCGTGAAAGCATTTCAAACAAACAAACTCACTTTCGCATTTGAAATATTAGTTAGGATTAAGATATAAGTCTGAAATCGCCAACTCGTCTTCAGCAAACGTGGTGATCAATGGTCGTGCCTGCTCTGAATGAGAAGAGGCCATTGCCCAGCAGTGGGAGAATAAATGTTAATATTTATTATAGCTTCAGCCTACCTTATATTTACAATGATCGTAAAAGAAAGATCAACCTAAATTATGAACTTTCGTTTTACAGACCTTTAAGTATTCATGTTTACAACATAGACAGTTTAATGATACTTATCGTATCGTATATTTTTACTGCGTCGTTGATTTACTGCTACACGCGCTACTGCTGAGCACAAGGACCTGGGTTCGATTCTCGGGTCAGGCAGTGTTATTTCCTCGTGGAGGCGATCGGCGGCAGAGATCTCTCGCGTCCGGCCCTGGTTTAAGCCATGGTACGGAGCGAGAGGGCATGGGCAGCCGTCACCTCCTTCTGCGAAGCAGTAATGCTCGCGAAGGAGGAGGCGGGACGGTTGAGGAAAAGGCAAGTTTCGCGCCCTCTCGCAATTAGCCGCCGCAGGAGACAACCTAAGCGTCGGGAATCCCGGGCGGATTTCCGGCCACCGTAGGCGCGGAGCTTGCGGACGGTGAGGGGTAGCTGGGTAGCTCACCGTCCGGTAAGGACCAGGCCCGGGACGACGGCGCGTCGTATTCCACGCGCCCCTCAAAGAGATGTCGTCAGCACAATGTAGGGGTACACTAAGGCCGATGCCTGCCGGGTTCACGGGAAGGTACTAATGGGTAACCGAGGCCCCTAGCAACACAGGCAACGGGAGGAACACGGGTGGGTTTTAGTCAGTAAGAGTCTGACACACCCTCCCGCTCCACCCAGAGCGGGAGAAGTTATTTGATGATTTCCCATCCAAAAAAAAAAAGCAGTGTTATTGGGTTTTCCATCTAGAATTTCTCAGTAGCAGCCCGGACTCTGGATTTGCGACAGAGTGATCAAGCTCGCTTCCTATTAGATGAGACCTAAACATAACTGGTGAAATATGGGTGTACTCTTATAGGTACACCCTCTGCCAAACCCATTGGGGATTACAGGCGTAATGTTATGTTACTTTATTATTTTTATTAACTATCATAAGTCAAGAAAAAAAAAAATCAAGAATTCTTTAGTATAAAACTGTTTTTGGATTTCCCTGTTTTATTACTACAAGTGTCTGTGTTTCTGCGGTTTTTATAAACCCGCAAAACAATCGGTCTTCAGGGATCAATTCTTAGTAAGAGTTACGATGATACCAGTGAACACCGGTGAATACTACCCACATTTTTCCATTATTTATCGTTATCGCCACTCAAGATAACCGTGGAGTTACTACGAAACACTTACGAGTATGTTACTTAGATATACTGTAATAAATAACCAAGAAGAAAATTCCCGGGATTTTCAACTGTACGGTATATTTGTAGAGATTCGGAAAACGTTACAAAAAAAGGTCATTATACACTATTATGTCCGCTTTTATTATGGTATCGTTTTGGCTCTTTTGATTACCAGCAGTGGCTGCTAGCGTTGCATTTAAATTCGGGAGCAGTGTACGTATATCTAAAGGTGAACGGCAAATTTCGTACAGCTTACTTTTTTTGTTGTTTTGTTATAAAATTTGTACCACATATTAAGGCAATTAAGCCATTTATTTTCATGTAAGTGTAATAATTTTAGAAATTCGGATTAACTAATATAATATTTAAAAAAAGATTTGAATAACTACACGTAATTTAGTCGTAAACTAAACGCAGTTATGTTGGTATTTTAGCTATGATCGCCTTGAGGGTATTACCCGACCTGCCCCCTTCTTAGATGAAATAATATTAACTATTAATTAATTATAAATAAACTAAATGTACTTAAAAAAAACTATTAACTGTATTGTTTTATTTAACTACACTCAATACCCCATCAGGACTTCATCATTATCAAACTGTTGCAGTCAACTGCTGGACATAGGTTTCTTCTAATGCACTCCGCTGAGTATGTACGATCCTCATCTCAATTTACCTACTTGATAGTAAGTAAGACACTACAAAAATAGCGATAAGTAATTTAGAACATGTACTTTATTACCGAAACAATGTTTATGTGCCTATAAGTAACAATCTACATTGGTACACTAGTACATAACCTTAAAAAATAAAACTAGTTATAACTTTTACGTCCCAAGTTCAAAAAATCCAAGAATTTAAAAAGGGCTTGTCTATCGTATTAACTACCAATTAAAACAAAATATTTCCCAAAACACGAAATTTTATTAGCTGTACGAAAGTCCCATACAAGCCTGCCGTTCGCCTTTCAAACCGTCTCTAAATTTTCTACCAAGATCACGCTGTTGATCCCACCACGCCTCTAATAGTGCTCTATATTTATTCATCGTCTACCTAGCCTTTTCCCAACTATGTTATGGTCGGCTTCCAGTTTATCCGGATGCAGCTTAATACCAACATTTTACATGAAGCGACTGCCTATCTGACGTCCGCAACTCAATTACTGGGTAACACGATACCCCTTGATAAGACTGGTTGTCAGACTCTTGTTGGTGCTCTATCTGTAGCTGTAGCTTGATAATTACAAAATTTTAGTAAGAAAAGCCGTCCTTTTCCTTTAGGTTAATAAAAGGCAATCAGCAAGGTTGACCTGTCCAGGGCATGTAAGATCATTTTCATTTCGTCTTTGAAGGACATGCCAGTTTTCTCCCGATACATCAGCCAGGATTGGGCCCGCGTGGTGGATTACGGCCCGCTTCCTCTTACGGAGAAGAGGCCTGTGTCGCCAGCAGTGGGAATATTACAGGCTGAAAATGTTTATACTTATGCATTCATCATCACCTGCCTAGCCTTTTCCCAACTATGTTGTGTCCGGATACAGCGTAATACCAACATTTTACATGAAGCAACTACCTATCTGACGTCCGCAACTGAATTACTGGGTATTACGATACCCCTTGATAAGACTGGTTGTCAGACTTTCACGCTTGGTGCTCTATCTTTACTGCCATACTCAATCTCTCTCTTTCAAATTACAGGAAACCAAGATGTCTCAAAACTGCAAATCGTCGTACGCGACCGCAACCACACGGGACGCAAATAACAACTTGCTGTATCATGGAGGGACTGGCCAGGGGTACGGGGGGAGGAGTTATGCGCCCCCCAGTGTTGCCAGCAATGGAAACTATCAGGTAGGATGTGTGAAACTACACCTGTTTGGCACTAAAAAAAAAGTACACTAGTTGATGCCAGTAACAGTTACAATACCCTAAATATAGATGTAGAGATTTGAAGCGAAAACTGACACAGAATTATCTATTTATTTATTAAACTTTATGCACATGTAAAAAAATACTGTACAAAGGCGGACTTAATGCCTGAGGCATTTTCTACCAGTCAACCTTAGGGTGATGCAGAGACATATCATGGCAAGGTCAACATAAGGCAT
Source organism: Atethmia centrago (assembly GCA_905333075.3). Lineage (NCBI taxonomy): Eukaryota > Metazoa > Arthropoda > Insecta > Lepidoptera > Noctuidae > Atethmia > Atethmia centrago. Next base: position 4,522,005 of record HG995373.1, on the reverse strand, counting down.
AGATAACTCGAAAATCAAAAATATATACTAACACATAGATACATACGTATAAACAAAATAAAAAGTGTCAGGAGAAATAACGATTGGTAGAGGAGAAAACGAATCAGCGCTGGGATGATTCTGCCAACTTCACTTTAAATGATAATCGACTGGTTGCCATCCTGATGTTCAGAGGGAGCGCATTCCAAAGAAAAACCGCCTGTCCAAAGAAAGAAGAGTGAATGAAACCAGAGCGGTGAGAAGGGCATCGTATAAGACGATTGTTGGTGGAACGAATATGTATACTATGGGCAGAGCATGAGTATTAAACATGGGAAGTGAGGTAAGAAGGAGAAGTGGGTTTCTCGAGTATGGAAAACAACATAGATTGAGCCCTCAACTCTCTGTGCTGACGATTGGGCAACCATTTTAAAACCATTACCAATATTATAACAAGTAGCTTAGACAGTGACAATGACAACTGCGGGATCTCCACGGGGGCGAGAGAATCGCGGCGATAGTCTCGCCGTGCCATGAAATTCTATCCGGGATATATCGTCATCTGGAGATTGCTCCATACAGTTTCAATAGAATTTGATGCCACGGGGTGACTATTGCCGTGTAGTTAATTGCGTTCCACACATAAAATAGCAATCGATCGCAATGCTTTTCATTTTGACATCCATTGCTTTATAGGTTTGAAAAATTCATATGCTCAACCACGTCAATAACGCAATGAACGTGGAAAAATGGCAATCACCTCGCTGGATTCGTCATCATCTTCAGAATCTCACCGAAGATGATTGTGATGAATTCAGTATCTCATAAGGCTTAGTTGAGTGTCGCTTTTTTTACGTTCAGCCAATATGTCGTAATGATACGTTCGCAAAAACGGCGGTCAACCTTTAGCCCTATCGCCGCTAGTGGCACCCCGGCTAAATAGGTCAGGTTAGGTTAAAACTGTTACAAACCGCGCGCGAGCCGAGCGAGCGGAGCCGCGGCAGCGTACGGCGAGCGTTACATTCAAGTTGGTCGCAGAAATGGTATTTGGAACTAAAAACTACAAAGCGACGCAAATGCGCCAAATTGTATTAATTTTAGCCTTAGGATGTCTGGATAGATCCTTTGCAGTCTTCTGACCTTTGGTTCAACGCTCCACGCGTTGATCAGCCGCATTGTAGGACGCGATGCGCTATCACAATGTGGCGTACGTTTATTTATCCGTAATACATATTGGCTGAACGTCAATCAGCCGTAACAGAAAAAAAACGCCATTATGTATGTCGGCTGCGACATATACATCGTCATGATTTTTTGGCAATGGCACCAAAGGTCAGAAGACTGCAAAGGAAGGAGCCTCTACCCAGATAACCTAAGGCTAAAATTATAATAATATGCGGCCTCGGCATTTTCATTATACCTAAGTATAGCATACTCTATATATGAATTGATACAAAATCACTTCAACAATATCCATATATGGCTCAAAGAAACCTTGGAATGATCTTAAAAACTATTTTTTAAGAGTCTTATACGTTGCTACTTTGCTTATAATCAAAACCATAAATGAAGCAATACAATTATCCGCTCTGTAACTTCCATACGTAAGAAACGCTACATTTTTCATACATTATGTATGGAATGTCTGGTCGAATTGCGAAGTCTGTCCGTCTGTGGTAGGATGTTCGCTTCACTGGGCAATTGTATCATACTCGTATGTGTAAAGAAATATCATCACGCTATTTCTTATCGAAGTAAGTAGAGAGTGATGTATCAATCTTCGCCTTTTCGAGTCGATGGAATAAGTAAAGTCAGAGAAATTAATAGTAAAGCAAATTGACTGCTCACTTAAATTGTCGGTATATTCAAATGACAGCTGTCATTCTTTGACATTTGTATGAAATGACTACAACACAGCAAATTGACGAAGGGTTAGGTACCAATTAATTTCGCAGACTGTACAATATCGGCGGCAGAGATCTCTCGCGTCTGGCCCTGGTTCAGGCCATGGTACGGAGAGAGAGGGCATGGGCAGCCGTCACCTCCTTCTGCGAAGCAGTAATGCTCGCGAAGGAGGAGGCGGGACGGTTGAGGGAAATGCAAATTTCGCGCCCTCTCGCCCCTAGCCGCCGCAGGAGACGCTCTGGGCGTCGGGAATCCCGGGCGGATTTCCGGCCACCGTAGGCGGGGGCTTGCGGACAGTGAGCAATGGGTAGCTCACCGTCCGGTAAGGACCAGGTCCGAGTCGACGGCGCGTAGTGTTCCACGCGCGCCTCAAAGAGATGTCGTCAGCACAAGTGTAGGGGGCCGATGCCTGCCGGGGTCGCGGGAAAGTTCGCCACCCTCCCGCTTTATTATTAAATTAGTAGGGCTCAGTACCAATGTGACTTTTCAAGCAATTTGTACTTTCTGAATTTGTCTTATTCATTACTTACATTGGTGACAGAAAACATTGTGAGGAAACCTGGAGTTATAGTTAATATAAGTCTGAAATCGTCAACCCGTCTTGAGCAAGCGTGGTGATCAATGCTAGTGCCTGCCCTGTATGAGAAGAGGCGTTTTTCCAGCAGTGGGACAGAAATAGGCTGGTGTTATATCGCTCAGTAGGTTAATAGCGGCATCATTTTTAGGTCCTCAGAAGTGCAGGTGTCCATACACCTGCACCTAAAACTGATGACACTCTTATAAATGGAGCATGATTTAAAGTAAAATGACTTGAAATCAAACCATGAACAATAAGCTAAAGGTTTAAGGAGACTACAGGACCTAAACGCAAATTTCATAAGTTTTATGATGCCTATCAGAAAAATATATGATATTCTTCAGGATATAGTGTGTTGAAAATATAATACAACTAATTTTATACGATAGAAAAAATTATGAAAATACCTCTAAAATTTTCTTTTAAGGATTAAACACCATACTATTATACATGCAATCATTCTGATTTTTTGTCAGATTATTCTTCAAGCAACATATTAGCATAATAGTGTTTTAATTTTTTTATCCAACCAATAGATTTTTTGTAAACAGATAATTGCTTCATATTTTGCAATAAATTATTAGCGTTGTGTCATAGCGCTTCTCTTTCTTTTCTATGCAGTCCGACAGTGACCGCTCTTTAAGTGTTGTAAGCCTCTTAAGGTTGACTGCCTCGTTGGTCTAGTGGTCGCAAACGCTACTGCTGAGCATGAGGTACGATGCCCAGGTCGAGCAAAGTGTTATTGGGTTTTTCTATCCGGAATTTCTCAGTAGCAGCCTGGAGTCTAGATTTGTGCCCAGTTGAAGGCAATAGGCTTGTCCCCTATTACATGGGACTTAAAAACATAACTGGCGAAATGTGGGTGTACTACAGGTACACCTCTGCCCAACCCTTCGAGGAAACAAGGCGTAATGTTATGTTAAGTTTAACAATGTATAAAAATCTATTCTTACGCAATGGTATTGGTAGCTAGTACTGTAGTTTAATTATTTTATAACAATATTCTTTTGAACCACATAAAAATATATCTGCGAATTGACCATTTTCTCGCAAAAATGATACACCAGAATTTCTGCTTAGTATAAACATAATCAGCCTATAATGTTCCCACTGCTGGGACACAGGCCTCCTATCAGTGAGAGGGAGTGGGCCGTAATCCACCACGCGGGCCCAGTGCGGGTTGGTAGATGACACATGTCTTTGAAGTTTTGGTTCTAGGAGATGCCAGTTTCCTCACGATGTTTTCCTTCACCGTTTTGAGAGCAGTGGTGATGAAATAATGTACACAAAGTAAAGCGCCTGTCAGATTTCGAACCTACTCGTACGTTACTGTACCGGGCCACCACTGCTCTCATGCTACATTACCGCTAACTCTCCATCCTGAGACAAATAGCATGTATTACACAAGTTCACATTACGTGCGTGTAGTCATAGGTTACGCGCGATTGTCCACAGTTAGTTTGGTTTCGTCTTAGTTTTGCTCCCAGTAGATTTAACATACGGCTTTTTTTAATCACACCCATACCACCATTGCCTTCGACAGGAAATATTGCACCAATATAACAATAGGTCATCCCATTTACAAGAACAATAAAACTTTCCCTTTTTAATCACAAAACCTCAGATTTATATTATATTGCCTTTTATCACAAGAAATCAAAAATCTTAATCACACATAAAAATATCGAAAGTCGGTCAAAAATGTAAGATAAAAAATTTTATTGAGGCAAAGAAATGATCCAGATTCGTAAGTTTTACATACGTAAGCGAATTACTTCGATCTACATAACTAAAGCATACCATGTGGCTATATGGCTATATGGCCATGTAGCCAAAGATTGTAATTATTAAATTTGGAGCACCCAATGTCGATCGTCCACTTAAAATATAACGGTTAAGGCGACGCTTCTGTAGCGAAAATGAAGACACTATAATCATTTTAGATATTGTTTGTTCTGTATCTTAAGATTTTGGATTTAAAGGGATTGCTCATGAATAACTTCCGATCTTATTTCAACTAACTTTTCTCGGTGAGGTTTTTACCAAGTGAAGTGAGCCTGAAATAAGCTGTCATTACATCTGTTGCCAATCTTCCATCTGACTCGGGATTTAAATATTGATAGCTCACTTCGCCAAATATCACGGTAAGGTTTTTACAGAATCGAAAAGCTAAAAATACTTCTAGAAGTAGAATTATACCTACAGTCTAGCAGAGTTTTCACCGTCCCAGTAATTTCCCGGATACTGCCAAGTTGACGGTATTGCCATCAACTTGTGCTTCAAGAACATTTTACATCTGCTGTACCATCCTACTATCTTCCTACTAATATTATAAATGCGAAAGTTTGTAAGAATGGATAGATGGATGTTTGTTACTCTTTCACGCAAAAAGTACTGAACGGATTTAGATGAAATTTGGCACACAGATAGTTTATAACCAGGAATAACACATAGGATACTTTGTATCCCGATATACCCACGGGGGCAAAACGTATGCGGGTGAAACCGCAAGGCGCATCTAGTATGACTATAATAATCATAGTCACGATATTTTAGATTTAGGTTATTGACCATATGACATCTCATCTGCCTAGCTCTTTCCAACTATGTTGGGGTCGGCTTCCAGTCTAACCGGATGCAGCTGAATACCAATATTTTACACGGAGCGTCTGCCTATCTGACCTCCATAACCCAGTAACGGGGTAATACGATAGCCCTTGGTAAGACTGGTAAATACCAATTACTGACTATCATGGTAATAATATTATCAGTCACAACCCCTGTACTCCAAACTTCTCCCCTAACAAAACACAAATAGACAACATCCCCACAAATAACTATCAATTCTAATTCCCAAAACACTAATTGCTTAAACGCAAAACGAAATAATTCGAGCAGGCCTTTGTCCGGCAGAAATCGATACACACCTTAACAGCCCTTTCTCTGTGGGGCACAAATGATAATGGCGTGCCTAATTGCGGCCGTTCGTTTCGACACGATCCAATTTCCAGCAGTTGGGCAATGTGTTATGTTTTTGGCGAAATGTGGATCCGGAATTGTATTGAGGTAGTTAATGATGGGAGTTGGTGAATATGTGCTAAGTGCATGCCAGAAAAGGAGATTTAATTTTACCGAACTATTTTTTTTTTTAATTTAAGTATTTAATAGTTTATGTACACACACATAAACAGACAAGAATAATAGGAACAGAAAATACGTAAAAAAGTGATGCTTATTTCTAAAGAAATATATTCCAGCATACCTGCGATAGGACAGTAGACAAAGAGATGTAGACACCGTGTGTAGTAGAAGAGAAAAAAATTAATACACTAAATCAAAAAAAAAACTATTCACTAATTTAAATATCACAGTTCAAATAAAACGCGCGCAATCGTTACTCGCATTTAAAAGACTCGTAAAGGAACATTACTTGTCGCTGTGAGCTTGTTCTCGTAACTGTAATTATCTATAGTCTTCATTTATTTTCGGTGCTTATACATTTAATATGTATGTATTTATGTATATATTATTATTTAGGATATATATATATATATATATCTGTGTATCAATTTTAGTATACTGTATTTATTTATTTTTTTTTACGCCAACGACAGCCCCACTTTATGTCCAAGCAAGGCACTGTCCATCCTATGGTCGCCTGGAAGAGATCGCAGAAAGCGATAAGGCCGCCCATTGTATATTTTGTAGTGTTTGATTTATTTTTTGTCATGTATTTTGTGGTGTACAATAAAGTATATATAAATAAATAAATATAAACATACAATAAAAGAATATACTTATGTACATACATACTTCTAAAATACTATATATAATTATAATTAAGTATAAAATAATAAATACATAATATGCAACTATGACAAAGTGGAAAAATAGTGTTCTTTCACTCCTCTTTTAAAAATAACTAACTATGTAGGTATTGTAGGTGTACGTATTTTATCTATGTGCATTTACCTACAACAGAGTTCCGAAACCCGAAAAGTAGTAGAACTCTTTGCAAAGGGTTTCGTTTTAAGAACTTCCCAGGGGGCAACCACCGCCTCATATAGCAGTATTATTTTAATAATGCTTCACAGTGGGGCAGAGATGGAGCTATACCCCTGTTAGCTTCATCTCATTTTCACACTGATGTAATATTAAAATAATCCTACGATACCAAAAAAAACGCTTGAAAAAAAAAACGTTTGAAAAGAAAACCCTTCTGAAATTACTACAAGCAAATGAGACCTCCTTTTGTTTCTGTCACCGGCAATCCTCTTGATTTGCAAGTGTCCTTAAGGTGGCAGTAACCATTTGCCAACAAATCTGCTAGGTAACTTTCCATTGGTTATTTTTACAGACTGTAATGTTCAATCGTATCATCAATTCCCAATGGCTACAGCTCTCGCAGACAGGTGTAACTTGGAACTCTGCCAATACCTTCAGGACTTAATTTCGCATGGTCTTTGACAGTGTCCATTTATTTGCGATTTATATTTTGTCCTACTTCCTCATCGATAGATAGAATTGTATGAGTAGGCACAATTTTTCCTATGGTAGTATTAATTTCCATCGAATTACCATAGTTAATTATAACCTGAAGGCTTAGCATGACGTTTTCTATTTCTTCGAAGAATAGACATAGCTCTTTCTATAGAATGTGACATTTCGTTTCTCCATTTTTGACATCGCACTGTAGAAATCCTTCTGCAATCTGTCACTTTGTCTTTCGTTTCTAACGATCCTTGTCTAGGTCCTTTTTTATGTAGACTATCAGAAAAAAGTTTCTATACCCAACTGTCAAAATCACACTGACAACTGACAGTTGTCTAAGGTAGTGAAGACAATTTGCACTTTTCTAGTCGACGGCCACAAGGTATATATGGTTATCTACAAAATCATGATTTCACAGGAGAGCGTTTTGAACGCAAAACTATGGTAATTAATAGAAGAACGAGGCTATCTTCTCCTATTGTACATCATTTTGTTAATAGGGCATTACCAAGGAAATGGTGAAGGCCAATATTACTATTATGATTTTTTGTTCCAAAATACGGTGTTCAACCATTGAGAAAAAAAAAATGTATTTGTCTTTATATACGTGACTTAATATCAGTAAAAATTGAGAATCAAACAGAAAAAAAATCGTATGACAAAACAAAGAATTCAGAGTCGACTTATGTAAAAGAGTGAATTTCGTAAAAAGTGCAGTTGACTCTTTCGATTTTGCTGCCGTCGTACTTTCTACACGGATTTTTTACACGTTTTCTACACGTCATTTTTGTCTATTCTTCCGTAGACAAAACAGTTCTCGTGCTAAGCCTGCTGGGGTTGTACCTAGGGCAGTATACAGATGAATATTACGAAATTGTAAGCTTTATTTTAGACTAGACCTAACATCACTATCATCACCATCATTTATACTTCTTCAGGGTCTAATTAAATTAGCTTGCGTAACACCGCAGACGTAATCCGTATCGATATCTAGCACATGATGAAACGAAAAAGAAATAAATCCGGTGAGTTTTTTTTTTGGGTCATCAACCAACGAAGCGTACTGCAGTTGATGACGCCAAAAAATAAACTTATCAGATTTCGTCACTTGAAATATCATTTTTTTTTTTTTTTGTAAACTTCACAGAATAAGAATAAGAACAAGAAATTTTATTTGCTCGAACGTGTATGCATACACAATTAAAATAATACATGCATGCAAGATCTTAATAAGAGTGGCTCACGACATGTCTGCCATTTCTCGTGGCGTGCAAATATGTAGGTACAATTAATATTATTTAATGATTAATTTATATTAAATTTTACACTTGCAATTATTTTTAAATTTTACACTTTTAAATATAAGTTAAATTAATAAAACAAATTTCTTACATTCAATCATTTACATTATCCAATTATTTATTATTTATTTTCCTTGTCCAATATTGCAGGTTACAATAATCACAATGAAGATTTCCATCACTTTAATAGGAATTCAATTTTAATAATATTAATAATTTAGGTATATTTAAGCTCACTACTACTACACGACTATAATTGCTACAGTGTATTAAGTTATATTTATTTATTTATAATAATCACCATGAATCGTTTAAAAATTATATAATACTATAATATGCTTTTATGGCTAAAAACAATTTCATTGTTTGTTTAAGTTTAGAAAAAGTTTGCTCTTTCCAACTTTTGGGCAATTTGTTGTAGATGCCATGCAAAAAACACTTCTGCGCATAAGTGCAGTTTTTGATGGAGTTTACTATCATCACGTCTATTTCTTCAGACGCGATTGGTTTCGATATCTAAAAATCTTTTTTTTTGTGTGTTCAGATATCGACACAATCACGTTTGTGGAGTTACGCCAGCTAATTTAATTTGAATTTGTACTTATTATAAATGCGAAAGTAAACTCCGACTGTTTCACACCTAATTCACTGAACTAATCGTTATGAAATTTGACAGATAGTAAGCGTGGGACTTGGGTAAGGATATAGGCTACTTTTCATTCAGGATATACAACTAAATACACGAAGATGAAATCCCGAGTAACAGCTAGTATGTTTTAAACTTTCTTTAGACGATGTTTCGTAAAACATGACTTTCCAGACGCTGGAATGATCGTCATCTCCAAGGAACTAGGTATATTGGTTATTTCTGGTGGCTATAAGATTCGTCAATTAGACATTCATCAATTGATTGAACAAAATTTTGCCTTATTTACCAATTTTAGAGATCGCACTCCATTTGGACAGTAAAGGCTCCTACATACAGGCGCGACTTGTCGCGCGACGCGTCGCGACACAAAGGCACCGCGTGTAGCGCTACAAGCGGTGCCTTTGTGTCGCGACGCGTCGCGCGACAAGTCGCGCCTGTATGTAGGAGCCTTAAATCGTTTACAGTAGCACTCAAAATTAAGACCTCATTGAATGCAGCAGTAGCCTATTATACTGAAGAGAATTACCCATATAACTAGTAAAATCATTAAGCTGTCTACGTCTGCAGGGAAGAAATGGGGTTGCACGTACCCCAACAGTGACAAACTTAGTCAAAAACAATTATTTACATAGACAAACTACCAGACCAATGCAACAAGTTCATTTGCATTACAAGTTAACCAAGGTGTTCAGTCAATCAAACCGCATTAGTTATTAAGAAATATTTGTTTTTTTGCAGCAAATGACAGCGAAAGTGCTGTTTGGCAGCGTCCCCACGATCAATGACCTCAAGCGGCAGGACAAGACGGAGCGGGAAGTGCGGCGGACACACTAGTGGCATCTAGACTCAGGTGAGGGAATTGCAGCTTTGGTTTGTCATTGACAGATGGCGCTAGTTGTATGTAGGTATCTGAAGCATTCAGTAGATTGACTTAGCGGCACTAGATGGCGCTGCTAGCAAATAATGAACAAGTTTTGCTTGCTGTGGACTAAGTTGGTGAACAGATGACAGTGCGCTCTTGTAATTTAAAATTGTTAGGGTACTTATCTAAATACAATCCAAGTTTTGTAGCTAATAAACAAATGAGTAGGTACTATCTTCTATGAACATAAAAATGTATCTATGTACAAAGTTAATAATATTTTTTTATAATTTCAGGAGCTGATTATGTGATAAGAAGAAATTATTGGAAGCTAAGGAGTGATCTCGGAAGACAGAGTTTATGTCCATAATAAATATTTTTATATACATTTTTATAATACGATTAAGAAAAGATACAAATGATACGTAACACTGGTTTTAGAATAAAACTTTGAATTCGTAATTTAATACAGAGACTTACCGTGCGAGCGCTTTACCGAACTAAAATTCGTGTTACATATTATTAATATTAAAAATAATTACTTTTAATTTTACATAGATTTAAAAGAGATTATGTAATATTTAAAGAGTACCAACTGAAGCCATGAGAAATTTAATGTTTCATATATACCCGCCTCCTTGTGAAATTTTATCAAAATTTCAATAAATGTTTTATATTTTTCTAATTACATACTTTAGGTTTAAATAAATTCCTGCTCTGTAAAAATTTTACTAACGGTTTCGGCATAATCAATGATTGAAAAAAACATAAAATATGAATAAGTTTCCTGGTTCTGCACAGAAAAAACAGTTTTTAATGATTTTATTCATTTTTAACATTGACCATTTTCCTGCATCTTATTTGTTGAAGTTTAAAATGATATTGTCACGACTGGAGGATACAAAAAAAAAAGTTGTGCATAACATTATTTCGAAAAAAAATACTAATTCATAGAAAAATTTAGGCTTAAAGGCTCGTGTAGACAGGCGCGACAGGCAGCGAGACACGCAGCGCGACACTTTCCATGAAACTTTCATAGAAATTGTGTTACTAGTTGCACGTCACGCCTACCTGCGGGAGCCTTAACTTTCATTTAGTCAATAACAACGACAACATTTTGTTGATAACGTCACAACACTTATCTGTGATCTGTTGTTTTTTTTAGAGATTTTATTATTGTATTAAAAATCTAATTTAGATTTTATTTTTGTACTAACCAATTAAACACATTTACAAATGACTTAGGCACAGACTTTTTTTTAATAAGTAGAAATATCGAGTGTTAAAGAAAATTACAGCCGATTCTAAGCTCTTCTACGACGGCCAGACAGTGGCACACTTCAACAATCCTTTATTACAAACATGGTGTAAAAATACCCATCACAAATCTGCCATCTTAGCATCCAGTAGGCTTAGCACGCTCGCCGACCGACAAGGACCAGCCCCGGGTCGACGGCGCGTTGTGTTCCACGCGCGCCTCAAAGAGATGTCAGCACAAGAGTCGTGGGAAAGTCCGAAAGGGATACCGAGGCCCCTGGCAACACAGGCAACAGAAAGAACACGGGTGGGTTTTAATCAGTAAGAGTCTGACATAACTTCTCCTGCTCCGCCCAGAGCGGGGGCAGTTATTTGATAATATCCCGCCCAAAAAAAAGGCTTATCACGAGACTCGTAGAGAAGCGTTTTGTCGACGGAAGATTAGACAAAGATGACGTTTCAGTGCAATATAACACACGCAAAACATTGTGCTTATGGTTTCCAGCTACGGTAGGTACAGTGGGGACATTTAAAGTTAAGTTTTAGCATTTCAAACCAGTTTTCGTAAGAAAACGTCAAAAAAAAAGTTGGAACTTTGACCTTCAATATCTCTGTAACTAGAAGATTCCCAATAAGGTCCGGTTCAAAAAAAGATCATAATGGCGGTAAGAACCAGTGACTTGGCTTCGTTAAAAGTAAACGCGGATGTTGGCGTTCATTTCACATACCCTTTCACACCCGTTCTTCATGTCGATTCTGTAAAAATCTCACCGTAAATTCTTGCGTGCAGTGAGCTGTCAATGTCATCCCACTAAGCCTAGGGATTGACATGGGATTGACCAAGGATTACATTTATAATCATAATCGAGATTTTTGATTTTATTTTGTATGTTAATTCGACTGAACATTTTATATTATTTCAAAGCTAGTATTTAAGTGTCTAAACATTACTATTTAAGGGTTTTTAAATAAAATAGCAAAACAGAAATTCAGTCGGAAACCCCTTTTGTTATCCTAAACTTTTGATTTGAAAAAAAAAATGATTTTCTCACTGAAACTCTTTATTTTATTTAGAAACCCCATAGATATAGTAAATAATATAAAATTGTTAATAGAATTAGCATAAAAAATATAATAAAAATCTCGATTAAGATTGTAAATATAATGCTTGGTCAAACGCTAGCATCAGTTGGGATGACACTGACAGCTCACTCTACGCTCACTTCACCTAAGTGTTCACGGTGAGATTGCTACAGAATCGCACTAGATGGCATAGTGATTTTCATGAAGAAAGAACAGCTATCAGCATGATACACCTTCTTATAAGAAACATATTTACACAACGAACTTGATTTTTAGGTACTGAAATACTCAGTAGACTTCAACAACAGTGCAATTGCATTGCCTCATCCAGAGGAGGAGCTCGTGGATGAATATCAGTCACACGGGTCGATCTTCAAGGTTAACGGTTGCCGAGTCGGTCCGTGGATAGGTGACCATCCATAACATACCAAGACCCCTCCGTGCCTCGGAAAGCACGTTAAGCAGTTGGTCCTAGCTGGCATTCGTAGGTAGATCTTTGATAGTCATTACGGGTAGTCAGAAGCCCGAAAGTCTGACAACCAGTCTTGCCAAGGGGTATCGTCTTAGCCGGTAACTGGGTTGTGTGGAGGTCAGATAGGCAGTCGCTCCATGTAAAATACTGGTATTCAGTTGCATCCGGTAAGACTAACAGTCAACCCAAACAGAGTTGGGTAAAGACTTGGCAGATTGATTGCATTGCCTCAGTCAGAGACGAAGTTGGAATCTCATGTGACTAAAGTTCCCACGGAACCAGAACCCCGTAAGTCTCCTTGACAACGGAAATAGTACGTAGGCACACGAAACAATCGTTTAAATCTTACAAAACGCAAAAAGATGGCAGCTGAAGTGTGACTAAATCCCATTAGTTACAGCAAAACTATTTATAAAGCAACACTTTCCCGTCAAAGTAAACTCAGTTAAACATATAAAAATGTTTTGCTGTTTTTTGCACAACTAATAAATAACATTAATTAAGCTTACACCTACACATATATTACCTATGAATATATTATATACACAATTTTAATATATTCTGTGTGTATATATTTATTGTATATACGAGTATGTAAATGTTACACCACAGACTACCCGCAGTATTGCCTCTCCTTTCCCCCTAATCCATCCAAAGGTTGTCTTTAAAAGATCGCTTGTAGCGATAAGACCGCCCATTGTGTCACCCTATGTAAAATGTCTACACTTATATCTGTAATTTTAATGGTGTACCTACATAATAAAGAGTATTCTATTATATTCTTTGCCCTTCCCCTTTAGAAAAAAACAGGCGACAGGATCCCTATACATTATGTATCAAAAAATTTCTTGATCAGATTTAAGTGTGTGGTACTACATACCATCAAACTGAACAACTTTCTCTAAGGGACCAACATCGTAATCGCGAAAATATTATCAACTGTCCCATACAAAACTTCAATACCTACTCGACCTAAATGTATGGGACAGCTGATTATTTTATCGCGATTACGATATTGATCCCGTGGAGAAACTTGTTCAGTTTGATGGTCTGTACCACACCCTTAAATATTACCATACCTTTCCGATACGTGCCGTATAATAAATAAACCGGCCAAGAGCGTGGCGGACTACGCACAATGAAGGGTTCCGTAATTGGTATGAAATTATCCCAAAAACAAAAACTTAACATTGTAGTTGAAAAACATGTTCTCCCATACCATATAAGTCATGGTTAATACTCCAACTGCAAACGTAAATTTTAATCTCAAAAAAAATATGTGAAGAAACTACAAATTAACGTTTTCCGGACTTCTTCTTTCTTTCTTTTCTTCTTTCTATTTTTTTATTTCGTTGACTTAGAAGCTTGATATTTTTACTCTGAGGGACCATAGACCCACGTATTTGATATCAATTTCAACTTGATACCTCCACGCGTGCTTGAGAAAAAGGGTATTGACAGACTGACAGGCAGACACACAGACAGGCGGGCAACGAAGTGTCATAAAAGGGTGCCGATTTTCCTTTTGAGATACGGAACCCTAAAAAGACAAGCAAATACCCGTGGGGCCCTACTTGACTAAATTAAACAAATCAAGAAAAGACATAATAACCAGAAATAGCTATCAAGAAGCGTGATTCACAGATTGCAAATAAGATTGATTGAATCTTGAAAAAAGTGTTGCTTCAATTGATTGATCGAATTCATTTCCTTTTTTGCCCACACTTTGAAATCCAGACAGAATGCTAGGTGATTATACCTATATACTTTGAAATCCAGGCAGAATGCATAGCATTGTTGTATATTGGTTAAATCACACCTAGATCAGACATTGACTCTGACTAGACAATTATTTATAACCAAAATACAAGATGATTATTAACATTAACTAAATGAAATTAAACAATTACGATGCCCTCGGGGCATTGTACCGAGGATGCTGGCGGCATTTCCTCGCTGAATTGCAATGCTGATGCGTTGCGCAAGAAAGCCACCAGCTTTTCGGTCACCAGTTACATCAACCAGATGTTTCGCGATTTCCCCAAATAACTAATGCGCACTGGGACCCCACGGACCGAGGGTCTCTCCATTATTTATTAACTGGTCGTCTCGTTGGTCTAGCGGCAAGCGCTACAGGGTATGAGGTCCTGCGTTAGATTCCCGGGTCGGGCAAAGTGCTATCGGGATTTTCCATCTGGAATTCCACCATAGCAGCCCGGAGTCTATTTATGCTGTTGATGGCAATAGGCACGCTCCCTATTACAGGCGCCTTAAACATAACTGGCGAAATGTGTGTGTGCTACATATAAGTGTGTTTGTGTAAGGTACAGCTCTGCTTAGCCCTTCGGGGAATACAGGCTTGATGATGTTATGTTAACTGGTTTTTGGAATATGTTTAGTATGTAGGAAAATAACACCTTTTAGGCCCACTTGTAACACAAATCACTAAATGCAGTTAAAGCTAAAACAAGCAATTGATAGAAATATAACGATGTTTTAAATTGCTTGTAGCTAAGTAATAACACGGGTAAAGATAAGCGCCTGTCCGGGTTCAAACCCGGACGGCGCTTATCTTTGTGTAAATTATTTCATCACCACTGCTCTCAAAACGGTGAAGTAAAACATCGTGAGGAAACCGGCATGTCCTAGAACCAAATTTCGAAGACATGTGACATCTACCAACAGGCACTGGGCTCGCGTGGTGGAGTACGGCCCACTCCCTCTCACAGAGAGAAGCCCTGTGTCACAGCAGTGGGAACATTATAGGCTGATTATGTATGTTATGTAAGTAATATCAGCCGCATGGTTCGATCGATCAGGTTATGCTACGCTTGCCGCGGTTGGTCCGTGGATAGGTGACCATCTTTACATACCAACATCCCTCCGTGCCTCGGAAAGCACATTAAACCGTTGGTCCCGGCAGTTAATTGTAGATCTTTGACAGTTCTTAGACAGTTACGGGTCGTCAGAAGCACGAAAGTCTGATAACTAGTCTTACCAGTGGGTATCGTTTTACCCAGTAACTGGGATGTGGAGTTGGTCCATGTAAAATACTGGTAGTCAGCTGGATCTGGTGAGACTGGAAGCCGATCCCAACATAGTTGGGAAAAGACTAGGCAGATGATGATAACGATGTTTTGAATTCGGTTAGAGCTAAACGCATTTAGTAATTTGTTGTGCAATTACCTATAGCACCTATTTAGTTTTTAAATTCTGTGCCTACGTCAATAGTGATAGCATAAGCATATAGCATAATCAGCCTATAATGTTCCCACTGCTGGGACACAGGCCTCCTCTCATCGTGAGGGAGTGGGCTGTAATCTACCACGCTGGCCCAGTGCGGGTTGGTAGATGTCACATGTCTTCGAATTTTTGGTTCTTGGACATGCCGGTTTCCTCACGATGTTTTTCTTCACCGTTTTGAGAGCAGTGGTGATGAAAATATTAAAAAGAAATGTGCCTGTTTGGGTTCGAACCCACGACATACAACTCGTAAGTCAGGGTCTTTAGTACTGGGCCACCACTGCTCTCATTAAGATGATAATCAAGAAATATTTAATATATAATTATTATAACTAGGTTAATTCTAACCTATTACGACTTTTTTTTGGGTGGGAAATCATCAAATCGCTTCTCCGCTCTGGGCGGAGCGGGAGGGTGTGTCAGACTCTTACTGAGTAAAACCCACCCGTATTTCTTCCGTTGCCTGTGTTTCGGGGGCCTCGAATGGGTCACCCATTAGTGCCTTCCCGCGACCCCGGCAGGCATCGGCCCTAGTGGACCCCTACACTTGTACCGACGACATCTCTTTGAGGCGCGCGTGGAACACAACGCGCCGTCGACCTGGGTCTGGTTCTTACCGGAAGGTGAGCTACCCATTGCTCACCGTCCGAACCTATTATGACTGGACTGAAGCATTGAATACTCACGCCAAGTATGGATTTTTGTGCACTAAACAATAAAGCCAGTGATTTTAGAGAGAATATTTTTAATTTTGTATTTTAACACTAAAATCTTGTTTGTGAGTATTTGTTTTATTTATAATCAATTTCAAAAACCTTGAGAATGCAGAATTGATGAATAAAGTCGAAATTTTAATTTACTGGAGTAAAATGACATGTGCTAGCTGTCACTGTGTAATAAAATGGTCACATTTATTGTATTCTAGATTTTACTCTTATTATTATAAATTTATTTTACAATTATATAAATCGATTAAACTAAAGGGTCACCGTTACAATAAGCACATGTCGGATTACTCCAATGAATTAATTATTCGACTTTAGTAAAAGATACATACATAAACGTCCATTCGGTGCAATACAAAATATATAAGTACTCAATATACACACACATAAACTCACGCCTTCTTCCCATGGGTACCCCCATGGGAAGAAGGCGATATATATATTTATAAGACCTTAATAATGTACCATGTTTTAAAGCAAATAAATATATTATATTCTATTCTAAAAGTTCCACCCTCTGATGTTAATACCCTTCTAATATATTTCAGCCATTAGACTTTGAAAGCTCTTATTGGAAAGCTTTTCTTTTAATTGAAATTTCTCGTTCGACACTTGAAATCCATTAAATAGCCTCTGTGTTCTATCTTAAATGGATATAGATACACGGAGGTAAAAATATGATCTATTGTTAGATAATACATACACATACATAAACTCACGCCTTCTTCCCATGGGGGTAGGCAGAAACTATAGAACGCCACCTGCTACGCTCCTTACATACTCCTTTTGCTTCGTTTACGTTCATACATCTGGTCATACACGCACGCCGGTTGCGAGTACTACGCACCTGACCTTTTTGAAGAACATCACCAATGAGGTTTCCATTCACATCTACCTTTTGTTAGTCGCCTTTCATTCATCCTCTCAACATGACCAAACCATCTAAGCTTACTCTTTGCAATTGTTGTCACTACATCTTCCTTTAAACAAAAACAAATATATATTCATTGTAACACTTAAAAATAAATATCAGGCACGTGAGATATTTCATCCTAGTCTCTGTGATGGCAACGGTATTACAGATGCCTACAGATGGCGGTGACTACATACAGCAACTTGCCTGTTTGCCACCCTACTACAAAAAACTTCCCTTTATCGAAACCCCATGACCACAGGAGCAGTCATATATGACGAATCGACCACCATAACATTACGTCATCAATTCGCAACAAACTAAACAGGTTAGGGTCACCTCTACTTACCCACGTCACGTACTGTCATACGCGTTGCGCAAGCGCACCTTGGCAGTTAATAGGATACGTTGTGCACATATCAAAGTATACCGTATGCTTTCATGATTAGGAAAGTATGTACACCTTTATGATTATGATCGAAAGGTGGCTGGGACAGACTGGATGTGAGAGGCGGAGGACAGGGTGTTGAGGCGCAGCCTGGGAGAAGCCTATGTCGTCAGTGGAGAGCAATAAGTCGAGTTGATTGATGACTATCTCAAGTAAATCAGCCGATTTACTAAAAAATATCCTTATGAAGTCTAAGTCAGTAACATACGACCGAGGATATAAGGATATTTTTTTCGTCGAAGCTCGCATTGTTTTGTTGTCAAAAGAATAGCAAGCAATATGCCGAAGCTATAAATGGTATTCATTGTACCCAGATATTTTGTTTATATGTATATTATTGGGTAAATTATTAGAAATGTGACATCCACCAACCCATACTGCGCCCGCGTGGTGGGTTATACCCACTCCCTCTCACAGAGAGGGGGCCTGCGTCCCAGCAGTGGGCACGTCTTCTGCTGGTTATGCAAAATGTTATTATACCAACTTAAAATGAATATAATAAAAGGAGAAACTGACTGACTGACATCAACGCACAGCCGAAACTACTGGGACTAGGAACGTGAAATTTTACACTCGGCTTCTTTTTATAATGTAGGGGAGCACTAAGAAGGGGTTTTTGGAAATTCGATATTTAAGGGGGAATACAAGGGGGGATTTTGTTTGTATGAAAAATATTATTCCTTGAGTTAATAAACTTAAAACTTGGCACGAATGTTTATCTAAGTAAATTATTAAGTTTGTCATTTATTTAATTTTGTAAACTACCCCCAAAATGGGGATGGGGGTGTCAAAGTTTGTATGAAAGATTTTTTACGCGACGTCCGATTAACTCGAAACTCAGTATTTATACTTAAAACCGAAAATAAAGAATAAGGTGTATTAAAGTTATTCAGAAACCCTTAGGTGTTGATTTCCGATAAACTTTAATACTGGGTGAAAAGAGGTAGTCAAATTTACAGCGGAGGATTTGACTGCGTAGCTTGTTTAACTCGAAAATTGGTAAAAATAACCTGTAAGTCAAATAATGGGAACATAAAAAAGATTTTTTCAAATATTAACCACTTTGGGGATGAAAAGGGGCGCCACAGTATGTATAAAAAATCTTATTCCTAATAAGAATTTTGATGTGTGTGAAACTTGTTAATAAACTTGAAACTTGACACGAAACTCGGTAAATTATTCTTTTTTTGGTCTTAGGTATTAACCTAAGACCAAAAAAAGAATAATGTATATCACGGTTTTTGGAAAATATACCCCTAACGGGGTGAAAAGGGGTAGTCAGGTTTAAAGGGGAGGATTTTACCGCGTAGATTGATTAGTTCAAAAATTGGTATAAAAACCTACCAGTCAAATTATGGAAATGGCACACAAGATTTTAAATAATGAACCTCTATGGGGGTGAAAAGGGGGATTAAGTTTATGTGAAAAAATATTTATAGGGAAAAGTACGAAATCCACGCCAACGAAGTCGTGGGCGAAGAGCTAACAGACTGATATCAGAAATATAGCACAAGGGTTCCTTTTATATCGTAGGTAATCTCTGATAGGGGATTTTTGGAAACTCGACCTATAAAGGGGTGAAACGAGGAATATCGTTTGTATGAAAAATCTTATTTCTTGAGTTAATAAACTTGAAACTTGGCTCGCATTGTAGGTAAGCACCTACAATAACAATAAAGTTTGTCATATTCAGATTTTTAACTACCCCTAAAGGCCCCTCCCCCCCCCCCTTTAGGGGTTAGTTTATATGGAAAAAAATTACGCGCGGTTTGATGAACTTAAAGCTTGTTATTTATACTTAAGATCGGAAATAAAGGAAAACGTGGATCAGGGTTTTCAAAAAATCTACCCCTAACGAGGTCGAAAAGGGGAGTCAATTTTAGAGAGTATGAAATCAAAATCAAAAGTCGTTTATTCAAACTAGGCTGGGAATAATCACTTTTCGAACGTCAAAATTACATAAGACAGTCCCCCAAAAACGCCCGCCGTTTACTCCTTCCTAGTGCTTTAGCTGGGAAGAAAAAGTGGTGCTACAAACTCCCCAGCAGCACACCTGTCTGTTTAGTTAAACTTGATTCTATACAAATCGTATGCAAAGTAATTAACATTACGAAACAAAACATTAAATTAAATTATTTGCCATATGTTAACTAGCACACGCCAATATACCAACACATGATTTTATTGCGTGGTTTGATTAACTCGAATACCTATAAGTCAAATAATGGAAACATCACAAGCGATGTATCCCCTTTGGGGGCGGTGAAAAGGGGAAATAAAGTTTATATGAAAATAATCTTATTTTTTTTTATCTATAAACTTGGAATTTGGGCCGGATACTTATATAAATAATTATTAAATCGTAATCATTAATACTACGTCATGTAAAGGCGGTGGAGGGGGTGCTAAAATGTGTAGGGGAAAGTACAAAATACAACCGAATGAAGCCGCGGTCGCAGTGACGACTGAATGACATTAGAAATTTGAATTACTATTATTAGTAATTTTATTTCAGAATAAATTTACATTCCATACATTGTAGGCGAGCTTTAAGAAGGGTTTCTTTTTTGGACCTTTAAATGGGCGAGAATACGTTCTTAAATAAATAATAAAGTTTGTCATAATTCGTTTTTCAAAACTGCCCCTCAAAAGGATTTCACAGTCTTAAAGTTTGTAAGGAAGAATCTTAACGCGCGGTCCGATTAACTCGAAAATCGGTGCTCATACTGTAGACAGAAAAAATAATACAATTACGTGTAACATATGGGGTTTTCGAAAATCGTCCCCTAACGGGGGAAAAAGGTGTAATTAGGTTTTTAGGGGAGAATTTTACTAAGTGTTTTGAATAACTCAAAATTTGGTATACATTAATTAATCTTTAAGAACAAAAACGTAGAAAAAATAAACAGTAGAAACATGGACTACAAATACACTCAGACGTGACGTGGCGTGACGTATTTTGAACAAGTATCTACAAAAATAAGTCGGTATTCATATACCACCAAAAAAGTAATTGGTACGAGGTGTGGGAACGAGTCGGATACCGAAAATATAGTTTTTAGAATTTTCGTCCGTTTGTTTGTTTATCTGGGTGTATGTTCCGGATTGGCGCACGGGTGAGAAAATTTGGATGAAATTTGGCACACAGACTGTATATAACTTGAATTAACAAGTAGGATTCTTCTTCTTATTTTAACTATTTTGGTATAGTAATTTTATTCTAGGTTCATCGTTTTCACGTATAATTTTAAAATGTACATACACAAACTTTTCTAAAACATTTAAAAAGAGTAACGGTGGAGTTTCTTGCCCATTCTTCTCCATACGAAACTACCTTTTGGAAGAGGCAACTAGAATCAATTTTATTTTTTTTTGTTAATTTTGACGTTTAAAAGTGCCTTTTATGTGCCTATTTGAAATAAACAATTTGACTTTGACTTAGGATACTTTAAATCCCGGTAGTACGTTCCCGTGAGATCTTTTCAGATTTCCATGACACGAATTTCGGGCGAAGCCGCGGGCAAAACCTCAAAAACAGATGTCTCCTAACCCTTATGTGTTGAAATAAAGGTAGTCGAGATGAACTTTAATACTGATTGATAATGAATCATATTTAAATAATAATAACTACCCCATATTTAAACATTTTGTCGGTCCATTACCAGAATCAGTTTTGCTGGAAGGATAGAATAGAATTGACATAACATCACACGTTGTTTCCCCGAAGGGTTTGGCAGAGGTGTACCTGTAGTACACCCACATTTCGCCAGTTAGGTATGTTTAAGTCCCATGTAATAGGGGGCGAGCCTATTGCCATCAACCGGGCACAAATCCAATAAAAAATAAATAGAATACTAACAGGAATAGGAATATAATAGACTAGAATACTCTTTATTATGTACACCATAAAAAATACAGATATAAATGTAGAAAGTTTACATAGGGTGACACAATGGGTGGTCTGAGTGGAAGGATCAGCGAGATAATTGCGTAACACACTTACAGTACCAATGGATTTCATTTTGAAGCATTGGGTTAGCAAAATCCTTCAAAATCATTCATATTGTGATTGATATTAAATAATGATTTTGTTACACTTAAAACTTTAATTTACAGTCACTCGTTTTAATACTACCCGTATTTAAACGTAAATTAAAGTTTTAAGTGTCAAAAAAAAATAATTTAGGTTATAGTATTACCAAGTCAGCGACTGACTGCGAGTGACGAGAAATCAACAGAACAGCAACTTACAAACATTAATTTGAGTTACTTAAAATACAAAATGAGAAGCTTCATACTATTTGAGCGACCTAATATTTGTTTGAGTGTCAACGTTACGTCCTGCATTTTTTTCAATATTAGGCAATTTTTTTTTTTTATTACTGAACAACTTTTTATCTTAAATGGGTTCGCAGCTACAGTGAAGTACCTATCATGTTAAGTATAAAGTAGCAGCTTAATAATCAATTGTTAGCTTTGAACTAGCATCGAGTTTTTGTTTTGGTAACTGAGAGTCACCTACAACCGAGGGGATCTGACGCTCGGCGGCCGCTGCCGCGGCACGCTCGCTCCGCTCGCTCGCCCTCGCGCGTTGGTGGTCACTGTTCTAACCTAACCTAACCCGAATGATTTTATACTTAAAATGCTACTTCACTGTAGCTGCCAACCTAAGACCTCCAATAGAATACCATTAACCAATAATCATTAATAAAGCAGCTTGCAAAACTTTGCTTAAAGTGAACTTTTTAGTAGTTCATTATGTAAAACCTCAATTGGGAAAATCGAATTTATCTTAATATTGAAGTTGTCCTCTCTGTATTTCTAGTCGCTCACTTAGTAATGTAGTCGCACGGATTGAATTTTAATAACTGAAATGGATTTATCACAACCCACTTTTTGTAAGCTCGTTCTGGATTTTATTATTAGAGTAGTTTCGGGTATTATGGCACACCATAAGCCTTTTCGAAATAAAACTCGAAGTATATGAGATCAATCAGTCTTTATTTGTTAATTAAGTCGTTAAACTAATCAGTAATCAATAACTAGAAACTTAAAGGCAATATAATTTCAAAGAATAACTAAAAATATAATTTTTCGTAAACTTGAACAATCAGCGAAATCTGAACATGGTAGGATAATATAACATAGCCTAGGGCCATATTGGCCGTAAATGCCATGAGCCATATTGCCCACCAGAGCAAACAATACAAACAATTAAGTGCAAGTTATTTTGTGGAACAAAATTCGCAGTAGAAAATGTCAGTTACCACTCCTGAGCATTCTTCATGGAATCATAGCTTACAACATAGGCATTGAATCCATGATTCACCTTTGTTGTCCATTGAATAGAGAGACTCGCAATATAAGCACTTCGCATCATTGCGTCTATCTGGAGTTTCATCAGAGCTGTCCTCGCACAATGGTTCATTTTCTTCCTCCGAGCTAGATATTTGTACATCCATTGTTTTGTTCTTTTTACCTTTGCCTTTCTGTTTTTTGCATTTATCTGTAGCAGCCTTTTCGTTTTTCTTCTTTAACGTGTCTTTAAATTTTCTTTTTTACGGGAAGTCAGCAATGTCGCCTTACAAGGCTTTCTGCCTCGGTTACTAGTTTTTCTAGGTGCTATTTCTGGTATCGGGCATAATTGGAACGGTGTTATAAAATTCTGATCTCTAGAAGTCGACGGCTGTGGAGACATCGTGATAGGAACCATAACTTGTTCAGAGCCTAGTGGAGTTTTGTTCTGGTCTCTTAACACAGGAATTTCTACATCAGACACCGTATGACTCATAATGGGTTAATTTACGGTGGATCTTTTATCAGCAGATTCATTTGTTTTTGCAGGAGTAGAAGATGTAGTTATAGGTTCTGGTACGATGTTTTCTTGATTGCTAATGCTATATTCTCGTTAATTGTCCATGTCTATAAAATCGTGATCTTTAAACAAATTGTATAGACATGGACAATGAACTAGAATGTCAACAGAATATAGTCCTGTTGCACGAAAACCACTAACAGCTATCTCTCCGCTTTGGGCACGTAAATACGCATGTCCAAGAACATCCATCATATCATAATGCGTCAGTGGTCGTGTATTGTTCCTAACCCAAGATCTTATTTCATCGGAAACATATTTTTTTAGCGGTCCTTAAGTGAACCCATTTTTTTATTTCGCACATCTTCGATTGCTCTTCTCATTGATATTTTGTACGAAGGTTGGCGTAAGCTTTGCGAAATTGGTTTTCGTGGAGCCAATATGGCCTGCCAGGCCATATTGGCCCTCTACCTGGTGAGCCAATAGCCAATAGGCCGCAGGAACGTTTTTGACAAGTAAAATATAACCTAAAAGCCAGCGAACAATATGCATACAAAACTGTTACCACACTACAGATTAAGGGTTTGCCTACAAAAAACGTGCACTAACAATATAAAAACATTCATAATTCGAATAACTAAAATTATTGAATCTTACCACAAAATAACATCGAAATACGTAATTCTGGATAGTAGGGCATGCAGGATACACGCGTACTCGCCGCGCTGCACGGATTGATTGAGGGGGCAAGGAGTGGGGTTGCGCTAATATGGCAGTTAAACGCTAGCGTTGGTTTATTTCGGAAAAATAGTAGTAGTCTATATTGGCCGACCAGACCATAATACCCGAAACTACTCTAATCAATATTCGTCGTTAGTTTAGTTAATTTTTCGCTTACTCAAATTCTTACCACTCAAGTTATTAAAACAGTATGTCATCATCAGTCGCTAAGTTTTTTTTTATTCGATCGTTTTATAATTCCCCTTTGATATATATTTTGATGATGAGTTTGATTATGATTTTAATTTTGATTTTATCTTAATTTTAATTGTATTTTGATTTTGATTGTATGTGATTTGAATTTCAATTATGATTTTAAGTTTGATTTTGATTTAAGTTTTTTGTCAAGAACTCATCTAATTTAAAGTAGACACTCACTTTTCAATCGACATATAAGTAATGCATGATGTGCTTACCTGTAAGAAATTGGTACACTAGTCTTTATTATGTCTATTGGATGTATCTCATAAATTTGTATCAGGGTATTCAATTGTTGGTGAGCCTAATAAATAAATAAAAAAAAATAAAAAAAAAGATAGTGTGTGTGACGCAATTAGGGTGTTACCCATTAAATTATTCGTGCAGTGGTTAATGAGTACATGGCTTGTTTTTTAACCCTCATCCGCCTGGTGTGGTCATGGTCAGTTCCAATCAATCATCCGGATAAAATATGGTTTTTAGAGGACTAAAACTTGATTCTGGGATATAGATCGGTATTTCTACCTAATTTATACCTTGAAAGCGTTCAAAATTCAAAGCATTTATTTCAATTAAATCTATTTACAGGCACTTTCGAACTGTCAAGGAGTCGGTCAGTCAAAAAGATGAAGCGTAGTAGGTTCCTATAGAGAAGAACGTGCAAGAAACTCCATGGACACTCTTTTAAATCAAAATATTGTTTTCTTTAACACAGAAAGAAAGAATAATGTATATTAAAAAAGTTAAAATAATGTTTTAACAACAATAGTGTGTGCCTCACGGCTGCGCCAAAAAGGTTCATTTCAGTATTAATGTCAGACAGATGCTGTCTGACACTAGTTTTCTAATGAATCTTTAGGGACAACTGACGGGGATACCAAGCAGTTTCAACATACATAATTTTTATATTTATAAATTAATTAATTAATGTTACATCGTGTCATGTTCATCTCACCAGCGTTGCCTTATCATATCATGATGGCATACCTACCTCATCGAATCAAACCTCTTTCGATTGCAGGCGAGAGTCGGGATCTTCCTACGTCTCAAACGACTGCGCACCTAAAGGTGTTCTTTACCTAAAGGTTTTCTAAGACTTTCAAAAAAGTCCACAGTAGATTTAACCTCGCTAGAAGACCGCGGGCAACCAGGATGAATTCTACAAGCGACGACGACCATCCAATTTCTGCGGGCCGAATTAGAAAGATTTTCCCACGAAATAAAAAGGTTTCTGACCGCTGTGACAGTCATAGGTATTTGTATGACAAATGACTGTCCCAACAAAATTACCATTTTACCGTTCCACACGCAAACTAATCTTGGTCGAAATTCTCAGAACATTTGTGACAATAGAGTTGTTTTTTTTTTATTAATATTGTTTTTTTTTTATTGAAGTTAAGGTTTTTAACCTCTGAGATAAATCGCTTATGTCCGGAGTGTGATATAAACAGAATAGAATGATATGGCCTAAGGCGCTTTTGGCTCTATTGCACCGAACCGAGCGAGAGAAGATGCGAATGATCTTCTAATATTCTGTGAATAAGTTGGAAACGTTTATAAATTCGCCGTTATGATCAAGTGGTCGCAAGCACTTCTGCTTAGCATGAGGTCTTGGGTTCGATTTCCGGGTCGGGCAAAACGTTTTATGGGCTTTTTCCAATTGGAAAATTCTCAATAGCAGTTTGGAGTCCAGATTTGTGCCCGGTTGATGGCAATAGGCTCGCCCCTGTTACATGGAACTTAGACATAGCTGACGAAATGTGGGTGTGTGTGAAGTACTCCTCTGCCTAACCCTTCGGAGAACACTGGCGTGATGTTATGTTTATTTTCAAAAAATCTTCAGTCCTACGAAGATATTCTTCAGTATTCAAATGATTGCAAGCACGACTGACGAACATAATTGTCTGAGTTTTGATTTCAAACTTGTAAAAGTACAAGCTTTTCAGACACTAGCAACCCAAGATATATGGGATGAGACTGGCTCCTGTAATACAGTGTACACTTGCGCAGGAGCTAGGGAATTCGTAAAAATGTTTCCTTTATTTATGACAATAAAGATTATTATTATTATCCTTACATATCTCGGGACCATGGGGTCCCGGACCTTTGGAAGGCGTACGAGGGGCCAAAGCCAACTCGCAGAGGCCCCTTGGACAATTGTAATGGAATGAGGCACCAACCGACGATTATCCCTGTTTGCTCTATGATGGTGCACCCAAGGACAACCCCCGGCTGATGCAGGACTATTGCAGAACATGGGAACAAAACATATTGGGCTATGGGTTTCGGAGGCTATAGTGGATCGGTTTCCTAAGACTATAGAAAGGCTATGGCCCCTACCTGACCAATGCTTCATATAAAATACACCGACAAAATGGCAGGGGGTGACTTGCACACTCAATAATGGGCCCCCGAAAACGGCCGCTTGCACATAGTGACGTAGTGACAAGGGGGCAACACTTCCTGAGGTGCTTGAGGAGTGGAGAGATATTATTATTATTATATGTATATTTATTTTACTGATCATGATCCAATGGTTACCTTCTAACAATAGACTAGAAAAACAGCTAGGTTCCCCAGAATGGAAATATCCTCTCATCTGCCTAGCCTTTTCCCAACTATGTTGGGGTCGGCGTCCAGTCTTACCGGATACAGCTGAATACCAGTATTTTACATGGAGCGACTGCCTAGCTGACCTCCACAACCCAGTTACTGGGTAACACGATACCTCTTGGTAAGACTCGTTGTCAGACTATCGAGCTTCTGACGACCCGTAGCGACTGTCAAAGATCTACAAATGACAGCCGGGACCAACGGCTTAACGTGTTTTCCGAGGCACGGAGGGGTCTTGGTATGTAAAGATGGTCACCCATCCACGGACCAACCGCGCCAAGCGTAGCTTAACCTGATCGATCGACCTGTGCGGCTGTTATTACTTAGCCACAAGCCCCTCCACTATAAGGAAGGAGTATCCTGTAATGGGACATAAAACTTTGTTCAACACAAACAATGAAGGAACCGCTTTTACCAAAGTTACCTCACCTCTCGTTGCGAGGCAACCGACTGGTAAATTCTACTTAGCCACAATTAAAACGACAAAACATCGTCAACCAAAGTATTCAGTTTAAAATATGTTGTTTCTTACATTTCCAAAAAAAAATGGGCTTTATTAGATTTCATTCTTTCGCATCCAATTTGCCGAAATGACATCACCAATTCACCAAGAAATACCACAAAAAAAGCTATCGATTTCCTGCGAATAAAACAAGTATCTATCGATATAACAATACTTAACGGGCGCGTCAATTAAACTAACGTTTTTGACCGCAGACGTTATTGATCGCAAAAAATTGCCCAAGTGGTTTTTGGTAATCGGGTTTGGATTCCGTCGAAAACAGATTTTTCTGCTGTGTCTGCCTCTATCCTGTTGATTAGATTTTGCGGGGGCAAACAGGGCTCTGGTCACTCTATGGAAGATGTAGTTCATTAGTAGTGTGTGCTTAATCAAAAGCAATATTGTTTCAGGTACTTGTATATGTTCGTAAAAAAGTTGGAAAAATCACAGACTTTGAGCAAACGGTTCTATCTATCCATGGATAACGCTGCAGCTTCGAATTGGAGCTTTTCCTTCAGTTTCAGCAGTTCTTACAAAACCGACAGCAATCAATGAGCGCCGGAAACCGCACGCTCAAAACGTATAACGTTTATTGCATCGGTCTCCAAAAACTACATCAATATTTATATTTCAGCTAAACTCCGCAAAGTACACATAATATCAGTAACAGGGTAATTTTAACGGAATCTTCAAAAACGTAACACAACGGTGTGAGCGAGCTAAAAAAGCTCATTTCGCCACAAAACGAGCAAGCGGACGTGAGACGAGATCATCGCTCGATGCGAGGTCTTGTAACTGTACTTTAATCATTCCAGCCTCCCGACGTTATGTAACAGCTAGTCCTATGGCGCTTGGCTGAATCACAACACGCGCCTGGATCACAACGCGGAATAAAAAAAAACGAGGATTTTTAATCTGTCGCAGTCAAACTGTCAAAATTTGGCGGGAGTGGAGTTGTTGTCTGTGATTTTTTGGTTTATGAACAGAATTTGAATTTGGACTGTGAATTATGGAAGTTTTAAGGTTTGTACTCTATTTTTTTAATTATTCATGTTTTTAGAAAGGTGCTCAGACACGTAACGAGGCACTAGAAGAAATGTCAATAATAACTGAGTGACGCAAAAATTGTGATCTACCCTCAATGTATAATAAGACTTTTAATTAGCTGCAATAAAATTACACTTTTTACAGCCGTTTCGTAAAAAAATGTAGTTATTGACGAAATGACAGTAAGAAGTGTAATTTTACTGCAGCTAATTAGAAGTCCTAGTGTAGTTGTCTTTCATTATAATTCGTGTGTGCAGCTTCATATCAAAGTGCTTGTATCTGACATGCTATTCCTTAACTACATAATTATAAAACATTGAAGAGATTATCTGCTCCATTTATACCTAGTTACATTTAATGTTATATCCGATTACCTCACAAACGAATGGCTACAATTAAATTAATTCAAATCCCGATTCAACAGCACACAATAACTTTAAATTAAATCGTTTGGCAAAAACTATAATATCATTCATTTATCTGGTAATACTCGCAATTTGTCAAGCATTCATCCGTGGTCCCACAAAAAACTTTCCACTTTATCTCATAGAAGTTAAGCTTCAATTCAGCCTGAACCAGATGTTTTTTCTCTCTACCTGCATGTTCGTAGACCAGTAATTGATCGGTAACTCTTAGCTGCCATCACTATGTAGGGAGTAGAGGCGTATCAGTGTGATATTATGACGTGATGTGTGATCGTCGATGGGGTAAGATGTGTAAGAAAGATTTGGTTTCTTTGTACTACCACTGGATTGACTCGATATTATGTTTGGGATACCACTGGTATTTTCTTGTGGCGGAGTTCATTCTAGTGGGTATTTACGCCTATTTGTTTGTCATGTCATACGAAAAATCAAAAATCAAAGCCGTTTATTCAAACAAGGCTGAGAATCAACACTTTTCGAACGTCAAAATTAAATAAGACAGTCCCCCAAAAACGCCCGCCCTTCACCACTTCCTAGTGCTTTCGCAGGGAAGAAGTGGCGCACGGTGGGCTGAAAATCGACTTTCATAGACTTAGGGATTTCAATTTGCAAGTGCCGGATTTTTTGCCGGATATCGCTTCTATTAGTTATTGCTATATTCAAAAATAACATATTTGATTTCATTTTTTCTATTTTTGCTATTTTTTTAAATATTTTTCTTTTTTTATACAGGATGACATTGAAAACATGCGACAAATCGAAATGGGAGATTGTACTCATCATTATGAACAACTTTTACTAAGGGACCAAAGCTACAATCCCAAAAAAAAAACTGCTGTCCCCTACATTTATGTTCGCAATACCTCATCAAAATGTAGGAAAAGCAGATTTTTTTTTTTGGGATTACAGCTTTGGTCCCTTAGTAAAAGTTGTTAATAATGATGTATACAATGTCCCATTTCAGTTTGTCGCAAGTTTTCAATTTCAACCTGTATATTCTTAATATTTGGGTCAATAACATTCTTCATAATTAACAATGCTCTTAATTTAGTCACTAAAAGGAACCGTTTCATATGTAAAAATAAATAAAAATATGTTGACGTTTTTTTTTTTAAAATCAGCAGTGACAACCGTTATAAAATCATAAATAATTAGTACTATAACCACCTGTAAGGATATTACGGTTTTCCTTGCAGTTTACGAGATAATTAACTTTTGAATGCTAGCTTCATACAAATTTTTCGTATAAAAAATATAATTCCTTCGTTTTTGTGCAGTATTAACTCGGGTGTCATTTTTGAATATAGTAATAACTAATAGAAGTGATATCCGGCAAAAAATCAGGCACTTGCAAATTGAAATCAATAAGTCTATGAAAGCCGATTTTCAGCCCACCGTGTGGCGCAACAAACTATGCATGAGGTTATTAACATCAACCTTGCATGCTATAAACTAAAGCAGGGGTGGCCAACTTGATTAGACCGAAGATCTACTCTTAAGTGACGAAACCCTGTGTGATTTACAAAGTAGGTACTCATTCTTAGAATATAAAATGAAACAATATACATAGTTTAGTATACAAATGCAGTATTTTTTATTTTAATAAGTGGAAAACATAAAATTATTCTTAGTAACTACTTATCAGTGTGAGCATTGCGTCTGTGCATCTCCTGATAGATTAGCAAAATCGCGTTTGTTAACTTTGTAGTTGGATATTGCCAAACTTAAAGAATCCAATGTGTATGCGTCTGTCAAGCGAAAACGGTGTTTATTTTTTGTTTCTTTTAAATAGGAAAATGCTGATTCACATTTAAGTATTTTGTTCTCTTCAAATTTAGATATTTCTCGTTGAAAACCAATGACCAGAAATCTAGACCAGAAGATGGCTTTGCTTTTAGAAATATATCGTTGTGCAGAGTAAACTTTTCGTTTTGAAACATCATGCGGTCCTTTTCAAATGTCTCTGCAATTTTTTTTTGACATTTCATAATTTTCACCATGGTCAAAGGAGTTATAACATGTCAATTTTTTTTTAATCAAAAAGCGAAATTTGAGTTCAGACACCACTGCTCTAATACATTATAAATATTGTTGTCTATTATATGATACTTATATGATTTCTGCCTTGCCACGATCGACTGGACTAATAATGGCCGCGATCGACCGATCGATCGCCATTGACCGGTTGGCAACCCCTGAACTAAGAAAAAGGAAAAGTTAAGTAATATGAATATCACAAATAATCTTTAAAATAACTACAGTGGAAAAGTTAAGCCAAAACACGAAAGAATGCTTTTACAACCATGCTATTTTGTTGCTTCGAACTAGCCATAGATACAATTTTTAAATTAGGAATTTTTCACTTGTATCATCAGCACGAACAACATATCCAACGACAAAACTTTAAGCCGTGATAAAAATCCTACTAATATTATAAACGCGAAAGTTTGTGAGTATGGATGTTTGTTACTCTTTCACGCAAAAACGGCTGAATGGATTGGAATGAAATTTGGCCCACATATAGTTTACAATCTGGATTAACACATAGGATACCTTTCATCCCGATATTCTCAAGGGATCGAGACTTATGCGAGTGTAACCGCGGGCCGCAGCTAGTATTAGTTATATTAGCAAGGTGATACCGGGTCTGGCTGTCCAAGGTATCCGGAAAAGCGTTGGTATTTAAAAATATCGCCAGTCGTTATGCTATTCAAAACTGGAACAAACCTTTAACCATAAGAAAATCATAAAAAAACTTTAATATATGCGAGACTCGAACTGAAGTTTCTCTCTTAAAGCAAGTTATTTTACATAACAAACAATACTTTCCTGTTTCCCGTGACACGGAACTTATGCTCACTTAACTTGTAACTTATACTTATGTAAGTTATACTTTTTCTCATTGAAAGTAGATCTGTCGCAGGCAATTTGTGTGATTCCGGTTTTTACAAACGGCGTCGTCCGTTTAAAAAAAAACGCTCGCAGAAATATGCCGAAGGCAAAATGTAAATTGCCTTGTCACTATACAATAATATGCCACAATATGATGGACAATTCAAGTGCCGTCTACAAAAGTCTCTTTAGTTCTACGAGTATTCCTTAAGGCGCTGACAAGACCCGATTGACAAAAATTGATTTCTCCTTTTAAAAAATTTTTGCCAAATCTATATAGTTTGTGGTAGCGGAAAAAATATATGTTAATTTTGAACATATTTCCCAGAACTTGGTAGTTACCAAAACACGTTTTGAAAAAAATCTCGATACAAACTAACGTTAAACTAACCTCTTACCTTGAATTCTAATCCAAAATATCTATATTAAATATCAACATACCTTACATATTTAATGAATAACAAGAACGTCTTATTTGAATGCAGAACTTGGTTGTTTTTTATTTTCGATTACTCAACTCAATTTTGAGTAAATAAATAATTGCTTCATATTTTGCAATAAATTACAAGCGTTGTATCATCGCGCTTCTCTTTCTTTTCTATGCAATCTGACAGTGACCGCGGTTTAGGTGTTGTCAGCGTCTTAAGGCGCTCGCCGTGGCACCGTCCGCTTCGCTCGCTCGGCTATATTAATAGTTGATCGCTGACTATTCACACCGCCAGCGAGTACTCGCTCCACTAGTTTGTCGCTGAGCGACAAGACCTATTAAAGATAATACTCGCTCAGCGATACTACGACCAATCAAATGCATTAAGACTCTTACAAACTCTTACAACTTATGGTGCGACAGGCACATTTTTGCTGCAGCTGTTAAGTTTACGCTACCTCACGTTAGGCAGGTGAAAACAAATGTATTGGTAAGGGGCGAAGAATTGATGGATGCTAAGCTTCAGTGGGGTCCACATATAGATAAATTGTCAAAAGGGCTAAGCTCCGCAACATACGCTGTTAGAAAAATTCGTAATTTAACTGATATAGAGACAGCCCGTTTAGTGTACTTTAGCTATTTTCATAGTGTAATATCGTACGGTGTAAGGATTGATGTTAAGCTACGCTTGCCGCAATTGGTCCGCGGATGGGTGACCATCTTTACATACCAAGACCACTCCGTGCCTCGGAAAGCACGTTAAGCCGTTGGTCCCGGCTGTCATTTGTAGATCTTTGACAGTCGTTACGGGTCGTCAGAAGCTCGAAAGTCTGACAACCAGTCTTACCAAAGGGTATTGTGTTACCCAGTAACTGGGTTGTGAAAGTCAGATAGGCAGTCGCTCCATGTAAAATACTGGTATTCAGCTGTATCCGGTAAGACTGGAAGCTGACCCCAACATAGTTGGGAAAAGGCTAGGCAGATGATGAATGTCGTACGGTGTTCTATCGTGGGGATATACCGCCGACATTCAGACTATCTTTGTTTTGCAGAAAAGAGTTGTTCGTGCAATTTATAAATTAAGTCCGAGACACTCTCTCAGAGAGAAATTTAAGGAGATTAATGTAATGACTGTGCCCTCTCAGTATATTTTTTAAAATCTTTTATATGCCCATAAAAATATAAAATTGTTTAAACAATACGGTGATATCCATGATATAAATACTAGGAACAAACAAATTTTTTGTACCTACAACAAAGCTCAAGAAAATAGGTGGCTCGTTCAGGTGTCACGTGATGTATACGTTTTTATAATAAACTTCCAAGCCACGTTCAAGATCTAAGTCTTAATAAATTCAAATCATTTATTAAAAGTAAGTTGTGCCAGAAAGCCTTTTATACCGTTAAAGTTTTTATTTAGGACAAAAAGGCTTGGGATTGAGCTGCTCCAATTTTTACATACTTTATATATACAGGGTGTCCAGTAAATAGCACGACATACTGCAGGGGGTGATAGCTAGGGTCACTACCTATCAATACAACACAATATATGTTCAGCAAAATCTTACGGATTTACAGTTTTACAAAATTTTCCGAAATACCGAAAAATCTCTACCTTGAAACAGATTTTTAAGCATCTCGTAATGAAAAAATCCTTGTCTAGTACTTTTTTTTACATCAAATTATTCGTGAATAGTTACTTTACTCATTGATAAGTCTTTTTTCTATCAAAGACAAGAATGTTTTCAAGAAATACTATTTTTTGTTTAAATTTGCACATAACTATTTTCTTATCACTTAAGTTTAACCTACAGTGGTGAAAAAAAAATGTATGTGGCAGTTTTGTACAACAAACTTAAAAAATAGCTTGTTTAATGGTGATTTTGAAAAGATACAATACTAGTACATTTTCATTTTAAAAAATACGAAAAATAAGCTATTTTATTTTAAATGCAAGTAATGTGACTTTGAATTCGAATCGTTGTAAGGTCGTACTACGGTTTGAATTACATAATAATTAATCTACAGCCGACCGGCCGGCCGGTCTGTAAATGACATCTTGAAGGATAAGGTGATAGTAAAAAAAACAGAGGAGTTAACTTTAATAAACATTTATTTAAATAAATGACAATAAATGCTCAAATTGCTTCCCTTGTGCCCTATACACGCTCGGCATCTTCTTAAAAATGAGCTTTTGAGTTTTCTTAGGCTTATTTCCGATATTTTTCTTGCTGCAATGTTAACCCTTGCTCTCAATTCATTGTCATTTTGGATCGGTTTTTCATAGACTTTGTCCTTCATGGCACCCCAATAAAAAAAATCCAGGGGGTTTAGGTCCGGAGACCTAGGTGGCCATAATATCGGTCCCAGTCGCCCAATCCACCTGCCTGGATAAGCTTCATCTAAGTAGGCTCTTACTTCCCGGCCATAATGAGCAGGGCACCCATCATTTTGAAGCCACATCACCTCTCTTAGCTCACTCGGAACATTTTCAAGGAGCGTGGGTAGGGTTTCTCGTAAAAACTCCAAGTAATTATTGGCATTTAATGTAGGTGGAAGCTCGACGGGACCCACAATCTGGCCATTAAAAATCCCACACCATAAATTTATTTTGAATTGGTACTGGGACCTGTCTTCTCTTGACACATACGGATTTTCTAATTGCCAACTATGTAAATTATGCAAATTCAAGTAGCCGTCCTTTCTGCAGGCTGACTCATCACTCCATAACACCTTATTAAAAAAGTTTGGGTCCTCCCGATGCATTTCAAGCATGCGGCGGCAGAATTGAACTCTCGGCAGGTAGTCTCTAGTTAAAAGAGTTTGCACGCGTCGTACGTGAAATGGATGGTATCCATACCTCTTAGGTACTGAATGAACAGTGGACTTCGGTATCCCTGTGCGCCGTTGTATCGCCCTAACCGAAGTTGTCGGGTCTTGTTCTCGTTCCTGAAGGACTATGTCTTCGTCAACAACTTGAGGCCGTCCACCGCCACGTTGACCAGGGAGTCTGCCTTCCATGTAGGAGTTATGCACTCTGGTAAACATTTCATGGTGTGGATGTCTCCTATCGGGAAACCTTTCCCTGTAGAGGGTGGCAGCAGCTCGGGAACTTTGGCCAGCTTCTCCGTAAAAAAGGTGCATCTCAGCATACTCTCGGTGCGTATAACCAGGAAAAACGCGGCGGTTGGCCATGTTATAAAACACAAAAGTCCAGGTGGTCGCCAAGTCGTGGTAGTGATCACAATAAAAAATCCAAATCGTAAGGCAAACAAAGTCCGGGGTCCAAGGCACAAAACAATAATTTGTGAACACAGAGATGCGTTGCGCACGGTTTAAGGTAGCGTACTGACAAGTGTCGCAAATAAGGTTGAGAGTGAGACACAAAATCACAATGCAAGAAAGAGCGGGATAGCACATGCGCTTCTTTTGTTAGACAGTAACCGGTCGGGTCCGGTCGGTCGGCGGCAGGTAAAAACCTTTAGTCATTACGCGTGCACGTCGCATTTTACGTGTCACAACTATTTTTATAATAATTCGCGTAAATGAGCAGCTATTACTTATTCTCATAGTGGTTTTTGTCAAAATTACGTTAATTACATTTTCAACAAAATCAGCTTCTCTGGAACTAAAATAGCATTTTTTTGTATTTTTTTAATGAAAATGCACTAGTATTGTATCTTTCCTAAATCACCATTAAACAGGCTATCTTTTAAGTTTGTTGTACAAAACTGCCACGTACATTTTTTTTTCACCACTGTAGGTTAAACTTATGCGAAAACAAAATCGTTCTGTGAAAATTTTAACAAAAAAAACTATTTCTTCAAAACTTTCTTGTTTTTGATCAAAAAAAACTTATAATGAGTAGAGTAACCTATTCACGAATAATTTGATGTAAAAAAAGTTCTAGAAAAGGATTTTTTCATTACGAGATACTTAAAAATCTGTTTCAAGGTAGAGATTTTTCGATATTTCGGAAAATTTTGTAAAACTGTAAATCCGTAAGATTTTGCTGAACATATATTGTGTTGTATTGATAGGTAGTGACCCAAGCTATCACCCCCTGCAGTATGTCGTGCTATTTACTGGACACCCTGTATACACTTTGACATACTTTTTTTTATATTACTTTGACATTTAATGATTATTCTAAACACAATGACATATTTACTTTGTTAATGTATTATTATTTAAATTATTGTGAACATACCAAGACCCCTCCGTGCCTCGGAAAGCACGTTAAGCCGTTGGTCCCGGCTGTCATTTGTAGATCTTTGACAGTCGTTACGGGTCGTCAGAAGCTCGAAAGTCTGACAACCAGTCTTACCAATGTGTTACCCAGTAGCAGCGGCTCGCCAACTCGTTTTCAGTTGCTAACTCTACTCGCTACTGGTTAATCGCCAGCGGTGGGATAACTGCCCTTTTTTTCCAATATCCTCATAGATGTCCTCCGCCCTGGGGCGGGCGGAGGGGTCCTACTGACTAAAAACCACCCCGGTGTTCCCCCCGCACACTTGCACCGGGGATCATGGGATTTAGCGCGACTCCGCAATTCCCGCAGTTGCGGACCACATCTGCCCTAACCTAACCCATTTGATTGGGATGCCCTGGCTTAGTTACTGCGACCAAAACGGCTCGCGCGTGGTTAGTCACTGTGCCAATCGAACCAACAAAACCAATCAATGTCGAAATTATAACAATTGAACGAGTTGCCAAGTTGCCTTCGCCAGTTTCATAACTGCGAGCGTTTTTAAATGGACTACGCTTTATGTATAATGATGAATCATACGATCTGCCTGCGACAGATTGATGACAGATCTACGCAAATGACGTGATTATGATATATGTAGGAACTATGTTTTTATACAGGAAGCTACTTGCCTACATAATCGTTGTTGATGCAAACTAAAGATAATGGTTAAAGAGGCCAAAATTATAACATCTGCCTGTAAGAGTACCAATTAATGGCATGACAAATGCCTCAGCTCATACTGAGAAGGAACGGTCATTGGTCACCAGTTACCCAACTACGATTTGGCAATTCCCAAGTTTGAATAGTGTCTTAATTAAATTCTATAGTGCTAATATGCCCCAGAAAATCACAAATTTTTTATTCAATCGATAAGTGCCATAAAAATGCATTTAAATTTTACATTTTCTAATTTCGCGCGTAGTTTGACGAAAACGCTGGACGCAGTGGATGCCATGTTGCTCTGTGGTCATGACGTCACTTGGCTATGTAAACAAATGCGCTGATCTATTATCTAACTATCAGTTGACAGTTGACACGTTTTAGTTAACACAGCCGTATGAAGTAATAACATGGCGGCTACTATTTCATGGTGTTTTTTAAAGATTAGAAAAACTGAAAACGTTGAATAGAATTTTAAAATTTATTTTGTTATTTTATGAACTAAAACTAACATTTTCCGACTCCTTTTTGCCTAAACTATCTCAATAATATATTTATAGATTTTTCTCGTATATAGTAAAATACCCTATTCACGATATTTCCGTATGCGTATGATTTTCAATTGTAAGAGATAAGCAGTTCCTTAATTCTGATGCTATCACTAACATCATAATTATCATCATTTCAGCTGAAAACCTCCACTGCTGGACATAGGCCTCCCCCAAGTGTCCCACATCGACTGGTCATGTGCTTCTCGCATACAGCGGACTTCATACATACTTTAAAAATGTGAAATTAGAACAAATCAATGCCCCTTTAATGCAAACGGCTATAAGAATAAATATCATATTATCACGCCTTTATTCCCCGAATGTGTACCTATAGTAAATCCAAATTTCGCCAGTTAAGTTTAGGTCCCATGTAATAGTAGGCAATCCTATTGCCACCAACCGGAAATAAATGAAGACTCCGGGCTGCTACTGAGAAATTCCCGATGGAAACCCCAATAACACTTTGCTCGACCTGGAAATCGAACCCAGGACTTCGTGCTTTAGCAGAAGCGCTTGCAGCCACTAGACAGACAAGGCAAAAACTAATCATTCATAGCATATTCCACGTTCCTCTCACACAGAGAAGGACCAGTCATTGATCTCCAGATAGTCTCTTAGTTACCTAACTAAGATTTGACAATTCCCAATTTCAAGTTCACTCACGATGTTTCCGTCATTACGTATTATTTTCATTTATAAGAGACAGGCAGTTCCTTAATTCTGATGCTATCATCAACATCATTATTTCAGCTAAAACCTCCACTGCTGAACATAGGCCTCCCCCAAGTGTCACCACATCGACCGGTCCTGTGCTTCTTGCTAACAGCTGATTCTAATGCTATAAAAATGTGAACATCCTCTGAACGCCTCTGTATATTTGTGTGCTTAAAATAAATGCATAAATTAAATAAACTAAGCTAGCTAATCGATGTCCATTTAGCACAAACGGACATTAGAATAAATAATGTATTAGAATGAGTAGTTTGAAACCCATAAAATTTGTTCATAAATAATACCCTTCTTAGGTACCACTTACTTTTTATCGCCAAATCAACGCAAAAAGTCTAACATTCAAAATCACAGTTTGGCTAAATAAATATTACTTATCTGAACCAATGATCATTCAATTGACTTTTTATTGAATGCCAAAAGACTAATATTTGGCAACCCAATTTGCACGATGAAGTAAACGTTCATTAATTTGCCCAACAATGACGCTGGCCTTAGTTGCCCAACCGAGAAAGCTTCGCAAAACATCTCAGACTTGTATTAAACTTACGACATTTTCAATGGATTCTTATTTAAATTAGGAAATGTTTAATGCATCGATTGCTTATAATTAGGTTTAAGTAGATCTCCGTTTTACATTTTATATGTTGAAATATTTTAGTCATCTTGATTATGCCTGGCTTAAAAAGCTATTGCTTTTTTCTTGGTTATATGTATAAGGTAACATCTCATCCGCTAGGCCTGTTCCAACTATGTTGGGGTCAGCTATTAAAATAACCGGATGCAGTACATATTTTACATGGAGCGACCGTCTATCTGACCTCCACAACCCAGTTACTGGGTACCACGGTACCCCTAATAAGAAAGACTGGTTGTCAGACTGTCTGGCTGCTGACTATCAGTAACGTTTACCAAATATCTACAAACGATAGCCGGGATCGACGATTAACGTGCTTTCTGAGGCACAGAGGGGCTTGGTATGAAATAGATGAGCACCCATCCTCGTGGTCTATGGTGCCTCAGCAAGCGTAGCTTTACCTGATTGGTCGACCCGTGCAGCTGTTGTTACTTAGCCACGAGCCCCTCCCCTTAGCCACGAGCCCAATAGTTTGCTCAATAATGGCCTGGCCTTTTTTGCCCAACCAAGAAAGCTTTTCAAAAATCTCAACTTACGACAATCTCAATGGATTCTTATTTTAATTGGGAAACTTTAACTTAGGTTTTGTTTGGTCCATTATCTATGCATTTTGTATATTAAAATATTTCAGTCAAGATATCTCTGGCTTAAATAGCTTTTCTCTTGCTAATAAGGTCCACAGGTGACTACAAATCTCTTGCCATAATTACGCATTCTGCGCATCCTTAGCAAAGAAAATTCCGCACCCTGTTCGCCCCTAGAAACCTCAAAAGTCGAATATGGAGCAATGACCTAGCCTTGAGCCTTCGACTTCTAATAACTAAAGATAAACGACATTCATCAAATCCTTTCCCAGGCATGGTGATCATGGTAATAGCCCCTCATCACTTTTGCCCCTTTCGCTAGAAAGCCCATGGTTATTCGTGGACTTATGGAATTGAGAGTCGTGATAACATGTTCCAGTCAACTGTCACTGGCAGCCATTCATTTCGTTGATAACACTATTATCAATTGACTATATTCAGCGATGCATTTCTCGCTGCAGTTGACAAATGCATTTCCCAACAAAAAGAGCGTGACAAAATAATACATTGACATTTAACGTACGGATGGTTTACAATAACGAGTAGACACAACGAGTCGTAGAGAAAGCATACTTTCCATTTCTGACGAACGGTCGCTCGTCGAAAGTATGTGCTGTGGACAATCGCGCGTAACCTATGACTACACGCACGTAATGTGAACTTGTGTAATACATGCTATTTGTCTCAGGATGGATAGTTAGCGGTAATGTAGCATGACAGCAGTGGTGGCCCGGTACAGTAACGTACGAGTAGGTTCGAAATCTGACAGGCGCTTTACTTTGTGTACATTATTTCATCACCACTGCTCTCAAAACGGTGAAGGAAAACATCGTGAGAGAACCGACATGTCCTTGACGACATACGACGTGACGTCTACCACCCACACTGGGCCGGCGTGGTGGATTACGGCCCGGAGTGGGCCGTAATACGTAAGACACAGGCCTCCTCTCACCGAGACGAGGCCTGTGTCCCAGCAGTGGGAACAGTATTATAGGCTGATTATGTTATGTATGTATGTAGCATGAGTAAGTGCAATGTACTTGCACACGTGAATATGACCTAAAGCCGTAAATACACATAACTTTAACATGTTTCTCATTGGTGAATGTCACAATGGCATGCAAGCTCGAGTAGCTTGCATACTTTCTTGCAAGACGTTCTTATCAATAAAGTTCTTGTAACTAAAATACTGTTTGTCTTCTAACTTTAATGCGACGAAGATAACAAGGTCAAGGAGTATGTGAAAGAGTTTATAAATTACAAGTTATTTATTCATAAGAAGCCAAGATTCAAGAGTAAAATCTGATTCAATTCGCTCATTAGGTCAAATTTAGTTTTAACGTTTTTTGTCAATTTAAAGTGAAAAAAGCAACGTATTTATATCGTGCACCTTATTTTACAGGTACAAATACATCTTCATAGTAATATCACTACTTCTCAGGAGCGTCAGTAACGAAGAATCCAAAACAAACTCCACAGGGACCACACCAAATTGTCCTTTCTCAAAAATCATAGAAGATGTTTTTAAAATTAACAACAAAACTTTAGAAAAAGACTCTCAAAAGAAAGACAAAGAAAGAGTCAAACTATTCCTGAGTACAATAGCCAATATTACAAATGAAAATATAAGTAGAAAAGAAGAAGATCTCATAAATGTTATCATAGCTTCAATAAATAGAATTAGAAATAATATAAGTGATACATCTGATAAATTAAACGAAGCTATCATAGTGACCTCCCCAAAAGGTAGTACTAGAGATAAAACTAATGATACTAAAAAAGTAAATCAAATTAAAAGTGGTCTGGAAGACAAGACCGATACTTTTCTAAATTATAATACAACTAAGAAACATACCACAAAAAGTATAGAAACAATTGATGACACTACCACAGAAAGCACTAAGTACGTAGAAATTCTAACAAAGGATCCTCATACCAAAAACACAACGTCTGCAAACATCATAGAAATTTTAAAGCATCTGATGCCCTTATTCAACAGTACTTTGACTAAAGAAGTACATAACATAACTATCATAGAAAGAGATCATAGTAACAATCATTCGTTTTCTGCAACTAAGAACGTTTCAACCATCACAGTTACATATTGTGATAACGACAATTTGACAAAAGAAAACAAGACTATTGTTGAGGAAGACAATGATGAGAAACCAGATGGGGTCAGTAATGATGACTACTATGATGATGAACTAGGTCTGGAGACGGATGGAGGTGAGGGTGAAGCTCGGAATATAACGATAGGAGAGGAGAAAGAGATGATGGAAGCCGCTGAATATGGTTTGCAGAAGATGCATGAACTGTACACTGTTTTGGAGCCTAAGCTTTATTCTATGGGTGAGTATTTTCTGTTTATAAAGATCTAATGCACTGAAGCATAGGTACCAAGATAAAGTACCAAGCTGTAGGCGTCCCAGTTCGTAATAGTTGGTGAGAAAGGATTTTTTTTAAGGAGTGATTCATTTATATGTTTTTTTCTGCTAGCAATCTCTGCATAACCTTTCCAGCAGGCTTAGCATGACTCTTTATATTTCTGAGTGGAAATATAAAGAGTCATACTACACTCAGAGTCACTCTACTGTAGAGTAGAAATCGCTTGTCTACCGAAAATATATTCTACTGTCTACACGGAAACGTCATTTTTGTCTACTCTTCCGACAACAAAACGCTTCTCTACGGTTCTCGTGTTAAGCCTGCAGATGGAGACCCTTTCCACTAGAAGTTTACGAGACGTTAATGTAAAGTCTACATAAGTGGTTTCTGAAAGTTGTCTGAAAGTCTGATTCTTAATGATCTCTTCCAATTCACACAGTCATCTTATTTTATTAACCACTTAGAAATTGCTTTGATAGCTTATTGGGAACTTATCGAACCATAGTAAAATAATTACGATCATCAATAAGTCTACGACACAATTGCCTATTAAGAACAGTGGAGGAAAGTAGCACAGGAACAACAACTGGATAAGATAATAAATAACTACAATCACTATGCTGAGATCAAAGGTCAAATCATATTTTTATAACGCCAGTGTACCTACTAGACGAAAATTCTTTATTCCAATAATCTTTACTCTCGTCAACTACATCATATTTACGAGTATGTGTAATTATCCTAAATTTCACAGGTCTATGGTTGGACGACTCCAGTCCAGCTCGCTACGTGGCTGCATTCAACGCACCTTCAGAAGAAGCTGCCAAGTTCTCCCGGTATGGGTATGCTTCTCTGCAAGCTGCCACCAAGCTGAAGCAACTGACCAGGTTAGTGATACATTTTTACATCAGAGAAATGACGATTCCCATTTGGCTGGCCTTCCGTAATAATTAATTGTCGAAGAATTTTCTCATATCGTTTCGTTTAATTCAAAATCAAAATTCAATTAAAAGAAACCACAAACAACCTACCACCTAAGTTCAAATTGTGAAATACAAAAAATATATTGAATATTGAGTAAACATCATTGTTGCAGGAATTTGTGGATAGGAAATTAATTCAGATTTGTTACACTCGTAATGGCAAACATGTCATTTGGTTTAAATAGGTTTATATTTTATTAATATTTTACATGGATTCTTTTATATTTTGTGAATGTAAGAATGTAGGCTTAATAGACTGTAGGTTTGTAGACCATTTTATATTTTGGTAAGTACCTGCTACTTGTTCACAGGCCTACACTGTCCTCCCATACCTATTAACACTAATTTGAAAACATTGTAAAAGCCAATTATTTTTAAAATAATCGATGTGCAATCTTCTCTAGAAATGTTGCACATATTTAGAGTAGCATTACCTAGTCTATAATAAAGGCTCGTGCAGACAGGCGAGATGCGACACCGGTAGAACAATTTCTGTGAAGTTCTCTTAGAAATTGTTCCACCTGAGTCGCGTCGCGCCGTTGCGTCGCGGCTGTCTGGAAGAGACTCTATGAATCTTACCACTAATCTGCATGGTATTCACATGGCTGGACTAAGATTATGCCTGGACTT
Organism: Atethmia centrago; assembly: GCA_905333075.3. NCBI lineage: Eukaryota > Metazoa > Arthropoda > Insecta > Lepidoptera > Noctuidae > Atethmia > Atethmia centrago. The sequence goes on along the minus strand of HG995373.1, from coordinate 4,477,987 downwards.
TAAAATAGAATGTGACCTCTCGGTTTCGTTTCGATCTTTCTGCTCAGAGTAGTCGAATACCGACCTCATCTATTTTTAAAACATAATTTATTTTTTACATTTAAAAATGATTTTTGAACCCATTTACAGACAGTAATATCATGAATTATTTAATAAAGAGGGCATTGGCTCAAAGAGGGCATGGACCTCCATGGGACTCCCAATAAGTTATGCAATTTACTGAAGAATTCATGCCGTAATTGAAACGGCGATACGTTGGAATTTTAATTATTTACAAAATTGAGTGTGAAATGAAAACGTATATAACTATGTTATTTTAATTGAATTCCATTTTACCTTTAACTTTGTATATATGTAAAAAGTATACATAATATACCTATCTACAGATCATTTAGAAAAGTTATAGTAACAGGCCGAAGTAGGTATACAGTTCCACAGCACATTGTTATGTGAGTACTATGTACTATAAAGCTGCCGTTTAGTGGATACGTCTTTCATTGACTTGAATGTGCCCTGGCGGCTGGGAGTATGTCGTGCTCACTCTAATGCCTCGCTGATGGTGGCGCGTGAGTTGGATCATTTAGCTCCCTTCAAAGTAGCTGAGCTGAATGGTGCTAATCCATGCGTCATGTTCGTGAACGGGCGCCGTCAGTAGAGACTGGTCAAATCTTAGCTGCCGCGACTTATTTTAATTTTGAATTAGTTTTTTTTTTGTTTATCTTTTTATTACGGACGCTTTATGTTTTGCATCGTTCTCACATGTATAATTTCAAAATGAATGATGTAAACAATATTTTGTAACCAAAAAAAAAAAGAGATTTAAAAGAGTGTCCGTGGAGTTTCTTGCCCGTTCTTCTCCATAGGTACCTACTACGCTTTGGAATGGGCAACTAGCTTCATCTTTCTGACTGACCGACCGACCCCTTGACAATTCAAAAGTACCTGTAATTGATTTATTTGAAGTAAATGCTTTGAGTTTGAGTTGGAGTTTGAAGGAGAACTCCGCTGCTCTATTCTTCAACTATAAATTATATGTTTGAGGTTACATATTTGACAATCTTACTAAGTAAGGTTATTGGAAGTAATTCATACTTCTTTTGAATTCATTTTACTCGCAATAACATTACATTACATCACCCCTGTTTCACCCGAAGAGTTAAGCAGAGATGTATCTACAGTAGGTACACCCCCATTTCGCTAGTTATGTTTTAAGGCTCCTACATACTGGCGCGACTTGTCGCGCGACGCGACGCGACACAAAGACACCGCGTGTAGCGCTACAAGCGGTGCCTTTGTGTCGCGACGCACACTGGTCCCAAATGATAAAAAAGGGGACATTAAGAAATTTTTGACAAAAGGTCAACCGATTCAGCTTATTTTTTTTTTGTAGACAGCTGATGCAATTACAAATCACTTTTGTACATTGAGTTTTTGCCAAAAAAGCCGTATTTTCAGAGAAAAAAAATATTCAAATATTTTTTGTATGAAAGAAATCCTAATTTTGTCTTTATCTTCCAAGATTCAAACGTATTCAAAATAAAACTTAGCGCAGCTTGTAGAGGGGCTAATTTCTCACTACTTTGTCATAGACACTCAACTGCGATTTTGTGCTCCTTTTGAGTTACATGCACTTTAAATATTTTTTGTATGAAAAAATCCTAATTTTGTCTTTATCTTCCAAGATTCAAACGTATTCAAAATAAAACTTAGCGCAGCTTGTAGAGGGGTTAATTGTTCATCACTTTGCCATAGACACTCAATTGCGATTTTGTGCTCCTTTTCAGTTACAGGCACTTTAAATTTTTCGTTGTCGGATGAGCTTTACTAGTTTTTTGTAGACAGCTGATACAATTACAAGTAACTTTTAAAGATGTATTTTTTTTTAAATAAGCCGTATTTTCAGAGTTAAAAAATTAATTCAGGCGGATTAGAAATAATCTTGTTAAAGATAGACTAAGATGTAATAACATTTTCTTCATTAATAAGTAACTCTTATAAATGTCTTTCTATTAAAAAAATGACTGACTCCTGACTCCGATATCACAATATCTTCTTTTGCTGGATAGCATTCTTTCTTCTTCAACAGTAACTTCTGGTAAGATGGAAAAGCCGCTGTGCCATTTGTACTTAAAATGGACCTCAAAGTTAGATATTGCCATTTTGATAAACTCAATGCTGTGGCAAGAGCTAAGGTGTCTTCCTCGGAAATCGATTTATCAGAAGCTTTATATAAAAAGTCACTTACTTCTTGCACCTTTTCTGGCTTATTTGAGAGGCACTTAATAACTTTAGAACAAACAGTGCGCCCGTTTTCATTAAGTTTAGCAATAAGAGCATAGAACAGCTCTTCTTCGGAATGCTCCAAAAGAGACAAAGAACGTCTTTTCTTCTGCTTATTTGTTAAATCTTCAAATGGTCGTTTATTTCTAGTTCTGGGAGTATTTGTGGTAGCTTCTGATGTAGATGCACCCGCTTCCTCTTCGTACGATAAATTATGCTCTTCTACGTCTACTGAAATGTCCTCTATGGTATATTCTGGATCAAACAACATAGGAAAATTCACAGAAGTTAAAGTTGTCCACAAAATTTTAGACTCCAACCACTCCTTGTTTTTAACACCAAATCTTTCGTTTCTACCTGAATTGTCCCATCTTCTAGCTAGGTTTGACGTATAATTTTGGCAAAACTTTTTGATAATACTGAGCTCTTCGTTTGGAATTTCACTTGAAATACGATTTATAATGGTTTGACACAGTAAATCACTATTTTTAAGGCACCCACTATTACTCAAAAAAGAAAAAATGTCTAAATTAGTCACAAATGTAGTAATTTTGATACAAAAATGTTACAGGCAAATAAATAAAAGTTACAATGTGGTGATAGTTGATAAAAAATTGTGTTGTTTTTACGAGCACAAGACGCGTAATGAACAAAAACGGGTTCCGCTTGCCCTTATACTATTGATATATGACTCATTACCCAACTATCCCGTTACTTAATGGGGTAGTTAGATAATGGCTCATTACCTAACTACCTCATTACTTAATGGGGTAGTTAGATAATGAGCCAAATAATCTTGCAATTTTGATGAGTCACGAGAAAATAAAACATACTAAGATGTGCTCCTACATAAATACCGCAAAACTACAAAGGGAATTTTTAATTGCAATTTATATACCTATTCATCATTCAGCGTTTTCGACGCGTTCGACTAGATGACCAAATAGAGCCGAAATCGTCACTTATAGGGTAATTAAGCAATGACTCTATACAAAAAAAATTTTACATACGAGTCACACAATAACTTACCTGTACATAAACATGTCTGAACACGTTTTGAGATTTCCTTGTTTGTTTATTTGATACTGATAATTTCATATATTTGTAAGAGTTACTCTACAAGCTGCGCTAAGTTTTATTTTGAATACGTTTGAATCTTGGAAGATAAAGACAAAATTAGAATTTTTTTATACAAACAATATTTAAAGTGCCTGTAACTCAAAAGGAGCACAAAATCGCAGAAGAGTGTCTATGACAAAGTAGTGAGCAATTAGCATCTCTACAAGCTGCTTTAAGTTTTATTTTGAATACGTTTGAATCTTGGAAGATAAAGACAAAATTAGGATTTTTTCATACAAAAAATATTTAAAGTGCATGTAACTCAAAAGGAGCACAAAATCGCAGAAGAGTGTCTATCACAAAGTGGTGAGCAATTAGCTCTTCTACAAGCTGCGCTAAGTTTTATTTTGAATACGTTTGAATCTTGGAAGATAAAGAGAAAATTAGGATTTTTTCATACAAAAAATATTTAAAGTGCCTGTAACTCAAAAGGAGCACAAAATCGCAGAAGAGTGTCTATGACAAAGTGGTGAGCAATTAGCACCTCTACAAGCTGCGCTAAGTTTTATTTTGAATACGTTTGAATCTTGGAAGATAAAGACAAAATTAGGATTTCTTTCATACAAAAAATATTTGAATATTTTTTTCTCTGAAAATACGGCTTATTTGGCAAAAACTCAATCTATAAAAGTGATTTGTAATTGCATCAGCTGTCTACAAAAAAAAAATCAGCCGAATCCGTTGACCTTCTGTCAAAAATTTCTTAATGTCCACTTTTTTATCATTCGGGACCAGTGTGCGACGCGTCGCGCGACAAGTCGCGCCTGTATGTAGGAGCCTTAACTCGCAATAATTAGTTAAAATCAAAAGGCTAGGTAAATCAGTCGAAATAGAGGCACATAAGAATCCCTTTGCCTTCTGTTCGGTGTAGTTAAATACCAGAAACCGGACTAGCTGTACGACAAGTTGAGTTGGATAGCGAGTAGACGAGGATGTGGGCGAAGACAATGCTCGCAGCAACTGTCGACCCAGTCACATAGAACAGGCGCTTTTAGAGGTAGCTTCCGCTATGCGGCTTCCAAAGTGTGGAATAACCTGCCACCACCTATTAGAGCAATTAACACGATTGACTCATTTAGAAGACGCCTACGGCAGTACCTCATCGATGTGCAACGGGAGCTAGACATGATCAATTTAAATATTTCATTGATATGAATTATGATATAGTTATCTGTTATTTATCGACGATAGTCACATTGTATCTTGTGTAACCATACCATTTATTTTCTTAAACACCACTATGTAATTATCTATAATATTTTTTTTAAACAATTATCAAGTAATTTTATTATTTTTTGCTACACATATCTAGTTTTATTTATATATTTACACACACTATAAAACTGATTTACATCCGTAAGACGTCCTCGTAACATAAGGTCCAGTTGAAAACCAGGGTCAGGCACTAGTTGTCTGGCATTTATGCTGAACTGGGCCTATTTGGCGCAGCCGTGAGGCACACAATACTGTGTTCTAACTACTTTCTGTTTTTTGTTTTTGTATGAATATTGTGTGCCTTAACCCTGAGTCAAATAAATTTATTTTCTTTCTTTCTTTATTTTCTGAAATGAATCCCAAATAAAAAGTAAAGACAGTAGCAGCCCGATAGAAAAAGAAACCACAATAATTACTACACCATGCATCCTGCCTCCAACATCATCTGCCCTGCAGCCTTTTTTACAACTATGTTGAGGTCGGCTTCCAGGCTAACTGGATGCAGCTGAATACCAGTATTTTACATGGAGCGACTGACTCTGACCTCCACATCTCAGTTACTGTGTAAGTAACACAATATCCCTCGGTAAGACTGGTAAGACAGGGAAGGTAATAATGGGTCACCGAGGCCCCTGGCAACACAGGCAACAGGAAGGAATACGGGTGTGTTTTAGTCAGTAAGAATCTGACCCTCCCGCTCCGCCCAGAGCGGGAGAAGTTATTTGATGATTTCCCATCCTAACAAAAAAAGACAGGCGCCCAGACAAGCGCTTTACTTCGTGTAAATTATTTCATCACCACTGCTCTCAAAAATTGTGAATTAAAACATCGTGAGGAAACCGGCATGTCCTAGAACCAAAAAATTCGAAGAAATGTGACATCTACCAACCCGCACTGGGCCCGCGTGGTGGAGTACGGCCCACTCCTTCTCACAGAGAGGAGGCCTGTGTCCCAGCAGTGGGAACAATAGAGGCTAATTATGTTATGTAAGACTGGTAAGTATCAGACTTTCGGGCTTCTTCTTACTACCCGTAACGACTATCAAAGATCCACAATTAACAGCCACGACCAACGTATTAACGTGCTTTCCGAGGCACGGAGGGGTCTTGGTATGTAAAGATGGTCACCCATCCACGGACCAACCGCGGCAAGCGTAGCTTAACCTGATCGATCGACCAGTGCGGCTGTTATTACTTAGCCACAGTGTTTACGTAATTATATCCAGCCCAGCCGGAGACGACTATCGCAATCAGATGCGCAAGCGCAGGCGCCATTCCGGTCCATGCAATTTCTTGATCATTCTCAAATGATACGGCTTCAAACTGTACGGTGAAGTTTGCATAAACTTGTTCTGTACTGGATTTGTGTTGAACAAAGATTTCAAAAGTAATTTTCTGGTTTTGCCATTAAACTGTAACTATTACCAATCTCGCCTCTATTGGTAATCTAAATGGTGATTGCATTCTGTTAGATGCTACTGTTCAAGCTCTTGAAATAATACTTACTTGGATATTTCCAAATTAAATTATAATGATTGATGAATTTTTGTGTGACAAAAGAAGCATGAAAATAGAGCAAATGCTGTGGAAATGCGTTCCTTGAGAAGCATGTGTGGTGTGACTATAAATGATAGGCTGAAAAATGATGTGATAAGGCAACGGTGCAGTTTAAAGAAAGATGTAGTGACAAAAATTGAAAAGAGTATGCTTAGATGGTTTGGTCATGTACAGAGGATGAATGAAAGGCGACTAACAATAGGTATTTACAAGGCAGATATGAGTGGAAATTCGGGGACGCCCCAGAAAGACATATAGTGACCTCATTAATGATGTTTTTCAAAAAGTTCAGGTGCGTAGTACTCGCTACCGGCGTGCGTGTATGACCAGATGTATGAACGTGAACGAAGCAAAAGGAGTATGGAAGGAGCGTAGCAGGTGGCGTTCTATAGTTTCTGCCTACCCCCATGGGAAGAAGGCATGAGTTTATGTATATGTATGTATGTAAATTATAATGAGGGAAATTTTGGCTTCGGCGTCGACGAATTTATAGGGACTTTACTAAATTAAGTAAGTTCTAACATACATTATTCTTTTTATTGTACTTTATTAAATATCTCGTTTTATAACAGTGGCTATGAGGTGGTCTATTCACAAAGTTATAAATCATATTAATGATCTAATGTTAGTATAAAACAAAGTCTTAGAACACTTTAACATCCCTCCTGTCATAAAACTGAAGTATCCAAAGGATATGAGTTATTACTGTGAAACTTGCATAAACCAGCTATTATTGATGGGGTAATTTACAATTATCTCTCAAACCAAAATAACCGGCCAAGTGCGTGTCGGACCACGCACAATGAAGGGTTCCGTAATTGAAATGAATTTATCCCAAGAATAAACTTAACTTTGTGTTGAAAAAATGTTCTCCCGTACGTCGATATACGTCACGGTCCATTTTCCAACTGCAAATAAGTTAAGTTTGCAATCGCATTTTTTTTTAATGTGATTAAACTACAAGCTAACGAATTTTGGACTTTTCCTGTACTTGTGCTATGAGACCTGGCTTCTTGCCTTTCATGATTCTAGGTCAACAAGAAGTACCCGCAATAGCTATAAAAGCTTGATTTTAGAGCTCCAAGGGACCGTTTACCTACGTTTTATATCAACTTCAACTAGATACCTCCACGCGCTCCTGAGAAAAAGGGTCTTGAACTTTTGACAGACAGACGGACGGACAACGAAGTGATCCTATAAGGGTTCCGTTTTTTTCCTTTTGTGGTACGGAACTCTAAAAAATAAACACATTGCTAATGATAGGTACTCAGGTAGACCTTAATGCTTTTATAAACGCCAGCTTATGAATACCTTAACATAAAGAATGACAGTATTGAATTTGTATTACATTTAACACTAAAGAAAAAACGCCCTACCACTATTTATAATAATAAAATCATTTAATTCGGACAACTAAAAGATCCTTAAAATGTTAGTAACAAGTTTGCACTTAAAATACTATTGTTAGTAACTTAAAATAAAGACGAATTAGTGAGAAGACCACCCAACAACTAGACATAACGAGAAATGGGAAACTATGGTATAAGTCTTCACACAAATTGCCTTACAATGGCGGAGGAAGTATCTGCCGCCACAGCCTTCACTATTTATAAACGACGACAAACTGAGAATTCTATCGTCGCATTAAAAGCTTATTCCATTAGCGTAAGCATACTTAGATACATCATAGCGGTCGCCTGCATTATAAATGTCTTAATCGTACCTGTCCCATCACTGACGAGGAAGAGACTAGCTAACAACGATTTTCTCGGTCAAGAAACTTACAAAAGATTGTAGGTCCTGTGTAAGTAAAAGAGACATTAATAGCTGATCGCTGACTGTTCACACCGCGCGCCGCCGGCGAGTATAAGTTGTCGCAGCGACAACGTCAGAAAAGAGAGTTCTCGCTCTGCGACGCTCGCTTGGTGGGCAGAACTCGCTGAAAGACTCACACTTGGTACATTCGCATACCAGCGAGTAATCGCTCGTCGCGCACTCTCTGCTCGTTGTTCGCCAACTCGTTTTTAGTTGAATTGATTCGTTTAATACAATTTTTAATTCTGCAGTCACAAGTAAGAGCACGTCTGCACAGTACGGGAAGTATGAGTAGACTAAAAAGTAGACATGGGTAGTTCGCAAACGATTGAAGGAAATGAAGTACTTCATTTCACAAAATAAACTTATCTTTCCTTCAGTAGTCATTCAAATGTGTCTCTCCTTCATTTAGTTCAGTCCTTCTTTTGGCTCGCACCAACTCAGCATTCAATTATTTCATTTCGCTCGCATGCATGACTCGTACGTATTCGTGTCACTTCGCCGGCCGGTCGGCTAAAGTCGGGCTGACGAGCGACGACGCGACGACGGCGCCTATACTATGTGTGTGTCGCTTGTCTAGCTTACACACACTTGACTATTTTTTACGCCAACCTAGACAAAAAGGAATCTAACTATCAGTAAAAAAAAACAGAAAATATACTACTTAATAATAATATAATTACATAGATACTCGTAGTTTTGCTTGCTTCTGAAACTGTTAATTTTAAATTAATATGTTTTTAGTTTTTTTTTTGTCTGTTTCATATTTCGTGGTTGACAGTCCTAATTCCTTCCGTATTATTATAGTACTCTGTGCCTAATCCTATATAAAGTATGAAGGAAAATCGAGATACGTATAAAAGTGAACTAAGTGAAGTGCTTCATTACGCGAGCTCGTTGTCTCATTGATTCGTTCTGATATGCTGAACTAAATGAAGAACTGAACTAAATGAGTGGACTACTTCATTGAGTCAAAAGATATACTTCATTCATTTATTTTCACTGACACATTTTGCGCATGTCTGCTAAAAAGTACTCGTACTGTGTACACCGCCTTAGCGTTTATCACTGACCAATCGCAGTTAAAAAATTGTGTGAGTGAGATAGCGCTCTACTAACTCGTCTCCGTGAATACACTATAGCTGTAGTCGCTTCTCGTAAATCGCCGACGGCGAGACAGGTGCCGAAGGAAGGGAGTGATCTTCGTTTTATGAACATTCGGAGTTGTGTCATTTGACTCCCAGACCAGGGCAATAAAAAAACTTCACTTAATAAATCAAAACACACATATACTTTTCAAAACTAACTTTCAAGGTGATTTCTAATGAGAAATGATAATATTAAATAACCCCAGCCGATCCTAGCCTTGCTATTTAGGATGCTCCACCTTTCTAAGTGATGCAAGTGATCAAAATCTACACGAGATCAAATAAATCTAATTTCGATTAATTTGAGATGGACGGACACTGCTAATTAACTTCAAGGCTTGATAGGATTGCATACTTAAAAGTAGTTCAATTTAGATGTTACATTTTTTTTTATGATTCTGTGAAAGTGGTAGCAAATTATGATGAACACTAGAATTATAAATAGAGCTAGATATTCTAATCGAGTTGTCAAGTTGCTCTCAAAACGGTGAAGGAAAACATTGTGAGGAAACCGGCATGCCTTTAGAACCAAAAATTCGAACACATGTGACATCTACCAACCCGCACTGGCCCCGCGTGGTAGATTACGGCTCACTCCCTCTCGAAGAGAGGAGGGCTGTGTCCCAGCAGTGGGAACATTATAGGCTGATTATGTATATTATGTATATTAATGCTATACAAAAAAACAAGACGACTCTAAAAAAATCATGACGATCGTAGCTGCTGGACAATGAAAAATCTATAGGTACCTAATAATTCGGTTACCTTTGTCTGTTTCAAATGATGGCTAAAACAGAAAGTTAGTATACCTTCTCGCTAGAGATGTTAAAAAAAAAAATCTTAAAGGAAGCTTCAGCAGTAGTTGATTTCACAAGCTGTTTCAAACGTTTAAATTCTTACAAAACATACGTAAAGCTTTTAGGCAATTTGAAAATTTAGGTGCAATCACCAATTAGCAAAACTAGTTTTATTCAAATACAAATTGTTTGTTTTTTTTTTTCAAATATTTTATTTCTTCTGCAACTGTATCTAATCCAGTTTTTATAAATATTACAATTTCGCAAACAGTTTTATTTCTCGTCATCTTCGAAACGAGTTCTTCGTTCACACACACCCGACCACGCTGTCGCAATTTTTTGAATTAAGAATATTTTAAGCAATTTTTCAACCGGACAAAGTTGTGTAAAATGTCAAAATAGTTTATTGAGATAGTAATCTAAACTTATGCATTTATGCACCATCTCAGTTTAATGCTCTTCCAAAGATAAAATCGAATGTGATCTCTATTAAAGAAACTTGTGATCCCCTTTACTTAAAACATACCACAGAATGGTCTTTCCAAGGTTGATCCTGGACCTGCAGCCCTATCTCCATTCTGACAGAAAATATTGCCTATTGTGGTCAACGTACGAGTACCTCTTACGAAGCAAATTTCGCATCGATTTTCTGACTCGATAATACGCTTGAAATAAACTTATAAAGGGTGTAAAAAGACGTTTCTCGAAGCCGCGAGTTAATGGTTCTTCCTGTAATTGTATTTTTTTTTATACTAGACCATACCTGGGAACCTGCTGGTTACAAAGATATATAAGGTCAGAATTCCAAGTGTTTTTACGAAAACTGTTTTAAATTTTATGACTTAACTTTAATGCCTTAACTAAATTTTAACCTAACTTAACTTTAACTTAACTCCTGCGATCCCTTTACCGTTGTATGCACCCATAAGTACAATATTTTGCGTGCATCATATTGCGCACTAACAGAAACAGCGAGTTTTCACACCAAAAATAAAAGTCGTTTGACTTTGTTATCTAGTTTTAGTTTTAATAGGAAATAAACTTCTAGCAAATAAACTTTATCCCTAAAAAACTCAATCTCTCACTCACTCTATTTCGATGTCTATGTACGATTCAAACGTTACGGCGGCTCGGAACATGAGGCGAGTCGCTGCGCAGTAACAAATTCACGTGTCAGCGGGGGCGAGGGGTGCGACACTGCCCAGCGAGTAGCGCACTTCAGAGCCGCCATAAACATTGACGTGTACTACAACAGACCTCTAAGGCTGAGACTACATTTGACCACGACGCGACCTGCGACACATGAGCGATTAAAACAAATAAATGAATGCTCACGGCGGCTACACCGTACATCAAATATTACTAGCGATCTTTGATTTCTTTAAGTGATCGGAACAACATTACTGTAATCACGGCATCGGCTACATCAACATATCAGCGAAGTTAGCCGCATTAATCGCTCATGCTAATTCGTTGTGTAGGGAAGGTACTTGTCGCGGGAAGGTAGGTACTAAAGGGTTACCGAGGCTCCTGGCACCACAGGCAACGGAAGGAACACGGGTGGGTTTTAGTCAGAAAGAGTCTGACACACCCTTCCGCTCCGCCCAGAGCGGGAGAAGTTATTTGATGATTTGCCACCCAAAATAAAAAAGGTAATCCTTGATTTTTCTAATCTGTAGCTTCCTCTATAGCTCTGGTGCCTACGCACCTAACAGGTCCTCATTGATGCCTCACGTCCGCTTAGTCATGGCTGTTGCAATTCCGTTGCATCCATCGCTAGGCTATGTCCGGCCATAAACACACTTATTAGATTAAGTAGGTACATAAGCATAAACATCCGCTGAGAAGATATTACTCATACTATTCAAGTTTTATCCTTTGGTAGGACACCGACAATATTAATAATAACTTTATAGCTTACTAGCTGTGGCCCGAGATTTCGTATGTGTGTATTTTGTATTCCATCGTTTTAAGGTTTCGTAGTAAAACAAGGAACCCATATAGTTTCGCCAAGACCATCGTCGGTCTGTCTGTCCGTCCGCGGTTTAACTCAGAGACCCTGGGTAGGCCCAGCGGGGTAATTGTAATGCGTACCACACTTTTTTTTTTGTGAGTGGGAAATCATCAAATATCTTCTCCCGCTCTGGGCGGAGCGGGAGGGTGTGTCAGACTCTTACTGACTAAAACCCACCCGTATTCCTTCCGTTGCCTGTATTGCCAGATTCCTCGGTAACCCTTTCGAACGTCCACGCGACCCCGGCAGGCATCGGCCCTAGTGGACCTCTACACTTGTGACGACATCTCTTTGAGCCGCGCGTGGAACACAACGCGCCGTCAACCCGGGCCTGGTGCTTATCGGACGGCGAGCTACCCATCGCTCACCGTCTGCAAGCCCGCGCCTACGGTGGCCGGAAATCCGAATGCATACCACACTATCAGTGATGAAACTCATTGCTATGAGTTTCATTTTGACAGTTCAATAACATTCTTTGCTTTATTTACGTTGTTGAGCAGACAAATTTTTCGAACATATGAAGCAATGGATTAGCCATATACTTCAAAGTCATTCAGATTGTGATTCAGTGTGTTTTGCAATTAGGGTGCTGGTCGGGCCTACCTATCTGTCGACGATCGGTTGTGGTTTAGGCGTGACAAGGTAACAGACAGCCAGGGTTACCCTCGCATTCATTATAATATTAGTGTGGATTTGTTAAACAAGATGTTCTTTATAACTAAAATGTTATTAAAACTTATTATAAAGAAATGTGATTTGTATGGCTCCTGTTATCTTTAATAAAATATGTCGCCAAATGACACAGAATTACTTGCAGAATTAATTGTAGACATGTTATTATTATGTGCAGGGTTTCTTAAATGATATTTTTTTGTAACATCTTTATTATCCTCTACTTTGTACATAATCAGCCTATAATGTTCCCACTGTTGGGACACAGGCCTCCTCTCTGTGAGAGGGAGTGGGCCGTAATCCACCACGCGGGCCCAGTGCGGGTTGGTAGATGTCACATATCTTCGAATTTTTGGTTCGAGGACATGCCGGTTTCCTCACGATTTCCTTCACCGTTTTGAGAGCAGTGGTGATTTAATAATTTACACAAAGTAAAGCGGCTGTCCGGGTTCGAACCTACGACCTACTCGTAAATCGCGGCCGTTACCACTGGGCCACCGCTGCTCCCTTTATCCATTTGTATACTATATTAAGACAGAATGTACATGAATCCTATTATATAATTTAACAACGTACTTTTATGTATCATTCTAAGCAAATAAAGACTATTCTATTTTATTCTTAATTCAACTGCAGCTTTTGCAATCATAAACGGATTTCGGCAATTCTTAATTTTGAAAAAAAAAAATTTTTTTTTTCTTTATTCGTGGTACATTTTATGGATTTTTAGGGGCTTGTGGCCAAGTAATAATAGCCGCACGGGTCGATCGAACAGGTTAACCTACACTTGTCACGGTTTGTCCGTGGATGGGTGACCGTCTTTACATACCAAGACCCCTCCGAGCCTCGGAAAGCACGTTAAGCCGTTGGTCCCGGCTGTCATTTGTAGATCTTTGACAGTTGTTACGGGTCGTCAGAAGCCCGAAAGTCTGACAACCAGTCTTACCAAGGGGTATCGTGTTACCCAGTAACTGGGTTGTGGAGGTCAGATAAGCAGTCGCTCCATGTAAAATGCTGGTATTCAGCTGTATCCGGTAAGTCTGGAAGCCGACCCCAACATGGTTGGGAAAAGGCTAGGCAGATGATGATGATTTTATGGATTTTAATAACGCCACTGACACAAGAATGAGTGACAGAGTGGACGGTCAACGAAACTGTTTTATTTTTTTCTAAAACCTGACGTGCCATATTTTATGGTAGCGTAGTATATTATTATTTTTTATAATTTCTTATATATAATAACATTAAAATTTAGTTTAGAAGATGATAAGTTGAGTTCAAAGCTTCCTGTCTCCTACCGTTTTATTGTGCCTGAATTTTATGTGCTTATTGTTTGTGGATTTAAAATTTTAATTTAATTTAAATCACCAACTAAAAGTACACATCGTGGAATGCAATAAACTATTGAGTATTAAGGTAAATCCATTTCTTCTCTTTTTGCGTCATTCTCGAGTAAATAATTTTACGCAGACTTACAGCTACTCCAAAACAATCGGTCATGGTTTTGCGACATTTATTTTATTTTATTACAGAAGTTTGTTGCCCCATCTGTATCGGAGGCGATTGATTTGTCATGAATCAGTTCTAGAGTTAATCAGTTGGAGTTGATGGAGTTGCAAATCTTCGGTTACGACACGATCATTTTGAGTTATTGATTGTTAACTGATACAAAATTCCGGATTTGTGATAGCAAAGACTTATGTGTAAGTACTGCGTTTTGGGTACGAAAAGGCTCTTACAGACTGGGGCGATATCGCGGGCACTACAGGTATATTTCTGCCTGTCGCGCCCGTGATATCGCCCCAGTCTGTAAGAGCCTTAATGCGTAAATGTGATTGATGGTGTCTTACGCTGTAAGTAATAGGTATTATAAAAACTTCCATCAGCTCGTTTAAAGATATTCATTACTGTTTTAATAATCAATACATAATTGATAATGGCAACCACAAGAACTCGCAGCTTCAAGACATAATAACACAACACAACGCCTGTAATCCCCGAAGAATTAGTCAGAGGTGTAGGTACCTACGAGCATAGTACCCCTACATTTCGCCAGTTAGGCTTAAGTCCCATGTGACAAGGGGCGAGCCTATTTCCATCAACCGGGCACAAATTCAGAATTCGTGGTGCTACTGACCAAAATTATTGATGGAAAAACCCAATAACAGACAAAGACTGGAAAAGCCAGACATGGAGAATCAAACCCAGGACCTTATGGTTATCAGTAGCGATTGCGACCACTAGACCGAAGAGGCAGTAACAATATTATGCAAATCCCATTCAAATAAAACAGCTCAATTTTTTTGTAACACTAATCAATAAGAGAAATATTTCGGTCTGTTGGAAATGTAACTAACCGTATTAATGACCTACTTGTCTATTCTAATGGTCTGTGAATTTAGGTAAACAATAGCAATCGGTTTAGCAATGAATCGACTTTAGATTGGATTTAGTGCAACTTTAGTATTGATGGGAAATGCTGATTTGGGGTATCACGCAATGGAAATAATCGAAACGTAAGAGACAGATAAGTATGTAGATAAGGAATATTCAAAGAAAATTCAATAAACATGATGAAGAGAATCCATACTTAATGTGAAAGAATTTTTATTAGTAGTAGTTTTAATTTAGTTTTTTTTGTATTTTTTACTACTTTTTAATTAAATTTTATCCTGTTGCTGTGACCTAACAGGCTTCATATTTTTGTACCTAGCTTTAAGCCTCCTGTAACATCTTTTTTACAATATGGAATGCAATAAATAAATAACATAAAATGAAAAGAATCTTTCTTTCTTTTTCTTTTACATAGTAAAAATAATATTTTGTGAAAATATTTCGTAAGTAAAGATCCGGCAATAAAGAAAAAAACATCACTTAAGAAGATTCGGCCAAAGTTACGGGCGTTTAGTTACGCGTACAATTTTGGTGTCTGGTCTACCCCCAGACACCAAAATTATCATAAGCGTAAATTATTTTAGGAGAGCCCTTGGAGCCGTTAAAAGCTATATCAGGCTCTGTTTTCCGGGTGTAACCACTGTGTGGATCACCCGGAGGACACGGTGGAGCATACGGTGGAGGTCTGCCCGGCTTGGGCAGAACACCTCCGTGTTCTCGTGGAGGCGATCAGCGGCAGAGATCTCTCGCGTCCGGCCCTGGTCCAGGCCATGGTACGGAGCAAGAGGGCATGGGCAGTCGTCACCTCCTTCGGCGAAGCAGTAATGCTCGCGAAGAAGGAGGCGGGACGATTGAGGGAAAAGCAAATTTTGCACCCTCTCGCCCCTAGCCGCCGCAGGAGACGCCCTAGGCGTCGGGAATCCCAGGTGGATTTCTAGCCACCGTAGGCTCGGGCTTGCGGACGATGAGCAATGGGTAGCTCGCCGTCCGATAAGGACCAGGCCCGGGTCGACGGCACGTTGTGTTCGACGCGCGCCTCAAAGAGATGTCAGCACAAGTGTAGGTGTCCACTAGGGCCGATGCCTGCCGGGGTCACGTGGAAGTTTTAAAGAGGAATACGGGTTGGTTTTAGTCAGTAAGAGTCTGACACACCCTCCCGCTCCGCCCAGAGCGGGAAAAGTTATTTGATAATTTACAACCCAAAAAAAAAGCTCTGTTTTAAGACTTACGATTGGTAAACTCCACTAGTTATTGAAAATAGAAACAGTTCAGAATCATTTGTTCATATCGCGATGTGGCGTAAGATAAACATTCAAGCTTACAGAAGTGGGTGTTAGTGTGCAGTGGCTGCAACTTTCTCAAGCTTTAAGTATTCACAACTTAAAATAAAGCAAAATTTCGCGTGGGATGCACCTTGAACTAAAAACTTAAGAAGATTTTGTTACAAAGTACATACCGAAGGTATGAACAAACGTGTGTCGTATTGTCGTATATCTGATCACTGTAATGGCTATAATAACTTTATTGAAATAATCATAATAAAGTTTACTTCGTAATCAACGTGTAATTCAATGTTCATAATCAAGATACCTGAAACAGAAGAACTCCCTCTCCCACATCTATGTGTAAACATATGAAGTCAGAGTGATATCAACCACGGTTTCAACTGCAGTTTCTGTTTTGAAAAGTTCACTGACAAATAGGGTTGCACGTATGCTTGTAGTTGTGGGCTTTTAAGTAGTAATCCTCGCGAAGGAGGAGGCGGAACGGTTGAGGGAAAAGCAAATTTCGTGCCCTCACTCCCCTAGCCGCCGCAGGAGACGCCCTGGGCGTCGATATCGATTTCCTGCCACAGTAGGCGCGGGCTTGCGGACGGGAGCAATGGGTAGCTCGTCGTCCGATAAGGACAGGCCCGGGTCGACGGGCGCGTTGTGTTCCACGTGCGCCTCTAAGAGATGTCAGCACAAGTCTGTTAGGGCCGGGATCCGTTTGGGCCGATGCCTGCCGGGGTCGCGAGAAAGTCCGAAAGGGTTACCGAGGACCCTGGCAACACAGGCAACGGAAGGAACACGGGTGGGTTTTAGTCAGTAAGAGTCTGACACACCCTCCCGCTCCGCCCATAGCGGTAAAGTTATTTGATAATTTCCCACCGAAAAAAAAACGAGAAATAAAGGCTTTTAACTAACCTTTAATTTTGTCATACGACTCTTTTCCAGTTCACTTTCGTAAAATCTGTGAAGACAGCTGGTATACTATATAAGGTCGTCCATAAATAAATTACAACACGCAACACAGAGTTAAAAGTCATCATAGTCGTTTCATTAGATCCAATAGTCATTCACCAACCAATCTAACCTTTGACCAGCAGGCTTCGCTTTCTATTCCTACTCTACTGTACAATAGAAATCGCTTGTCTACCGAAAATGTTCTACTATCTACACGGAAACGTCACTCTTTCGTCGACAAACTCTTCCCTTTTTTTGTGTGGGAAATAATCAAATAACTTTTCCCGCTCTGGGCGGAGCGGGAGGGTGTGTCAGACTCTTACTGACTAAAACCCACCCGTATTCCTTCCATGGCCTGTGTTGCCAGGGGCCTCAGTAACCCTTTAGTACCTTCCCGCGACCCCGGCAGAAAAACGCTTCCCTGCGGTTCTCGTGCTAAGCCTTTTTTTTTGGGTGGGATATTATCAAATAACTTCTCCCGCTCTGGGCGGAGCGGGAGGGTGTGTCAGAATCTTACTGACTAAAATCCACCCGAATTCATCCGTTGCCTGTGTTGCCAGGGGCCTCGATATCCCTTTCGGACTTTCCCGCGAGCGAAACGATGACAACAAGCCTGCAGCGATACTGAGTAACTATTCACCACACTCAACACGCAGTCACCTTACCATTCTTCAAAGAAACATAGCCATGTTTACAAATGATAGCTTAAGGGTCGGGTAATCGCTGTTGACTTAGCCCATACAAATATGCGTTGCGCCCACGCCGCCGCGCCGCTCGGCCGTTCGGTTCCATAGGTAATATTTATTTTTGGTAACGAAAATATGAATATTAGAAAAAAATTTCAGATAGAATTATTGGTAATAAAATAGTCTGTCCATACAAAAAAAAAAAATATCTTAAGTAGTTTGAAAGTAAGATCGTTTTTTTTATGCTTTGGGTAGACATTACTTCCTGAATTTATTTTATAAATTATTATACTACAATACTTAAATATTCACATATATAATTGATGTATATGCTTTCTAGTTTAACATACATTTTTTGTATAACTTACTTGTATTATATTAAGACGTAATAACAGATTTAAAAGTTACAAAAATCATATGTCTGCGCCTTAACCTCAGTTAGATAACTTTAAAACATTACACACGACGCATGCGCGACAATGAACTAGCATGCCAACCCACAACCCCCCCTGTTTACGTTTTGGCAAACACGTCGCGTTTACACCACAATGTCAGTTTGCGCAAGTGACAATGAAAACTGTGATCCCGTCATGACTAGGATTTGTGATTGTTTAGTGTTATCTTACTAATATCATAAAGAGAAAAGATTTGATTTTTTGTTTGTTTGTTTGTCTCAAAAACTCAAAAACTGCTTACCTGATTTTAAAAATTGTATCACCTATAGAAAGCTACATTACTAGCGAGTAACTTGGTTTGTATTTTATTTTCAAAAAAATTAGAGATCCCTATGCAAATTACAATAATGTAATCCAAGATATCAAAAATTTGCCTATAAAAGTCATTATTTGGCGTGCGCTGTAAAAACTATTGATGATACATAATATAATGTACTACATATTTATAGTACTCATTATTAACCACAAAAAATCCACGAAGCTATATGTTTGTTTAAATTAGTCAACCAAAACACGGATAGAGTCGAAAGATGATGACATTCGTATCATGATATTAATCCTTATCCAACTAAATAGTTTCATAATCAAGGTTGATTATGTAAGTACATGTAAATTTCTCTTTAAATTATTCGAATCGGACCTTTCGATTAGAAGTTACGACGCGACGAGTATAAAAATGCTAATTAAAAGTAAAAAAAATGCCGCGGTGTGAGCGGCCCTACGCTTAGCCTATTAGTTAACTACACATTTTATTTTTTGTAAACTGGAAACAATTGAATAGGTAGTATTTTGTAATAAATAATAAAGTTTGTTATAATATAATAACTTCTAATAATATAAAAAGATCGCAACCATTAGTTTTCGGAAACTATCTTTTAAACGGGACGGAGAGAGTGTTGAATTTTGTAGATACAAGATCCACGCAGATAAAATCGCGGGCGAAGTGCTAGTTTTGTTACATTTTGCGGAGGTTATGTTATGCGGAGTTATGGTTTAACTTACACGTTGATGGAATGAATTTGAAGGTCGATGGATCAGCAACTTTTTTCATAATTCAGGAAGGCTCAATGGAAGCTAACTGTGTGTTCTGGTTTTTTCGCAAGGAACAAGCATTCCTATAACTTTGCTGTCTTATCTGCATAACGCCCTTACCCATCCCTCTTTTTTTTTTGGGTGGGAAATCATCAAATAACTTTTCCCGCTCTGGGCGGAGCGGGAGGGTGTGTCAGACTCTTACTGACTAAAACCCACCCGTATTCCTTCCAATGCCTGTGTTGCTAGGGGACTCGGTAACCCTTTTGTACCTTCCCGCGACCCCGGCTACCCATCCCTCTTACGACACCTGAATAGCGCCATCTACACGATGACATCGATAACCCTACTTAGGTTAGAGTCATCGTAACCTCTATGGCTGTCGCGGGAAGGTACTTATGGGTCACCGAGGCCCCCGCAACATAGGCAACAAGGAATACGGGTGGGTTTTAGTCAGTAAGAGTCTGACACACCCTCCCGCTCCGCCCAGAGCGGGAGAAGTTATTTGATGATTTCCCACCCTCAAAAAAAAAAAACCTCTATGGCTCCGTGGCCTGTTACAACAACCTATCAACCCATAGTGAGCACTACTTGCGTCCACACACCACGTCTGTCTCAATGTCAGTTTGCGCAATTGACAATGAATTTCTCGATTCCACCATGACTGTGAATAACAAACAGTTTGTAAAGCCCCGGTAATTGATTACTCTAAAAACGTACCATTGATATCATCATCTGCCTAGCCTTTTCTCAACTATGTTGGAGTCGGCTTCCAGTCTACCAGCATTTTAAAAAGAAAGAAAGAAAAATATTTTATTTGGGACACGCACAAGAAATACAAAAGTAAAAAAAAAAGAAGCATTTAAAACTAAACTTCGAATAAACAAAAAACAACAAAGAAAATCAATAAGAACGACTTGTGCGATGCCAAAAAGGCATTTACATGGAACGACTGCCTATTCGACCTCCACAACCCAGTTTACCAGGGGTATCGTATTATCCAGTGGTAATACGATGGAAAGACTGGTTGTCAGACCTTCAGTCTTCTGAATACCCCTAACGACTGTCCAAGATTTACGAATGAAAATCGGGACCATCGGCTTAACGTGCTTTCCGAGGCACGGTGGGGTCTTAGTATGTAAAGATGGTCATCCATCCACAGACCAACCGCGGCAAGCGTAGATTAACCTGATGGATCGACCCGTGCGGCTGTTAATACTTGGCCACAAGCCCCTCACAAGCTTTTGAATGTTCTATTGTTGTCTCTGTGGAATAAGTCCATAAATCTTATTGATAGTAGATGAATATTGCCAATTGTGGTGGTGCAGTAATCCACGCGGCAATATCAATACCACACAACAGCTATCCCCATATAGTTTACGGTGAGAATTAGAAAATACCGATATAATCTCGTCATAATTTACATCATGACATCGCAAGCACTTTGTGGGACATTGTAAAATGTCTCTTAACATCGCGCCTTAGACCGGTCTTCAAAGTTATTTGCCATGTAATAACATGATTTAGTATTCATTTTTAACCTCATACCTACAATCAGTATTTAAAGAGTTGTAATTCCATTTTTTTTGTTGTAGGAGCCCTCAAAAGATAGCTAATATTAAATCAACAATCAATCAACTCACCCTATAACAGTCCACTGCTGGACATAGGCCTCTCTCAGGCTGCGCCACAACACCCTGTCCTCCGCTTTCCGCATTCAGTCTGTCCCAGCCACCTTTTTAAGGTCGTCGGTCCATCTAGCTAGAGGGCGTCCCACACTGCGCTTGCTGATACGCGGCCTCCACTCCAGAACTCGTCTGCTCCAGCCGCACGGGTCGATCGATCAGGTTAAGGTACTATACCTTAACCTGATCGATCGACCCGTGCGGCTGTTAAACGCCCTTTAAAATCTTTAATTTGTACTGAATTGTTTTTTTTTTTAATAATTAGATTACCAAGATTTAGATTACTTAGATCAATTAGATTACTCTTACCAAGAATGTCTGAAACATAACTTAACTACCGACAGTAGAGTTCAAAATTCTTGGTAAAGAATATTGGAAAGATGATCTACTATTGTGATTTGTGACCAAGTTTTGGGGTTTGTTTTTTTTTGGATGGGAAGTCATCAAATAACTTCTCCCGCTCTGGGCGGAGCGGGAGGGTGTGTCAGACTCTTACTGACTAAAACCCACCCGTATTCCTTCCGTTGCCTGTTTTGCCAGGGCCTCGGTAACCCTTTAGTACCTTCCTGCGACCCCAGCAGGCATCGGCCCTAGTGGACCCCTACACTTGTGCTGACGAAATCTCCGTCCGCAAGTCCGCGCCTACGGTAGCCGGAAATCCGCCCGGGATACCCGACGCCCAGGGCGTCTCCTGCGGCGGCTATGGGATGAAGTTGAAAATAAAGTTCCATTTTAATTCTCGCAAAATCTTGGCTTGTTATACTGCTTTCTGCAACATACAGCTTCATAATTAGGTATTATATGGAACCGATTTAGAAGTTCACACTTTAATTCTCGTAGTTTCGCCTTAAAACCTGCTCACATCTTTCTAGTTACTCAACGCCAAAAATTCCATAGATCCACGTAAATCTACAATCTCAGCATCTTCTATATATAGAAAACGTGTTATGACAGGCGCACCCGCAGGTTGGAAAGCTGAGCTCTGTAGAAAGCACGGAGACATTGCGACGCGACCGGTTCAGCAAAAACCGGTGTTTTGTATGGGAAACTTTGTGAGATTTGCGGTGACGGCATTGTGTTTCAGTTGTTTGTTAGTTATAGGTTTTTTCATGGCTGTAAAACTGTGTTAGCCTTTTTCTTTCTATTAATAAAGGTTGCAGAGATATGAAAGTTGCCTGCCGGGGTCGCGGGAAGGCACAATAGGGTTACCGAGGCCCCTGGCAACACAGGCAACGGAAGAATACGGGTGGGTTTTAGTCAGTAAGAGTCTGACACACCCTCCCGCTCCGCCCAGAGCAGGAGAAGTTATTTGATGATTTCCTACCCAAAACAAAAAAAAAAAGATATGAAAGTGGGTCTTCGTAAAGATTAAAATCAGCTGAAAATTGTTTACATAAGTTGCCATGTTCATGCTTATTTGCCAAAAAAATGAGTTGTGATTAGTGGTTTGATCCAAAAATTATAATCTAATACTGGCGAAACGTGGGTACACTTCTGCCTAATTCTTTAGGGATTACGGGCGTAATGTTATGTTAAATATTATAAATGATATCGTAAAATATATTTCCAGTGAATCCTATAAATAATAGTGTTGTTTCTCACTACCTAGAAACTAGGCGAAACGAACGTTAGAAGCGAGCATAATTACATATTAATTAGGCTCACAAAATATAATAACGCTTTATCAAGACAAGTTAAATTTAAATTATCTGATAAAATACTTCAAGCGTGTGCGCTACGCTTCCTAATGTAATTAAATTATAAGCAAAAGTAGGCATTACGTAAATAAAATTATGAGTTTATTTTATAATTATAAATAATAATATTATGTGAGCAATCATTATTTAATTTTATTTAACTCTCATTATTTACTTTAAAAATATTTCTAAATTATTAAGTACGTCTAATTATGTGAAGTTTCACTTCACTTTTGAATTACTTTATCGTGATGGTTAAAATAGATAAAAAATATATTATTTTATTATCCTTGCAATAATTTAATAATAATAATAATAATCATTATATTTCGAGTTTCACAGACTCATTAACTAAAAAAAATATACACAGTCACATTAAACAATAAAATACAAATACATTATAATACACTTAGAAAGTATAAAACCTGTTAAGCCCCGCGCGACACCGATTCGGAGTCAAACAATAGAAAATCAATTGTGTCTCATTAGCTGTCTTTGACCAATTAAAGGAAAACATCATAATCAGCATTTCAACCGAAAGATCTCCACTGCTGAAGGACTAAGAAAGCTTTGAATTGAGGTCGAGGCAGGGCCGTATTTGAAGGTGTGGAGGCCCTGGGGCAACCACTAAGTGGAGGCTCTGAATTTTTTTTTTGGATCACACGAAATATTTTTTTTTTCAATAATTTATCTTCTTTTGTCTTGGGTGTTCTTAACTTTTTGAGAAACTTTGACCTGTATTCACAGATTTTGAATAAAAAATATAGAGCACAAAAATGGGCAATTTTCACAAAATCTTTTTTGTTGCCAATTGTCCCGGTTTCTTATTAAAAACTATATCGAACCAACTGAAGTTAAAAAAATATTCAATTCGGTTTTTGGGATCAAAGTAGTTAAAGACGGATCGCTGTGTTCTTAAATACAGTCATAAATTCCAGACTCAATTCCATTTTCATATTCAGTCATTTTAATGGTTTTAAATAGTACCAATAAAACGCTTAGATAAATTTTAATACCCTAGGAAAACAGCCCCATTTGATAACTTGGGAAATCTTTGTAACACGGTATGAACTATTCTCTTAGAAGTAATATAATACTATTACATAAATCGCTTATTAAAACTCTCACGGAAGACATAGTCATCGAACCCGGGATAACGCCTGTAAAAATAAAAAAAAATTAATTCACTAATCTAAAATAGTGATTATCTAGTGACGGGTACTTCCGACAGTTCAGCACATGATGTATTACATAACAACGATTCAGTTTACCTGCAACTTTATATAATCACTTTTTTTTTTGTATTTAGCGCACTTACTGCATAATATATATACTTATTAAATAAAAAATACAACTGTGAAAGGAATATTTAGGCTATTATTAGTCTGTCAGTGAATTAATGTTAGACTAATTAGTATTTTAGTCAAGTAAATCGCGTGAAGGAAATCAACGACGCTGGCGCCCATTGGTGGCAGATTGACAACCATGTATCTTTAATACATAAGTAATTATGTTGAGGAAGTCAGATGACATTATAATACATACATAAACTTACGCCTTATTCCCATGAGGGTAGGCAGAAACTACAGAACGCCACCTGCTACGATCCTTTTGCTTCGTTTACGTCTATGCATTCGGTAATTAATGACAATATCGCAGAGAACTTCTCCATTTTGAAGTCAGATAATTAATAAGTAATATGACCTCATGAGCAAGTGTGGTGTTATTTTTTTTTTATTTGTTGTTATAGCGGCCATATTAGTTCACACTCTGAGAAAATTGTCTACCTATTACGGTTCAAGAGATATAGCCCTGTGACAAACGGGCGGATGGACAGCGGAGCCTTAGTAATAGGGTCCCAATGGCACCTTTGAGTACGGAACCCTAAAAACCATCCAATAGATTGAAAGTTCATGACTGGTCTGATTTTTTTTGCAATTGAAAGCAAATGCAGTCGACTATTCATAATTTTACCACCACTTAAACAAAAAAAAAGATAATATAGATCTAAACGTACCAACATTAAACTGGATCCGCAGTGGTAGCCCGTAAAATTCATAAGAACTTTCCATATGAGATTTGTTCTTACGGAACAAGTCTAACTAAAAGATTAATGATTTTAATGATTATAATTCTGTAAACGCATATTTGTTACAGCCGCGAATCATATTTTGATCAAGATACTAACTGACACTGACCGGCAAATTGCAATAAACGTAAGGAAATTTGAATTAACGGGCTACCACTGCAGATGCACCTTAACGGCTCCTGCATACTGAGGCGATATCGCGAGCGCGACAGGCAGCAATATGCCTGTCGCAGTCGCGGCCGCGATATCGCCTCAGTATGCAGGAGCCTTTACGCGAACACACCACCATCAACAACTCAACAGCGCAGGCTACACCGTACAAAACGGAACAACCTGTCTCTAGGAAAGAGGAAGCCACGCCCTACTGCACCGACTGCATGCGTAGCTTAGATTTAAATACACATTGGTACCGATTCCCTTGTTCACAAAATAAACTAAATTTAAGTTCAGTGCATTTTTTTTTATTTGTATTTCATTAAGAAGAGGACAAAGATAAATTTTAGTTTAGTCCTGTCAAATTAATCAGCGCCTGTCACTACTCCATACAAGCTTAGACGTGATTAAAAACTTGTCTACTAAAATTACTTCAATTTACGTCAAGCGCTGATTAATTTGACAGGACTAAACACGTGACTTGACATGAAAAGTCACGTGTTTAAGTACATATCAGCCTATAATGTTCCCACTGCTGGGACACAGGCCTCCTCTCTGTGAGAGGGTGTGGGCCGTAATCCACCACGCGGGCCCAGTGCGGGTTGGTAGATGCCACATGTCTTCGAATTTCTGGTCCTAGGACATGCCGGTTTCCTCACGATGTTTTCCTTCACCGTTTTGAGTTTAAGTATCGGTCACTAATTAAGTTGTTCATAATGATGATATTATGATCAACTTTTACAATGGGACCAAACCTGAAATCGCGAAAAGAAATCTACTGTTACCTGCCCTGCATTTATGTTCTCGTAACTTGTCAAAACGTAGGGAACAGCAGATTTTTTTTCCCAAATTTCATGTTTTAAAAAAAAATCAAAATATTTTATTTCACATAAACCTACATGGGCACTTATGAAACGTCAGAAGCTAGGTGCACGGTTCCAATTGGTCATTTCCTATGGAGAAGAGCCAGCAAGAAACTCCACGGTTACTCTTTTAAAAATAATTGGCTTTTACAATGTTCTCAATTTACAGTGTTAATAGGTATGGGAGGACAGTGTAGGCCTGTCGAGAAGTACTTAACAAAAAAAAAAGAAAAGAAAAAGGTCTACAAAAGATCTAGTATGTTAAGCCTACAACGTTCTCACATTCACAACGTACACAAGAATCCATGTAAAATAATATTAAAATAATAAAAATAAAAACCTTTTTAAATCAAATGACATGTTTGCCATTACAAGAAGTCTGAAATCAAAATTGTAGGTATATAATGTCAAATAATGAAAATATAATGTCAAAAGAGTATGTATAAAAAATTATAATAATAAACATCGTAATTTGGGAGCAGTTAATAGACATTTAAATAGTTATGCCGTTTTTGATGTACCAGAGAAGCCACATGTGCAGAAGGAATTACCTATTGCCAAACTTCCTTGTCTTCAACGTAGTCTTTAATGAATGTCTTTATAATATGCGTTTTGATAAGGACACGTTTGATGTGGGTTTTGAACTTTCCATCGCTAAGTTCTGTAACTGACTTTGGCAACTTGTTATAAAAGCGAATAAAAGCGGTTTGGTCCCATTGTAAAAGTTGTTCATAATGATAGTTAAAGTCACGTGTTTAAGTATCGGTCACTAATTAGCAGTCACCCTATATACACACAGCTGTAAATTATTACATTATTATTATGTTTTATTTGGTTTATAATGAAAATATTTACATCATTTAAAATCCGGCTAAGAGCGAGTCAGACTCGCACACGAAGGGTTCCGAACCACTATCAATAAAAACGGAAAAAAATCATGTCTGTTGTACGAGAGCCCCCTTAAATATTTAATTTATTCTGTTTTTTAGTATTTGTTGTTATAGCGGCAACAGAAATACATCATCTGTGAGTTTTAACTGTCTAACTATGACGGTTCATGAGATACAGCCTGGTGACAGACGGACAGACAGACAGACAGACGGACAGCGGAAACTTAGTAATAGGGTCCAGTTTTACCCTTTGGGTACGGAACCCTAAAAACTAACAACCTTAAAACAATAATTATTATATGTACAAGTATATAAAAAAGGAGGGAAATAATCACAGGGCATCGAAAAATTCGTCCGCATTGCTGTCAACAAGGAACGTGCCCTAAAGGGCAGCATTGCCACGTTGTATGGCACTGCTGATTCTTTGGCTATAAAGTAGGCCAGCCCTCTGGTCATGTGAGGAGTCGACCAACTGCTTGGCGATGTCTCGAAAAACTAAGTGGGCCTATGGCCCTAGTGTTCCAACCCCAAACATCTCGAACATATAAGTCCCAATAAGATTGGAGTACTTGCGCCGTTTGAGGTTTTCCGCACAGCAGCCGCCCCAGCACAGCCCGCCGTGCTTGCAAGATGGGATGGCGCAAAGGTGTCGACACTAATAGATATAATACAAACACTGATTAAGCTAAGCTTTAATGAATTAGCAGGCATTTTCTCCACGTAACGTCAAGGAAATTATTTCAGTCAATTTGCTTAACGACATATTTTTATTGTCCGCATAATCAAATGACAACTGTCATTCGTTGACAGTTGTATGATAAGGCTATACCAGGACAAACTGGCGTAGCGTGACGACTTGCTTAACAATTATTTTCCTGGTATTATATTTTCCTGGCAATAATCGCCAACAGACTGGATTGCCCTTATATCCGGCAATGCTTTTATTTTTTGGGGTGGGAAATCATCAAATAACTTCTCCCGCTCTGGGCGGAGCGGGAGGATGTGTCAGACTGACTGACGGTGAGCTACCCATTGCTCACCGTCCGCAAGCCCGCGCCTACGGTGGCCGGAAATCCGCCCGGGATTGCCGACGCCTAGGGCATCTCCTGCGGCAGCTAGGGGCGAGAGGGCGCGAAATTTGCCTTTCCCTCAACCGTCCCACCTCCTCCTTCGCGAGCATTACTGTTTCGCAGAAGGAGGTGACGACTGCCCATGTCCCTCTCGCTCCATACCATGGCCTGAACCAGGGCCGGACGCGAGAGATCTCTGCCGCCGATCGCCTCCACGTGGACACGGCGGTGCTCTGCCCAAGCCGGGCAGACCTCCACCGTGTCCTCCGGGCGATCCACTCAGTAGTGACACCCGGGCGTTTCCTCCCGCCTTATCTGACACAGGAACCTCCCAAAGCTGCCGTGTCCGGTGAGGACCTGCGTCAGGCGGAAGGTGAGGACGCCGTGGCACCTCTCTAGCCACTCCTCAAAGAGGGGACTTATCGCCGTAATCGTGGCGTGCCTAATCCGGCAATGCTGCTGCAGACATATTGCTACCTTGTGAGTGTTCGTTTTTGTCTTTTTTTTTTTTTAGGGTGGGAAATCATCAAATAACTTCTCCCGCTCTGGGCGGAGCGGGAGGGTGTGTCAGACTCTTACTGACTAAAACCCAACCGTATTCCTTCCTGTTGCCTGTGTTGCGGGGGCCTCGGTGACCCATAAGTACCTTCCCGCGACCCCGGCAGGCATCGGCCCTAGTGGACCCCTACCTTTGTGCTGACGACATCCCTTTGAGGCGCGCGTGGAATAAAACGCGCCGTCGACTTGGGCCTGGTCCTTACCGGACGGTGAGCTACCCATTGCTCACCGTCCGCAAGCCCGTGCCTACGGTGGCCGGAAATCCGGCCGGGATTCCCGACGCCCAGGGCGTCTCCTGCGGCGGCTAGGGGCGAGAGGGCGCGCAACATGCCTTTCCCTCAACCGTCCCGCCTCCTCCTACGCGAGCATTACTGCTTCGCAGAAGGAGGTGACGGCTGCCCATGCCCTCTCGCTCCGTACCATGGCCTGAACCATGGCCGGACGCGAGAGATCTCTGCCACCGATCGCCTCCACGAGGACACGGCGGTGCTCTGCCCAAGCCGGGCAGACCTCCACCGTATGCTCCACCACTGTGTGGATTGCCCGGCGCGAGGACTTTTGCCTCCAGATCCCATGGCGGCAATCCGGCAAGGAGGCTCGCTGCCTCACAGGAGACCGTGCGGTATCCCCGGACCATCCGGATGGCCATGACCCTTTGAGCCGCGCTCAACCGGCGGGCTAGCCGCAGCGCCAGAGAGCGCGCCCATACAGGAGCCCCGTAGAGGGCCATGGACCGCACGACCCCCGCATAGAGCCTCCGGCAGGAGGCGTTTGGACCCCCTAGATTGGGCAGGAGCCGCTTCAATGCAGTGCCTGCCCGCTCCAGTTTGGAAGCCAAACGTCAGAAATGCTCCACGAAGTTCCACCGGCTGTCGAGGACGAGTCCCAGGTACTTACTTCATCGTCGACTCGACGCCGATGGAAACCCCTCCCACCGTTATTTGGGACCCCAACGGTGGCGCGTTCTGAGGACCATGAAAACACATGACCTCGGACTTGTGCAGGGCCACCTCGAGTACCAATTGCCGGATCCTTTCGACGATTGTCGCAACCCCGCGTGCCGCTAATTCGGCCGCCGCCTGGTGCGACCTCCCCTGCGCCAGGACCAATGTGTCGTCAGCGTAGCACACTACGCTGATGCCGCTAGGGAAGTCGGTGCGCAGCACCCAGTCGTATCCGATGTCCTACAGATGCGGCCCCAGGACCGATCCCTGTGGGACACCGCACGACATCTCTTGCCGGTTCCACACTCCCTGGTGACCGGGGTAGATAACGGCCGTGTCCGTCAGATAGGCCTCGACCACACGACAGAGGTAGGTCGGCATCCGGTGGTACCGGAGTGCCTCCCTGATGCAACTCCAGGGCACGGTATTGAAGGCATTGGCGATGTCTAGAGACACCGCCAAGACGACCCCACCCTGGGCAACAGCATTCCCCGTCGTCAGGGCTCGCACGCGCGTCCACCGTAGAGCGCCCCCTGCGGAAACAAAACTGGCTCTCCCCCAAATCTGGCCCCACCCGCACCAGCTGGCCGACGAGGCGGTCTGCAATTACTCTTTCAAAGAGCTTGCCCACCTCGTCGAGCAGCACGATGGGCCGATAACCGGACGCAGGGCGCCCTGCCTTCTTTATGAGGACCAGTTTTCCCGTCTTCCAACGAAGCGGGAACTGGCCCCGCTCCAAGCATGCGCTTAGGAGCCCCCTAAGTTCGTTTTTGTCTGGGCTTGTTATCCTGTCTGTATCCTTTTATGTATGTGTTAGTATATGAGTCTTGTTACTTGAAATAAACTTATTTATTTATTTATTTGTAAGCCTAGATAAGTTAAATTTAGAAATTTCTGCAAGCCTTACATAATAGTCTTGTATACATATATCTATTAAATTAGAAATCAAACATGTTGTATGTTAAAAGAGGTGATTTAATATTTCTCTGATTATGTTAGTTTATATGACAGATCTAATTCTTTTTTCTCTATACGCAGAATAGAGTTGCAATCACTTATTATTTGAAAACGGAACGCAAAGAATGAATGGCGAATGGGTTGTTAACTTAATCTCAGTTTAGTTAAATCGACGATGTGACTGTACAAGACATGCTTAGTAAGATTTAAGTTAAGTCATCAATTTATATCATTTTGCTGCAAGTGACCCTTAGAATAGGATATTTTTTTGTTAACACTTCTGTTAATACAGACCTTTAAAAATCAATCATCAATCAATTAATTTCCCTGACTACAATATTGACTACAATATTGATTTTCAGCGGTGTCTGAACAAAACTTGAAGCTACTGAAAACTTTTTGATCACTCTGTTTGCTGCCAAATCTTATGTACGCGGTTGTCAAACGTTGGTCAATTTTCGTCGACTGACAGATGAAATGGTTGGTCAAAATGACGTCAACTGACCGATGAAATGGTTGGTCAAAATGACTTCAACTGACAGATGAAATGGTTGGTCAAAATGACGTCAACTGACAGATGAAATGGTTGGTCAAAATGACGTCAACTGACAGATAAAATGGTTGGTCAAAATGACGTCAACTGACAGATGAAATGGTTGGTCAAAATGACGTCAACTGACAGATGAAATGGTTGGTCAAAATGACGTCAACTGACAGATGAAATGGCCACTCCATTTCATCTGTTTAGACGAAGTAATTTTATTCCTATATTCCTACGGGATCGAGACCAAAGTCTCTTACAGACTGGGGCGATATCGTGGGTGCGACAGGCAGAAATATGCGCCTCGTGCCTGCGATATCGCCCCAGTCTGTAAGAGCCTTAATGCGGGTAAAACCGCGGGCGCAGCTAGTATGTATTATAAATGCGAAAGTACCTAACTAACTAACTAACTGTCTGTCTGTCTATCTATCTGTTACTTTTTCAGGCCTTAACGGCTGAACAGATTTAGATGAATTTTGCACAGAGATAAACCAAGATCTGGGTTTGGAAATAGAATGCTTTATCTCCCGGTAGTATGTTCTTGTGGAATAAGTTCCAACCACCACGGGAGCGAAACCGCAGGTAAAACCTAGCACCCTACCTCTTATAACTCACCATTCCGAGTTTTGGGCTTTTGGCTTCGAGCTCCTGTCCTGTTTTGACTAGTAGAAACCGATAACCCAACACACACACGACTTAAATTTTGTAACAAAATAACTTAATACAGTTACAACTTAATAATAAACGTACGTAACCGTTATAAGTTATAATTTATCGTAACGGATATTACACGTAGGCACCTGATTTATAATATTACGTGTAATGTTGTAGACGTTTTTATAACATACGTTATAAACTTAAATAATGTTAGGTAGGCAGATTTTAACCAAAGTATTTTTGTTAAGAAGAAGATTGTTCTGATTTAAGGCAAAATTAAGCATAGAAAGAAAGAAAAGAAAGAAAATACGTTTATTTGCGGTAAACATGACGCAAAGAAGGAACACAAATACGAAAAAGAAACAATTTGGGGGAGAATATGCGTCACGTCCACGCAAAACGGCCAACGCTCAGCATAATGCTGCGACTCTATGCGAGACAGAGCCCCAGCCCCATAGGTATATGTTAGGTCATATAGTGTCAGTGTAGCTTTTTAATTCGGATAGCATTTTATTATTTTATAAAAACCAACTGCGCCCCGCACTTTTACCCGGATAAATCTCGATCCCGTGGGAACCTCGGAATAAAAAGTATTCTATATCCTTACCCTGGTCATAGTCCCATGCGCCAAATTTCATCCAAATCCGTTTGGCCGTTTTAGCGTGAAAGCGTAACAAATAAACAAACTCACTCTCGCATTTATAATATTAATTAGGATCTTGTAATTAAATAAATGTTTCGACCACTTCAATCTTTTGAAATCGCCTGATTTTGTTGCTTTGGTAAATCCAAAATTCAGTAGGTAGGGTAGCTCGTTTAACCTTCGTACAACTTATGTACTGAATCGATATCCAACAAATAAATCGGTTTAAAGAATTTTATTATTATAATCATAAAACACAAACAATTCCCGATATACAAATAGATCATGCAGTGCTGTAAGGTACCATAATGACTCCGTGTATCGATGAAAAGAAAACAGAATATTTAAAAGTAGGCTTCTAAAGATTTTAAATTCAACCAAAAGGTACACAGACATTTTTTTTCTATCTTTGTATTACAATGTTTCTAAACATAAAATTTTAACATTTTTTTGTAAAATATTTGCATTTTTCACATTAACATTGGCAGATTATTGAACAGTGGTACTGTTCAATAAACTCCTTCGCATAAAATATTTCTCTTCTCGTAATTGGTTCTAGTACCAATTAAAAGAAATAATTTATTATAGAAATATATATTATATTATAGAAATATTTCTTATATTTTTAGGTCTGAATTCAAGTTTATTGCGATTTCTACATAATGTTGATGTGCTTAATGAGTCATAGATAAGTCAGAATATGTCCAAATTAAAGACATCTCTGGACTTTTCTTTTTCAAGCATTTTTCCCCTAAATCCATATACACAATTCCCAGGAAATACAGAAATTGTGAACGCAACACTTCCCGATGGTTATTTTTTGCACATTCCACATCATTTCACACACCGTATCATACTTTTCTTGTTAAATCTACAAGCCTCTCTTCAAGCATCTAATTACATTTGCCTACTGCTTGCCCATTAAACATGATAGTCTACTGTTCACGGTGCAAACAAGCTAACAATATGTTATGAGCACCTTTCGCTTTCAAGAGCAAGGTCCCACTTTCTCGCGGCCACTTTCGATTGTATGCGTTCCTGGTCGGGCCAGTGAACTCTCCGGTGAGTTTATGATAGGTCGACGATGTGTAATTGACATATGATTGTGGTGTTAATGAAATGGGTACCTACTATACGGTGATAGATTCTCAAACAGCAGATATGTCTTCTGCAAAATATAGGAAAGAAACCCCTCATAGATGGACCAGCCGTGCCCCGGCGAAAATAATAATGCTACTCTAAATATGTGCAACATTTCTAGTAAAGATTGCACATCGATTTCGCTAAGTCTATATATTTACCTTTTACAGATACGTCATGTTGACATGATAAGAATTAAGAGTGAAAAGACTAATTGCTACCTGATTGATAAGTTGTTACTTAATCTCTTAGTTGGATTTCATTAATGAATTTGCATAATCAGGCTGCCTATAATGTTCCCACTGCTGGGACTAAAGCCTCCTCTCTGTGAGAGGGAGTGGGCCGTAATCCACCACGCGG
Organism: Atethmia centrago; assembly: GCA_905333075.3. NCBI lineage: Eukaryota > Metazoa > Arthropoda > Insecta > Lepidoptera > Noctuidae > Atethmia > Atethmia centrago. Next base: position 4,444,332 of record HG995373.1, on the reverse strand, counting down.
GCCCAGTGCGGGTTGGTAGACGTCACAGTCACATGTTTTCCAAGTTTTGGTTCTAGGACATGCCGGATTCTCACGATGTTTTCCTTCACCGTTTTGAGAGCAGTGGTGATGAACTAATTTTACAGAGTAAAGCGCCTGTCTTGGCGAACCTACGATCTACACTCGTAAGTCGCGGCCACCACTCTCCACCTCTGGGCCACCACTGCTCTCATGTAAGGAGTGAATTTTCAAAAATTCTTTCTTGTTACTTACTTTCGGTATTTATAGAACTCTTGCGCAATATTTCCTGCTTCTAGACCGATTTCTTTGTGAGGACCGCAGTTATTGTAGTCACTTGGTAGTATCAGTTTAGAAAATCAGTTTTTATTTTGTGTAAACTACACAGTTGTGATGGGTATTGACATCCAAACACGATAAAACAGAACAAAAACATTTTTCTCAACTACTTCAAGTAACAATACTAATAGCGGTCTTTGAACTCCAAAAAAAAACATCTAATCTTTTTATTTTATCGTGTTTAGACATCGATATCCATCGCGTTTGCGGAGTTAAGCTAGCTAATTTAAAATAACCCTGTATTTATAAAAGAAACAGAAAGGTGGTAGGTATGTTTACGGTCACAAGATTCCTTTAATTCCCTTGGGAGTGCAGTACTCTCCTGGCTCAGCCTAGTGACGGTGACCACAGCGGATGTGCCACGCTGCAGAAGCCAGGGATGGTGAAGTTCGACGTGGCCACGCGGGTTATTTTGTTTTTTGGGTGTAAAGGTATCAAATAACTTCTCCCGCTCTGGGCCGAGAGGGTGTGTGCGTTTCTTACGGACTAAATCCCACCCCTGTTCCTTCCGTCGCCTGTGTTGCCAGGGGCCTCGGTAACCCTTTCGAACTTCCACGGGTAAAATAAGTTCCTGGCAGGAAGCTTTAAGGTTGCCAGAAAAGCCGGAAGGTGGTGGTGGTAGTGTTCTTAGTAGTGGCGGTTTTATCAACGAAGATGCTGCATGATCTTTTTTTTTTTAGGTGGGAAATTATCAAATAACTTCTCCCGCTCTGGGCCGAGCGGGAGGGTGTGTCAGACTCTTACTGACTAAAACCCACCCGTGTTCCTTCCGTTGCCTGTGTTGCCAGGGGCTTCGGTATCCCTTCCGGACCTTCCCGCGACCCCGGCAGGCATCGGCCCTAGTGGACCTCTACACTTGTGCTGACTTCTCTCTGTCGATTCAGGCCTTGTCTTTATCGAACGACAAGCTACCCATTGCTTATTGGATATACAAACATGGTCTACATGGTCTTGAAATAATCTCCACAATAACCTAATAATCTAGATATTTTTAAAGGCAATTATAACTCTGCAAATTGGCTATAAAAGTCAAACTCCTCACTTATTATAGCGTAAAATTAAATAACGTCTTAATGCATAAAATAATCATAAAAAAACATCTCTAATTTCAAAATATAATTAAAGCTAATGTAGTTATTAAATCTCTATTACTAACAACAAGCTATTATAATAATTTATTACCCGTAACAAACACAATAATAAATTGAATTCCTTAGTAAATGATATTTTTATCAAATAATTCGCTACTTTCTAGCACAGTGTTGTACATAGACAATGGAGAGAGTACTTTATAAATGTTGTCTTTATAATGATATCTCTTACTAACGACCAAACATAAGTATAATCTATAGTTTCCGCCCGCGACTTCGTGCTTTTTTTTATTTTTGCTTGTTTCCTAAGCGCGTCTCAAGAATTGGGCAAATAAATAAACTCTTCAGATTTGTTATAGTACACATTATTTTAGATTTCAAGTGGATAACTACAAAAAACGAAGATCCCTCGTCATGCTATGTAAGCCAAATAAGATATATGAAATAAACTTATTTATTTATTTAAGATTTATTTACATAAAGTTACATTATTGGAATCTATTGGATTTTTTTGGGTTTTACAGGTAAACAGAAAATAAACATCCTGTATAATATTGTGGTATATTGTAGGTACCTGCCCAGAGATAGTGTTGCTGGTAAGGTTTTTTAATCCCGAAAATAAATGTGAAAATGATAAAAATTACGTAATACTTTCCGGAATAAACGAAATCGATACAAAAAAAAAAAAAAAACTACAGCTAGTTATTGTCAGATTCGTCTGTTATAATATATCGTAGTTTTAGTGAATGCACTGACATGCATACGGTAATTTTCTAGTTTTATATTGTTGCCGCTGTGTGCGCCAAGGTTAAGGAACAATGACTTATTTAAATCAGCAATCAGCTCCTAATACTATAGGATTTCAGTGAATAAATAAAATTAGACCGGTTCTGTGCTTCTTGCATCCAGCGGATTTGTCCGATCTTCACAAAGCGGTGCTTGGCGGAGGCCTATGTCCAGGAGTGGATGTCTTTCGGCTGAAATGATGATAATGATCAGTAAAATTCACATCTTTAGAGGCAAATAATTAAAATACACATCATTTGCTTAAATTTAATTGGCGAAATGTGGGTGTGCACACAGGTATAGGAAAACAGACGTGATACAGTTTTTTTAACGACAAGTATGATCCAACCAATGCTACTTTTCTGATCTTGTCTACGAAACATCGTTTTTAATACAGGAAAACCTTTCATTACAAAGTGGCCACCTTTATTTATCAACCCGCACTGGGCCTGCGTGATACATTACAGCCCACTCGGCCTGGAGGCCTGTGTCCCAACAGTGGGAACACTATAGGCTAATTATGCATCTTTATATCAACAAAACATCACGCTTTGTTTCCCTGAAGGGTTAAGCAGAGGTGCACCTCTAGGCACCCACATTTCGCCAATTATGTTTAAGTCCAATGTGATAGGGGGCGAGCCTATTGCCATCAACCGGGCACAAATCCAGACTGCGGACTTCTACTGAGAAATTCCAGATGGAAAACCCTATTACACTTTGCCCGACCTGGGAATTGAACCCAGGAACTCATGCTCAGCAGTAGCGCTTGCGCCCACTAGACCAATGAGCAGTTAAGTCTTTATATCAAGTTAAATATAAACCTAGATTTAAACCGGTGGAACTAGTCAAATATCATGAACTTCAAGTAAACAGGACGCGTCCAGTAGGTATGTACATTCACTGATGACATTCAGTTACATCTTACCTTGTGAAGGAACGGATTTATCTTGTCGGTTTTATTATGTAGACAGGACAATGACGAGATGATGATATTATATGTATCTATATGTATCTATGGCCAATAGAGTTATACCAGTTGCCACTTTGCTGGAGAAGTTGCCACGCCTATACAATAAACTCAAACTCAAACTCAAAGCATTTATTTCAAATAAACCAATTACAGGCACTTTTGAATTGTCAAGGGTTGTGTCAGTCAGTCAGAAAGATGAAGCTAGTTGCCCATTCCAAAGCGTAGTAGGTACCTATGGAGAAGAACGGGCAAGAAACTCCAAGGACACTCTTTTAAATCAACGTATTATGGTTACAAAATATTGTTTACATCATTCATTTTGAAATTATACATGTGAGAACGATGTAAAACGTAAAAGCGTCCGTAATAAAAAGATTACAACAAAAACAAAAGTAATTCAAAAATTAAAGTTAAAATAAGCCGTGGCAGCTAAGAGATGACCAGTCTCTACTGACGGCGCCCGTTCACGAACATGACGCGTGGATCAGCACCATTCAGCTCAACCATTTTGAAGGGAGCTAAATGATCCAATACACGCGCCACCATCAGCGAGACATTAGAGTGAGCACGACATACTCCCAGCCACCAGGGCACATTCAAGTCAATGAAAGACGTATCCAGCAAATGGCAGCTTTATAGTACATAGTACTCACATAACAATGTGCAATATAGAATCAAAAGCATTCTATAAACACTGCTGATCAGTGGGAAAACTTACTTTAGTCAATTTTAGTAAAAGTTTTCAGAATACAGTGGTGTGAAAAAAGTCATAGGGATAGGTACTTAGTAATATCTAAGTTAAGGCTCCTACAGACAAGCGCGATATCGCGGGTGCGACAGGCTGCAATATACCTGTCGCGCCCGCGATATCGCCTCAGTCTGCACGAGCCTTTAGGCCTGCATTTAATAATAAAATTTAAAAAAATCTTTATTGCAGACCACATGATCCATAAAAAACAAAACAAAAAAAATATAGTTACTTAATACAAAAAAATACAATAAATGATAAATGATTTATTTTCTGTAAGTACTCGTAGGTTTGTACAAACACTTTTACACGTCAATCATATTTTTGAAATAATGCTAGATGAGGACGGCGTTTCCTATCTGACTAATCTGAGAAGAAAGGCCGAAACAAACTCAGAGGTCACAGTCTCCTTTAAAGTCTAGACATAATCTTGGTCAGATCATGTGAAGGCCATGTAGATTGGTGTCTGAAATAGTCCTTTTGAGGAAAGAACCACACAGATTGAGTGGACCTGTCTAGTCAGTGCACGCATTTGTCAGTAATCGTGCAGCTCAACTCAGAACTTAAGGAGCTCAACGATTCGACGAACAATACCAAAGAAAGAACATTTGGGTAGGCCGCATAAATTACTCAATAAAATGCCATACAAACAAACTCACGGCTTCCTTATCATTTGCGCGGCTATTTCCAACCACCGCCAAAATAAACATAAATCGACACCAGACCAAGATCACATCAAATGACATTGAACTCTTTCCTTCTTGGATGAGGATAAAACAGACATGCGGCACCCCAATTGCGTAACAAACTTCAATCACAACCCCATAGATTTTCCTAAGGAAATCCCTAATCCACTGCTTCATATGTATGAAAAATATCCCTGCTCAACAATGTAAATAACTAATAAATGTGTCACGCAACTACCCCGCTGTGTTGCCACCGAAAAAATCTTACCTACATTCCCTACATTGCACGCAAAACGTTTTCTAAACAAATATTTCACAACTTCCCATAGACCATAGAATTGAGACAAAGATGCTTTCTATCAAATCTCTCACTAGCATGCACGCATCTCAACAATACTGTGACTCTTCTGAACAGGCTGTATGCGTTACGTTTTTTCCTGCGCAAGAGTTTCCGATTTCTATATCGATAAAAAGCTATCTAATAACAATAGGAAAAGTGTCTTCGATAGATTGAATCGGTATTTTCTAATTCTCACCGTTAAATGTGTTTCGAATACAGTTGTTTGATTTATTTTACGTTTATAGGTTACAAATAAAGTATATTAAACATACAGTAGCAACATACAGATGAAATACAATACATTATAATCTATAACTACAGTACTGTCTAATTATTAATCATCACGATTTTTTGCAATCGACGTCTTGTCCGTTCGTCGGCCGCGTCTACATCAATCTTGTTAAGGTAGGGCTACTCCATCGTCGAAGCCGAATAACTTGGCTATTGGTTTAAATCAATGCCTTTTTTTTGGGTGGGAAATTATCAAATAATTTCTCCCGCTCTGGGCGGAGCAGGAGGGTGTGTCAAACTCTTACTGACTAAAACCCACCCGTGTTGCTTCCGTTGCCTGTGTTGCCAGGGGCCTCGGTACCTTTTCGAACTTTCCCGCGACCCCGACAGGAATTGGCCCTAGTGGACCCCTAAACTTTTGCTGACAACATCTCTTTGAGGCGCGCGTGGAAGACAACGCGCGTCCAAGCACTCCGTCCGATAAGGACCAGTCCTTATTGGACGGCGAGCTTCCCATTGCTCACCGTCCGCAAGCTTGCACCTACGGTGGCCGGAAATCCACCTGCGATTCCCGACGCCCAGGACATCTCCTGCGGCGGCTAGGGGCGAGAGGGCGCGAAATTTGCCTTTTCCTCCGTTCCGCCTCCTCCTTCGCGAGCATTACTGCTTAGCAGAAGGAGGTAACGGCGGCCCATGCCCTCTCGCGCCGTACCATGACCTGGACCAGGGCCGGACGTTAGTGAACTCCGCCGGCAATCGCCTCAAGGAGGCGTGTGGCGGTGCTCTGCCCAAACCGGGCAGACTTCCACCGTATGGTAATTCACCGTGTCCTCTAGGCGATACACACAGTGGTAACACCCGGGGGTTTCCTCCCGCCTTATCCGACACAAGAAACTTATCGCCGCAATTGTGGCGTGCCCAGTACTGGTTTGCGACAATCGCACTCTCCATGTCGCCATGAGATCCGCTGTGCCGTGATTTCCCGCGGCAACGGATTTACGCCCCAGCGTTTCGCCTCCTCGCGCCACTCCCATAATTGTGCAAGGATTTTTGCCTCCAGATCCCATGGAAGCAATCCGGCAAGGAGAAATGTATGCCTTGTGCCGCGAATACACATGCTAGTGGCACGGATTATTGAGATGATAATTCTTTATATTAGCCAACCCATCACTACGCTGAAGGGCTTATTCAAGCGATCGATTGCAGTTCCAAGATGTTTTACGAAGCTACACATTTGTGGACCGAAGACTCCGTCAACGGACGCAACAAGGGGTGAATGTCGCATGTCGCATTTGAATATTCTATGTTTATTGTTGTCTCTGTGGAATAAGTCCATAAATCTTATTGATAGTAAATGAATATTGCCAATCGTGGTGGTGCAGTAATCCACGCGGCAATATCAATACCACACAACAGCTATCCCCATATAGTTTACGGTGAGAATCAGAAAACACCGATTTAATCTCGTCATAATTTACATCATGTCGTCGCAAGCACTTTGTGGGATATTGTAAAATGTCTCTAAACATCGCGCCTTTGACCGGTCTTCAAAGTTATTCGCCATGTAATAACATGATTTCGAATTCATTTTTAACCTCATACCTACAATCAGTATTTAAAGAGTTGTAATTCCATTTTTTTTGTTGTAGGAGCTCTCAAAAGATAGCTAATATTAAATCAACAATCAATCAACTCACCCTATAACAGTCCACTGCTGGACATGACATAGGCCTCTCCCAGACTGCGCCACAACACCCTGTCCTCCGCTTTCCGCATTCAGTCTGTCCCAGCCACCTTTTTAAGGTCGTCGGTCCATCTAGCTAGAGGGCATCCCACACTGCGCTTGCTGATACGCGGCCTCCACTCCAGAACTCGTCTGCTCCACCGGTCATCGCTCCTTCGACAAACATGGCCAGCCCACTGCCACTTCAGCTTGCTTACTCTGCAGGCTATGTCGGTAACTCCGGTTCTCTTCCGGAGCTATTGTTAATATGCATTAATTTGGCTTGACACACAAAATATACTATTTTAAATATACTATTTTAAAAGTTATTAAATATGGAGGCCTTGGCAGAGAGTACAACTTTGTGCCCTTTGGCGTCGAGACCCTCGGTCCGTGGGGTCCCAGTGCGCATAAGTTATTTGCGGAAATCGCGAAACGTCTAGTTGATGTAACTGGTGACCGAAAAGCTGGCGGCTTTCTCGCGCAACGCATCAGCATTGCAATTCAGCGAGGAAATGCCGCCAGCATCCTCGGTACAGTGCCCCGAGGCCTTTTTTAAGCTTAACTTAGTTTTAATTTAATTTAGTTAATGTTAATAACCAACTTGTAGTTTGATTATGTAAATAAACAATTTATCATTGTTTAGTAAGTACATTACAATTTATTATGCATTCTATAGCGCTTCAACATTTATTCCATCTTCAGGCTAATTAAAACGCCTCTTCAAAACGTAGTTTCAAGCTAAATCTGTGAGCTAAATGGACTTACATTTCCATCCTATATAAGGCGTGGAAAAATCACACAAAGTATATACTAAAAACCGTACGAATTTCCATCAATTATCAGCATTTAAAAAAGCTAGTTCCCATGCGTTACACGGTTGGGTAATACATAATGACTGGCACACATACTAACATATCGTTAGTGTTACATACTGACGAGGTAGAATATCTGATAAGTTACAAAATCAGCATGAGATATGGGTTGTTAAGGGTAGAAAAGAAAATCTGGGCTGTAGCAAGAAAATAGAATAAGAAATGATTCACACATCAATCATAAGAGCTTTTTTCAGTTAGTTTTGTCAATTTTTATTTAATCTATTGAGTCTAGTACATACATACATACCCCAAAAGTCCATACATACAACATACATACATAAAATCCCGCTTTCTCCCCATGGGGGTAGGCAGAAACTACAGAACGCCACCTGCTGGGATCCTTACATACTGAGGAGTATATAAACTTATGCTGCAACAGTTAACACTCTGAAAACAGAAAAAAATGAACAACCCAGATTGTGCGTTTGATGACCACATAATGTCATTGGTCATTTAATTTAATAAAAAATAAATTCACAATAAGTTATTCATGGACCAGGACTACGGTATCAGGTTAACACAAGGCGAGTGTATTGTTATTTATCCGCAATAAAGATACTCTTAACTTAAGTTTTTTTTTTATTCGCTCAGTAGCCGCGTCTGTGACCATTAAAACCATACTACCGTGTATGTAGGCGATTTAAAATAACACAAACAATAAAATTACATAAAATACCTAAGTCCTTATAATAGTAATCGAATCATATTTCATAATCAGTTTTCTATTATATCAGCATAACTCTCACGTCTAACCAATGGATCATAACGCGACTGTCCCCGCACGTACGCGTTAACGTTACGTTACGCAATCGTACGCGCCGGTAACGGAAACTTAACGTAAACGTGAACGCTGTGTCATTTGCGGTTGTGGTATAGTTAGTGCGGTATTTTGGAAAATATTATTATGTAAAAATGCAGGTTCTTAATTTGATGTAAGTTCCAAATTCCTACATTTCTACTTTCAAGTATCTAACTCAAAACTTTGTTAAAAAACTACAAATATGGATCCCTTCGTACTAACTTCCATTCCGTCTTGATTAACTTTTTCCCTAAGCTAACCCAAGTCCAATCAAAAAAATTATATGACATTTATGTTCAAATGTCTACTGTGTATTAATAATAATAACTTTGTAAATATCTGTGTCTTTTTATAGTAGAGTAATAATTTTATATTTATACAAACAAAAAACATTAATTAATTAATTTATGACATTAATTAACAACTTACAACAACCACAAAGTGCAAAGTTCGACAGCTCATCTTACTGTGCTGCATGTGACGCATGACGCTGGCAGAATATTCGACATCGGCTCAGTTGCCAAGAAGGAAAAAAAATAAAAATAAATGGATATCTTCATTGGCACCTGAAACTTTATACTCCGCTAGAAATTTTTCAGAGAAAATTCAATGAAGAAGAATGAAGTTTTCCTACTCACAGCGAATCCTAAGATTTCTTAAGGACCCACACATAAAGTCAGGCCTTTTTCCCATGGGGCAGAAAGTACAGAACCTGCTACAATTCTTACATACTTACTACTCATATTTCTTTAAGCTTTCCTTCATTATCGACATACTGTTATGGTACCATATTGAAAACTTTACGATATTCAGCTTATTTCATCCCGTGGTCTTTTAACAGTCGTCAAAATCAATCATTATAAACTACTATTGATGCTGCGCTCTCAGTGTGCCTCAGCCGTTCACACTTTTCTCTGATAGCGAAAGCGCTCATTACATATTTGCTAATTATGTACGATGACGCTAACTTAAGTTACGTGTCGTTATGATTTATTGACTTACGACTTATGTAACATACCTAGATTTTTGTCCCATTTTGTTGTACACACAGCCATTTTTTTTTATTCTAGATGAATGGACTTACATATGCTGACGGATAAGCTCTCGGACAATAAAAAATACTAACGTAACCTATTCGAAATCATTCAGCATTTTTTTTTATGATTGAAATCACATCAACATGTCAGTTTGGATATCAAAGTAACTCAGATAGAAAGAGAAATTAATATTTGTAGTTATCTAATACTACAGTGCTTCAATATTTATTTATTTTATTTGGTTCAATATATTTTTAAAAGTAAAATAACAGTGCAACAGGTACTTATACTCTACGGCAACTAGAATCAATTCTATTTTATTATGTAAATTTTGACGTTCTTAAGTGCCTTTTATGTGCCTATTTGAAATAAATAATTTGACTTTGACTTTGACTTATATAATAATAAAACACTCACATGCATAAAACAATGAATCAGAGAAATCTAACTTACCATCAAACAATGAATCAGAGAAATCTAACTTACCATCAAACAATGAATCAGAGAAATCTAACTTACTTAGTAATAAGCACTAATATTAAAAGATTTAACATCATTAAAATGGTATTTAAATTAAAAAATACATATACGATAATCTTCATTTCTTGTCCACTTTACCTACTGTGACCGACCATGATATGATTTTTAAACGCCATAGAGTTATCATAGAGTTAAAAACACAAAACTCTTGTCAAGCACAGTGAAGAAGACTGATATTCCAAAGTCTATGTTATGTTCTGTCTCGCATAGGGTCCAGCATTTTGCTGAATAATGGCCGTTTTGCGTGGATGTGACGCATGTTTTCTCCACACTTGTTCTTTTATGTGTTTGTGTTCCTTTTTTGCGTCATGTTTACCACAAATGTACTTTCTTTCATTCTTTCTTTTCTAATTAAATATCTTTATTTACATACCATATAACCAAATTACAAGATGATTATTAACATTAACTAAAACAGGCCCTCGAGGCATTGTACCGAGGATGCTGGCGGCATTTCCTCGCTGAAAAGCAATGCTGATGCGTTGCGCGAGAAAGCCGCCAGCTTTTCGGTCACCAGTTACATCAACCAGACGTTTCGCGATTTCTGCAAATAACTTATGCGCACTGGGACCCCACGGACCATGTGTATGGTCTCGTCGCCAAAGGGCACAAAGTTGTACTCTCTGCCAAGACCTCTATATTTAATAAGTTTTCATTGTTTCTTTTCTTATGTGAAAGTTTAAACGGTTTCAGGGATAACAGACAACTTAAGACAAGATTTCAGAAAAGTAAATAACCAATCTATAACAAAACCTCAGTTACATTTCATCTGCCAAGCTCTCAATCTCTAGGCGACCATCTATTACTCGTACATGCCCCCTCAAACAAACTTCTTATACACAACACCAGGTCCACTTAACAGTTTCACACTAAAAAGTCCTTTCAATACAAACTATTTTTCTAAAAAAGACAATAATACCAATTTTTTAACGGAACTGGTGACAGCAGATCTGTTGAGATGGTAATTTGAATATTTTCTAATGACTACACTTGCGTCATTTTCGGTAAGATTATGTGGCATAAGAGTGGCTAGTTCAGCTTGACATACGACAAAGTAGGGAATTAGCTATAAAAATGTACTACCCTTGTCCTCTTTTCTTAGCCAGCAGCGCCACCAGCAAATGTCAAGTTATGTTGGTATTTGGATTCTACTTCTATTTTTAATGCATTGTGGTTTTTCGCTTGGTCTTTTGTGTTTAGTTTAATACTTTCCATTCATATTTCCTTTTTTTGGGCAAAGTCGTTATTTCTTGTGGTTTTAGATATAAAAGATCTGTTGAAACTTCCTGTGGTTTCGTAAATCGTCTACAAGAATGTGAGGAAAAACTCATTCTGGAGTATTTATATTTTATTTTTTGTTCGGGAAGCTTACAGCTTACAGTGCAGCTAAATAGTGAGGTCATTTACAGCTATACAACTCCGTTTTGTAAAATAATGTATATAACATCAAAAGTTCCGCAAATTTAATTTAAAAAAAACTTTTGACTGTGTTAATTAATTCTTCTTCAGTATTGTCAATATAGCTACCAACATACTTTGATCACTAAGTCAGTCCTATCCAATAAGCACTGTGTTACAATTTTTATTTTGAGAGCTTTCTCCTTATATATTCAGGCAATACTTTAACGGCCTATATGTATTTTCTTTTCCGATTTGATCTGTGGCAACTCTGTGATATACATCGATTCTTCTATCATTATATTCAAAGAACCAGACATAACATAATTAAAAGCTTCAATTTTCGTTATCTCAGTAACATCCTTCCTACACATCTATGACTCTTAGGCATCTCTACAGTAATGACAAAAGTAATCAGACGGTCTGCCACGGTTTTTAACCAAAGGAAGCTTTCGACTATGCATCCATCAGCGAACTATGTGTCCATTAAACCGCCATTAATATGCAAATGCACGCTCATCCTCGCAAATTCGCTAATCTCAATGAATGCGAAAGTGCAACTGTGCATAGTTTAGTCGAGCGTTCGCTACTTACGATATTCACGGAGAGGTTAGCCATGCATCCGTGCCTAGCGTGGCCGTGGGTCGCAGTGAACGCCTGTACGTCCATGCTAAAATTATCAATGCAATTATCTGTCTGTCTATCTAGGAAAACGTATACTTTTACAATGTTTGTAAATATGTGAGCATCTTGTACCTATCACATAATTAATTTATATGTCATTGCTTTATTTTTCATTCTTTTTTATTACCTATTTTGCTACAGTAATTTTATTCTAAGTGCATCGTCTTCACATATAATTTTAAAATGTACATATACAAAATTATGTAAAACATTTTAAAAGAGTAACGGTGGAGTTTCTTGCCCATTCTTCTCCATACGAAACTACCTTTTGGAAGGAGTAACTAGAATCAATTCTACTTTTTTTTTTTGTAAATTTTGACGTTCAAAAGTGCCTTTTATGTGCCTATTTGAAATAAATAATTTGACTTTGACTTTTCACGCCTAAACCACTGAACAGAACATGACTGATTATAAGATTTGATAGCGGTAGCCTGGGACTTGAAGAACGACATGGGCTTCTTTTCATCCTGGAAATTTTTATTAAAAACGATGAAATACACGCAGATGAAATCGCGGGCAAGTGCTAGTTTTCATATAAAGCGAAGCTAAGTACACGTGCGTAGCTTATGCGTGGGCTGCTGTGGACTGGCGCCTTTATATTACCGGGGAACATACAAATTAGATAGAAAGTAATATTACTGAAACCTGACTCTCACTTGATTGCCGCGAGTAAATTATGTCTGAGTGCAGACTTTCGCCGAGGTATGGGTAAGCTCTTAAACTATCATCAAGAGGCAACTGTTTAATGGCATAGTAAATATATTATTTTCTTTACACAGGTTTATATTTAATGTCGCTTTTAACAGAAATTAAACATAAAAACGTATTTACCTGAATGAAACGTATAATTAAGTTCTTGAAAAAGAAATTATATAAATAGTGACATCAGTAAGAGTCACTTAATTACAGCTGACTTGCATTTTTCAGTGATTTCGACTTTCTTTTCCTTAATAACATTTAATAGATAAACAACACGAATTGTTAATTTCATATATTTTTATATGAAAAATTACTATTTCACATCGCTTCAGAAATCAAAGTTTATTTTTATTTTCGTAGTAGATCGGTAATAGAGGTAATACGGGCTGGTGCCCGCACCTCCACGTCAATGCCCGTATTTTGCGTACGGGTGGGGAAATCAATTATTCGTTCCACCCCAGCTGCTAAATGCAGGCTAGCAATCTTGTGTGCTCTTCTTTCAGTATAGTTATGTCTTTGTAGGTGTAGGGATGTGTGGTGTTGCCCACATAATCAGCCTATAATGTTCCCACTGCTGGGACACAGGCCTCCTCTCTGTGAGAGGGTATGGGCCGTAATCCACCACACGGGATGGATGGACTGTGTGAACGACGATATGGCTAAAAAAGGGGTGACTACCGAGATGATAACGAATAGAGAAGTATGGAAGAACAAGACATGTTGCGTCGACCCCAAATAAATTGGGATGAAGGCTGGTGAATGATGAGTTATGTCTATGAAGGTAATAGGTGTTTCTTTTGCATTTACTTACTTTACTGACCACTAGGAAACAATTAATGGCCATTATATGTTCCTAAAATAACGACCAATTTATCACATCCCTCTCTTTACATATAACTATGTTTCCGATCGCAGTCGGTAACTTTCTCGCGTGTAAGACAAGTTTCCGAGATAGCTACTTGTGACATACGGATATATTATAAGCGTATCCGTTCGGTTTTCACCCTGATTGGAATGAATGTTGTTGCGTGTTTTCTTTGACTGTACGAGTTTCTTGTCGCTTAAGATGTGACAAGACAAGATTTACATAAATATTGGTTACCGTTTCTGGATTTTGGAATGTATTGCCAGATTTTTGGTATTGTAAGTAAGTTGGCAGACACTTAAACGCATGTTTTATTCTCTTAGCTGTTTTTGCCAAAATAAGGTTAACCTGTAAAAATCATAGCATGTAGGTAGCGTTCTCTGTTTCTTCCTAATCCCATAGTCTGAGACTTCGGGAAAAAGGCGTAAGTTGATGTAAGTGTCAGACCTCATAAAGCCATTGACACACTCTTACCAGTAACTACGAGTATCTCGAGGAGCTTTAGCAGACCGTGAAGCAAAAGTGAAGAGATTTTTAAATGATATTTTATCAAAGCTTTCACCACGAGTACTTACTAAAACCTAATCATAACACAAGCGACACGTCTTCTAAATTCAGTAACTTATTTTTACTTTGACCTAACAAATGAAGCAAATCTTATTATTGACATAATAAAAAATACTTTGTTACTTAATAACGTCGTAACGGTTGAATGGATTTAGGTGAAATTTTCACGGAGAGGTAGACTGTGTCGTATACATGATACCTTAAAAAGGCACAACTTCCTTAACTAAGAGCTATGCATCTAGTCGCTGCGGGATCCTGCCGTTTTCGATCGAAAACATTTTGTTAAAATTTCACTACCCAAACAAATTTAAGCAACCTTTTTTCATACCAATGCAATGTTTGGAATGATTTTAGTACGCACATTTTCATTTGGTCAAATTTTTACTTGGCAGAATATTAGCAAGGATAATGTCATTTAGGCATTTGGTCATTAATCAAATGATTTATTACAGCAAACAATCTTTACACAATAAACGTTAGAGAATGTGTTGTGCGAATGAGATGTGCTTTAATTTGTCTGAAACAAGTCAAATTTATGGTTACTTATGGAACTAGTTAGAGTAGGCTAATTATTTTTAATAATGGTTTGGTTAGGTTAGGTTAAAACTGTGACCTACGCCAGAAACGAATAGATTATATAGAAAAAAATATGGAAAAAAGTGATTATTTTTAGCAGGCTATCGAGAACCTAACTAGTCAGACGAGGTAGAAATTTTATTTTGCGTAAAATTAATAAAAATAAAAAATAAATGAAAGTAAAAGTAAAGTAAAAGTAAATGAATTCCAACTGAAATATTTGAATACATAAAAATTGGTAAAAGTACGAGTTGGTAAACAAATTATTGTTTAAACGTTCACTTGCCAAACATTACGTTTACGTTACAATTATTTGTGAAAAGATTATTTGCTAAGTAATAATTTGGCAAATGAAATTATGCGGAAAATTGTTTAGGAAGTGATAGTTTGGCAATTTCTTTTCGATGAAACAAGAGAGACCCCAATTTAAATGTGTTTTCTTGATATCTCCTTATCCTCGTTGCTCTAGTGGTCTCCAGCGGTACTGCTGAGAATGAGGTCCTGGATTCCCAGGTCGGCCAAAGTGTCTTCGGGGTTTTCCATTAGGAATTTCTCAATAGCAGCCCGGAGTCTGGATTTGTGCCCGGTTGATTGCAATAGGCTCGCCCCCTCTTACATGGGACCTAAACATAACTGGCGAAATGCGGGTGTACTATAGGTGCACCTCTGTCTAACCCCTCGGGGATTACAGGTGTGATGTTATATGTTCTTGATATCTTGTCTGGCTGTTGTTATTTCTCACAAGAAATAATAACAGCTACCTTCAAATACGTACATTAGTAAAACTTACAGAGACTTGAAGGGCCTTCCAGTAACTTCTATAAATCGTTGGCAATTTCAGTAAATACCCAGCAATAAACAAAAACAAATACTAAAACTAGGTTAGCAGATCCGCTGCAGTGCTATGCGGTCGTTAGTATTACTAAGTATCATCTCTTGCATCACGGAGCATCTCGTGCAGTTCCTAGAACATGGCTGCTTGACACGCGGTTCCGTGCAGATTGGTATGTATGATGCAATGTTATCTTATCTAGATAGAATTTTAGATTTTTCACGCACGAAATTGTTTCTTTCTTTCCGATTGTTTAGTAAGGGTGCCTTGAAGAATATACTGAGAGTAGAAAAATCATTGTGTAAAATAAACTGAGAGTAGAAAAATCATGGTGTAAAAACATTACCTTATCCTGGGCCAGTTATTTAAAAAGGATTACACTTTATTCGCATTGAAAGAAGATATAGTAGGAACCTACTACATTCTGGTATTCATATTTACTTGATTATTCGACTAGTTAACAGATCCTATCGCTATTTTTGGGACCTTATCGCACGATATACTCTGCACACTTAGCGAATAAGACCTAGAACAAAAAAGTGTATCATTTTGACCACGACACTTTTGCTATAGTATTTTTTATTCAGTTACTCTCAAAAGTTGTTCATTATCATCTGCCTGCCTTATCTAAACTATGTTGGGGTCGGCTTCCTGACTAACAGGATGCAGCTGAATACCAGTATTCTACATGGAATGACTGCCTATCTGACCTCCATAACCCAATTACTGGGTAACACGATACCCCTTAGTAAGACTGGTTTTCAGACTTTCGGTCTAACGACCTACAAATACATAGATCTACAAATAACAGCCGGAACTAATTCTCAAACGTTGTTAATTTATTTAATTGTGTCATTTATTCAAATTAGGCTGAGAATCAGCACTTTTCGTACGTCAAAATTACATAAGACAGTCTCCCAAAACGCCCACCCTTCACCACCTCCCAGTGCTTTAGCTGGGTCTTTCTTAGAGCTGGGGAGTTTGTTCCCTCCCCAGCTCTCTATCTCAACTTCCACTTACGATACGATGTCAACCTCACATTGGTTTTTCGCCAAAGTACAATTACGTAAGCATAAAACACAATACCAATATTTTCCGAGATCACACAACTTTCTTGTTATTACTCAGGGTTTTGTAATAAACTTTCACCGCGGATGTGATGACAGAAAATGATCACGAGAAAATAATGAGAAGTTGGGGAAGAATTGGCGATTAAAAAAAATTCAAGCGTTGAACATCATTACTTGTTGAGTAGGTACCAACATTTATCTGACCAAGATTATGTCTGGACTTTAAAAGAGACTGTGACCTCTGAGTTTTTTTTCGGCCTTTCTTTTCAGAGTAGTCAGATAGGAAACGCCGAACTCAAATAGTTTAAAAAAAAATATGATTGACGTGTAAAAGTGTTTGTACAAACCTACTTACATATAATAAAATCATTTCATTTCAGTAAAATAATCATAAGATGCTGCAACCACGGCTTATGAAAGTAGTCAGACGAGAGAAACGTTGGTAGAGATTTAGGCCCGTATTATAGAACGTCACTCAATACTCAAGCACTACTTAAAACTAGATTCAAGCCATTTGATTGGTTAAAACTAGTTTTAAGTAATGCTTGAGAATTGAGTGACGTTCTGTAATACGGAACTTAGTATCCATTTTCGAAATTTAAAAAATCATAAGCGTGTCTCAGATATCAAAACGGTCACAATGGAATCAACCTTGTCTTACATTACACCTAAGAACCCCCTCATACTAAACAGTCGCATAGTGGTCTTCCTCCATAAATATTGTTTTTTTTCTATTAAAAATTACTCAATAATGCTTATATTTTTTCAACATTGCACAGTTCACGGAACTGGTCGTCGTAATGACGGTCGCCCATTCTACTACATTTTCCATACCCTGACGTGTTTCTTTATGCTTCCTCGTCAAAAACAATAATTTACCACTGAAAGCAAACAATACCACACACGTCAAAGCAATCGAGTGAAAATTGTATCTATCTCCCTCCAAATTCAAACATAAGAAAGACATGGATATACAATATTAATTGCGTTTATCAGTTACGTATCAGTCGCGTGCGCACACGGCATGACACTTCCTTACTATGCGCTCGATAAATAGAAAATTTCCCGGTATAAAAGATTAATATCAATGAACTATAAGGTATGGGGAGTCCGGAAGAACTGGCGCTAGCTGCTGAACCGTGTTTTCTAAAGATGGATAGATTTAGTTCTGGAAACCATCGGAAGAGATTTGGTATGTCAGGCAGTTGTTGGTTGGATTTACGCAAAGTTTCAATGCTCATCGAATCGATGCATAGGGCCAGCATGCTCAGCATTTTCATGTCTATCATGGCTAAAATCTAAGTATATTTTTGTATAATGTATAATAAGTAATTGTATTTGTTTGAAAACTACTTTAGGCACGTTGAGCGATTTTTGGTAGGGGAAAATCTTATGGGTTCGCGTCACCGACGTGCTAATGTTGACAGTATATCTGTAGCTATGAGTATGACGTGTTCCGCTTGGCCAGCAGAGAATGAATTGAATATATATTTTTATGAATAATTTTAATTCACAAATGAGAGGCTTGTGGCTAAGTAATAACAGCCGCACGGGTCGGTCGATCAGGTTAAGCTACGGTTGTTGCGGTTGGTCCGTGGATGGGTGACCATCTTTACATACCAAGACCCCTCCGTGCCTCGGAAAGCACGTTAAGCCGTTGGTCCTGGCTGTCATTCGTAAGATCTTTGACCGTCGTTACGGGTCGTCAAAAACCCGCAAGTCTGACAACCAGTCTTACCAAGTGGTATCGTGTTACCCAGTAACTGGGTTATGGAGGTCTGATAGGCAGTCGCTCCATGTAAAATACTGGTATTCAGCTGTATCCGGTAAGACTGGAAGCCGACCCCAACATAGTTGGGAAAAGGCTCGGCAGATGATGAATTTATAATTAATAATTTTAATTTACAAATGATCAAATGTTAATTCTTGATACTATAATTAATATGAAAATTAAAAAAAAACAGTTAGGTATTTCATAGTTTTAGTTATTTGGTAGTTTTCTGTTGGCAGTCCCCATAACTGTTTTTGGACTCCTGGTTATCTCACTAGTCTAAAGGCTGGCTGAACTATCATAAAACTGGCCACAAATCTGTATCGACACAAATCTTTTCATGTTCCATGTCTCGTTCAGCATCAGCTAAAGGTAGCCTGTAGGTTTTACAAACATTTTCTAGGTATCCACTGCTCTGGGGCTAAAATACCACCATTAGGGAAACCAGTTTCCCTCACTCGACTCTCACAAATTGCGTTGAATGAAGAAATTGATGCGCGTTTTCCATTTCTTGATTCTAGGTCTGTTACTTGGAAAATCAAATATAATTACATTATCTATTCGCTTCTATTGGCTTTTAAGATCCTGAGCAAAATCCTGACGAAGCTTGCCACAAGATCTTATTACTGAATCATTGGAGGGCGCTGCATAGTAAGTGAAGAAAGAAAAATAAAAAGAAAATTATTTATTTTAATATAAATAATTAAATATTAAATTATTTAAACCAGATGAGAGCACACAATATAAGATCAAAAAAAAAACTTGATGATAGCTGCAGATCCGTAAATGCTAATGATTATGATATCATGATTGACTCCTTGGCTCCACAAAGGTACAGCGTGATAATTTATAGCCTACAGACTGACTAGACTCTTATGGAATATCTATGCAAAATTTTAACAAATTCTATCTGGTAGTATTTGGGTGATGCAGGACATACATTCAGACACACAAACAAACAAATAAAAAATTACAAAACTATATTTTCGGCATTAGAATCGTTCCCAGACCTTGTAGCAATGACTTTTTTTAAATATTCAATGTACAGTTTTGATTTCGTTACGATTTTATTATATTTAGATTTGAAAGTATTGCACCTGATTCTTTTCATACCAATACAAACGATAATAATGTTTAACGGCTTACCTTTTTTCCGGATCTTATCAATCAATCCATCACAACACAAAATTAAACAAAAGACATTACTTTACTGCCAAGATTGAATAATCACGATATAAGTAGTGTATTTGTTACCTCTATTATGAATTTTTAACCTATGTTTACATATTATTACACTGCTGTTTGTTGTCCCTAAATAAATAAATAAATAAATAAATATCTAAATAAATAAATAAATAAATAAATAAATAAATAAATAAATAAATAAATAAATAAATAAAATAAATAAATAAAAAATAAATAAATAAAATAAATAAATAAATGCGAAAGTGAGTTTATTTGTTACGCTAAAACGGCTGAACGGATTTGAATGAAACTCGGCATATGGGTAGACCATGCCCCAGATTAGGAGATAGGATACTTTTTGTCCCGATATTCCTACGGAATCGAAACTTATGCGGGTAAAACCGCGGGCGCAGCTAGTTACAAATATTATGTATTAAATGAATAAAAAACTCTTGTTCCGTAATCGATGTAACATTAAGAAACAAATCGAAACCATAGTTAGTGGTCAGTTGCGCCGGCCACTTTTAACCGACCGCGGAAATGTATTGTTATGTTTTTAAACTTTTTGCTAACCTTGTGCTCACTAAACTTCGGTTATAATGTTTTTGTTATTGGAGAAAGATTGATGTTTTATCACAAACGATAAAACGTTCGTTTTATCGTTTGTGAAGACAGTTTATAATGATACAACGCAGTTTTTTCCTCATTTCAACGGTCTTATAATCGTAGAGTTTTATGTGAATAAAGAATAAGTATTTTGAAGATTTTATGAATGACTGACATATTGGCCTAGTGGCCGGAGGTTCGACAATTATTATAACATTTTAACCCTTTCTCTATCCCAAGAACCACATAAGTATTAAACTATTACGTCTACTTTGTGGACAGTGAAAGTGTTAATACCTAAGTTTTCAATGACTTATATTATTATGTTGACTCCTGCTTCCTCTAATACTTTTTACTAATAAGTTGTTTTCATAAATAAACAACACTTTTATAAGAGATGGGATGACGTATTTCAAAGTTCTTAACCAATTTCAACATAGCAATGAGAAAATAACGCTATTTAAGTACTAGACAATCTCTTTGATATCTGTATTTCGTCGATTTCTAGTAACCAGTAAAACATTAAAATATAGCAAGCAAGAAATAATAGCAAGTTGCAAAAGTTTTAAGTCTAGTAGACTCGAAAGGTGAAGTAGAGAAGTCATAAAATTATATTACCAATAAAATAAAATATTGTTGGTTAACGAAATCCAAAAGATCATAGCTTTCATTGATTCTGTGAGAAATCGATAAAGTGAAATACGGATCCAGTAATTTTTATTATTTTGATAGCAGTTTTGACCCACTGCGTTTAAATAAATGCAGAAACGCAATGTTTTGTAAGTTGCAAACTTTTCAGTATCGTCCACGTACATGTATATGGATTAATGGATTAATTAGTACCGTATGGTTCATCCAGGCTATAAACTATCTGTGTGCCAAATTTCATCCAAATCCAACCGCTTTTGCGCTAATCCAAAACAAACATCCAGACAAACGGACAAAAGTTCATCGTTACTATTTTATTATGTGTAGAACTGAGTCCGAAACAAAGATTCTTTAAACCTAAATGGCTGCATGTTTCAGATACAGTAATCCAAATGTCAGTGGTAACAAAACCAGTATACGCTGGCCTCTTGTTATATTAAAACTCAGTACTATGCTAGCTCAAGGTGAAAGTGTTACCAACGACGCGCGGTCGACTCTACGTATGTGAGGACTGTATCTACGAACTAATCATGGTAACCGCAGCTTAACCTCGTAGATCAACCGGCGTCATCGTCGTAGATCTATCACATAATTGACATTAACCCACAACAGAATACAGTGAAGCAACATTGCAGTCACAGACCACTGCCATCCATTGATTTACGACAGCGAAAAAAAACATTGGTTGTGGTTACATAGAACCGACGTGATGTTTCAATCCGGGTAATTTAGAGCAGTTTTTATTACATCTCTGTAGGAGGAGAAACAATGTTACTGTGAATATTATGACTAAACTCTTATTGACTGAGGCTAAATAAGGCGCTGTGAGATCGTGAAAGTGGTGATAAAATTGTTAACTATTTTGGACTGACGACCATCTGCTATACTAACGCGTTCCCGCCATAAATGGGAATCTTCCTAAAATTGTAACTCTTGAGACATCTGGATTATCTAGATTGCATTATCGCTAGTAGATACCTACCTACTTTGTTTTATTCACCCGACTACAGCGAAGCAAAAAGAAGGGTTATTTCCTAGTCTAATAAATATGTTGCTACACCAATAATTACTGATAAAATGATAAAGCTGCTACTTAAGTATATAAAAATCTCATTTCTTTCTACTTATATAACGACCTCTTTACTCGGTTCCTACAAGTAAAAGCTAAAACATGTAACTTGCGACAAATGTTAGGGTGTACAATTGTACATACAAAACACCAAAGTTTGACAAACTTAAAGTTTCAAGGCAAAAAAGAGCCCTATTTAAAGACCCAAGATCTAAGGGAGAACCCCTCTTATCTCTTCAAGCGCCAATTCATTATTTACAGCTTGTTACAGAGGGTCAAAGGATCCGCCCGTAGTTGGCACTTGCCCCGACAGTGTCAAAGGTCATACTGTTACGCGGCTCACCTGCGCTGCGCAGACACATGGCCATTCACTTAGTGAGATGAACGGCAGATGTAATTTTATTTGCAGTCTTATTAAGCATGGTGGTAAAATTCAAGAGCTGTTTCATCATCTTGACATTTTCCTTATAAAATATCGGTGACAGCCGGAGTTGAAACAAAGAATATCAATTAATTAGCATTAAAACTGTTTCTCCATCTCTTGCCCAGGCCATCCCTTGGTGGAAGCCACAAAAATCTCATAGCATACGTCATCACTGTTTGATGAAACAGTCTCCAAAGATATCTTGATTCACACATTAACAATGAGCATTGAATTCTTTTTAAAATAGTAGTCTTTCCGTTTGTTTATTTTTGGCACTACTGACCACTTAGGCTCTATTTTCCTGTCGATTCTATACCACTTCACTCGGCCTTGAGCATCCTCGAACGATCAGGTTATTGGCTTCCATGTCGGCTTTCACAACAATCAGTCGTAGCCTCTCGATCCTCCTCCACACTGACCAAAGCGCATAGAGTGTGTGTGCATGTGCCAATGCAGGTATATTGTTTCATTTTCATCATCCTTTACCGACTACGTTTTACAGCTTCTAGTTTAACCGGAAACTCACCGGATTTTAACAACTCGTAAATCCTTTCCTTTTTTTTTAAGGGACAGTTAGTAGATTCAAGAAAATTGTTACTAGCATCGGAAAAAAATTACGGGGCAAGAAAATGTAAGATGTTGCTACCAAATAACCACAATATTAAGAAATCACTCACGCGGGAAATCTCGATTACCAATTTCATAACTCAATATTGCATTGTCATTTTTCTGTATCTTCTGCAAAAAGGGGTTCGATATCCGAAGAGCATCGAACCCCTTAAACGAATTGATCAGTTCCAAATCAAATTGTTTAATACTTTTTATCGTACCGTAGCACCCGCTAATGTCAACATGCACCTTTTAAAATTATAATTACGACATTTCGCAAGTAGAAGTGGTAGTATTTGAGCGCGCGCGTTCCTCCCCCCTCGACAGTTACGCGCGGACGCCATGGTGGCCCCACGCGCACTGACACTCTCGCGCGCCAAATTCAAATTCTAGTCATTCTTTTTTTTCGAACGTTAGCTTAGTCGAGATAAATGTTTTGACGGTGTTTTTTATTATGACTGAAGACGAAGGTAATGACTGACAAGTGACGTGACGGTGACAGTGACTAGTGTGACAAAATGACGTGACTTATTGACTTGGATTGACTGACTGGACTTAACTGCGGAACGGGAGATGCAGGTTGGTAATGCACTTTTTTATCTGGATGAACTTTTTTTATTAAAATTATACAATTGAAAAACCAATAAGGGAAAACTTGTTTCCTGGAGAATTAATAAATAGTTGATGTAACTGGTTACTGAAAAGCTGGCGACTTTCTCGCGCAACGCATCAGCATTGCAATTCAGCGAGGAAATGCCGCCAGCATCCTCGATACAATGCCCCGAGGGCCTTTTTTAGGCTTAACTTAGTTTTAATTTAATTTAGTTAATGTTTATAAATAGTTTCCTCCTATATCCATTGAGGGTCATTTGTGTACCTAGAGCCGCCGCTAGGAACAATAAATACTGACTTTTCCTGAAATAAGGTGAACATTTTTCTAGAAAAAGTTAATTATTTCATAACCTTGACCCTGCAATGCTAACATTTGAATCATAAATAATGATTACGAAAACTGAGTTTTAAGTATGTCACTGCCATCATTAAAAATTCAAGAGTTACTGCAACAAAAGTGGTGTAACAAAATCATAACACTTTTAAGGCTGGAACTTCTTTTGTGGTTGAAAGATTACCTAAATTGTTGCTTCTATGCTGAAACGGGGTGAAGGCAGTGACAGGCATACTGGTACAATACATGCTTCAAATAAGATTATTTAGGGCCTACTATATTTTCGTATTTCGGTACACGTTGCATAGACGGAAACGGAATGTCCAATTTTATAAAATCTAAGTTAATTAAAACTGAAATCTCTTAAAAACAAAAGCTACAGTAGGTAACTGCAGTAGGTAACTACAAAGAAATATTATTTCTATAAACTCGTCAAAGTTAAAAACAAATCTTACAGGAGATTTATAGAACTATTTAATTTATACCAATAGATTATTGTTAGTTTTAACATTGATAGTTTAATAAAAATAAAAAGCCAGTCATGATTATTATCAATTTCAGTAAAATAATTCAAAAATCGATTTACTACAACGATCGATTAATAAGTATCTTATTATTAAATAATATAATAATAATAACATCAATAAGCAAAGGCATAACCTGGTAAAAAAGTAACGACATTGATTCATATAACGAACTTTCTATAAAAATCTCACCAATTAAAAAAATAAACAAAATAACCCTACAAATCAATTAAGCCCGTAAACAATCGCTCGTTTCCCTTTCATAACAAGCGATGCTCGTATACCTACATAGTATACGCAAATCTATAATTATTATGTGAGCAGGCGAAAGCGAGTTCGCTTTCACCCGAGGTCACACATCAAGGCATATTATCACATTGAGAAACGAGCAGTGGTATTTTATACGAGTATCAGAACTTTAATTTACTTTTATGTCAAGAGACATTATGGGAAATTATGGATTGTTAAAACTCTCTTACATAAATGATAACGATTAAATATAAGTAATATTTATTTCTATAAATTGGTTCAAACAAACAGCTTCACATATCAATAATAAATTATCTTTTAAAACTAAATTAGTTCGGTGTTTCCTAATTGACTACCTACTCTGGGAAGAAAGACCGAACCGACAGTCTCTTTTAAAGTCCAGACATAGTGACTGAACGGAGCCCTTTCTCCCGCCTCTAGCATTTATCAGAGGGTTTCCCTTCCCGAATACACAGAAAAAAAAACCCGGTTTGGTCTGATTGTTTGGAAGATATATATAATATAATTGTAGTAACTCGCCAAAAATACCCCTGAAAAATTAAATGCCATGACTTTGTTTAGGGCATCGACATCGTATACTGCGAACTACACCCATTGCTGAAGAAAAGCCTCTCTGACTCTCTTTAGATAGCCAATCTCCACGATACTCTGCCGGTCTCATAGAGGCTCTACCGATGGCCACGACCAATTAATTCTTAGAATAACCTACGATGATTTCTTACTAAAACAACACTCTGCAAACATAAAAGGGCAGGCTGAATAACAACTACAAACTCAAGATAACTAAATAAACGTTCTTGACCCTAGCGAAACTGGTATTCGATTACCTCGCAAGAACAAGTGCACAAGCTACCAGATTTTCATAATGCAAATGTTAAATATTGACCATCTTTAACAGTTATTTATTTGACAGTAATTGCTGTTGGAAGAAAACCGGTACTGAAGTGTGTAGATCACACTTTTACAGCGGCACTGACAGCTCTTATGATGAAGATGTTAATTTTAATATTTGCATTTGATTTAGCAATGGAGACATGTTGAGTAGAATGAGATACACTCTGCAGGCTTGACGCTTTCTATTTATACTCTTCTTTCGAATATAAATCGCTTGTCTACCGAAAATGTTCTACTGTCTATACGGAAACGTCATTTTTTTCTACTCTTCCGTCGACAAAACGCTTCTCTACGGTTTTCCTGCTAAGCCTGCTGGTGTTCAAAGCCAAAATACTATTATTTGTAGATTTGTGGAAAAGTTTCAACACAAGATTCTGAAATATGTTAAACTAGCTGCGCCCCGCGGTTTCACCCGCATAAGTTTCGATCCCGTGAAAATATCGAGAGAAAAAGTATCCTATGTACTAATTCACGTCATGGTCTAAATTTCATCCAAATCTGTGCATCCGTTGTAGTGTGAAAGCGTAACAAACAAACTCACTTTCGCATATACAGGGTGGAATTTTGTAATGCCACCTGGATGGAAAGTACTCTTAATACTGCAGATAGAAAGTTTTACTCAAAGGAAACATTCCTTTATTTTTGAATAGAAAGCAAACTGCATTCAAAGATTTTCGAAAATTCTCTTCTCCCACACCCGGGAATCGAACCGGCTAAAATCTGAAAAAAATATACCCTGTACTTTTATTGCATCGATCGTTAGGGTCAATTATAAGGATGAAATCTCTCTAACAAACATAAATTAAATGAAAGGAAAACCAGGAAATCTTAAATTAATTTAATTATTTACAAAAAATGGTAAACTAATTAGTTGCTCGAAATGGGCTCCATTCTCTTGGATACCCAAATTTATTCTTTTAACGAATTCATTTCTAGTAACCTTTAATAAAGTGTTGTGGTGAATATTATAAATCGTATTCTGAACTTCAACTCTCAACTCGTTGTCATTCGCATAAGATTTCATGTAAATTTGATTTTTTACATATCCCCACAAAAAAAAATCTAATGGGGTGCGATCTGGCGATCTCGCAGACCATCTGATTGTGCCGTTTGTACCAATCCAGGTATTAAAATGGTTATTAATGTAGGCAGTAGTGATTCTGCTGTTATGTGCTGGAGCACCATCTTGTTGTAGAATTATTTGGTTTCGCTCTTCCTCGGGGAAACCATTTAACTCGTTTCTTAAGAGATCCAGTATTTCAATATACTTGACAGTGTTTAAATGACCTTCGTACACGTGGACTAACACTACATTATTTCTCATAATTCCGCACCAAACGTTGAAAGAAAATCTTACTTGATTGTTAGTTTCATGAACACGAACAGGATTCACTCGAGACCAATAATGGTTATTGCGGCGATTGTACATGCCATTATTGCTGAAGTTGGTTTCGTCAGACCATACAATGTTACTCAAAAAATTAGGGTATCGGTCAATTTCTCCAAGCATGTTTTCACAAAATTGTAATCGTCTGTCACGATCCCCAATATGCAATTTTTGCACCAACCGACCTTCACGATAGCATTTATACTTATACTTTTTCAGCACTTTAAGTACGCGAGTGTGGGTTGTTCCTAATTCATCGGCAGCATCTCTACTTGAAGCCTTTGGAAATGATTCAAAGTATGTTAAAACATCTAGTTCAAAATCGAAATAGTTTTGCTGAATAGTTTGCCGTCTCTTCTTGAAACCACCCGTATTCTTTAAATTTTCTACCATTCTTTTCAATACGAACCGAGTTGGTGCCTGTCGGTCTTGATATCTCTCTCCATACCACCGCAGAGCTAGATTCACTTTTTTGTTATTTAAAAAAATAAGCTTCCATTAAATCAAACTGTTCTTGATAAGCCATTTTCACCGTGAGAACAAATGTGAAATGAGTTGTAAAAACAATAAAATGTGAATAACAACTATGACAATCTAATTTAAAGAAAAGGAATCTTTCAAAAATAAAGGAATGTTTCCTTTGAGTAAAATTTTCTATCTGCAGTATTAAGAGTACTTTCCCTCCAGGTGACATTACAAAATTCCACCCTGTATAAGCTAATATGTTAATAACTTGGACAAGCGTTTGAACAATTTTTGGAAAACAGAGATATACTGCGCTGACCTAAACTAAATTGGAATAAGGGTAGATGATGATGAGGAGTACGATATCTGTGGTTCGGTAAAAAAACGAATTGAAACGAAAAGAAACGATTGAAACGAATTACGTAATAAATATATTAAAAAGTATAATAGCTACGCATGATTCTAAGCTACTAAAGCATGTAGATAAATGAGCATGATATATAATTACATGCTGTTTTTCCATGTGCATCCAATAAACAGAAAATCGTTTCCTGATTAACGTGCGCGCTCTTCATTAAAATAAAATTAACATTCGTTTCCCTCACGTAATGTTGCATGTTGCTTCTGCGGTTCATGTCCTTAACTTTGTATTTACTTAAGTAGGGTAATAGTTTCCTTATCCTTGAACATGGGTAGGTAATTATTGACCTATGATTCTGTGCGATTTGTAAAAGTGATTTACAATACTTGGTCATGTTTCCTGATGTTCCTAGATCACTTTTGAATGTCACGAAGATAACTTTACGTGCTGTGTATGTGCCCCACTGCATGGTATCTTGAGTATCTTGGATTTAGGTAAATACGCTTAATGGAAATTCTCAACATTGAATTGTTTCTTCTTTCAACTTCTTTATATCTCCTTCTTTTCTATATATTTCGTTCACAAACGAATGCAAACTTGACATCTATAAAACCAACATTAAGTTGATTACGAAATGCAAAAGCAAGGATTGCATCAACTTGCAACATCACAGTTTTTTAAAATCCATCTGCAACCAACACAAAAACTCTACTTGCGTTGGATGACTTCATAGTCAATGAACCAAGAAAAGGACAATTTAAAACCGATAATGCCCAAAACAAACGTGAGAGTTTTTTGAATCACTTTCTCTCGAGAGCAGTCTCCATTGGCATTCGAAACAAAATTTACGTAATACCTACATCTTCACTTTCCCTTGAATTTTACGTTTACATTAATATCGAGCCTTGGGACTCATATTATAATAGCAGTATATAGTTATACGTATAAATAAGGAATATTTCAAGCTATTATAGACTTTACTGCTTGGTGTAAAGATTCTTTATTTATGGCCGATTATATTGACCTTTTGATACGTGGTTTTATTACAAACTAAGTACACTTGCAGGCGATAGTTGAACTACTGCTCATCACGATTCGTTTTGAATCCGTTTTTGGATCCGGCTGGGTTTTGCAATGTTTTTATTTATTTGTAATCATTTGCATTATAGATCGAGGTGATTATTGTTGACTGCGTCATTAATGAATTTGAAATTATTTAATTTTAGGCACTTTCTAGATACAAAGTGCCTAAAATTAAATAATTTCAAATTATCCACGCTCTCTCTCGTAGGTACACAAATATATTTTACCACCGATGATTACATTGTAGAAGCGATATAATAGAGCTAAGATTATTGTATTACAGGGTTTAAAAGCATAAGTCATTTGTCGCCTTAACAAGTGAAAAGTATTAATTTCATCTACCTACTAATTCACGAGTCTGTCTATTTACTTAGGGCTCCCGCACACGGGCCACGGGCCACAACCACAAAACGCCGCCACTGGCATATTTCCTGTAATTTTCATACATTTTATATGGACTCGCCGCACACGGTTGGCGCCGCTGTCGCGCGCTTCAGCTACTTTTGTGGCAGTTTCTTGCCTCTTGTGTCGGCGTTTGTGGCTGTCGCGTGTGGCCCGTGTGCGGCAACACTTAGACAGCAAACAAAAGGCGACCTTATGTCGTACAGGCTGTTAGGAAAATAACTATGGTCGCATTCGATCATTTAAGCGAATTTGGAATTACTTTTAAATGAAAAGTATTAAGTTTTGTTTCGGAGAAAACATCAGTAAAAAAATAGACGCGTAACATAGCGCACGTTTCTCTGATACAAACTGATAAACTTAAAATTGATATAATTCAGGTTTACCATATATTATTCTACGGGACACATTACACAATAGCTAGCCCTCTTCAAGCGCTACAGTGCCTGCAGTAGGTACCTACTATCTGCAAGATTTAACTTTTCTGAAAAAGATGTCATTACCTTCCAAGATGTTACAAGCTACTCGACATGTTATAAAAATTCTTAAATTATATTTTGTGATTTCAATAGGCAATAAGAAACTTCGACTAAAGTACTTCAGTATAGATATTTTTTAACATAGCATCTCACCCTATTTTCCCCCCCAAGGGTCGGTACAGGTGTATTACACTTAGACGCATTTTTCTAATTTATAATACGAGTAATTGTGAACTAGGATTATCTATAGCATAGTAATTAATCAGCTGCGGTTTCGCGATAATGCCTGTGGTTCACCGAGCCAGATAATTAATTGGTTTGCGATCTCACCGCAGCACGCGATTGCCATTAACATAATGTATTACATAGTAGAGTAGATCACATTTACGTCAATCAATCATATTAGAGCAGTGGAAATGGCCCCCTTGCTTACGTGTGCATTTGAATCCAGGTTTTTTTTTTTGGGTGGGACATCATCAAATAACTTCTCCCGCTCTGGGCGGAGCGGGAGGGTGTGTCAGACTCTTACTGACTAAAACCCACCCGTATTGCTTCCGTTGCCTGTGTTGCCAGGGGCCTCGGTAACCCTTTTGTACCTTCCCGCGACCCCGGCAGGCATCGGCCTTAGTGGACCCCAACATTGTGCTGACGACATCTCTTGGAATAAAACGAGGCGCGCGTGGAATATAACGCGCCGTCGTCCCGGGCCTGGTCCTTACCGGACGGCGAGCTACCCATTGCTCACCGTCCGCAAGCCTGCACCTACGGTAGCCGGAAATCCGCCCGGGATTCCGCTGAGATAGGAGCCTTTTTGGCGTCGCACAGGTCTTCTTTTTTGTTTTTGTTTTCACTATTTGTTTAGGTTTAATGTTATTTTTGTTTATTGTTTTCATGATTTTGTAAGTTAGACGGGCTTACGGCTAAGTAATAACAACCGCACGGATCGATCGATCAGGTTAAGCTACGCTTGCCGCGGTTGGTCCGTGGATGGGTGACCATCTTTTCATACCAAGACCCCTCTGTGTCTCGGAAAGCACGTTAAGCCGTTGGTCCCGGCTGTCATTTGTAGATCTTTGACAGTCGTTACGGGTAGTCAGAAGCCCGAAAGTCTGACAACGAGTCTTACCAAGGGGTATCGTGTTACCCAGTAACTGGGTTGTGGAGGTCAGATAGGCAGTCGCTCCATGTAAAATACTGGTATTCAGCTGCATTCGGATAGACTGGTAGCCGACTCCAACATAGTTGGGAAAAAGCTAGGCAGATGATGATGATTTGTTAGTTCGAATGTTATTTTTTTATTGTTTCATGATGTTGTTAGTTTTAATGTCCTTTATTATTGTTTTATTTCCTGTGTCCCAAATAAAATATCTTTCTTTCTTTAAATTTTATGGGAAGAAGTAGGATTTGCTATCTCGTTCTGATTAAAATGATTATTTGACTACCCAAAGATTGTCTGTAGGAGACCGCGTTGTGCGATAAAACCGCCAATTATACACCCGTTTTAAATATATTATTCCTTTTTGTTGTATGTAGTTGTTATGTTTTAATCCTCACTTATCTTATAAATGCGAAAGTGAGTTAGTTTGTTTGTTTGTTACGCTTTCACGCAAAAAGTGCTGAACGGATTTGGATGATATTTGGCACATGGGTAGACCACGACCTAGGTTTTGATATAGGATACCTTTTATCCTTGTATTACGTTCCCGTGGGATAACTTTCGACCAACACGCGGGCAAAGCCATGGGCAAAATAAATATTTCCACGTTCAATGCAGATAATAAAATAGGTCCGAAGAATTTTAAGCTTTACCTAGAGCTTGTTATTCACCGTTATCTCTTGTTTGTTACAGCGGTGGCAATGGCGAGGGTCTGGAAGGTCGCACGGAGGAGACGCAGTTCCCGACGGCAAACATGATGAGGCAATCGCCTCTGATGAAGAACTGTCCTTTGAGGGGAGCGCCGAAGTGTCCCCCTGCTTCTAAGAGGTATGGTTCCTTTGACTAATTTGATAATGATAGCGGAACTTAAAGATCTGACTGAATCGTAGGTCCAGTAATTGTTTTATTTGGTTTTACAAAAAGTTTAATCATCAGCGAACAATAAAGCCAACACTAACCGTTAGGATACTAGAGGGGCAAAATAGATCAGTGTTATGGTTTCTGGTCTTAACCTTTCTAGTTCATCTCTTATCCCACAATAGCAAATAAAAAAAACCGGCCAAGTGCGTGTCGGACCACGCACAATGAAGGGTTCCGTTGTTAGGAAGTGGGGATGAATTTATCCCAAAAACAAACTTAACATTGTACTTGAAAAACATGTTCTCCCATACATCGATATACGTCAATTCTCCAACTGCAAATTTAATTTGGTCGACTATTACTCGATAACTTGTAAAGCCCACTTAGCTGTGATAGTTTTCCTTTAGACAGACGGACATGGCGAAACTATAAGGGTTCCTTGTTTACTACGGAACCCTAAAACAGGAGATAAACAGATTGTTAAGACGAAAGTGCCAGAACAAGCCTGGGAAATTTCTTACGTTTTGCAATTTGCTAATCAGTATGTATTTAGATCAAAATATGATTCGCGACCGTAACAAATATGTGTTTAAAGAATTATAATCATTTCAATCATCTATACACCCCCCCTAAGTTCTTAATACCCTGTTGAATGACTATTTCATGAAATCATGAGATTGGAGGCCAATTTTAACTTGCCTGACCTACCTTATCGCATTCCCATTAAGTACAACATTTAAAAGTTTCACAAATTAGCTTGGAGTAGTTCTTAATTGCTATCTATCTCCAGATACCGCACCCACGATGGCACCTGCAACAACTTCAACCGTCCGCGCTGGGGGGCTACCATGACCCCCGTTCAGCGTTTCCTCTCACCTTCCTACTCCGATGGTATCCAAGCCGCGAGGAGGTCCATCTTCGGCTCCAAGCTCCCCTCAGCAAGAGAGATCAGTTCCACCATACATGAAGACAGGAATGCTGAGACTATAGGAGTGACGCATCTGCTGATGCAATGGGGGCAGTTTTTGGACCATGATGTGACGTCTTCTTCACAGTCCAGGGGTTTCAATGGATCAGTGCCCAGGTGTTGCAAGGATGGCGGGAAGGACTTCGTTCCTAAAGAGTTTATGGTGAGTGTAGTCTTTTGTTTTTACCCACAAAGATCAGAATATTGTCATTCTTCGTAACCGCCCATTCAGACTTTTCGGGTGTCGCATTCGATTTTCAATTGGAGGTAGCCGCCGCCATGTTTTTTTTACTAATTCAGTTAGGAAATTTTCTAGCTTATCTTACACGGCCGCCTGTTTTTATTGCTTGAAATAAATATTAGTTCAAAATAAGTCATTTAAAATTAAGTAAAAGATTCGAAGCTAGGCTAAGTTTTTATATCAAACCCTTCCTTCTACAGCATCCCGAATGCTTCCCCATCCCAGTGCCAGAATCAGACCCGTTCTACGGCCCTCGCGGCGTGCGGTGCCTGGACTTCGTGCGATCATCGCCGGCTCCTCGAGATGACTGCGCGCTCGGCTGGCGGGAGCAGCTTAACCAAGTGTCAGCGTATATTGATGGGTCACCGCTGTACGGAAGTTCGGCTACCAAGTCGGATAAATTGAGGCTATTTAGAAATGGTGAGTTGCTACAAAGTTTTGAAATGATGGCAGCAGATAAAATGAGGATAGAAACAATATTTTCGCAATGAGGGTTTTCTGAAATGACTTTGACTAGGTGGCAACACTGAGACGTCGGGTCCGGGCCCCTGTCAAAAGTGTCAAAGCGCCTATATTTTCTTCGTGACTGAATTATGAACGGATGAATGAAACGAATGATGAACATCATCATATATTTCAAATTCATTGTCGAAATGGAAGATCTGGTCAAAGTGGCGCCAGCTGGTGGCGTCGCCATGGGATCTGGAGGCAAAAGTCCTCGCGCACGTATGGGAGTGGCGCGAGGAGGCGAAAAGCCGGGGCGTAACTCCGCTGCCGCGAGAAATCGCGGCACAGCGGACGGAGCTCCGGCGGGATCTCATGGTGACATGGAGAGTACGGTTGTCGCAACCCAGTGCTGGGCACGCCACGATTGCGGCGATAAGTCCCCTCTTTGAGGAGTGGCTAGAGAGGCGCCACGGCGTCCTCATCTTCCGACTGAAGCAGGTCCTCACCGGACACGGCAGCTTCGGGAGGTTCCTGTGTCGGATAAGGCGGGAGGAAACGCCCGGGTGTCACCACCGTGTGGATCGCCCGGAGGACATAGTGGAGCATACGGTGGAGGTCTGCCCGGCTTGGGCAGAGCACCACCATGTCCTCGTGGAGGCGATCGGCGGCAGAGATCTCTCGCGTCCGGCCCTGGTTCAGGCCATGGTACGGAGCGAGAGGGCCTGGGCAGCCGTCACCTCCTTCTGCGAAACAGTAATGCTCGCGAAGGAGGAGGCGGGACGGTTGAGGGAAAGGCAAATTTCGCGCCCTCTCGCCCCTAGCCGCCGCAGGAGACGCCCTGGGCGTCGGGAATCCCCGGGCGGATTTCCGGCCACCGTAGGCGCGAGCTTGCGGACAGTGAGCAATGGGTAGCTCACCGTCCGGTAAGGACCAGGCCCGGGTCGACGGCGCGTCGTATTCCACGCGCGCCTCAAAGAGATGTCGTCAGCACAATGTAGGGGTCTACTAGGGCCGATGCCTGCCGGGGTCGCGGGAAGGTACTAATGGGTCACCGAGGCCCCCGCAACACAGGCAACGGAAGAAATACGGGTGGGTTTTAGTCAGTTAGAGTCTGACACACCCTCCCGCTCTGCCCAGAGCGGGAGAAGTTATTTGATGAATTAAAAAGCTGGTGGCGTGAGTTTTCATAAAATTACCCTTGTTACTTAAAACGGCTAGGTATGGATTTAGACATAACATAATATCAAGCCTGGAATCCCCGAAGAGTTAGGCAGAGGTGTACCAATAGTAGTGTAACTATGGATTTCTAAAACACGAACACTTTAAATTGAAAATATTTGTTTTTAGTCAGAATCGTAACTAGGTATTGCCTGTGTGACTGTTCCTAAAATGACCCTAGGCTGATAAAATTTTCGTTTTTCCTAATTCTGTTAATATGAATGTTTGGGTCAGTTCCTCATATTGAGGAAAAGTCGCACCCCGCCGCCGTACGACTCTGTAGAGCTCGTCTCCAGACTGGTCACTCTCCCACCGACAGAGATAAGAATTCCAAATATGAAGAAGTCTAACGCCTTGTCTCTTGCCTTGTTGTGTTAATAGAGCAAGGAAAGGATTGAAATAAATAGTAAATAAGATTTAGGAATTCATAGTTATGAAGTTGGATGTGGTTTAGAAAGACAATAAATAATAGAAGAATGCTAAGTATATTATTATATAGATTTGTGAGTAACTCTTACGCTAGCGTAAGAGGTATTTGGTCAGGCATTACTCACACGATACTTTACATCTGTACTTGGAGTACTCAGAGCAACACTTCCATAAAGTGACGCAAGCGGCTTTTCAGCGGCATTACGTCGGCATCATGCTCTTTTGGAGACATGGTCCCTAGCAGTTCTTTCAAACTGATAAGCGTGACGAAGCGGCTTTCCCTGCGGCAACCGTGTGGACCGTCCTTGTCTAACAACGGGGCGGCTAGTTTCAGCGGCATTGCGTCGGCATCATGCTCTTAAGGAGACATGGTCCCTATCAGTCCTTGGACTGGATATGAGATAGATGTGGTTTCCCGAACCCCTGGAAGTTCACCCTTTGCACAACAAGCATATCTGCAAGACACGTGTTCATATCAGTCTAACCGAATTATTGGTTTGTGATAAAGAATACAACATTCAAGAATTACTAGATAATAAGAGTTGAGAATTGAAACTCAAGAATTATTAATTTATAGAGCTGTGGATCAGCTCTCTTAAAGATTTATAGACAGCCCCAAAGCGCCCACCCGTCATCACTTCCTAGTGTTTGAGCTGGGGAGAAGAAGTGACGCAACAAACTCCCCAGCAACACGTCTCTGTCTGTTTAGTTACAAGAACTTTAATTATACTATCAGACTAGGATAAATATTATAATAAAAGACTCTCCCAGTCGTCGCAACAAACTCACACACGCACACTATATTAGGTACTAAATTAGTCTAATCGGGGCTTTAACCCAACTATAACTCATACTCGCTATCTAGCGACAGCCCACTCGGACATGGCCCTTGGTATTCACCAAGCCTCCTAACTTAACTCGCCTAGACTCCAACGTCTGTATCTTTCCGTAGTCTTAAATCATCTTGTTGCATTCGTCTTGGATAGTTAGGACAAGGAGGGATTACAAGTAAACAATGTCAATATAAAATAAGGTTGGGAATTCACAGGTTATGGAAAGGAATCTAATTTATCTACTTTTCTTTTGATTATGAAAGTTAGAGGACATGTCAGTAATATAAAAGGGTAGGTATGTGACACGTAACGCTTGCGCTGTACGAGTATATTACTCTAAGTTACGTTAATGGATTTCTTTACAATAATTACAGACCCACCCCAAGTGACGTGGGACTGCATTACAACAGTTGACAGCGTCGCGCGTGTATTGTTAGACCTGAACGCATAGGACCACTAAGGACACTGCTACGATTCTAACAAGCCACGCTCCCTAAGCTCTAGTCATGTCTTACTCAATCCTAAGGCAGAGTACTGCGAAGTTCAACTGTCATTGAGCGAGACACGTTCCAGTAATCACTGGGCGCGTACTAATATAATAATCCCCTTATAACGGCCTAATCACCCGTTACAAAGACAATACAAAACTTGCACAAGCGTACCGCATCGTCAGTCGGTAGTAGAATTCTTTACAATTGCTCCTGCTATACGCCGAAGTGGTTATTCCAAATCGTCACTTCTCACTCTCTTAATCTCCCCCATTAGAAGATGCTTTCAATGTAATCGGCAGCCGTGCGACTAAGTCAAGCATCGGAGCGTTTCTATCTGGGCATCCAAATGTTGTGTCTCGCTAATGATAATTTGTGAGAGGCCGATAGCCAGATGTGGTTTAACGAGACACAATCCCTAGCGTTCCTTAGAACGAACTATCAATCCAGTTTAGGAAACTTGGTGAAGCCTACCCCCTCTACCAAGAGTCTGCATACATCAAGGGCAATGTAAAATATCCTGCAGTTAGTCAGTCCATAGGGATAAGATAGCCATCACTAGCATTTGGTTTGTTTGTGTTCGTAAACAATTACAAAGTAGCATTATAGCTCAAATTGGCCCTAACGAGTTGCGAGTATTAGTTCGGTTCAGCCATCCATAAGCGGTGTGACTGCCGTAAGTGTCATGTCTTGGTTGTGGTTGTCTATAGTCTGTTGGTAGAGTAGTCTACCGTCTCTTGTTAAATGTCACACCCAATGGAAGGCGTTCTCCGAGTCCCTAGAACCAAACGCTGGTGTAGGATACCTCGATCGTCATAGAAAGGAATAAGGAGGAATAGAATAGTAAACACTCACCCAATCGTTCACAGATACACTCACTGAGATTCGCGCGCCTTACACACAACTTACATTATACTTGACTAATATAACCTAGTCTAAATCTACACTTATTATTACAATTTAACGTATTAATTAAACTGATAACACTTTCACGATCGCGATCTCTCCAAAGTAACATTGTGTCATTATTATCGACCTATTTCTTCTATCTCTCCTAGTCCGGCCTAATTCAACCGCTCTTTCTCGTGGTATTTTCACGAACTCCCTAACTTAACCCGCTAGATATCACGTCCGGACCCTGTCGCGGCTCATCACCGACTCCCCTCAGCCCTACCCTTTTCCGTCCTCCGTTCCATCTCCAAAATGACCGGAGCGTCGTCTTTTTTCCCATGCCAACCAAATACTCAGAATAGGTTTATTGCCTTTTTTGTACCATTTCTCAATTGTTTTAAGGGCCTGTTTGGGTTTTACCCGAAATCAATTTATCCCAAGCAGATGTTGGCAATAGTATTGTCCTCTGCGATAAGAAATCGAATACTTTAGTCGTATCTTTAGAATTTGTTGAATTATTGCTTTCGACCCGTCCGTTGTTAATTGTCTTAAGTCTGTTTCCCATAAAAATATAAATGGAATGCATTTCTAAAAGGTTTCACAACTCCAAAGAAATAGGATGTTTTGTTATTAATTACGGTAACACGTCGAGCTGTCAGCCCATAAAATTGAGATTTAATGTATTTGTAAGGGCCTAATATCGTGAGACAATGTTAAAATAAGAATTTAGAATAAAATATTTTGTTATTAATTAGAAGACATGACAGACAGTCACATTCCCCCCTCTGAAAATCAGACGCGTGACGCAGTACAGCGGATGAGCTTTCACGATAAGATAAGCTCTGCCGTTCAATGTCAGTATTATAAAATATTCAGGTCTGCTATGTTCATCTAGTCAAATAATTAATTATAGGTATTCCAGTTGGAACATCGATCCAATAAGATCAGAATAGGATGCAATGTCTGCTATAATTTAGTACTGTTTCGCAGAAGCATCTTCAATCGATACTATTATTTTCTCTATGGCACTTGAACATAATCTTCTTCAAAATACTCCTGTCACATAATTCAAATTACATTACCGCGCTTCAATTCATATCAGATGACCTGTGCATGCTTATAATGTAGTTTTACATACCAGGATCTCTTTCAAGAGTATTTGTGTTATTGTGGCACGCTACCTACACTGCCCCCACGTTCTAAACTCAGCCTATCGCAGTCACCGATGGACAGAGGCCTCTCCTTATGCACCTCGATGCTGAGTCAGCGTAGTCAGCTGCCCGCAGCTATGTCCAGGAGTAACTGAAATAGTCCGCACATGAACATATTAGATTATATTCCAATTGGACGCCCCCCTCTGATTCCAAGAGGTTTAGAGCACTTTTGAATTCCAATCAGAGTTAAGAAGTTATTCTGATTAGAAAATATAGATATCCTAGACTGTGCAACCAATTATTGGTTTAGTGTGACAAACGATTGTCAATTCCCCCCTCCAATTATAAGGGCTATTGGAATGAAGTTTCTCGCGTGAAGAGGATAACATTAACATAATATTTTAATATCTGACAGATTGGTCGATATGTTTACCGCTGCATCTCATAAAATATTGAAAAGACAATTATCTAGTATATCTGAAGTGATAACTCAAAATATAATAATATTATGTTAGATAACAAAAATCATATTACGGGTAACTTTAGTGTCTAATGAAAGTAAAACTTAGCTTCGTAACAGGAGCCACGCTACAGCCACTGTCGTCGAAGTCAGCCGATGACAGCTGATTTTGATGAAGCTTTAGACCAAGCGCAACGCACAAACCAATGGTTCATACATCTTAATTGCAGCCCAAGTGAAGACTTAAATATCCTGGAATTGTAAATAAGGCCACACGAGTATCTATTCAATTATATGGCATACGCCTCCTACTACGTTAGAATGATTTATGTTTACTTCTAATTATGATAGTTCTAGACTAGATTTAGATTAATTTACCTTCCTGGTTAATTAATTGTTATTTTGTAAGCTCGACGCTTACTTACTAATAGTATTACGTTTACCCACAATAAGGGTGTGTCTTATATTTAAGCTTACTCCACACAAACATATGAATCTCAAACACACAAACACATTCCATGTTCATAAAGTGTAAGATACAAAACTCACGTTAGCAGGGACTCGAAACCATTACTACAGTAGCATAGAAACTCAATAACAATCATACCATAACTTACTTAGAAATTGTTACGTCCTTGTATGCGGGAATTGAACCCACTATCATTAGCGTCAAAGCCCTATAATAAACTATCCATGCGGGAATTGAACCCACAAGCCGTGACACAGTTATTCAAGCACTTATAAATAAATAGATCGAACCCAATATTCATCATAATGTAATCGAAGCACATCAACTAACAAAATCATGTAGGAATTGAACCCACTACCAGTACTTGAAGAATTCAACAACCATTATCAAGTCGTAACCTAATTAACCAGAAGTAACTGTAATCGTTGTACTCGTAACTCAGGCCGTCTCTAACAATAAAACCATAAAATTTACGTTGTGTTATTTTTGTAGCAACCCATAAGTTGTCCTTTCTCGTTGCACTGAGGTTAATCAGTACATTTAATGACGAGAATCCTGGTCACGGCACCACATGTGACTGTTCCTAAAATGACCCTAGGCTGATAAAATTTTCGTTTTTCCTAATTCTGTTAATATGAATGTTTGGGTCAGTTCCTCATATTGAGGAAAAGTCGCACCCCGCCGCCGTACGACTCTGTAGAGCTCGTCTCCAGACTGGTCACTCTCCCACCGACAGAGATAAGAATTCCAAATATGAAGAAGTCTAACGCCTTGTCTCTTGCCTTGTTGTGTTAATAGAGCAAGGAAAGGATTGAAATAAATAGTAAATAAGATTTAGGAATTCATAGTTATGAAGTTGGATGTGGTTTAGAAAGACAATAAATAATAGAAGAATGCTAAGTATATTATTATATAGATTTGTGAGTAACTCTTACGCTAGCGTAAGAGGTATTTGGTCAGGCATTACTCACACGATACTTTACATCTGTACTTGGAGTACTCAGAGCAACACTTCCATAAAGTGACGCAAGCGGCTTTTCAGCGGCATTACGTCGGCATCATGCTCTTTTGGAGACATGGTCCCTAGCAGTTCTTTCAAACTGATAAGCGTGACGAAGCGGCTTTCCCTGCGGCAACCGTGTGGACCGTCCTTGTCTAACAACGGGGCGGCTAGTTTCAGCGGCATTGCGTCGGCATCATGCTCTTAAGGAGACATGGTCCCTATCAGTCCTTGGACTGGATATGAGATAGATGTGGTTTCCCGAACCCCTGGAAGTTCACCCTTTGCACAACAAGCATATCTGCAAGACACGTGTTCATATCAGTCTAACCGAATTATTGGTTTGTGATAAAGAATACAACATTCAAGAATTACTAGATAATAAGAGTTGAGAATTGAAACTCAAGAATTATTAATTTATAGAGCTGTGGATCAGCTCTCTTAAAGATTTATAGACAGCCCCAAAGCGCCCACCCGTCATCACTTCCTAGTGTTTGAGCTGGGGAGAAGAAGTGACGCAACAAACTCCCCAGCAACACGTCTCTGTCTGTTTAGTTACAAGAACTTTAATTATACTATCAGACTAGGATAAATATTATAATAAAAGACTCTCCCAGTCGTCGCAACAAACTCACACACGCACACTATATTAGGTACTAAATTAGTCTAATCGGGGCTTTAACCCAACTATAACTCATACTCGCTATCTAGCGACAGCCCACTCGGACATGGCCCTTGGTATTCACCAAGCCTCCTAACTTAACTCGCCTAGACTCCAACGTCTGTATCTTTCCGTAGTCTTAAATCATCTTGTTGCATTCGTCTTGGATAGTTAGGACAAGGAGGGATTACAAGTAAACAATGTCAATATAAAATAAGGTTGGGAATTCACAGGTTATGGAAAGGAATCTAATTTATCTACTTTTCTTTTGATTATGAAAGTTAGAGGACATGTCAGTAATATAAAAGGGTAGGTATGTGACACGTAACGCTTGCGCTGTACGAGTATATTACTCTAAGTTACGTTAATGGATTTCTTTACAATAATTACAGACCCACCCCAAGTGACGTGGGACTGCATTACAACAGTTGACAGCGTCGCGCGTGTATTGTTAGACCTGAACGCATAGGACCACTAAGGACACTGCTACGATTCTAACAAGCCACGCTCCCTAAGCTCTAGTCATGTCTTACTCAATCCTAAGGCAGAGTACTGCGAAGTTCAACTGTCATTGAGCGAGACACGTTCCAGTAATCACTGGGCGCGTACTAATATAATAATCCCCTTATAACGGCCTAATCACCCGTTACAAAGACAATACAAAACTTGCACAAGCGTACCGCATCGTCAGTCGGTAGTAGAATTCTTTACAATTGCTCCTGCTATACGCCGAAGTGGTTATTCCAAATCGTCACTTCTCACTCTCTTAATCTCCCCCATTAGAAGATGCTTTCAATGTAATCGGCAGCCGTGCGACTAAGTCAAGCATCGGAGCGTTTCTATCTGGGCATCCAAATGTTGTGTCTCGCTAATGATAATTTGTGAGAGGCCGATAGCCAGATGTGGTTTAACGAGACACAATCCCTAGCGTTCCTTAGAACGAACTATCAATCCAGTTTAGGAAACTTGGTGAAGCCTACCCCCTCTACCAAGAGTCTGCATACATCAAGGGCAATGTAAAATATCCTGCAGTTAGTCAGTCCATAGGGATAAGATAGCCATCACTAGCATTTGGTTTGTTTGTGTTCGTAAACAATTACAAAGTAGCATTATAGCTCAAATTGGCCCTAACGAGTTGCGAGTATTAGTTCGGTTCAGCCATCCATAAGCGGTGTGACTGCCGTAAGTGTCATGTCTTGGTTGTGGTTGTCTATAGTCTGTTGGTAGAGTAGTCTACCGTCTCTTGTTAAATGTCACACCCAATGGAAGGCGTTCTCCGAGTCCCTAGAACCAAACGCTGGTGTAGGATACCTCGATCGTCATAGAAAGGAATAAGGAGGAATAGAATAGTAAACACTCACCCAATCGTTCACAGATACACTCACTGAGATTCGCGCGCCTTACACACAACTTACATTATACTTGACTAATATAACCTAGTCTAAATCTACACTTATTATTACAATTTAACGTATTAATTAAACTGATAACACTTTCACGATCGCGATCTCTCCAAAGTAACATTGTGTCATTATTATCGACCTATTTCTTCTATCTCTCCTAGTCCGGCCTAATTCAACCGCTCTTTCTCGTGGTATTTTCACGAACTCCCTAACTTAACCCGCTAGATATCACGTCCGGACCCTGTCGCGGCTCATCACCGACTCCCCTCAGCCCTACCCTTTTCCGTCCTCCGTTCCATCTCCAAAATGACCGGAGCGTCGTCTTTTTTCCCATGCCAACCAAATACTCAGAATAGGTTTATTGCCTTTTTTGTACCATTTCTCAATTGTTTTAAGGGCCTGTTTGGGTTTTACCCGAAATCAATTTATCCCAAGCAGATGTTGGCAATAGTATTGTCCTCTGCGATAAGAAATCGAATACTTTAGTCGTATCTTTAGAATTTGTTGAATTATTGCTTTCGACCCGTCCGTTGTTAATTGTCTTAAGTCTGTTTCCCATAAAAATATAAATGGAATGCATTTCTAAAAGGTTTCACAACTCCAAAGAAATAGGATGTTTTGTTATTAATTACGGTAACACGTCGAGCTGTCAGCCCATAAAATTGAGATTTAATGTATTTGTAAGGGCCTAATATCGTGAGACAATGTTAAAATAAGAATTTAGAATAAAATATTTTGTTATTAATTAGAAGACATGACAGACAGTCACACCTGCTACTATTTGTAGTTTCAGGAACAAGTTCTTATTAACTAAAACTACAACATCTAAGTAGGTTATACCTATGAATTTTATGTTTGCCCCTTTTTTGTCAGATTTATAATGCAAGCAATTAAGTTATTTTTTTCTTAAACTAGTTCTAATTTCCATCAGGCATGCTCCAATACGGCAGGATGCAACAGCGCCGTCCGGTCCTACCGCCGCAGCGCACAGACGAGCTCTGCAGGAAGGGAGCCGTGTCCACCGACTGCTTCAAGTCAGGAGACGCGCGGGTCAACGAGCATCCGGGACTTGTAGCAGCTCATATTGTGTGGCTGAGGCAGCATAACAGGTGAGAAAGCATTTACACTACTGCACCTTCGAACCTGGGACCATTAATTAACAGATAAATATCAGGTGTCGTTACTTACTTTCATTCGGTCTGCAACAGTAGACAGAGCATTTTTTATTCAACCTGTATTGTCCGACAGCTGGGTTAAAGTCTCCCCTATACCTTTCGTCTGTTGCCTCAAATCATCAGGCCGGTGTTCCTCCTTCGGCGACGACTGCATAGCATGAGGTATACTGACTTTAAATATTTTCAGAATGGCACAAGAGCTAACACATCTGAACCCACACTGGAGCGATGAGAAGATTTACCAGGAAACACGCAAGATTGTGGGAGCCATGATACAGCATATCACTTACAGGGAGTTCCTGCCTATTGTGCTGGGTGAGTTATTAGCCAAGATAGTCATCAAGTTATAGAAGAAAAGAAGAAGGCTCATTGCTTTAATTCGTTCATCCCCAGACCATTTTTGTACCCCTTTTTGCACAACTCACTTATAATACATGCACATTTACAACAACACATGGCAGCCGATACATATCTTTCTTAAAAGTTAGTAATTCCTACCAAAAATCTGCTTAATAAACCTTTTCATCACCAGGTTCCGAAGTAACCCACCGCTTCGAGCTGGAGCTGCAAAAGAAGGGCTTCTACAAGGGTTACAACATTAAGATCAACCCTAGTCCAGCCAGCTCCTTCAGCTCGGCTGCCTTTCGGTTCGGCCACAGTCTCGTACAGTCTTCTATGGTGCGCTTCGATAGGTTCCATCGACCTATGAGTAATAGTAAGTACCCTAGACATATAGGGGTTTATTTATAAACGTTGCTTAAAGTTAAGTAATGATTAGCGACTGTTAAATCATACATTTTGGACATTTAAACGTCTCATAACTTTAACCTATGTTTATAAATAAAGAGGACAGTGGTGCCGATTCCCTTGTTCACAGTTCAGTGCAG
The DNA here is from genome assembly GCA_905333075.3 of Atethmia centrago. Taxonomy (NCBI): domain Eukaryota; kingdom Metazoa; phylum Arthropoda; class Insecta; order Lepidoptera; family Noctuidae; genus Atethmia; species Atethmia centrago. The sequence continues at coordinate 4,399,613 of HG995373.1, read as the reverse complement.
TTCTATTTCATTAAGAAAAGGACAGAAGATAAATTTTAGTTTAGTCCTGTCAAATTAATCAGCGCTTGACTTAAATTGACGTAATTTTAGTAGGCAAGTTTTTAATCACGTCTAAACTTGTATGGAGTAGTGACAGGCGCTGATTAATTTGACAGGACTAAACTTAAATGTATCTTCTGTCCTTTTCTTAATGAAATAGAAAGAAAAAGATGCACTGAACTTAAATTTAGTTTAATTCGTGAACAAGGGTACCACTGTCAGACAGAATAAGGTCCTAAATTGACCATAGTTTGAGGACTCACGTCTTTTACATTGGCTTATGAATGGACCATGGTTGGTACTTATTGAGAACACAGACCGTTTGCCTAGTAATTATTTTCTTTATAAATACATAGAACACCTGTTAATTTAAGTTGGTTCAAATACGGGCCGGTTCAAGAAATCAAATGATTTTTTTCCATAAGCCATGCTGTTATGAAAAGGATCCACCACTCTACCTACTAAGATCGTGTCATGATTATATATTTTTAATTTTCAAACCTCCTTTTCCAGACGTATCCCTCCACAACGAGCTGACCAACCCCTCCAACATCTGGTCTATCGGCGCAGTAGACCGTCTGCTGCTCGGCATGCTAAACCAACCCATCCAGAAACGAGACGAGTTCATCTCGGGAGAACTGACCAACCACCTCTTCCAAACACCTCAGTTCGACTTCGGGATGGACCTGGCAGCTATCAACATTCAGAGAGGGAGGGACCATGGAGTGCCTCCGTATACGTCATGGAGGGAACCGTGTGGGTTGACAGCTATTGTGGACTTTGAAGATCTGCTGAGGGTGATGCCGGCTAGAGCTGTGAAGAAGATGACGGCGTTGTATAGGTTAGTAATTTTTGCATATACGTTGCAGAATAACAGTAAAATACTTTGTCTTTTTAATCTAGCAGCAACTAGCTGATCACTTACGGACGTCCAAGAGTAGGCATATGGCATATGGTGGGACGCTCCCACCATACCTGCTATCTGACAGAAAACGGTTAAACGTATTATTAAACGGTGGAACTTATTAACCAATTCCAAATATCTTAAGAAAGAATATTGTCTTGTAATGTTTCCAGGCACGTGGATGACATAGATCTATTCACGGCGGGTATGGCAGAGCGGCCGGTAGTAGGCGGACTCGTGGGACCAACTTTCGCCTGCATTATAGCACAACAGTTCACCAACCTCAGGAAAGGAGATCGATTCTGGTACGTCGGATGTAATACTATAATTTGCATCACCTATGTTCTTGCTCTTAGTAATATTATCCATCAAACACACACACACACACACACACACACACACACACACACACACACACACACACACACACACACACACAGTGGTACTTATACACTAAAATAAAATAAAAAAATTAACAACAATTCATATTTCCAGGTACGAAAACGGAGGCTTCGACTCCTCATTCACGCCAGCACAAATCCAACAAATTCGTCGGATCTCCTTCGCCCAGATACTCTGTCGTACTTTAGACAGCATCGAAACAGTTCAGCCCTTCGTCTTCCTCTCCACTGATAACCCTGACAACGACAGGATATCCTGCCAGAACGGACTACTAAACAACTTTGACCTATCACCCTGGATTGAAATAGACTCAGAATCTGACAATGACATAAGAAAATCTGAGGCGACTTCTCCAAAACCAATTAAAAGACCCACAACTACATCCAAACCTACAACGACCAAAAAGACTTCACCCAAAGGTGGGCTAAAACCTAACAAAAAGAAACCTAACAATAATTCTACAGCTATTAAAAACATGACTATTGAAAGTTTGACAAAAGAAAACCGGACTGACAAACTTAACACGATTGAACTAAAACAAGACAATAACAGTGACGAACTTAACCTGACTATGACAAATGACATATCTAGCACGACTGCTAAACCTAACATGACGACTAAACCAACCGTGACAAGACGTGACGTACAGATTGATGACAAACTAGACTTTAAAAACAAAAGCCGACGATTTGACGACTTTAAAGTTGACTCTAGACGTAGACCATCGAATAAATATGACGAATATGACTATGAAGATGACGAAGACACTCAGCAAGTGCAGTCCGTGGTCATAAATAACGTTGCACATAAAAGGCCTCAATATAACAGACCAAATAACCGACCTAATAACAGACCAGTGATTACAGTGACAGAGAACATTGACAAATATACTTACTTGATAAACTACGTGCCAAGACCAACAGAGTCTTGGCGACAAACGACTAGAAGACATACCACTGGCCGACCTATGTCAGACAGAGACGTGGTCAAAGTGACCTATCAGACTTACGACGACACTTACAGACGACCAAACAAACCTTACTATTACAACAGACAAGACGACCCACCGACTAATTACAGATACAACCGACCTACTCATACGACTAAATACAGCTACCCATCATCAGCTAGGTCCAATGACGAGACTGTGACACAAAGAAACAAAATGACTGACAAAACTGAGACTAAAACTGAAAGCACGACTGACTTGTACAAACTAGTGACCTTTGGTTACGTAGGTACTTACAAAGGTGGAGCTAGTACTACTGAAAAGAATATAACTGAAACGACTGACAAAAACAAGACTGTAAAAGACGTGACTGACAAAAATGAGACTGTAAAGGACGTTATTGACAAAGAAGTGACTGAAAGACATAAAGCCGAGACTGTAAGCAAAGACTTTTCTACTTTTGACGCAAATGATAATGAAAACAGGAACATGAAACTATCGACATTTTATGTATACGAGACTGCGACTAAACCTTACTTACAAAGACCAACAAGACGTAATGACGAAATGCCTATACAGACGAACAAATACTATTACATTAAGAATGTGCTTCACAAATACTCTGACACTGACAAAAGTACCCCAATACCGATAAGTAAAGACGAAAAGAGAGAGGTTATTGCAGATAACTATAACGGCCCTGGTAATCCTGTCAACATAGAAGAAAGGTCCGCTATTGATAAAATGGCCTCGTTAGATGATATAGAAGTGAAGTCTAAGGGTGAGGGTCGGCATAAAAACAAGGTGAAGCCTTCAAATTCTGCTAAGACCCCATCAGTGGCTTTCCAAGTCATACCCAGTGAAAATAGGTAAGTTTTGTTCTCTATCTAGTAGACTTTTCTCAGGTAAATTATCTTCGGAAACCTCTCCAAGATTACCGATATTAGCTAGAGCAGGTTTATCATTAGGCATTATCATTTAGAGTGCACCTAAATGATAATATTTAAATTAATATCATAATAAGTCATCAACATTATTATACATTTGTAATTATTAATATTGATTTGTACAATAAGTTATATTTTAATTCATATTATATTTATGGCTGATTCACCTATCTTAATAAAAGTGCTTGGAAACTAAGACCACTTATGTCTACAATATTCATACAAGTGTTTATTACTTTACATACCTAAGCCAGTGCATTTTAAAATACAGTTTTATGGGCTTCTATAAATATGATAACAAAATAGATGTTACTACGAGAAGTTCTTTAGCTAAACAAACGGAGGAAACTGTTTTCTTTTTGTATCTATGCTGCTTTTATTTCTTTCTATCTTTACCTACTAATACCACATCTTCTTTTACAGTCCATCACAATGGGCAGTCTATGAGGAAAATCTGGATCTACCTGAACAGCACATGATGCCAGCTATGAAAGCAGACCCCTACGCTCTGAAGGAAATACCTACGCCCATCGCTTTCAACAGCTTCAGAAGACGACGACCAGGACTTGGGAGAAATTGACGTATATCAGACTAAGAGAAAATCTTGCCTTGACTCCAAATACTTAGATAATTAGTAGTTAGTGAATTTATTTTTGTTTGTCCTGTAACTGTGTGATAACGTTATGTATTATGGCAATTCTAAATAGGAGCCTTACTTTTGGCTTCAATGAAATAGGTAGACCGATGTTAATGGATGACGTAGACTCGGTCACTTGGAGATAATGATTCCCTGATGTTTATGAAATTGGGTTGAAAATCGTATCCTAATTGATGCCGAGAGTAAGGTCCCAGATTCTAGTTGGTATAATAAAAAAGATACGTTGTAGGTACGATTTGCCTCTAGCTTATAAGGAGTAGAAGCCGACTATTGTTGAATAGTAACAGAATGACTCGTAACATTACTAAATGAGACTAAAAACCGTAACGATTCCGTTATGGTATAGTCATTAGACTATGTCATGACTAAATGAAATTATAAACCTTATCGGAATGACTGTGACCTGACTATGAAATTGACAAATTAAAAGCGACTGGTTTGCTCACGCAAAAAAATAGCCTGAACTTGACTGACTGCTACTGCGACAACTGGATTGACCGACTTACTAAATACCTGAGTTTGACTGACTCATGACTGAGGTTAACACAACAATATTCAATAGGAATGAAGATTTTTTAATCAATGACATATTCGAAAAAATATTACTTAAACGGACTTTGGTTATTAAATGCACTTAGTTCAGAATGCGACATTGGTGCCGATTCCCTTGTTCACAAACTAAACTAAATTTAAGTTCAGTGCATCTTTTTATTTCTATTTAATTAAGAAAAGGACAGAAGACAAATTTTAGTTTAGTCCTGTCAAATTAATCCGCGCTTGACGTAAATTGACGTAATTTTAGAAAGCAAGTTTTTAATCACGTCTAAACTTGTATAGAGTAGTGACAGGCGCTGATTAATTTGACAGGACTAAACTAAAATTTATCTTCTGTCCTTTTCTTAATGAAGTAGAAAGAAAAAGATGCACTGAACTTAAATTTAGTTTAGTTTGTGAACAAGGGAATCGGCACCAATGACTGACCTGCCTACCAACCGACTACCCGAAGGAGAAGTTGACTGACAAAAATTACCACTGAAGCACCTACTGTACTGACTGACGACTCTAAGTACCAACTCTACCGACTTACCTACTATTTAACTATGTTAGATGTAAGTATCTAAATATAAAGTTAACTAATAAATGGACAATTAAATGAAATGACCTACTACTTATGTTATCACATAACAAGACTTGACCATGGACATTATAATTAATATGTGTCCATGTAGGTACCTAGGTACTTGACTGATATATTCAATGAATGCCAAATACTACATTCGTTTCTAACGACTAATCTGACGTAATAATGACTTGATGTGATGAAGACTCGACTCCTTATCATAATAGTAGACTTACGAGTACCTACAATAACAAATCACGGACGGCGAATCTACGACAATAGCACTTTATGGAGAGCTTATGGCGATATCGCTATAAAATAAAAACAAAGACTATTACTAAAGACAAAATTTGACAAAGTTTTATTGACTGAACTGGGGATAATGTTAAACGTCAAAGAATGATACTGTTGAGAGTTTTAGGGAAAGTAAAGGTTAGATGCACTGGTAGCAACTACCCATGCAACTAAGATACAAACAAAAGTAACGGACTGACTAATGAATGGGCTAACTGACTGAGTTTGACTAATGAATAGACTAACTGACTGAGTTTGACTAATGAATGGACTAACTGACTGAGTTTGACTAATGAATGGACTAACTGACTAAGTTTGACTAATGAATGGACTAACTGACTGAGTTTGACTAATGAATGGACCAACTGACTAAGTTTGACGAATTAAAGGGCTAACTGACTGAGTTTGACTAATGAATGGACTAACTGACTGAGTTTGACGAATTAAAGGACTCACTGACTGAGTTTGACTAATGAATGGACTAACTGACTGAGTTTGACTAATGAATGGACCAACTGTAAGTTTGACTAATGAATGGACTAACTGACTGACTGACTAATGAATGGACTAACTGACTGAGTTTGACTCATGAATGGACTAACTGACTGACTGACCAATGAATGGACTAACTGACTGAGTTTGATTAATTAATTAATGGACTAACTGACTGAGTTTGATTAATGAATGGACTAACTGACTGAGTTTTTGGACTAATTAGATTAAAAAATGACAACAGAGTTGGACCAAATATAATTTTATTTAGATACATCGACTTACATGGGTATTTTATGACAACAATTTTTTTCTTGGTTTTCTTTTAATATAACATTTTTTATACCAGATCTCGCCATGACAAAGTTATTTATGTATTGACAATAATGACTGACAAACTTGTAATACGACTAAAGACTGTTTGAATTAAATATTTTCTTTTTGAATTAATAAATATCTGTAGCTGTATAATTGTGTACTTATTTATATTGGGAATTTAAATAAATTGTCATATTAAAGTGGTTTCTTACCATGTAATAGTGACAAAATTCAAATCAATTGCAAGTCAAAATAAAATGTATAAAATCAAAAATATAACAATGTCTTTGTAAAAAAAAGTTAAGAAGTAGGTATTGTATTTAAGCTATTTCAGTATTTTTGACCAGTACTTTGATATTTTTATTATATAATTAAATATTTCTTATAAATATAGTACAAGAACTTTATGTAAAGTAATTAAATAAATAAACTTTGAGAAAGAAACAAACAATATTAGTAATTAAGTACATTGTTTTTATTTCACAGCATTCATTTAGGTACAAGATGAGATGTTTAATTTTACTAATTACATTAAACATTGTGAATAAATTATTTTATCAATATATTAACTATGTTCCCTTTATTCATTAGTATATATTACTAGATGCACCCCGCGGTTTCACCCGCATAAGTTTTGACACCGTGGGTATATCGGGATAAAAAGTATCCTATGTGTTATTCCTGGTTATAAACTATCTGTGTGCCAAATTTTATTAAAATCCGTTCAGTACTTTTTGAGTGAAAGAGTAACAAACATCCATCCATCCATCCTTACAAACTTTCGCATTTATAATATTAGTAGGAAAAGTATGATTTGTCTGGCCTTGGCCTACTTTTTCTAAACTTCTTTGAAATAATATTATTTCATATGCCACTGCAAAACCTTAGTTCTATTGCACTATCAGGAACTATAATAGTTTTTTTGAGATTTACTTAAATGAATATTCTGTTCGACAATCAGCGTGCGTATATGACCAGATTATATGAATGCAAATGATGCAAAGGAGTATGTAAGGATCGTAGCTGGTGGTGTTCTGTACTCTCTGCCTGCAAAAAAGCAATGAGTTTATGCGTGTATGTGCATGCATGCATGAAAAGAGGTCTTTACCTCTTTTTACCAGACTTTGGTGCAGCAAAGGAAGAGTAATGATTAATTATTAATTGAACATTATGGTTTTGTACAGAGAAATATTTGTATTGAAAAATTCAAATAAATCTTTTTCATTCCGATATTGACCTATTGGCCGTCAAGTCAAAATAGCTAAAGCGTGCCCACACCAAGCCACAAATTATTCCTTAAAGTCATGTAGTCGTGACCGCAGCGTGCTGGGCACATTTTGGTCTGTCATCTATACATTACCGTGGCGGTCAAAAGGTTAAACACTCCTTGTTTATCAATATGAAAGGCAGTATTATACACAGTATTAATAGTTTACCAGAGAGTGATTTCCTAATGATTATATAACTGATAGACACAACAAGCCTTTCAGCATTTCTGAGAATATATTATAGATATACAACTTACTATGAGAATCAAAACAAACCACTGGAAGGATTTGATCGTGAATAATAGATTTCTATAAAACTAAAACAAGTAGGGCATTTACCGGTTTATACTTTATGTACAGTGCTCATAGATGACACATCAATCTTTTGAAAGAGACTAACACAGGTATGATTTATAGGCCTGACAATCTAAAAAGCAGGACCTAAGTCCTGCTTTTGCGTGTGCTGTAAATATGGCACACCAAGTTTTAGACTAATCTCAAACTTGGTGTGCCATGTTTACAGCAAGGTACCTACTATAACAAAATTACTGTATAAGCATTTGCATAATAAAATAAATAAACTGGTTAGTTAGCAAATAATTATGTGAACTAAAATAACCTTAAATGTAACCTTTAATGAATCTTTTAATGATAAAATGTAGCACTAATTAAGTTATTAGATGGTATTGAGAACTCATCCTACATGGAGATTATAGGTACATATTTTTGTCAGTTAAACTGAACATCAATACACAATACATACATAATTATATTGAAATTATTTAATCCCTCTCTGGGTAAATCTGTACCAGGGTATCAACCAACTCCTGAGCCAGCTGAGGAGAGCTGGCACAAAGCACTCTGCGAGATAGCAAATCGAGAGGTTTTCCACTTGGGTCTATGCAAACTCCACCAGCTTCCCTCACCAAAATATCCCCAGCAGCAATATCCCAAGCATGGATCCCAAACTCAAAATTGGCATCAGCTCCACCCATTGCCACCATCGCCATGTTCAAGGCAGCAGAGCCCAGCGCCCGCAGGCCGTGCCCTTTGCTCACAATGCGCTTGTAGTTCTCAAATACAACTTTACACCTCTCCTCGTCTCTGCTCGTACCAACTTCAAATGCAACTAAAGCATTACGCAGCTCTGTACAATCTGACACATGTATTTGTTTGTCATTCAGGAACGCACCCTTACCCTTCTTGGCGGTAAACAGTTGCTGCAAAATAGGATTGTAGATGATACCGGCGACACTCTCCTTGTTTATCGCAAGACCCAGCGATATACAACTGTGAGGGAATCCGTGTACAAAGTTGAGTGTTCCATCCACTGGGTCAATGATCCACGTCGGGGCATCAGTCAGCTCGCACTTGGCACCACCGGCGACTGATTCTTCACCAATAAACTTATGATCTGGGAACTGTTTGGATAGACCCCCAATAAGCGTCTCTTCGACTTTTTTATCTATTTCGGTAACAAGGTCGATATCACAGGACTTCTTCTCGAAGACTTTGCAGCCATTTACGTGCTCAGTTATAAGGTTTCCAGCGGATTTAACTATTGATAAGGCGACGTCAAAGTATGTGTCTATTTCGCTCATTTTGAATGAAAAGTTGCGTTTACTAACTTGAGATTGAGGGCGAACGTGAACCAACAAACGTCTTACGATCCTGTAGATATTGCAGATAATGATGGCAGAAATATTATTAGTATAAAATTCACAGAAAATAGTCGGAAATCAGCGCACTGTCATTCCTTTCATTTGACATTGACAATGCCCTGATGACATTGACAATAATTTTTATGACTTCGTTACACGCAGAAAAAATTAAATGTTAAGTGTTTAGAAACCGGTCAGGTATTTAACTACTAGATTCGGCATTGGCATCTGAATTTTGCAAAATGCCAATCTGTCCTTTGACTGAATTTTGTCGTCTGTGAATTCCAACAAGTGTAATCGTAAGTTGCGTCCTAAAATGGATAACTTGGTATCCTTTTAGGGCCTGCGTGTGGCACGGCAAGGGATGTTTTAAGCAACGAATATAAATAACATAAATAATATAACAATAAAATTGAAATTTCAATTAAATGGCATGCCTAAGCATACCGCAGCTTTGTTTTTGTGCCTACGATGATTATCACCTTTTCGAGTCTTTCAAGAAATACTGTATTTTGATAACGACCTAAAGTTTAAATTTAATTTTAGATTTTATTTTACCACTTTATTGACGTGATTTATTTTACCACTTTGTTGAGTACTAAGCGTCTCTGAGCTACAGCGGGGACAGGCAGACAGACAGACAGACGGACATGGCGAAACCATAAGGGTTCCTTGTTTACTACGGACCCATAAAAAGCGATGCGGACGAATTTTTGATGTCCATTGAGCTCTTCCCTTTTTTCGCCATCCCAAAGTGGCAATTGGTGGATGGCAATGCTGATTCATTGGACTAATAAAAATAGGCCAGCCCTCTGGTCACATGAAAAGTCAATCAACCGCTTGGCGATGTCCCTAGTTTTTCAGCCCCAAATGTCTCAAACCTGTAGCTCCCAATAAGGTTGTTATATTTGCGCCGTTTCAGGTTTTCTGCACCTGTAGCAACCGCCTCAGCACAGCCCATCGTGCAGGAAGTGAGGATGTCACGAGGGTGTCGACACAGGTTACATCCCACAGCAAAGGCCTACCCAACTTCCAAGGCATTATGGTCATTCCGTCTGGCCTCTTCCCATCGTCGCGTGCAAAACAGCTAGCACCCGACAAGACAAGACAAGACGCCCGACGGATGACGTCTAAAGACATCATCACTCACTAATGTGCTGGCGTTCCGTGCCAACCCACTGGCGCTCTTACTGCAGAAAAGGTCATCGTGTTCGCATTTTGAGTAGTTGAGGTCAAGGCCGATGGATTGGTATTGCTGCTTTAAGAATTAAAAATATTTTAGAGCAGTGTTTACGTCTTCTCCTAGAGTCCCATCACTTAATATTAAATTTTGAATTTAATTGTTGTATTATGGGTTGGCTATCGAAACTGAAAAGGGCTGGCCCGAAAGGATCACCTTGATGGTATCCGAATGTAGATTCCAAAAGTAATTTTGATGGGTGCCTGTAGCACTGCCACAAAAAACCATAAATTTCCGGTAACCCCTTTTTTTACTTCAGCCAACAAAGTGTCCTCCAGCTAGATGGACCGACGACCTTCGAAAGGTGGCTAGGTGAGACTGGATGCGGAAGCAGGAGGACAGGGTGTTGTGGCAAAGTCTGGCCTATGTCCAGCAGTGGACTGCGATAGGCTGAGTTCATTGAACAAAGTGTCCTCTGTTAACGGAGTTGAAGGCGTTCTTGAGCATGACTCACCTTTACTGGAATTTCAAAAACTGGAAATGTACGGCAGCCTCGTAGCCCCTTTTGGAACTAAAGTCAAGCTGTAGGGCCTGGAACTTGTTTGCTAAAATTTCGCGGAACAATTTGCAGCATATTTTGGGTGCCATACCCCTGTAGGTACATCCAACGGCAATAGGACGAATGCCGCCATCCCTCTTGCGCAGGGCACATAAGTTAGCCCCGCACCCGTATAAAAAAAATAGTAATATTCACAATGTCAACACTACAAATAAGGACGAATTACGAGCACCTTTTCACTGGCTTCATAAGACTCAAAAATCATTTGTTGGGCTTGGTATAACTTTTTATAACAAGCTACCCTTTTTTACCAGATTTGCCTTTCAATGCGTTTAAAGCTAAAGTAAAATCCAACCTTTGTTCAAAGGTACTGTTCCATCAACGACTACTTAAACGATAAGACGACGACGACGACACAGACGTACCTACTGTAGGGTAGGTACCATACGCACTTGGTCGTTAAACAGACTAGTTGTACTCAGCGCTTCTCCTCTACACTTTTTATGCGTACGGCCAAAGTGTGGAACTCTCTGCCAGCATCTGTACGTATAAACCGTCAGCCTTCAAAGCAAGAGTGAACAGCATCGGGGCTTGCTCGTTCCTTCATGAACCTCATCCATCGCTTTCCACCAGGCGAGATCAAGTAAGAGCTGGCCACTTTCGTAATAAATTACAAAAAAAAGGTCGCTGTGATTAACTCTTCTTTCTCCACAGTTAGCTTACCTACTGACGGTTTATAAGAGTTTGTAGTAGTTTTGTGGTACTGTATCATTTGTCATTTAGTTATTTTATTTGACTTTATGTCAATTTATTTTAATTATTTTTCATTTATTTTTGTCAATCTTCTCATTACAATGATTTTTTGTATTGCAATGAGTTGTTAGCTAGCGACCTCGACAGTTGATAATATTTATTTTTGTCTAAGCAACCGGCAGCAAGTTCATAATACTACGGCTACATTGTCGCGATAACGCGAACCACACTTCGTGCGCTCTCTCTCGAACACCGCTCGACGTCTCGCTGTACACACACAGAGAGCGCGTGAAGTGTAGTTCGCGTTATCGCGACAGTGTACAGATGTTATATGTCACGAAGTCCGTTTGGCTATGAATGTTGTCAAGCGTGCACATGCACATTGTTTTTGTGTGCGTAACCTCGAAAGCGCTCAGTGTCGATCGGGACACGGTCCGGATCAGTAGTGGTTTTTAGTTCGCGCCAAATTGTTTCACGGAGTAAGGTCAGCATGGCAACAAAACGAAGAAGAGTTGTCCATAGTGAGGTAATATTTATTTATACGTTTTCAATTAAAATGTTATACAAAGATACTTTATATAGCAATAGAAGTATTTATAAAATGAATGTTTTTTTGTGTTATAAAATGTTTATATTACTTAATTATTTTGATTACATTTTGTTTTAGGGTCGAAACATGATAGCTAGTGTTTATCATTTTCTGCGAGAAGAATATGAATTTACAAAATCATTAATGGAACTCAACTGTGATTTGTCTCATTTACGAGACATTACACGCCGTACAGCTGAAGCTACGGGTGTGAGCCAAAAAACAGTTCAAAGAATATTAAAAGAAGAGAAGGAATTGCCATCCACTTCATCAAAATTCACTTCACCTATGAAGAAAAGGAGAAAGCGAGATAATAAAGTGGATATAGATAATTTTACAGCCGATGTGGTTCGCAGTACTGTACAAGATTTCCATATTGTCCATAAATAAATTCCAACATTAGCTAAGTTAAGAACAGCATTGAATGAAAATATCGGATTCGAAGGTTGTTTAGAAACTGTTCGCAAGTTACTGTTGAAATTAGGTTACAAGTGGCGCAAAACAGAGAACAACCGTAAAGTCTTGACGGAGCGTCATGATATACAAATGTGGTGTTTAAAATATTTTAAAAAAATAACAGAGTACCGCTCTCAAAGTCGGCCCATTGTCTACACCAATGAGAGCTACGTCCTTTTGACACACGTGCGAAACAACACCTGGGCAAAAAAAAAGGAAAGAACTCCGTTTTAAAAAAAAATTAGCACAGGCACTCGCTTTATTTTAGTGCACGCGGGAACCAAGGATGGTTTTATTGAAAATGCTTCCTTGGTTTATAAGGCCAACTCAACAGCTGGTAATTATCATTCAAATATGAGCTATGATAACTATGTAAAATGGCTAAATGAAAAGTTGCTACCCAATTTACTTCCGCGCTCTGTCATTGTCTTAGACAATGCATCTTATCACAACACACGGGCTGAACGACTACCGACGCAATCTACAAAGAAAGCCGATATGCAGCAATGGCTCAGGGATAAGGGTATAGCATTTGATGAATTTCTTCTTAAATTGGAATTGTACGATACAATAAAGAAGTACAAAGCCCAACACGTAATCTACAAGATTGACGATTTTATAAAAAGCAAGGGTTTTGATGTCTTACGCCTTCCCCCTTATCACCCAGAATTAAATGCGATTGAAAATATTTGGGGGATCGTTAAAAATTATGTCGCATCTAAAAATATCGAGCAAAACATGACGAATACCTACGGAAAGACTGATCAATGAAAGTTTGGGCCAAGTTAGCAGTGAAACGTGGCAAAAAACTTGTGCTCATGTTGAAAAAATTGAAAAGACTACTTGAAATATTTTGATCTCGATTTTGAATTTATAATCAATGTACAAGATGATTCTGACGACAGCAAAACGGAATCGGAAATCGAAAATTTATCTGATAGTGATTGAAAATACTGAATAGTCCTACTTGTTTCGTTTCCATTCTGTAACACCAATGCTTAATTAAATGCCTACATATTCTTAATATTTTTGTATTTATTGCAACCTAATTTATTTACAAAATGTATATACTTTTAAAACCAAAATTTTATTTAGATTATTAAATCTCGACTTGAATATAGGTATATCAGATTTTTTTGCTAACGTTAGGTACCTACTTTTACACACACAAGCGTGCTTGTCGGGATACGTCACTACTACAATCAAAGCCGAACGGACTTCGTGAAATAGAATATCTGTAGCCGTAGCATCATTATTAGATGTCAGTGCTTTTTCTATTTGGGTGGGGAACGATCAAATAACTTCTCCGGCGCACAACGCGCCGTCGACCCGGGCCCAGGCCCGGAGCAATGGGTAGCTCGCCAACCGATAAGGACCAGTCCTTATCGGATGGCGAGCTAGGTACCGTAAAACGGGGTGAATAGACACAGTTTTGAACTTTGAATTAATTTTTATATGTTTTGAATAGTCAAGAAAACATTATATTATGCTTACACTATGTCTCTTAGCTTTTTTAACAGTTTTCAGTCATATAAATTGATATTTATGCTTTAATTACAGCACAAAATGCAAAAATATATGTCGTTTCTATTGCACCCGCACATGGGTTCAATAGACACGAAATATGAGGTGAATAGAAAAAAATGCTAGGGTTGGCAAATTCCAAAGCTTAAGTTTCCAAAGACACCTATCTAAGTTGGTAACGTAAGTACCTATGTAAAGAAGGTATTTAAGTATTAAACGTTAGGTACCTAACCAAATGAAACATTTAAGTAAAAAATGAGATTTTTTTAATCATTTATTCTTATCAGATACGAGATCAATCAGTTGCATCGTTTATTAATTACACAAAAAACAAGTTATAATTCTAAGAAACAGTCTCATTATTAGGTAGGTACGTAGTTAACATTTAAAGTAATAAACTTTTTGAAAATCAACATTTAAGACTAGGTAATAACCAGTGATAGGAATAGGTCTTCGCGATAACCGATTTACTTTTACGGACAGTTTTAGATAGGTAGTGGCTAAGCGTCTGCCTATATCTGTGCTATTGTTAAAAAGTGTAACTGAGTTATAATAACTCAACTATCTAAAACTGTCCGTAAAAGTTAGTCGGTTATCAGTCAGATAAATTGATATAATTTATTAGATAAAAAGTTATATTATTCATCATCGCTGTCCATTAAATCTTTCAGAATATCATTATCGCTTTTGTAATACGATGTTCGCCGAGTTTGTAAACCGCTTGGACCAGGACGACTTATGTTATCAATTTTATCTTTTAAAATTTTAAGACGCGAATTTTTACTTATTTTTTTGCACTTATTCAAAGAAACTTTTTTCATCTTAGTAATATCTGATACCTTTTCATTCGATATAATTTTCAGTTTTCTTTTATTTTTTTCGGTTGCATTATTTTGTTTATAAGTCATTTCTACTCCGGTATCATTCTGCATCTCGTTTAGTTGTATGTCATTTATAGCAATCATTTGTTCTTCGGTATCATTCTGCATCTCGTTTAGTTGTATGTCATTTAGAGTAATCATTTCTTCTTCGGTATTATACTGCATCTCGTTTAGTTGTACGTCATTTATAGTAATCATTTCTTCTTCGGTATCATTCTGCATCTCGTTTATTTGTATGTCATTTAAAGCAATCCTTTCAATTCCGGTATTATTCTGCAACTCGTTTGTTTGTATGTTATTTATAACAATTTCATTTCCACATACTAACATGTCTTCAAATACAATAGGCATTCTTTCTATGGAATTGTTTGCTATAAAATCAAAGTCATTTATTGTGTTAAGTAATATTTTTTCAGTGTCTTGATCGTTTTTCTGTATATTTTCCTTTTCAGCAATATTCTGATCTTGTGTTTTAGTTTTTTTCCCTATACCTTTTCCCTTATATTTATTCTTTTCTTTGCCATCGTAAGTATTCGTTGTAGTATTTTCTTTGTTGTTTTGTGTTATTTTGGATGACAGTAGTCTTCTCTTTTTTGTTATCTGTTGGCTTTCCTCTTCTTCTGTTTCTATGTAGTCTTCACTCTCAGTACCAACGCTTCGTCCAGGTATTATTTCCAATTTCTTTTTCCTTTTTGGTTCGGTTATGTTCATGGTTCCATATCTCATCTCCTTTAGAAGATCTAGAACGGATTTTTCTATTATAGATTTATTTTCATTGTTTTGCACTTCAGGTAGTCTGCTTAAAACCTCTTCTTCATTAATCGGATATATTCCTGTTTTCTTGAATCCTGCCATTATATTAGTCTTACTGTTGTCACTAAGCTCTTTCATTAACTTACATAAAAGTTTTGGGAAACATCCCTTTGGAATCGTCGCTTGGTTTTTTCCGTCGGTTTTTTTCCATTTTAATACTACGTTTCGCCATGCTATCTTCATAGGTCTGAAGAAAGCCACATCGAGAGGCTGCGTCAGATGTGTGCTATTCGCCGGTAAAAAAACGAACGATATATTTTGCTCGTGGCACAGTTTTATTGTCTCCATAGATAAATGCGATGATAGGTTATCGCCTATTAGGACTTTTTCTCCAACTTTATCTTTGAAATGAGGTATAATGATCGTCTTAATCCAATCTTCAAATATAGTTGCATCAAACCAACCGGATTGCGTGCGATTATATCTTGCTCCTGGTGGTCCGTTTCGAGTCCATGTATCATACAAATTCAGAGCCTTGTACACCACATACGGTGGCAGTAAAACGCCGTCGGCTGTAGCGGCTATCATCAATGAAGTTGAAGACTTTGAACTATTCATTACCCTCTCTGGATACTTCGATCCTCGTTTAGTTATGATTTTTTTGCGTCCTGGGTCGTCGGTCAAATTCGTTTCATCGTAGTTTATTATATTGCTCGGATTTATGCCTGTCAATGACTCTCCTAACTCCTTGAAATACTCTTTGATCGTATTTGGTGAAACTTCTGCCCTTTTTTTCTTAATGTTTTGACTGTATCTTTGGGAAATTTGGTTTTTATGACGTTTTAGAAAACCCGCGACGAAATCGGGTCCCGGTAAATTATTTTTAAATTTTAGCACTGTCCGGCCTACTTGGTCAAGATAAGCCTTAACAATATACCTCAAATCCAATGCATCTAAAGGGCATCCCCATTCCGCACATATATTAATATACTTTATCATCCACTCTTCAGTTTCGTTTGTTAAAATAGTTTGCCCTCCTTGTTTTTTCATAGTTTTGACACTGTGTCTATAAAGTACAGATTTATCGATATCATATTTCTCAGCTATCTCCTTTAAAGAGAACTTGCCATTCGCATATGCGGCAACAGCTTCATTTATAATGTTTTCATCGTACTTTCTATACGTTTTCCCCCTAGGATCAGGTTTGTATATACGCGGCATAATGAATTGTAAGTACCTATAACAAAAAAAAAAATATGTAGGCGATGAATATATTTAATATCCCACCCACCCACCTAACCACCCACCGACCCACCTAATTAGTAACACTGTAGGTACGTAAAATTGGAATATAATCATGATTTTGAAGTTTGAAATTTAATAATACCTACTATCTCGAACATTGACCTAGGTACATAATAATATGACAGGGACCTAGACCTAAATCTTTAAACAATGCTTTTAGATCATCAATATCGTCTTCAAATCATAAAACTCCAAACAATTCTAAAATTTTCTAACAAAAACAAAATTATTTCAATAGGTAGCAGCCCTAACACACATCTTTCTAATCACCCCTTACTCGTTTCTATTAAACCCTTTCACATGTCTATTGAACCCATAATACGTATCTATTCACCCCATACTACGTATCTATTCGCCCCTTCCCCGTGTCTATTAACCCCAATCAAAAATAAAAATGACTTGGTTTACAATTTTACAAATATTTCCAAATTTACCATCACAATTGCACTTACCTTTTATTAATCTAGGTCACAAGAAACCAACGAATATATTATCAAGTTGTGATAGCACAAAACACTTTCTTTCACATTGAAAACAGTAAAATAAATAGGACCTCGTTCAACCTACGTTCAAGGAGCTAACTTCAAGATCTTTTTTTATTATGTTGGCCAAACCTTACTTCAATTCAGTGTTGCTATTTCAAAAAAAAAAATACTACAGTTTAAAAAAAAAATACATTTCAGAACTTTTTTCTTCCAAAATGTTTGGCTATTTTCTGTAGAAAAGCATTTTTGGTTTTGTGTCTATTCACCCCTGCGTTTTTATTGACCCCGTTTTACGGTACCTACCTATTGCTCACCGTCCGCAAGCCCGCACCTACAGTGGCCGGGAATCCGCCCGGGATTCCCGACGCCCAGGGCGTCTCCTGCGGCGGCTAGGGGCCTGAGGGCGCACCCGGGCCGTACCGCTGACAAGACTCGCGTGGCCGCGCGACCTTTTTTTGTTTTTCAAGCGATGGAGGTCCTTTAAATTATGTAGGTAAAGTTTAAAATTATTTCACACAAAGTGCTCGCCGCGCCGCTGCTAGCCCGGTGTGAATCGGCCCCAAGCCAATGTAATAGCGCGTTATGCAGTAAGTCTTACTAACATTATGCATTGCGTAACTTATGTTACAAAGTGGACAAATTTCCGGCCTTACCCAAGTATGCAGCTTTTCACTCTGGAAAATAGGTTTTGTATGGTATTCAAATAAAACAAATGATATAAAAATCATGAAAAATTGTTTAATTGGCATGCCAACCGATAACTTGTTACAACCTATGGCCAATTTTACAATTATCAATATTGTTAATAATTAAATATAATATTTATGTAAAATAAGTTTATGCTTCAATGTTTACTTACATTTAAATTTTATATTATTATTCGGAAAACTATAATAATGAATAAAAAAGTGGTCATGAAGACTGGTAAATAATGATAAAAAAAATGCTCGAACGATACAAGTTAGGCCTCTGTTACAAGAGACTAATTCCAATCCATTTTACGTATTAAGTTGATAATAAAGAAAACTTAAGGCCACAATTTATTACTACGAGTCTTACCTAAGTCTAAAGAGCAAGCCGTTCTAGCGCAAACCCTCGCCTGCAGACACAAATAATACCGTTTTGTATTTGATGTAAACAATTTACATGACACCACCTGGCCGGGTGTATTTACATTCAAGATGATACAGAGATGGTAAGGGACTTTATTGTTAAACACTTAATATAAGATGTGACGGCGGCTCGCTCTTTTGTATAAAACGTAATACAAAGTGTGCAACTCTATGCAGCTCAGAATTTAGAACAAGAATATGCTTGCATAAAATCTAATTCAAAGTTAGTTTATTGCTTAAATTATTTTCAAAAACTGAGCCGACAGAGTGTAAGGTAGCCGCAGTCAGCTAGCTCATGGAGGCGCGCCGTCACACCCCATCACATCAAAGCTCACATGTTTACTTATCAACTATCTTTAAAATTTGTATGGCAACTAAGCGCTCAGTGGCTTACACTGATGATATTTACATTGTATAGATGAAAGTGCCGCGCACCGGGCACGCTCAACAAACTCAGTGAAACAAGAGTTAATTGCTGTAAAAAATAATTTATAAAGTACACATTGCGCTCAGTTTGAGTTGAGCATGCTCAGTGCACAGTGTGGTTGACAGATCTCAGCAAACAGTGGAATTGATAATGGAGGAGGAGTGAATTATCGCAACAACAGTCTTTGTTACTCAGTCGCGTTTTAAATGCAATCATCAAACTGTAAGTAATTTTTTGCCACATTTTACTAATACTTTAAAAAAAAATTCATTACAAATATCACCAATGAGTAATTTAACAATCTACCCGTCCGACTTTGTCTGGGCAAAGTGAAAATCTCGATTGTTAGGAATGTATAGTTTAATACTGGGATGGGGTTTAACACCAATTGCTATTGTTTTTCAGAGATTCGACTGTTTAAATGCAATTTATTTTAGTGTAAATTGAGCACCCGCGTTATTAATTGTAGTGTTCTAGACGTACGAACGTGTACACCAACCACAGTTCTTGTACGTACACTAGCGCCATAGGCCGCTTGTTACCCCATGATGATCTGTTTAGAATTTTTCATGCGTTTAAAAATATATCGTCGTATAATTTAGCGTACAGATTCATACACCTAAAACTGAAAAAAATATGTACTCAAAATATTTCATAATGACAATAAAATTTCACGTACATATATAATATTATACATTGAAAGAAATCGTATATTTAGATACAAAAGCGTATGCGTTCTCAGCTGTCCGCTATATCCATACATTAACTCGATTTACATTGACTTTTAGGCCACATCTATACAATCGTAATTTTGTAAAACTAATGTACAACGTCTTACATCACATTTAGGTTAATTAAATGTGATAGCTAATGTGAACACGGGCTTATATCGTAATCCCTTGCTAAAAGATTTTATGTACAAAAATACGATTGCAGCATAACATAGCTACATGTAAGAGCGTAATATGAAGAGATGTATTCTTCAGTAATTAAGTACGTCGATAAAGTTGAAGAAAGAACAGTTACAAGAAGGAATAACAACAAATTTTCAAAAATAACTACTTAGCCTAAGGTCAAAAAGTAACTAAACTGAAAGTTAATCACGTTTGACATTATTTTATTAATTAAAATTTAATACTAGTAATATGTGTTGCATGTTACTAACATTCCGGTCAACCTCTCGAGCTAAGCTACAAGTTTGTCGTAGGCCCACCATAATAGTCCACAGCCGGGCTTCGAACTGCAATCGCCTGTCTCCACTTGAGCCGTTGGGCTATTGCAATATTTTTTTAAATGCATGCAGTTTAGAACATTGATTAAAAATCCTAAAAGAACACATAACCTCACATCTGCTATTACATGTAGTGATTGCGTGGACATTTCGTGACGTCACCGCTAGCACAAGCGCGTCACAATTCGCCGACAACAGCCGCGCTTCGATTAAGTTTAACTAAGCAGCGCGCTACATCACTTAACCAAAGACATGACGCACATTTATTTCACGTACATAATACGGTATTTAACATCACGCCGATACATCGTGCTGCTTAGTTACGACAATATCAACGAGTTACAATTCTGACGTCAAAAGTTACGACAATGACAACGAATTACAATTCTGACGTCAAAAGTTACGACATGTCAACGAATTACAATTCTGACGTCAAGTCCTTTTGACGTCACAGCTGCAACGTCGAGCGTGGGTGTTGATGACGTAGTGCCGTGCCGGTGTGTGTGTGTGTGCGCTACTCGACGCTGTTGGCGGTGTCGTTGACGTCGTCGAAGGACTCGTCCCCGGAGCCGGCGCCGGGCGCCAGCGACGTGCGCTTCATGCGCGACGTCGACGAGCCGCCCGACAGGCCCATGCCGCCGCCCTGCCGTCTGGACACAGGGGACTGTTATTAGCTCTCGTCTTATAATACATAGTATGGGTGAGAAAGTTTGATATAAATTATACTTCTTGTGGTTCTGTTTTATATTGTCAGTGTATTAGATTGTAATTATAGAAAAAGCCTTAAAAAGATTATTTATGTATTTTAATTAAAATGGTTAAAAACCAACCAACCAAAATGATTATTTAATACACCGTGTAGTACAGGAGAAGCCTTCAAATTCAAAATAACTAAAAGTCAATCCATTTAAAAAAATCGTGTTGTAAGTTAGTTATGTGTATACTCAGTATCAAACCATTCTGAAATCTAAAATTATTATTATTCTCTAAGAAAAACGGACGACACATGAAACACAGTTACTTTTAAAGCGACATGTAAACCCACGCTTTTCCACCCCAAAATGCGCAGGTTCAAATCCATCCATGTTTCTTTAGCCCCCCATTTTACCCCCATTTAGATCACCAGACCAGAGATTAGGAGGAATATCAGCAACGTGTTACTACTGACAGAATTATGCCAACTATCTGTGGCTCTCAGTCTAGTTGCATTGCAAATATTCCAAATAAAACAACACAATAATGAAATGAAGTTTTTCGTTCCATGATTTCAATCCCATTCGTTCATTCAATGACAGTAAAGAATGAAGAGTTTCAAGCACATGACCGATCAGTAAGAATTTTATTATAAAGCAAATGCCCCATTCCACATGTATTTAGCTTCCATTCCGAGTGAGCCCAATAATACTCGAGCCAGCCTAGTTAAACTAGAGCCGGACTAGTGAAGCCTAGTTAATCTCGAGCATGATATAGTTAGCCCACTCTACTACCTGACGCTAGTCGCTCGCTCGTTGTTCGTCCTACTCACTCCCCCACTCGCTAATCGTTTCGTCGTCGGCAAACGACGGCCTAACGGAAACATACAACATTTTATGTACATTATATTATGTGTCGTCGAATCTTTGACATTGTCCCGTCGTTTGTTCAGGGGTCGCCATTAACTATAAACAAGTCACGACCAACGTTGGACAAGTGATTAACGAAAATTAAGAGAAATAACAAACCATTACTTCTATGAATATCTACTAATCCACAGTAGAATCAAAACGGTTATTTTTAGTCACAATGGTACATCAAGAAATAACTTTTAAGACAGCAATATAAGATTCAAAATGAAATGTTTAGATACCAAACTCACGGCGCAACGATTTGTGGGTTTGTAACACTTGTAGGTGTTACAAATCGTACAGTGAAATACAGATTATAATATTTATGTTCTCACAATCTGCAGATGCACATCTGCAGCCGAAGTAAATAGGGCAAACTGGCACCCTTGCGTAACACACTTTCGTTCACAATCCAAGGGTTATGAAGACAATAGGGTCTTACACCCATTTTTGAAAAGTGTCTTAGTTAAATTCTATAGTGCTAATATGCCAAAAAAAATCACAAAATGTTTATTCAATCGATAAGCGCCATAAAAATGCATTTAAAATTTTACATTGTCAAATTTCTCGCGTAGGTTGACGAAAAAGATGGCGTCCAGCCATGTTGCTCTGTGGTCATGACGTCACTGGGCTATGAAAAACAAATGCGCTGATCTTTGTATGATAATTGACACGTTTTGTTAACATAGCCGTATGACGTAATAACATGGCGGCTACTATTTCATGGCGTTTTTTAAAAGATTAGAAAAACTGAAAACAATGAATTGAATTTTTAAATTTATTTTGTTATTTTATGAACTAAAACTAACATTTTCCGACTCCTTTTTGCCTAAACAATCTCAATAATATATTTATAGATTTTTCTCGTATATAGTAAAATACCCTATTCCTAACCCATTGCTTCATAGGTAAAATTAGTCTGCTCAACAGCGCAATGAACTTGGCTGAACTATCAAAATGAAATACATTGCGATCGATTGCCATTGTGTGTTACGCAATTACTCTGCTGGTGCTTCATGCCAGGAATTCTGAAAAAACGGGTAGGCACGAATCATCGCACCGTGAGTTCGTGCTCTTATTCATTTTAGCGCAGTATCGCGCCGTTCGTGGTACCTGAGCTTGTTGCGCAGGTTGCTGCACTCTCTCGTGAGGTTCTCGTGCGTCTCCAGCATGTCCTCCAGCTCGCGCTGTGCCTTGCGCTTGCCGACCTTCTCGCGCTGGACCTCTTCTTCCACCTCGTCGAGCTGACGCTTCAGCGCTTTCACGCGGACGTTCATCTGAAAGGGAATAGGACGTGTTATTGATGTTGTATGTCTACATATTTGCGCAAGATTGTAGGAATCACACACTCTTTTAGCAGATAAAATTTTTGTCAAAGTGTCATGTGACTTAAGATGGTTTCAAGTAATTTCGAACCATCTGCGGTGCAACACTGACATCCTGACTTTCCCTGTACTTGATTACACCTCCTCTCATCCGGCCTATGGCCTCTGAACATTTCCCCCAGCAGTGGTCTGTACATACCTTCTCGATCTGCTCCTTGTACTGGTCGGCATGCCTCCTCTCCTCGTCCAGCTGCAGCGCCAGTTCCTTCATCTTCTTGTCGAGCTTGCGCGAAGACTTCTGCTGCGCGAGGCGCTCGCGAGACTCCACTTCCAACTGTTCTTCGAGGTTAGCCACCTTCAGCTCCAGAGAGGTGATCACGCCCTGTGACATGAAAACAAGAATATTATACAGAATACATCCGTTTTTCGAAGATATTTTATACTAGTTTTTTCCTGCGGCTTCGCCCGCGTGGAGGTCGGAAATTATCCCACGGGAACGTACTACCGGAATTAAGTCAAAATTCAATGTCCTGTGTCCAAAACATTGTCTACTCATGTGCCAAATTTCATCCAAATTCGTTAAGTCGTTTTAGCGTGAAAGCGTAACAAACATACAAGGTCACTTGGAGGATTCTATTCGATTCAGAAGTCGGGGTCGTAATCAGTCATTACAAATATCAATTTGTCAAGAAAATGTATCTGCAGGTTAGCCGTTATTTAAGTTATTGACCAGCCCCAGTCGGATTAATACGACAAATGTCTTCGTGCCTGGGGATCTACTCCCTTTTTTTTTTTTTTTTTTTTTTTTTTTTTTTTTTTTTTTTTTTTTTTTTTTTAGGGTGGGAAATCATCAAATAACTTCTCCCGCTCTGGGCGGAGCGGGAGGGTGTGTCAGACTCTTACTGACTAAAACCCACCCGTATTCCTTCTTGTTGCCTGTGTTGCGGGGGCCTCGGTGACCCATAAGTACCTTCCCGCGACCCCGGCAGGGGGATCTACTCCCTAAGCACTAAATCCGTAGTTACAGCCGAAGCCACGGGCCTTCCCTATCACCTACGGACATAAGATTACTTCGGAGCCCGAACTGAGAATGAATGACAACACGATTTGACAATTGTCCCTACTAGCAATGTGTTTGTGCCCGTCTGAAAAAAAATATTTGTCACTTTGACGGATTAACAACTTTCGGACGGGCCCGTGTCTTCATTGACGGACTAGAGAGTAGTACCCTAATGCCGCCTCATTCCTATTTATACGACTGAGAACCTGTTCGTTTTTTGTTTTTCATTTCATTGCACGACCCGATAATATCATAAATTGACCATTTGTCGACTTATAAGCTGGACGTTGGGAGCACGGAAATTGATATAAAACAAAGCGGTCAATAGGTTAAACTTCACTACCAAAAACTCTGCTTGCACGATACAAGGTTTTGCGTGAACGCGTAGTTCATTAGTGTGACGCGCAGTTTGCACGTGGCGTTGTAGATGCCTACAACGCAAGTCACGAACCTTGGTCTTGGTCCGTGCAGCAGTCTCCAGTTCCGCGAGTTTCGCCTTGAGCTCCTTGTTCTGTCGCTCCAGCACTAACTTGCCGCTCTCCAGCTTCTGGGTGGCTGACTTCTCGGTGCCCAGCTCCATTGTCAGCTGGTCGATTTGGTTCTGAAGATTTTACAAAAAATAAATAGATTAAACATTTATACATGAAATGTTAAACAAAGTTGTTTAGTTGTTTTATTTTTTAAAACGTATACTGAGCAAAGTAGTTTTCTTGATGTCCAGTAGAGACAAAGTAAGAAACGAATTTTAACAAACTAACTAGTTAATATTTTAACAAAAATTTATTTTAAAAAGCTGTACATTCAATAACGGAAGTTTCTTTCCTTTCCTCATTGATCGACTTAAAATATTACCTTATTTTATTCAGAAAATAGGTACCTACTCCTTTTCCGTCTATTTACCAAAATAATAAAAAATATATTTTGTGGATTAATTACGATTCAAAGTCAAAGTATTTATTAGTGTGATTTTTGGTGATACAGTAGGTCTTATAGTTAAGTTATGGTTAACTCAAAAAACTACCTATTAGGGTATACACTATTTAACAATATAAGAATTTAAAATCGATATTAAATACAAATTAACAAATCTATGTATATTTAGTATACAATTAATTATTATAATAAATATTGAATATTTATAAAATACGAAGATATTGATTGTACAAAGTGAGTTTTATTTTATTTACTCATTTTAATAAATAATAGGTATAAAAATCTTGAAAAGGTGATGAACCGATGGTGATGCATACCTGTGACTTCCTGAGCCTGTCGTTGAGGATCTCGTTGTTGGACTGCTCCTCGTCTAGGTCTTCCTCGAGGGCTGCTATCCGTGCCTCTAGACGTTTCTTCTCATCGACAAGAAGTGTACTCTGTTGAATACAATATTAACGTTTAGGGAAATCTATTGATGTATTTAGGGATTAGTAAGAGTGTATTTATTTGGGGTTTAGAAATTTATAACTATTTTGGGGTATGGCGGAGCACAAGACAACCGGCTGCCGTTGTTAAGACCGCACCAGTGTAATTTGGAGCTACAAAAATGGGTTTTTGGAGCTATTCAAAGATGTTTTTCCCTCTCACACCCAGAGAGGTCTGTATCTCAGCAGCGAGGGTGTTATAGGTTGATGTTAAAAGTGTGGTTTAAAGGTGTGTAAATAAACCCACACATACCCAAAATATGTGTGTTAATTCATTAGACAATGCGAAGGTATACTGGGGTTTTGTGTGGTCGTGTTTAAGGGGGAAGTTAGTGGATTTAAGAGTGTAAAGTCGTACCTTGGCGGACGAGTTGTTGAGCTCGTCCAGCAGGTCGTCCCGCTCGGCCTCGGCCTGGCGGCGCGCGCGCTCGGCGGCGGCCAGCTCCTCGGCGTGCTGCAGCGCCTCCTGCTCCAGCGCCTTGCCGCGCCGCTCGGCCTCGCGCGCGGCCGCCGCGGCCTCCTCGCGGCCTGCGCGGGCCTCCTCGGCTTCGCGCGCGGCCTCCTTCAACTGTTGTTGGAGTTTCTTGACCTGTTTGGCAGCGTCTTCTTTCACCTGGAAGGAAAACCGTTGAATTTAACACTTCGTTTTTACTAGTGGTAATGTTGTCGGATTATTGAGTTCACGATGGCTGACGTATGTGTTTACCAGACACGAGTTCACCTGTGTCCGCGTACACATTTGTGCACTATAATATCTCCTGCGCAGTTGTTAATGTATACTTAAATTCAGAATCTTAGATAATTTTCGTAAATTGTCACTTACTCAATTGTCAACTTTAGCGGGTATGATGAAGTTTTAGTTGATGTTTATGTGAAAATTTGTAATCAAAAGGTATAACAATCGAGCTTGTTGTTCCAAAACTTGGTAATCATCTGCGATTCTGCCATAAAGTGTATGTAGCTCACCTTATTAGCAAGATGCAGGGCTTGTTCAGCGTCCTTGAGGTCTGCGTCTAACTTCTTGCGCATCGCGAGCACAGCGGCGCGCTGTTTCCGTTCCTCCTCCAGTTCTCCTTCCAAGTCGCGCAGCTGTTTCACGATGCCGCGACGTTTCTCCTCGCCTTGCTCTTCCTTGGCCTGCGAATGAAGTAAAAGAGGTAAGTACGGTAGTTATATTGTTGACAAAATATCAATAGTGGTTCAG
Organism: Atethmia centrago; assembly: GCA_905333075.3. Lineage (NCBI taxonomy): Eukaryota > Metazoa > Arthropoda > Insecta > Lepidoptera > Noctuidae > Atethmia > Atethmia centrago. The sequence goes on along the minus strand of HG995373.1, from coordinate 4,372,695 downwards.
ATATCTGCCACCGAAACTCCGAATTTTTATGTTGACATAATGATGTGGTGAACTTCTCACTGCAGCTTAAATAAACTCGCAAAGTTAATTTAAAAGCGTTTAATAGGAGACTAGTCTTACCAAAGCTACGAAGAAGTTTGTGAATTTACACACATCTATTCATTTTCTTACATCTATACTTTGTAATACACAAAGTTTAGTTTTGAGTTGAAGTTCTTTTTGCCCGACTGCGGCGAAACCAAAAAAGGAGGGTTATTTAGCTATTTCTTTAAAATGTCTGTTTCTGCCTTCCTCACGATTGATCAGACAACTACTTTTATGTTTATAGAGGGTAAATCGTTATCTGGCCCTTGCTCTAATCGTTTCAAAATCAGAAAATCAAGTCATTTATTCAAACTAGGCTGAGAATCAGCACATTTCGAACGTCAAAATTACATAAGACATTCCCCCAAAACGCCCGCCCTTCACCTCTATCATCTACATACCTGCAGGTCCCTCTCGAACTGCGCGCGCATGGCCTGCATGTTGACCTCGAGGCGCAGCTTGGCGTCCTCAGTGAGCTGTAGATCATCCTCAATTTCCTCGTTCTGCGCCTTCAGTTCCGCCAGCTGCGACTCGAGCGCTCGCTTGGCCTTCTCGAGCTCGTGCACGTTCTTGTCGGCCGTGCCCTGCGTGTTGGCGAGCTCGTCCAGTTCGGACTGCAGGAGGCGCTTCGTGCGTTCTAGTTCATCGACCTGTGGGGGAAAGTTATGTTTGAAAGAGATTTGCTGTGGGGTTAGTTGGACTAGCTGTAAAGGCCTTGATGTACAAGTTGGTTGTTGGGTACGCGGACGCGCACTTAAAATAGTACAGTTTATTATTTCATTATTACTTACTGCTCTAATAACGAAAACATTGTGTGGAAACAAATATCTTAGAAGAAAAAAAAAACAAAAAAAAAAAAGTTCCCACGATAAGGAGCACACACATAATGGAGGACTGAAAATAATTTGGCAACTTGTATTCTCGACTGCTGTAGTACCCAGATAGTTGCTATCGCTTGAACATCTATGTATCTATCTTTCTCTTCTCATTCGTATCAGTTCTCTTTTATGAAAAGTCCCTCACCTTCTCAGCAGCAGTGTCTAGCTCCCGTGTGAGTGAGAGAACGCGTGTTTCCTTTTCTCTCGCGTCTCTCTCCGCCGCGTCACGTTCCGCCGCGTATCGCTCAGCGATCGCACGCTCTTCTGACACCACCTGCGACACAGCAAAAATATTAATGCAATAAAACTGTACAAAATATAACACGAAATCGCTCACTGGCAAGAGGTGTGACATAACAAAAAAATCTGCAATTTAGAGTTTGCTGCAGTTGCCTCTGCCGTAGGTGTACACGAGATAAGCACTAAAAATAAGGGAGTTCTATAGAATGTTGTGAGTTTATGCTTCGTCGCACTCTTACTTTTAAATCATCATAATAATATCCAAAAATTGCTCTTTTTGAATTATGTCAAACTTCTCGCAAATAAACGAAATATTGTTTGGATACTCCAGACAGTCCTAAGAAATAAAACACAGGTAAAAGGGTGACTATTGAAATAGAAACCTTACACAATAGATTGAAATAGAGCTATTCCACAGTAGTATTCTTCACGAGCAATAAAAAACAAAAACAAATCTTAAAAACTACGAGAAACAAACCAATTTCTAAATTTGCCAAAGACAATGGTAGCTCAAATTGGTTTTTTTTTTTTGTTTGGTTTAGTGATAAGGTTGTATGAATTTTAAGTTCAGGGGTAACCAATGTTACAATTATAATTACATTATTTCCGTGCATTTTAATTATCAACAGAAATTATCAAAATTTACAACATAGAAGTTTTATTAACTTTATGTTATAAAATATTTTATGAAAGAAAATTGCAAAATTTGTATGACAATGGCTTGTCCGCTCTTTTATTGTACCCATTTTTTTCCAAACGCCAATGTAGTTATCCCTTATACACCTACGATAGTATTATTTTTCTATAAATGTATATTAAATAATCAGTGTTAATAACAATATTTTTAATGAAAAAATAAATTTCGACGAGACAAAAAGGATATTAGTCGTTTCGACGTTTTCTATGAATTCAAAATTCATCCCGCATTTTCGCTATTATTGCTGACTATATTATATAGTATATTAAACAGTTTTTTAGTGATCCACAGGATGAAAAAGTGATTGATGTGTGTGTTATTGCACGTTATTAATCAGAAACGCGCAGATATCGCGTTATAATTCCTATACAAGTTCACTGTTATTACTTTTGGTTCCTGGGCACCACCTCTTGTATAATGAGAAGGAGAAATAGTATCTCCTCCATTTAAGTATTTTAATTCCGTTTTTTTTTTTTACTTTCAAATAAAAATCCTTTATGTTTTACAACATTATCGTATATATTTGGACCATACCTTGTCGAAGCTCTTCTGCTTCTTCTCCAGCTCCATAACCTTGGCTCGCTGCGCCTCCAGTTCAATGTTAGTGTCTTCCAGTTCAGCCTGGATCTTCTTTTTACCTAAAACATACCAGAACGTGTAAATACAATTATTCGTGAACGCTTTGATGCCTCTAATTTCACAGTTCAACCTGCACTCAACATTCGCATTTGAATTACGAAAGAGATCTTTGATCAGCAGATGTGCGCGCGGATGGACTGTTAAATCACATGTCGGCAGTTGTGGCTGGTGGTCCAAAATAACGACAACCTACCACTAGTAGATGTACCGCCGATACGAAAAGGAGAAGAAGACCTTAAGTTAACAAGACTTTATGCTTTCACAAAGTAGGGTTCAGTTGTTTGATATTAATTAGCCCACGTTCGCACGGACATAAAAATGTCGCGGCGGGATTTTATCGCGCATTGGATTTTCAACTCTGGTTGTTGGGCCGAGCGTTGAGAATCCAACAGAGTGAAACTCAAAGCATCGAAAACACACTGTTGGATTTCAACTATATGCGAAAAAAAATCGCCGCGGGAAACAACGCACTTCCGAACCTGGGCTTATTGGAACATTTCAAAACTTTTGGATGTGGAATTTCCGTTTGGTTAACATTCCTCTGAGGAATGCAGTGAGATAAGTTGGACTTGCAATTAGCACTTGCGTGGTGTTTAACTTGATTTATGGCAAACTGTTTTGTCATTGTTGAATGAAAATTTAGTTGGGTCCTATCCACACTCAGTAAGGCACTGTACTGTAACAGTGTACTCACTCTTGTCCAGCTTGTCATTGGCCTGCTGCAGCTCGTCGATCTGCCTGTGCAGCGCCTCCACGTCCTTGCTGAGCTTTTTGCGCTGTTCCTCAAGCGCTGCAGCGTTCTCCGCCTCTTCCTCGGCCTTCTTCTTCGCGTCCACCACTTGCTGGGTAAGGGCTGTGACCTGGGGAAATTGGTTTTTGATTAAAACTGAGTCTAAAGAACGAAAAAAGAATTTACGCCTTGCAATTGAGTTTATATTCATTTCGATTTACTTGAACGAACATGAGTTTAATTCAAGTAAATACCAGAAAGTAATATTAGCATGGTTTACATTCACATTATTATGATAATCATGCAGGATATTATTATTTATTTTTATAAGTTGACAAACAAGTATTTATTAAATTAACTCTCATTAGTTTTAAATTGGACAAAATTATAACGGCTCATTTGCCTCTAAATCAAAGGTTTAATTGGATTAATCTTTGCAATAAATATACCATTAAAGCATTGTGTCACATGACCGAATAAAGTATTGTGCTCGGTAGAATCAAGTCACTCTACTATAATAAGGGAATTCTCATGATACGTACTTGTTTCTCCAAGTTCTTCTTGGCTTCCTCTTCCTCCTCCAGCTGGTCTCGTGCCTGCTCCAGCTGCTGTTCGATGTTGCGCAACTTGGTCTGTAGAGACAGCTTCTGCTTTGTCTCCTCTTCGAGTAAAGCCTGCGCGCAATAACACAATTTTTATTATAACTGTCAATCTTAGTTAATCTTAATTTCACTCACTGACAGACAGCGTACTGCCTCAACCGCTGGCTCTAGAAGCTAGTATTTTTTTATAACCCTACCCGACTTTCATTATAACCCGCTGGTCAGTGATTTGAATTTGGAATAAAAAATTCGTATACACAATCAGCCTATAATGTTCTCACTGCTGAGACACATGCCTCCTCCTGCGAGAGAGAGTGGGCCGTAATCCACCACGCGGGCCCAGTGCGTGTTGGTAGATGTCACATGTCTTCGAATTTTTGGTTCTAGGACATGTCGGTTTCCTCATGATGTTTTCCTTTACCGTTTTTTGAGAGCAGTGGTGATTATATTTACACAAAGTAAAGCGCCTGTCGGGGCTCGAAGTTTCGACCTACAACTTGTAAGTCGCGGCCGTTACCAATGGGCCACCACTGCTCCCTAAACACAAAATACAAAAAATATTCTTTTGAATTGCTTTTTCTCGCCGAAAGTGTGAAAAGTAATCATTTCGGGTATAAAGGTGTCTTCCTCTTAAACGAGCTTAAAGCAAGCATCTGCATTCAGGATTCTAGACTGCGCTCGAAAGCCCTAGAATCCTTCGTAACACTCGGGATTTAATACAGCGCCCGTGACATAAGACACTACTTTATCCCCAAATATGATAATGAATAATCAATCGAATTATTTAAGTATTGCCAACGAAGTTATAGGTGTTAATAGTAAGAGGTGTACCTGCGCCTCGCTGAGCTGCGCGCCCACGGTGGCGGCGTGCTTGACGGCGGCGGAGGCCTTGAGCTCGGCCTGCTCCAGCTGCCCCGCCGCCGCCTCCGCCTCGCTCTGCAGGCGGATGCATTTCTCTTGCACTTCCGACCTACAGACAATAACATTTCATATTATTATAACACAAGTAGCTAAGGGCCGTCGAAGTACATCAATATAGGTAACCATAATACTAGTAGTTTATGTAACTGTTGCATAATGAGTGCATATTGCTGTATGCGAGTGTGTGCAGTGTTTTAATACCTAGTTATGTGCAGTTTCATACACTACTTTATCTACTCTCATACATTGGGATTGAACCTACTAAATAAAAAATAATAGTTAAATGAGTAAGAAATAGTTTATTGCTTATAATAATTATTTCCCAGCACATCACCGCGCATGCGCTAAAGCGTGTGGTGCCACAGACAAGTAACAATTGGAATCATTTCTTTTTGTAATGCTTTAAAAAAACGGAGCGCCCCGCATATGCGTTCCATTAAAAAACAATTGATGAAAACTCCTTGGTGAAAACAATTGTATTTGCCCTGTATGGTATTGGTAAAAAAAAATGTTTTCTAACATTATTTCGTTATAGAAAAAGTGTTAATAATATGATTCTATTTTTAAATTTCGATATTGTGTTTATAAAGTATGTCAATATAAACTAGTTTTGAAGTTTATATTTCGAATTTTACGATATGAAAGTAGAATAAGTAAATTACGTTATTATAAAATAAAAGCTAAAAAAAGCTTATGCTAAAAAACACAATTGTTATAAATATCTTGCTGTCAGAAAAGATGGATAAGACTCCTTAAGCTTACGCTAGTGGGTCACTCTTCTAAACAAACGTAGTACGATGATTACTCGTCTGTTTGATAGTGTACGTTCAATACTAAAAATTATATCAATTTATCTCGTCATTATCTAGCCTTGTATGGAAGCAGAATCGGAAAAAATATTGGTATGGCAGGCAAATTTATACATATACTGTTTTAAATTCGAAGAAGTTATAAGCAAAATAGTTCGTGAAAAAACTGAAATTTTCAGAATTTATACTGTCTCACTTGAAAAATGACACAGAATTACTTTTACAAGTTTAAATTATGCAACATAATTGTACCAAGAAGGAATAATCTTATTTAACTCACCGATAGACGAACTATTTTGCTTATAACTTCTTCGAATTTAAAACAGGATATGTATAAATTTAAAAAGCTAAAATAGTTTATTGATTCATAATTTTAAAAAGGCATAAGTAACGCGACATGTTATAGTAGAACATCTTAATATTTTATATAGATATACAAAAATAATGAAGTTAGAAAAAATCTCACAGATAAAACTTCACACTAGACGAACTATTTTGCATCGGGGCTCGTATACGGGAGTGTGTATCCGAGCGCACACTAACTTCTTACAGCTCATCACAGCGTTTGCATTTGCATGCAATTTGGCCACGCCCATCAGAGTTCCGAGTCGAATGTATGCTTTTGAGTCTTGTCTGATAAGTATAGTTTATACCCACCTACAACAGTGTGGGCAACAAAAATAGTGCATGGGATTACACACATTTGCAATCTGAAAACTTTGTGAGTTTTCAGATTTGCACATTCCGCTTCTGGGGTAACTTTTTACTTAAACCTTGTATGAAGTTTATCGTTCGTGAGAATATTTTATCGATCTGCCAAACACAAGGTTAGTTTTTGGCAGTACGGCATGAGGTTCCTTCATTTTTTCGCATTTAGCTTTACTCCGGGCTTATAACGGCGCAGCCCTACCTGGCCCGCTCCACGTCCTGCAGCTTGGCCGCCAGCTCCGCCAGCTGCGCCTCGGCCTGCTTGCGGCGCCGCTCGCCCTCGGCCCGCGCCGCGCTGGCGCTCTTCAGTTCGGTAGCGAGGTCCGCGTTCTCCGCTTCCAGCGATTGTTTCGCTTTCTCGAGCGCTGGAAAATAAAGGTGAGGCTTTTAGTATCACTAGTAAAACTCGAAAACTTGAGCTTGATCACTGATAAATTACAAATAGACAACGACTCCCGAAACAGTCCTGTCATTTGTTCAGAGTTGAACTACACGATTATTGACTGGAGTGACTTCAGAGGTTCTTGTCTCAAAAAAACATTTCAGACATTGATAATAATTTGTAACACCCTACAACCTGTGTATACAAATCAATTTATTTGATTTGAATACCTTTACATAATAAGGAGTCCTGGGCCCTGCGGTCTGGCCCGGGACTGTTGCACATGTGTTGCCAGTAGTCACGAGCGGAACTGAACGAGGTGACATTCTCACAAGGAAACGTCGCGTTCTCCACCTCGAAGTTATCGTCCTTAGATAAACCAAACTTTACGTTCTTCTGCTTACGCTCCTGTATGCACGCCATACGAACATAATAATGTATAATAAAATATAAATACTAAAATATTAGAGAATTTTTATACTCGTGTAGATAATTGTAGAAAATATATTTTTGAAGGTTGAATTATTTGTTCGGATTTCGAAGCTGTCTAATTTTAATTTTTTTCGAATATATTTTGGCTGTCAGCGTCTTTTTGTAGTTTTATAAGAAAGAGGTTTTGATCGTTTGTTTAACGTAAAGTCGTGAACCTATTTTCTTTGCGATAACTGTATTTAAAACGCAAAGATCATAACGTTTGTTGGCCACTTCTTCTTCCCAGCTAAAGCACTAGGAACTGGTGAAGGGTGGGCGTTTTGGGGGACTGTCTTATGTAATTTTTACGTTCGAAAAGAGCTGATTCTCAGCCTAGTTTGAATAAATGACTTAAGGTTTTTTTTTTTGTTAAACTACAATTTTCCCGACCATATGCTCGCGAAGGAGGAGGCGGGACGGTTGAGGGAAAGGCAAATTTCGCGCCCTCTCGCCCCTAGCCGCCGCAGGAGACGCCCTGGGCGTCGGGAATCCCGGGCGGATTTTCGGCCACCGTAGGCGCGGACTTGCGGATGGTGAGCAATGGGCAGCTCACCGTCCGGTAAGGACCAGGCCCGGGGCGACGGCGCGTTGTATTCCACGCGCGCCTCAATGAGATGTCGTCAGCACAAGTGTAGGGGTCCACTAGGGCCGATGCCTGCCGGGGTCGCGGGAAGGTACTAAAGGGTCACCGATGCCGCTGGCAACACAGGCATCAGGAAGGAATACGGGTGGGTTTTAGTCAGTAAGAGTCTGACACACCCTCCCGCTCCGCCCAGAGCGGGAGAAGTTATTTGATGATTTCCCATACAAAAAAAAAGGTACTGAAGTCAGTGAGATCAGATGGATCTGAAGGTCCTGACCATATAGCAAGTACACATGCCTACAACTTGCACAAAAGTGTGCGAGGAGCTTGCATGCCATTATGCTATAGCAACATTTGATTGGTTAATGCCACAATAGCATGCGAGGTTGAGTGGTAGAAAATGCCTATGGCATTAAGTCCGCCTCTGTACATTTGTGTGCGTAAAGTATTAAATAAATAAATAAATAAATAATCACCCTCCAGCTCCGCCCAGAGCGGGAAAAGTTATTTGATAATTTCCCACAAAAAAAAGAACTGGAGGCGTTGTAAATTTTATTGACAAAACAAGATGGCGGCGTTAGTTCCGGTTTCCGACGGAACTTTGTCGAGTTGTAGAGTGCTACAAGAATTTTTTTATAGCTTGAAAGACACTTTAAAGGAGACTGTGACCTCCGAGTTTGTTTCGGCCTTTCTTCTCAGAGTAGTCAGATAGGAAACACCGACCTCATCTAGCTTTATTTTAAAAATATGATTGACGTGTAAAAGTGTTTGTACAAACCTACTTACACAAAATAAATCATTTATCATTTAAAGGTAAACGTCCACTGGTTCGCACCGGCCGCATCGTACGCACGGCACGCAACGATTTTGGTTTGCTTTGTATGGAGAAATGAACCGAGCGCTCAGTGCGGCGGTACCGATAGTGGACGCAGTGCTATATGAATTCTAAAGCAAACCAAACTGCGGCGGATGAGGAGTAGTGCACGCTCACCTAACAGGGTGGCGTTGTTGGTAAACATTACTGAAATTGTTTTGTGAAAAAATATTGAAAACAAAATGGCAGCGTTAGTTCCGATTTTAGCCACGCGCCAAGAGAACCTTGTGGAGTTGTGAAGTGCTACAAGAATATTTTATCGCTTGAATGACATTAAAGGTGAACGTCCACTGGTCCGCACCGGCCGCATCGCACGCACGGCACGCAACGGATTTTGGTTTGCTTTGTATGAAGAAATGAACCGAACGCACGAAAGATCCTGACCACGCGCCGAAAGATCCTGATACAGCTGTACTTTAGTACTAGTTACAGATGTGTATAGTTGGCCTTTATAAAACGTTACTCACCAGCCTTAGCTTTCTTGATCTGTTCGTGTTGTTCATTCAGCTGCTGCAACTCCTGCGAGTGCTTGTGTCGCTGGTCGGTCAGCACAACCTCGTGGGACGCCGCCTCTTCTTCAAGACTACGCTTGAGTACTGCTACTTCTTGCTCGCGCTTCGTTCGGAGCTCTTGTTGGGCTGTTGGAGAAAAAGAACTTTGTGAGCAAATTCTAGAATAGAAGAAAAGGTCATAAAACATGGGAACTTTGCCTAACAGAGTAGAAACGATTTAGCTTCCATTTAATGCCAGGTGAACTATAGTTTTTTCCACTGAAGGAGATAATTTCCCTGTGTGGCGCCTGAATCCTTAACTTCCTGGCCTCGTTGCCGGTCTCCCACTCACCCGCAGTAGTGTCGAGCGAGTCCAGCAGCTCGCTCTTCAGCGCCTCCAGCTCCTCGTTGAGGTCCCTCTTCAGCTTCTCGGCCTTGGTGCGCGCGGCGCGCTCGGCGTCCAGGTCCTCGTGCGCGTCGGCCAGCGCCGACTCGGCCTCGCGCGCCGCCTTCTGCGCCGCGGCGCGCAGGGCGCTCTCTTCGTCCGCGCGACTTATTGCGGTCGCGAGCTCTTCTTCGCGTTTGGCTGTGGAAGTGACGAAATTATGTTAGAACCTCAAAACCCAGCTCTTATATTAGGTTGGGGAAAAATTCTTTTCGCATTATAGTATGTATGAACTTGTAATAAAATCTCTTTGGGTATACTATTTGTATCTGGCTGGTTTTGGAATCATTGAAAGTTAAAATTTTAAAGAACATAATTCCAAATTCAAATTAGGAAATGTGTGATTTTCATTTGTTTTTCGTACCGTCAAGATGAGTGAATCTAATGAAGAAATTCGATACATTTTAAAATTTTACTACAAAAAAGGTAAAAATGCAACGCAAGCCGCGAAAAAAATTTGTGATTTTTATGGACCTAATGCAGTGTCTGTGAGAGTAGCACAAATTTGGTTTAAGCGTTTTCAATCCGGAAATTTTGATGTCAAAGATGCACGTCGCTCTGGTCGCCCTATTACGGATAAAAAGGATGCCATTTTTGAAAAAGTGGAGCGTGATCGGCATATCAGTAGTTACGACGTAGCTGAAGAACTGGGAATTGACCACAAAACAGTTTTGGCGCATTTGAAAAACACTGGGTACACAAAAAAGCTCGATGTTTGGGTACCTCACGAGCTCACTGAAAGAAACCTAATGAACCGTGTACTCATTACGACGTAATGAAACCGAACCATTTTTGAAGAAGCTGAGCATTTTTGAAAAGTGGATCACGTATGACAAGAACGTGCGAAAAAGGTCGTGGTCAAAGGCCGGTCAGGCTTCACAGACTGTGGCGAAACCCGAATTAACTCGCAACAAGGTGATGCTGTGTGTGTGGTGGGATTCGAAGGACATTATTCATTATGACCTGTTACCACCAGGCAGGACCATCGATTCTGATGTCTACTGCGAACAACTGATGAGATTAAAGCAAGAAGTTGAGAGAGAGCGGCCGGAATTAATCAACAGAAGGGGTGTAGTTTTTCATCATGATAACGCTAGACCTCACACATCTTTACCCACTCAGCAAAAATTAAGAGAGTTTGGCTGGGAGGTGTTAATGCATCCGCCGTATAGTCCTGGCCTTGCACCTTCAGATATCCACCTGTTTCGGTCTCTTCAGAATTCTTTAGGCAGTGTCAGGTTAACATCACGAGAGGACTGCCAAAACCACTTCTCGCAGTATTTTGATCAGAAGTCCCAAAATTTCTATAGCAATGGGATCTTGTCCCTACCTACAAGATGGCGAAAAGTTATCGAACAAAATGGTACCTACATACTTTAGTTAAATGTAAATAAAGTATATTAAAAAATGTTTTGAATTTTCTTAAAAAATGCGAAGAAACTTTTTCCCCAACCTATTACTTTAGCTTTGGCTACCAAACTGTCCATGGACGTAAGACGTTTTTTTTTTTTGGATAGTTTGGTATCCACAAACTTTCAATTGTAATAACGTAATCAACGCACAAAGACTTCTTCCTGTTCCATAATCCTATCTTTCACAAGTGAAGAAATTATTTGACTTCTTGACAGTAAAATTTCACAAAATAGGCAATAATACTTTACTTACTGAGCACAATCTGCAACTCTTCGAGCTGCGCTTTCCTTTCAACGAGTTGTTCCTTCACATCTTGTAGCTCTGTCTCCATCTTCCGCTTAGCACGGTCCGTCTCTTGACGCATTTGGTGATCCTGATGAAACAAAACGTTGTGTTATAGAAATATAGGCCATTATCGATAACATTATATATCTTTTAAATACAAAACAACCATGAAATCTGCATGAAGTGCCTATATTATTAAAGTTTGTATTATCAGGTCTGCCACACCCAGATTGTTTACAAGCAAAATACATGGAATGAGCAGTCTTAACGATTACCCTGTGTAGGTTCGCGCTGACCGAAGGTGTGCACCACTCACACAATCCCGTCTGATCTAACCATTTGCTTCAAGTAGTGGTAGAACTTATCGTGTTTCGTTAAGACGATAATCAATAATCAGGATCTAAAAAACTGTTTCTACAGTAAGACCCTGTAACATTAGAAACGCCAAAAGGCTTGCTAATGTTACTGGTTCTTGGCGTTTGAATGATGTGGATGCTGTTGGGAAACATTAGTGAAATTGTATTGAAAAAGCAAGATGGCAGGTTTAGTTCCGATTTTGGCCGCGCGCCCGAAGCTCCTTGTACATCTATATGTGGTATGAAGTAGCGTACCTTAAGAAGTTTCTCCTCCAGCTCTGCGATAGCGGACTCCTGCTTGGTCTTCAGTTTCCCGAGGTGCTTTGCTTTCTCCTCTTCTTCAGCCAAAGCTTGGGACAGGTCGTTGGCTCGCTCTTCCAAGATCTGAAATAACATAATGATTAAAATACCTGTTGTTTTTCTACGGGAAATCAGTGTTCAGACATTGTTTGGAGATTCTCAGAAACACGACATTATAATTTCAATTGTAAATCTATTTCTTAGTCATGTTGAATAATTAAGAAAAATGTATTTTACCCTTACCGAGTTTAAACAATACTGTTACTAAGAGTAATAATTTTATATTGGGTAGAGAACAAAAAAATAATATGGAAAGATGCTAAACATGTTGGATAGGATAACTATTAACCTACTCTTTTTAGAGTAGGGTAAAGGGAGTTAGGTGTGATTTTTCAATTTGGCTGCATGTTTTATTTACAGTATTGATTTCTTTTTTTTGATTAGGGAATATGCAAGTAATTCAAAACTAATCCATTATTTAAATATACATTGTGTAGGAGTCAAGAAACAAATTCCTAATCTTATTAATTTTTTTAATGCATTATTTATTTTACAATTCATTCATTTATGTTGCGTTTTTTTGGTGGAACGGAACGGAACGCAAACTCAAAACGCGTCGTCTTCGACAATGCCGGAAGTGACGAAAGAAACTATGTTAATAAAATATCACTAAGTTACCTTAGTCATATTTTAGTAACTAAAGTAAGTGCGATGGTTGAATGAAGCACAAAAAAATATTTATATTATATGATTTGATGACAAACAGATGCAAACAAAGATTCGTGGTAAATGACGTCACATCATGCCCGCGACAGAAACGGTCGTTTGAACCGTAGTAGAAAATTTTTGGAGATTCATATTTTTTATGAGCAAGCTGTAGTTGAATTTAACTTTTAATACTTTTCTTGGGTTTATATTACCGTCCATTATTGAAATAGTGAAAAAAAAAACATGCATATTCCCTATTGCGTATAGTTAACAAACGAAGAAGGTAGGACAGATGGAATTACTAATAGTACGTACCTTCTTCTCCTTGACGAGTTTCTGGTTGGTGTCGTCGCTGAGCGCCAGGTCTTCCTCCAACTTCTTGAGCTTGGCGTCGCATTGCACACGCTCCAGCTGTAACTTCTGTCTGGCAGCCTCTTCTTCCTCCAGTTGTTCTTCTAGGTCCTGTATGAAGAAAAAAATAGTTAGTTGGTGTTGCTATATCACAGTCAATTGGTTCATTGGAATTTCATGAAATGGTGATACATTTCACAAGTTTTTTTTTTACCTTTTAGTGCATACTTTCCTATGAAAAACCTCAGTACCAGATATTTTTACTAAGAAGACAACAAGGCTTTTTATGGCACTCTGAGGTATCAATAGGTGAAGGGGCCAATATCAGTACAGTATCTAATGATAGCAATTCATAGATAATACTAAACCTTGCTTAACCTTTTGACCGCCACGTCAAAAATGCAAAAACGTGCCCTCGGCGCCAAGCTACGAATTATTCCTTATAAATCTGTCATGTAGTCGTGACCGTGGCGTGCTGGGCACATTTTAGTTTGTCATCTATACATGACTGTGGCGGTCAAAAGATTAACTATAGACTTGACTTGACATCCATGAAGCTCATTGCCAGTAAATACTAAAACGGCACTAGTTGTCTGGCAGTTTGGCTGTACTGGGCCTTTTTGGCGTAGCCATGAGGGACACATTTCAGCATATTATTTTTTTCTACAACGGAATATTTTTTTTTATATTAATTTGTTGTGTTCCTGCATATTATTTTTTTCTACAACTGAATACTTTTTTGTATTAATTTGTTGTGTTTAAGTAAATGTATTTTCTGTCTTTCATCATTTTCTTGAACTATATTATATTGCATCTAACCTTTGTCAAGGACACTCGAGCTCAATTCCTACCATTCCCCCCCCCCTCACCTGTATATTAAGCTGCAGCCTCTTCTTCTCCTGCTGCAGCGCGTTGCAACGCTCCTCCTCCTCCTCGATCCTGCCTTCCAGATCGTGCAGCAGTTCCTCCAACTCCTGCTTCCTGGCAGCAGCGCGGGCGCGACTCTCTTCGGCCTCAGCACATAATTCTAGTTCAGCCTGGAAGTTAGAATGTGATTGATGTAGTTAATATGAACTTATAAATTAAATGCCACTGCCTCATTGGTGTAGTGGTCGCAAGCGGTACTGCTGAGCATGAGGTCCTGGGTTCGATTCCCAGGTCGGGCAGTACTTTGGGTTTTTCCATCAGGAATTTTTCAGTAGCAGTCTGGAGTCTGGATTAGCACCCGGTTGATGGCAATAAGGCCCTATTTCATGGGACTTACATGTAACTGGCGAAGTGTGGTTGTACCATAGGTACACCTCTGCCTAACCCTTCGGGGAATTACGGGCGTAATGTTATTTGATGTTATAAATTAAATTATTTTTAATATCTGTGTCATTTGTAGGTCAAAACAAGAATTAACAAAATTGACTAGTGAAATTTTACGTTTTGTAGAAAGATAATGTAATGTTTAAAAATAACAAAATTTCATGTTTCTGTCAATACCCAATGAAAATAGGAAATATTGTTCACAAAGACCCTGGAAGCTAAAGCATGATCCTCGATTAAATAATACATTTCATTCTGACTTCTGCATTTTGTCAGTTACATTTGATTTATGTTTGAGCATCAGGTAGTACATCAGACCCCACCAATTATAGACCTATTTCAGTACTACCTACCTTTAGTAAAATTTTTGAAAAAATAATTTTAGTCCAATTACAAAGATTTTTTAGTAAACATAAATTATTGCACAATAAACAGTTCGGTTTTACAAGGGGTCGTTCGACTACTGATGCCGGTGTGGAACTTTTAGGACATATTTATAATGCATGGGAAGATAAACGCGATGCATTGGGCATCTTTTGTGATTTGTCCAAGGCATTCGATTGCGTTCTTCACGAAACGTTAATCAGGAAACTCCGCCACTACGGGATCCGGAACACCGCTCTGGATCTTCTTACTTCATACTTGAGTAATAGGATTCAGAGCGTTGACGTTAATGGGAAAAGATCTTCCGGATCTATAGTAACAATGGGAGTCCCACAGGGCTCAATTCTTGGTCCTTTCTTGTTTCTTATTTATATTAATGATTTGCCATACCTCATAAAGGATAATCATGATATAGTGTTGTTTGCGGATGACACTTCACTTTTGTTTAAACTTAAACGTCAGCAGCTGGTTACTGACGATGTCAATAGTGCGATCTCAAAAGTAGTTCACTGGTTCAATGTTAATAATTTACTTCTTAATGAAAAAAAAACCAAATGCATTAAGTTTACTTTTATTTTATTTATATACCATTTTGACATATTTACTTTGTGGAGTTCAATATACTGTTTGGAACTTAATATTTACTTGTAAAGTATTATATTGTTTTCAATTATTGTGAATGTGAAGCCTATGTGGGTCATTATTGTTTTTTTTTTTTTTTTCTCATTTAGTATTAATCATGGTCTGGCAGTTTGAGTAATTTATGCGGCCTACCCAAATGTTCTTTCTTTGGTATTGTTCGTCGAATCGTTGAGCTCCTTAAGTTCTGAGTTGAGCAGCACGATTACTGACAAATGCGTGCACTGACTGGACAGGTCCACTCAATCTGTGTGGTTCTTTCCTCAAAAGGATTATTTCGGACACCAATCTACATGGCCTTCACATGATCTGACCAAGATTATGTCTGGACTTTAAAAGAGACTGTGACCTCTGAGTTTGTTTCGGCCTTTCTTCTCAGAGTAGTCAGATAGGAAACGCCGACCTCATCTAGCTTTATTTAAAAAATATGATTGACGTGTAAAAGTGTTTGTACAAACCTACTTACAGAAAATAAATCATTTATCATTTATCATTTATCTTTCTAGTAGCAGGCCATAGTTTCTCCAAACATTCGATTATAATTATGTCGAAAATGATTTAAATAATCTTTGCTAAGCGTATTTCCAAGTTACTTTTGTGCCATTATAATTTCGATTTTGAACAACAAATAAGGAAACACGTCCTCAACCAACCTGCAACTGCTCCGCCAGCTGAGTTTTCTCAGCGCTAGCCTGCTGGAACTTCTGTTCATACTCCTGGCACCGCTTCACCTGCGTGTCCAACCGGTCGCGGATCTGACGCAGCTCATCTTCCTTCTGCGTCAACTTCTCTTCTTGCTTCGTCACTTCCAGAAGAGGTTTCACCTGGAAATGCGGTTAGAAATATTCGTGACGTGACAGGGTACATGCTTGCACTTACCTAGGCAAATTGCAATAACTCTTATAGAAGACAGTTAAATAATATACTTTTCATTTTTTGGAACCTGTTGAATAGTAAAGTGTGAATAAATAAAACATAAAAATAATATATTTTTACATACATATGAAGAAGAAGAAAAATAAATCCTTGAACACAGGCTGGAAAAAAATACTGAAACCATATAAAGCTGCGTTTACGCAACAGCGTGCTAAGTGACGTTTTTAACATGCCGCACGCTCTCGCATGAACAAAGCTTTAAAATAAATAAATAAACATTCGCTGAAAAAAGGTCTTTCTGATATTCAGATATACAGATTGAAATTGAAAACATGAGACAAACTGAAATGGGAGATTGTACTCATCATTATGAACAACTTTTACTAAGGGACCACAGCTGCATTCGCGAAAATAAAATCAGCTGTTTCCTACATTTTGTCGAATTATGCGGACATAAATGTAGGGAACAGCTGATTTTTTTTTCCGCGATTTCAGTTGTGGTCCCTTAGTAAAAGTTGTTCATAATGATGAGTACAATCGCCCATTTAGATTTGTCGCATGTTTTCAATTTCACCCTGTATATATTAAAACGTGATATCATTAAAATCTCTATTATGCCTCGTTCAGTGTATTTAAACCAATTTAAAGAACTAGCGGATATATTCATAATATGAAAAATACAAGCAAGTATACTTCTTAGGCTGCGCTTACGCGACACGCGTGTAGCGTGCGATGTGACGTTGCACAGAGAATGTGTGCGCCCCACTGCACGTTGCACGCGTCTTTATCGTGTGAACGTCGCCTAAGTTTGCAAAGCAGAGATAAGCGGAGAGAAGATGAGTCGGACAGGCAGAGACCAATCAGATTATTTGAAATACATTTTTCATCTCCGCAAAATAATCTGATTGGTCTATTCCTACGTCCTGTTTTCTTTCCGCTCATCGTCGCTTCAGCCTCTAATTTCGAAAGTCTAATACATTCAAATTTGACTACATTCAAATTTATTGTCAAATAGCATGTCAGGTGAAATTATCGGTTGATCAACAAATAATTCGCTTATCCCTATTAACATTGTCGTATATGTTTGTTTGCCATTTTCTTTTTATTTCATTAATCACTTTTAAAAAGTCCCTTGTTTAAGTGGAGTCAAGAACATTTATTAAAATTCTGTTGATTTTTGACAATCTAATTTCTATATGAAAAAAAAATTGCAATTCAAACTTTGAGACGCTCTCTTGTAATGTTGCTGATTTTCACATCCGACATTGTTAATAGGGATAGGCGAATTATTCATTAAACATGAGTTTTTACAGTAAGTTTGTATTGATTAGGCTTTCAGACACCGAGGGAAAGCGTTCATGGATGGAGTAGTAGAATAATGTACCCAGCTGACGTGTTTATACGATACCCGTTATCAGCAACCCAATATTTATATAAATAACTGGTTCAATGAATTCTTTACCTCTTCTATATAACTATATAGAATCATGTCTGCTACCTATTGTCTCCCCACCCCGCTACTTTTACCCGTATATATAACTATAATATTGTAGATAAAACATTCACTAGACGAGTGAGACATGTATAGTTAACAATAGTTGAACTTATTAACAATAGAGATGCGTGTATCGTTGTAATTTGTATTAAATTCATAATATATGGAACTGGAATGTTTCCAAAACAAAGCGTCTAGTGGGTTATGTAATTTGTGACGTACGTTGATAGGGCACACGTGTGGAGTAACATGAGAAATATTGTTTCATACAGTATTGCGTATTTAGAATTGTATGAAATCATCACTATTATCATCTCCCGAAAATACTATTATTCGTTTACGAGAAGGCCCTGTTGGGAGAGATTTTTTGGCGTAAGATTTTGTTGTGTTGTAGGTGGCTAGGTTATGATGATATCATAGCACAAGTATATAGATAATATAGTATGTATAATATCTGCATAATAAAAGATCGGAACATAAGAAGTATGTACATTAAGTACAGAGTGAGTTTTCGAGGTGAGACTGAAGGGCCGAAAGCTGAAACTATGAGAAATACAGAAAAAAGTCATGAGTTCGATTTTGGATAAAACAAGAAGTGTAATTTAGTTTATGAAAAGCAAGTCTTGGTTTAACCAAAAGTCGAATCCAAAATATAGAACTTTTCTCTATTTAGCATAGTTTCGATTTTCAGCCCGCAGTTCCATCTCATAACCTCACCATGAACATACTGTAAAACATAAGGTAGACTTACCTTGATATACAGCCTCCACCACTGCCAATTCCTCAACTTGAGGTACGCAGCGCAATTCCTCTGAATGATCCTAATAGCATTAAGCTGTTGCAGTCTTTTCTGATAGTTTCTCCTAGCAAGGTAGCCTCGGCAGAACGCTTGGAAGTTGACTATCAAGTCAGTTATCTTGTAGTCCCGTTCCTCCTCAAGATGTGCCAGAACACCAGCCCGGAAGAAGATCTTGGACTGACCGACGCGGTATAGATTGTGATCTAACTCTAGAGCCTCGATCATCTGCTCGCAAGCCTTCTTTCCATCCATGAAACCTTTCGGAATGATGTTCGGAGTCAGCAGCTCATAGCGCTGTCTGAACTCCTGGAAGGGAATACGGTTGGGGAAACCTTGTCTGCAGATCCTGATACCTTCGAGCACACCGTTGCATCGTAACTGATCGAGCACTAGAGGCGCTTCGATCTTTCCAGCCTTCTTCTCATGGTTGGGAATGATACACCTTACGAAGTTCGGGTTAGTGTTCCTGAGCGTTGCCATCAGTTTGGTCAGCTGTTCCTTGTATAACTGAGAGACTGTTCTGAACATGCCCTTGCGGGTTCTCGCGCCGAATTGCGTGTCGGTCATGGCCTGCTGCGCCATGCCTACTATCTCTGCGTCTTTCCAGATATGACACACGAACGGATCCTGCGACGACTGAAGGAGCTGGACGACATTTTCGTTCAGGGGATCCATGTTCTTCATTAACCATTTTTCTGCGGAATAGTCTACTTTGCCAGCGTAGTGAATGATTGCGAAGTCGGCAACCCCACGGAAGTCAGTCTTCATAAACTTGGGATGGACGGAGTGAGCAGAGACAAGCTTCTCAACGAACGTCTTATCAGTAGCCTTGGGGAACCAGCACTCCTCGTCCAATAAAGCCATTATACCCATAGGTTTGTCGATCAAATCGATGGTCGGTTGTAAATCAAGACCGAAATCAATGAACTTCCATTCGATACCTTCGCGCTGGTACTCTTCCTGTTCGAGGATGAACATCGTGTGGTTGAAGAGTTGCTGAAGTTTCTCGTTAGTGTAGTTGATGCAGAGCTGTTCAAAGGAGTTGAGTTCGAAGATTTCGAAACCGGCCATATCGAGGATGCCGATGAAGGAAGCTCCTTGTCTCTTGGTCCTGTCGAGCGAGCGGTTGATCCTGTTGACGAGCCATCTGAACAAGCGCTCGTAGCAAGCCTTGCCGATAGCCTCCACTGAGAACTCTACTTGCTCCTTGGTTTGTGCTTTCGTGACGAAGTCGCGACCTACTTTGATTCGGGGCTTGAGATACGCCTTTGTCATTTCTGTGACTGACAGACCTGGAACAAAAATATGGCACATTAAAACAACAATCATAAAACCAACATCTCCTAATAGCAAGAATTTAACTTACCAAGTAAATGCGCGATCTTCTGCGCGACCGTGTTATCAGGCAACGTGGCCTGATCAGAGTTCCTCTCCTGTTTGAACTGCATGGAGCCGAAAAGAAGCACGGCGGACACTATCCTGAAGATAGAGTTGAAGTCTTCGTTGTTCATGCCCATAATGTTCATGGATTTGATGGTCGCCTGGAACTCAGCGGCGTCATCAATACCGGGGACAGGTAACGCAGCATTTGACAAGAATGGGTAACTCTTGGGGTCCTCTAGGATGTATTCAGCTCTCTGCTGGGTCGTCGCACCGGCTAGAAGCTGGTAGAATATGTGGAATGTCCTCTCGTCTTTCGCTTGCCTGATCGCTCTTGATTTCTCAAGTAAGTACGTTTCGATGTTCGCGCCTGCTATGAAGCCTGACGCGTCGAAGTTTATTCTAATGAATTTTCCCTGAAAACAAGAAAGCAATACATTTAAGGATCTATTCAACTAGCTTGTTTAATATCTTAAATAGGTGATGACTAGGTGTATACTTACAAATCTAGAAGAATTGTCGTTTTTAACCGTCTTCGCGTTACCGAAGGCTTCTAAAATAGGGTTAGCTTGTAAAAGCTGTTGTTCCAGTTCGCCCTATAAGACAAAAAAACTTGTTATTAACCGAATTTGGTATCTAAATCATAGGATCATGCAGATGAGATGATATTGGTTATGAAAACAAGCATTTAGTGATGAATTCTGAGGACTTAGTAATAAAAACAAAACAGGGAATTTTCTTTTGTCAGTTGGAGTAAGCATCTACAAACAACATAAAATAAGTAGCTTCAGTTTTATACTTAAAACATCTTTTACTCTCCTCGTAATAAACATTGTGAATAAAACTAATTTATTTGTTTCGAGTTATTCTGCATTACAAGTAATTTTTGTTTTAGCATTTTTGCACAAGGTCATGAATAATTTTTCAAGCATTGATTTTGTAAATGTAGTTTGAGCAAAATTAATAAACTAAGGTTTTAGCTATCCATTACCTCGAATGTAGGTCCGTTTGTCTACGTTGGAGTTAGCAGCGTGAAATGAAACGTTACAGGTTAATGATACAGGGTTAGTCGGGTACAGCAAATTAGCAACGTCACAACATTAATAATATCTTTAAAATATACCCCTTAGGTGTTTGTCAACGGTTTTTTTATTTAATAAGTACTAGATCTGCTTGTTACAAGGTGTGTTGTAGCAACAAGTTATAACTGACTTCATAACTTTAAAACTTTATCTTTAAATTACATAAAAGGGCATGCAACAAAATATTACACAATAAACCTTCACTGTAAAACAACATTTAGTTAACTGGTTTTCTACAAGATTAATTTACGACAAGCAATAAAGAGGTATATTTACGATTTTCTGTGAAAATTGTTCATTGTAATGCAAGTTAATGATAAAGTTACGAACACACAGCAAGCACATGACGCAATAAAGCTTTTTATTTATAAGGGTGTGGCTTTAAGGATCTATTCTAAAATAGACATTAGGAATTCTAAACATAAATATGTTGGTGGAGTGAATACACTTTATGAACACTATATTAATAAAAAAGCGGCCACGTGCGAGTCGGACTCGCACACGAAGGGTTCCGTACCACCGTATAATATTACACACGTTTCTTAAATGGGGATCCCCTTGTAATTTTTATTTCTTAATTTATTTTATTATTTTTTGTTATAGCGATCATAGTAGCATACACTCTGTGAAAATTTCAAGTGTTTATCTATTACGGTTCCCAAGATACAGTCCTGTGACAAACGGACGGACGGACGGCGAAGCCTTAGTAATAGGGTCCCGTTGGCACCCTTTGGGTAGGTACAGAACCCTAAAAACAGATGTTCTTTTTGAGATAGAATGATGCTAGTTATTTATCCAGATTTATAAATAGAATGTACCTATCTTAATTTTTAACATAATGATTTTAAAATGTTACAAAATCAAAATCGAAATATTTTATTTAACATAAACCTACATGGGCACTTATGAAACGTCAGAAGCTAGGTGTACGGTTCCAATTGGTCATTTCCTATGGAGAAGAGCCGGCGAGAAACTCCACGGTTACTCTTTAAAAAATGTAGTGTGTGTTTGAATAATGGAATTCAAACACACACTACATTTTTTAAAGAGTAACCGTGGAGTTGCGAGTGTGTTGCATAGAAAAAATCTATTTTTGTAAATGTAACATAATGTAACATAACAATGTCATAAGTTCTGTAATCATAGAAACCCTTTTAAACTTCTGTGAAAATATAACATGAGATAAGATAATATTTATTTGCTTAAACATGTGTCATACATGCAAGAAAGATGCATGCAAGATGGTAACAACATTATTGGGTACAGACATGTTTGCCACATGATGTGACATGCAAATGTCAAGAAATATTATTAATTACTACATTCTCTCATACCACTTCTTGTTCTGTTCATTATTAACTATCACCTAAAGAGCCAATAAATATACAATTATACATAAATAATATAATAATGCAGGTAATATACAGGGTAATAGTGCAAGCATGCAATAAGCTCAATTTTCACCATAGGACAGCCATTTTTTTTACAGCTCAAAAACAAACTGGAAAATCCTTTCACCATGAAAGAAGAATAATGATGATAGAATACCATTTGCCCTGCTTATTTCATGTCAATCTTTGGAAAAAGCACCAAAATTAGGCAAATTGTGGTAAATTATTCTCAAAGACTACCTACCAATGTTAGAAATATTTTTGATTATATTCATTAATTCAATAATAACGATGAATTAAAAAAGTATTTTCATGTAAATTCCGTTACTCAATATTAGAAAATAACGCTACTTTATATTTTTATTAATTCTCAATTTTTTTATAAAGATTTTAACTTCCAATGGTAAAGATTCAGTTCAGCGAGAATAATTTACCACATCAAAAATGATATCCCCCAATATTCAGCAGGCGATTAGTCGATTTAATTCTTCTGTGTTATTATATTTCCTTGACTTACTATAATCAACTGTGGTGTTGGTCCCTGTTGTTGTCGTATCGATTGCCAGGTTCACGGAAGAGAGGGAATATAAAAAATATACATCAGTGTGTTGTAGAAGATAAAGATTTGTTTATAAAGTACTGCCAGAAAAAGAAAACAATTTTTTTGTTTATAAATCTGTTTTTAATGAAATTTTCATTAGTTTTTTTCTAGCAGCACACACAGAATTAGCATACAACCGTGTGCTATACACAATAACACATGCCACCTCCATTACATGCAGGTGTCAAAGTGGTACTTGCCGTAAAAGATAATAGCGTACAGTGAACCACACAAGTTACGCATTTTTACATACGCAGTCGAAGGTCTAGCAGTGAAACTTTTGTGCTATACGAGTATTGTAATATAGATAGACCATGACGCTCTCATGCTGCAGTAATGTAACAATTAGAATTAATTAGCAAAATAATTGTAATCAAGCAAAAACACTTAACATCCTGACCTGGATAATTAATTGGTACATACTTTTTCGCAATTGCAGAATTTATTTCTTGCAGTATAAGACATGACACCAAATACTCAAGAGAACGTGTCTATAACATTTTATTCTAGCTATTTGTACAGTAAAACGTAAAGAGGCTAGCCAGATAACGACAAACTGGTTCCATTCCTCACCCAAACGCGATAGTCGAACCAGTAGACATGTGAACGCTTAACAATAATAGAACATGTAGTTAAGTTACAAAATAACAAAACACATTGAACTTAACAAAATAATAACTACAAAAAAGATATTTTTCAAATGTGATAGAAAGTGGTGAAGTCACCCGAACGATACTTAAGACTTCTTAGTTTTCAAAAGTTCAAATAAATACAGAAACTTTGTGCATTAAGTATAAACATGTTGATATTGATTCTGTTTTTTCTAATACTCCTACAATTTCCCCCATTTAAGTCTGCATAAAAAATGAAGCAAACATCCCCATAAAGCCTAATTACGTTCAAAACTCAGTATTCAAGTAACAGTTAAGTCCACGGCAGTCCCCGAGTAAGGGATTCCACGTAATTATGTAAACTGTAGTTACTGCATTAGTTAACTAAACATTGTTATTTTACTCGTTACGACTAGGAAAGTGTGTCTAACTTAGGCGTTTAAGTTTATTTAAGACATGATTGGAGAAAGTGATTTGAATTTTCTTGAAACCCTCAAACCAAAAGCCTCTTAATTCTCTTCTTGAAATACAACAACTGTTACTTTACAGTTTCACGAATTCTTTTCAGCTCTTGGTTAAGTTCATCTAACCATCCTAAAATATATTCCCATTCTTCATCAGACAACGCCGAACCTCTTTAGGCCTTGGTAAAAACTCAGGTTCAATCAACACTTTTTCGAATATAAACTACCTATGTATATCCTACTGTATTATCTACATCTTCAAAGGAACTACAACAATAGTAAAATGTCTTACCGCGCCTGATCCTTTAGGTTTAGAGGCGGCGACGTACGCCAGGTACTGTATCACCTTCTTGGTGTTCTCTGTCTTACCAGCGCCTGACTCTCCTGTGCAAAGAATTGACTGGTCCTCTCGGTCTGGAAAACAAGATAAGTCATTAGTAGTTGCCTAATTGAGAATGGCTAAGGTTTTCGTTGCGGAAAAGATCCCTTGGTACTATCGAAACTAAATGATTCAATCGCAGGTTGCCTGATTGGATTTACTCCCGCGTTTCGTATGTGTTTGATAAATCTTAATAGCAGACGTAGAAGCTAGCTGTTTCATACTACTTGGAGATAGGATGTTCAGAGATGTTACTGATAACTTACAGTTTGTGAACACTACGACAGAGCTACGACATGTTCGACAGGTTCTTAACCAACGTCATGTAGCAAATATGGTAATACTTCCTACTATTCCTAATATTCAATACTCCATAATGCTTAATCAGTCTATAATGTTCTGTGTTGCTGGGACACAGGCCTCCTCTCAGCGAGAGGGAGTGGGCCGTAATCCAACACGCGGGCGCGGGTTGGTAGGTGTCACATGTCTTCGAATTTTTGGTTCTAGGACATGCCAGTTTCCTCACGATGTCTTCCTTCACCGTTTTGAGAGCAGTGGTTATGAAATAATTTACACAAAGTAAAGCGCCTGTTTGGGGTCGAACCTACGTCTTATAACTCGTAAGTCGCGGCCGTCACCACTGGGCCACCACTGCTCTCGATAATAACAAACATATACGTCTATCATATTTATGTGCGCTTGAGTATTGTTATAAATCTGCGGGGTGTGACCGACGACCGTACGTTGATGATATTTAGGATAAGAAGCGTATTTCATCTGCGTCAACTGCTGCTGATCGTATCAAGATGGAGACAAACGACGGGAACTGAGCACTGGAAGGTGCTAAGTTCGCGCAGATTGCTATTGTATTTTCAGATGAGATATGATTTGTAGAGCAAGAAATTGAATGCTGACATTAGGCACGTGAAATGACTACAGACATTTTAATATCAAACAAATCTGCTGGTGTTTAAAGGCTCCTACATACTGGCGCGACTTGTCGCGCGACGCGTTGCGACACAAAGGCACCGCTTGTAGCGCTACACGCGGTGTCTTTGTGTCGCGTCGCGCGACAAGTCGCGCCAGTATGTAGGAGCCTTTAGTCATATTTTTTGCTGTGCTGATGTCCTATACTAAATAGATATCATTTTATTATATACCCATCGTGTTAACCAAGGAAACGCCACACAGAAATGTCCTAGGTTCTTTAAATAGTGGAATGACCGCATAATTCGCACCTTTTCATAAAAAAAAAACACAAAAAACTTTCAATTATTTCGGGAAAATGGTACACATTTTCCAGACAGCTTTAATCAAGACACGGGGCTTGTGCGCAGTGGTTTTCAGGACGACCCCTTTATTATAATTTATAATGAATATATTTTGAAGTAGGAGGGCTCATACCGCCAGGCTGTTAGTGTTGCTGTGAATATTATATGAAAGAAACTGACGAGAACTGTGCGAGTGCTCTGCTATTTGAAAGATAGAAGAACTGGAATTTTACACCAAAATATTCCTAGTGGCCGGTGGTGATACATAAATGCATACCAGGCGCTCCCTGGGCAGTCAGACCTGCTACCATATTTCTGAGTGGCTGACATTTTTACCTCTTCATGAGCTATTTTTATATTTATGATCCTTTTCACTAAGCCTAACATTTAAATGCATGCCTTAATAAAAGCTGTTGGATTTTCAACACTCGACTCAGCGCCGAAAGTTGTCCGACAGCGGGTTTCTGAAAACGGGCATTATACATAATTATAGTTCTAGCCGACACTAGAAAATATATTATTCTTATACCAGACACACGTGTAGATTATGCCCACATAGTTTGAAATCAATCTAGTTTTTGTAACGTTATCAATTTATTTTGTGTGTGAAAAAGGCGTGAAGATAAAATACATTCTTACGTAGTTGATAAGAAACTACCAGCTGGTATTATTACGTAGAACTGAACAAAAATGTGTATAGAATTTATATCATGGTAAACTTATGCGAAACTATTGAGCTTATGTGAAGGGGTTCATATCTAGCATCAACTCATGGCAAAAGTTCTGAGCACCGAGATGTAGCACAGCTACCACCTAATTGACTATGAGTACCTCTACAAACACTACATCCATTTATGTCATAATGTCACTCTATTTCTTTAAAAGCATGTTTTTCTTTTTTTGTATATTGGCACCTTGTTTTTATATATATTCCTGTAATTTGTTATCCATTAATTGTGCTTTTGTGTGTTGTGATATGTCTTTTGTGTGCACTGAATAAATGTTGTATCTATCTATTTATTTATTTATTTATTTATATATAAGTACTTTATTGTACAACAAAAAATACATAACAAAAAATAAATCAAACACTACAAAATATACAACGGGCGATCTTAATCTATCTGCGATCTCTTCCAGGCAACCATGGAATGGACAGTTTGGTGTTTAGTAAAAGACTGACGTAAATGAGATTTCAAATGTAGTTTATTATATGGAAATTAGTTGATCCGCATCCTACCTACTCATATAAAGTACCCACAGTCGACATTAGGATATTTGCCAGATATTTCCGGGCTCCTAAACATCCTTTCCCTGGTATAGTTAGTAGTTTTAGTTACACAAATAATTTTCCTTCCTGCAGCAATACCAGTAGGTATTGCTGCAGGAATTCCTGCCTCGAATTTGCATCGTATTGTTTGGTAAAATTCTGTCATTTAGTCGCCATGTCGCACTTAGTACTTACGAAACGTTTATTTTGAGTGGGCGTTGTCAGTTACCGTCACACCAGGGATCATTAGTTCTGTCGTAGGTATCATAGTGATGGGACATACAGTGCCTGATTTAGACTTCTGACAGACCTAGGCTAAATATGAATATGGGCATATTCATATTTAGCCTAGGGCCCCCCCTGTCCTGTCTGCGCCTGCCGGCCTGCCCAACCCACGAATATACTTATCTACAACACTTCTATGAAACTCTCTTTTTCATGATTTGATTGAAAATATAAGGGTTCCTTGTTTACTACGGAACCCAAAAAATGTCGTTTTAATATTTAAAGTATAATATTATTTTCGAATTATTTTTAAATTAATGTAAAAGCATTAAAAAAAGTCAAGAATGTAGAACTATTTATAAATGTATAAAAATGCGAGAAAAGTGAAAATCAACGTTAATTCTCATCGCCCCTTCGGTCTTTGCGCCCTAGGCTCTAGCCTAACTAGCCTGTGGGTAAATCAGGCCCTGGGGACATATAAGGGAAAATTCACACATAAGACTATGTGTGAACTTTAGTCAGTCCATTTTAATCCAGAGATTAAAACCCAATCAGTTCCGAAAATTCGTAGAAAAAACAAGTGCGTGTCGGACCACGCACAATGAAGGGTTCCGTAGTTAAAATTGTAGTTGAAAAACATGATCTTCCATGCATCGATATACGTCACAGTCAATTCTCCAACTGCAAATGTAAGTTGGGCGACTATTACTCGTTAACTAAAGCATACTTAGCTGTGCTAGTTTTCCTTTTAATTTCGTTACATATACTACTGCCATGTATTATTTCACATATCCAAAAACAACCATTCTAAATCGACCACCACAGACCGAGATATTTTTGAACGGCCTATCCAACGATACCCCCTCCCCCCCCCACACCATGGGATAAACGAGAAAAAAATATCATCCCTACTTTACGTGCAAGGGAGTTATAGAATAGAATACCATTACCACCACATACCATACACCACACATACCATACCATTATTTATTTAGTATACCATTTTTTTTTCAAGATTTTATTTTACGTATAAATATATAGGTATGGTATGTCGTATACGTCGCTCTAATTGTTGAGTAATAGCTCTCGATACGACATAAATTGTGGCGCAGCTGTGAGGGGACAAATTGCTAATCAAAATTCCCCATATTTGGCTAAGGTAACTTTTGTAAGCGCAAAATGACTAAACTAAGAGGGCTAATGGTGCCGATTCCCTTGTTCACAAACTAAACTAAATTTAAGTTCAGTGCATCTTTTTGTTTCTATTTCATTAAGAAAAGGACAGAAGATACATTTTAGTTTAGTCCTGTCAAATTAATCAGCGCTTGACGTAAATTGACGTAATTTTAGTAGGCAAGTTTTTAATCACGTCTAAACTTGTATGGAGTAATGACAGGTACTGATTAATTTGACAGGACTAAACAAATTTATCTTCTGTCCTTTTCTTAATGAAAAAGAAAGAAAAAGATGCACTGAACTTAAATTTAGTTTAGTTTGTGAACAAGGGAATCGGCACCATTAGCCCTCTTAGTTTAGTCGTTTTCTTACAAGACTGCCTCGGGCATAATACTAATACGTACTACGTCTTTCATTGACTTGAATGTGCCCTGGCGGCTGAGAGTATGTCAAGCTTACTCAAATGTCTCGCTGGTGGTGGCGTGTGTGTTGGATCATTAAGTACCCTTCAAAATGGTTAAGCTGAATGGTGCTGATCCATGCGTTATGTTCGTGAACGGGGACGGGTCATTTCTTAGCTGCCACGGCTTATTTTATTTTTCAATTGTTTTTATCTTTTTATTACGGACACTTTTAACGTGCACGTCTTTCTACATTGTTCTCACATGTATAATTTCAACATGAATGATGTAACCAATATTTTTGTAACAATAATTTAATTTAAAAGAGTATCCGTGGAGTTTCTTGCCCGTTCTTCTCCATAGGAACCTACTACGCTTTGGAATGGGCAACTAGCTTCATCTTTCTGACTAGCCGACACCTTGACAATTCAAAAGTGCCTGTATTTGGTTTATTTGAAATAAATGCTTTGAGTCTGACTAAAATCAGTTCGACGTACAAAATCGTGTTGGAAACCGGATGAACTGAACACCAAAACAATCCGAGCTAGGTCAAGCCATTATTTGCGAAGAAACTCTTTTTTTCGAGAAGGGAAAAGGCTTTTACTACATTGTAGACTGTAGTTAAGATGCATTTAATATGAAACAGGATTTTTTTTAACATACTTAAAATTACAACTGAGAATAAACTTCATAAAATTTCAAAATAACTCTCTCACACGGGTATCGATACCAGGCTCCTCACTAGAGTTCAAAGATAAGGGCCGTTCGTCTAATTGTTCTGTAATGGCGCCGATACGGAATGACTTATGGCACAACTGTCGCATACCACTTTATTTCGTACAAGGCGAGAGGTTATTTATTGCGAGAACCTGTATTTTTTCCATTACGGAAAGTTTAGCTGTTGTAAATGTGTCGAAAATTATAGTTTGAAGTTTAGTTATTAAAATAAAGTTGCTTTTGAGTTAATAATTTACATTTGAGGCTAAGCCCAAAGTCATTTAAAAAACACAATTGGAAACTCGAACACCAGATATTTCTTCACGGGAAAATGAAAGGCAACAGAAGCACAAGACTTCAATGTCAATGGGGCTGCAGTTACCCTCAAGCCTCAACCGTCTGTTTCTATACGTGTGGCTTCCAATAACCCACTCATCTCACTTTTCCTACAACCCTTAACACGCTGACAACTCCTAACCCGCGGTCACTGTCAGATTATTGTCAGATATTTACTCAAAATTGAGTTGAGTAATCGAAAATAAAAAACAACCAAGTTCTGCATTCAAAGAAGACGTTCTTTTTATTAATTAAATACGTAACGTATGTTGATATTTAATGCAGATATTTTGGATTAGAACTCAAGGTAAGAGGTTAGTTTAAAGTTATTTTGTATCGAGTTTTTTTTTTTTCTTAACGTGTTTTGGTAACAACCAAGTTCTGGGAAATATGTTCAAAATTAACATACAAACTATACAGAATTGACATTTCTTTTTACCCGACTGCCTCAGGAGTGTAATGTTTTTCGAGAGTATGTACATATGTATGTATGTATGTATGTATGTATGTATGTATGTATGTATGTATGTATGTATGTATGTCTATTTCTTGGGCACGCTCTGTAGCCTAAACGGCTTGATGGATTTTAACATATGAGATGTCCTTAGATTCGTCTTAATTGTGGGAGTGACATAGGCTATATAATATTTATAAATTGCATCTGCAAATACAAAAAAAAGAAGGGGCAGGGTTTTTTTTAAATTAATTACAACAATATTGGTATCAAATAAGAACTAGTAATGAGTAATTTTCAAATATATATGTTAATAAAACTAAAATACTTGAAATAAAATAAATTATTTAAAAAACAAAAAACCCGACTGCAAAAACACAACTGAAAAGGGAAAAAACAAGCATTATAATCTATATAATTTTGGTCTTGCAGGCGGGGACAGTCGAATAACCTGAAATATGGTGTAACTTTTGATTGTCCCCGCCTGCGATACCAAAATTATATAGATTATAATGCTTGTTTTTTCCCTTTTCAGTTGTGTTTTTGCAGTCGGGTTTTTTGTTTTTTAAATAATTTATTTTATTTCTTTACAGAAGCCTATTTTGGTCAATTGGGTCTTGTCAGCGCCTTAACTTGACAACACACAAGTTCCAAGCGCAAGTTGCTCAGAGTACTCCCACCAGTGCACTGCAGGTTACGTGCCGAAAGTCATACCAAACCTTCACGTGTTATCTAGGGCACTTACCAAGTTAAGTAAAGCTTAAAAATGCATTTAACTGACCTTGTAACATTGAACGGTAGGCTGTATCTGTGATGGCGAAGACGTGGGGAGGTACTTCATGTCGCTTTATGCCCTTATACCTCTCCATGATCTTCTCCGTGTAGATGGGCAGCTTCTTGTAGGGGTTCACCACCACGCAGAAGAGGCCGGAGTATGTCTGTGGAAGAAGAGAGTGAAGTTGGTTTGAGGTTTCATAATACAAGTTGTGTTTTCAAGAATAAAGAAGATTTGGTTAGAGCTTTCGTAAATCTAAGTTGCGTTTTCAAGCATTTTTTGGATACCTACATTTACCTGTTCCATTCCAGATACGTCACTGTGATACGCAATGAATTCTTATTATTTTGATATTCAAAGCGAAGTAAAGGATTTGGAGGATTTCTTGATTAAATGAAAAATGTCGTGGGCTTCGTAGTTTTAATGTAAAATGAGGGGATGTAATTTTAATAGATCTCAACTGTCAATCGTCATTTGTCACCCAAAATGACAAATATCGTCATTGAACTAATAATCAAGGAGTCACGGCAATAAAACGTTTACTTTTAAATGCGAATTCAAATACTCCACACAAAAATGAATCCCCCTTTCTGAGCTTTGATCAAACTTCTCTGCACGACAAACTTTAATTCATCGCATCATAAGTTTCAAACTAAGAGTAATACGAAAACTTCGTAATTGAGAAGTTAATCAACGCAGCAATCTATTTTGTTGACAAGGGCATAAGGTTCCAAATGTCATAGCATTTCCACAATAATAGCTGTCGCTAGGAAACAAATGCTGCTTCTAAATATTTGAGTGAACATTCAATTCGATATGGCTATTACAAGGATCGTAAACTCAATTTAATATGAAGAATGTGTGCTATATGATGGGCCGGTAAGCTATTGGGTGAACAGCAATCAGGCTGCGTTCATTACTTGGACTCTACCAAGTCAATTTTATGTCTGAATTGGTTGGTTGGTTAGCAAGACCTTACGTAATTTTAATATAAGTAAGACTACAAGGATCAAAGGACCAGAAAAAGTTCCGTTAAAAGACCACAGCTGTGCAGACTCTACTTAAGACGCTGACAACACCTTAACAGCGGTCACTGTCAGATTGCATAGAAAAGAAAGAGAAGCGCGATGACACAACGCTTGTAATTTATTGCAAAATATAAAGTAATTATCTATTTACTCAAAATTGAGTTGAGTAATCGAAAATAAAAAACAACCAAGTTCTGCGTTCAAATAAGACGTTCTTGTTATTAATTAAATACGTAACGTATGTTGATATTTAATACAGATATTTTGGATTAGAACTCAAGGTAAGAGGTTAGTTTGATGTTAGTTTGTATCGAGATTTTTATCAAAACGTATTTTGGTGACAACCAAGTTCTGGGAAATATGTTCAAAATTAACATATATTTTTTCCGCTCCCACAAACTATACAGATTCGGCAATTTTTTTTCTTAAGAGAAGCCTATTTTGGTCAGTTGGGTCTTGTCAGCGCCTTAATAAAAACCTTAAATTCACTGACAGAACAACGCACTGCCTAAACCAATGGGTCTCTATAAGGTCTAGCAGCATGCAATTTTCCTAAAGAGATGTGAAAGTGAGCAATACTGAAGGATTTTTGAAAAGTCATCATCATCTGCCTGCCTTTTCCCAATTATGTTAGGGTCGGCTTCCAGTCTAACCAGATGCAGCTGAATACCAGTATTTTACATGGAGCGACTGCCTATTTGACCTCCACAACCCAGTTACTGGGTAACACGATACTTACCCCTTGATAAGACTGCACTGAAAAAAAGGATCTCTTCAGCGAAGAATATCAATATTCTCAGAAAAAATGTTTCAATCCAAGTAAATATTTTCTTAACGTAAGTAAATGTACTCAGTCCAAGAAAACCTGTTTACTCAAATTAAGAATAATAAATACTTGGTTTTTATTCTTGACTTAAGCAAATATTTTTGATTCAAGACTATAATAATCTTAATTGAAGAAAATATTCTAAGAGAGAAATAATATTCTTAAAATTAAACTTAATTCTTCATTCAAGCATAATTTCTTCGAAGAAGACAATAAAACTAAGACAATTTTACTTCATTCAAGAATATATTGTTTTCCCCATATACTAGTATGAATCAATATTTGTCTTGACCAATAGGATATTGTCTTAATTTAAGACATAATTTTTTTCCATGTGGTTGTCAGACTTTAGGGCTTCCGACTACCCGTAACGACTGTCAAAGATCTACAAATGTCAGCCGGGAGCAACGGCTAACGTGCTTTCCGAGACACGGAGGGGTCTTGGTATGTAAAGATGCTCACCCATCCACGGACCAACTGCGGCAAGCATAGCTTAACCTGATCGATCGACCCGGGCGGCTGTTACTACTTAGCCACAAGCCCCTCTATTTTGAAAATTTTGGATTTTTCAAAAGTAATTCCTCTAAAGTGGTTAAATACATATATGAGTGGGGATGAAAGTTCATAATTTTTGCCGATGGGAAATGTCTTGTTGGGAAATGTCGTGTCTTGTCTTAAAATAATATGAATTCCCATAACGACACCATGGAGATACCATTGACAGATAGAGTAGGAAGAAGGGGCTAGTGCGTGTCTACATGTACGAGATAGAAAGGTTACGTGCATAAATTCGCTAGAAATGATGATACAACCACCACCTCTTTCCCACATGAACATGAAACTTCAATACTAACAAGCCATATCAGTGTCATAACATCACAGGGAAAAACACAAACGAAAACGAAAGTATCCGCATCCGTAGAAGTGGCGGCAAGAACGAGAAGTGCGCAAGAATGAATCACGCACAACAATCGCGAACATCCGCGCATCTGCGCCCGCGCATAAACTATTGTGTTGTTTCTTACAAGAAAATTGGCTTTTGTTATATTGGACTTTTTGTAGTGTCTCGTGTTACATGGAATGTTATGTGTTATGTATTATGCGAGTTCTTTTTAGTTCCTTTTAACTTTTTTGACGTATACATGTCATAAATGAAAGACACTGCCGGTTTAGTGGTTGGAACAGATTCTGAACGAATTGGTACATCGTTCAAGTTGCTTAGTATAATGTGAATCTACACCTTTGGAAAACAGTTTACTCAGCTTGGCTTCATTCTGTATCGGAACATAATCCGTGCGTGTGTCGACAAACTGGAGCATAATTATAGCTTCGATATCTTCAACCTAATGGACCTGTCTTAATCCCAATTCTCCATATGACGAGCGGCAGGCTAACCCTTCGCTCTAAATAACATTTATCATTATCATACAGCAAGTAAAATCGTCCTTTGCCCACATAATGCAATTTTAATACACAGGCTGTTGAAATTACAGTTGAAATTCCAGTCGACATAACACTATACGAGTGGCCAGTTAGAATTCAATCAGACTTGCCCTGCCTACTATCTGTGCAAATGACTTTAACACTAAAACATTAAGTTATTTAGGTCAAGTAGATAGTACTAGACTACAAGTATATCTCAGAGCAAACAAGTAATTAGTAACAGAATTATAACTTGATGCTAATTGGCGGGATCATAAAATTGACGTAATTGATATGGTAAGATTGATTCCTAAGCTTGTTAGGGTTACATTTCCACGATTGGAAGGTTTGGAGTACTTTATAGCCGGAGAAATAACTTAATATAGTGTTAGTTAGTTCGGAGTCCTATGCGCATACGAAACGGCGTTAATTAAGATGGGAAAATTGAAGTAATTTAGAATTGAGTGAAGGACCAAATATTCTTTCTTTACGTACAGTAAGTACTAAAAATAGACAGCGCTTTTTTAGATTTAAATAAACAACGTATCCTTAAATAACTGCCAGTTCAGTGCCTGCCAACTATTTTCGGAACACAATTTTGCCAACCATATCGGCTAAACACTGTAGATAGAGTACCGGCAACATCAAAGATACGTTATCATAACGATAAACGCAATTATATCAATCAATTTACGATGTGACCCGCGTCTGGGGTACTGCGCAGGAGCACAATGTTGTTTGTGTTAACACCTGACCTAGCCGATGATCGATAAGTTACGGCTGATTCTATAAAATATGAGACCACTTCTGAGTAAGTGTCGTGGTTGATGTCCATGTTCTATGAAATTGTAGTATGAATTTACATTGCTGTGTGCGCTGAATTCTGATTAGTTTAATGGTAGTTTAACTGTTGAAGGGATTGGAGATAAACGTTTTTATTAATGTTATACAAGTAAGATGTTTAGGTCCTTTCGATTTTCTTCTTCGCTCGTGTCGTCGAGATCGTTAAGAGAACTGGAAAGGTCAGTTCAAACATTTTATAAGTCTATTTCTTGCATTTCTTTCAGTCGAACGAATACTGAAGTTAGCATGAAAATTATGATATTATCAACATAAAGTAAAGGAGGAAGGGAAGGAGGTAAGGCATACAGATATTTGAGACAATTGGAAATGTTCTTTGGCCCTAATTAAAATCTTATCTAAGGTTGCCACTTTAAGGGGTCTTTCTTTGATGGACCATATAAAGTATGTTGACGGCAAATACAAGCATGTTAGATTTTGAAGGAAATCCTTCCACATTCTGAACGCATTACAAGTAGTAAACCTACAATCGAGTTAATTAAATTATCATTAAGACGCTGACAACACCTAAACCGCGGTCACTGTCAAATTCCACAGAAAAGAAAGAGAAGCGCGATGACACAAAGTTTGTAATTTATTGCAAAATTTGAAGTAATTATCTATTTACTCAAAACTGAGTTGAGTAATCGAAAATAAAAAACAACCAAGTTCTGAATTCAAATAAGACGTTCTTGTTATTAATTAAATACGTAACGTATGTTGATATTTGATACAGATATTTTGGATTAGAACTTAAAGTAAGAGGTTAGTTTAACGTTAGTTTGTATCGAGATTTTGTTTTCAAAACGTGTTTTGGTAACAACCAGGTTCTGGGAAATATGTTCAAAATTAACATATATTTTTTTCGCTGCCACAAACTATAGGTACAGATTTGGCAATTTTCTTTCTTAAGCGAAGCCAATTTTGGTCAATTGGGTCTTGTCAGCGCCTTAATGTAAAACGATAATGCACACTGTACGACAATATACTTTGGACGGAAAAGATAAATCCAATTATAATGTATTTACTTAATGACTACGGCTACTGTGTTGGATTTGATTAGTAATGTCTTTTATGAGTAAACTTGGCTATTTTTGTTTATTAAACCATATCGTTGTTCTGGTATTGTATTGGGGGGCTTGTGGCTAAGTAATAACAGCCGCACGGGTCGATCGATCAGGTTAAGCTACGGTTGCCGCGGTTGGTCCGTGGATGGGTGACCATCTTTACATACCAAGACCCCTTCGTGCCTCGGAAAGCACGTTAAGCTGTTGGTCCCGGCTGTCACTTGTAGATCTTTGGCAGTTGTTACGGGTCGTCAGAAGCCCGAATGTCTGACAACCAGTCTTACCAAGGGGTATCGTGTTGCTCAGTAACTGGGTTGTAGAGGTCAGATAGGCAGTCGCTTTATGTAAAATACTGGTATTCAGCTGCATCTGGTTAGGCTGGAAGCCGACTCCAACATAGTTGGGAAAAGGCTAGGCAGATGATGATGATCGTTGTTCTGGTATTTAGACCTAGCAAGGAAAGATTTGTGTAATATTATGAGATTTCACCTTGCGAAAATCTTCGCAAGGTGCTTGGTAGCAACTGTGAGAGTTGCCGAGAGACGAGATGAATGGTGTGCGATTGGAGAGTTCTGTGTCCAGCAGTGAATTGCGGTTGGCTGATTATATTAACAGTTACACAGTGAATTGGTTAGTTTTAAAGTAAAGGTTTAATACCTTTGAATAATATTAAAGCGTGTGGTTTTTAAGATGCTGCTGTCTTGTCTCACAAACTTTAAAGCTGAATGTCAAAAAAACCCAATTATCAGGTCCAAGATAACACCACATTCTGTCTCTAACACAAACTTAAACGTTTCCATAAACAAGCGGTCGCTAGGTAAACTATTTAAAATGTAACAGCAGATAACAGGCGAGTTCTAAACAACAGGAAACTTGACAGATAAGACCGTACCTGTTTACCATTCTATAATAAGGACATTTATATGCAAAACAATGCGCTTTTGATAATAATTAACGGGTGTTTTTTTCCTTCTATTCTATTTTGTTTATTTAACGTCATTGGAAAAGAGAAAGTCTAAAAATATTCAGATATTAATTCTTCATTTAAACTGTATCTTTGCACTTTGTACCTTTGCGGGGGTATCAAACAATAATTTCGTAATACTCGTCTACCATCCCAAGGAACATTATTCCATGTTACTATCTTTTTCAGCTGATATCAGTAGGTCACTCATTAATTTATGGTACCCATGGAATATCTTAAAATTTGCATCTTTCTAGCTCATTCTGAAACATTTCTCCGACATTCGTTTCGCCGCTGAACGGTTCACCGACAGAACCTTTCATATAGCGAAGGATAATGTGGGTTAGGTTAGGTTACAACCCAACATTATCCTTCGCTATATGAAAGGTTCTGTCGGCGAATCGTTCGCCGTTGAAATGTTCTATCGGTGAAAAATGAAAAGTGAATCGTTCTGTCGGTGAACCGTTCAACGGCTAAACGAATGTCGGAGAAATGTTTCAGAATCTTCTAGCTTGGTTGATCCCTAACAATATTAAAGGTCTCATTTGGCACCCTATTCTGGAACCTATCTTTTGCGTTTAAGAGTGGGTGTAGGTACGACAAAACGTCGCGGACTAGAACTAGATTCACCGATTTTGTTAATAAGAAAGTGTGTGGATGTTTATTGGAATATTTTTCATTCCAACCTTAATTGAGTGTGAAAGATAGATAGATAGATAGATAGAAAGAATACTCTTTATTATGTACACCATAAAAATTACAGATACAAACGTTGAAATTTTACAAGGGGTGACACAATGGGCGGTCTTATCGCTAAAAGCGATCTTTTACAGACAACCTTTCACGTATGAAAGAATTCTGCGAAAGCGTAGAAAGTATTTAGCTTCGTCTTGGTTAGGGGTTGGAAATATATTAGCAAATACAATCTATGAAAACTTTAAAATATTTTCTGATGATGTCAGGTTTGGAATTTCGCATAACGAATTCCGAAGGCTCTGCTACGGGCATTTGCCATGACATCATAAAAAGGCATTTCGCTCCGGAATTACTGGTGGGATTCCGCTGGTATGAGTCCGGCACTCCGACACAGACCCTGCAATTAAGATCAGTACTTACTAGTGCACGTGAAGTTTAAGTCCCATTCATACATTTTGAGCTGGGTCAAATTAAATGGGTTTTCTTCGCTTGCCCAAAACGGAAAACATATTTTTGAGTCATTGCCAAATCTGAAATGTACATCTGAATCAACTGTCTCCACAATAACACATAGTTTATCTTAAGTCAGTTCTCTACATAAATGTATATCTAATTGTGAGGTGTGTCGCAACCTCTCGTTACGAAGGACCACAAAAACTAATACGACACAGTTTCCACGAGACTGCTGCCTTATTTGGTCGTGTTCAACGATACCCTTACATGGTACATGCTAATAAATACTTTGGTAATGTGCCGAACGCTTTAAAAGTCGGACTGAATGACATTTTACAAGATCTAAGTGACAAAATGACAGCTGGGTAAGTGTGAATGCTAGAGTTTTTTTGGGCTGATTTATAGCATGCTTATTATGCTGTTTCCAAGGATCGGTGTTGAAGAAAAAAGCAAAGCTACTTCTTAACTAATCAAACAGGGGCAACCATGTCTTTCAATTAGTAAAACCAAAGGGCAAATAAACTGCCATAATTGGTCATGTAAAACAGTTACAAGGTGAGGAAGAAAATGTATGGAACTTTTGCCACCACTTAAAGGCCTATGTAAGGCTGAAGACCGTTAAGAAACCGTTCAAGCAATACCCAAAACAAGGAACCCGACATTTTCCGACACGACTTGACCCCACATTCTTAATTTGCCGAAAACCGTCGTTACCACCGATGTGTCATCATTAGGAACGCAATCACCGCGTGCGCACAATGGGAAGGTAAGTTACAACGTAACGTATGACTCACCACATCGACATTCGGCAAACGAAAATGGCCGCAAATATATTTTATGGACCAGTTTACGAGCACGTTCGAGAAATTCTTTTGTATAATGCTAAAATCCAAAGATGGAATGAGATTTGTAGCGATAACAGAGATTATTGCAACGCATGAATCTAGATTAAAATCACATATTTTCAATCAAAACACGACTATTATTTCAAACCAATCTCCGCATAAAGGAGTATTGGAGACAAGGCTAACTGCGGTAATTTTAAAAACCACAGACAGTTCGAAGGCTCTATGTAACACGAACTTTTATTTAAACCAACTGAAAAAGGACCAACATCCGTACAATTAAAAAACATTCAAATCCAACTACTAGTCAAAGCCATGTCTAAGCTACGTATGCCATAAATTAAATTCTCGTTCGCGG
This sequence comes from Atethmia centrago, assembly GCA_905333075.3. Classification (NCBI taxonomy): domain Eukaryota; kingdom Metazoa; phylum Arthropoda; class Insecta; order Lepidoptera; family Noctuidae; genus Atethmia; species Atethmia centrago. The sequence goes on along the minus strand of HG995373.1, from coordinate 4,333,192 downwards.
CGATAATAATAAATTCATAAAATATATATATATGCGGATACCATAACAACGAAGTTAATAAGCTCTATCAAGGCTGGTACAAGACTTTTAATGGAAGACGACACTGGACAAATTGATGGTTCCCCGCTAATTAATATTGAGCAACCGCGTCTCGAATGCAAAGCGAACTAAAATGGTTTTAAATTACTGAAGAGGTCGTGAAATGCAGAGGTGATGACGTTACATCCTTGTGCTATCCAGGTCAATTGCCAGGATGCGTTTTGCATGGAGTAATGGTGAAGGGTCGATCGATATTGAACAAATGATCGTTGATGGTAAGCTACTGGGTTGACGAAATATGTATGTGCAAGATATTTACGAAGATGGAGACCATTTTTAAATGGAACCTGTGAAACCGAATTAAAACTGATGAGCTCCTCAAAATCTTTTTTCTTTTTATATAAATAAATTGACTGTTAGTAATTAAAAGCGATCCAATACTCCCACATATAAATGAAACTATTCAATCACAAAATGAAATAATGATACATTTCCAATAAATGAATATTGATCCAATAACGTTATCTCAACGCTCACAATCCTGACTCATGCGCCGAACGATAGCTTGGGCCTGCGCATCTGTGCAAACGGTAGGCAAGGCCGCGCGAGGCCGCCTTTTAATTACTGCACTGCTAACTACGCTGGTATTATCTCCTATTAGAATGTACACATAATTATAGCTTTTACACAGCTATCAGCTATGAGAGTGTATTACTCAAGATGCAACTTCAAATGCAACGGATGTTTTACTAACATATGAAATTAAAACTTAGGGCTTCACGATCAATGATCCAAATGGGGCAGCCATTATAGCAGAATGTATAAGACTTTATATCTACACTCATTGCAGTCAGTGTGTTAGAATGCAAAGTAATTATAAATATTAACGATTCAGTGGGATCCTTTATTGGTATACTGAATGGCGTATTGAGATGTTAAATTATAATTGGTTGGTCTTATCAACATCCACACTTGGTTATTGCTACAGCCATTTAGAGATTATGGTATCTTTCGGACAGCTTAAGAAGGTATTTGAATTCTTCAACGCAGTGTTTTTCAATACAAGTTTACTTTGAAACTTGTATTGAGTTCTTCGCGAAAACTAAAATGGGACATTAATTAAAGTGAGTAGCTTATCACTCTATCAGTCATAGCCACATAAAAATTCACCATAAATTCTACTGCTGCTATCAAAATTTCCACAAATCGACAGTCAACTTCAATTCCGAAGACAATATAATTAATCAGCGCATAAGTACAATGACGACGGTAATCCTTATCTTACGCCCACATTACCTCAACCATCACGCCAAAATCATCCTTACCACCTGAAAATTCTTCAAAATTCTACTTTACTTTTGCATGTACGTGTGTGTCTAAATATGTAAACAGTGCATGAGTCATGGCTAACATACGTGTTATGGAGAAACGTTTGGATCACGTATTACGTGACTTGAAGGTCTCCTTATATGGTCATTCAAGTGTTTTGATATAAAAGTGGTCTGTACTGTCTGTATATTACAAGAATAAAACGATTACTGATAAAGTAAATATTGTATAATGGGTAGAATTATAGGTGAAGTTACTTTGCTCGAGCCAATTTTAAATTGGTCATGTTGGAGTATATTTCGGAGATCCTTCAAAAAGGATTGCTTAACCCTGTCTTCAACATCGTACCCGCGAGTCATTGCCAGGGTCACCTTTATTTTTAAAAGCTTCCAAGTACTAACCCCACGTTATAATTGTCTCGAAGACAACGATCTCGTTTAGTACCTTCGTTGCGCTTATCGAATTCTTCGATAATTGCAGCGTTTTCTTCTTTAACTTGTTCAATTTCCATTATAGAAAAGTTTACCTATAACTCTAAACAAGTTAAGACATCAATCGAATCTGAAGAATCTGATCATATCTCCATTTAAGAGTGACGGCTAATCAATATAAACGTTATGCAAATCAACGCACTCTACTACAAACAGTGAGCTTTTAATATAAATCACCCAAATAGTGGTGCCGATAAAGGAAGCATAGCATGTAGGCGAGCTATTGTTTGTCGTAAGATAATGCTTCAAATGAGCCTAGCAATTTGTTTGGAGATAACATTAAGATTGTGTAAGCGGTACTTTTTTAAGGCTTTGCTATTTATTGATTTGATTAGGAGCCCAGATGTCTGGAGCTGAGTTTAGAGAGAGTTATATTCATACAACTAAAGACTCATACAAACAAGCGCGACACGCGACGCGACACAAAGGCACCGCTTGTAGTGCTACACGCGGTGCCTTTCTGTCGCGCCTGTTTGAAGGCGCCTTTAGGGTATAAACCTTCCCTCTTCAATGCAAAATATGTTGTTAGACCATGGAATATTAAATATAATAATGAAAAGAAAATTCATATTACTTTTATCGTTTCCGTTTCTAGGTCAACTTAAATGCCATATTTATTTACCATCTACTTCCCAGTACCCCACAATCTTATCAGTGACTAAGCTTTACGTAACAATAGGTTTATCAGAGAGGAAGGGGCACTAAGCATTATTCACTGTTATAAAAGCATTTTTTCAACAATTACAATTGGCGTTGATAATTAGTTTATTATCAGAGGAATGGCGGGGGTCGTTCAACTGCGCTTGCGCAGGATATAGGCTCGTTTCGTATCGTGGCATCCGTTGCGATATGTGCGTTTTGTTCTTGTGATGCTCTCTTGTTTTTGTTGACATAAGGATGGGTCAATTGTTGACGGTTTACAATGCGTTGTGAATGGGAAGGGTCATCCAATGCTGTGAATGCAATCATAAGACAACAAACCACTATACAGAAATATTTTTAGTGTTAGGTAATAGGGCTTGCTGCTATTTTGTTGATATCCTGAGATTCTCAAACTCAGGAAAAAATAAAACGAGAGGTAGTGTCTCTTGAAATATTTTGGTTATGTTCCAATCTCGACATGTGTGTCATGCATGGTGTCTCAAAAACATACACCGAACACATTAAAAGTTGCGAAAGACGTATGTACGGGCTCACCCAGTTGTTGGCATCATAAATAAATAGTACATCAATCATTTGGGCCGTTAGGCGGTCATCCGGTCCTGATTCAAGGTCTGTTCGCTCGCCCTGGAAGACCTGATGTAATGCTCTGTAATAAAATACCGATATATTTTCATTACAAGAACGTTATCGCTTCTTGCGTTCTCTTTCCTTATATTTTAAACAGTTTCACCAGGATTATTCAAAAGGGCTTAGATAGGATCTGTATTAAAAAAAACGGTTACGGTCATGTTTTTAGATAACACCTACAGCTGTATTCCCAAAATGGCAGGTGGCGTCTGTCTGTCGCACACATGGCTGCTACACAGGCCTACACAATGGCCCATCATCAAGTCAATAACTTCAATATTCATCGACTCATGTTAGCAGGTCCTTATGGCCAACCTTCAATGTATCTATTGAACGTTCAAGTCAGCTATACCTCGCGTAGTTGCAGACTTCGAGGATGTAGAGTACTGATTAATAGTGAAAGATTACTCTGATACCAGCTGCTTTGTTATCATATCTCTGCCCTTTGGCTCTGCGAGTGCACTTTGATAAATAATAGATAGGTAGTTTACGCATCTCGCGTACACTGCATTTAATATAAAAAATGCCATTAGGATCAAGCTTCCTGATTCCACAGACTGTCTGAAGTCTCTACATCTGGCTAGATTCCTGCATCACGAGAATCCATGACAGTACTCACAGATTGCAATCTGCGAGTACTGTCGTGGATTCTCATAAAAGCTCTTCTACTTGGATTTTAAAAACTAGTATTTTAGATTTTTTTTGATCATCTAGGGAAAGACAATGATCGATTGTACAGAAGTGGCTGTCACTAGCCACTTCTGTATGTATGCAGTGTTCCTAGTTCGTAATTTTTCAAGAGATGGCAAGAACAAAACATTTGATTAAACACTTGAATGAAATGTACGAAATTGTTTACAACGTTCATTGCCAGCGTTCACACAAACATTTTAATGTGTAAGACTGGATTACGGATGACGTGATCGCAATTGTGCTGACGTCAGACCATATCCCACGGTGGCATTTGTAACTCGTTAGTCGAATGGTTCGATAGACAATGTGGATAACCTTCTCAAGGTTGTAGAAGGTCGACAAGAAAATGAGGAGTTTGTAGGAAGGTGTGAAAACAGGTAAGAGATCTTGGAGGTCTGAAAAGAAGTCGGCAACTCAGCGTCACTTTCCGTGGCATTAATAGTACCATACAGGGAATTTGAAAATGGCTACGTCGCAATAGACCACTTTGAAGTCGATATAACCAGAAGCAGTAGTAATAGTAGCACTATTTTTAAAAACGATTAACGTAGACGCTATCATAGTAATGAATGTGGAAATATCTGCCAAGCTAGCCCACTAACTAATGCTAAGAGGGTTGGTAGTGGGACGCATTACTATTTATTACTAAAGTATGGTCATACATTTCGGTTAGATACTCGAGTGACAAATTATTACTGCTTCCACTTTACTAATTAACTACCTCGTCTAATTAATAGATAGGTGCGGCAAACAAGGTGAAAGCCCGGAAATGAATGACAACAATATAACTAGTGAAGAAATACTATACAACAACTGCTGACGAGGTCTTAATATTAACAGAAAAACTATTTGATGCTGAGTTCAAAAGGCATCACACAGAGATACTAAATATTAAAACAAAGAAAGGATTATTGCTTAACTGACGTACCAATAAGTAATATAAACAGCACAATAAACTTAAACCAAACCCTCTTAAAAGGACACAAGAGGACAAAAGTTCAATAATACCAACTTTTGACATTGACTTTCTACAAAGCCTATAATCTTCGAGGCGGGCCGAGTTCGGGGGGGCATTGCACCTGCACCAGTCAGGGACGAGGGGGGTAGCACCACCTGCCGCTTTGTTGTAAGTAAATATTCGGAGATATTTCAATATTAAACTGGATTTGTATCCTATGGCTTCTTTATTAATTGCAGCACGTCTGACATCGGGAGGCCGAGGTGCGTGAACGAATGGTATAGGTTTCGTATTAAATGTAGACAGATTAATAGATTATGAGATTAATGGCTTACATTAGTCTGGTAGGAAGGTTAGACAGGACAAATATAAGTTAAATTACTGTTCATAAAGAGTTAGGCTGTTTGTAAATTGTGTTACATTAATTTATCATCAAAACCGGCATGTCCTAGAACCAAAAATTCAAAGACATGTGACATCTACCAACCCGCACTGGGCCCGCGTGGTAGATTACGCCCCCCTCTCTCTCACCGAGAGGAGGCCTGTGTCCCACCAGATTCATCATAATCAGCCTATAATGTTCCCAACATTATAGGCTGATTATGATGAATTTATCATGAATGTGTAGAACATGTGGCGAGATCAAAGTGACTATTTGCGGTACACAGTCTACCAAAAATTCAACCTCTCACCGAAATGAAGGCTTACCTAGGACCCCTGTAATTACAATTTTTCTTCGATCAAACCGATTGATAAAGCATAACCCCTGTAATATGTAATACTTCTACTGTTCCTCAACAAAAATAAAAGCAAATATTAGAAATACAATTAGAGTGCGAGTCACGCCGGGGCGTCGCGCGCCAATTTTCCGGTCTAACGCCGAACCGGTCCGATCAGGAGACCCTCTTGATACGCAAGCTATTTCTTAGGGTACCACTATAATATGAAATCTGATTAAATCTTCATTTGACCTGCGGCGCGTGGCTTCGTGAATAATATCTTCTTTTCAAAGGGACCACAAAGAAACTGTCTTTGCAGTTACAGGCACCCGGATTATCAAAGTAGCTCGTGCTTACTACGAAAATACATTCTGTTTTGGCTCTCCTCTTACAGAGTGAACATGCTTTCTGGCTGGTTGCTAAGATCCGCACTAAAATTTCAGATATACGCTCGATCTTATGCATTATTTACTGCCGGGATGCTGGCTCTCATAAGAGACCATATTTGAGAAACAATTCTTCTAGTACTTCATAATATCTTCTTCAACTTCCTTCAGACCATTCAACCGTCAATCAACAGTAATTCAATTGTTTAAGCGTATCTAGCATCAATGGTATGACGCTAAACTAAATTATCTTAAACGCCAGAGTAAAATTTTGAAATCATCATTCAATAAGACTCTTCAGTCGCACTACAAGCGTTATGGCAAAATCATAAGGTCGTCACCTACTGCTAAAAATGCCATCCCAAAATGTTCCTTATTCTAAAGTTGACGAGCTGCTGCTGCCAATTTCCAAACGGAAAACTAGACATACAAATGTTATCAACCTATCAGAATCAGACATCTCCAAACTATTCCTGCTACACCCTTCAACTCTCAACATTTCATTCGAAACGATTTCCACTCCACCTTCCAGCAAATAATTAGCGATCACCAATAGCAGTCGCACGACAATCGCAACCGTCTAATACAATTAGGTCGGTGCCTTGTCGCCGGCGTCGCGTTGTCGCGCGCCAATTTTCCGGTCTGTCGCTGAACCGGTCCGGTAGGGCGTACTCTTGTTGATCTTCCTTTGGTGCGATATCTTATTGAATGCTTTTAAGATTCGATTTTTTCCTCCGGCAGTCTACATGATTTTTTTTAGACTTGGGCGATTTATTCCAGATATCGATCGATCGTAGTTGTTAAAATCAACTTTTTTTATTAAAGCTTCGGGCAATTCGTATCGCACACAAGATAGAATGTCTTTGTATCATTTCTCCGAATGTGGGGAATCCCCGCGTGCTCTTAACATTCTCATTATTTACGGATGTAAACGAACCGTGAAGTTACGAGTTACGAGACATTTTGATGAAATTTGACATCAGTTCTAAAGGTTTGTGATTGAACTGACGTTATTAAGACAAAGTTGAACAGAATATTTCGTTAACCTCACTTTCAAATAACGATGGGACTCCGAAATTCTATCTTTCCTGAATTTACATGAAAAGATCACTAGAGAGCACGTGGCCTTGTAAATATATTACACAAAAATGATTAATTACTTAAAATTACATTCAGATAAGTCAAAGTTGTTTACCAAAACAAAACATCATCAATATTCCGATGGAATAGATCACATTAGCATCGATTAAAGAAAATAGGACAGATTAGCATACTGATCAGATCTAATAGTCATTTACGTCCTGTTAGCTTTTGTCTGTGGATTCGTCCAGAAATAAAGCGTTTGATTCTTTGGAGATACTTGGTCTAGTAGGACTAAAAATAAAGACACAGGACAGGACATGACATAGGAAAAGTAAACTATGACATGTTTCATAGAAATCGACTTATGGAAGAACAAATGAACACAAAACATAATTATAATGTCAGTAAGGAAGTTACAGATTTCATTACTATTCTCTTGCGGGAAATGGCAGATAAAGTTCTGCTGATTGTTTGTAGGACAAACAAGGAAAATAGCTTATTTAGCTAGCCTGATACGATCGGTCACGATTTGCACTACTTGGTCGATCAAACACGGTACATCGTGTGTGTATTATAATGACCTCACGTCAAAGAACCTATTGTCATGGGTAGAGATATGAGGTTGAAAGACATGACCATAATGTGTGTATTGTGTGTAAGATACGACGAGGCTATAAAAAGGTTACAAACGATGAACAAAAACTAACCACTATTTGTTTAAACAAACATTATTAGAACTCAATAAGGACAGGGACAAACAAGTGCTACTAGTTCAGTTCACTGATCAAACTTGGGTCGTTAGACAAGGCGATACATTATTTCTAAAATCAATTACTAAATCTACCATAACAGACGTCAATTGACAACAAAATTCTTGCTACCATGACAAACTACATGCCAAGTCCAATAATACCGTTTTGACCGCAAGAACGTCACAAACTAAAACAAACAGTTAATTCGGAAAATAGCCGAAGGATTCTTATAAAACAGCGAAACTAATGCGTCACACATATCATGCGAGTTAAACAACTATTTGAGTCACAGCAAACCAGAAGCGACTGAAAAAAAGAGCTGTTAATTATAAGTTAGTCACTGAACTGGTAATGGATCAAGATCGGATATGGGAAACCACTTGAAGACTGCAGATATTGAGTTTCGAAACAACAGTCATACTTGTGGAGAAGCAAGATGACTAAATACTGCCCCATCTCTCAAAAGCTCTATTTTCGACGCATCAGAACGTAAGCTAAGTATAAGGGGCGAGCTTAATACCGAACGGGTTTTTTTCCAGTACTTGAATATTAAAAAATCACTGCCCGGACTTCCTGTTGTTTAGGGGGGAACTGATAAAACAACGAAATGGGAAAATCCGAATGGAGTCCGTTTAAAGACCTTTCACTTATAACATTCTAGGTAGGAATGAGTACGTATATAATGAATATAATGGTATTAGTGACATTTTTCGTAGTGCTTAGTTTAAAATTGCTACACCATAGCCAGAAGAATGTATCCGCTTGCTCAGCGTTGCGTTTTTCGGGAGAACTTTCGATCAAGCAATGAACTTCAATAGACTGTTAACAACGAGGATGGATGGAGTCTACACCCATCTCAATAAACGATGTTGAACAACCATTAGAAACAGACACGAATACATTATCATACATAACAGCTTTGAACATGTACAAAACATGTACACAAACCGTTCATATACCTATAAGCAAGATGAAATGATTCACTTAACAATTATCCATGTATCATCGGGGTCAAGCATCCATCTTGCTTGACTCATCGCAGGTACGAAGCCTTTCCCCGGTGAGCTATAACACGCGCAATATTTGCGTTACCTGATGTTATGGAAATGCAAAAATATGTGTCAAACCTTTGGAAAACTACACTTTCGAATAATTCGGAAGAAACCGCTCTAAAGCGTCGATTTGTGCAAATGCGGAGATAAGAAAACCTAATCAAATGCGTAGTTGATTGAATTGGTGACACAGAACAGAAATCACTGGAAAACCAATGGACAAAGTACACGAACTCTGTGCGTTAAAAAATATAGAGAAAAAAATCCAGAATCAGCTGACAGCCGTCTTCCAAAATTGGATTAATCGGAAGAGTTACCGATTACCATACACAGAGACGAAACTACTCAATTCGTGTTTGCGAATTAAATCAGGATCGAAGCCGTACCGATCGTGTATTGCTCTCAGTGTTTTCGCTTTAAGAATATTTTTAGAAGTAACGTATAAAACACTAGCAGGATCGGCCATCGGCACCTAAAGAATGAATTCAGCGTAACGGTTGCAGGGACGGACTGAAACAATCATTCACTGGAAAGTCCAACGTTATTATTATTTTCGCTTAAAATGGTCATGCTCATTTGAATTCGAAAACTGTTTCGGCGAATTTTGTAAACTTAAATATGCAGTGTGAGTCACGAGGCATTCTTCATTTCCTTTATTACTAAGTTACTACTAAGATTGAGGGTTTTCGGGGAATTATCCCATTATTTTAACTTAAACTATGTAAATTATTAAATAACTAGTAAATAAATGATTAAAAACCAGCAAGTATGAGACCAAGTTTTATTTTTAGATGACCAATTTCGGCTACCATGCCAGTGCTAGGGTTGCCAGTGCTGCCACCCGTACTTTATAATAAAGTATTGTCCTTTATTTTGGGCAAACGTTCTTTATGAGGGCAATACAGTACTTGAAAATACTTTATTTAATATTTTTACTTTGAAGATTTTTTTAAATTGTTTAGTAAATGAAACTTTATGGGTAAGCAATTTTTTGCGTGTAACGGAAGATATATTGTTAAATTGGAAAGCTATCACAACTTATTTTGTGACCCTAGAAGAACACTGTCCAATAATATTACAACAAATATTATTGCTGAATAACAGTGATAATTAATAAACTTTAATTTTTCTAGTCACATACTGAATGTGTTTAATAAAACTGTTAACATTACAATTTTGGATGCATACGATATTATGCACAATCTAAGCAAATAATTAATGACAAGAAAAGAAGATATATAATGAAACTGGAAAACAAATTGGCTCTCTCTTGCTCTTTTCACGGAGCAACGTAAATTTAAAAAGTAATGTTGAATATGAGCATTTTGTTCAGATACTAGGTATTTGAAACTTTAAAACTGCAAATGCTTAATATTAGTGATGAAATAATCTCAATTTTTTCTCAGTTTCTTTCACGTACATTACCAATCGACTAATCAAAGTCGATGGGCGCTGGCTAGGGTGGCCCAAGGTTTTTTTTTAAGCATATAGAGTATATTTACTTTTCTAAGGTAAAAAAAAATAAGTAGAACGGGAATGGATAGCAGAAATGACAACATTTTGTATATTACCAAAACATCATTAAAATAAAAAAAATTGCCTCTTACACATTCTGGGATGTGGATTCCGAAATATCTTTAGAATTATAAACTTGTGCATATAACTCCTTTAATAAATTAATTTCTTCATACAGGTTATCCATGTTAATTGGTCAAGGTTAATATTGCCAATGTTACTCAAGCCTAAGACAGATTCATTAACTTAAGATGAATTCAAGAACCTAAACTCCGAACTTCCCAAACCGTGGCTCTAAACCGCGGCAACTAATGATGCGATGCATAGTACAGGTAAATTTAAATGGAAAATAATTACATTTTCAAGGGATAAGTCATCGTTTCTCGAAAATCACCAAACTAGGCAAGGTGTTACTCATTGACCTGAATACATAAATTCTATATAAAAATAATTACGCAAACTACTTCAACGTTTTGAATGCGTAAGCGCATTTTTATGCCAAACACTACATTTTTATCGCTCCCGCATGTAATCAATGAATTACTTTGAAATGAGTTCAATTGACGCACGAAGAAGCGTCTTTTAAACAAAATTAAATGATTGCAACATTTTTCGAAATAATACATTGAAAAGGCTGGTTTTACTTCTCATCACAAGGTATTATGTACTTCTAGGTCGAGATAAAAAAACTAAGCAATTATGTATATATCGTTAGGTTCAAAGTCCACAAAACAGCATCGCACATTAACAACGGTGAAAGGAACTTTGCGTATTTTCAATTTACGGATAACCTTTCGAGCAAAAAAAATACTGGTGTTAAAAACAACTCGAACCCTAATTCTGTGCAATTAAACAGTTCACTCAAATTGGTCCCACGTGGCCAGTTGTAAAATCAGTTTTGTTTTGACGTTTGCTTCGCGCACCGTGCGTTGACCGCACAGCATTGTTCGAACGGTAACGACCGCCTAAACGACACTAGGGCTGCCAACAGCAATTAAACTCAGATTTTCAGGAGACAAGTATAATACCCTTCACAGAATCATGTATTTGTGACTATTTTTACATTACTGATTGCTGTAATTGGAACCAAAAGATTACGCGTGTAAGCGTGGGTTAAAATTATCTTGAGCTGCAAAAGATTTCTGAAAATAGCCTGATAATTGACCAAAAAAACTGCCAACAATTATTGATCTGATGTTTTACAAACAAGCAGTAACAGTACATATCTGTCCACTTACTGTCTTCAGAAATTTATTTTCTCGTAAGCAAGTTGCGAAAACCGAAATGGCAAATTGGCAATTATTACGTAAAGAACTGTATCATCAACATTCCCGTTTCATGTGCAAAAGGACCATTTTCATTTTGGCACGTAGCAGCCCTACTACGTTGCAATAATGATCTGCAACACAGCGTTCATTGCCTCCATGATTGTTGTTATTAACTAAACAATTCACATTAACACTTGTGAAAAACAATAAGTAAATCTTGTATTCTGAGAGATTAAGAAACCATAAGAATTTGGTCCTTTGTCTCGGTATTCTGGTAATACAGGTATGGTGTGATCGAGGTGTTAATTGCCTGGATCTGACTGAAGGAAAACACAATGGCTCCTTGGTGAGCAATAAAGCTGCAGGAGTGAGGATTTCGACAGTTATTCGTTGTTTTTGGTTGTTAAATGAAAGTAATAAGTGGGTTCATAACCCATAAATGTCTGTATGAACAACGGCTTTACCAAAAACTGCAGTTATTTAGAATCCTGCCTGAAGGCATAAAACAGTATCCAACTTATCATATAGTGAGTTATCCAATAAACTACTTCTGGCATTGTAAACCATAATCCTCAAACCACCCATTCGCCAACCGGCCATAACTCGCTGCAGGATAGTCATTTTTTTTTCCTTCCATCCCTCCCAAACTAATTTGCCGGCCCCCAAATCCGTCATAAACGGAAACTATTCAAACTCAACGTCCAATGATTCACTGGCCATGTGTTACTGTCTAGTTTTATTAAATTGTTGCGTAAAAACTTGTCGAGCGACCGTTAACATGACTCATCAGTTGCCAGTGCTAAATATGTCGCCAAGATCTGCGCTCAGCACTAAAGGAAGCAAAGGTCAAAGCAAGTAGCCATAAGTTAATAAAACTATGAATGTTTATTCCGATGATTGGTTAATCGAATTCGATATTGAAATGTGTTTTGTTAAATTGCGAGTGTGTCGTATCTTTGGTCTTATTTCGGTAATCTAGAAAGCATGCGGTACTTACAGAGATATTGTTAGGGATACACGCAAAAGCAAGTCTAGAATCTCTCTTACAAAGCAACTTTTTACGGTAACAAAAACCTGACCGAAATAAGATCAACCGTTTTCGGTATTACCAGTGCTCTGATGATAAAAAAAAGGAAAACTTAACGATCCTCTTCTCCTTGCTTCCTGTCTACACACCTTCCATGCTTCGAATTCCTTACCTCCTTCTTAGGCGCCACGGAACTAAATTACCACAAGAACTAAATGCCACAAAAGATCTAATTAAATAACCCTCGTCTATTAACACTGAAAGTTCTACAAGACGGTCCTTTAAAAGCTTAGCTCTAGACAGTTGGCAGTCAGCCAGTCGCTACTTGTCGAATAAATAGATATGGCTCCGTCTCCTGAATGTCCAGACATAGTTGGAGTGATGTGTCTGTGGCTTAGCTTTAGTGGTTGCTAACATGGCAGAAACTGCGATGTTTTGATCATAAACGTCATATTGGTTATTGCTTAGATTACAGAAGCTGCTTTTCGCAATTTATTGGGGAATATTATTAATACTTTTGGATATGTCAACTCACTTTATGTTAAGGTTGGTCGGGTGTGGTATTTATTATTGTTTTACAGCATTAAAATTAAAACTGAATTATTTCAAGGAGGCTGAGATATAGCGATGTTCGAAATAATTACAATATACGGCCAAGTAGCATACAATTTACTGATCTTGGTCCAAAAACACACCAAAGTCTAATAAGGAGGTTAGGAGGTAACCGCTTACTGGATAGACAGTATTCAACTGCAAAGCGACACTGGGACAGCATCGCAACGTTACACTCCGAAACTAAGATGAAGAGTCATCCATGAATTATAACTTGACTCCCATGGAACTTCTATAAGCAAACATTAAAGTTTAACATCGGTTTCTGTTTATGAGAGCCATTACTTTAGACATCTTATGAGCTGAATAACAGTTATTACAGGTTTATGATGTCCATAAATACATTTCGCTTACGTGTGGAGCTTATAGCGAATTTCGCGTACAGATCAATGAAGCCATAATGGTCCAATATCTGGTCCAGCTAACTGAAGGTCATGCTTTGAATCAGCTTCTATTGTGATCAACTTCGACACAAAACCATTTATCTTAGCTTGGTATTACCAATTATCAGTAATGCATCATAAAGCGTTGCTATTCTTTGAAAAGTAGTGGTTATAGATTGAGTTGAAGATTTATTAAGAATGCTGTTGCTTTTTGGTCCGGTGGAAGTTGATGGCATTCGTGATACCTACAGGGTAATCCTAGTACGAGTGCCAAAGCTTTCCTTTGACGACTAAGTACACATTGCATACGACCAAATTTGTTCAAGGAGATTTACTGTACCCCTTGTTCTAGTAATAAAGGTCAAGGTGCCAAGCTTCACAGTTTGGCCCATCGTCGCAAGGTTGCCTGCTTGTCGGTCTTCTATAGATTGTACTTCGGAGAGTGTGCTCAGGAACTCCACGACCTCATTCCACCGGCCCCCTTCTATTATCGGTCATCTAGGCGCACTTCAGGTTACCATCCCTTCCTGGTGGCTATCCCACCAACTCGCACTAAGCGTTTCCAAACTTCTTTTATAATGCGCACAGCAAAGGAATGGAACTCTCTGCCTGCGTCTGCGTTTCCGAACGCATATAACCCTAATCTCTTCAAAGTGAGAGTGTACAGGCTTCTTCTGGGTAAGCTCGCTCCATCGTCGACTTTGTTTCTGTCGCCTCTGACATAGACTAAGGTCAAGAGCAAACCCATCACAAATAAAAAAAAAAAAATAAAGAATATTATTTTTTTTTGCTCGTCTGCCATTTAGACTATCATTAAGACGCTGACAACACCTAAACCGCGGTCACTGTCAGATTGCATAGAAAAGAAAGAGAAGCGCGATGACACAACGCTTGTAATTTATTGCAAAATATGAAGCAATTATCTATTCACTCAAAATTGAGTTGAGTAATCGAAAATAAAAAAACAACCAAGTTCTGCATTCAAATAAGACGTTCTTGTTATTAATTAAATACGTAACGTATGTTGATATTTAATACAGATATTTTGGATTAGAACTCAAGGTAAGAGGTTAGTTTAACGTTAGTTTGTATAGAGTTTTTTTTCCAAAACGTGTTTTGGTAACAACCAAGTTCTGGGAAATATGTTCAAAATTAACATATATTTTTTTTTCGCTACCACATAACTATACAGATTTGGCAATTTTTTTTCTTAAGACAAGTCTGTTTTGGTCATTTGCGTCTTGTCAGCGCCTTAACTTAGAATTTAAGGAAAAATACTTAGGTCATCATCTGCCTAGCCTTTTCCCAACTATGTTAGGGTCTGTTTCAAGTCTATCCGGATGCAGCTGAATACCAGTATTTTACATGGAGCGACTGCCTATCCAACAACCTCCACAACCCATTTACTGGGTAACACGATGCCCCTTGGTAAGACTGGTTGTCAGACTTTCGGGCTTCTGACGACCCGTAACGACTGTCAAAGATCTACAAATGACAGCCGGGACCAGCGGCTTAACGTGCTTTCCGAGGCACGGAGGGGTCTTGGTATGTAGAGATGGCCACCCATCCACGGACCAACCACGGCAAGCGTAGCTTAACCTGATCGATCGACCCGTGCGGCTGTTATTACTTAGCCACAAGCCCATCTGGTAAAATTACTTAGTTACTACTAACAAATAATAATCCAGCCTTACCTGTTAGATTATATTCGCGTTACTACAAGCATTCAAAACAACAACAATTTTAAAGGTAAACGTACAAGATTTACTGAAATCAAGTCTTTTCCGGGAAACAGGGCAAAAATAAAGATTTTTCAGGAATTCTAACTTCGACACGGAATGTCGAGATTCGGTCTCAGTATTCTCACGGAGAACTAATGCAGTTACTGGCATGACAATATTTCTGTCACGCGTATTATTTGCTTGACTTCGGGGACGAGGTAATTACCTACTTGGGTTTTAAGTTTTTACGAACGTAAGGAACAAAACATAACATTTCGACCTTATGAGGTAATCATGATAAGAAACGAGATAACTTTCTCCGACCGTGGACCGAGTTTAACGAGCCATAAGTTACTTTAAAAGGATATTAAGTAAAGTATTTTTAGTATGACAAGTTATTGGTCCATTGGTCTGTTTGTAATGCCAAAATAACAACTTTTTATTTGATACATATGAAAGTATATACGGTACTTATAACAAAAAGAAACTATTTTGTTATAAGTACCGTATACTGTCGGTCTGTCTGTCTGTTTGTTCTGGCTAATCTCCGAAAGGACTGGACCGATTTTGACGGGAATTTCAATGTAGACATTTTTAGAAAACCATGCCACGCAGGCGAAGTCGCGGGCAACAGCTAGTTAAACGGCAAAAAAATCATGTCTGTTGTATGGGAGCCCCTTAAATATTTATTTTATTCTGTTTTTTTAGTATTTTTTATTATTTCAACTGACTAACTATCACGGTTCATGACATACAGCCTGGTGACAGACGGACAGACAGACGGACAGACAGACAGACAGACGGACAGCGGAGTCGTAGTAATAGGGTCCCGTTTTACCCTTTGGGTACGGAACCCTAATAAAAACCAACATAATACTTTCATTTGCGAGACTTCCAAATAGACTCAATAATTGGACTATGGTGTTTACAAAAGGCAGAATGGTTTAGATATCAGTGTCTATAAGACTAAACAGAAGCTATGTAACTGACATACTTGTTCCTACAGAATACAAATAATCCTGATGATTGCGATCGAAGCGTTGGCCAATGATCATAATTCAGAAGCTACAAGACAATAGCTGGCTCCATGACCCCAATCCTTTGCGGCGGCGGCGCGGTTAAAAGTAATTATTACTATTGTGGCCACGACACGTACAGTAAAGATTTCATGTTATTATGTCAAAATCGAACACCAGATTTCCTTGTGAATGCATGAAGTAGAACTGGAGTGGTTTGGTTTAGCAATAACTGCAGTTAGAAACCTCAAATGCTAATTTTGGATGTATGCGATTCTTGTAAGCAATATACAGAATTGCATTATTACCTACATTAATTTTTATTACTGTAAATGAACTGAGAAAGCAGTGGTGGCCCAATGGTATTGGCCGCGACTTACGAGTTGTAGGTTGTAAGTTCGAACCACTGCTCTCAAAACGGTGAAGGAAAACATCGTGAGGAAAGCGGCGTCTCCTTGAACCAAAAATTCAAAGACATGTGACATCTAAACCCGCACTGGACCTGCGTGGTGGATTACGGCCCACTCACTCTCACAGAGAGGTGTCCTAGCTGTGGGAACATTTATAGGCTGATTACGTATGTATGTGTAAATTAACTGAAGGTGACTAGAAAGTTATTGAAGATCGAAGAACTCTAATAATGTTGTAAAAGTTAAAGAAACATTTGAATTAAAAACATGTTGCCAGCGCATGCGTAAAGTAACCAATGAATTTGCAGAAAACACGCCAAAAATACATTCGAACACAAACTAACGTTAAAACGAAATCTTATCAAAAGATTGTGTCTACGACCTAGCTGATATTTGTACCTGAATGGATTGAATTAGTCGCAGTTATGTCAAGATTCCATATCTAGGCTTATATTGTATTCAAATTAATCTATAAATTAGAAAGTTGCTCTTTATGTTGCTATCAGACAATCTTTGATAAAAACAGGCACAATGTCAAGTTTCTGAGTTTATCTCGAGGTAGCCTATTGAGATAAGATTGGACTTCACTCGAGATTCCACGAGTCTTAATGAAGGAGCACTTAACAAAGGTAATAATGGTTTACATTTAGAACTATTAATTATTATTTTCAGTTTGTATTTCCCATTCTAGCTAGCAGTTCCTTTTAGTCAGACACAAAAGCTTACTTCGTTCATATACGAAGATTTCGAGGTTTTCCAAAGTCCTTATTTTCATTCCCCGTCTTGTCTTCACCATCAGCCACACCCAAAAATCTCAGAATTTGAGTACAATGAAATTAAATTATGGGCAAAAGTGAATAATTATGCTGTTATTCTAATGTGGGGCGTACACAATGACATTCGCACATTTCAGCACGGCCATTGAACCAGCGGCGCTTGAGCTGACCATGTTACACCCAGTGGGTGGGCTGGCTGCACAAAAATGTTATTATAACAATTTATCTCGTTCTGTTTATGAATTTAGACGGCGTTCAATTTTATATTTGTCTGCCTCGTTGGTCTAGTGTAGCGCTACTGCTGAGCATGAGATCCTGGGTTCAATTCCCGGGTCGGGCAAAGTATTATTGGGTTTTTCTATCTGGAATTTCTCAGTGGCAGCCCGGAGTCTGGATTTGTGCTCGGTTGATGGCAAAAGGCTCGCCCCCTGTTACATGGGACTTAAAAACATAACTGGCGAAATGTGGGTGTGCTACAGGTACACCTCTGCCCGAAATTTTCTGTAGGTAATTAATTGAGAATAACAAAAATCTCTCCCGAAAACAGGGTGATTGGTGAAATGGAAAAACAATGAATTCTGTTATGTCAAATTGATCTTCCAAGGACTAATACATTATGTTAAGAATATACTTATTGTCAGCTGTGAAGGTACCTTTTATAGAATATATATAAATAACGACTATTCCTCTGTGCACCTTCATCCATCACGTCACCAACTTTATTTCAAGTTTAACAACGTCTCTTTCTTTATTTGTCTGCTTATAAAATCTATAAAATTATATCACCGAATTAGCTGCAGCCCGCGGCGTCGCCCGCGTTGCGAAGTAACTCGGCTATCTACCAGTGAGTCCCGTCAAAATCGGTCCAGTCGTTTCGAGCCGGATAAAACAGACAAAAATTTTATAAATAATATATAAAGACATTTTGAAAATAAAGGCTCCCGCAGACAGGCGCGACGCGATTTTAGTAGCACAATTTCTATGAAAACTTCGTGTAAAATGGCGCACTGCCTGTCGCGCCAGTCTGCACGAGCCTTAAGCAGTTAGTAAATAGATGGTTAATACGTAAATCTCGAAGAACATTATGGTCATTAAGATCGGTATTTTGATCCGTTTTCTGGTGTTTTTATAGAGACTAGTAAATTGCATTTCTGGTTCAACTAGATCTTTGGGCTATGTTGTTTTATTATTATCTAATACATTAAGTTTTCTATCTACGATCAGACTTAGTTGTATTATTAAAATATCCGTCTGACTGTGTAAAAATAAGAACTATTATTATAGTATATTTATTATTTAGAAATCAAAGTGCGCCCGTAGTTTTGTTCAAATACATGGAATACTATTTCACCCACAACAATAATACAATATATGTAGTTATTTGAAACATTTTCCGGTTATCCCAACTCATGGAAATTGATATAGGTAGGTACTTCAATGTGAACCCAAACAAGCACATAATTACTCAAAATGACACGATTCAATAATAATGTGTCCAATTAACATGTTCCATACAATTAATACCTACTATGTTGTTATTCAATTAGGAGCTGATAACAACGGAATGTCTGTTTGTCACTGACCTTTTAACAGCATTAATAATTATTTTAAAATGCAACACATAATTGCCTTAAGTATTTTAAGTTTATTTATTTAATATTATACCAATATCTTAGGGGGGGCATTCAAGTATTACGTAAGCACCAAAGTGGGGGTCGGGGGGTCTTTGCTTTACTTATTTTTGATGACATGGGGGACGGGGGTGTCTGGATGGTGATTACTTCAGATATATTTATTTACTCTTTCTAATTTTTCTGCATATTTTAGAAGATTCTGTTTTAAACTAATATGACAACTCTACTTGTGTTTGTTCGAAAGCGTAAAGCATGTTCAGAGATTCCTCTAAACAATTGATATTACTAACTCGCTCTCACGAGGTGTTTTTTGGTTAATTTATAAAACACCCAAATTGGGAAATTACTTAAATGGGCATTAAATTCTTGTATAGTCTATAATTCCTTATTTCTAGACTCATAAATAACAATAAAGAAACCTGGGGGTTACCATCACCTCATAAAGCAGTATTATTTCAATATTACTTTAGCGTGAGAAAGAGATGGAGCTATAAGTCCTGTATAGCTCCATCACTTTCCCACTGTGAAGTAATATTATAATAATACTGCTATAAGAGGTGAAGGTTACCCCCCTGAACAGATAAAAAAGATATATACCAATGTTTACGTAAGCATAGGAGGGGCGGGTTAGAGCTTTGCTTACTAATGCTGACAAGGGGGAGGGGGGCTTGAAAATTACAAAAATTCTGCTTACATAATACTTGAATGGCCCCAACGCCGCATTCAGTAATTATGTAATCGGAGCGAAAAATCTAGGATAGCATTTAAGGCAACAAAAATGTAACAGCTTTTAAGAGAATCTAGTTTGACCATCGTCATCATCGCTCAGTTCAGACAGTAACCGTTAGAAAAACAAGCGTAGCCAAACATTAATTACAATCAAGATATATTTTAAGAAAAACAAAACGATAACAAAACCTGAAACATTATCATCCAAATTTTTATTACTTTATACCAACTAAAGCCTTTTTTATTCCACATTATGCCAAATTACTAAAACAATGGAACGAGAAGTTCGAATTTAGCGAATCGTTAGTACGACACATCCGGTAACAAGGCTGCCATATTGTCGTTGGTACCATTCAAAATTCGAAGAGGTGCGCGTGCGCCGACCTTCGCCCGCTGAGGACGCGGAGGAGTGCGGGAGGAGCGGCAGGCACTAGGGCTGCCATTGACAGGAAAATTGCTGTTGTTTGAATATACAAGTGAAAAACTACTGATCTATGAAGCAGTAGAAGAAGGAGAGTTGAATTTCAACAAACATCACTGTGATTGTTGATTTAATTGGGAAAAAAATAATTGATCACAATATGTCCACTAAATCATTAGGATTCAAGTCAATAGTATGTCCTAGAGGACATCTATAACATAAAATAAGTCATCACAATACTAATCCTAACTTGACCGCACCAACCCTAAAATCAAGACACGAACTGGTTAAAAAAAAGTTGAAACTACCACAGTCAAACGTTAAGTGATGTCCTTGACGCACCTTGCTACATTTCCAGTTAGATCACCACCAAAAACAGTGTTTAATCCTTATCGCTATTGTATTGAAGTACAAAATCCTGTGATATCAAGATTTTGATTTGGTAAGCGTGGACATTAAAATTCAGAATGGGTGGGTACTCGAAGTATGGTAGTTATTGGGCTAGCACAGCTGTGACCAAACAATTCATCATGGCGGTCGGCGGGAATTAAGTAATCTAGTTGACCATATGGTCGCGAGCCAAGATGCTGTAGATCATATTTTTCCACTGTAAGTACATAATTATGAGCTCAGATGTTTACTAGCAATCGCTTACGATATGCTAAACCTACGAGAATCCGTGATAGATTGTGTCGATGCGATTAAAGTAATCTTATTCGCTTAGCTACTGATTAGTCATAATTCGCTTTTATTCAAATTATAAATAAACAAAGGTATAAAATAGATTATGTATATTAATTAAGTATGCTTAAAGGTTGCACTGAGAGATACAACTCCTATGACAACAGCAAATACATATATGCAGAGCTCTCATGGATATCAAATTCAATCAATACTATTTTTTTTTGGAAATTTTGTGCCTATTTGAAATAAATAATTTGACTTTGAATTTGGCAGAATCTAGGAAAAGCCCAAAAAACCCGTAAAGCTACAACAAAGATTTAAAACCTATCACCATAAAAAGCATAAACAAAGAAAATGCAGAGTAGACGGAGAAAAGAGAACAAAATAAAATAAAAGCCACAGCACAGTGGACCCGACTCGTTCGGCGAGTGACGACAATGACCGGCGACCACGTAACGGAACGACCATTATGAGATACTCAATTAACTGAGAATGGGAGGATTTACTTAGTTTTTCTTCACGCTCTTTAACTGGCTTAGTAAGTGGAGTTTTGCTATTTGAAATGGTCAAATTCAAATTAAGCGCTGATTATGACACTATTCAGTCTCGAAAACTTGCTATAGTTGGTCTTGGATCAGCTAACTTTCAGGTTACTGATACTGATGATGATGCAAATGAAACAGCAGTAAAGAACGGCGAACTTTCGAACACACCTGAACTAGATTCTGGAAGCACTTGGTCTTTAAAAAGCTGTAGAGAAGCAAATAATTGTCTTTAGGAGTTGAGTACTAAACACTCGGTTTTTTTATTAGTAAATATGTTAATTATGCTTGACCAGTTATAGATACATAGATAAACTTCCTAAAGTTGACCTTTTGCTCTAATTATGCAATAACCAGATGACCAACTAGTACACTATGCATTTCTTTCATTCAAGAATGAAAATAACTCTATTGTCCCTGATGATTGTGTGAACTTTACACAATGACCTTTGTTATGCATATTTCAATGACGATATCAATATACAAGAAGTTAATTTCTAAGACATTGATGAACTTGAAATGTAGCCAATGGTAACACAAGAAGCTGAAGTTAGTGTAAGGATTCTTCCTTAATTTATTTGCACTTAACAAAAACCCTCACTTCAAAATGCCGACTAAAAATGAGGACGGTAATACTTCTTAAAATCCCAAAGCCACAGTCTGGTTCGAACTCGCGACCCATAAACAAAATGCCACTGGCAACGGTACCGATACCGGTTTGTGGATCGCTCGCCTCGACATATATTGATGTTATAGGGGAAGACGATTGTAACGAGTGGAGAAGATATTATAACTGTTATAGATATTATAAGGCGTAAATGATGAAAACTAACAATTAACATAAATATTAATTTGTCATATGTGTTCCTAAGGTGCAAGTGCAACCTTTAAATTGGCCTACAGATATATCTTCCATGTCTGAACGTTTTTGTTATTATATGTCTCTATTTAATCATTTATTTATAACTACGTTACCTTCATATCAAACATTTAGCCCAAAATATCATGAGTAGAATAAAATCGGGAACTTACCTGCGAAAAAGAAAGATATTTATTAAACTTATGTTACACAAGTAAGTTATTTAATATAGCTTTAGCCCGCGGCTCCATTCACTTTAATATTCAATGCTCAGCTACTGCATATTATTACACCATACAGCTGAACGCAGTCAGTTTTGAACTCACGACCTTTTTGATAGGTAGTTAACACCTACCAGGTAGTTTATTATCGCTTCAGATATTAATTTAAAGTTGCTGCAAAACGGGTCGAGCACTGGCCATGCTATTCTGTAGATGTCGAAAAAGCTTAATCAAATAGTCAGGCAGTGCTTTCATCCAACAATAATTAAATATGATCATCCATTATTTGCTGTAGAGGGAGAGGATAGATAGATGATAGTTGTTCCATTCCAAGTAACACTGGCATCTGTTCAGGCTCCAACATATTGGAGAGAAATTCATGCCAAGATCGTTCAATAGGAGTAGTCGTATCGTTATCGAACGCGCATGGGTTGTTTATTAGACTAAGTAAGTAATGGAAGTATTATATTAAAAGAGAGAGTGTAAGTGCAAGTATCGATGCAATAAGGATGTATACCACGTACGACACAATGCTGGGAACCAATGACGAGCCAGCGGTAACATGATGTCACCTTCACACAATAGACATTAACAATAGGAAGAATAGTGACACCTGTGAATATTGGATGTGTTATAATGATATATGAAATATGTGGTATACAGGAATTCAAGGAGTAATCAACAGAACATAATAAATTCCGAATATCCTTCATGTAACTCAAACGGTAAGGACTACAAGCAAAGATGAAATTTAGAAACGTACCCAAGCCGATGCCCAATTAAACTTTTAAATATGGGTCAGAATCTGAAGCCATCGTTAAGGTAAGATTATCGAATTCTAAAGGTATGATAGAACTGCTTCGTAAGCGAAACCAAACTCTTTGGACAAAAAGAAAAATATCAAGTAAAGCAAGTATACTATGATTCATGGTATGGTAACAGGATAGTGAATGTCACAACTACGTACATAGCAACTGCCTACTAGCCTATGTGTTAAAGCTCGCCTCTTGGGGCCTACAGACAGTCAGACAAACGCTTATGTTTGGTCGATGTCGTGCGACACTGCCAAGTAACGTTGAGTCATTATGTTATTGACATGTGGATCGATTTGCAAATTGACGAAGGCTGCTTATTATTCTCGAGGCTACACCGGTGCATTAAAGTATTAAAATTTCTTAGTAGCTGAATCAATAACTTTCAGGAAAATCTTTATGAAATGGGCTCTGACTTCTGACAATAAACAAGTCACCAAACTCAGTCTTTTTTAATCTTTGTACCAAATTTTGCCATCACATTTGAAATACCCTGTAATGTGATGTGATGCTACTGCTGTCTCGTACAAACATACTTAAAATAACTGAGATGAGGCACAGAACTATTACAATGTTTCATGCGGTAAAAATATACCATTACTGATTAACGCAATCTATTCTCCCAACGTTGGTAATAACAACTTCAGATAAGGCAACGCTTAAACCTTCACAAGGACGCCTACATAATAATAATATTTGGAATATCCACCACTTTACGGAATAAAAGCTCGCAACAACTTCTTACATAAAGTACAAGCGAACAGTAGTAAATTAACGAATCGTAAAAGGATCAAAACCGGAATGGCATACCGTCAGAATGTTAATTAGCCCTTAGTTCTCTCACACGAGGCATTTTGGTACCGTTACGGTGATATTACACCACAGTGTGGTTGCATCGCACCCTGTCCTGTCTGACCAGATGGCATTAACGGCGACCCACTTCTTGAAGGTCCTATACCGGCCCGACTTATGCCATGTAAGGCATTACATGGTTACACAAGTTGCTGATTCTGCGCGAAACTCTCGTATTGTTCATGTTTTATTATATAGGTACAATTAAATGTTGGAAATTTAACCTTACTTGGCAAGTAAATTTCGTTTGATTAAAACATAAATCTGGCAGTAAAACTCAAATATGGTAAAAATACATAAAGGGCGAGAACTGTCTTGATTGCTATCAGTAGTGCAATAACCATAATTCCCTCTGAATTTTACGTGCCAACTGTTGTCCTTATTATGGAACAAGATCAATAAATACAAAGTTCAAAACTGTAGCCAAAAACTGCAAAACATAATTAAGCATTAACCGTATCATTGACGAAAAGAATGCCACAACACGATTTAAAGCGCGGTATCAATATCAAGCTGCGAACCAACAAAAAATGGCGCTTTGCTTTCAATGCGATCGTTGATTGCGCTCCAAAGCCGTTTACAGTTAATCAATGCACCATGTGTAATGACCAGTCGTGGCCGGCACGGTACACGGCATGGCATATGGCAGCTAAAACATGGCCATATAAGGTGGCACATATGGACGACATGGTTTGTTCGACGAATTCAGCGGTACATGCGTTTGTGACAACTTTTACGGACATGATGAATGGACGTGTCAAAGTTACGAATATAGAAGTCAATGAGGCTGACGTGGATTGTAATGTAACGCTTTCGAAACCGTTTTTGAAAACATTCGCAACATGATGTATTACGAAGATGTAAACGACTCATACAACAGAAATCCGATGAGGAAAAGGAACCTTTATAAAATAACTGTATGATCCGCTTCGTACCACTTCAACAGTAGTTAAGCCCTTGCATGATTTAAGACGATCTAAATCAACCGAACTAACGAGCTGACCTTAATCTCGCAGCCAAGGGCAATTCATGACTCTATGCATCGTGAACTTTGACCCAAGTAGCACTCCATATCGAGAACATTTAGTTGTATTCAGACCACAAGGGCAAAGCACGGAACGCCTTGTCCCAGAATTTATATCTTAAGGCAACCTTTTTGAAGAGTTATATACGAATGATATAACGATTTCGAATAATGATGGTTGAGAGCACTGATTGATCGAATTTACGGATTAGATCAATTTTGCCGATTGGATTGATGGACATGGCGCCATATTGCAAAGCGCCCGAGCACGTTCGGAAGTAATTAACAACAACTTAGCAATATGTATTATATTATAAATGCTACGATCGAAGCTCTAATAACAATCACTTATAATAGATCGTCAGATCGCTCGCAAAAAGCCATAAAGAGTTTAATTAACATATGTCCTGGACAAAGACAAGAGCTGATTATACTTAAGTACTATCTGATATGTTGTTGGATGATTTTCAACCTTATTTTTATGCGACTTAAAGTATAAGATTGTGATGTGTTTGGTTGGCAGGTCAAAAGACTATAATATGAGCATGTGCTTTGTTTGTTTGAAGCACCTCCCGCGTTGATGTATGATCATTTATGTTGGTAGATTTGCTATATTCGTACGAATTTACACATAATTATTATCAATATTGATGTCTTCTGTGAAAGCAGTGGTCTCCTTGAAGACATCTAGATTGGCTACAATTTTTAATAATCATCATCATTTCAGCCGTCCACTGCTGGACATAGGCCTCCCCCAAGCACCGCCACATCGACCGGTTGTGCTTCCAGCGGATTCCTGCGGCCTTCACAAGGTCATCGGTCCACCTTGTAGGAGGCCTTCCGTTATGTCTTCCGGCCCCATCGGCCAGCTGTTCTGCGAGCAATGTGCCCTGCCCGCTGCCACTTAAGATTGGCAATTCTTCGGGCTATGGCGGTCACCTTGGTTCGCCTGCGGATATCTTCATTTATGATTCGATAATGTAGGGAAACTCCAAGCATAGCCCGCTCCATTGCCCTTTGCGTAACTTTAAACCTTCTAATAAGGCACAAATTTAACAAAAACCAAAACAGGTACCCAAACTGAATACGTCTATTTTCTGATAATCGCTCAAGACCTTATTTAAAAGTCAATTATACATAACGGCATAGTGCCCTGATTGAGACCAACATAGCATTAAATCATGTTGTTGAATTAATACTGTCTAATGAAATAAGGGATAATTTTATAGCTTAGACTAATACTAATAAAGCAATCATTTAGGTTTATTTTTCCTGTTATATTGGTGGCTAATCTATTGTGATTTATAGCGATACAAATGAGCAAATATGACATTAAATCATCAACGTTTACGTCCTATTATTGATGTTATAGACATAGACGCTGGACCTATAAATAAATACCTGAGCCTTCGATCAATAATAGTACTAGATTCCCGATAAGCGCTTCAAAAACGGCCCGAAAAATAAGAGCACAAATACTTTTGTGGTCTTATTTCAAATTAGTATGGTCCAATCATAGCCAACGTCAAGACGTCAAAATGCCGCAGTGCGCGTTCAAAAATTGTGTAAATAATCACCGTAACACCAAGATTTTGGAAGAAATATCTTTTTTTCGGTAAGTTTATATCAATGTGTATTTATCATAAAATAAAAATGAATTAAATAGTAAATATAAGTCATTTAGCAAATATTATGATTGTTAGACCAATGTTTGCTACAACGCGCCAACTATTGTAACAAACATCGACTATTCTAGAAAAGGGAATGCATGGAGTAGTATTGTTATGTTATGTTTTTTTTTTTTTTGTGAAAATGTATGTTTAGATTTTTGTTTTTAGATTTCCTAGCGACCCATTTCGCTGTGCAGAATGGGTATCTATTGTCGCGAAAGAAAGAGGAGAAGAATTATACAAGCCTTATAAAAATTCGACTTTATGTTCGATTCATTTTGATATATTGGACATAAGTGGAAACACGCAAAGGTGTAGATTACTAAAAACAACTGTTCCCAAATTGCAGGTTATTATCATAAATTATTAAAATAGTTGTCATCATAAATTATTAAAATCGTTCAAAAATATTTGCTAAAACGAACCTTTGCCTAAAAAAATATATTATTATTCTGCTACTCTACGTCTTTCAATTCTTACTGTGTTCTGAGCATTGTAATGTAATACCAAGAATTACGTCTAGTTTCAAAATAGAGTAAGCACGAAATTGTTAACAAAATGTTTTTAACCTTATTTGATTGTTTTAAGTTTCATTTTAGAATAAATATTTTTGTACTTATTATAAAAATGACTTTTTATTTTTAAGCTTAAGCTTTCTCCGAAGACAGAAGGACTTAAATATAAATATTTTGGAATCGTAATTAAACTTTATGCTTGAGTGTTAAGGTTTATAATGAACTGAAGTTGTTAATATTATAAAACTTTTTTCTTTAATTCGTAGTAAGAAATGTAAATGTTTATGTATGCGTAAACGTGGCCACTTTAGCGACGTATTTTTGTTCCTAATGCTGTATCTAGTGCTATTATTGATCGAAGACCTGAGCATACAATTTTTGAACAGACGCGTCTGGCAAGGAATAAAGACAGCCGACACCAAATGATATGGAATAAAGCTAGATAGACAGAGACAGACTTTTTCGTCTAAATCGGCGTATCATTTCACTATTTACACTATTTACACAAAATGGCCATAACCTCAACAAATAACTTTTATATTGTAAAAATAAAAATAATCAACATTCTTATGTTAAAGAAATACCAAACTCGATTACAAAATAAACACAAGGCAAAATGCACTGGATTCTTTAAATTGTAGAAATGCAAGAAACACAGGTTGTGTTGCGTACATGTTCATACTTCAACACTCAAAAAATTCCAGACATTTTAGTGTTTCCGATATTCTGAGGAAGTTGTTCCAAGGCAGCTTAGAGTCGGGACTTTAATGAAGCCTATTAATTAAGTTTCCTTGAAATAGTGATCAACATTGAAGGTGTTTTCTGTAGGTTTTGACGATAGTCAAAACACAACACAATTTTTACTTAAGAAAAATGTCCTTGATTGAAATTGAAATTGATTAACCGTTCCCCATGGCTTGGGGCTGGCTTTAACGTCTAGCTTTAACGACGAACCGTCTAGACACCAAGCACAACAAATTAATACATTGTAAAACAAATGGAGGACCATAAACTTATTGAAGTAATAAATACTGCAGGCCGGAAGGTTTGTAATGTATTGGCAATTACTTAATCGTAGCTGCAGTGTTTCGGATTGAAAGTTCGCGGTAACATACAGTAAGTTTTGGCTTGAAGTCAGTCTTTAAAATCAAAATCAAGTCATTTATTCAAACTAGTCTGAGAATCAGCACTTTTCGAATGCCTAATACATAGTTTTCAATTTTAGAAAGGGCAACTCAACGAAAGTCTGACCCGAGAGTATTAGTTTTTCTTTACAAATTCCAATACATTTAATAGGAAACATATTGAATAAACTGTAAGTCTAATTTAACATACATTCAGCATAAACAAAGAATACAATAAATCAACCGAAAACAATATCTGTTCTAAATGTTTGTTTTACATCCAAACACACCAAACTACAAAGTAGGTAACCTCACTGATTCAATGAACTGGAAACCGTGATGTGATGATCTAATTTCACATTCATTATATAAACAATGATTTTATTTTAGCTTCTGACACCATGGCTTTCTTGTTATGTACAGAGATATTTTATTATAGCTATGCTAATTATGAATAAATATAATATTTTACTGATAAAGACACTTTAAATATAACTGAGTCATATGATAAAACATACGAACAAAGGAAGTATTACACATAATATGGAGTTCGGCAAGGAACTACCCCGGGCCCATAATTATTTTGTAAATTCTTTGTACGCATCATTTTTTTTTCTGATCTAGCTAAAAATTCTACTCACCACTACAGAAAATTGCGTAAAGATATTACAATCGGGCTCGACATTGTGCATTCCGCACATATCAGATAACATACCAACGTGACTGGACCAAAAATAACTATGTTCTAACTATAGGCCACTAGATATGGTAGAAATCATTCCTCCAGTGTAACAAGAAGTTTCATTCATAGTCAATTATGCCATATTAATTTTGCACGCACGTGTCGCCTGGCGATCGTGGATCACGACTAGTGGAAGGTCGCAGATGGTTTAAAAATGGGGGAATGGAATAGATTTGCATGCAAACTGTTGAACCTCCGATTGTACTCCGATAAGTGAATATAATTGAAGTTTTAATCGGGATTTTAAAAAAATCTATTCGTTTACCTTTTCATCAACCGAGACCCAAAATGCCTATAAAGTTACAATTTCGGTTTATTTTTAGTCTTAATCCTATTTATTGGCACTCAAGTATTATAAAATGACCATGACGAAAGTGTTACAATGATTTAGGTACAACGGGGATTTTATAGGTAAACTAACCGCTGCTTGCGACTTCGCCCGCGTGGCTTTCGTAAAATAAAAGTACGTAAGTACGTTTTTGAGATTAGCCGGAACAAACACAAACAGACAAAATTTAAAAAAAAAATGTTTATCAGTACCGTATATATATTTACTTGTATATTACTTATATATACTTGCATATGCATTTAGTAAAAAAAACTGTTATTTTGACATTACAAACAGACACTTTACCTATATTTTATTTATTTGTATAGATAATTGTGATGCCCAAATTAATAGAAAAAGTTATTGAAATGCACGCAGGCAAAGTAAACCAGTTACTACGTCAGCACAAGTTTGGTTATAATAAGCTGATGCACACCACTATTGCAACAATAATTTCAAACGGTTCACCTCCTATTGATATTGCTTCTAAATCCGCACATTACTTCAAAACATTGGCATAACAACCCAAAATATTACGATTATAATAAATTCATTCATACTCCTGGCACCTACAGAACGTATCGAATACAAACGATAAGTCATAGGTAACGTACAAATATAACATTAGATCGAAGACCACTCCGATGTAAAAACATCGGTTGCATCATGCGTCTTTAAATAGACCGCCTGGACTATTAGAAACAGATAAATTTTCTATATCGTCGCGCGTTCTCTCCTGCATAGATAGCAAGACTTTGAGATATATTAATCAGCCCGAGTCGTGCACACGTAGCTAAGGCGTAGTCTGCACACTATTGTAGTCTAGCATTTCCATAATTAGCTTCACAGACTAAACGACTTGCAAAATACTTTCCTATTTTAGTCTCAAGAGCAAAGTCCAACAATACTTGACAATGCAGCTAGCTATGCTAAAACCCCTATCTTCATTCCAAGGAAATCCATATGGATTAAACTAATCTATGGACTGACCCTGGCCGGGCAAAAACTGACTAATGACTTCGTATTTTCTGTCCAGCAACGGAACTTTATATTTAAGATTAAACGATTGAGAATGATTTGTAAATCAAACCAGTTTCTATCGATTTAAAGTTAAGCTTTACAAATAACGTTTGAATAATATGTTAAATAACAATAATTTTATTACCCACTTCAAATTTATTTCAAGATTTTATAAGTGCTTTAACCTTTTTGAATGATTATCCAAAACGCAATTCGGAATTTTGAGTTAGCAAAGTTTTAATCTGAATAAACATTGTGAAAGTTATTTTAAATATACTCCAAAGCTAGTCTAAAACCGTCGCAGAATTTACACAAAATTAAAAATTGATGTTGGTACAGATTCGAAAATGTTTTGGGCACATTATTTAGTAAGTTGGTAATGCAGATACCTGGCCCATTGCGGCACCGGTATCCGCAGTGCAGGAGAGCCCTTTACACCAGCGTCCATAGCTAAAGTTTTAAGCGGCCGTGTAAAGCCGCAGGCAGCATTTTTGCAACTGAACGAGCTGGAAGCATTTGCGCAGATAAAGTTGTTAGTGAGCGAAGATAAAGAGCAATATGGTTCGCTTGTTAAAAGTTGTTTGCTCGTGAAGGAGCAAAACATTCTATACTTGAGCGATATTGTTCGCTGAGCATTATGTTGCGTTTTTATTGATGCATAGGTTTGAAACAAATTCAAACTCAACAAGAAATCTAGTCCAAACTAGCTGCAGCCCGCGACTTCACCCCCTTTTTCTAAAATAAAAGTAGCATAAGTTACTCCTTATAACATCAGCTATCTGCCAGTGAAAAGTCCAGCCGTTTCGGAAGTTAGCTCGCGTAAAATGACAAAATTGTTTTTTTGTAACCGGCTAAGTGCGTGTCGGACCACGCACAATGAAAGGTTCCTTAGTTGGGATGAATTTATCCCAAAAACAAACTTAACATTGTAGTTGAAAAACATTTTCTCCCATACATCGATATGTCACGGTTAATTCTCAACTGCAAATGTAAGTCGGTCGACATTACTCGTTAAGTACTTAGCTGTGATAGTTAATTTCGTTATAATTTATATACTACTGCCATCATTTTGTTCACATATCTAAAACAACCAAGTAGCTGGCAGGGGAGGGGGACACTCGACACTAACAAATAACAAAAACTAGCACTTTAAAGCTTAATATTACGCTAACGAATCCCTGAATCGAAAAATGGTTTTCATAGACCCGCAATATTTTTGAACGGCCTATCCCACACCATGGGATAAACGAGAGAAAAAAGTATCATCCCCACTTTACGTGCAAGGGAGGTATCCTAAACAAATTTTACCACTGTCTCGGCGTGATTATATCTGAGTCTCTGAGCTAAGCCAGGGACAGACAGACAGACGGACATGGCGAAGCTATAAGGGATCCTTGTTGACTACGGATCCCTAAAAAGCTGTTATTTTGCCATTACAAATAGACACTTCAATTGTATTTATTTGAATAGATTGCGTCTTGTCTGTCACTAATTGTTTCAGACTTTTCTATCCATCCAGAAGTGAGCCTCCTAGACCAAAGATGCATGTAAGCCGATACCAATGACAAATGCAATAAAAAAAGTCCTTGCAATATCACTGGCAAGCTGTAATTCATCAGTGTTATATTTCAACACATTACCATGTTGCTCGCTTGCCAAAACAAATAAACTTTACTTCGTCAGACGTCAACCATAACGTTTTTGACGACCGCAAAATGGATCGGTGATTTTTATTGAGGTATTAAAATGACTTGTACGATGTAATACAAAATAGGGAAGAAACTCTGCTCTGTGGGTTGAATACATGATGGTCAATTGGAGGCCGAGGCTCCTTCAAGGTTTCCTACATAGAATTCTAAGTGTTAAATGACGTATTTATTGCTTAGTTATAAAGTGACACTGTGCGTACCTAATGATTAAGCTTGGCTACTTGGTGATAAATAGTAATACTACTTAGTACTTGGTGATAAGTATAATAATAGTGAGAAAACGAAATATTAATAGTACATGTGAAGCCCCTGACTCCCGTGCTAGACGAACCAGTGTTCTCCGCCTTACATCAATACACATTTCAATTTCTATGTAATAAAATACAAATAATAAGTAACACTAGTAGGTATTGAAACAGTAAAGGCTCGTGCTGACTAGCGCGATATCGCGGGCGCGACAGGCAGCAATATATGCCTGTCGCGCCCGCGATATCGCCTCAGTCTACACTAAACAATAAAAAGAAAAAGCGGGTGTATGATTGTGTATGTGTGTGAGAGTGAGTGTGTGTGAGTGTGTGAGTGTGTGAGTGAGTGAGTGTGTGTGTGTGTGTGTGTGTGTATGTATGTATGTGTGATGGTGAGTGAACGCATGTGAGTGTACATGAGTGTGTGTGTGAGTATCTTAATGTATTTTTTTTCTTGCAAATTCTACGCGTCTTTTATGATACTGATAAAATTAACTTCTCAGCGTCGTCATAACTTAAGGACTGAAGCCAAGGTCTTAAAACGCTAGCTTATAAATCGAGATAGATTTATTAACCCAGTTGTAGATCTTTGAACTTAACGCACAAACGTGTCTGGACGCGAGAGCAGTGCGCAGTGGTGCTTTAGTATGCAGGCATAAGTCACAACAGACAGCACAAAATATTACCTTCTTCGTCCCCTAAAGCACCTGTATTTTCCCCGCAAAATGTTCACCCTTTCAATCAGAAAAAGAAAGCCCCTAATATTTTGTCGGGAAGCCCCTACAATTTAAAGGCCATATGTCGGACATATCCTGCGCAAACAGTCCGTCGTCTGAAAGTTTCATAACCCCGTCTGCACCTACCCTGCACCCGGCGCAACCCCCTAGGGGTGTCTGCGAGGGTGCGGCTCGTTCAGACTTCACTGCTGATTGGTTTCAAAGTAGGGGTAGGCAAATTAATGGATGGTTAAGTGCTTACTGTTGCTAGTGCATTATTTGGAGGCGCGGCTGCTTAGATGAAAAGTCATTTGTAAAGTGACTAATTGCGTTCTGTCACAAATTCATGCGCTGAAGTTGAAAGGTTCGTGTGTGATACGAAAAAATGGTTTCCTTATTAACGACGTAAGTAAATGCAATTTGTTTGTGGATTTTGTAGACAAGATATTAATTCAGACTTGTTGTAATGACAAACATGCCATTTGGTTTAAACAGGTTTTTATTTTTATTATTTTATTAACATTTTACATAGATTCTTGTGTATTTTGTGAATTAGATTTGTAGACCATTTATTTTTTGTTAAGTACTTCTTGACAGGCCTACACTGTCCTCCCATAGGTACCTATTAACACTGTGATTTGAAAACATTGTAAAAGCTAATTATTTTTAAAAAAGTAACCGTGGAGTTTCTTGTCGGCTCTTCTCCATAGGAAACGACCAATTGGAGCCGTGCACCTAGCTTCTGACGTTTCATAAGTGCCCATGTAGGTTTATGTGAAATAAAAATATTTAGATTTTGAATACTTTTCAAATATTATTATTTAATAAAGTAGGTAAGTAGTATAATTGCTTCGTTATCCTATGTAAGTACTGGAGCAACAAGTTTCACTTCAACTCAATCCTGATTGAAAACGAATACGTTGACATTTTCTCTTGCTTTAAGTCATCATAATATGGCATGGCGATGTCCTACGACCCTGTATTTGTCTTTTAGGTAATTATCGTTTGATGTTTGTATTCATAATATTCTATTGGCAGTTATAATAGTAGATAATTTCAGTTGCGTTACGATGCAGTTACTCATTCTTCCTAGTGCACTTATCTGAACAACAAGGCAATTGAATGCCAGGCAATGACTGACGCATTTTGCTAATTATGCAAATTAGAACCCTTTACCGCATACCGGCGAGTGAAAAAAAGGAAATTCTATTTTGCTAACGATCTTTTCACTAAGGCGAAATAGAGTGATTAATTTTCGGTACGTAATTTAGCTTTTAGTTATTAGAGTCGAATCCGAAGACACATAAAATGCAAACACTTTAAAAAATCGAATGACATGAAAACCAATAAGCTTAAAGCATCGAGAAGACTCTTATCTAATTGAAAGGAAGTAAAGAATCTCGACAGGTTTTGGACTGGTTCTAATTCCAAACGGAACATTAACCCTGACCATTTTATAACTTTAATTAAATCCAGCTAGCATGTATTGATTAGTAAATTCAATTCAGACGAGATTCCTCCGTTATCGGGGCGATAAGAGGTAGATAAGATGGATAGCGTCAATTGTTCGAGCGTCGGTCCAAGGAGCGACTATCGACAATCTGCATGTTCTATTTTAGATGCCACATGCGGATTCTGGCGCTACTTGGGAGAGGCCTATGTCCAGCAATGAACTGCGATAGGGAGAGACGGTTGAATTATTTATTCGAATTCTAGAGGTTATACGCAAGGGGGTTTGGTGATTCATGCTTTGAATTTCAGCAAATGTGCCTATAGGTATATTTTATTTCTTTTGGATATGATTTTTGTCTAGCGTTTCATTGACTATGACCTATTAGGTACTGGATATGGAAATGTATTCATGAAAAGCATTCGCACTTTCTTGGTTAAGGCCATTTTTGTCTAGAAGCCTATTTTTGTCAATTGGGTCTTGTCAGCAAGACCCAATTGACAAAAATAGGCTTCTCTTAAGAAAAAAAATTGCCAAATCTGTATAGTTTGTGGTAGCGGAAAAAATATATGTTAATTTTGAACATATTTACCAGAACTTGGTTGTTACCAAAACACGTTTTGAAAACAAAATCTCGATACAAACTAACGTTAAACTAACCTCTTACTTTGAGTTCTAATCCAAAATATCTGTATCAAATATGAACATACGTTACGTATTTAATTAATAACAAGAACGTCTTATTTGAATGCAGAACCTGGTTGTTTTTTATTTTCGATTACTCAACTCAATTTTGAGTAAATAGATAATTACTTCATATTTTGCAATAAATTACAAGCGTTGTGTGATCGCGCTTCTCTTTCTTTTCTATGCAATCTGACAGGGACCGCGGTTTAGGTGTTGTCAGCGTCTTAAGGCAAAAGCGTCAGGGTAGCCGCCGAAATACAATTTTTCTTAAGTTGTTTGCAATTTGCAGGTGAGTAGGTACCAGGTTGTATGTTGATCTAAATATGATTTGCGGCCGTAACAAATCTTTATTAATAGAATTATTATCATAAAAATCATAAATACAACTCTCTAAGTTCGTATAACCCTATTGAATGACTATGTCATGAAATCATGACATTTGAGGCCAATTCTAACTTAAGGGAGTTGTATTGCTGATTCTAATGATTATAATTCTGTAAAGCTATATTTGTTATGGTCGCGAATTATATTATAATCAACATATAACCTGACACTGACCTGAAAATTGCAAAAACCGTAAGAAAATTTGACTTTCACGTGCTACCCTTGCTACGTGCCCTTAAATGAGTCAAAATCTGGTATGGCGGTTAATAAAAAAAATGTCTAAGTAAACTTTTGCTTTGATGTTTTGTGTGCGTTTTGGGCTACAGAAGAGCAGCAATCCCTTATTTTCTAAATTCTAAAATTCTAGTAAACTGGTAAAACCGCTATAAAAGGCTAACGCAATTCCCGCTAGCCTGTCATTTAATTTGTTATTAACTTAGAGATAGCATAATGTAAAACCAAAATCAGCAGAATTAATCACATTTTTATCAAACGACCTTGTTGTATCATAAATCTGCCTTATCAGTGCAATAACACGAATTTACTGACGTGCAAGATTAGTTAGAGTCTGGCAAACGACAGCGTGACCTGAGTAAACGCGACAAATTCAAAAAATAAATTATAATAAATGAAAAAATACTTAAGTATTTAACATTTAACTAGAGGTATAGTTAGTAGTATACATAAAGATGAATTAACCGCATTTTCTCTATAATAATATACAATAAAAAACATTCTGGTTTGGTCTTTTCATATCTTAAATGCTATTTTTTAAAGACTTACTAAAACCGCAGAAATAGGCTTTTGTTTCTGTTGCCGTTTGCAAAAAATCTATTGAGTTACAAATTTTTCTCTCCCAACGAGGACACTTCATATAAAATGCCAGACAGCCAATGACCTGACAGTTAATGAAAAAGCTGTTACAGGGTGAGGGTAGGAACACTTAATGAAATATCTATGATAATATCCCTGTGGTCCTAATCCTGACTTATCCATGACAGGCCTTTTTCATGAAATATGTATGGCACATTCGCGTATCCTACATTTAGGAATTACCGATGATACTCATGAACTTATTTCTTTATTTCGAACTTAGTAGAAGAAAAGTTGAGGTTGGTCACCAGCTATTAGTTAATTGATTTAGAGCATTGCTTATTTTTTTAAATTAGCATGGGTTTTTCATATTTAATGAGGCTTTACCTGGTTTCGTTTGAAAATAATATATTTATTATTTTCTACTAATGAGGTAAACTTTACCTCATTAGTAGCAAATAAACATACAATCATGGCTTGATGTGCAGTATTACTAGAATTTTGCATATTGCCATTAAACTGCATAATTATTATTATTGAGTATCGAGTAGCTCCGAGGTCAGCAACATTTCCTAGCAAGGTGCAAAGGGCAACTGAGCTTGGTGGACTTCTTTTGAAAAGAAGTATGACAGTGCGTGAATTAAATAAAAAACAGTGACTTGAGCTGTTGTATGTATCTCCAGGATGATCATCAGGGGATCTCTGTCAGAACGTACTTTAACAGTGTTTAAGAAATAATGCGATTACGTATAGACGAGTTATCGGCGAACGTGACTACGATGGGTAACGATAAAGCCGTGAGCGAATATAAGCGTTATTTCAACTTTTTAAGATCTGGCAACATTTTGTAGACGTAGGTAAGTTTGGATTAGGATAAAAGCTGTTTCAGAGATCTTCGAATATAGTGCAAACGAGAACGATCCTAAATAAACTAAGACGTAGTATTCCTTCTTGTTCTGGATATCGTTAAATTAAAAGTTAAATATTTTTTTGGTCCGCAGCACGTAAATATTTGTGCGACTTGATAAAAACACATTTAAAAAAATCACACGAGAGTGAAAAGACCAACAGTCAAGTTTGCCACAAGTACCAGGATGTTAGAACGTCGGTGGAGGTGGTTCAAACGTAGCGTACATATTCGCGTGGGCCGTCCCCCCCTCATCCCCCGCGTCCCCGCCAGGTCAACGACATCCGCGGCCGTTTCGGCCGGCGGCGCGCCTCACCTTGACATTCATCTCGAGCACGACGCTTTAGCCAAACGTTTGAATTAACTCGAACAACTTTCGAACGCCGCTTTAGAATTAACCCTTCTAGGGTATCAGCTGCCCACTCGAATCGGTCGCGTTGCATTTTGGTTCTCGCGACAATCTACTCGATCGTATGTTTCCCTGGTACATGATGCTCGTGCTAATGAAGAAATTGAAATTAAATCTTGTTTCCATGGGCGCCGACGCAAGTTTGTTTTCAGGGGTGCATCTTTAGCTCCACGAAAGTTAATCACTTTTGCAGTTCACCTCGGATATATTAAGGTTATCGTTTCTCCATTCACACAAGGAGTAACTTTGTCAACTTATGCAGGAAAGCTTAACAATTAACAGAATGTAGGTTGCAAGAGCGAGCGAAGCGAGCTCGATACTTTTGCATCCGCCTCGAATGGGATAGGTTTTATTTTGTCCATTCATACAGAAAGAGCACTAACTATGTTTATTTATAAAAAGAGGCTTAAGAATAAACATAAAGTAGGATGCAAGAGCGAGCGAAGCAGGCTCGAAAATGTTAGCACCCCGCCTAGGGTCTATTAGATTTAGATTATTTCCGAAAGTTCGGTATTTTATTGACTAATGCACAGAAGCTTTAGAATTAAGAGGAACATTTTAGGATCTCGCCTCGAATAGGTTAAGTTCTCTATTATTGTAGTAGGCGTTTTCGGATATTTACATAGTTCTGAATGTTTTTACACCTATATTTTATTTTGAAGCCAGGGAGGTGCTAGTGCACCCTCTTGCACCCCGCTCCCGGCGCCTATGCTTGTTTCTCTAAATTGATAAGTAACAAACAAAGAGTGAGCTATGTAAAATAATCTGCATAAAATAGAAATATGATGGAAAAACGCTCAAGGAATGCATCGGCTTACTGGTAATGACGTGACGTCATCACATCACCATACATACTCAAAGTTACAAATCCTCTAATTCGCAGAGGTCAACACTCTTTAAACAAGAAAATATTTTTGCGTGTAAGTACTCGTAGTGAGTACGTACACAAACTCGTTATCGCCGATATAATGAAGTATTCATGTGAACTGTACATTAATTGACAAGCAGTTGGGCGGTCAAAGGATAACAGGGCCTCAAGTCTGCTATTACAATAGTGTCAGAATGGTCTGTTCCGATCCTCATTAATTACGCCATTATATTAGTAGATTACCAAACTTGTCAAAATCAACAATTATAAAATCAATGATAGACCATTCTGACACTATTGTAATAGCAGACTTGAGGCCCTGTTAATAGAAGTAAAAGGTCCACCTCCATCGATTACTTTTGAACGGCAATAACAAGGAGAAGTAGAGTTTCAAATTGCATCGAATATCTTATAAAGAGTCGTTATACTGGCAATTTATTTATTTAACATACGCATACAACATAACAGATTTAAATAAATCTAAGGAGTTGTACAGTTAAATTTGAACATACATAATAAAAAGTAGAACACGATAAATTGTCAAAATTGACACAATATCAGCAGTGGACGTTATTGCACAACTGGCGCAATAGACCGAAAGTCCAGAATCTTAACAACTTCAAGTAGGTAGTACTAAAAACTACAATAATCTTAGATTTTGTCCATCGCTTACATACTCAACTCACTCATTATTGCTCTATAAAAACCGGCATTAAACTAACGAACGTCTTAAAGGGCAAACAAATTGAACAATAAAAGCGAAAACGTGGCCCAATGGAGACCACCATTGTTAAAAATGTGAGCCACAATAGGAAGTTATGGCTCCATTGGGACCACCATGGTTTTGAGGAAATTTGCATGGAGAAACTGTGACCTCATGCGAGAACTTGAGCAAATCTTGCTTTTGCGTTATTATTTTTGAGAATCTGGAGTTTGAAGAGAGAAACATAACAAACCCGGAGTTTCATAAAAATGGCAACTAAGTAAATTATCAAGTCTATCGCAAATTATCAGTAAGGACACTGAGGAATGATAAGGCAAACAAACTTGAAGGCCCAACGGCGAAGGTATTACTTATGGAAATATTTCGGAACGAATCATAATTTACCGTTAATCATCCCACGCCAATTGTGACTATTAATAAAAGGAATTGCTTTAGAATCGACTTGTAGGCGATCAGCTAAATGAAACTGTCAACAAGCATTCTTTAATGTTTTGACGAATTCTTGGGACACCTGGCTCAGGCCCGCTACCAAGTTTGCTGAATAATCTTAATTTCTCTGGGTAATCTTTTTACCACGGCAACAACGTAGTTCTAGTGCCAGCTCTAGGGAAGGAAAAGACTGTAACGACATCTGAATAAGTCCTGACAAGGATCTCATTCTGGGAGTAACAGGACCCTTTTCCTAACTTTGTAGACCATTGATTAAAGAAACAAAATCAAGCCCGATTTTGATTCCTCGCCAGTTCATGTAATTAAAACAAGCTTCGTTACAATTTGCAGTTGGTTTTTTAAAGCACAGCAGATCACAGCTTATTGGACTGTGGCATAAAAAACAATATAATTTAGAAACATAGTGGAACTAGGAATTGTATCGAAGAACTAGGAATTCGATGGCCAAATCTACCGACGAAAGTCGACTACTCCTAGAAATCTGCTAAGAACCATCAGGCATATAAAAGGCAGCATGATACATGTCAAGTCTGTCACTAGCAGCCATCCGGACAATCGTGGACGGCCACCATCTGACAATGAATGGTGGCACCTTTGTTATGTAAATCGAAGGATTTCACGCCCCATTAATATCGCGAACACGGCTTTAATTGATGACACTTATGGTTGCATGCGGAATGATATTTAAGACTAGGAATAATTAGTTATTGTTAGGTGAAAAATTCCGACGTGGAAGCCATTTTGGTTGGATTTTTACTTTGACGTTAGTTTTGAGTATTTGTTGTTTAGCCATCTTTATTCAACCTTTGATAATATGTTGCACGTGGTCTTAAGTTGAAGAAGCATTCCTTGACGCGGTATCCTCCTCGACTATTTTATTATCGGCCAGTCGTAAAGGATTGGAAACTTGGTCAGGTAAATACCTTAAACTTTTGCCTCGCAATTGCGAGGGAAAGGACCCCGAAATTGAATGTAAGTTCCTGTCAAAAAATATCTTGACAAGTATAAATTATAATTTAAATAAACTAGCTTCAGATATTTGGGTTGGATCTAGTATCGTTTGGCAGGAGTTGGAGGGTAAAAGGGGCTAAAGTTGGTTGGGGTTGGGTCCCCGATTATAACGCTACAACTCTTATTAAAAGGTAATACACATTTTTCGAGAAATTAATAAAAAATGTTTCTAACCTCAAATCAGATATGAAGCGAAAATGAAACGTTAAAATGGGCGATTGACAACCAAATCTGCCCCAGTATCTGTAGTCAGTTTCCAGTAACAGTATCCAGTACCAGTATATGTAATCAGTCATGTCGGGCAAAATCGATAACACGGAACGTAAACAAAGAAACATGTATGCCATTTTGCGTCATGTGTCACTGTCATTCGTTTTAGATCATTCCGTTTCTCGAGTTGCGTGAATTTGTTCTCTGCGTCTGTACTCCCACTGATCGTATGTGCGTACAAAAGGCAACGTTTCTACTGTTACTAAGAGAACTTAGGATGCAAGAGCGAGCGAAGCGAGCTCGGGACTTGGGGCACCCCGACTCGGACAGGTTAGGTTTGAAGGGGATGGCGGGGTCTAGTGAACGAGCGGAGCGAGCGAACTTAGACCCCGCCATTCGCTTCAAGGTTATTTTTTTTTCAATCCCTTGAGGCCCGCGAAACGGGCCTCATACTATGCTTTTTAAGCGTAGTATGAGCTTTTTAAGCGACTAAGTGTTTTGAGGTTAGGTTACAATAATTTAATTTTCTCAAGAACGGTGCGTTATCTTTTCATGGGAGTGATGCCAGGGGGAAGGGGGCACCACCCCCAACCTTCCCTCCCACTCCTACCCCCCTTCTCCTGCCAAACGATACTAGATTTTTACCCGATATTTTATATCATCTAAGTCTACCTATGAAGCAAATAATATTCTGCATTGAAACTAAATTGAGGACGTGACGGCGATCGATCGTTGCGATGTGTCAAGAAAATAAAATTATTAGGTTATTGCAAAAAACTTGTGCAATTCAGTATTTAATTACACCATTTACGCAAAGAGGTCATTACAGAACTGGGCGCGTGCTGTAAAAAGTAAGCTATTAACAGATAGCTGTGGACGTGACGGCTAAATATGGAAGACAATAAAGTACGGGCGGTGAAGGGCGGGCATTTTTGGGGACTGTCTTATGTAACTTTGACGTTCGAAAAGTGCTGATTTTCAGCCTAGATTGAATAAATGACTTTTGATTTTGTACAAGCTGTTACGACACGGAGACATGGCTTGTAGACCTTTAATGAAATGTTGTGAAGTTAGTTTGTCTGATATTCACTGACAGAGGTTGATGTGATGTTCAGTCACAGAATGAT
This sequence comes from Atethmia centrago, assembly GCA_905333075.3. Taxonomy (NCBI): domain Eukaryota; kingdom Metazoa; phylum Arthropoda; class Insecta; order Lepidoptera; family Noctuidae; genus Atethmia; species Atethmia centrago. The sequence goes on along the minus strand of HG995373.1, from coordinate 4,290,785 downwards.
AAAGTTAAGCACCTTTCGGGTACCTAGGTAATTTTACTATGAATGAGACTAATTAATTTTTCCCACAAAATACTGAAAATGACCCTTCGAAAACGTGACATGTGGCGGACATGCGGGAAAGAATGAGTTGGCAAATTGGTAAAGTTTTTTCGTATCGCGAGTGTACAAGATACTGGTCAACAGTGGCACAGACCTACTCAGGACAATGCTGCTCACCTTTCGTAAGCAATTTTGCCCTGAGTATACCACCTAACATTAAAAATATTGTTCAAATAGTTTCATTTTTGCTTAGTACCTGTACTTACCATAATTATGCAGCATAGACTGTATTAAGTACACAGAATTAAAATTTAAGGTAGTGTAGAATTTTAGGGCTGAGCTGTATCCAAGCAATTTGAATGAGCTTGACAGAAGAAATATGTTACTATTGTTTAAACAAAAGGTCACAAAGAAAAAAGCTGTGCATGATAAAAATAGCATAGTTAAGTAATTAAATACAACCTCATACAAAATCAAAGAAATTAAATTATTTAACACAATCAAATATGAGGGCCAAGGCAAGCATATTCATCCTCTAAAACAATTATGACAAAACTTAAAAGTTATTTAATTGTCCGCTCAAATATCAAGCATGGCAACTTATAGGGTAATCAGTGTTGACAGCCATATAAGAATTTGTAAATTAGTAACAGTACTATGTAAGGCCTGTATGTGTGACCTGGACATATTAGGAGAACTATGTGTCATAAGCTTCATGCTTTCATGAATTGCGATGTAAATTTTTATAATGGACCATATGGTCGGCAACACTGTGTTGTAGAGAATGGTGACCATATGTCTGTACTTTACCGCTTGTCAATCAAGTTAATGTAGTTTTTTCATGTTGGAAATAGAATTTATGTGCTAAGAATTATGTGAATTGTAAAAAATAGTGATGAGTCATAATAATTAAAACTTTATGTAGGTAACTTAATAAGTTGCTTCACTTTCCTGTAACTAGAAATATGTTACATATTTGTAATTACAGAAAAGTCAAGTAAAATAGTTACACTTATTTTATGTACTTATAGACTAAATATTATGTTACAGGTTTTTTTTAACAACATTTTCAAGTAGCAGGAAATCACATTACCTATCTCTGTTAACGTCGAGTGCATACTTACTTAGTGCACTCCCAACAGATAAAATATAATATAATATCAATAAAATTCCCTTTAAAAGTTATGACTAGTTCACATTACATTAATGGCCAATTTTTATATCAATGACTAAGTAACTGTATACTTTATTTAAAATTATCTTCAATAAAGCATACAAACTGATAATAACAATCTATTCCCTTAGTTATTCAGTGACAAATAAGGTAGGTAATGATGGTGATGTCATTGTCATTACTGGAATCATGGATATTTTTATGGAATTTATCCTGTGTTTGATTTAATAAAGGTGACCTGAACCAACTGGCTAAATATTGCAGTCATAAATCAAGGAAAATGAGGAGTAAAACCTATGTTTTGTTTTTCTAATAAATTCAGGACACCATAAAATAAAATGAACATTTGCCTGAAACATTTTATCTTATGGTGTCCTGAATTTAATAAAAACCTGCTGTGTAGTAAGTAATTATTACACGCTGAAATTTTTAGAGTGGACTTACTTCAGGCTGAACATCGTAACTGTGCATAAATGATATCATGGTTTACAACCTACTGTTACAAAGAAACCATGATCGGGATTGATTTTATATAAAACAAAAATGACTATGTTTAATGGCTTTTATTTAGCCTGCAATTGAACTTGAACCTATTTGATATACAAAAACAGCTTTTATTATTATACTCACACTATATTATACATTACAGAAATATAAGAGTATATTTGGTAAAAATAAAATCAAATTCTGCAAAGTTTAGTTTACTCCGGGATCTTACACGTTAAGGGCAGAACCTCACTCAAAACTCAAGCATTACTTCAAACGCATTTAGAGCCATCGGATTGGTTGAAACTAGTTTTAAGTAATGCTTGAGTCTTGAGTAAGTTTTCTGTAATATGCGGTTTAATCTAGGAATAAATATTTTTAGTCTATTTTTGTTTATAAAATAGTTTCCATCAATATGTTACTGTAGAAAATACAGGTAAAATAGAATACAAGATAAAGTAATGACTTAAAAATATTTTAAACATTACTAACTCATCAACAGTGTTACCAAAAAGGTTTGTTCAACATATGACTTCATATTTATGTAAGAATGATTCATTTTAACCTTCATACATTCTTGAAATATGGTTATTGATATAAAAATACCACTTTTGTTATGTAATTATGTGCTTAATGGTGTGTGGAGTAACTGGAAGGTAGATAACTATTGTCAGTGTGTTGGTTTGTCAGGTGTGGTAGCTATTGCAAACCAGTAAAAGTAGCATTGTGTAATTTTGTTGTAAAGTTAGGTACATATTTTAACTTAGAAAAGTAGCTTGGGTACTGTCGAAAGGTTTGCCCCTCTATTACATGGGACTTTTAATACAATTGATGAAATTAAGGAGTACTTCACACAGTTACACTTCTGCCTACACCCTTAGAGATACGCAGTTAAGGCGCTGACAAGACCCAATTGACCAAAATAGGCTTCACTTAAGAAAAAATATTGCCAAATCTGTATAGTTTGTGGTAGCAGAAAAAATATATGTCAATTTTGAACATATTTCCCAGAACTTGGTTGTTACCAAAACACGTTTTGAAAACAAAATCTCAATACAAACTAATGTTAAACTAACCTCTTACTTTGAGTTCTAATCCAAAATATCTGTATCAAATATCAACATACGTTACGTATTTAATTAATAACAAGAATGTCTTATTTGAATGCAGAACTTGGTTGTTTTTTATTTTCGATTACTCAACTCAATTTTGAGTAAATAGATAATTACTTGATATTTTGCAATAAATTACAAGCGTTGTGTCATAGCGCTTCTCTTTCTTTTCTATGGAATTTGACAGTGACCGCGGTTTAGGTGTTGTCAGCTCTTAAGATGGTAATGTTACTATGCTCCTAATACTTAATGTTTAATTACATTCTATTTCCGGGTTTTAGGTATGACTTTTTTAAACATTTCTCCTTGTAAAAAGTTTTGTTAAAACTTAAGTCATCCTTAACATCAATAACTTAATTGTTTGCTGTTGACAAAGTTTGAAGCAAGTTCATCCATCATACATACTTACATTAAAAATTTAATTTAAGTTATAAGAAGAAAAATGCGGCTGTTTTACAACCAACGATGCCTTGAAGAATAATAATTATTTTGATAACAGTTTTATGGGCTTGCTTATTAAGCAAATTTAAAAGTGCATGTTTTTGGCAACAGTAATGAACTCTTCGTCAGTGTTTTGACCTTACTTGGGTTTACATTGATGATTAGGAGTGTGAAGATAAGATAAGATAAGCATCCTAAATCCAGTGCAGCAGATAATAAAATGAATGTTTTCAGTAGTTTTTCTTCGGAGTTGTATATACTCTTGTAACAATAACTTAGGAGATAGTAATATAATGAATACTCACATAAATCAGTCCAGAGTAGTATCTGTCTTTGATGTTGTGCAATACAGACGCCTCATTCAAACAGGTCAGCTCTGCCATGTCCTCAACTTTATCAAACTTGGGTGGGTTCATCTTCTGAATATCATCTTTGTTAACCAGGATACGCTTCCCTGACTCCGCTATCTCAACCTCCAACTCATCACCCCGTTGTTCGCCCTTGATCCCAGCCGCCACGAAGCCCTGGGACTCGTGAGGCACCCACACCAGCCTCTTCTGCGTCCATTCCGCCTGAGTGGCCGGGTCATTAAAGCTGTTCCTATCCACCGACAAGTACCGGAGCTCCGGGTCGTTCCTATCCATGTCCACCATCGCGCCGCCTGATCACGCCGCGCGGCCCGTACGACAGCTCAACACCGACACTAGATACCACATTAATCGGTCACTAAGACCGGCACACCACAACACACGTTCCTGCTTATTGCTATACACACGGCGTTGCTCTCTTGCCTTGCGTTAGCCGTGACCGGGCACGGCGCTGATACGTATAAAATGACTATAGCGCGACTGACAGCACAGACAGCGACGGTTACGGGTAGGAGGGATGGACCGGTCGACGCCCGATTCACGTTGATTTTAGCCGAAATAAAAACACGATTTTCGATGTTTTACTTAAATAGAAAGTTGAACTTTATACTATCCGATTGATGGACATGCGTTAAGCATGTTCAAACCGTAATTAACAAAGTAAAATACTCTTTTGTAATTGAAAAACAACTAAAATAAGTTAACGACTTGTCGCCGACACTTCTTTCTTGTCGTCAAAGTTTGATTTCGATTACACAAAACGTATGATGACCGTTAAGTCTATTCCATTTTCATTGGCGGTTGAACACGCTAAATACAAAAGTATTATTTAGTAACCAATGAGGCAATCGTTTTGTCTGCTGTCAAAACAAATGTAATAGAGAACAAATTAAGGATACGTTCGCAACAACAAAACATGGATGCGTTCACAAAAACAAAACTTACTATAATTTATTGTCACATAATTCGGATACACATACGAAGAGTACATTGTGACACATAGTTTACAATAACCCCTTGCTCAAGATCGCGGTTCGACGGGAATGGAAATAAGAAAGAAAGGCATTAGCCGTGTATTTATTTATTAGAGGCTAAAAATAACTTTAATTTCGGATGTCGGAGTATTTTAGTTGTTTGACACCAATCCGAAATAAAAAGTATTTTTTCACGTTTAGTTCAGTTTCTTTTGGAAGTAGGGTGTTTTTCTTTTTGTAAAAAGTTTTAATTATGCACATTTTAGTTGTGGTACCGTCTACGACCTACTCCACACAAAATAGTTTACTACTACTTGCTATGTAAGCAACAGTGACAGGAACTTGTAATAATATTATCAACATACGCAGTGGATTAAAAAACGTAATATTGAAAACTATCCAAGCTACTATACAACTATCCATCCAAAGTTAATATTTATATGGGACCACCCCGCAAGCTTTCTCTTCCAAATGAAAAAATAATCAGGTAAATCGGCCCTAATCATGGAGAAAACGTTGTATACTCGCCAGCACCTCAAGTTACCACAAACTATCAAATTTTCTCATTCGATTTTCAACTTAACTAACAACATTTTAAGGTTTAAAATCATTTACACAAATTTGACAGTTTAGTATAACATGATGTGCTGGCCACAGTAGATACATGAAAAAAAAACTCGAGGAATGCATAGGTAATCTTCTGCTTTTTTGAAGTCGGTTAAAAATAATAGTAATTCAATCATCATTCCTCCGTTTGATGAAGAGGCATTTCAAAAACCATCGCATAAAACACCGCCGATAACGCGAACTTTACTTCGCGCGCTCTCTCTCGCACACCGGTCGACGTCTCGCTGTACAACAGAGACCGCACGAAGTAAAGTTCGCGTCATCGCGACAGTGTAGCCGTAGGGTTACACAGCTCGCAGCGTGTATAGATGGCGGTAGTAGACTCGAAACTCGAGACGAAAATATCCGAACGTGACTTGAAGTACCAACATCGAGAAAGTTAATTCTCTGTCAAGATATGAAATATTAATTTATCAAGATATGCAATAACGGTTCTTATTTCGTGAAGAATAAGGTTTAAATTGACAGAAAGATAAAACTGTGTTATAAGGCAAAGGTGCAACCATCCAATAATAGGTACATACTAAACGCACAATAAAAACAAACTACAATGGAGTGTTTTATTGGCTCGCTTATTCGAACAGTTATCTCAGTTCAAGGCGAGCACATTGATAATATGAGTTATAAGAGATAAAAGAAATAAGAATGATTCAATTTTGATCTAAAATGTTTCCTATGTTGCGAACTTGCGGCGACTCGACGTTCACGTTGTTATTCGACATTCGACTGCCGGCGTTCAGTCAGACTAGGTGGTAACTTGTTAGGTTACTTTGCGGCTAATATTATATAAATATTTTAAAAGTTTTTAACTATGGCTTACATAGTAGATTTGCGATCAGATACTGTGACAAAGCCCACTGAGGCTATGAAACATGCCATGGTTAATTCAGCCTTGGGTGACGACGTTTACGGAGAAGACCCAACGGTGAATGCTCTGGAAAGCAAGTTAGCAGCTATCCTGGGAAAGCAGTCGGCCTTGTTTGTGCCTTCTGGCACCATGGCCAACCTCATAGCAAGTGAGTGGGTTTTGCGTACCTACATGGCTACATCCTTATGTTAGTGATGGGCTTTGAGGCTGAATGGTTATTTCTTTGGCCTAATGAAGTACCTATGTCACCTCTCTATTTATTTTTGGAATTATTTCACTGTATACAAAAATAATTATTTATCGACTCCCGCAATGCTTAATTAACACATAAGTACTTAGGTTTCTTTCACACATTATTTTTTTTAAACTTCTTTAATTGTTTTTTTAAAGAAAATATATCAAAATTCAAATAAATAATAGATAGGCACTTCGGTACCTATTGCAAAAATAAATCAAAATAGGTAACTGTCTATTGCATAATTTTTGCGAGAATTTTCTCATACTACATACAACCTATTTATGCGTGTGGAAGTTTATCATCGAGTTAGGTTTTTTTGTGCAAATATCTAAGAGCAGCTGGGCTAGTCGCAAGTGGCCAATAACCGGGTGTTGTAATGCATAATGGTAAAACCTCATTCCTTAAAAATCAGAGCATAGACCCTCATAAAAGTAAATGAATAAAGCTAAGTCATCCATGAATCAGTCAAAAAATAATGCGTGTACCTACGCACGAATGAACAAGAACATCGAACATTTTGTTCGCAAACGTGTGTACTAATAACGAACATCAAGCACTATGGTCGTCTAAAATGATGGTGTCGATCCAATTCCGTTTTTCTTCAGTCCAATAATTTCTTCAGTCTCTGAGTCTTGTGTGAAAAAACGAAAACAAAATACATTAATTTTAGACTTCAGTCTAAAATTAATGTATTTTGTTTTCGCTTTTTGTACAAAACTGTTTCGATCCTCGTTTAAACAATATTTCGTGAATCACTAATAGCTACGTACTTCACTGTCGACCAATGGCGAATCTACGGCTACTAAAGAGAGCGATTGAGCGGGAACACAAGTCGAACAGTATTCGTATGGTGTTGGTGTTCGCTTTGCTAATTTACGTCCAAACGTTGGTACGAACCAAATGTTCCGTGTTCGATGTTCGTGTTCACCATGTTTTGTTCGTTAGTGCTTACATGCCTTTGTCGAATCGTTCGAAGAACACGTAGAGGGTATCTAAGTGCTCGTCGAACGATGTCATCGAGTTACTTGACCATGGTAGGTAGTTGCTGAAAGTTTCATGACAATAGGCGATTAGATAACGAAGTTATGGTCGTATTTCCTTCCAAATGGAAGCATACTTCCTATTGTCGTTAAAGTTAAGAATTAATAATGAATATTAGGCAAAATGCTCCTTAGGAGGCTGATTTTACGCAGAATAGCCGATAGTTGCTGTACGGTCAGCAACAGAAGTACTTAGGTAGGTACTCATTAGTTATCTAATTATATAGATCACTAGCTTTGTTTTCATATACTCTATTGGTTTCCGTGGCGCACGCCAGTAGGCTGCTTTTACACCAAAGATGTGCTATGCAGCTATGCTGCGAGGATATGATAAACTACGAAACTACGTTTGACCGTTTCCACTAATGCTAAGCTGTGTAGCGGAGCGAGTAAGATGTGCCATGACGATGCGCCGCCGCGAGGTAGCTGTGCGAGCAAGATGCGCAGCTTGACCCTATGCGATGCAGTAAGGAAGGCACGGGGAACGGCTAGGCGGCTGCGGCGCGGTGAGGGGAGAAGCGGTCGAACAAACGCATCCTTAGCACGCATCCATAGCACGCATCCTTCCATATAAAAACATAGCTTAGTTGACCAATGAATATGATTGGCAGATCAATCGTATCCATAGCAACGTAGCATAAGCACAGCACATCTCTGGTGGAAAAGCAGCCTAAAGCGCCCATTTTTACCGATATCTTCAACAATAATCGTCATATTTCAGCAAAACTTTAATTAATTATACAACTAAACCTTCCTCGTGAATCACTCAGTTCATTGGTGAAAACCGAATGAAAATCTGTTCGGTAGTTTTTGAGTTTATAGGCGGCGGGCGCGGGAACTTCGTTTTATAATAATATACCTGCAGGCACAGCATGAGCACCGTTTCGTCTACGGAAGAATAGACAAAAATGACGTTCCGTGTAGAAACTTAGAAAGTACCTACGACAGCTAAGTAGACAGAGTCAACTGCATTTTTTACGAAATTCACTCTTTTACATAATTCGACTCATAATTCTTTGTTTTGTCATACGATTTTTTTTTAATTCTTATTTTTTACTGATATTAAGTCACGTATATAAAGACAACTACATCAATTTTTCCAAACTATCGAAGTAGCGTATTTTGGAACAACAACATAATATAGTAATATTGGTCTTCACCATTTTTTTGGTAATGTCCTATTAAATAAATTATTTAAAATAGGAGAAGATAGCCTTGTTCTTCTATTAATGATCACAGTTTTGCGTTCAAAACGCTCTCCTGTAAAATCATGATTTTGTAGATAACCGTATATACTTTGTGGCCGTCGAGTAGAATAACGCAAACTGTCTTCACTACCTTAGATAACTGTCAGTTGTCAGTGTGATTTTGACAGTTTGGGATAGAAAGGTTCTTCTGAAATAGTCTACTTAAAAAAGGACCTAGACAAAGATCGGTAGAAACGGAAGACAAATTGACAGATTGCAGAAGGATTTCTACGGTGAGATGTCAAAAATGGAGAAACGAAATGTCACTTTGTCTAGAAAAACCAATGTCTATTCTTCGAAGAAATAGAAAGATTTATTTATTTTTTACACCAACGACAGCCCCACTTTATGTCCAAGCAAGGCACTGTCCATCCTATGGTTGCCTGGAAGAGATCGCAGAAAGCGATAAGGCCGCCCATTGTATGTTTTGTAGTGTTTGATTTATTTTTTGTCATGTATTTTTTGGTGTACAATAAAGTATATATAAATAAAATAAATAAATAAAGCGTTACGCTAAGCCTGCTGGTGATATAGCTACCTACCCAAAATTATTCGACACTACTTTTAAACATTTCATGTAATAGCTAGGAGCTTGTTGCTATATCTGCATTTAATACCGTTTAATTCTTTTTTTAAACTTAGTGTAATTCGAGTTTTGTTGTTGACCGTACTTATTGACAAAAAAACACGTATCACTCCATTGAACAAAGTTCAAACAAAAAACTGACTTCAATTCCTAATTTTGTCGCTTTATTTTAGTCAGTTCTGAGATCAATAACATAGTCAATACTGTTCTGCTCACGGGAATGACCTTCAAACTGGTATTTTTGAGCATTAAGTACCATAATTAATAATCTATGTTACAACCGGATTTTTAAAACAAGACGTTGACCTGTGTTTTCGACATAACAACCCGTTGCCCAGCATCAGTTAAACTAATGTAGCTGAAGCTGTTAACGAAAACTTTGTACTTGTATGTCCCGGTAAATAACACATCTTTTGAACGCTGTAGACTCAAAAACGACACGAGTTTTACTTCTTCACAAAATCGCCAAAACAGAATCGGGCCAAATAATCACCAATTATAAGTTTTACCTACTTTTAACATATATAAAACAATAGTTTTATTTTCGTCATGCATCGAAGCGAGACCGTCTGCGATTGCCTTGTTTAGCTTGTCCTTTGTGCAAGTGAATGACATTTACATTAGCATGACTGTAACAATTAAAATTATAGCTACCCTTGATGGCATAAGTGACATCATTAATTACATAATTAATAACAACAACCGCACACCAAGAAGAATAGACAGGAGTAGGACATGCATACAAACCGCTACCTACGTTTTAATAGGTTCTGTTACTATACTAAATACCTACAGTCAATCTGACTAGCCTTTACCCAACTAGTTATGTTGAGTATATTACTTGGAGCGGCTGCTTGTCTGAACTCCACAAACTAGTTACTGGGTAGCACGATACCCCTTGGTAAGACTGGTTGTCAGACTTTCGGGCTTCTGAAGTTCTTCTGACTACGGTAACGACCGTACAAAGCACTACTGTACGGTGCAGTGTCTCTTGTTGCACTATATTTCTCGAGCACTAAGTATAAACCTGCCCGTTAGTGCATTCAGTACCTATGCAGTGGTAACGGACAAATACCAGAGCAACTCCGATCGATCGGGTCGTCTGTTTGTTTCCGCAGTTTTTGTTCTACCGACTATGAAAGTACGAAGTATTTTGTAGGTAAATCGTATGGGGAAAATATATACTACATAAGTAATTAGGTACTAGGATAAATAAGAAACAACAAAGGTTCTCCAGATTCTGGACACCAGTCTACAAAAACCTAGTTTTAAGTGCCTAGAAGAATAGATGTCTAAAGGCTATCTTTCATTGTTCCCTCGATAAAAATCGAACCCGTCACTCTAACGCAGAAGCCATAATAACCATAGCCACTGCAATCGATATCTATTTCTAAAAAACCGGTTCTTGTTTAGGTACTCATTTTATTTTCAAATTATACCAAAAAATCATCAAACAATAAACTCGAGACATCCTGGTTATGTACCTTCAAGATGATTATGTACGTGTGTCGACTACCGGATGTCGGGATGACCACAATAATTTGCAATCGTCTTGTGAATTGAGTAACTTACGCGCTTGACCGTTACGGTGACAAATAGCAGTTGACGATCATACAATCTTCATACTAATAACATTGCAAAATTATTTATTGGCATAGTAACGCTGACGGACTCAAGATCCTCGCACATACCTACAAATATTTCCCATACCTACTTATTCGTAACGCACGAAACTTCAACTGTTCTGACTGCTGACCTGCGTCCTAATAGGTGCTGCACAATTTGGAGAAGGCAGAAGATAATAATTAATGGCGATTATAAAACAAATCAAATCAAAGGTCATTTATTCAAATTAAGCTGAGAATCAGCACTTTTTGACGTCAAAATTACTTATGACAGACCTCCAAAACGCTAGCAAAATAGTTCTCATGACACGTCTCGTCTCCTGGCAATGTAGGTGCTCCGAAATTGACCCGCGACACGCAGCACAGCAGCCCATCATGCGCAGAACCATCCTGATGCTGTCAAAACGAACTTTTATTTAATGATTCATGAGTACCATGACAGATAATGATTGGTTTTGTTTATTTATCATGTTTTTTTCAGTGATGGTGCATTGTAACAAGCGTGGCTCGGAAGCGTTCGTCGGCAACCAATCACACATCTACAAATATGAACAAGGTAATGTTATTGATCGGGTTATCGAAATTGTTCAAATCGTGGCGCAATATTAGACAATGATGTTAAGTTGCTCTATCTATCATACTGATAAGAAGTAGGTACTAGTAATCTAGTAAACCTGAGGGTAATGCGAAAGCACTAGGTATTGTACTTAAATTGGTAGGTACGTTTAATTGGTAAACTGAAAACCTCATCATAAGGGGTCATTGTGGAACTGGAAATGTGTAGCTTTCATGAAAAAAATTACTAAGGAAATAGCAGTTGTTTTTTTTTTTCGCGATTTCAGTTCAGTGAATTATGAGTACAGTGGTCATTGTGTCTACTCATCAATATCATTAGGAGGTTTTCAGTTAAATTTACAATTACGCCTTGTTTTTTGGGAGATTGCCTTTAGAATAGAATACTCTTTATTATGTAGGTACACCATAAAAATGTTGAAAAAAACACACACAGATACAGATATGAATTTTGTTGTTGTGCCTTTCCACATTATCACTACCTTCTGCCTGCGACTTCGTCCGCATGTCTTGTTCCCCCGACCCAACCCCTCGCATCGCTTCGCCTGGCCAACGTTATTACTTCCCGCGTCTTAGCGTTCCTACTGACTTTTTTCTTTTTGCTCGGCTCCTAAGAGTCCTAGCGTGATGTTAAATAGCATATAGCCTTCCTCAAGAATTGTGCTATCAAATGCAAAAGATTGTTTCAAATTCGACTGGTAGTTCAAGATCAACAACAAATAAAACTCTTCAGCTTTATTATTTGTATAGATCTACAGGCGAAGGCCTCTAGCTATGCCTACGACTTAGGTTGATTCTTTAGCCTTCGGTACCTACTATAAAAAACAATCACTACCCAGGTGGTGCAGCCCACGTGGCCGGCGTCCTCCTCTCGACGCTCACCAACAAACCTGACGGCACCTTCGACCTGGCTGAGCTGGAGAGCCGGTTCCGTGGCACTGATGTCCACGAACCTGTCAGTTCGTTGGTAGCAATTGAGAATACTCACAATGTCTGCGGTGGAAAGGTCAGTAAGCTATCGTTACATAAGTTCCTGTCTGTTGTGGTTATTAAAGCAATACCTTAATGATGTGAGATATTAGGAATATCTAATCATCAACAGTTACGACAGACTACGGGATTACACGGTGTTCAGACACCGCACCTTATCAGCTACTTATCAGATAGGTCTGGTCGAGTCGATCTGTCTGAGTTGTGGCACAGGGTTAAGCGTTTACGAAACGGTAGCAGGGGTTCTGAACCCCTTGCCAAACACTAAGGGACTTCCACCGTATCTATTGCCTTGTTTAGAAACACAGGCCGGAGAGTATTGCGACTGATTCCTCTTGTGCTGTTCTCCGATAAATCCTGGATGTTAGAGAACCATTAGTAATGATTGAGGGGGTAACAGAAACCTTCGGTTAAGGCGCTGAGGGACCACGACCCACTCACCTCGCTCGTCTCCGTGGAGAATACCCACAACGTCTGTGGTGGTAAGGTCAGTTCCCGTCTGTAGATTAGCTGCTCCATAGCTTGCTAGAGTTATAATATACTTGAGTAATAACTGCAATATGTTTTATTAGAAACGTCCATTTTGCTCATGCATTCAGTATTATATCAAATTGGGTACTTACACTAGCATTTATATGTAGGTACCTTAACACCTAATCTCGCACGCAAGACATGAGACCTCAATCTAGACCGAGTGTTGTGGCATGCAAAACAAGTTACTAATTTGCCTTTTGTGATAACCTATTAGACTTATGTCTAATCATTTGAATCAAATTTCATAATATCTTCATCAACAGGACCTTTGCACCAGGCGAAATTTTATATCACAATTTTGACTGGTAATCACCACCGTGGGTGTCACTCCCTGCTATTATCCACAGAGATATATAATCACTTCGTTTTACTATGTCGTGCGGTCGTGCCCGAAGCAAGCTATTTGCTATTTTGGTACCTTAAGCATACCTACCCAAATTAAACTTAGGTAGGTGCTGTTCAAAATAGAATTCATGAAGCTTGCGGGTAGTTCGAAATTAAATGGAGTTAATTTGCTGGCACAGTAGCGGAACCTGCAGGTACCAACCTAATAATTTGAATGTTCCTTTGTAACAGCCCATAATGACGCCACATATATGCACATCTTCAATAGCGTCTAACTCTACACTAATAAGGGTATCACTACCAAATCATTTCATCAACTCGTCAAGCACAAACCGACATGAACAACCCTACAAAAACTTGTACATTTCAGGTGTTACCTCTTAAGTTCCTGGACGACTTATCAGCCATCTGTAAGCGCCACAACCTGCCCATCCACATGGACGGCGCGAGGCTGTTCAACGCCTGTGCACACCTGAATGAGGAACCCAGCAGGGTGGTCCGGGATTGTGACAGTATCTCCGTCTGCTTTAGCAAGGGACTGTCGGCTCCTGTCGGGTCGGCGCTCGTCGGCTCTTATCATTTTATTGATCAGTTAGTATTATTTTAAATATTTTGAAAACTACACTGCCGTATCATGCCGGCACTCGAACAAGTGTATAGCTTGTCTAAATGATTCGTGTTGTCAAAAGATTTTGCTTAAAGTTGGATGGTGAATGACGCAATGTAATCAAATAGGTACCTGAGGTACTTACAATTTTATTGCAGTTTTATTAATCAAGCAATTTGATCTAACTGATGACTAATCGTCTGAGCAATAATTTATTACAAGTTTTATAATCAACTTTATCCCCCAGGGGGCCAACCATCACCTGTTATAGCAGTATTATTTCAATATTACTTCAGCGTGAGAAAGAGATGGAGTTACGAGTCCTGTACAGCTCCATCACTTTTCCACTATGAAGTAATATTATAATAATACTGCTACAAGAGGTGATGGTTGCCCCCTGATAATTCGAGCTTGAACTAGGAATAGAAACAGCCGCGAGCGACTGGTAAATTACGCTTCTAAGACGATTACAATCAAACACAGATTACCTGACATCTACCTACCCCGCGCAATGGGCCCGCGTGGTGGATTACTAACGGCCCGCTCCCTCTCACCGAGAGGAAGCCTGTGTGGCTGTCCCAGCAGTGGGAACATTATAGGCTGATTATGCTTCGGCTTACCTATATAACAATGACTAAATAGACCTCCACAGGTGCATACCTACCTATCGCTAAAAACTAAAAGACGACGATAAATAAATTCAGTGGCTGCGACATTCATCACAGATTTTTTTTTGTACTTAGTTATTTTATTAGTTACCAATTTAATAGGTACGTACCTATTTATTTGAAACTAATATAATTTCTGAAGGGCATTCAAATAAAATAAAATAAAGTATTTATGTTAAACATACAATGAAATTAAATTAATTATTGCATTTAAGCTAGCCGCTATTAATTCGATGTTTACCTGCGATTAGATCTTTCAATTCAAAACTCTATTTATAAAACAAAAAGTGATACTGTGGGAGAATAGTCTGACAATTATTATTTTTATTTTTAATATAATTAGGTATTTTGTGTTAGATTTATCATTTATTTACACTGGAATTAATTTAGTAATTTCTTAAACTGTTTGCGTCATATGATAGCTAAAAATAAATAAACTAGATAAAATAACTAGACAGTTATATATACAGGAACTAAATAATACAATAGTAGAAATAATTAACGAAACTCAACGGTTTTTCTGTAAGGCTTCAGAAATACTGACGCCGAGGCGTATCACCCGAGGGAATCATCGCAGTATGAGTGTTGTATTGCTCTAGTGCAACGACTGTGCAATATCTTTTTATCCAACTGCGCGACAGTAAACACAGGGTTATTTGACAGGGGTCTATGTATCATTGCATGTGGGATTCTTTAACCTTTTGACCGCCACAGTCATGTATATAGATGACATACCAAAATGTGCCCAACACGCCACGGTCACGACTACACGACATATTTTAAGGAATAATTCGTAGCTTGGCGCCGAGGGCATGTGTTTGCTTTTTTGACGGCGGTCAATAGGTTGCTAAACCTATGGGTCATGGATTTCAATAAATGAGGTGTTTATTCGCTCATCATGGTTTGTTTCTATAAAAACATGATGGCGGATTACAGACTTCAACAAGAAAAATGTTTTTAGTACTATTACCATGTGAGGTAGGTATTGAAATAAAAGGCTTGAAGAGACGATTCCAAAAATGAACCAGCTAGTGTTTTATACAATAGCTGCGTCTCACGGTTTAACCTGCATAAGTCTCGATGCCGTTGGAATATCGGGATAAAAAGTAGGTACTTATCCTATATTCTAACCCAGGTGCCAAATTTCATACAAATCCGCTAAGCCGTTTTAACGTGAAATCGCAACAAACAAACACACAAAAAATGAAATCTTTAGATTAAAACGTTTAAAACAAGCTCACCGATGACTGATTTTCAAGCAGTCCGATGCAGTTGGTGGCAATTTTGAAGTTTAATCTCGGATTTGATATCACCAACTGTTTGTTAATTCCGGCCGTCGATATTGTTCTGTTACCAAATGATGTCCTCTTTCCAGAGCTCGTCGCATGCGCAAGCTGCTCGGCGGAGGGATGCGACAGGCGGGCGTGCTGGCTGCCGCCGCCATCGTGGCGCTGGATGAGGTGGTGCCCAAGCTAAAGCTGGACCATAAGCGGGCCAATATTATGGCTAAAGGTTGGTTAATTAAATTTGTAGCAGTGTAAGGACCTACTTATTTCCTATACCGGTATGTACATCGCCTGCTTTACACACAGCCAATCATAGCATGGGATTGACAGCTCTAGTAACTGTAGTTACGCCCACATTTTAAACCATTTCAATAGTGTGTGCCGTTCATACACACGAAAATATACACCAGTGTGCGTAAATTTAGGAATGGGATTTAGGCCAGCCGAGTGCCTGCCTAATAAATAGTGTGTGCTCTGTCGAACTGTGAGTTACGTCACACGGCGGCTGCGACAAGTCGCTATAAGTGTTATAACAGGAGTTTAACTTCTTTTATAATATTTTGTTGTTATTTTTTGTTTGTTATTGTACTTATTACATAGATAAAATAAATGCATTTGGCGTTGTAGGCCTAATTGCCTCTATAGTCGGCACGCCCCTGCCTGCTCCATAATCAAAGAATTCCTGACTTATGATCATAAAAAGGTTATTAAATGAAAATAAAAATTCTCACACATTTTAAATGTTCTAATACAAATCGGCCGAGGAGTCCCTATCAACTAAGAGGGTCCCGCTTATATCCAGGAACCAATCGAAGATTTCCGGACTACCTGATTAAAATATGAACAGCAACCAACCTTCTTTTCCAGTGATCGAAGGTCTATTCCTGAAGACTTTCACGGTGGACGTGGAGGGTCAGCACAGTAACATAGTCCTCGTGAGAATACCTGAACACAGCTCGGTGACGGCTCAGAAAGTGGTGGCTAGACTTGGGCAGGTCTGCCTCGCTGAGACACAGGTATGGGGGAATAAGTTAATACCACGACTACCAAGGTATCGATAAAATTACAGGCATTTGAGAGCTAAGTGCTAGTATATCTGCTTACCTACCAATAGGTATCCCGAATAATACCTACGGATCACAGGTGACTAGACTAAAGGGGGCGAAAATGTGTGTAGATTTTTTTTCTATTTCCATATAATTATTTCGAAAAAGTTTTAAACTTAAGGACTCAGATTAGTCCCAGATGCTTTAATAACTCTGTCCTATACCTCTACAGCATCAAAATCAAAATATTTTATTTCACATAAACCTACATGGGCACTTATGAAACGTCAGAAGCTAGGTGCACGGTTCCAATTAGTCGTTCCTATGGAGAAAAGTCGGCAAGAAACTCCACGGTTACTCTTTTAAAAATAATTGGAATTTACAATGTTATCAAAATATAGTGTTAATAGGTATGGAAGGACAGTGTAGGCCTGTCAAGAACTACCAGGTACTTAACAAAAAAATAAATGGTCTACAAATTAGTCCATTAAGCCTACAACGTTCTCACATTCACAAAATATAAAAGAATTAATTAAATAATTCGTAAAATATTAATAAAATAATAACAAAAACCTATTTAAATCAAATGACATGTTTGCCATTACAACTGTAACAAGTCTGTATTAATATCCTGTCCATAAAAGCCACTAATAAATATGTAGTTTGAAATCAAAATTGTAGGTACTATATCATGTCAAATAATGAACATAAATATTATGTCAAGGAAGTACCTATGAATAAAAAATAATAATAAAAATAAAGATCGTAATTTGGGAGCAGTTTAGACATTTACATAGTTTTAGGGGTCTGTTTCGTATCGCGATGTGGAAGCCCCTAATCAAGACTGTCTCGTCTGGTTGTAGAAGGTTACGGGTCCATTAATTAAAGTCTTTTGTTAAGTTAATAATGTTTGTTTATTACATGGAAAACCCTTTGAGACGACCTTCTACGCAGACCAGTACGCAGTAACTGGTCCACATTCATACATCTCGCTTGCATACATTATTGCTTATCAAGCGTTCTACCTTTCGTGTATACATTGTGTCCCTACATAGGTATGCTGTTTATGAGGTACCAGGGAAGCCACATGTGCAAAAGGAATTATTCCCAAACTTCTTTGTCTTCAACGTAGTCTTTAATCTTATAATACCTATGCGTTTTTGATAAGGACGCGTATTTGGTTAAATAATTAAATAGTTAAATGCCTTGTATTCAAATTACAAGGTATTTAACTATTTACCTACCTTCCTTGACAAAAGAATGGAAAAGGCTGGCGAGAGACAGTTACTGACTTCTGGTATAAAACCAGAACGAGGACGACGAAGTAATTTTGAAATAACCACATTTTTGTCCTCAGGGTGACTGCAAAACGCCCAACGATGAGGGCGTGATACTGAAAGCGATATACTTCAACAGCAAGACAGTTCGGTTTACCATCCATCGCGAGATCACAGACGAGGATCTATGGCTGGCCATCATGAAGATCACCTACGTGTTCAAGGAGATAGATGCTGCAGCTAAGGCGTAGGAATTTAGGAACAAGGAATATTCGTTTGTACTGGACACGACCTAGAAATTTTGTATAAAAACCTGATTTAATAATTGTTTCTGTATCGTAGGTAGGGCTGGGTGAAACGCAGCATGGTTTTCATTGTCAAACAAATATCAACATTGTAGATGTTGATATAAAGTTGTTAATAAATATTTTCCTTCTTGTGTCTTCGTCAGATTTGATATTCTTGCAAACTGGAGAAAGTTTATTTATTTTCGACTTTATTTCAACGTAGATAATTTTGGTAATTGTTTGGCAGTGAACACACAGCTGTGTTGCGCTTCGACAGGTTTGTGGGGTGGGGATCAAAGGGAAAACGTACTGTGTCAAATTTATAGGTACATACATAACTAGTCTATTGAAAAAAAATGTGTTCAGTTTTGAACTAATTATTAATAATATTGTCAGTCATGTCGACGAGTCTTCATCGGTCATTTGAAAATAGCTCAAGTAAATGCTTAGTTATTTTAAATTATAAATATAATATATGTATAGTTATAATTATATTGATAAACAATAGGTGCAATTTAATACTTTTAATATTGCCGTATATAGTGTATGTTACAGTCGCCAGCACATCAAGTTACCACAAACTGTCAAATTTCTCCAAATTATTTGAATCCCTAAAATGTTTATGGTTAAGTTCAAAATTGAATGAGAAAATTTTAAAGTTTGTGTTGGCGACTGTACATACTTTTGTATGTTGAGGTATTTGGAATGAGTCAGTCTGTTGTGCTTACCCTCTTGGAAGTGTAGGAATGTTCTAAATGCACAGCGAGATGCGAGGGTTAGGGCATTTCAACAACCTATAGCTTTTTTCTTTTTGTATTTTTTTTGTGGTGTGCAATAAAGTATGTATGTATAAATAAATAAATATATATTTACAGGGTAGGTAATTAGGCTGCAACTAGGTACCTTACGCGGAAAAAAATAAATAAAAAATGACGTAGATACCTAGTACCTATGTTTTGACGTAATATTTTATTTATTTAAATATTGTAGTGAAATAAAGATGAGAAATCACAACTTTAACACTTGTATTAATTTAATCTTAAAAAAAATATCCAACAAGCAAAATATATCATAATATATAATCCCTTCCGGCAGCAGGGTAAAATGATAAAAACAGTTGTGGGAAATTTGGCCTAAAGAAGTGAGATTACGAGAAAACTTAAGGAGCACTAAGTACGTAAACAACACGTGAATATTATTGAATAAAGACGAACATAAGCTATCCCGGTATAAACAGTCTAGTTTAAAAACTTATACTAACATATAAACTCTACGAGTACTGATGACTACAATAAGCGAGTGTGATGGTTTAAAGTAGGTAAGACATTCCTGACGGACTGCATCCTGTGCCTCGACCGCACCGTAGGTGACACGACGTACAACTAACTGGACCCTCAGACGGGGCCCACCTGGACAGCATCACAGGCTGTTGCCTGTCCGTCCGAAACGTACCCATCGGTGTCGAACTCCTAAGTTATGCATGTGGTAAAACGAACCGCCTGGAGGGTATACCAGTACCAAATAAGAAGCCAAAAACGGCCTTTTCAACTGTGTGGTGTTATACCAAATTCAAAGAAATCTTATACCATTTGTAACAGGATCGCAAAATTCAATAAACGATAGGATATATGACTAGATGCTTGCTTCCTATTGTCAGCAACTGACTTTTTTAGGAAAAAAGAAAAAAAAACTAACTAGCTTGTTCAAGTCATCATAATCAAAATTCGAAAAATTAAAGGCAAACTAGAAAAATCGACCAAGTGCTTGTCGAACCACGCACAATGAAGGGTAGTTGGGATTACTTACATAATCACATATTCAGCCTATAATGTTCCCACTGCTGGGACACAGGCCTCCTCTCTGTGAGAGGGAGTGGGCCGTAATCCACCACGCGGGCCCAGTGCGGGTTGGTAGGTGTCACATGTCTTCGAATTTTTGGTTCTAGGATATGCCGGTTTCCTCACGATGTTTTCCTTCACCGTTTTGAGAGCAGTGATGATGAAATAATTTACACAAAGTAAAGCGCCTGTCGGGGTTCGAACCTACGACCTACAACTCGTAAGTCGCGGCCGTTACCACTGGGCCACCACTGCTGTTGGGATTACTTGGAACGAATTTATTCCAAAAACAAACTTAACATTGTAGTAGTTAAAAAACCTGTTCTCCCATACATCGATATATGCCACGGTCAATTCTCCAACTGCAAATTTTAGTGGGTCGACTAAATCCCGTTAACTTGTAAAGCCTACTTAGCCGTGATAGTTTTCTTTTTAATTTCATTATATGTACTACTCCCATGATTTTTTTCACATCTCCATAAACAACCATTTTGCTGGCAGGGACGACGACGATGACGCTTGACCCAAAAATTAGCACTTTAATGATGAAAAGTGATGTTCACAGACCTGCAATATTTTTGAACGGCCTATCCAACGATACCCCACCATGGGGTAGAGGAGAAAAAACTATCATTCCCACATTACGTGCAAAGGAGGTACGCAAAAAAAATTTTTTTTCCAGATTTTATTTTAGCACTTTGTCGGCGTGATTAATATGTATACCTATGCCAAATTACAGCTTACTAGTACTAAACGTCTCTGAGCTACAGTGGGGTCAGACAGACATGTCGAAACTATAAGGGTTCCTTGTTTACTACGGAACCCTAAAAACCGGCCAAATGCGTGTCGGACCAAGCACAATGAAGCAACTTTTTGAGCGTAACGACCAACGGTCTTCACTTTGTTTGTTATCTCTTTATATTGCTATATTTTACAATAGTTAATGTTGTTACATTTGATAAAATGATTTTAAAATAACAACTGCCTACATTCGATTTATACTAGTAGGTATATAATTCCACTTTTACAGCAATGTACGCCCTACTCCATCCCTACGCCATTCATCTCATTCCATACTCTGACCAGTTCGTCCTGGTCTCCATAACCATGAGAAGCTATAACGTTTAAATAACCTTCGTAACTAAATTCTTTCTTGTAGAAATGGAAATCTGGACAATGCGTCGGTGTGATACCGACCTTTTTCGCCACTATGCCCAAGTAGATATCATCGAACCGAAAGTGTTTGACGAACAGGCTGGCTACGTACATAACTTTTATAGCTTTGTTCGACAGGACGTAAGCACCTGCTGTGATGTAGGCAGGCCACCTGTTCCATCGGTATTCGTCAAGGGATACCCGCCATTTGCACGTGTGGAACCGTTGTGGAGCTGACTTGAAGACATAACCAGTAAAAAAGAAGTCACTCTCTGACTCGGCAGTCATTGCTGTGGGTGTGGCGTCTTTCGACGAAGCTGATAGAGTTTCTTCAGGTCTACGCGTCGCCTCCCTGTCGTGTAAGTAGGCGAGCAGGTTGTTCACAGATATGTACATGTCGTCGTCGGTGAACAAGTAGAAGTCGGCCGTCGAGCATTTCTCGTACAGCCAGCGGAACGACATCATGGTCTTTATAGTGTTGTTGTAGTAGTTATCGATAAAGTCTATCTGTATTATGTCCTGGAATTCGGCCAATTCTTTCTGTAGGTCTGATGTAGGTTTACTGTCTATCCCTAAGAAGAATAAAGTTTTGACAGTTCGTCCGGGCACGTTTTCTCGTCCGAAAGTTTTCCTTATGGCGTCTCTGTGTCTGAAGTGATCCATCGCGGACTTCACCACTATGACCAGATCTAACTGGTGTGTTGTGGAACATTTTCCTGAGTTAGTTAGAAACCTGTAGGGGTAGTAATTAATAGGGGTCACTGTAACCTTCTTGCCCGCTAATACATCGTTCACAATACTTCTAGTATTCACATTAAGAGGGTAGTCGAAATCGTTTTCAAAACTTTTAGCATGAAAATAGTCACTAACACCAAAGAAATTGTATATGTACACTAGCACACACGCACACACAAGATATTTAAAGGGTCTCAGTTTCATTGTAGTATGTTTTGAGATTCGGATGACTTTACATGAGGAGTTCAGCCATGAATACCGTGTGTACTTACAGTATGCGTTCAGAAAGTAGTCGTATGCGTTTGCTAGGAAACCACATCCAAAAAACTATCAGTGCTTGATAATCTAATCAAATTAAACAGAAAATTCATAAGTGGTCGTCTTTATCACCCCTGATAATTAGGATTTTAGCATTGACACTCAGTTATTAAATAAACCCTAGATACACACTCAGTGACTCAAAAATATCCGCGAAAAAAGAAGTCAAACATAAAATCATTTCAATGTTGATATCGTATAGATTTGTTTACCATTTTATGTGAATTTCTTTGGTTGTTTGATCTTTCGCTTTTGATTTTTGTCTGATTTATCTCAGGGTCTACCGAAGACACTTTGTAATCTTTTTCACGTGAATATCTTTAAATTTTCTTTCATAGTGGGAGGCAATCAGAAAACTGATGATAGCAAAATCAAGGGATACAGTTTGGTGTTGCAGCTAAATATCTATCATAGCATAATCAGCCTATAATGTTCCCACTGCTGGGACACAGGCCTCCGTTTTCTGGGAGAGGGAGTGGGCCGTAATCCACCACGCGGGCAGGGGCGTGCCGTCCATAGAGGCAATTAGGCTTAGCCTACACTACCAACAACGCCAAATGCATTTATTTTAACGATGTAATACAATAATACAAAATATAAAAAAAAAGTTAAACTCCTGTTATAACACTTATTACCTATAGCAACTTGTCGCGACCGCCGTGTGGCATAACTCACAGTTCGACGGAGCTCGGTACACACTATTTATTAGGCAGGCACTCAGCCAGCCTAAATCCACACCAAAACGGTACACATTATTGACATGGTTTAAATTATGGGCGTAACTACTGCGACTGGAGCTGGCGACCGCGTGCTGTGATTGGCTGTGTGTAAAGTCAAGGTTTAATGAATGAAAAGTATTGAAGACCAGGGTTCCCAATTTTTTGACAATTCCCGAAATGCGGGGAATTTGAGAAACAGGTGGTATTGTCGAATGTATATGTTCCAAAAAAATTATAAATTGTAAGAAATAGCAAAAGCCCTATAAAAATAATGAAAAACTTCATAATTTTTTATTTTTCTCATATTTGGGAAATTTCGCTTTGATTTTTGGGGAGTTAGGAAAATAAGTTTCAGCAACCATGGACTGTATTATCCAGCAAAATTTGCTAGTCGCTTTTGTGAAAGAACGCGGTATGACAATGATACAATTTTAATTGTTAGTGTTTTTTTTATGGACAAATTATAAATTATATTTTTCTTACGGAAGCCAAATTGTTTCATGTGACACGCAATTTATATCCGATCTTTAATGTTTTGCTTTTTATATCTTATTAAGTTATAAGTAATTCGTTTTGAAACGTAGTGTAAATATTATTTGTTGTTTATTTTTATTTTACTTACCTAAGAATGGTGTTCTGTTGTGAAGTTTGCGCCGATAATGTGTTTGTTAGAAGTTAAAAGCAGTAAGTTTTTGCAATTATCGTTTAATAATAAGATTTAAGTTGTGTCTAAATGTAGATGTGTGCCCGAATTACGAGAATTAATCCAAAAATATGATAATTCTATTTTGATGGTAATCATATGTAGAGCGACGCTGTGATGTTGCGCAAATTAGTTTTTTTTTTTTTTGGTGTCGGTATGCGTGGCCTACCCTCCGTGGAGAACCACTGCACGCCACTGCACGCGGGCCCAGTGCGGGTTAGTGGACGTCACATGTCTTCGATTTTTTGGTTTTAGGACATGCCGGTTTCCTCACGATGTTTTCCATCACCGTTTTGAGAGCAGTGGTGATGAAATAGTTTACACAAAGTAAAGCGCCTGTCCGGGTTCGAATCTACGACCTACAACTCGTAAGTCACCGCCGTTACCAGCGGGCCACCACTGCTCTCTGCAAATATTAATTAACTTTTCGATGTAGATGATAGCATCTACATCGAAAAGTTAATTACACCACTCGATGGCTAAATGATCAAAGAATCGCTACAAAGAAAATATTACCCGTTACGTACCTACAAGTATTCACGTATAACACTCGGCCGTGTCCACGACACAGTACAGTCACCTACATTCAAACAGAAAAGAGGCTGCGAACTAATTTGTAGTTTATTAATCACAACTGTTTAAATTCAAGCCTGGAGAACAATGAGAGGTTCTAACTGAGCGCAAAATATATAACATTGTTATTTTTATTTCACAAAATCCAGAAAAACATCTCCTTAGTCTTATAAAGCAAAAAAAAAAAAAGGTTTGTTTTTAAATAAAAATACAATCTCAAGAATTTGTAACTGTTTTAATATCAAAAGCATTATCTTTAGTAGATAAGCTAACTTATTAGTTCTAGAAAAGTATCCAAGGAATGTTTTAGTTAGTTAACGTCACGCACGTTAGCTAATTTAAGCGTTTCAACTAAAGTTAGGTGACACCAAAATGAAATGCCTAAATAAAAGCGTACTGTTGGATTTTCAACGCTGGGCTAAGCGCGGAGAGTAGAAAATCCAACAGTGCAATAATATTTAGGCATTATATCTAGATGTCGCCTAGCATTAGTGAAGACGGGTATTAGTAAGTACTGTAAGTACAAAACTTAACATGCTAGAGTACATAATATTATTTGTACTTCTCTATTGACAATAAATATCATAATATCCGTTGTACTTGTACATAATATTGTTTATAATATGATACCTACAACTATTTTCGTTAATTCAATAATGTATAAAAACAAAAGTTAGTAATTCCATGAAAATAGGTTGACATAAATATCGAATCAGATTTAAGTTTCTAGAAGCCTATTTTTATACCAATGGGGAAGGCAACTGTCAAAATGGAGCTGTCGTAGCTAGGTCCCAAACAAAACAAGCTAATAATGCAAGGCGAGAGGTGGTTTTTATTTATTTTTTCGAAAAAGACTCGGTTGTTATGTTCCTAGATACTTTGGATAGGGATTCTATCATTCTCCGAAAGACCCTAAAATTAGATTGTGGCTTGTAAGATAACTATTTTAACTAAACAGAGTTCCAGGTTATGTCGGAAGCATTATAAAGAAAGTGATTACGGGGAAGTAAGCAATATTTAAGGTTTTTAATTTTGACACTTTCCATGTCGAATAAATATTGATTTAAAATATTGAAATCACCGAAAATAACTAAATAGTGGAATAAAACCAACCTCATGAATGAATACGAAATGGAATGAATGAAAGAATGACAAATTTACTGTAGGCCGAAGGGACCTAGCTATGGTCACGCCATCTACAGCTTTGAACGGCCTTCCCCATTCCATTTCAAGTATACCTATTGATGGCTGACGATATTTGAATAAACAATCAACAAACATAATATTTTAGATTTGACAGCAGAGGCCGGATAGTTATGAAGAGAAGTGTCAGTCATCATTCTTGCAGTGTGAAAAGTGGATAGCCCTTTAGTCAGCTTCATCTAATCCTCAGTCTGTGGAACAATGATGACTGAGACGTCCTATACGAACCCATATTTATAGTGCTAAAAGCTTTTTCTGGCGCGTGGCTAATATCGCTATACATGACTGCCATATTGATTTTTCAATACATTTCACAAAAATGTTAATGCACAGCGCCCCCCGTCAACGTCATTCGAGCGCCTAAAGATCCTCGTAGCACTCGACTAATCAGAAATCAACTAAACATTCAGAAAGAGGTATGAAACCTTAACATAAATATGGATATGACTAAGTACAACAAATAGTAAACAAACAATGCATTTTTAATCAAATACAGTTATAGCAATTAGGAGTCATTTGCTAATCACGATACGAGCTAAGATTATGATTAGATGAGATGCGATCAACGCGATTATATGAATAACTTATTTAGATAATGGCGCCGATTCCCTTGTTCACAAACTAAACTAAATTTAAGTTCAGTGCATCTTTTTCTTTCTATTTCATTAAGAAGAGGACAGAAGATACATTTTAGTTTAGTCCTGTCAAATTAATCAGCGCCTGTCACTACTCCATACAAGTTTAGACGTGATTAAAAACTTGCCTACTAAAATTACGTCAATTTACTTCAAGCACTGATTAATCTGACAGGACTAATCTAAAATTTGTGTTCTGTCCTTTTCTTAATGAAATAGAAAGAAAAAGATGCACTGAACTTAAATTTAGTTTAGTTTGTGAACAAGGGAATCGGCACCAGTATCAATCTAATTGCACATTTAAGGTAAATACTTTACCTTAGACTAATCTATACCTACCTTAGGAAAGTAAACATATTTTTTTAAGGAACAAACAAAAATGTTAACTAGAAATAATTCGAGGTGTAACAGAAAGGAACATGATCAACTTTTCCAAAAGAATAAACTTTGGTATCCTTTTAAAAAATTTCCCCGTGGTTCAACAAACCAAAGAAAAAGAATTACATTTTGTATAGAACTAAACAAAATTTTCTTTTTGATTTCGGGGCGTATGATATTAAGTAGTATTTGATCCTTTCTGTTACACTTTTGATTAATGCTCCAGTCTTGCGAGTACCTGTATGCACATAGGTGTGACTAAATATTTTTATCATTAGTACATACAAAGTAAATATCAAGATTGTGGTCAGTCTTCCAACACCAAGCATTGTTACAGAGATAATAGTTTGAGCATTTAGAGTAACATGTAGGTATATTGTATTACAAAATTTATAACATACAAGCATCAATTATTAGATTTGTATAGGGGTCACACACATCAGGTTTGGGACGCCCAAGCTCTATTATTGCTCGGAAACAAATTTAGACCCGCCACATGCTGTTGTTCCCCCGGGACCCTTAATACTCCCACCTATTCACAAATCCCGAAAGAAACTGGCGATTTTTTTGTCGGCACCTCTGGTTTCGCACACTTTTTGGTTTTCAAAAATACAATAAAAAGGGTCAAATTTACAAAAAAAAAAAAACTGTGACTAGCATAATTATGATTTAAATCATCTTCATCTATGTGAAGTATACAGATGAACTGAGACACTGAGCCCAGAAGTTCCTTACCCGAAACTGTGTACTAAGCTGGAGCGAAGTGAAGCTTCAAACTGGATTTACATTAAACAAAATTCAAGAGAACATTTTACAGTTCACAAATGCACATTTAGGTGCAATATCTCGTGGACATTTTTAACAATGGCTGGTACTACAGAACATACATTGTATACATACATACATAGTATGGTGTGAAAGTGCAAGCATGCACTTTCACACCATACTATTCATCTCATTCCATACTCTGAGCAATTCGTCCTGATTTCCATAACCATGACACGCTATAACGCTTTTATAACCTTCGTAACTAAATTCTTCTTTGTAGAAATGGAAATCTGGACAATGCGTCGGTGTGATACCGACCTTTTTCGCCACTATGCCCAAGTAGATATCATCGAACCGAAAGTGTTTGACGAACAGGCTGGCTACGTACATAACTTTCATAGCTTTGTTCGACAGGACGTAAGCACCTGCTGTGACATAGGCAGGCCACCTGTCCCACCGGTATTCGTCAAGGGTTACCCTCCATTTGCTCGTGTGGAACCTTTGTGGAGCTGACTTGAAGACATAACCAGTGAAAAATAAGTCGCTCTCTGACTCGGCAGTCATCGCTGTGGGTGTGGCGTCTTTCGACGAAGCTGATAGAGTCTCTTCAGGTATACGCGTCGCCTCCTTGTCGTGTAAGTAGGCGAGCAGGTTGTTCACAGATATGTACATGTCGTCGTCGGTGAACAAGTAGAAGTCGGCCGTCGAGCAGTTCTCGTACAGCCAGCGGAACGACATCATGGTCTTTATAGTGTTGTTGTAGTAGTTATCGATAAAGTCTATCTGTATTATGTCCTGGAATTCGGCCATTTCTTTCTGCAGGTCTGATGTAGGTTTACTGTCTATCCCTAAGAAGAATAAAGTTTTGACAGTTCGTCCTGGCACGTTTTCTCGTCCGAAAGTTTGCCTTATGGCGTCTCTGTGTCTGAAGTGATCCATCGCGGACTTCACCACTATGACCAGATCTAACTAGTGTGTTGTGGAACATTTTCCTGAGCTAGTTAGAAACCTGTAGGGGTAGTAATTAATAGGGGTCACTGTAACCTTCTTGCCCGCTAATACATCGTTCACAATACTTCTAGTATTCACATTAAGAGGGTAGTCGAAATCGTTTTCAAAACTTTTAGCATGAAAATAGTCACTAACACCAAAGAAATTGTATATGTACACTAGCACACACGCACACACAAGATATTTAAAGGGTCTCAGTTTCATTGTAGTATGTTTTGAGATTCGGATGACTTTACATGAGGAGTTCAGCCATGAATACCGTGTGTACTTACAGTATGCGTTCAGAAAGTAGTCGTATGCGTTTCCTAGGAAGCCACATCCAAAAAAACTATCAGTGGTTGATAATCTAATCAAATTAAACAGAAAATTCATAAGTGGTCGTCTTTATCACCCCTGATAATTAGGATTTTAGCATTGACACTCAGTTATTAAATAAACCCTAGATACACACTCAGTGACTCAAAAATATCCGCGAAAAAAGAAGTCAAACATAAAATCATTTCAATGTTGATATCGTATAGATTTTTATACTATTTTATGTGAATTTTCTTTGGTCGTTTGATCTTTCGCTTTTGATTTTTGTCTGATTTATCTCAGGGTCTACCGAAGACACTTTGTAATCTTTTTCACATGAATATCTTTAAATTTTCTTTCATAGTGGGAGGCAATCAGAAAACTGATGATAACAAAATCGGGGGATACAGTTTGGTGTTGCAGCTATCTATCATAGCATAATCAGCCTATAATGTTCCCACTGCTGGGACACAGGCCTCCGTTTTCTGGGAGAGGGAGTGGGCCGTAATCCACCACGCGGGCAGGGGCGTGCCGTCCATAGAGGCAATTAGGCTTAGCCTACACTACCAACAACGCCAAATGCATTTATTTTAACTATGTAATACAATAATACAAAATATAAAAAAAAAAGTTAAACTCCTGTTATAACACTTATTACCTACTAGTCGCGACCGCCGTGTGACATAACTTACAGTTCGACGGAGCTCGGTACACACTATTTATTAGGCAGGCACTCGGCCAGCCTAAATCCACACCAAAACGGCACACATTATTGACATGGTTTAAATTATGGGCGTAACTACTGCGACTGGAGCTGGCGACCGCGTGCTGTGATTGGCTGTGTGTAAAGTCAAGGTTTAATGAATGAAAAGTATTGAAGACCAGGGTTCCCAATTTTTTGACAATTCTCCGAATTGCGGGGAATTTGAGAAACAGGTGGTATTGTCGAATGTGTATGTTCCAAAAAAATGATAAATTGTAAGGAATAGCAAAAGCCCTATAAAAATAATGAAAAACTTCATAATTTTTTATTTTTCTCATATTTGGGAAATTTCGCTTTGATTTTTGGGGAGTTAGGAAAATAAGTTTCAGCAACTATGGGCTGTATTATCCAGCAAAATTTGCTAGTCGCTTTTGTGGAAGAACACGGTATGACAATGATACAATTTTAATTGTTAGTGTTTTTTTTATGGACAAATTAGAAATTATATTTTTCTTACGGAAGCCAAATTGTTTCATGTGACACGCAATTTATATCCGATCTTTAATGTTTTGCTTTTTTATATCTTATTAAGTTATAAGTAATTCGTTTTGAAACGTAGTGTAAATATTATTTGTTGTTTATTTTTATTTTACTTACCTAAGAATGGTGTTCTGTTGTGAAGTTTGCGCCGATAATGTGTTTGTTAGAAGTTAAAAGCAGTAAGTTTTTGCAATTATCGTTTAATAATAAGATTTAAGTTGTGTCTAAAAGTAGATGTGTGCCCGAATTACGAGAATTAATCCAAAAATATGATAATTCTATTTTGATGGTAATCATATGTAGAGCGACGCTGTGATGTTGCGCAAATTAGTTGTTTTTTTTTGGTGTCGGTATGCGTGGCCTACCCTCCGTGGAGAACCACTGCACGCCACTGCACGCGGGCCCAGTGCGGGTTCGTGGACGTCACATGTCTTCGATTTTTTGGTTCTAGGACATGCCGGTTTCCTCACGATGTTTTCCATCACCGTTTTAAGAGCAGTGGTGATGAAATAGTTTACACAAAGGAAAGCGCCTGTCCGGGTTCGAATCTACGACCTACAACTCGTAAGTCACCGCCGTTACCAGCGGGCCACCACTGCTCTCTGCAAATATCTATCATCTACATAGAAACGTTAATTACACCACTCGATGGCTAAATGATCAAAGAATCGCTACAAAGAAAATATTACCCGTTACGTACCTACAAGTATTCACGTATAACACTCGGCCGTGTCCACGACACAGCCACCTACATTGAAACAGAAAAGAGGCTGCGAACTAATTTGTAGTTTATTAATCACAACTGTTTAAATTCAAGCCTGGAGAACAATGAGAGGTTCTAACTGAGCGCAAAATATATAACATTGTTATTTTTATTTCACAAAATCCAGAAAAATATCTCCTTAGTCTTATAAAGCAAAAAAAAAGGTTTGTTTTTAAATAAAAATACAATCTCAAGAATTTGTAACTGTTTTAATATCAAAAGCATTATCTTTAGTAGATAAGCTAACTTATTAGTTCTAGAAAAGTATCCAAGGAATGTTTTAGTTAGTTAACGTCACGCACGTTAGCTAATTTAAGCGTTTCAACTAAAGTTAGGTGACACCAAAATGAAATGCTTAAATAAAAGCGTACTGTTGGATTTTCAACGCTGGGCAGAGCGCGGAGAGTAGAAAATCCAACAGTGCAATAATATTTAGGCATTATATCTAGATGTCGCCTAGCATTAGTGAAGACGGGTATTAGTAAGTACTGTAAGTACAAAACTTAACATGCTAGAGTACATAATATTATTTGTACTTCTCTATTGACAATAAATATCATAATATCCGTTGTACTTGTACATAATATTGTTTATAATATGATACAACTATTTTCGTTAATTCAATAATGTATAAAAACAAAAGTTAGTTATTCCATGAAAATAGGTTGACATAAATATCGAATCAGATTTAAGTTTCTAGAAGCCTAATTTTATACCAATGGGGAAGGCAACTGTCAAAATGGAGCTGTCGTAGCTAGGTCCCAAACAAAACAAGCTAATAATGCAAGGCGAGAGGTGGTTTTTATTTATTTTTTCGAAAAAGACTCGGTTGTTATGTTCCTAGATACTTTGGATAGGGATTCTATCATTCTCCGAAAGACCCTAAAATTAGATTGTGGCTTGTAAGATAACTATTTTAACTAAACAGAGTTCGAGGTTATGTTGGAAGCATTATAAAGAAAGTGATTACGGGGAAGTAAGCAATATTTAAGGTTTTTAATTTTGACACTTTCCATGTCGAATAAATATTGATTTAAAATATTGAAATCACCGAAAATAACTAAATAGTGGAATAAAACCAACCTCATGAATGAATACGAAATGGAATGAATGAAAGAATGACAAATTTACTGTAGGCCGAAGGGACCTAGCTATGGTCACGCCATCTACAGCTTTGACCGGCCTTCCCCATTCCATTTCAAGTATACCTATTGATGGCTGACGATATTTGAATAAACAATCAACAAACATAATATTTTAGATTTGACAGCAGAGGCCGGATAGTTATGAAGAGAAGTGTCAGTCATAATTCTTGCAGTGTGAAAAGTGGATAGCCCTTTAGTCAGCTTCATCTAATCCTCAGTCTGTGGAACAATGATGACTGAGACGTCCTATACGAACCCATATTTATAGTGCTAAAAGCTTTTTCTGGCGCGTGGCTAATATCGCTATACATGACTGCCATATTGATTTTTCAATACATTTCACAAAAATGTTAATGCACAGCGCCCCCCTTCAACGTCATTCGAGCGCCTAGGATCTTTAGATCGTAGCACTCGACTAATCAGAAATCAACTAAACATTCAGAAAGAGGTATGAAACCTTAACATAAATATGGATATGACTAAGTACAACAAATAGTAAACAAACAATGCATTTTTAATCAAATACAGTTATAGCAATTAGGAGTCATTTGCTAATCACGATACGAGCTAAGATTATGATTAGATGAGATGCGATCAACGCGATTATATGAATAACTTATTTAGATAATATCAATCTAATTGCACATTTAAGGTAAATACTTTACCTTAGACTAATCTATACCTACCTTAGGAAAGTAAACATATTTTTTTAAGGAACAAACAAAAATGTTAACTAGAAATAATTCGAGGTGTAACAGAAAGGAACATGATCAACTTTTCCAAAAGAATAAACTTTGGTATCCTTTTAAAAAATTTCCCCGTGATTCAAGAAACCAAAGAAAAAGAATTACATTTTGTATAGAACTAAACAAAATTTTCTTTTTGATTTCGGGGCGTATGATATTAAGTAGTATTTGATCCTTTCTGTTACACTTTTGATTAATGCTCGAGTCTTGCGAGTACTTGTATGCACATAGGTGTGACTAAATATTTTTATCATTAGTACATACAAAGTAAATATCAAGATTGTGGTCAGTCTTCCAACACCAAGCATTGTTACAGAGATAATAGTTTGAGCATTTAGAGTAACATGTAGGTATATTGTATTACAAAATTTATAACATACAAGCATCAATTATGAGATTTGTATAGGGGTCACACACATCAGGTTTGGGACGCCCAAGCTCATTGTTTCGTCCATCATGGGCTCTGTCGACTACGCTTTATTATTTCTCGGAAACAAATTTAGACCCGCCACGTGCTGTTGTTCCCCCGGGACCCTTAATACTCCCACCTATTCACAAATCCCGAAAGAAACTGACGATTTTTTTGTCGGAACCTCTGGTTTCGCACACTTTTTGGTTTTCAAAAATACAATAAAAAGGGTCAATTTTACAAAAAAAAAAACTATGACTAGCTTAAGATTTAAATCATCTTCATCTATGTGAAGTATACAGATGAACTGAGAAGAAGTCCCTTACCCGGAACTGTGTGCTAAGTTGGAGCGAAGTGAAGCTTCAAACTGGATTTACATTAAACAAAATTCAAGAGAACATTTTACAGTTCACAAATGCACATTTAGGTGCAATATCTCGTGGACATTTTTAACAATGGCTGGTACTACAGAACATACATTTAATTCTAGGAACATAAATTAATGTATGTAATAATAGTATGGTGTGAAAGTGCAAGCATGCACTTTCACACCATACTATTCATCTCATTCCATACTCTGAGCAATTCGTCGTGATTTCCATAACCATGACACGCTATAACGCTTTTATAACCTTCGTAACTAAATTCTTCTTTGTAGAAATAGAAATCTGGACAATGCGTCGGTGTGATACCGACCTTTTTCGCCACTATGCCCAAGTAGATATCATCGAACCGAAAGTGTTTGACGAACAGGCTGGCTACGTACATAACTTTCATAGCTTTGTTCGACAGGACGTAAGCACCTGCTGTGACATAGGCAGGCCACCTGTCCCACCGGTATTCGTCAAGAGTTACCCTCCATTTGCTCGTGTGGAACCGTTGTGGAGCTGACTTGAAGACATAACCAGTGAAAAATAAATCGCTCTCTGACTCGGCAGTCATCGCTGTGGGTGTGGCGTCTTTCGACGAAGCTGATAGAGTCTCTTCAGGTCTACGCGTCGCCTCCCTGTCGTGTAAGTAGGCGAGCAGGTTGTTCACAGATATGTACATGTCGTCGTCGGTGAACAAGTAGTAGTCAGCCGTCGAGCAGTTCTCGTACAGCCAGCGGAACGACATCATGGTCTTTATAGTGTTGTTGTAGTAGTTATCGATAAAATCTATCTGTATTATGTCCTTGAATTCGGCCATTTCTTTGTCTATTTCTTTCTGCAGGTTTGATTTAGGTTTACTGTCTATTCCTAAGAAGAATAAAGTTTTCACAGTTCGTCCGGGCACGTTTTCTCTTCCGAAAGTTTTCCTTATGGCGTCTCTGTGTCCGAAGTGATCCATCGCGGACTTCACCACTATGAACAGATCTAACTGGTGTGTTGTGGAACATTTTCCTGAGTTAGTTAGAAACCTGTAGGGGTAGTAATTAATAGGGGTCACTGTAACCTTCTTGCCTGCTAATACATCATTCACAATACTTCTAGTATTCACATTAAGAGGGTAGTCGAAATCGCCTTCGAAACTTTTAGCATGAATATAGTCACTAACACCAAAGAAATTGTATATGTACACTAGCACACACGCACACACAAGATACTTTAAGTGTCTTCGCTTCATTCTTGTCTGTTTTGAGATTTTTAAGAGATTCATTATGGCTGGAGCACCTGGAAACTAAAGGTATTTATGTTCAATCAATAATTTTAAATGGGCATTTCGAATATTTAATATTTTCAAGCGATTTATTGAGATTCTGCGACACCAAATAGCGTCTTGGTACGTTTAACAGTGTAAAATCTTTAGCCTACTAGTCTTGAATATGTGTTCCTTATCAGCGAATACCATAATAGGAAATGTTTATTGCTTATTATCTTAGTGTACTTGATGTTAATGATAACCGAGATCTAATAGGAACTTGAGGAGAGCTAATAAATCGTGTTTCTTTGTTAAATTTAGTTAAACCAATCGTTTTATTCCAAGGGGATACCATACCCCCTTGGAATAAAACGGTTGGTTTAACTACCTACAGCAAGTGCAAGTTATTTAATTGGAAGCAGTATTGAAATCACATCAGAAATCACATTATGCACCAGGCTGTCATAATGAAATTGAGGACAATATTATTGCCTGGTTAGAGGCAGGCCTTTTAAGGTCTTTAATGACTTGCTTTAGGTTAGGTTTGCATGACATACACAGTGGCGGTACCTTCATATAAGCCCAAA
Source organism: Atethmia centrago (assembly GCA_905333075.3). NCBI lineage: Eukaryota > Metazoa > Arthropoda > Insecta > Lepidoptera > Noctuidae > Atethmia > Atethmia centrago. The sequence continues at coordinate 4,255,504 of HG995373.1, read as the reverse complement.
TGCCTTACTAAAATGCTCGATAGAGAATTTATTGTACCTAACCAGTAGTTTATGAGAAAATTGCGATGATACATACGTAGATACGTAGGTACCTACATACTCAGTCGAAAACTGAACTCTCTTTTTTTTAAATCGGTTAAAATTTTATTGGGCTTGCGTTATTTTGAAACCCTAGGCACGCCACTGGACATACAATTTGAAATTTTCGAGCAGGTGCACAGTGGAACGAATGTATGGGAGCGGTTGGACGTAGACATGTCCGAAAAAAAAGAGTAAAATTATGCCAAACTAATGATGCCATCTTATTCGATTGCTTAATGCCTTCATAACTTGTGGTGATGAATTTCTTCATAACTCCCATATTTCGGGAGTAATTTGAGAAAATGTGAAATTTTACTATGAAAATGAGTGTATCGAGCTCTCTCCCTCCTGATTCCGGGCTTGTTTCAAGTAGCGGTCTCTAATATCATAATGCTAATACTAAGAGCTATATTTAATACTAAGACACATAGTGCGCCAAATGTGGATAAAGAGTGATGTTTATTTTATAACACAATTTTTTTATTTTTTGTTTATTTTGTTGATTAAAACCGTTTTTCTAAAGGTTTACCTTATTACAATAACATTTCTGAGCAGCCAATTAGAGAAGATATAAGCTAATTAGGATATATAATTAGGGACTTAAGGTTTACATATAAAACTGATGCACTAATGATTACTGATAAGAACATTGCTATTATTTAATTACTAAATGGCTCTTAATACACTAATTTAGCATGCATCATTTACTAATTATCACAATAACTAATTACCTTGCAATATTTAACAAAGGATACCTGGGATACCTGGATTTTATATAAATAGGTCACTATTAGTAACTTTAAAATCAGTGTTGATTTACACCTCGTTGTATCCAAGCTAATCTCGCAATGTATTTTCCAAATTTTAATACAAATCTTGATATTCACGTTGCTTTATGCGCACGCGCACATAAAGATTTACGCGACTTTAACTATTTGTTCAGTGTTTTAAAAGATAACAGTTGTGTTCAGTTATGTGAAAGTGCTGAAACAAGTTTAAAAGACTGGTGTCGTCGATTTTGCTACCGCATTTATGCAAAATGGACACAGTCTGGAAGAAGCACAGATAAGTTTCGGAAGAAACATGAGATTTGGCTACAGGCTGCAATTCAATGGCCGGAATTACAGAATGAAAATATGGAACCTTCTACAGAAAATATAAGTGACGTCATCGAGCCCATAATTTCTCCTGCTAAATCTGATGCTTCAACTTGTACACATCCTAGTCCTCGTAAATCTTTTGAGGACCTTAGTAACCGGCAAAAAAGAAGACGCACTGAAGATAGTCTTTCATGCAGCAGTAGCAGCGCTGAAATTATGTTTTCGGCCGAAAGGGCGCTTCAAAAGGCAGGACAAAGCGATACAGCTTATGTTATGAAATACTTGACGGAGAATCCAGAAGAGGCCTCAAAAATCAAAGCCTTCATTGAAGGTAAATCAATTCAGGTACGGGAAATATCCCCTTTGAAGGCATTGGCTCTTTATGTATCGATGAACTTATCGAAATGGCGCTATAACACTCTTCGGGATTTCAACACTCAAGAAGGAGCTCTTCAATACCCGAGTTACTACATGTTGGTTAAAGAAAAAATTAAGTGCTATCCGGCCAAAGAAGATCTCACAGTTACAGAGAGCTCTGCAAAAATCAAATTACAAGCCTTGATGGATTTAACCTCAAGAAGACTTATTAGGTCGTTAGAAACCCCTGTTGATCCCAATCAACAGCTCGTATTGACCAGCAAATGGGGTTTTGACGGATCATCTAGCCAAAGCATTTATCATCAAAGGACGAGTGAAGATGAGCAAATCGATCTTGCTAGTAATTTTATGATTAGTCTTGTACCACTGCGGCTCGTCTCAAAAGGTGTAACAATTTGGGAAAACGAGCGACCATCTTCCACTTCATTTTGCCGGCCAATATTGTTTAAGTTTATAAAGGAAACCAAAGAAAATGTGCAGAGAGAGATGGCTGAAATCGAAGCAGAGATTGAAGCCTTAACTCCATCCACCATCACTAATGGAATTAGTGTCAAACACCAACTGCTGTTGACAATGATTGATGGTAAAATTCATTCCATTATATCCAATACAGCAGCTTCAGTGTGTGACATATGCAAGGCTTGTCCTAAAGAAATGAATAATTTAGAGTTAATCAAAGATAAACACGCAAACGAGGACATGTATAAATATAGCTTAAGCACCCTTCACGCTTGGATTCGCTCAATGGAATGCTTATTACACATTTCCTACAAATTAGACATAAAATCATGGCAAGTAAGGGGTGATATAGCAAAAAGGCAAGTTGATGACAGGAAGAAAAGAGTTCAAGAGGCTGTAAGAAGAGAAACGGGCTTACTTCTCGATGTTGTGAAACAAGGCAGTGGATCCACCAACAATGGCAACTCGGCAAGGAGATTTTTTGAAAACTACACTAAATCTGCTGAACTGACCGGAATAGATGCTATGCTTTTAAGAAAAATCTGTGTGATCTTGCAGTGTATTTCATCAGGAGAGAAGATCAACGTAACTAAATTCCGAGAGTTCTGCTTTGATACTGCTAAGCTTTACGTGGAGTTATACCCATGGTATTATATGCCTTCTTCACTTCATAAAATTTTAATGCATGGGCCAGACATAGTTCAGAACATGTCAATTGTGCCCATTGGTTTTCTATCCGAAGAGGCATCTGAGGCTAGAAATAAAGATTTTAGAAAATATAGAGAGGGGCATTCTCGAAAGCATAGCAGTATCTCATGCAATGAAGATATTATGCACAATCTTTTACTGTCTTCTGATCCACTTGTTACAAGTATCCGTCCAAAAGGAAAATAAGTTTGTAAAAAAATCTTCTTTTAAGGAATTTTATGAGCTTACGGATTCTGAGAAAAGTGATATCGAATTTGTTAACATAAATGATTTAGCGGACATCGATTCTGAATTTGAATTAATTGATGATGATGACGAAGATAATTAAATGATGTTATTGTTTTAAAATGTGTAACTTAGTAAATTAGAGCTTACATCTTAATTATTTATTGTACTTTTAATGAAACTAGGTAATTTATTATCAACTTACTTAAAAGTCATACTCTCATCAGTTCTTGTGAATATTTTTGTTAATATATATTTCTGTATATATATAATATATTTATAGACCTCTTAATAAGTCTGTCTGCGGTTTAAAGTAAATACAAATGGGGAAAAAACGTTTTTTTTTTTTAATTTTCATTTCCTTTTATCCCAGAAAGTGCACATTTGGCGCACTATGTGTCTTAGTATTAAATATAGCTCTTAGTAATAGCATTACGATATTAGAGACCGCTACTTGAAACAAGCCCGGAATCAGGAGGGAGAGAGCTCGATACACTCATTTTCATAGTAAAATTTCACATTTTCTCAAATTACTCCCGAAATATGGGAGTTATGAAGAAATTCATCACCACAATTTATGAAGGCATTAAGTAATCGAATAAGATGGCATCATTAGTTTGGCATAATTTTACTCTTATTTTTCGGACATGTCTACGTCCAACCGCTCCCATACATTCGTTCCACTGTGAGGTGGTGTGAAAAGTATTTTAATAGTGAAAACTTAAGAGTATTTCGGAATAAAATAAAAATATATCTTAATATAAAAATGGAATTTATTTAAAATATTTACTAATAATTAATCTAATAATACAATTTGCGGTGTTAAGTCTTTCTTTAATCTAAAGCAAATAACATGTTTAGTCTTTAATTCTTATGTGCTTTTGATGTGACTTATTGCGCCTGCTGCGTGGTGATTGCCGAGTCACCTAAAACATAATATTCATATTTCTAAAACAATATACTTTTTTGAAATAACGAAAGTTTTTGAATCAATAATGGAGCTTATCTCACTCAGAAGCACATAGGATCTGAAAAGAAGACTATTAGTTAAATTCTGGCTAGTCATCACATTGTCTGTGTCTATGTCTGTTCATTGTAACTAATTTTTTTTACAATTTTTTACATTGAACCAATTTTTATAAAATGTGGCCGGGAGCTGGGGTATTTGAGGTATATAAGCTGAACTTCATTAAACAAGCGTAAGTACACCAATTCTATACGTTACGGATAGTAGGTATATAGAACAAGTCAACCGTATAACATCAATGGCGGCTTAATTCGGCACGCAAACCATAAAGTTACAGTAACATTGCGCCACAAAATAAGTTCTCGTGGAATCGTATCTCCATGGAACGCCAAAGGCAGCAATTCTCGACAAAAATCTATAAAATTGTGTGGCTTGGTGTACAGGGCACGCCGATTAATTTAAATTCGTTTTCGGCGTGGCGTTTAAACGATTAAGCAACACTTATTAGGCTGGCTTACATTTAAAAGCTCTTAAATTTTTGAATAGAGAATGTCCTCACCTGTTCACAGAGAGGTGTCGACGGTCGAGCTGATCGACACGGGGGGCAGGTAGTGGCTTCGGATCTGAGTGTGCAGGCGCGCTACCTCACCGTCCAGTGTCTCCATCTCGCGGACCAGCTGCGTGAATTGCACTATTCCTGTGAATATTATACGGGTGTAAATATTATACCGGCGTAAATATTTCACACCGAGCTTTAGAAAGAGACTGCCAAGTGAGTATGCATATGAGTGACAGAAATGGCATTTTACAAATCTTGAATGGAAGCATTAATAAAGCTTCGATGAATGGCGATACTTAAGACGCTGACAACAGCTAAAGCGCCGTCTCCGTCAGACTGCATAGAAAAGAAAGAGAAGCCCGATGACGCAACGGTAGTTATTTATTGCAAAATATGAAGCAAATATCTATTTACTTAAAAATGAGTTGAGTAATCGAAAATAAAAAACAACCAAGTACTGCATTCAATTAAGATGCTCTTGTATAATCAGTTGATATTTAATACAGATACGTAGTCTGGCCATAAGTTTTGTCACATATGGAAAGTTAAATAAATGACACAATGAGTTACGCACTACAACCATTTATATATCAAATGAAAGGGTATAAAATACAAATTTAAACCACATTAAAATTATTCGAAATGTCCTCCTCTTGCTTCGATACAAGCCTTCAATCTGCAAGGCCAGTCATCAATCAAAGCACGCACGACGTTCATGTTAATATCGGCGACTGCTTTAATCAGGGATGCTTTTAATGGCTCCAAGTTGCGATGGGGGAGGGAAAGGCAAATTTCGCGCCCTCTCGCCCCTAGCAGCCGCAGGAGACGCCCTGGGCGTCGGGAATCCCGGGCGGATTTCTGGCGCGTAGGCGCGGGCTTCCGTGCACTTTTCGGTAAGGACCAGGCCCGGGTCGACAGCTCGTTGTGTTCCACGCGCGCCTCATGAGATGTCGTCAGCACAAGTAATCCAAGGTATTCAAGTCTGGACTGGATGAGGGCCAATCCTCATGCCTGATAAAGTCGATTCCTCGGGTCGTGAGCCAGTTTTGGGTACTTTTCGCCTTATGAGGAATTTTCGCAGAATCCTACTGGAATACCCTGTGCCTGTTTTCGAAGATTGTTTGTTTAGAAAATACTAAATAAATTCAGAAAGTAATGTCTACCCTAAGCATAAAAAGCCGGCCCTAGTGCATGTCGGACTACGCACAATGAAGGGTTTCGTAATTCATAACATTGTAGTTGAAAACGTGCATGTTAACATGTTCTGCCATACATCGATATATGTACGTCACGGTCAATTCTCCAACTGAAAATGCAAGTTAGTCTCTTTAACTTGTAAAGCCTACTTGGCTGTGATATTTTCCTTTTAATTTCGTTATACATATTTACTACCGCCATGAATTTTCCACATATTATTATCCAAAAACAACCATTTAGCTGGTGTGATGCACACACTTGATTCTAACAAAAATTAACACTTTAAAGCTTAATATTACGCAAACGGATCCCTGAATCGAAAAATGGTGTTTACACCCGCAATATTTGTAAACGGCCGAAGACAAAAAAAATAAAATACCATCCCCATATTAGGTGCAAAAAAGGTACCCTAAAAAAAAAAGGTTTTTCAAGATTTTATATTACCACTTTGTCTGCCAAATTACAGCTTTCTAATAATAAACTTTTTTTTTGCCCTAAACTTTTATTTTTTTATTATTGATTTCCCATTAATTTAAATTTTTTATTTACTTTTGACATTGACCTGCTTATTTTAATTTACTCCGCCCCTAAGACGACCCACTGACCTAACATTGTATTTATAATTTGATGACATTCTATTTATTGTGATTTGTATTGTGTAATATGGGATAACCTGAAATAAATGGATTTTATTTTATTTATTTTAATAAGCGTCTCTGAGCTAAATTCGGGGACAGACAGACAGATGGACACGGCAAAACTATAAGGGTTCCTTGTTGACTATGGAACACTAAAAACGATTTTACTTCCAAACTACAATTACCTTCTCTAGAATTAGTAAATCCATGACGCTTTATAGTTTCCATTTCAATCTGAACAACCATTGGGAAGACAATCTGCATCATCTTCAGCATTTCATTGCCGGCTGCTTCCTTGGCCTCGTCCAGCTTCGAGGCATAGTCTGGGGATTCCAAGGCATCTATGACTTCAGTCAGGATCATCCTCATCTGGTCCACTGAGATGTTCTGTGGCGAAGCCATCCTGCTCTATTGAGCATTTAGAATCTGTGAAAGATAATAAATAATGTTTGTTTAACTGGGTTTTCTGATTAATTTGTTTTCTTACACTACAATGGTGTATAACCATAATGTATAAGTGTTTGTTTGTCCAAATAATAGAAAGAGAAAGTTGCAAGGAGGGAGCATAACGCTTTTTCCTTATGTGAAAATTTGTACCAGTGAACTTCGACACCAAGCCGCATTAAGAAACTTTGTTCCAAAAAATCTACTTACTATCAGAAATATGAATCCTACTAATATTATAAAAATGTAAAAGTTTGTTTGTTTGTTTATTTGGATGTTTGTTACTCAATCTTGCAAAAACGGATGAACGGATTTCAATGAAATTTGGCACACTGATTGTTTATAACCTGGATTAACATATATACTTTTTATCCTCCACCAACAATCAAGTGCGCGAAACCACGGCTTAAACCCAGTATAGAATAATGCTCTCATACTGTTAACACCGCAGTTGACACACTTAAACAGACTAGTCATCAAATCAAATCAAATCTTTTTATTGTGGGCATAGGTTATACATACAGATGTTACGTAAATTACAGATCCATTATGTCCTGCCCAGTAGGCATACAATAATAAATTATGTCAACATGCAGTATAAAAAATTGAGTTATCATTTTTAAAGCAAATCTTACAAAAAGAATTAGTGACGGTCATATGATTGTCTAGTTAGTAAAATGTTGTGTGAATGACCTGAGCAAGCACTGTGTTAGCACCGAGCTTACAGTGGTCAAGTAGTTTGAGGTGGGTAGTATGAGGTAGCTCAGATTTATTTACCAAGTATGTTTCCATTTTAGTGGATACAATTACAAACATTCTCATCCTGGATGTTGAGAATGTTTGTAATTCTCAGAGGCGTATGTTACTGGTGACAAGACAAATAAAACTTAAAAGGAAATCACATCATTTTGCCAGATATTGCCATCAACTGGTCACACCAGATGATAACACTTAATTTAATTAACAGCCTCAATCTTTTAAACAAACGCTGTTTATCACTCTATTTATATTAAACTATTTAACAAGTATTTTCTTTTTAGCTTAATACATCTTAATTCAGGACAATGAGATCATTATGACAATACCAATGTAGCCAATTTAAGTGCTGTCGAGCATTTATGTTGTACACATTCAGCACAGAAATAAGTTTGACCTTGTCTTGATAGCTGTTGGATGTTTAAAAGTATAGCTGATGTCCAAATTTGTATTTCGTGGATAGTTAATTAATCTGCTTTGTTAGTTAAAATAATGGATCACGTACAAAACTGTGTATATTTTAGCTAAGTACCTACATAAAAGGGAACAAACATTTTCACAAAGGGGCGCTTGCGACTTATCGTTAAACGAAGATCTATGTCTATATTTAAACCAAAGGACTCGTGAGGAGTAGATGAGTCATACATTCGTAAGAGGGTGTCTTTTTATTTATAAAAGGTACAAATAAAAACCAAGAGCGTGTCTTACCTTATCGTGCACACTGCTCTCAATCTACAATAGGTTTTGCACTTTGTATGTTTTATTGTGATTAACACAAGCACTCAATCTAACCTAAGAGTAAAATAAACAAAATATCCTTAGAAAGACAACTAATTCTTTAAAAGAAATGCATGGATGGCATCGGCATCGAAACGAAATGCCCTTTTCAATCTTTTCATACAAAATCACGTTAAAATTTAGAGATGAAGCGTATATACTAGAACAGATCCAAGGACTAGGTATTGAATGAGACTAGGTTGCACCTATTCCAATTTTTAAAATACTCTATCCACCTACTATCTAATCTCACTGTGCCTACGGCGCGCGATGCACGGCACCCGCGTGTCCACGGCGGCAAGTCTGCTTTTCCGCTCACTTGTGTTTGCCTTAAATCATTTGAATTTGAGCCATACTTCAATGGATATAAATGTAACGCGACGTGCACTCGTGTTGTGCAAGAATATTCTGTCCTTTTTTATTCCGCAGTCTATATTGACTACGTAGATTTTATACACTGGGTACTTGTAAATTTAATACTCAATGCGAATGAAGACTTTAGATTAGATGCAATGCAATCGAGTGTCAAGTACGGACTCATGTGATCCAGTGATCTTGATCTTGGTGAACGCCGGCTCGCTGCCACGCCGCCGTATTGATACCTACTCGATGTCACGATCGGATACGTGTATCGTACCTATTACACGACTGCTCAAAAAGGAGTGTAATGTGTTTAGGGTTCATGTATGTATCTATGTGATTTTTTTTGTGCCACCATATTTTTTTAATTCCTGAACAGATTTAGACGAATGGGGTACCATCATAATCCTTACATCATCCCGAGTAACATAAGCTATAAATATGCTAATATGTAAAAATATGTAATATATATAGGACCGTTCTGTAGAACACTTTTTAATCTAAGAGGTTTCCGACTCCACTGATAATTTTATTTATCTGTTTAGTCGGCGAATAAATAAACCTTTCGCTTTGTATATACAGATTTACTAATACAGCTTATTTTTTACTTTTTAGTTGGTTTTTTGGCAGGTCAATCGTGATATTGTTTTTTAAATTATTTATTTTTATTTTGCAATCCGTTTTCGTAACGAAGTTTTGATATGTGGATAAAGAATTAAAGTATGCCTACTTCGTGAACTAAGTGAAACAGGTATTTGGATCGAGTATTTGTACGGAATAGGACTAGGTGCACCTAGTACAACATTTACCTAGTACGACTCATCTCTAATTAAAAATATCTGACAATTGACATCTGGGGTGCGTTCAATTATTTCGCTCAAATAAACTCGACATTTTTCATAGGTCTTTGTAACTTTGTTCGTAACCATACCGCCTTAGCTGCTTGAGTGGTTTTGAATGGTTTGGTGATAACCAGTGAGAACGCAAAATTATTAACGACAAAAGTACACTTGGTGTGTGGTCGTCAACAGTGGTTGGTACTCTGTGAGTGGTTGCAAGACAAGTGTTTGTTGAACAATTTTGTCAGGTTCACTGTCACTATCAAATCCGAAATGTCACATTGACACTTCTCCTTTTCATTTTCTTGTGTTCACTTTTTATTTCTACAAAAAAGTATAAAATAAAATAAAAATAAGTGTTTTCTGTGAAAGGATTACTCTATAGTTTCTTTTTTTATCAACGGCTTCATTGTGAGGCATAGTGAATGTAATTAAATATTTTGTTTATCTTGTAACTAGATTTGTTTTTGTTTCCAATAATTTATCTTTGTTTGTTTTTTGTTTGATGTTTGCTAAGTAGGAAGCACTAAGTGGGTATAATATCAACTGGTATGTTTTATTTATTTTTGTGGATTCATTGCTTCCTGTACATTTAATTAAAAACTAGTGTTCATTCACATTCGTCACCATGAGTCATGATTAGAATAAAGAATAAACAAAACACATTTTAATTGTTTTTTTTTATTCTTAACTATTTGTCTTATTTCCGCACAGCCTGTGTGTGTGCACTCTCACCCTCATTACCTAATGTCTATCCTTATTTTTTATGGTAACAAGTAAAGTTAGGTGATCAGAGGGAGTGCTTAGAGGCATTGAATGTTGAATGAAATAACAAAAATAAAGTGAAAATGCTCTCAATAGTGAGTCTATATCATATTTATATTACGAAAAGTTCATTTGGCTGTCCAAATCTTCATATCTACCACATGATTGAAACTGTATCTACATCAAAGGATTTTGCCTCTATCCGGTAATGACTAAACGATAATGATAATCATCTTATCATCTATGGCACAACTTTATCTATTGATTGGTTTGACTTAAGTTTTTACATTAAGACAAAATGGAATGAATGATAAATTATTTTTATTTCTGTAAGTAGGTTTATACAAACACTTTTACACCTCAATCATATTTTTTAAATAAAGCTAGATGAGGTCAGCGTTTCCTATCTGACTACTCTGAGAAGAAAGGCTGAAACAAACACAGAGGTCAGTCTCTTTTAAAGTCCAGACATGTTGGTCAAATCATGTGGAGGCTATGTAGATTGGTGTCTGAAATGGTCAAATAACAACTAACACTTGGTTTGTTATTATTTACAAACTTATGCCAAGTGGGAATATACAGTTATGAATATTAAAATTAATTAAAATTAAAATTAAATTTCATTTATTTCAGACATAATTACAAAATTGTCCATATAGTGTTAGTAACAGAATAGTATCTACAGAATTTGTTGCCTGTGACCTACAATATCTTAAAAAATAACTATATTTATAAAAAAGGCTGTTTGTGAATAAAGAGTCATACAGTTTAAAGTGAAAACTGTATAAGTCAAAAAAACTGTATAAAACTGTATATGTGTATAATTTATTTGAAGGCTTGGTTTAGACACAATTTCTTCCCAATTTGATTTTCTCAGTTTTACAACAGTTGACCATTATTTCACAAATGCAATCATTTATGTCATCATCATTAGCTTCAGCTTCCCATAATATTCAGCTGCATCCGGTTAGACGGGATCATCACCTGCCTTGCCTATAGGCAAGGCAGGTGATGATCATTAACTTGCCATGGCTAATGCAAAGTGCTGTTCTATTATCAGTGCTTGTTTCTGTTCCTAGTTGTTATTTTTTATCACACAAAATTTAGTGAATTTATAAACTAGAATTTAGCTTTAAATTGAAATTAGCTTTTGTTTCTCACAAAACTCAGTCATATGTAAAAAGTTATATTTTAAATCTTGCAGGACGCCAATATGGAGGAAGAAGTAGAAGAAGTAGATATTGAGACCAGGCCACCAAGTGCGCGACGTAACTTAACGCTGAGGAACAATGCGGCCAGGCAGGTGGCCGTAAACTTCATGCCATCACGACAGCTGCCCTACAGTAAGTTAACATTAATTATGCAATCACTTTCTTGCATTATAGAAGATCTAACAAGTAACAACTATTAAAGCTAGCCATTAATCGTGTACTTGCCTAATATGGGCTATCTTAACTTGTTAGCTGAAAATCACTATGATAAAATCGTTTTTAATTTCTATATTATCGTGGACGTCCACGGCATCACGATTATACAGGGAAGGAAAATGTATGGAAATATAAGAAGACGCTTTTAAATTTCCGTCCACGATAACGTTATTGCATCGTAGCACACCAAACTTCCGAAATTCTGCACAAGTGGCGCCAAACATCCACGATATGTTTTTTTTTTAAACCATATTGTGGACGTTAACGTTAACAAAGTGGCGTAGTTTATCATAAAGAGGCCCTGTGTACAAAAAAAACAAGAAGAAAGTTGTAGCGTCAGTCAGGTTGACTCGGATCCGGTTTTACGAGTATTGAAGAGCGAGCGACAGGTTAAGTTTTCATTATGATTTTAACCTTTTGTCTAGTCATGTACCTATAGACGACAGAACAAAATGTGCCCAGCACGCCACCGGTCACGACTACATGACAGATTTTAAGGAATAATTCGTACCTTGGCGCCGAGGGCACGTGTTTGCTTTTTTGACGTGGCGGTCAATAGGAAAAGGAAGTAAGTGCGAGCGTAGCAGCTCGAAAATTAGATCACCCTGACTAGGATAGGTAGGTTAGATTTTCTGTGATTTTACTAAATTAATGCAAGCCTTAGTAGGCCTTAAACAAATTCATTTCCATATTTTCATCAGGTATTCAGTCATCTGGGCGGGCGGGACGGGCCTCTTATCAATTAGAAATTGAGGTTTAGGATAGTAATTTACGAACTTTTACTTACGTACGTCGGGGGACTAAGAAAATATTTTTTATCGATTTTATCCTGAAATGAGAGCCCAACTAGAAAAAGTCTGATAGCAATTCAAATTCATTTATTTCAGTTAACTTAATCCATACAGTCCGATTTAAATTAAAATAAAATAAAATAAAACAAATGCAAATTACCCGCCTATTAAAGGATCTCCATATCGGACAACAGATCATATCTGCTACAGTCATCAGAATTCCGTTGCTACTGCCACGAATTCTGCAGATCAGGGATACAGTTTTCTTGCGGATGACGGCATGAAACTACAGAAGCGAGGCAGCCCCAACATCATCCTGAAGATGTTGTTGTACTGGACGCGCAGGACAACCTGCGATCGTTTAGCGTGACTGAGCAACAGATTTCCCGTATAAAAGCTTTGACAATACGCCTGAAACAACGTTGTCTTTACTTGTTCAGAGCAGCGGGAGAATCTGTGGGCCAGCATGTGAGCTTTGACTGCTAAAGCCCTCTCAATATCCAGATCGTCTTCAAGGTCATCGGTAATTAATGCCCCAGGTATTTAAATTTCGTGACACGATATGCACAAACCATTTAGGGTAATATGCGTGAATACTTGGGGTATCCACCAGCGGCCCTAATGGCCATATTCTGTTTTTTGGACATTGTATATAAGGCCATGTGCACCAGCATAGGCCTCACATAGTCTTTGGCTAGAAAGGCGCCACGGCGTCCTCACCTTCCGCCTGACGCAGGACCTCACCGGACACGGCAGCTTCGAGAGATTCCTGTGTCGAATATGGCGGGAGGAAACGCCCGGGTGTCACCACTGTGTGGATCGCCCGGAGGACACGGTGGAGAATACGGTGGAGGTCTGTCCGGCTTGGGCAGAGCACTGCCGTGTCCTCGTGGAGGCGATCGGCGCCAGAGATCTCTCGCGCCCGGCCTTGCTTCAGTGGCCATGGTACGGAGCCAGAGGGCATGGGCAGCCGTCACCTCCTTCTGCGAAGCAGTAATGCTCGCGAAGGAGGAGGCGGGACGGTTAAGGGAAAGGCAAATTTCGCGCCCTCTCGCCCCTAGCCGCCGCAGGAGACGCCCTCGGCGTCGAGAATCCGCGGATTTCCGGCCACCGCAGGCGCGGGCTTGCGGACGGTGAGCAATGGGTAGCTCACCGTCCGGTAAGGACCAGACCCGGGTCGACGGCGCGTTGTATTCGACGCGCGCCTCAAAGAGATGTCGTCATCACAAGTTTAGGGGTCCACTAGGTCCGATGCCTGCCGGGTTTCGCGGGAAGGTACTAAAGGGTTACCGAGGCCCCTGGCAACTAAGGCAACAGAAGGAATACGGGTGGGTTTTAGTCAGTAAGAGTCTGACACACCCTCCCTCTCCGCCCAGAGCGGGAGACATTATTAAAATTTGATGATTTCCCACCCAAAAAAAAAAAAGCGGCCATCTATCGAGCAACCGACACGCTTGCTACTGAACTCGACGATGAGGTCATTTATGTATAAGTTGAATATTTGTAGGTTTTTGATAAAGGAATAAGATAGCATTCAAAAAAAAAATGGCCGCTTTCGATTTCACAGGCTGCCTACGTCAAACCTCTTCTATAGGGACGATCCACTGTGCGGAGTTGCTAGGCTTGTAGAAAAAATACGGTTGTATCGATATATCGATATTTTTTGTTTGATATATCGATATTTTATTGGTGGTATCTATTATTCTGATACATTGATGTATCGATATAAAATATCAATTATCGAAAATGTATCAAATACGATATATTTCCAATAGAAACACCGTTGTCGCCATTTACTAAAACCGCTGGAATTCAGAGCCGTACAAAGTAAACTTATTTTTATCAATGTTCCTTAAGGCTTTACATTCCTAGTTTGTTATTTATACGATTCAATAACAAACACAATCGAATTTCATACAGTAAAAATATATTTTTTTTTGAAAATTTCACCGATATATCGATGTTTTTTTTCGATATATAGAAATCGATATCAATATTTTTTTTCTTAATATCGATACGATATATTATATCGATATTTTTTGGCACTCCTTGCATCTCTAGCGGTAGCTACGCCTTTGTTAACATAAAACAAACGGTAAAATCGTAGACGTCGACGTCCACGATAAAGTGACGTGTACAGTTGTAAAGCGCACATTAGCACCATCTTTTGACAACTTGGAAGTAATCTTTGGTGTGATTTTTTGTAAAAAGATGGCGTTGATGTGTAACACAGATAGATCATAAAATGAACTTATTCAAGGAATTTAAATTATATAATTAAAGTAGCCTATCTATTCATACTTTGTATGTGTGAGAAGCGGAATAGTGAAACACAAAATATCATTGTTACTTTTGATCCACAAACGTCTACCTAATATAATATATCACGCTAACTTGCGTCTTCTTTAAACTATTATACATTTCCCCAAACAGTTTACGCCTTGTTTTTCATGAGGACAGCAGAGATAGAGAGAGTTATTAAAACTATCATTGTTACCGGGGAGCACAGTGGGCGTTTACCGAATCATTGTTTAATAAGGGTTTATTACTCAGATAAGTGTTACAAACGATGATAATTCCTAACGACCGCTAATTATGCTAAACGTCGCTCTCAACTGCAGCGTAACATGCTGCACGTAATTAAGAGTAAGATACAAGCACTTAAATGGGGATAGAATCTATTCAACTTCAATCAATTGAAAACACTAAACAAATACATATCTAAAAATAATTAGAACTAAGTTGAGGTCACATACTGAAGTATAGTAAGGAAACCGATTCTATTTAGAAAACAATGGTTTTAGCTACTTATTTGAACAAAAGGTTTGTGTGGTTTTCCTTGTATGAATTTCATTCAGTAAAACTGTATGCTGTACTTATAATTAAATCTTGTAAACAAGCGGATAGATGACGACCAAACTCTTGAAGGGACATAGTGAAACAATGCAACACTTTACACTGCGGTCAACAAGCACCTTTAACAGGACTCAATAATTAGCTCTATTTCATACAGTTATTAGCCACAATGCAGGCAGTTGTACCTTATACCTTGTACTACATTATACATCCATCATAGACACTAGTTAACATTGAAAAATAACATATTAGTGTTTCATTTTAGGTACGTATTTTATTTACTTCGTGAGGTGTCGAAGTGAAGTGTTTTTGAGTAGTTAAATGATGCGCTACAAGTGAATTACAATGTCGGTGATAGCTGATGATATTGAAGTTTTAGACCTTAGTGCTGTTAGACAAAGAGGTAGGTAGTTTTAATATTTATCTATACATAGCTGCAATGTTGTTGTCTTTGACAGTTGTTACGGGTCGTCAGAAGCCCGAAAGTCTGACAACCAGTCTTACCAAGGGGTATCGTGTTACCCAGTAATTGGGTTGTGGAGGTCAGAGCAGTCGCTCTATGTAAAATATTGGTATTCAGCTGCATCCGGTTAGACTGGAAGCTGACCCCAACATAGTTGGGAAAAAGCAGACTGATGATGATATAGCTATAATGTTATGTTGATGTACAACAGAATAGAATCTAATACTATGTTCACCATATGAACAGGTCAAATTACAACAGAGTGTGAGATGTTACAGATAGGTAGATCTTCTATGTTTTGCCCAGAGGCGTACATCATCATCATCATTCCAGCCGAAAGACGTCCACTGCTGGACATAGGCCTACCCCAATGGGGGAGTTGCCATAATCGCCACGCTTGGCAGGCGGGTTGGCGATCGCAGTATGGTGTTAAATTGCATAGAGAACGCTGCTGCCCATTCTCTAGTAAGTCCCTTAGTCGCCTTTTACGACACCCACGGGAAGAAATGTGATGGTGCTATTCTTTACTTCCAGCACCACACGGAAAGAATAATTATAGAGGCGTACAAATATATTTAATTAACATTGTCAAATTTTTACTTTTTAACACACATTTTACTTTTAAAATATCATAAAGTGGTAGAATTATGCAACATCGGTAGTAAAGTCAGTATTAATAGACACATATCAATACTTATTTAAAATACAATCAAATTCAATAAATGCCAAATAGATTAAGTTACGTGTCATAATAATGTTAATATCAAACAAATTCGAAAAAAGGTGAGGTGATGAATAGTTTTCTCATTTTGGTGATGGATAGTTTTCTGATTTTTTTCGGCAGTAGTTATATAATTGTCGTCCAAATAGTCCAATTAGTTGTATTCAAGTACAATAAAGCATAATTATTCTTTCCCTCTATTCGTTTAGATTGGATAAGATAAGTTTTGGCGCAACTAATCTGTTATGAAAATATTTGTCAATTTTATTGCAAAGGAGTTGGGGTAGGGATCTACGAAGACGATAGACTTTTTGCGCGTTCGTGTCTACGTTTCACTGAAAATATGCGGGAGGGCTTAGATGGTAGTCTTTAATTGATAAATAAGTGATACTTACAGTTAGCTGCTCGTACGTCTGGAAAACTAGAGTAGGTCGCTAGGCACTAGACTTTTAATTAGCTGCAGTAAATGAATATAACTTAGAACATTTTTTTAACGAAATGACAGTAAGACGTCATTTTACTGCAGCTAATTAAAATTACGACTTATTATAGCAAAACGATAAGGTTAGGTATATTTGGTGCGCTGTTCGTTATCCCACTTATGGCCATGGCGTGAAAATACGCAAGTTAGAAAGCGTTTTAACCGATTTTAAACGCAAGCTAAAATTAACAGTCTGTGTCTGGGGTACTACTCTCTAAGTCCGTCAACTAAGATACGAGCCCGTCCGAATGTAGTTGATCCGTCAAAACAAGTGACAAATTAAATTTTTCTGACGGGAAAATACATTTCGGCATTACTGGACCTAGTCCTTATCGGACGGCGAGCTACCCATTGCTCACCGTCCGCAAGCCCGCGCCTACGGTGGCCGGGAATCGGACCGGCATTCCCGACGCCCTGGGCGTCTACTGCGGCGGCTTGCCGTGTCCGGTGAGGACCTGCGTCAGGCGGATGGTGAGGACGCCGCGGTGCCTCTCTAGCCACAGGGAGTGAGCCCCCTGGAATGTTAAATTAACAATAACTAACTGAATTCTACCACAAGTGTGATTCGTCTAATAATAGGCATTTAGAACTCACTGATATTATTTAGCTCGCAGACTAACAATTAAAATATGTTCTCAATCAAGGAAAATATGTTTAACTAAAACATGTATTTTTATAATAATACTAACGGTATCTAGGTTGCGATTGTTTCTATTTTCCTGTTTTTGGATGATAAGTACTATAATAATGTTATAAAAAAATGCGATAGTAACTCTTTATGTCACTTGTTGACAACGGCTGAAGGGATTTCAACACGGTAGTACGCGTACCGTGGAATAGGTAATATCCGACGTCCATGCGGGCGAAGCCGCGGGCAAAAGCTAATACAAATAAAAATATATCTAAAATCAGTTCTAATTACCGTTCTCGTATTGGTGGCAGATAGTTATGATTTACGAGTATAACTATTACGATAACACCCTCAAGGGCCGGCAAAGGTAGAATTGGGTTACTTCGAGTCTATCCAATCTAAGAGCAGTGGTGGCCCAGTGGTAATGACCGCGACTTACGAGTTGTAGGTCGTAAGTTCGAACCCTGACAGGCGCTATACTTTGTGCAAATTATTTTACATAATTTTATCGGTAAACAAAAGGGCTTTTCTTAATTATGTTATCATCCACAGGTCGTAGGGCTCGAAGCGATATATATATAATAACGCCAATTGTGTATTAGCCACACACCCGAAGATGCTCTTTTCAGGTTTTTCTTCTGATGAGAAAGCGGTAATCATAGAAACTAAGCGGTATTGTTGTGAAGTTTTCCGTGAAATACACTGACACCGCGATATTGTATAACATGTCTCCGTTACGAACCACCTTTACCGTATGGAAGCTTGTGTGAATAAATAAATCATCATCTGCCTTCTGTTTTGAGGTCCGTTTCAGTCTAATCGAATGCAGATGTCTACAAGTATTTTACATGGAACGATGACTTTCACTACCCAGTTACCTACTGGGTAACACGATACCCATTGGTTGGTAAGACTGATTGTCACTCTTTCGGGGGCTTTATTTATGTAAATAAATACATATTTACTCTGTTTCTCCAGACACTCTAAGACTCCGTCGCAACAACTCCGAACACAATGCGTTGTTGGAAGAAGTGGACGCCGCAGATGTCGACACGCCAGATTCGGCTGACAAACAAGCATTTATCATTGTGCGGGAGATGGAACAGCACAAACGACTGATGGAGGACGATCCTGAAGCTGAGGAGTTGAGGAGGTGGGTCTACAGTAGTAATTATCTTTTCCAAAACTGACTCAAAACCCAGGGAATGCAAATCCGTTTTGATTTAAAATTCGAATTTTTATGAACGGATTTTTGGTCAAATCCGGAGTATACGAATTTTACGGACTTTTTATGAAAATAAATAGCTCTACCGATATTAGTATGTTAATATGATGTTACTTATATTTGTGTTAGGAAAGTTAAAAACTTAAACCCAACTACAACAAAAAAGCTAACTAAAAAGTTAAGACATCGATATCGATTTTTCTCGGTTTTCGTGTAGCCTCAGTTACACGTCAGTACTAAGTCATGTAAATCATCGTGCTTGCTGACGTTGTTGGAAGTCTCAAAGACATGATCGAAGAGCTGTACGATAGGTCGCTAAAGGTGGGCTTGAAGATTAACACTTCGAAAACAATGTTCATGTGCACTGCAGGCTTAGCATGACGCTTTCTATTTCTACTTCGTCATTTTTGTCTACTCTTCCGTCGACAAAACGCTTCTCTACGGTTCTCGTGTTAAGCCTGCAGCACAGACTGTATCGAAGTTGAGGGCCAGCTTATCAACGTAGGCAGGCCACCAGCCAGGTAGATCGACAATCCGGTCAAAGTAGTAGCAGCCAAGATTTGTATACGGGGAGGGCCCAAGACCGGGTATAATAATAGGGCGTGGCGTGTGATGGATGTGCTTTCGACCCGCGTGTTGCGCCCCGGTCGCTCCTCCCAGAGCCGAGAGAATCGGCAATCGCGGGACGCGCAAACAGCGCGATTTACCGACTAGTGCGAGAAACTCGCTCGTTTCGATTCTTATTGTTTCCGGATTCGCTTTACAAATCCGGAATTGGAAGTCTATTAGAAATGTGGGGCGATTTTTTTCGGATTACGTATTAACTAGATTGCATTCCCTAGTTTCAGCCCAAAAGTAGATTGGTAACAGTAAACGTTTTTTCTAGAACAACATTAATTGACGCTTTCTATTTCTGGGATGTGTAATAATTTATGCTATCGGTTCGAAAAATTTTCGGCGAAAAACGACAAAAAATCCAGCATTATTTGTACAGTCGCCAGCACATCAAGTTACCACCAACTGTCAAATTTTCTCATTCGATTTTGAACTTAACCATCAACATTTTAAGGTTTAAAATCGTTTGGTAAAAGGCGAACGACAGGCTTGTATGGAAATCTCGTACCGCTAATAAAATTTCGTGTTTTGGGATATTTTTTGTTTTAATTGGTAGTTAATGTGATAGACAAGCCCTTTTTAAATTCTTGGATTTTTAGAACTTGGGACGTAAAAGTTATAACCAGTTTTATTTTTTACGGTTAAGTGTACCAGTGTAGATTGTTACATAACGGCACATAAACATTGTTTCGGTGATAAAGGATATGTTCTAGATTGGTTGTCACTATTTTTGTAGTGTTTTACTTACTATCAAGTAGGTAAATTGAGATGAGGATCGTACCTACTCAGCGGAGTGCATTAGGAGATACCTATGTCCAGCAGCTTACTGCAACATTTTGATAATGATGAAGGACTTCATCATTATCAAAATGATGGGGTTTTGAGTGTAGGTAAATAAAACAATACCGTTGTTAGTTTTTTTTTTGTACATTTATTTTATTTATAATTAATTAATTCTTAATATTACTTCATATAAGAAGGGGGCAGGTCGGGTAATACCCTCATGGCGAGCATAGCTTAAATACCAAAAAAACTGCGTTTAGTTTACGACTAAATTACGTGTAGTTATTAAAATCTTTATTTTTATATTATTAATTAATCCGAACTTCTAAATATAGTACACTTACATGAAAATAAATGGCTTAGTTGCCTTAATATGTGGTACAAATTCTATAACAAAACAACAACAAAAAAAAATAAGCGGTACGAAATCTGCCGTTCACCTTTGACAGTTTGATGTGCTGGCGACTGTACCCTAGTATTCGACAGCAAACTTGTCTTATTTTCCAGAGAGGCACTAAGAGACCTCCCTCAGGGTCTGACGATGAAGAGGAACGTTCGCGCTAAACTGTCTGCGTCAGTCAGCCTCAGGTCAAAAAGACGACCCATCTCAATGTGGAAGCGGATGAAGTATCGAATTGGTTTTGCTTGGAAAAGGGTGAGTAACTCAAAATATGAAAATAGTATTTTGCAAATAATAAGAAATTATCACGGAAATCATGGCTATGGAGAAGACTAGTCTGTTAAAAGAATTATGCCATTATAAAATTTCATCGTTTTAGCCATGTTGTAACAATATTAGTTTACTGTTGTTACAATATTACTTTGGAGTTGGTTATGTAGCTGGTTTTAGACGACGCACAGTGTTTCGTCCTGAACATGCTAGCTAGATAAAATTATTTATTGATGTTTTTTGTCTTATACGGCTTTCATGTGATGTCTTATTGCGTAATTGGTGCAAAACACCCAAACTAGGGTGACGATTTTTAAGAAAACAAAGATTACCAGTATAAGTTGTGTTTAATTAAGGCAAGTAAAGATAAATACAATAGAAAAAGGGGTAACAACGCATAATAAATATGGTTCAATTACTAATATCATAGCTACTAATTGCACAGTGGGACCTCATTACCTAACTTTATATAGCAAATTACCTTAAAGTACTTACATTCTTAAAATTTTAATTAGTAAATCGTAATTAAAGTAATTAAATAAATCGATATAATAATAACCTACAACAATACAATAGTCCGCTTCTTCTGAAGATGAATCTTCAATATTATAGTCAGAACTAACATTTAGACTAGAACTATTCATATTTACACTAGAATTTATATCTAAACTAGGGGGTATAATTAATTTCAAAACCTCCGAGGGAAGCTTACTTGTCGGTTTTTTGGGAATTTCTCGAAGACTTTATTACAGTATCAGATGTGATTATTAACATATTAAGTAAATCTCTATTCGTGGCAATACGTGAAACTTTTCGTGTATTGTGTTCTCGGAATCTTCTACAATATTTATTGCGAAATTCCTGAGCTTCCTCAGAAAGCTGCCCAATAGGTAGAAGAGCCGATTGCACAATATCGACACTGTGCATAAGAAGTTTGTGCACCGTAACTGGCATATAATACCACGAATAGAGACTAAGGTATATTTTTTTGGTGTCCTGCGTTAAACTATAAAATTTTTCAATATTAATATCGTAACCCGAAGCTAACGTTCTAAGAATGGTTCCAAAGTTCTTAATTAGGGTCACATCTAAACCTGTAATATCTGAAGCTTGTTCAGGATTCCCAAAAAACCGACGAGCAGTATTTCCATCATTAGTATTTCCGAATCTAGGTTTTGGTTTATCTACTATCAAACCCATTTCCGACTTAAACCTATCTTGGATTTGAGCCGAACGCTGCTTCACATTTGCTTTGTCATTTTCATCTCGAATTTGCCATTTTTAACTTCGAGACGATAGCATATGTGAAACAAACATTCGAAGGAACGTATCCAAGCGTGAAGTGGAGATATATCAAAACCCAGATTGTTCTTATTTACTACAAATTCCTTAGACTCATCATTCATACATTTAGGAGTAGCCCCACAAATGTAGAACTTTTGAGCGGAGGACGTTTCAGTCATAGAATTGCACACTTTACCGTCAATTATCGTGAATAGCAATGTATGTTTCACAGATACCTCATTACCATTTACATTACCGATTGTTGGTACTAATTGGTTTATTTCCTCTAAAACTTTGTTGGTTTCCGTTACAGTAAAGTCTGTTGTTTCTTTGGAGGAAAATAAACTTAATTGGCCTACAATACATAGTAGAAGATGGTCGAGGATTCTGCCAAACAATGTTACCACTATTGTCACGTAATTGAAGCGGCACAAATGAGAATACAAATAAAAACTCATCAGTGTCTTTACTGTTTGCAAACTTTTGTTTGTAAGTGCTTCCAGAACTTCCATCGCACCCCCACTTGCTTATAAGGGAGAATGATGAGTCAGGAGGCAAAGATCTGAATACCTCAAGCTGTGCAGAAATTAGACGTTCGACTGTTTTGTTTAACGCGGCTTGAAGTTTAATTTCTGCACGAGTTTCGGTTACGAAAATCTGTTCCTCAGGGGGATAACAGTCTAATTTAGCCTGCCTAACAGTATTAAATGAAGGAAATTGCCTTATGTCCCGCGCAAAAATGTTTTTCAAATAAAATAAATAGCGTGAGAATTGTCACGAAATAAAACACCCTCATGCTCCATTTTCGGGTTTGTTTGTAAGAATGGGTTGTAGGTCTGGCGTCCACATAGTAAGCCAGAGCTTCTTCCTTTGAAAGGCACCTTTGCGAATCAACACGCGAACTAATAGTTTTTTTCATGTCTTGATACTTCTTCGAGCTGTTGCTGGCTTCTCTAATCACACAGGCGAAATTTCGATGCCTAGCCAACCGCGCTGAAATTTCAGCAGCAGCCACCAACTGATTTGTATCCCGTTCTTGGAGTAAATTGTCGAGTCGCCTTTTTTTCGTTTTTTCGCTCAGGTCATCCAAAGTTTTAGTAGGACGACCACCCGGAGTGGATGTTGAGGGTTTGGGGTGGTGGACAATCACTTTACACTTGAAATCTTCTGCCAAGTAAGCAGAATGGTTGGCCAAGAAGCGTTCATGATTGCCTCCGGAACTTCTGCTGATATGGTTCCTTAACTCTTTCATGGAATCATCGCTGATACCCAATAATCCGTGTCTGTTCCTTATATATTGATATAATGCACTGGTTCGATTTTCTTTTGGGTGTTTACGCCATTCTTCCAAAAACTCTATTTTCGAGATGGTTAATTCGATCTCTAGAAAAACATAGTTGTAATTTTTTGTGAATTTTATGACTACTAAAAATCAAAAGTTAATAGATAAAGCTATGATATATCAAAAAATCAACCTAGGAGAAAGAGGGGAGAGATAGTTTCTGGTCCATCAAACATTAAAAACGATTAAAAAATATTAAAATCTTGCAACATAGCGCGTCTTGTAAATGATGGGAAAAAACTATAAGTACTTTAAGTATCAAAACAAAAAGTACACACCTTCAGCTACAAAATCCATCACAGTTTGTTTTAACAAGTATAAAATTCGTTTCTCGTTAGAAGCAAAATTGCAACTAATTAACACTTTACTTACCCCTTATTTATATAACAGCCCTCATTAGCTTATCAGTGATTGAAATGTGTGCAAAACATTTCTTAGAACCGGGATAATGGGGATAATGGCTACATACTTAGTTCTTCTTGGGAAATGCCCATTTGATAAAGAGGTTTTGGCCAAGTGATGCCCATGAAAGAAACTAATTATAGCGATTAGGGCTGACATCATAGATAAAGAAGCAACCACTATTGTTTACATAGAACTCGGTTGGATCTTTATTTCATAAAAATTCAAGGTTATCAAAAAAAGTCATTCCGTTTTTTAATTTTTTATTCATTCTCATTTAAATAAATGACAAGCACGTCATCTAGGAATTGGGCTGGGGGATTTATATTTGACAAAAACCTTGCCCAGCCCAGGAACCACATAATTCACGTGACACACACTCACGTGGCCACGTCACATCACGTCGGCACAACACCCTACTGTCCTCCGGCCAGATATGCAACTAAATTGCAATATTGCTTCTAATCCAGTTTCGTCATTCTTAATAATATTATATAAACGAAACACATTTTTCTACTTATATGTCGGCTTTTGATTCGCCCTCTAATTAAAATGCTGTTATTAGCCGAAGGAAATCCTTCTAGAACACTGTTATTCCTTTCTGGGCACACTTCAATATTATAAGAACCTTGCGCTCTCATAAATGCTCGCCACAATAAGGCTGGTTGCTTCGGTGTTGACAGCTTCATTATGGGATGGTTCTGTAGGTAGTGGCTGAGTTGAAGTAGATGCATGTTTGAATTGAGGCTCGTCTTGCTCGAGTCCAACAAGAATGACAAACCAGATCTGTTGAAGCTAACTGAAATTAAACAAAAAAATAAAAGAAAAAAAACATTCTTAAAATAAAATAATTCTTGGTATTTTATACATACAATTCCACTGAGTGCTTGCATATAAAGAATCTAATATTTATTTAACTTTAAGGCAGGCCTTATATTTTTTTAAGTAATAGTTATAATATTAGAAATCCTAGGATATCTCCTATGTTCAATCACAGCTACCACGTAGCACTTAATAAGATATTCGTTCTTGTGGAGCAGAATGCTGTTGTGCATTCCTTGCCTGTTGGAAGTTTCCAACATTGGTGACTATTGTCTGAAATCTATTTGCTTACTGTCATAAAAAGAAGTTATACCTATTAACATGCTATAGCATTAAAAGGTATAAAAATCCTATGCATCGAATAACACCGGTCTTGTGATACCATTTTAGATGATCATACAATTCATCACATAAGTCACTTATGTGGCAATAGGTTGAGACAAAACAAACTATAATATTATCTCTATGGTTTCCTTGACACTAACCAACCGAATTATTCAATTCAAACCTATGTTACGTAGCTATGCAATATAAGTTACTGAGTATGTACCTTGTATGTTCTTATAGTAACTTACTTGTTGTGGTGCAATCCATTGCTGTAATATAGACTGAACTTCCACATTGCTTAAGATAAATCTCTTAAGTCATAATGTATCCACGCCGCAGTTGACACATAGATGGCTCCGTGGTAAGCTGGTAAGTTCGCGTAAATCAGGTTCCATATTCGTGTCAGGTCCTTCGTGAGAAACGGGTACGGTATCCATTAAAAAGCCGGTGTCGTCGTGGGAGGCGGGTACAGAATCCCATGTAAAGCCAAGGTCGTCATCGGGAGCGGTTACAGGGTCCATAATCGTAATCAAAGTCGTCGGAAAATCAAATAGAAAAACGCAGGAGAAAAGAAAATCACGAGTCGCAAGAACACACACAGCACCAAACAAAACGTCAATGTCAGTCAGTTGTCAATAACGATTATTATGACGTAAGGATGCGATATGAGATCAATTTATCGAAACATGTATAAATCTGTTAAAAAAAAAACTGGAAACACGGAATCGGTTTAATGAATCGTATTTTTTTAAGAAGCCCAGAAATGGACAAACATCTTTTTTGTCTCTAAAGGAAATAAGTAACGCGAAATAACTAGGTACATAATAATAAAATAATTCCCAAAAACAATTACTGGCAACAAGTTTTAGTGTATCGATATTTTCAGTAAAGGTTGCCATCCCTACTTTGACAGGACCATCAACCGGAACTGTTAGATAAGATATTAAACGATTGAATATCTTGATTAAATCGGCTTTTAATTCCGGAGGTTTCATTACAAATAAGTAATAGCAATATTTTAGTTACTAAATGGGTATTTTTTTTGTATTTACCACATTGCTGGGCAAATCATGGCCAAGAATGGGCGGATAGTGACTTTTGTCTAGCTAGCATATTCAGGATGAATCATTGTGCGACGGTCCGCCCCTGTTCTGCACGGTTTTTACGACTTTACAAAACACCGGGATCTGCTTATTATATTATGTAACTTTAATATTATTGTATTATGCACATGAACCTTTCCGGAATACATTTTGTAATTGATGGTGAAAACTACACCAAAATCCGTTGCGTAGTTAGAAGAACAACGCGGTCACACACGGAAAGCGGCTTTAATTTACAATATGTTTAGATATGGATAGATAATAATACCTTTCCTCTAGCTCCGAGACCGCTGCCGGGATGTAGTCTTCTCCTTCGAGTTCTGGTACGAGCCCATCCGTCAGATCGAAGGTCACTTCGGTACAGCAGTGGGCTCCTACTTCTATTTCCTCCGCTGGCTGTTTGCAATCGACCTGCTCCTGGCGACGCTGGTCATCGCCTTCGTGGTCATACCCCAGGCGCTGCATGACGAGGAGAAGGCTGATAGGGTGCAGTTAAGTGTCCTGGATTTTATTACGGGGATGGTAAGATTTTGAAAGTTATGTCAAGTTTTTAAAGCCTACAGCTATGAGATTACCCTGATAAGCACGGGAATCAGGGTCCGCGAAGTCAGCAAGTTGAAGTGGCAGTTTAGCCATGTCTGTCTAAGGCCCTATAGCCGATTGGTCCACTCGAGTTCTTGAGTACAGCCAGCCAATCAGTAAATTGAATGCACAACACCATCGGACATCTATACCAGTACCTACTTCCTCTGCTGGCTGTTCATGCTCGACCTGCTTCTTGCGACGCTGGTGGTCTTACCCTAGGCGCTGCGTGGTGAGGAGAAGGCTGAAAGGGTGCAGTTGAGTGTCCTGGATTTTATGATATCGTCGGATGGTTAGATTCAATTTTTTATACATATTTCTACGTTTTTCTTGATATACCTTGTTCTTCTCCGTTTAATATGTGTTTGTGACGGTGTGTCACCGTTGTAGTGTGCAGAATCATAATCAGTCTATACTGTTCCCACTGCTGGGACACAGGCCTCCTCTCTGTGAGAGGGACTGGGCCGCAATGGGGTTGGTAGATGTCACATGTTTTAGATCTTTGGTTCTAGGACATGCCGGTTTCCTCACGATGTTTTCCTTCACCGTTTTTGAGAGCAATGGTGATGAAATAATTTTTACAAAATAAAGCGCCTGCCTGGGTTCGAACCTACGATCTACAACTCGTAAGTAGCGGCCGTTACCACTGGGCCACCACTGCTCTCTTGTGTGCAGAATAAGCAAGCCAAATTCGCAGTGTACTGCTCCGCTAGGACCGATGGCCTTTAAAGTAGTAGAGTACAATACAAATCCCTTCTGCAAGACACTTGACCTAAGGAAACTTGGATGGTTTGTATTTTGAAGGTGGAGGATCTAAAGTAGTTGGAAAGTGAAAATCAAGTTTATATAACTAAACAGACAGGTGTGCTGCTGGGGAGCTTGTTGCGCCACTTCTTCTTCCCAGCTAAAGCACTAGGAAGCGGTGAAGGGCGGGCGTTTTTGGGGGACTGTCTTATGTAATTTTGACGTTCGAAAAGTGCTGATTCACAGCCTAGTTTGAATGAATTACCTTTGATTTTGATTTTGAAATGAGCTTATGTTCAGAAGTGGATTGCAGTGCTCTGTGTTAAATGATTACTCCCGATTTTAGGTACATAAAAGGTACTTTTAAACGTCAAAAAAATAGAAACTTCAATGTCGCACTATGCCTGACATACTTGGAGACCGCAAATAATAATCCCACCAAACTTGTTGTCCAGGGTGGTCTAACGGACTCGCTTCTCTTCTACGGGCACTACCACGAGGGCACCATAGCCACGCCATCGACGCTCACATACAACATGGCGTTCGCTTACTTCTTCACCATGGTCTGTCTATATCTTATGTTCTTTGGAGTACTGTGTTATCGGTGAGTTTCTTTGACTGCAATTGTTCTTATTTTTTTAACGTTTCTATTGTTTTTTTAACTTTTTATGATTGGCTTTGGCTGCTAGTAATGGGGAAATTAAATCGAGTTCCCTACTGGTCCTTTTACGTGTAGAATTCTTGTTATTTCTTCTTGTTTAGCGGTAAGTCACAAAGTTACCGCTATTACGATCTGAGCAGGTACTCTCCGTCCAATAACTTATTTGTTTATCAACTTGGAAAGTCTGCTCTATATTTTGAGAGCTGGACTTAAATCCGTTTTGTAAATATAGAAAAGTTGAACATTTCTACTGATTTCTGTCTTTTACTTTAGTATGTATTTCTGTTTTTTTTCAAGAATATTGCCATATTCAAGAGATTATTTGCTAAAGTACGACGTACAACTCATAGTTGTTCTATAATTACCTTCTACACTTCTATGTTTTCAGGACAGCATATTCGTATCGGTTGAACTTCATAGAGACTTCAGGTGGTCTGAGCCATGTCTTCGCTAACAAGGTGTTTTGTGGGTGGGACTTCGGCGTTGTGACGCAGGAAGCAGCTAAACTTAATGCCAACAGCCTTTACAATGAATTTAAGGTAAATAAAAGAATCTGAAAGATATATTCTTCGATTTTTTAGGTAACTGACAACTTGCAGAAAGCAACTGAAATGTGTTGGATGTAGTAGAAGACCTAAATATGATCTTGATACCGGCAAACTTTTAGTACGGTAACAACTTTTTTTAGTCATTCTTTCAACCATTCTTGTCATTCCAGGAGCTCCTAAACGAACAGAACCGTAAGAATACCGCCACATCCTGCCTCACAAAGGTGGCCCAGAATGGGACCAACGTGATCATCAGTATATTCGTGCTGGCTCTCATAGTGGGCATAGAGTGCGGCCTGTGGCTCCTGCTGGGCTGGCGCACGGGCCTGGCGCACTGGGAGCTGTGCGTGTCCGTGCTGGTCACGGCGTGCGTCACGCTGTGCCCGCTCGTGTGGCATGTGGTCGTCAAGTGAGTCTTATAATAATCATTATTTATTTATTTATTTAAAAGACAACTGGATCCAATTCACTCCAAAAAAAACTTACAATTCTAGATTTATTATTATTTGATTTTTAGTTATTTGATTAGGCATTGGTAGAGCATCGGTTTTTTTTATTTACAGGTCGCTGCGTCGTCTAGAATATACCGTCCCCGTAGAACGAAAAGTCACTAAGTCCAAAAATGGTCAAAATGGTTTTTAATGCATCAAACGCACCGTATTTTTCTGCAAATGTCCATCTAACTATTATTTCAATAATGTATGTAGTTTTCGGTCTAGCTTGTGCGAAAACACGTCATGTTGACATTTTGAACCTTAAAGTTTGGGGAACAATTACCTAAGTAACCTTATTTATATTTTTACTTTTTTTTAAACCGTTAAAATCAGTCATATTTGTTTCAAAATTTCCCAAACAGTTAATTTTAGAATAAACGGTTGGTTACAAAATGATTTTCCTATCCTCAATTATAACTACTAGGACTGATAAAATGCTTAGTTATTATTTTCTGAATCTCTCAGAAATACGTTACAATATAACTAACTCAAGTTAATTTCTATGGAATTAGTTTAAAGATGGGCGAAAAATCACTAACTTAGGTCGAAAAATCACCAACATACTTCGAAAGTAATTGATTCAAGGGTAAAAATATTTAATTCCGTTTTTCTGATTATCTTTAAAACAAACGATTTTCTTTTAATATTTTGTATTAAAACATGAGAAGTGGTGGCCCAGTGGTAACGGCCGCGACTTACGAATTGTAGGTCGTAGGTTCGAACCCAGACAAGCGCTTTACTTTGTGTAAATTATTTCATCACCACTGCTCTCAAAACGGTGAAGGAAAACATCGTGAGGAAACCGGCATGTTCTAGAACCAAAAATTCGAAGACATGTGACATGTACCAAGCCGCATTGGGCCCACGTGGCGGATTACTGCCCACTCCCTCTCACAGAGAGGAGGCCTGTGTCCCAGCAGTGGGAACATTATAGGCTGATTATGTATTAAAACATAAGCCTGAATTAAAGTGAGTAATTATTTTTTTAATTACATAATCAAATTACAAGATGGTTATTACATAAATTACGTTATCTAAATTAAATTAAAACTAAGTTAAACCTAAAAAAGGCCCTCGAGGCATTGTACCGAGGATGCTGGTGGCACTTCCTCGCTGAATTGCAATTTAAGCCTGAATTAAATATTAATAAGATCATAAATTCAGAAATATCTATTGTCAAATGAAAGTTACGATTTTTTAAATTATTTTTTTCTTTGAAGCCTCGTATCATTTTGGGTATTTTCGACTTAATTACTTTTCGCTCTACGAGGACGATATATAGAATACCGTTTTTGTAAAAAAAAAAAAAAAAACTAAGAACGATAAAATATTAAAGCGAGGTCGAACTTATTACTAAACCTACAAAAATAGGAAGAATCAAATAGAAATTCAAAACATCTTTATTTTTTTAAGGAAATTTATTATTTAAATTATATATCAATCATTTATTATTTTAATAACTAGAATAGCCTCCATCAGCAGCTATGACGGCACGCAGTCTATCTCGCATAGACGAGACAAGACGCATGATTAAATCAGTCCCTCTAATATATATCATCCCATACCCGTGCACAATGTGATCTAAGAGCTTCAGCTTTTCGTCCTGACAATACCAGCGTTGAACTATTATGCCCCACAGATTTTCCATATATGTGTCCATATCTGTTGACCGAGCAAGCCATTGAATAAGACGAATGTCCCGGTGCTCGTTGAACCACGTCACAGTAGACCGGGCCGTGTGCCCGTGTGTGTCGGTGCATTATCCTGAATATAATCAATTTGTGGGAATTCTGCTGCAAGATACAACGCGCACAGTAGGCAGAATCACCTCTTCCAAAAGCGACACATAATTATTCGCAGTAGCCCTACTTTCGTCCGACGTCGTCGTGGCTCATCCACACCCATAAGTTGACTGTTATGCGGACAGATTCATTTTGAGACACGATATGAGCTTTGCGATTATAACGTTATAAAGGTAATCTTCCGATTTGACTCAACTAAAATTTGGTAAATATAACAATCGACCAATCAAAATTAAAATGCTGGTGCCGATTCCCTTGTTCACAAATAATCAGCGCCTGTCACTACTCCATACAAGTTTAGACGTGATTAAAAACTTGACTACTAAAATTACGTCAATTTACGTCAAGCGCTGATTAATTTGACAGGACTAAACTAAAATTTATCTTCTGTATTTTTCTTAATGAAATAGAAAGAAAAAGATGCACTGAACTTAAAAGCAGCAAATGACTTGTTGGTGTACTCTTCGTAATGTCGAACCATATCAGTTATTTGCGCGGCCTGAATTGCTTTTATCTGTGAATCGAGATATATTCAGTTCTTGTGACTACTATTCAAGCCATCTTCATGGGTAAATAATATTTCAGCCCTTTTTGCAAGATTAAACTTGCCATTTTATTTCAATCAATCAATGTTTATTTGGTTTGTTAATAGTTTTAGTTACGTTAGGATATTATATTTTTATTTTAATAATCTGTTAGTTAATTTGGTGTAAAAGGTTATGATGCTTTTTTATTATCTTTCACATCTAATATTTTTGATAAACCACCTAAATTTGTCACTTTAACAATTAATTTAACAATAATTTTTTTTACAATTTAAAAGTTGACATATTGACATAATTGAATTTTTTAATTCAATTATGTCAATATGTCAACTTTTAAATTAAGGAATGAGTTTTATTATCAAAAAGTCATTGATACTCTTTTTGTTAGAATAGATGCTTCATAAATAATAAAAAGTAATAAGTACCTAGTAAAGCATTTTAGACTTTACTGCACAGTGTGATAAAAAATCTAATTTGAAAATGTGGCTGCTGCTGGGATGGCACACAGGCCTGCCGCCCTGTGAAAAGCGAGGATAAAAATTCAAATCATCTTTAAAAGTCCCAACGACGGAAGTCATAAGGTTTTACCAGTCTTCTTCTGGCTAAAACTTTATCGGTGTTTCTTCTAGTGTATTTTGCCCGGAGACTGGAATAACGGCGCCTTTTCGTCTAGTCCTCTCCAGCCGCGCTGATAGTCTGATACTGCTGCCGGGACTGGTGCCACCCCTCCTCCGTGAGACGCTCACTGTGTCGGATCAGTATCTGTTCTCGCAATCCCTAAAATCCAGCGCCTAGTCCCGATCCCTATTGACGGTTTTTCCGAAAGTAATAAAAAACATCCCTATGGTAATGCGCCCTCTGGTAATCATTGCGTCCTTAAGCACGAAGTCCATAGTTTCGACGGAAGTTACGGGCATTTCCTACTCTGTATCACTAAATAGTTCGAGGCCCGAACCAAGAATGAATGACAACACGATTTGACAGTTGTCCCTACACCCGATATGTATTTGACTGTCCTAAAATTTTAATTTTGTAATTGTTTTGACGAATCAACTACTTTCGGACGGGCTCGTATCTTGGTTGACGGATTTAGGGAGTAGACCTCCTGCTGTGAGTGGGGAGGGATATTCTTCTCTTATATTCTATTCCACCTCTTTAAGTAGCCATCTTTACTTTCCAGGTTAGAGTTCTACAACCCTCGCACGGCTCTGTATGTGACGCTGGCGCGGACGTGGTTGTTGGACGTCGGCACTCTGATGCTGCTGCTCGTGTACTGGTCGCAAAAACACGCTGATGAGGTATTTTGTATGAACTGTATAGTTAAATAATAAAAAAAAGACATGTAAACGAACATTGTAAACCCCAAAAAAATAAAAATAATAATAATAAAAGTTATTTTCTGCGAAAAAACTACTAGTCAAGAATTTTGGGATTGTCTATAGTTAGGCATTAGAAATGCTGTGAAAAAAGTCGGTTTACAGCAAAAAAATCGTAATGTATTAATTTTACGCCAGTTTATGTTACAACAACTTTATTCCTTATTAAATTCTGCTTAAAAAAGCCTTACATAAGATTCACTTAGGACGGGCTATTATTTAAATAAATATTTCTTCCATTGAAGATTGAAAAAATATTACAAAATTGTAGCCACCGCATTTGTGTAGCTTATGTCTTTCACAATGCGTACGACTGTCGGTAAATGTACGAAAGAAGCTGTTTATCTGTGCGTCACACGAGCACGTTTATTAATCCACTTTGCTTGCACCATTGCACGACGGTTTTTTGACGTAGCATTACGTTTTATTTTTAGCAACAAATTAACACAGTATAAGCTTATACACTTTACCATAATGTTTAACCTTTTGACCAGCACAGTCATGTATAGATGACATACCAAAATGTGCCCAGCACACCACGGTCACGACTACATGACAGATTTTAAGGAATAATTCGTAGCTTGGCGCCGAGGGCACGTATTTGCTTTTTTGACGTTTTTGATAAGGTCTAAGTTTAAAAAGTTTTATAAGCACCATGTGGACAGCTTCCATATTTTATTTTGCTTTCTCCATGTTAATATTATTATTCCAGTGTTGGGAAACGTCGTTCGGTCAGGAGGCGTACAGGCTGGTGTTGCTAGACTCCGTCATATCTTTGCTTGTGTTGCCACTCTTTGAGTTCACTAGAGGCTTAATTTATAAGTGAGTTTTTTGTTATTATTTTGTAAATATTTTATTGATAAGTTTGGTTTTTTGTTTAAAATATGCTGTTTAATCTTTTTTAAAATATTTTATCTTTTTAGTTTGCAATTTGAAGAGTAAGTAGGTAAAGTTCGACCTGGTCAGTCATAAATTTTGCATTTCAATTTACTATTTATCATACGTTTATCGGTTAATGAGTTTATCAACATTCAAGTGTAATGCAAGTCATAAATGATAGTTTTGATTTTAACTTCAGGAATCGTTGCCAATCCTAATTATGCGATGTATTGTATGGCAACTACTGCCGTTGGAAACACTTTTATTCTGTTTTGACGCCCAAACAAACAATGATGCATGTGTGCAATATTTACAAACAGCTTTTATCCGCATACAAATCCTATCATTGTATAATCTTCAGCTGGAGCAAATCTGAAAGCGCACCGGAGTTCAACATAGCTTACAACTCCCTAACTCTCATCTACAACCAAGCGGTGCTGTGGTTCGGGATGCTTTTCTGTCCACTGCTGGTGGTGGCCGTGACCCTGAAGCTGCTGCTTCTCTTCTACATCAAGAAGGAGTGCGCCTTGAGGGCTTGTCAGCCGGCTAGGAAGGTAAGGCCTAAGACCTTTGAATTGGAGGTTTGTATTTATGTATAGGAAACGGAAAAAAAACCAGCGAGATTTCTAGTAATCGCATATGATGTGTAACATCTGACATCTAGAGATGGGCGTTGAATCAACCGTTGATCTCCTGTCAACGTATTAACGTTAACTGTTTATGAATCAACTAGTTGATTTCGTTTACGACGTTTATGAATTTAACTCCTCTAATAATCAACTAAATTCGAGAATGCAAACAACGAACTGAACAAATTAAAAACTTACGTTGAAAATAACATCATAGATTGCGAACGACGGTCATGTCAAAGAATTTGAACTCCGTAACATATCGAGAGTTGATTTTTAGGGTTCCGTTCCCAAAGGGTAAAACGGGACCCTATTACTAAGACCGCTATTCTTCTGTCAGTCCGTTTGTCACCAGACTGTATCTCATGAACCGTGATAGTTAGACAGTTGAAATTTTCACAGATGATGTATTTGTGTCGGCGCTATAACAACAAAAATACAAAAAATCAGAATAAAATAAATATTTACGGGGGCACCCATACAACAGACATGATTTTTTTTTTTTTTTTGCCGATTTTATAGATAATGGTACGGAACCCTTCGTGCGCGAGTCCGACTCGCACTTGGCCGGTTTTTAAATATTTATTTTAATAAAAGTAGACCCTTTTCGTGAAATGGCGCGCGCCGCTCGTGCCGCCTCATGAGAGAAACAGGTTCACATTAGTTTGTATACGTTTACGAACCAGCGTTGAATAAAAACCGTTTAATGTAGGAACGGTTTACGTTGCAATTTGACACTAAGAGCACGGTAACTCGTTCACGAATTTAATTAGTTGATCGACTAGTTGATGAACGTAAATCAACGTTGACGTTTCGTTAACGGAAAAAACGTCAACGACCTATCACTACTGATATCTTACCTTGGTAATAAGCAACTGAGCAGCAACATAATCTAACCTCAAAATTTAATAAAGCTAAATACTGAAATATTTATTAGAATATTTATACATTACTAGTGGTCGCCCATTGGCCGAAATTCAACCTCCTCTCTACTTACAATCTAGACAGTACTTACTAATTCCATGAGTACCTAATTCCATGCTATTGTGAAGTACTTACTTATTCCATGCTCAAGCTGTCACTTCCTGTTACACACTTCCATCCCTTTTCACGAAATCACTCCCACAGACAGCGAGAGGAAAGATGTTAGTTACATATCAAAAACAAAGTGTAATAATATGAAGTTGAGTTCATCCATCACACATCACATATAGTTTTGGCTTGTACGTCATATTTATAGATAGTTCATATTAAAATAGGCAACCGCTTAAAATTACCTAAATGCTGTATGTATGTATGTATGTATGGTGCCTTTAGAAAAAAAAAACCCGCCAAGTGCGAGTCGGATTCACGCACGAAGGGTTCCGTACCATAATCTATAAAAACGACAAAAAAATCATGTCTGTTTTATAAGAGCCCCCTTAAATATTTATTTTATTCGGTTTTTTAGTATTTGTTGTTATAGCAGCGGCACCAGAAATACATCATCTGTGAATATGTCAACTGTCTAGCTATCACGGTTAATGAGATACAGCCTGGTGACAAACGGGCAGACAGACAGACAGACGGATAGCGGAGTCTTAGTAATAGAGTCCCGTTTTACCCTTTGGGTACGGAACCCTAATAAAAAGGAAAAATAATTAAGGATATTAATAACTGATATTTAAATATATTAGACTGCCTCGTTGGTCTAGTCATCGCAAGCGCTACTGCTGAGCATGAGGACCTGGGTTCAATTCCTGGATCGGTCAAAAGTGTTATTGCATTTTCCATCTGGAATTTCTCAGTAGCAGCCCGGAGTTTGGATTTGTGCCCGGTTTAATGGCAATAGGCTCGCCCCCTATTTACTATTTTTTTCATGCGAAATAAAAAGTTTTTATTTCTCACCACAAACCAAAAAATTATTTAAATATTTTACACGCAAGAAATAGCTAACGATTTTTGGTTGTGGATCGCTGGTGCCTGTGGTAGGTAGTAACACCTGTAATACAGGTCACCAGATCCCCACCCTGTTCATGGTTTCATATTTGATAGCTTACATCTGATATCACAGCAAGTAATAAAATTTACAAACATCTATTATTGGGACTTAAACATAACTGGCGAAATGTGGGTGTACTATAGGTACACCCCTGTCAAACCCTCCGGGAATACAAGCGTAATGTTATGTACGTGTAAATATGTTTCCAGGTGTGGCGCGCCGCGCAGACACAGACAGTACTCTACATGTTCGTCACGCTGTCGCTCTTCACCACGCTGTTCGGTGTTGGCTCACTATTCTTTAGGTAAGTCACCACTGGATTTTACCAACTGCTGCAACAGATATTGCAATCATGTAACCTTTTGACCGCCACAGTCATGTATAGATTGCAGACCAAAATGTGCCCAGCACGCCACGGTCACGATTACATGACAGATTTTAAGGAATCATTCATAGCTTGGCACCGAGGGCACCTTTTTGCTTTTTAGACGTGGCGGTCAATAGTTAATAATCCTACGGTCTACTTTCTAAAGGATTTTTTTTTATGTCTGTCTGTAAGTCTTAAATATTAACGTAGTATGTATCGCTCATTGGCAAGAAGCGCGACATAACAAAAAAAAACAGCAATTTTGAGTTGGCTGCAGTTGCCTCTGCCGTCGACGAGTTGACGGCTGCAGTTGCCTCTACCGTTGGTGTAATGTGATGAGCACTAAAATGAGGGAGCGAGAGGTGTGACTTTATACTTCGTCACATTCTTACCGCTGCTTTAAAAAGTTTAATTCATCATAACCAAAAACTACTCTTTTTGAATTATGTCAAGCTTCTCGCAAATTAACGATTATGTCACCGTATGATTATGAAAATCGTTAGTTTATAATGTGTCTAGCGAGATTATAAACTAACGGAAACTTGTAACCAGCTACAGACCATTCACTGTTTAACGCTTTATTTTTAGATAGCTTATAATTTATACCGAAAAATTGAGAACTGATATCAAACTAACATGCTACAAACGCACCTAGCGCTAATACTAAAAAGACACGAAACTGCGAGCAACTCGGAACAAGCGCGGCACCGCTCGCTGGGCTGGCGCGGCGGGCACAGCTCCGAGCTGAGCACACAATGAGGTCGGCTGGCCTCAGTGTTGCCAGACGCCGAAGGCGTGTCCTCGTACAGATATGGTCTGAAATCTCGTATTTTGTCAACACAACCTCGTACATACCATTTATTTAATAAATTGCCTAAAATTTATTGGTTTTCTTGTCAACTATCTCATAACCAAGCACTCTACAAAGCAATTTCGTCAAAGTGTCCAGGTGGTCGTAGGTGGCAGGTCGTACAACCGGAATTTTGCTTTGGATACTGTATGTAGTATCCGAACTGTACCTATTATAGTGGACGTGGAGTAGAGTGGAATTAACATAGAGATATTTTCTACGTTAACTTAACATCTTAAAGAAACAATACAAGTAAAATGAATGAAATGAAACCTTTCGTACGTACACACCATTCATTCTTTTCGTATAGTCAAAGGCGCGTTCCAAAATATGACTTGTATCAACGAATCTCGTACAAAATCATACGAGGATGGATGTAACCTCGTACCTCGTACCAAGACCACTAAATCTCGTACATGTACGAGAAACCTCGTATGGATGGCAACACTGGCTGGCCTGGCTTAGCTACCGCGACCAATTCGGCTACCGCCATAGACGTTCGTTCACAATTTGACGATTTGACATTGATAATAGCAGATTATAAATTACCGAAAATGAATGCGTTATATTGTAACAGTTCACAATTTGTCGATAATTTATAATCTCGCTAGATACATTTTAAACTACCTGTGCTCACAGTCTTACTGTGACATATATAATTATCATCATCACTCCTGCTCTTATCCCAATTTACTTATGGCCGACGCACCATGTCTGCCATACTTCGCTATTGGTCGTCACCTCAGTAGTCAGCCATATCATCTTTCACAGAGTCAATCCATTGTTTCTTTGGTCTTCCCCTACTCATCAAGCCATCCACTTACTCAATACTCTCCTCACGACATTTGACGATTTGCTTTTGATTGAAGGTCAAAATAACCAAAGCCATCATCATCGCTTCCCATTATAATGACACCGTAGTTACAGTTACACTGCACCCTTTAATTAGGGCGGCACAAACTCCGCCTGGTAGGTATAAGCTTTGTATTTTAAACTTGTTTAGTTCACATTGCTTCAATAGATGGCGCTGTACATTTACGTCACGTTTCTGAATCGCGTTGTCATGATTCTCCACCGTTTGGTTGGGTCTCTTTTACTCAGCGTGTTAGGTATCTCTGGTTTCCCTTCAAAACGTATAAATCTTTCGCCTTTTACTAAAGATTTCCGTGGAGGGGGACACTCAAATGAGTCTTATGCATTTTTGGAGTACTTTGCTTCGGCAGAGTTTATTAATACTATGGAACGAATAATGAATTAAGTTAATGCCATAATAATCATTACGAATACACATGAGTTAAAATGGTTCTCTATTGTGTTCTCTATCTTTTTTACCCTAACTTTGTAGTGCCTTATTTGTTTTTCTCCTAATCATCATTTGTCCGAATGATAACTTACCCGAACTTAATGTCACCTAATATCACATCCCATAAAATTAAAATCCCTAAATACAAGCAAATTAAAGACAATAAGGTAATAATTGCTAAACATCATTCTTCGCACCACCCTGCTAATACTAATAATTTAAATAAATTAAACAATTACAGGCATTCATTCAATATACAACCTTAAGTACGCGCAATCAAACAATTGCTTAACCCATTCTTCGCAAGTTCACATCACCTGCTAATAAATTTCACTCGTGTACGAGCTCACGGTCACATGAAACCGATAGATTTAGTATTCCCGACTTCCTGTGGGTGCGACGGAGAGCGCACGCTACCGCTGCGTGCGTCGAGGCTCTGAAAAAGTACGAAGCAATAAACTTACTTCGCTTCGCACTTCACAGAATTTCGCAAATACATTTCATTTGCTAAATGCTAACAATGAATGCGAATGCTAATTAATCGATCACAAGCAAGCGTGCAGCATGCAAGCGAGCATGCAACATGCAGCAGGCATGGTTTATGTCACGGCTCCAACACTGCGGGGCTCCGGCGGTCCAGCGCGAACTTACTGTCGCAGATGGTTTAACGCTCACCGCCGCAGGTTCGTCTTGTTGCCAGTACTTGCCAACCTCAGCCGCGGCGGCAACGTTCCCACCAGCTGCTCCTCAACTCGCGACCGCCTCGCCCCTTCGCGCCTACGCGATTCTGCAATACACTCTAGGGGTAGGGCATACAAGACTGCGTGGAGTCGGATTTACAGCGATTCGTTTCTGTTACTAAAACCTAATTTTTAGCAAATGCAGAAAACCGTTTTATTATAAATGCACATTCCGAATAATACACATTACATATACGTATAATACCAATTAAATACTTAGGAAATATGTCTTTATTTCATGCAAAATTAGGAGATTCAATTATTATAGTACTCGATATTATGACAGAATAGTTGGTTTTAGAAGTAAAGATAATTATGTAAAACAAAATTTCAAATTTTTAAGTTGTAACTTCATAAGTCATTTATTCATTTGTTTAACACGGGTACACTGAGGGCGTACAAATGTCATGTTTAAATCATTAAATTAAAGAATAAGTCTGGATTAAAAAAGACTTATTAAGAAAAGCATAATAAAATATAATTAATAAAATAATAAATGTCAATAAAAAATAATAATACAAAATAAAATGTCACAAACTGAATACAATATTATGACTATGTATATACAAATATACAATGCTAATGTCAATTTATACAAGCAATGTGTTTTATTAGCATGTCAACATTCTGTCATAGATTTATGTCTGTTAAAAATTCCGAAATTTTATATTGTAATACGCTTTGTCCACCAGTAAGGATTTCAGCCGTTTCTTAAATAAACTCACGTTCCGTTCTTTGATTGACCGTGGTACGTGATTATATATGACTAGCGCCATGCAAAAAACACTTTTATACATTAATACTGTGTGGGACCTTCTTACACATAAGCTACGGTTATCCCTTCGACTTTGGTTATTAAGGTCCGACATTCTTTTAAATAACTTAGGATTAATTTTAACAAATACAGCAACCTCAAAAATATATAGGATGGAAGAGTCAATATTTTAAATTTAATAAATAATGGTTTACATGATTGTGTCCATGACCTGTAACCCAAACATTGTCCTGATTGACTTTTTCTGTGCTTTAAAGATTATTTCCCTATTGGTTGTATTCCCCCAAAAACATTATGGTTAGTGAAGTTTATAGCAAACATGT
Source organism: Atethmia centrago (assembly GCA_905333075.3). Lineage (NCBI taxonomy): Eukaryota > Metazoa > Arthropoda > Insecta > Lepidoptera > Noctuidae > Atethmia > Atethmia centrago. The sequence continues at coordinate 4,214,709 of HG995373.1, read as the reverse complement.
TATGGATAATGATTTTCGGACAAACATTTAGACAACATTTTAGGAGAAGAAAGGGAGTACCGTTAAAATAAATTACTAAAATGTACAGTGCTTATTGTATAAACTAAAATTTCGTATATTTTGGGATTCTATATCAAATAATCAGCTCATCGGTAAAAATACTGCTTCGGAATAGATTATTGCAAAAATGGTCGTTCATGAATATTCAAAGTTCAAACAATGTTATTGCGTTAAGAGTATAATAGGATAATATGGGAAATTCAATAATTATGATGCCAAAGGTGTAAATCATCAGTCATCCTTTGCGACATTCACTGAAAGGGATGACTTCGTAAAAGAACATAACTTTTCTTTGCAGTCGAGTAAAAGAAGTTGAACTATTTTAAGTTTACTTTAGTTCCAAAAGTTCTCAAAAGATGTCACTGTGCGCTGACGTCACGTTTCTGAATCGCGTTGTCAAGATTCTCCGTCGTTTGGTTGGGTCACTTGTACTCAGCGTGTTTGGTATCTCTGGTTTCCCTTCAAAACGTATAAATCTTTCGCCTTTTACTTAGTGATGGGTAACTCATCAATATTATTTGAGGTTGAGGGAGCACCTCATTTTGCCTCGTGAGGTCCTCACGAGGTACCCCTCATTTGAGGTGAGGATTTGAGGAATCGTCAACGGCGTACTCACCTCACGAGTCGTGAGCCCGAGCCGAACTCAGCCGAACGTGCGAGGGAGCGAGGCGGGCGTGCGCGAAGACGACTCACGAGTACTCACGACTCTCCGTCCGATTAAGCAAATCTCTCTCATCTCTCACACATATCGTTTTCTTTCGCTCATAAATTTTAGACCGCCAAAATAAACGAATCAATGACACTTGATTATCAATCTAATGCTGATGCTTTTAGAGTTCATAATAATTAACCATAGCTGAAATAAAAATATTTTCTTTAAAATTCGTTTTGAATAATAATGTTAGATACTAATTTTAACAGTTTACGTAATGTTGACAAAATCACGTGCACCTCCAAAGGTGCACGTGATTTTGTTGTAACATATACGTAGACTTTTGTTTTGTTTGTGTTCGTACTTTAATCTAAATAATATCCTACCAAACATCAGTATCACACTCACCACACACACATGAGACAACAAACATCATTACATACTCACATTATTTCATTAGGTACATACCAAAATCATAATGTTAATGTTTACTGTGTTGTCATTTCGAGACCAGACCTCACCTCACTCATTCTTTAATTCTATATAATTTTTAAATCGGTTCATTCGCTCACTGAGCTCAATCAACCACTCAATACTCACTCGCGAAGTCGCGAGTCACGACCTCGCTCGCCTCGCCCCTCGCCACAATTTCATATTGTCAATGTCAATTTTTGAGGACGCGTGAACGAATGAGGTGAGGTGAGGTAATGAGGTGGTTCATTGTTGAAAATCGAGTAACTCTTTCAATTTGCGATCACGAGGACCTCAAACGAGGGCCTCATGAGTGAGGGACTCATCACTACTTTTACTAAAGATTTCCGTGGAGGGGGACACTCAAATGAGTCTTATGTATTTTTGAAATACTCTGCTTCGGCAGAGTTTATAATAACTATGTCTACTGTCTATTAAATATGGGTCATACTAGGTAAATTTTGTACTAGGTGCACCTAGTCCGATTCCGTATAAATACTAGATCCAAATACCTTTTCCACCTAGTCCACGAAGTACGCCTTCGCATACCACCGATACGTCTAAGTACGTACGTACGCAGTAATGAATTGTAGTGATGGGCGTTGAATGGACGAACTAGTTAATTCGACCGTCGACGTACTGTGAACGAATCGACGGTCCATCAATAACCGATGGACTAGTCGAATCCGTAGACGCCGTAGACGGCTAAACTGAAACTCGCAACGCGACGTGTCGACGACGCGAGAACGTACTTCATTCGTCCGTTGAAATAAAATAATCACGCAAACAAAATTGAACTCTAAATATAGTACCAAGGAGATGATATTTGTACGGGTCGAATTAAATTATTGTTACGTTAATTGAAGAAAAAGATAGCGTTAGGGTACTTTCGCGTGTGCGAAAGAGAAAGGCGATGGACTGGTCGACCGATGCGAGACAAACTCGTTTGTATTTTTGTTTGAAAATTTGTTTATCTTGTTTTTATTTATGATTTTTTAACGTTCAGTGTGTTGTGACTAATTGCGCTCAAGGTCAGAATCGGTGCATAATTACGAAAGTACTGAGCTTTTTCGAATGTTTGCGAGTTTAATGATTAACTGGTTTTGTATATATTTAATTAATGTAAATATTCGTAAAATTGAATGTAGAATACATGAAAAATTTAAAAATACTAAAAATAAAAAAAAATTAATGTATAAATAATTTATAAAAAAAATTATGAATGTACTTAAAATCAGTTGGTCTTCTAAATACGCCAGAATAGTGAATACAGCTTTATAATTAATTCTATTCAGTATTCAGCCTGGAAAAGTATCAAGGGAAGTTCAAATTAATAGGTGCCTACAGCACGTGGGAAACTAGTCTACCGCCCACGTCGCACGTCGATGCCGTCGCGCGTCGTCACCGTAGACTTCGTTGACGCGTAAACTAGTCGACGAATTCAACTAGTTAATCGACTAGTCGATGAACGAAATTGGACGGTCTAGTTTCGTTAACGCCAAATACGTCGACGACCCATCTCTAATGAATTGTAATCTTCCCTTCATACTTTACACATGCTTAGAACTGTCAACGTAAATTTATCTACATTAAAGATTGTTGGCGTATTTAAAATATTTCAATTCATTTTCAGAGTAATCACATTTTTTTTTGTTTTTTTTTATATCATCTATCTACAGTCATTGGCAGAAGTTGCCGTTCCCTTGGGTTGATTTTTCGGCGTAGTGCTGCCATACTAAATTAATTTGACACAGAGGTGGGGGATTTGCTTCTTGATCCGATAGCTGCTGCTCTTCGTTTTGAATTTGGGGATTATTTCGATCCTCTTTATTTTTAATAGTCGTAATAAGTTCTATGATTCTTTGTTTTGTAGTGTCAGCTACATATTGATCCTCAAAATACAATTTGAATCTTGGATCCAGGAACAAACAGGTTGTAAATGTGCCACTATTATCTAAATTTACAAATCTATTTTTTATAGCGGCCAGCAAGTCTTGTTGTAATTTTTGAGCGGTGTCGAGGTATGCACTAGTGTTAATATTTTCCAAAGATTTGACTAACCCTGTCGTTATAGGTATTACTATACTTCCTGTGACATATTTTTGAGCACTTACTTCCCTTGTAACCTTTTCACAGGGTTTTAAAATGCTGCAAATGTGTTCACAAAGTTCCCAATCAACTGCAGTTAAATATAGAGTATTGGCGTTTAAATTAGAGAGCGCACTATTTACCTCTTCTTTTAATTCTACAAATCTCTGCAACATATAGAAAGTAGAATTCCACCTCGTGCTTACACATTGCAGAGGTCTTTTAGGAGTTTTACTAGCCTGATCCTGGTATTTTTTTTAATTTTTCCCAGGCTTGAGCGGATCTTTTGAAGTAAGCAACAGTAGTTTTTACCTTATTAATAATATCAACCAATTCTTGTGTCGCAGACAATCCTTCTTGGACAGCTAAATTTAGCGTGTGCGCGTAGCAGCCAAAATGCTTCCAACCTAAATCCATCATGGCTTTTTTAATATTAGCGCCGTTATCTGACACTGCTAACAAAATTTTTCCTGACACTTTCCATTAATCTGTTATTCGTAACAGTACCCTAGCTAAGTTAGCACTGGTATGTGATCCCTCTAAGAATACACAATCTAACAAGATGGATTTTAGGGTGCAGTCATTTTTATTGATATAGTGACCAGTAATACCCATGTACGAGTCGTTTGTACTTGATGTCCATAAATCTGCTGTGATAGAAATCGATTCAACATCATTTACGAGTTCCGCCATTTTTGAAGTTCGCAAACTTTCGTAGCGACTTGGCAATAAATTGTAAGGTATTTACTGGAATAACATAAAAAGGAAAAGCAGACTGAATTAATCGTCTAAAACCTCTATCTTCGACAATACGGAATGTTTGGAAGTCCATAATAAATAAGTCCATAATTAGCTTATCTATGTCAGATTTACATTTATCAGCATTTTTTTTATATATATAATTAGCTATAGTTCTCGAACCATGTTGTACTGGTCGCACCAAGTTAGTGGACGGCCGATGTTCACCTTCAGATTGTTGAACAATTCCAGCAGGTTGAGTACTAGATGGGGATTGCGCCTGGTCTGATGGTGGCGGTTGCTGGTTAGTCTGGGTTGTCACTGGAGCTGGATCATTTCTTCTAACTAAACTTATGAACGGATGTTTATTTTTGAGGTGTTTAGTGAGGTTTGAAACAGAACTTTTAAAACTTAATTGTATCTTGCAAATGTTACACTCGGCCATTTGTTGGCCTTTGTCCGTAAAATGATCCCAAGCGACACTACTTCCTTTAATAAGTGGAAAACTTTTGGTTTAATTTTAATTGTTTAAAAAAATGACTCCCTTTTTTTAAATAAAACCAAAAGTTTTCCACTTATTTAAATTTCGTTACGAAAACCGATTAAACAAGTCCGATACGCGTATCCGAATACGACGGCGGCGAGCCGGGATCACATCCGCACAAGTCCGTACTTGATACTCGACTGCATTGTATTTAGTTTTTAGTTTCATTCGCATCGAGTATTTACAATACCTATAGTGTATAAAATCTGCCTAGTAAATTGGTTGATGAAGTCTCGACTAGTGTTGAAAATACTGCGGAATAGTGTAGTTAAAAAAGGACAGAATGTATTCTTGGAAAACAGGAGTGCGCGTTGCGTTACTTTTATGTCTATTGAATTATGGTTTAAATTCAAATGACTGACACACGAATGATTTAGGCAAACCCGAATGCGCTTTGCGTTACTTTTAATTGCATTGAAATATGGTTTAAATTCAAATGACTGACACACGAATGATCTGTAAAGAGCAAACACGATTGAGCGGCAAAGCAGCCAGCAAGTACCGGCGCGGCGAGGCGAGATATTGCTATCTTGTATCGGGTGGGCCACGCGGGCGTCGACCGAGTGCGCCGCGTATCGACAGTGAGAGTAGATGAATCGAGTATTTTAAAAGTTGGAATAGAGCACCTATTCCAACTTTTAAAATACTCGATTATACCTAGTCTCATTAAATACCTAGTCTCTGGATCTGTTCTAGTATATACGCCTCATCTCTATATTTAATTATTACATATGAGTTAAAATGGTTCTCTATTGTATTGTCTAATTTTTTTATCCATAATCTAAAGTGCCTTATTTGTTTTTCTCCTAATCATCATTTCTCCGAATGATAACTTGCCCGAACATAATATCCTAATAATATTTTTAAAACAAATTTGTATTACAAAGCTTTTGCTATGAACTTCTCTCAGGCGTCACGTATATACGAGTTATAAGACAGCGGACAATATTTTTTCTTCTACCGACTTCTTTTGAGATAGTTCACTTGTAAGCATGCAAGCAAGTATGTAGGATGCAAGCGAGCATGCAGCATGCAGCAGGCATGGTTTATATCACGGCTCCGGCGGCCCCACGCGATCTTATCGTCGCAGATGGTGTCACGCTCACCACCGCAGCTCCGTCTCGCCGCCAGCCTCAGCCGCGGCGGCAACGTTCCCACCAGCTGCTCCTCAGCCGCGGCGGCAACGTTCCCACCAGCTGCTCCTCAACTCGCGGCCGCCTCGCCCCTTCGCGCCTACTCGATTCTAAAACACACTCTAGGGGTTAGCGTATACAAGACTGCGTGGAATCGCATTTACAGCAATTTGTTTCTGTTACTAAAACCTAATTTTTAGCAAATGCAGCAAACAATTTTACTATAAATGAGCATTCGGAATAAAACACATTATAATATAATGTATTATTCCGAATATATATATGTCCTAAGTATTGGTATTATATTATAATACCAATACTTAGGACATTTATATGACTTTATTTCATGCAAAATTAGGAGATTGAATTATTATAGTACTCGATATTATGACAGAATAGTTTTAGAAGTAAAGATAATTATGTAAAACAAAATTTCGAATTTTTGAACATTAAGTTTATAGCAAACGTGTTATGGATAATGATTTTCGGGCAAACAATTTTAGGAGAAGAAAGGGATACCGTTAAAATAAATGACTTTAAATGTACAGTGCTTATTATATAAACTAAAATTTCATACATTGTGGGATTCTCTATCAAATAATCAGCTCATCGGTAAAAATACTGCTTCGGAATAGATTATTGCAAAAACGGTCGTTTATGAATATTCAAAGTTCAAACAATGTTATTGCGATAAGAGTATAATAGGATAATATGGGAAATTCAATAATTATGATGCCAAAGGTGTAAACCATCAAAATCATCTATGCGACATTCACTGAAAGGGATGACTTCGTAAAAGAACATAACTTTTCTTTGCAGTCGAGTAAAAGAAGTTGAACTATTTTAAGTTGCGTTTAGTTCCAAAAGTTCTCAAGAGATGTCACTGTGCGCTGACGTCACGTTTCTGAATCGCGTTGTCAAGAGTCTCCGTCGTTTGGTTGGGTCACTTGTACTCAGCGTGTTTGGTATCTCTGGTTTCCCTTCAAAACGTATAAATCTTTCGCCTTTTACTAAAGATTTCCGTGGAGGGGGACACTCAAATGAGTCTTATGTATTTTTGAAATACTCTGCTTCGGCAGAGTTTATAATAACTATGTCTACTGTCTATGTGATACTACTTTACTAAGCTTCTCTTTCAATACCCAAAAAAGTGGGAAAGAAAATTGAATAGATCGTATAATTATCTCTATATCTGCTCAAACTCAGGTCAGAGATTGCTACCAGATGCCACGTATTCATTGGAAACAATTGATCAACACTGTTGCCCGCAACGTCATTGTTCTTGGACATAATGTTGCTTAGCTTTTGTTTCCCAATAATACGATCCCCGCAAGTCAGAAACAAGTTGCCGAAACAATGTTGTGCTGCTTTATTACCCAGCGAACACAAGGCATAATAATATACATAAATCCGTAATCCTTAATTATATTACAAATGCGAAAGTAACTTGGTCTGTCTGTTATATTTTCACGTAGGCTTGAAACCACTCCGATCGTTATGAAATTTGACAGATATGTAGCCTGAGGTTTAGAGAAGGACATAGGTAAATTTCGTCCTGAATACATGTATAAAAAATAAAATAAACGCGGACGAAGTGTTATTATAATTCAGTATGATCTGATCAATCAAATGAAATGACTCAAATGATCCGCGAGTTCACTGCATGCTCAATAATTTTATTATAGGATTATTGCTATAGTCACCAAATTCGCAAATAAGACGACAGACGGCAAACAGAATCATTATCCCCTGATGAGTATGATGGTTGCTTCCCTAACCGTCTGCGGAGCAAACACAAAACATTCGTCGTGTATTGTAATATGTATGTAAGATACACGGCAGTCAAAGTGGCTCGCTTTTACAGGAACTGTGTCTGTACAAAAGGGTAGCTTACTGTTATTTACCAAACACGGATTCATTCTAATTAATCATAGTTTTTTTTATTAACAATATTACTCCTCGCACTTACAGCGACCCGCGACGTCAGTAATACGCATCGGTTCATTCCGGAGATTGTTTGTACGCTGAGGCAGAAGCCTTTTTGCCCTGATACGGTCTCTATTGTATTTCATAATATCTCGCCTGTATTCTCAGAGGGTGCACAGAGGTGCGACTATAATACACCCACATTTCACCATAGTGTTTAAGTCCCCTGTAACACGGCGAGCCTTTTGCCATCAACCGGGCACACAACTAGACCTGGTGCAGATGCTGGTGCTAATGGATTGTGTTCGCAACAGGCGCGAGAGGGAGTCACTTTTGAAAGAATTAAACTTAGGCTTAACGTAGGATTAATATAATAAATTTTATCTCAACCAACTTCAGAAGGTGCCAAAAAGTTATGTCATTGAATAACAGTCCTTCATCGGTGATTCCTATCTTTACCATAAAGTTTTTCATATATTGTTTAGTATAGTTTATGTGTTAATTATAAGTGTTAACGTGACATTTGTAAAAGGCACGATGGGTTTGACATATAAAGGGAAAAAAATCTAGACCTCGGCCTTCGACTGAGAAATTCCAGATGGAAAAACCTAATAACACTTTGCCCGACCCGAGAATCGAAGCCAGGACGTAACGCTCAGAAGCACTTGCTACCACTAGACTCTACTATCTAGTCCTTTTTTCTCTTCTTTTTTTAATAATCACCGTGTACGATCTTTTTGGATATAACGAAAATGTACCACTCTGATCCCCAAGACACAGACTAACGTCTAGTTCGGGGATCACCGTTCAAATTGCTGTATGATGTACTTGATTATTAATAAATAATTTCAATTTCTGTACTAGTCTGAACAACATAAGTTTTCTATATTTTCTCTCAGAACGTCATCCCACGCCTGCGGCCCGTTCCGCGGCTACGAGTACGTGTACGGCGTGATGAGTGAAGGCGTGCTGCAGCTGCGGGAGCGCCAGCTCGCGCGCGACGTGCTGACTTTCATCGTCAGGCCGGGAGTCATCGGATTCCTTATGCTGTTCCTGGGGTAATTATACTAGACGGCTAAAGAGTAGGTAGGATAGCTGCTTGGAGTCTATGCAGGTCTAGGTAACACAGTTTACAGTTGGTGCACACTGCTTGTAATCTGTTTTATAACACCATGAAATTGTAGCCGCCATGTTATTACGTCATACGGCTGTGTAAACTAACACGTGTCAACTGTCAACTGATCAGCGTATAAAGGCTTTGTTTGTACTTTTATTATTTTCGTAACCAACGTATTTGAATTTAATTAACAGCACAGCAACGATAAGTAGAATAATAACTCAGTTTAATTTATATACAATTAAAAGTCAAAGTCAAAACGTTTATTGCGAACTAAGTGTACAATATAGGTGTTATGTTAAGATAGTACCAGTAGTAGTATTATCTATCATACAAAATATCAACGCATTTTTTTACACAGCCAACTGTCGTATGACCACAGAGCAATATCGTCCCTTAGCTAACAACACCGCATAAGTCATTTTTACTAACTTTACAGGAGACGAAAAACTTATCCGGTATTGAGAGGCCAACCGACTTGCCGCGCTGTCACTACTTTTCGAATTACGGCTTCTGATTGGCTGAAATCTGTATCATGTGACCAATGGTTAGACGCGCAATGAGCAGCTCCATCTAAAGGCATTCAAATGAAAAAAACCGCCAATTTTCGACTTGAGCGGTGTTGTAAGCTAAGGGACGATATGGCGTCCACTACATCCAGCGTTTTCGTCAAACAACGCGCGAAATTTGAAAATGTAAAATTTAAATGCATTTTTATGGCACTTATCGTTGTGTAAAAACGCTCGTGTGATACTATTAAAAGCCTCGCCTAGTTACGGCTCGGTTTTTAAACACATTATATAGAGGCATCAGAAACAGGGTGTAAAGTTCACTCATCCTCCATAGAAAAGGGAGGATCCTCCGACCAGACGGGTGTCGTGTCTGGCGGGCAACTGCCCGACGGTTGATGTCGGGATGTTGTAAATATGCTAGTTGCGCGGTAAATTCGGCTTGAGCGATGCAGGATTTTGAGTGACGTCAGTGTGTTGCGTAGTTCGCATGTGGCGATGTAGATGCCGCCACACCCCTCAATATGCAACAGTTTCATAAACTGCTACTGTCACGATTCCAGCGTGGCAGTATACTACATGCGCGCTAAAGCGCTGGCGCAGCGCTCCATGGTGAGCATCCTGCGGCACATGCTGGTACTGCAAGCTAAGGACAAGGACTTCTTGCTCACGGCCATATCGAATGTTTCTAATGGAGGTGCGTACAATCATGTTCATTTATTTTATTAAAGCTTTATATGCACAAGCTTAATAAACACTACATGTGATCTTCTGATTGTGATCGGGGACGTTTATCTATGTTTCGGTCACAGTATGCTAACGTCTATCCTTACTAATATTATAAATGCGAAAGTGGGTTTGTTTGTTACGCTTTCACGCTAAAACAGCTGAACGGATTTGGATGAAATTTGGCACATGGGTAGACTATGACCTGGATTAGAACATAGGAACTTTTACTCGGGTGAAACTGCGGGGTGCAGTTAGTTATATTAATAAATATTCTTTAGTGCCATATCCTAAAGTAATCAATCGTAGACCATTTACTGGGTACGTTTTTATTGAACATGCCCTGACGGCTGAGAGTATTTCATGCTCACTCAGATGTGACGCGTGTGTTGAATCATTTAGCTCCCTTCGAATGAATGGTGCTGATATATGGGCTTATTTTTACTACTTATTTTATTTTTGAGTTGTTTTTAGGGTTCCGTACGTCCGGATGATAAAACGGAATCCTTATAGGATCACTCGTGTCTCTGTCGCAGCCTTGTTTCACCGAATCTAATGGACCGATTAAGTTGAAATTTGGTACTTACACATATGAATTTTTGTTGTTTTGTTTTCAAACACGGACGTGTAACGTAAATAAATGAATTTAGAATGTGGGGTCACTTTTGGGAGGAAAGAAAATTTAAAAAAGACGTTTTGCAAATTGTACGATTTGTGAGAGTTAATTTAAAAAAAAACGAATAAATAGTTTTAGAGCTATTAAAGAAAATTGATGAAAATTTACCATTGCCCCCTCTTATCTCCAAAAGTACTGAGCCAAAAATATTGAAAAAAAAAAAACAGAAAATACGATATATACTTATAGATTACGGGAAACCCATAAGAAGTCTATGCTCCTAAAATAACATGGTAAATCTTTCAATACGGTGCGTACAAACCTAAATTTGCAGTTGGAATGTATGAGAGAATATGTTTTTCAACTACAATGTTTAGTTCGTTCTTGGGGTAAATTCATCCCATCTACGGAACCCTTCATTGTACGTGGTCCAACACGCACTTGGGCAGTTTTTTTTATTTTTTTTCTCTGGACTTTGTTTAGCGTGCACGTGTTTCTCGCATCCTTCTCACATATTTGTATGAAATAAATAAATTAATTATTTTGTAATAATATTATGATTGCGTTTCTTACGACTCATTAACAATTTAAAAATGCCCTAAAACGGTGTAATAGGGACGATGACAATTGTTCTTTTGCCCGTCAGGTACCAAGATTTCGAAAAAATATTGGACACGTGTTTTTTTACGTAATCAAAAGATTACGGCGATACATTGAGGTAAAATGTGACATGACGTCACGCCGTATTGTGACGTAGCGAGCCCCCACTCCCCAACTTTAATGCGTTTTATCTAAGTATTTTTTTATTAATATGACAATGCAAAAAATACGTGTCATATATTTTTTTATTATCTGACTGATGGACTGAATAGGATTTCTTTTTTTTACCCAGGCATCATCCCTATTGAAATAAATGCTTTGAGTTGGACCCTTGAATTGTAACAACCGCTTTGTTTTCGATTTTGTTTCATGCGTTTTATTAAATTGTCTACATTCAAATGGGTCGAAACCATGCATTAATCACCGGACTCATTCCATTTAAACAAAAAACGTTACAATAAACTCATTAGTCACTATATTTTTTGGTCACCTGTCAATCATTTGAATTGAAACACGACTTAAAATGTCGGTATGTACTCATGTCATCCCACACTATTGGCTATGTAGTTTAGTTTAGTTTAGAAAAATCAGTTAGTTGGTATTTAGTCAGCTAGTTGTACATAAATAGACAATGCTTTTAAAATGAAACAATTTACCCAGCACATATTACAAACTTATTTATCCAATTCCAGAATGGCTGTACAGTCCAAAGCCTACAGACGAGGGACCAGACAGCCACACTTGGAAGTACCTCCGCGAGGTCCGAAAACCTTCGAACTCAGGTTTCCACTTCGATGCTTCCCGTCTTAGCCATTCCTTGATCGAAGGGAGACCACGTTCTTTTGTCAAAGAGAATAGGGCTTCGAACTATAATGAGAAGAAACCCGAAGATGGGGATACGGATAGCTCCTTCAGCTGGCAAGGATCTAATAATTATTTGAATAGGAGTGAGGAGGCGGAGAGGCAGTGGCCTTGAGTGACATGTGGTTTTCAAAAGTAAAAACAAACGAATTTCAAGTAGAGCCTCTTTCTTAACGCAGTTTATTTCGTGTAAATACGAATCTACTTGCAACTATTAAAGAGAGATTAACAATAGGCTATTAAATATTATGTTATATATTAATCTTTGAGTACTGTATCTGTATTGCTAGTCGTGGACGAAGTACTTTTCTCTTTTCCACGTAATTAAGATAGAACTGTGCACTTAGTAGTTAGTGCAGTTATTAGATTGGCGATCACATTATAACTTTATCCGTAAGGTTATAATGCGATCACCAATCTACTAACTGGCTAACCAACCATGGTGATTTATATTTATCAGGGCCCACAGGGCCCGTCAAAATTGTAAGAAATAAATAGAGTCCGACCGAAAATGTATTGTACGAAATACGGTCTGATTTACATTTTGAACCGAAACAGGAAAACGAAGATTTTTTTCCGGCCTATAATGAAAATTGTCGAAAATGGATAATTCGGCCGAAAATAGCCGAAAAACGAAAACGAAATTCGGTCTGACTCTTAAACTAAATAAAGGTGAAATAAACATGAACTGAAAATAGGCCTACACTTTACGTCCACAATCTCCGATCATAGGGTTGTGAGTGTTGTGACCGCATGGTAACAAACTGTTGCATTGTGGAACATAATATAATTATTATTCTTATACATTAATTAGTGTAAGTTTTAATGAAATTATTAAACTGGTGCTACACTGCATTTATATTTTGTGATAAGAATAGAGGACTATTTTATAGGTTTTGTGTAATCAATGTAGATACCTATGGTCTGTGCCAATAGTATATTAAATACTTAGACTCGTAGTTCTAATTTTAAATCACCGTAAAGAAGTTTTTAATTTTTCAATTGAGGCTAATTCTATAACCTCATTTTTCGTCGATTATTTTTCAATTACATCTTTATAAATGTTATTTAAACAAAAATTGTTGAAAAAAGTCAATCAATCAATCAACTCAGCCTATAACAGTCCACTGCTGGACATAGACCTCTCCCAGGCTGCGCCACAACACACTGTCCTCCACCTTCCGCATCCAGTCTGTCCCAGCCACCTTTTTAAGGTCGTCGGTCCATCTAGCTGGGGGGCTCCCACACTACGCTTGCCAATACGCGGTCTCCACTCCAGGACTCGTCTGCTCCACCGGCCATCGGTCCTTTGACAAATATGGCCAGCCCATTCCACTTCAGCTTGCTTACTTTGCAGGCTATGTCGGTAACTCCGATTCGCTTCCGGATAACTTCATTTCTGATCTCATCCTTCAAAAAACTTCGAGCATAGCCCGCTCCATGGCGCGCTAAGCGACTTTGAATTTGTGGACCAGCCCGACTGTCAGTGTCCGCGTTTCGGCACCGTATGTCATAACGGGCAGGACGCACTGGTAAAAGTTGGAAAAAGTAGTGAGATACCTACTCGTATAATGTTGAAACCTTCTAAATACAGATGAATGTTTCTAATTACCTGTAGTGAGTGATTGTCAGGGTTTGTTTACTGTATCAGATACTTTTGAAACGGACATTAGTAAACATTTGTGCCAAAATTGGGTGGAGAACATTTTTTAAAATATGTTAAACGACAAAATCCCAGTAATTATGTCAAACTTTAACTTAACCATATTCTATTAATATAAATCTTTTATCTGAAAGCTTTTCTTTCTATTCCACTTTAGTGGTGGTTTTTTTAAGTTCCTAATTATATACATATATGCCGGAGATTACAATGTAATTATTCATAATCGGTAATTTTGTATGTAAATAACTTTAAGAGACTTTTGATCTTCCTTATCCTAGTGTCTTCCCGGCTTAGGCAAGCCTCTATGTTTGAATGAATTTGTTGATTTGAGTTAGTGATCTCAACGCAACTGTTTCATGATTCAAAGCGCTAAATAATTGTGTAAATGAACACTATTAATGTTGCTTTAATAATTAATTTGTATTTTAACCCAACTTATGCATTTATAAGTCTTTTTATTAGATGTCAGAAAATTAAATAATATGTATAGTACCTTTATAGTATTTACAGGTTAATATTGCGGAATTTTGGGCAAATAATAATGTAATCCCAATATGGACCTTTTACCTTTTTGCCTTGAGAAAACCCATGGCTTGTTATTCCTGTAAGAATTAGAATAAAGTTAGAAAAACAGAAATCTGAGAGATTGATAAAGGTATAATTATGACAGTATTAACATTATGAATATGAAATTGAACTGCTCCAAACTGCGCAATTTTAAAATATTCTATAGAGTATAATCAATGTCAATTTGTACTATTATTATAAGAGAATTTTATCATGCATTTATGTTTTATATAAGATTTTTATAATATTATGAAAACGGACCGAACGGACCGATTTAAATTATTTATAACAAAATAAAATGTATTCATAAACATCGTTTTATTATTGTTGTGTGTATTGTGCCAAGGCACTTTGTGCGTATAAATAAACTCTTATAAGTAGAATAAATGGCCAATTGTTACAAGTATCCTAACTTTACAAATAAGTCTATGAATCGATTTTTCAATCGTCAAATAACTTTTATCTGAAGGATAAAGCTGCTGAACTGCAACTTTAATTACTCGGATAAAAGTTATGTAAACATTTCCCTAAAATAAAAGAAAACCTGACTTCAAAATCAGCCCTAAGACAAAAGAAAAAAAACCCGCCTTCAAAAACCACCAGCATATCTATTCACAACCAATCAACACGCTTCCGTGCCGAATCAGACACTGTTATCAAAAGTCCTATAAAGGCTGTTCACAAATACAATACCCGAAATTTTGTCAATTTAAATCAAATAGACGACCAAAAAATTGCAAATGAAAATGTGTCGTTCTCGTCAGCCTGTGGAATTGTTGTGAATAGCTATGCAGGTCCCTTTGATCAACGAGTACATCAGTATTTTTACACCTGATCAGCAGTACTTAATGTGGGCACCAACTGTTAACAATCACTGACCTGCCCTAATGATTATGGAAGAGCTCTATAGATTATGGAAGAGCGCTATAGTTTAGAACTTTAGACTATGGAAGAGCGCTATAGTTTAGATCTTTAGATTATGGAAGAGCTCTATAGTTTAGAACTATAGATTATGGAAGAGCGCTATAGTTTAGAACTTTAGACTATGGAAGAGCGCTATAGTTTAGATCTTTAGATTATGGAAGAGCTCTATAGTTTAGAACTATAGATTATGGAAGAGCGCTATAGTTTAGAACTATAGATTATGGAAGAGCGCTATAGTTTAGATCTTTAGATTATGGAAGAGCTCTATAGTTTAGAACTATAGATTATGGAAGAGCGCTATAGTTTAGATCTTTAGATTATGGAAGAGCTCTATAGTTTAGAACTATAGATTATGGAAGAGCGCTATAGTTTAGAACTATAGATTATGGAAGAGCGCTATAGTTTAGATCTTTAGATTATGGAAGAGCTCTATAGTTTAGAACTATAGATTATGGAAGAGCGCTATAGTTTAGAACTATAGATTATGGAAGAGCGCTATAGTTTAGATCTTTAGATTATGGAAGAGCTCTATAGTTTAGATCTTTAGATTATGGAAGAGCTCTATAGTTTAGAACTATAGATTATGGAAGAGCGCTATAGTTTAGAACTTTAGACTAAAAATAAATAAAAATAAAAAAAAAACATTTATTTCGGGTAACTAGGCCCATAGAAGAAGATTTACAAAACAATTCACACTAATAATACAATACAATAGCCTCGTAAGGCCCAACCCAAATTTAGGTCGATATATATTTTTATGATTAGATATATAATTTAAATGATTTTAAATAGTGTCTCGGGCCGGAGTGTCAAAATTTTTTTGTCATTAAATTAGGTCGTTGGGCCTTACGAGGATAGAATAAAATAATAATAAAATTAATAATAAATGTCACAAAAATTAAAAAAAAAATTAAATTAAAATTAAAATAAAATTAATATAAAATAAAAATATTATTAAAATAAAATTAGATAGCATTAAAATTAAAATAAAATAAAATAAAATAACGATTCTTTAGATACATACAAATACACACTCAAGCATTAATAACGCCTGCCAAACGGCCTTGCCTGAACATGCCTGCTACAGCAATGCAGCATGTAGGGGCAGTCCAGCCTGTCAGCAATCATCACTAGGATTGTGTTGGAACTGGCCCGCACTTTGCGCACCAGAGAAATGCTCCGCCTGCGCATAGTCGCATGAAAACAGGTGGTGCGCTCCTCCGCGAACATGCCCGAGGCAGCCCCATCACAATCCTAAATGCATTATTATAGAGAACGCGGAGGTCGCTATAGCACTTCTTTGTGTAACGAGCCCACAGGCTATATGTGTAAAGGGAAGTACAATATGCTCTAAAAAGTGTGACTTTTACTCTCCCTGAACATCTAGCAAACCGACGAGCTATCATGTTGGCTCGTATTGAGAGCGACCTCCGCTCTCTCTCAATATTCTCATTATCACTTAGGTCAGGCGTAAGGATATGTCCCAAGTATTTAAATTTATTCACCCTCTCCAGAGGTGTCCCATTCAGTCTAACAGACGGAACATTCTGGGGACTCACTGCACCGACTCCAAAAACCATGAACTGGCTTTTTGCCACATTATATCGCAAACCATGATCACTAGCATACTCTTCACATACATCTAACAACCTCCTCAGACCACATACCGACGCACTCAGCAACACCATGTCGTCCGCATAACTGAGATTATTCACAGACACTCCATCAATATGGCAGCCGACATGGAAGCTGAAGAGCGCGTTGATCAGGTTATTCATGTACACGTTGAATAGCGTAGGAGATGTCAACCCACCCTGCCTGACACCACATTGGAAGACACTATGGAAGAGCGCTATAGTTTAGATCTTTAGATTATGGAAGAGCTCTATAGTTTAGATTATGGAATAGCTCTATATTTTAGATTATGGAAGAGCTCTCTTTTAGATGATGACTAAAGTTTGGAAAATTCTAACTAATATTTCCTTACAAAAATAAACTTCTTCAGGATGAGTTAATCAATAAGTATGTACCTACGGTTTACGATTCAGTACTCAATATGCAGTAACGATTGCATTGCATTATTTGAAAGTATCTTGCCGGCTACCAACCCGTACTGAGCTCGCGTGGTGGATTGTGGTCCCCTTCTTCTGGTAGAGAGGTGACCTGTGTGCTCCGGCAGTAGAACGTTGTAGGCCGATTATGCCTACCTATGCTTAAACTGTTATGTTTAGTAATAAGTTCATGCATGCAAATTATAACAAAGTATTATACAGATAAAATACTGGTTGAAGTTGAAAAACATATGTCAAAAGTAACAAATAAAACTTTGCTATGGCAACGCGTCCATAGAAACGTTTATTTGTAAAAGATACAAACATATCATTCTAACAAATTATAATTACAAAATCTAATATTAATTTATTCATATTTATAATATAGTGTTACATGTGATTATAGTTTCAAGGTAAGATATATATAAAAGAATTGTAGAAGCTGTCACAATCTAAACTTGATTAAGATACATACAGCGTAGATAAAACTCAGCGAAATCATATATATTTTCGTATAATTATGCATGAAGTTAAGCCACAACATTGCTATGCTATTTGTCTTCTTCCAAATGGCCACAAACATGTTATAAAATGTTTCTGAAGTGTTAATTATTCTCTTACATCCTCCCATCACTCCCATTTCCTGATCATCATACCTATCATAATAAAGATGTATATTTATTGCATAACTATGTACACTAAACATAACATTGTTAGGCTCAACAGTATACTCATGTCGGATACGTAATAGTATTAAAACGAATTATAAATTACATACCGACATAATTTTCCCAAAAATCTCATGCAGATTATATAAAATACATTAATTAAATATATCAATACTCAAACAGTTATACAATGAAGCCATTATTCATGCAAATAGCTACCTACTTATTTATTATGTGAGTGAACAAACCGGTAAGTATGATAGAAACATTTACTTTTGGTGGCATCTACCTACAATTGTTAAATACCATGTTTTTTTTTTTTGTATGGCATCTCGTAGTTGACCTTGAGAGGTCGTGACTACTTAACCGGACTATCCTGTGGCTGCCTTAAGCGAATTTCTTACATTACTAAGCGACTGAACGTTAAGGGCACCCCATGTGGGGGTACGAACCTCGGCTTAGGGCGTCGTGGGACAGGATCAGAACTGGATAATTATTATTATCAGGGGATTTTAAAGCTACGCGCTCTGCTACGGCGCGGCCTGGCTCTTCGTCGAGCAAGGGTCAGGGGGGACGATTACGTCGCGTCGGGGTCTTGGCCCTACTGCTTTCCTGGAAGAGGGTAATGGGGTCATCGGGGTCGCTGAGAACATGCCTCGGACGGCGAACTGAGCTAATAGTAGAGGGCCTATAACTGTCGGCCTTCACAACCAGAGAGTTGCGATGTCAAATACCATGTTTACAATTACACACATTAAGCCGTTGGTCCCGGCTGTCATTCGTGGATCATTGAAAGTTGTTAGGGGTCGTCAGAAGCCCTAAAGTCTGACAACCAGTCTTACCAATGGGTCTCGTATTATCCAGTTACTGGGTTGCGAAGGTTACATAGGTGTTTGCTCCATGTAAAATACTGGTATTCAGCTGCATCCGGCTAGGTAGGAAGCCGACTCCAACAGTTGGGAAAAGGCTCGGCAGATTTATTGACAATTACACACATTCATCATCTGTGGCTAGCCGTTTCCTAGCTATATTGAGGTCAGCTTTAAGTCTAACCGGATGCAGCTTGACACCGATATTTTACATGGAGGGACCCTCTATCATTAATATTTTTTTATGCCCTTATTCTGTATATAATTTTGTAGTTTTTGTGGTCGTCGCAATATGTCCCTTTCTTCCATACTTCTTGGTAGTCACCCCCTTTCTAGCCATATCATCTTTCACACAGTCCATCCATCGTTTGTTTGGTCTTCCCCTACTCTTATACCCATCGACATTCATACTCAAGACTTTCCTCACGACATTTTCTTCATTCCTCCGCATCACATGCCGTGACTGGGATTTCGAGATCAGATGGAGCGACCCTCTATCTGATCTCGAAATCCCAGTGACTGGGTAACATGATACCCCATAATAAGATTGGATGGACTTGGATACACACTAATTCCACTAAAGCGGTTTGACAATAGAATATACCTTAATATTAAATACACAACAACAATAGGTACACAGCATACGAAGAAAAATAAAAAGTAATGTTTTAATCCTCCACTTTCCTTTTCTGTTTCGTCCTTTTTTTTATGAAAACTTTCTACTATCTATTTTTGTTAGTAAAACAACAATATGAGAGGCACATTTACTTTGAGTTGCATCTGCTATTCATCATAACCTTTGTTTACCCACATTCATTCCCAGGATACAATGGCGACCGGTGAAAGTAGCCGCAAGAAGAAGCGTCGGACACCTCCGCCGGAAGCCAAGCCGTGTCCGTCCCGGTTCATCCCGCCGGGTGTCGCCGGCCGCACGCTGCCGCGGGTGCCGCGCGCCGGGTACGATCACGAGATGGAGCAGGATAGCGTACTTGTGAAGGCTGTTATGAATATGTACCCTGAAGGTTAGTCATTGTTGTAGTTGAGTATGACACATGTAATATCACGCCTATTTTCTCAGGGGGTAGGTAAAAGATAAATGATTTTTATTTCTGTAAGTAGGTTTGTACAAAAACTTATACACGTCAATCATATTTAAAAAATTAGATGAGGTCGGCATTTCCTATCTGACTACTCTGAGAAGAAAGGTCGACACAAACTCAGAGGTCACAGTGTCTTTTAAAGTCCAGACATAATCTTGGTCAGATCATGTGAAGGTATGTAGATGAAAACGCTCTTTTGGGAAAATGGTTTTTTGAGGAAAGATTGAGAGGACCTGTCCAGTCAGTGCACGCATTTGTCAGTAATCGTGCTGCTCAACTCAGAACTTAAGGAGTTCAACGATGCGACGAACAATAGCAAAGAAAGAACATTAGTATTTTGAACATTTTTATTTCAGAAATATATCAAACTCCAGAAAGTAAATATTCACGTCATTGAAATTCTATGTAAAAAAAAATAAAAAATCAACATTGAGTATGTAAAAATTGGAGCAGCTCAAGCCCAAGCCTCAGAGGTTTTTTGCCAACGTGATGACTCTTCTACCATAGTAGGTACCTTACTGATAGCCAGTTTTCGCTGTATAAACAAATTTCACAGGAAGATCAAAGCTTGAGCTTCGTTCTGTAATATGAACCGAGTCATGAATTACATTTACCAAATTACTAACATAATATAACATCACGACTTGTTTCCCCGAGGGGCTGGGCAAAGGTGTATTTTTAGTACACCCACATTTTGCCAGTTATGTTTAAGTCCCATGTAATAGGGGCGAACCTATTGCTATCAACGGGGCACAAATCCAGACTCCGGGTTGCTATTGAGAAATCCCAGATAGAAATACCCATAACACTGCCCGACTTAGGAATCTAACCCAGAAATTCATGCTCAGCACTCGGCAGTAGCACCTGCGACCACTAGACCAAGGAGGCAATAAAATTATTATTATAGTATTAATAAACTCTGCCGAAGCAGAGTATTTCAAAAATGCATAAGACTCATTTGAGTGTCCCCCTCCACGGAAATCTTTAGTAAAAGGCGAAAGATTTATACGTTTTGAAGGGAAACCAGAGATACCAATCTCGCTGCGTACAAGTGACCCAACCAAACGACGGAGAATTTTAACACCGCGATTCAGAAATGCTGTACAAGCGCACAGCGACATCTATTAACGAGTGTTTGAACTAAAAAGTTTTGCTTTATACTGGTTTTGAACTACAGTGTGCAATGTCAATTGGGCACAAGCCCAGACTCTATATAACACCCATTTACTTAAGTGTCGCTCCCTATAACGTGGGTCCGGTGGGATTTCAAAATAAGTTGTCAAAATGTGGATATACTTTATACACTTACACCTCGGCCTTATACCGTTTCAGGCCATGTTACACGATGATTGCCAAAATTCCCGTCAAAAAACGTAAAATATTTTCTGCTTATGTTAACTTCATGAAAGGTCAAATAAGGCTTCCGAGAAGACAGCGTTCATTCTTTCATTATCAAAGTTAAGCTAGGAATCCGTATTGTTATCTTATGGAAACACATACATTTGCCTGAAGATATAAAGTTAATATTTACGGCTCGCGACGTTTCTTTGCTAGCATTTTATAACAAGGCATTATGTGTTTTTACCATAGAGTTGATTAAATTGCTCATTATAATCAAATCCATTTATTGAGAATTTAAAATGCTTATTCCTAAAATTAATAATCAAAACTGGTTTGACAGGGTGATCAAAGCTTGAGTTTCGTTATACGGAGTTACGGACCAAGCCATGTATTGTAGTATTTGTATTATAAATAAACTCTGCCGAAGCAGAGTATTTCAAAAATCTATAAGACTCATTTGAGTGTTCCCCTCCACGGAAATCTTTAGTAAAAGGCGAAAGATTTGTGTGTTTTGTGAAGGGAAACCAGAGATACTGGATTAGCTCAATCCAAGGAACCCAACCAAACGGTGGAGGAGAACCTTGTCACTGCGATTCAGAAACCTGACGTTAGCGCACAGTGACATCTGTTAGGGAGTGTTTGAACTAAACAGCGTTTAGCTTCTGACGGGTTTTGAACCGCATTGTTACACTATGTTAACCAAACAATTACCGACAAAAAAAACGTATGATTAACACAATTATCAATAGAAAAAAAACTTGGTATAATAATGCACACATGCCCTGTAATAAAGTGCTTATAAGAAAACACCCCCTAGGTGATGCCAATAAATAGTATTTTTACAAGAAAGTCGCATTTACAGTAACATTTAAATAAAAGAAAATAAAGTAGTAGTTTTAGATAATAGGGTGTGACTATTACCAAAAAACTGACAGAACAGCTTCTTTTCTATAGGATGGCGACTGAAACGGGGTTTTTGATTTCAAGCTTTTCTCTATATTTACTAGGTAACGATTATTACTTTAGTAACACAGATGTTCGAAATCGCTCGTATTTTTTTCTGTTTAACGGAGTTGTCCTGTGAGTAAAATCTAAGTACAGCAACATTTCTTGACACGGTATTATAAACTCTGCCGAAGCAGAGTATTTCAAAAATACTTAAGACTCATTTGAGTGTCCCCCTCCACGGAAATCTTTAGTAAAAGGCGAAAGATTTATACGTTTTGAAGGGAAACCAGAGATACTGATATTAGCTCGATCCAAGTGACCCAACCAAGCGGCAGAGATTCTTGACACCGCGTTTCAGAAACGTGACGTAAATGCACAGTGACATCTGTTGCTAAAATGTGGAATTAAATATACGCGTAGCGTTTAGTATTTCAATAAATAAAATAAACAGTAAAGAGGTGGGCAGGCTTATTGAGAAAAAAAATAGAAAAGTTGGGGTGAGCTCACAATAGAAAGAGTTCTTTTGCCATTATACATTTAGCCATACTATCCACCCCTTTAGGCTACGCGCAGTCCAAATACCTACGAGCGCAGATCATTCTGGACGTTCTGATGATCTGGAAAAACTCACTTTATTATTAGTGAAATAAAGTGCAAAGTTGTACGAATATCGACACAAACATCAGCAGTATGTCGAACGTCCTTGAGCGCGGGTTCGCTTGCGCTTTGAGGCACTTATAATATGGTTTATTATTAAATGGAATTTTAAAACATTCTGCTCTGCATTTCTCTTCAATCCATTGAGCAATTTGGCTCAACTTATATAATAATAAAAAAGGAAAGGGAAAAGAGTATCGTCAAGGATAATTATTAACAGTATGCCGCACAATCCACAAACACTTTGACCTTGAGCTGGCCCAGCGTAATACAGAGCTTCACTATAAGACTCGGCTTATACTGGTTCTGTTAACCAACGTGCGGCCTACCGTACTAATCGTAGCAGGCGGCGTTATGTATTTTCTGCCTACCTCTATGGGAAAAGTACATAAACTCATGCCTTTTTTCCAAGAGAGTCATCAAATAAATGTGTGTGTCATATTATATGGCATAATAAAAGATAGTATAATTATATCACTTGAAATAACGTTCACATGATATAATTTTCATAATGCTATGCTATTTTATAATGCTCTTTTTTTTTTTTAGGGTTCCGTACCTAAAGTGTAAAACGGGACCCTATTACTAAGACTCCGCTGTCCGTCTGTCACCAGGCTGTATCTCATGAACCGAACCGTGATAGTTAGAAAATTGAAATTTTCACAGATGACATATTTCTGTTGCTGCTATTATACCAATACTAAAAAACAGAATAAAATAGTAATTTTTGTAGATAATTGTACGGAACCCTTCGTGCGCGAGACCGACTCGCACTTGGCCGGTTTTTATATAGCGTTCAGTTGACCTAATTTTCATATTTACTAATTTTCAGCCAATGAACAAGTAAATATCAGGAAACATCATACTTTTATAACTTCATCTAACCCAAATGATTCACCAACAAACAATAGAGGGTATCTGGCGCTCCGGCTACTGCCGCGGCACACTTGCTTCGCTCACTCGCCTTTGCGCGTTAATGGTCACTGTTCTAACATTTTTTTTTTTTGTATCGGTGTGGAAATCCTCATGGATGTCCTCCGCCTTGAGGCGGACGGAGGGGTCTGTCAGACTTCTACTGACTAAAACCACCCCGTGTTCCCTCGCACACTTGCACCGGAGGCTACGGGGGCACTTAAGCACTCTGACTACTAGACTATTCTAACCTAACCTAACCCAAATGATTCAATAACAGTAGATGGAAGTAAACGTTTCTAAATTATATTAAACATTACTTATAGATTTTGAATATTATGGTAACTGAATATTATACCTACTAATTGAATAATAATTCAAATGTGCATTATAGAAAATGTTCATTATACCATATAAAATTAGGTAAAATGAAATTATATCAATGATTCATTATATCATTCCATCGTTATATTTAAAAAAAAATTGGTCATATGATCATTAGAACTTTGTTATTATTTCAAACGTTACACACCCCAAATAAACTGGGCAAGATGGCAATGACGACTATGGGCAAGAAGTTTGTTTTAACCTATTTATGACCCAAACAAAATAGTGACTCACTTTAATAACTATTTTACTGAACAAATAATACCGGAAGATAAACCCCCCGTATTCAAATGCCCCCATCTCACAGCAAATGTATTGTATAATTGCATTGCACAGGTGTGAGTACCATGTATAATAGAGCTACCATTTACCGGTTATGTAATTGAATTGAATGGGCCCTGGCAGCTGAGAGTATGTCATACTAACTCAGATGTCTCGCTGATGGTGGCGCGTGTGTTGGATCATTTAGCTCCCTTCAAAATGGTTGAGCTAAATGGTGCTGATCCATGCGTCATGCTCGTGAACGGGCGCCGTTAGTTGGGACTGGTCACCTCTTAGCGTCCTCGGCTTATTTGTAATTATTTTATTTAGAAATTGTTTTTGTTTCTTTTTCTACTATGGACGCGTTTTTTATTTTACATCGTCCTCACATTTAGTTATAATTTCAACATTATTTTTGTACTAATCTTTATGTATCAATTTAATTTAAAAGAGTGTCCATGGAGTTTCTTGCCCGTTCTTCTCCATAGGTACCTACTACGCTTTGGAATGGGCAACTAGCTTCATATTTCTAACTGACCGACTCCTTGACAATTCAAAAGTGCCTGTAAATAGTTTAATTGAAATAAATGCTTTGAGTTTGAGTTTTGAATCAATATTTATGCCACCTACTGATCCGTGTGTTTTTTTTGTGGATTTAGGAAAAACAAGTCAATCAACTTAGCGATTTATAATTTTTGCAAGCGAGTTTTGACTAATATGGATAAGCGATGTCCAACTGTTGCCCTATTTATGGATATGACAAAAGCATTTGACCGCGTTAAAATTGACATACTATTGGATAAAATCTATGCAATCGGTATTAGGGGAAATGTACATAAATTAATAGCATCCTATTTGACTGACAGACTACAACAAACTGAAATATGATACATTTGCCCAAAAACTAAAACTATGACAGTATATAAATCTAACCTGAGGAATGTTAAATATGGCGTACCACAAGGTAGTGTGCAAAAGCAAAGGTCCCATTGCTTTTCCTAATGTATATTAATGACATACCAACTGTAACCGATAATCCCATGACTCTATTTGCTGATGACAGTACCATTCTTTTTGACTCGCATGACAAAAATTACATTCTTAAAAATATAAATTTGACTCTAAAAATACAATTAATTGGTTAATAAGTAATAATTTAAAAATTATTAGTAAAACAAAAGCCATTAATTTTAGAAGACCAGCAATAGAGGATTTAAGGTGCAGATATATGATTTTAGTGACTTTTAAATGTGTTATTACGCCTTCAATTAATGCAAGTAAGTTACGCAAAAAATGTATGTTAAACTAGACCGCATACACATCAATTATATCTGTGAATATTTTAGTATTGTAGTAAAATACTTTATGAAATAAATTCAGGAAGTGAGGTCTACCCAAATATAAAAATCGAAATTACTTCCAAACCACTAAAGTTATTTTCATGGTTTTTTTTGTATGAATAGACTATTTTGTTATCTATAATTCTATCTGTGAATATTTTCAAATATTCATACTTTTATTACTAAAAATAAATATTCCCTATAAAATCGAACGGAACGGCATGCGGCGCTCTGCGCGGGCGACGGGCGGCAGTGTACCGCTGACCACTGTCACGGGTAGACGCTGACACTTTGCGCGACCGCTGTACTTACGTATTTTTTCGACAATATGGGTAGAACAACTAAAGTTCTGAAAGAGAAATGACGTATACATGAAAGAAACAGGATACTGAGGTAAGTTTCTCATATATTATTATAATATAATGAGGTTAGCTAAATGTTATTTTGATAATATTTTGTGCGCGAGTATATTTACGAGTAAGTTCAAACATAATTTTAGATCCGTATCAATTTTTTTTTTTTTTAGGAGGATGGGAAATAATGCAGCTTCCCGAAACGAAAATGCGGAGAGCAAGTAAGTACCTACGAGTACCTAATAAATTGTGGACTACCATTTATTATGGTTTTATGGGGACAATCCCGTTATAGTAGGTTAGAAACTTGTCTAGTTTAAATAAACTGGTGCAGCTCATTAATAAGATTATGTTTTAATATTTTAGTTGTTGCGACCCGACGGAAATAAATAATGATAAAAATAAAGAAAGAACTGACAATGATTCCCAACATGAAAATGCTGAGACAAAGTGAGTATTAAATAAATTGTAGATTCTAGGCATACCATTTATTATGGTTTTATGGGGACAATCCCGTTATATTAGGTTAGAAACTTGTCTAGTTTAAATAAACAGGTGCAGCTCATTAATAAGATTATGTTTTAATATTTTGGTTTTTGCGACCCGACGGAAATAAATAATGACGAAAATAGTGAAAGAACTGACAATGGTTCGTTATTTATTATATACAATGTTGATTCACAGGTTTTTTTTTTATATTTCCAGGACCATCAACTGGAATGGAATCGATGATTTTGGTTGAAGGCAAAATACAGACAAAGAAGAGACAGAGAAACAGGAAGATCAAGACACTCGACAAGAGGAATATTTCGAAAAATGACTACATTTCTATGAAATGTTAAAAAAATAATTAGTACAAACAAATTCACGCCTTCTTCCCAAGGGGAAGGCAAAAACTATAGAAGGCCGGCTGCACGCTTCTTTTAAACCACACCGTTGCCTTATCACATAATTTTACAGCCTATCATTTATAGTCACGTCACACATGCTTCGCAAGGAGGCATTTCCACAGCATTTAGGGCCGATTTTTCAATCATCAGTTAACTTCTATCCGAGGAATAAATATGGCGCTTTGACATATTTTCTATACAAAAGCTGTCAAAACGTCAAACATATTCTTCACATAAATGTTATCTGGCGATTGAAAAATCAGATTATTCCGATCTGTCACCCCGCTTTGTCCCCTTAGGGTGACAGATAGGAGGCGGGACGGTTGAGGGAAAGGCAAGTTTCGCGCCCTCTCGCCCCTAGCCGCCGCAGGAGACGCCCAGGGCGTCGGGAATCCCGGGCGGATTTCCGGCCACCGTAGGCGCGGGCTTGCGGACGGTGAGCAATGGGTAGCTCACCGTCCGGTAAGGACCAGGCCCGGGTCGACGGCGCGTTGTATTCCACGCGCGCCTCAAAGAGATGTCGTCAGCACATAGTAGGGGTCCACTAGGGCCGATGCCTGCCGGGGTCGCGGGAAGGTACTTATGGGTCACCGAGGCCCCCGCAACACAGGCAACAAGAAGGAATACGGGTGGGTTTTAGTCAGTAAAAGTCTGACACACCCTCCCGCTCCGCCCAGAGCGGGAGAAGTTATTTGATGATTTCCCACGCTAAAAAAAAAAAAAAAAAAGGGTGATAGATAGGAAAAAAAAGTTTGATCTGTCCCCCTGTTAGCAATGAGGGGACAGTTCGAACTTTATTCACTCCTTAACGGTTTCATCTGTCCCCCTATCACTGACAGGGGGACAGAATGAAACTTTTTATTCCTGTTTGTCCCCCACAGAATTTAGGATGCAAGAATTTAGGAATTTCTAGGAGAATTTAGGATGCAAGAGCGAGCGAAGTGAGCTCGGGACTTGGGGCACCCCGACTCGGTTAGGTTAGGTTCGAAGGGGATGGCGGGTCTAGTGAGCGAGCGGAGCGAGCGAACTCAGACCCCGCCATCCCCTTCGAGGTTATTTTTTTTTAAACCCTAGAGGCCCGCGAAGCGGGCCTCATACTACGCTTTTTAATCGACAAGTGTTTTGAGGTTAGGTTAGGTTAGGTTACCTAAACCACTAGTCTTTAATTTAATGTAATGTTGCAGTATGTGTGGCATTAGTTTTAAGAATTAATATATTAAATTCTGTGGGGGACAAACAGGAATAAAAAGTTTCATCTGTCCCCCTGTCAGTGATAGGGGGACAGATGAAACCGTTAAGGAGTGACTAAAGTTCGAACTGTCCCCTCATTGCTAACAGGGGGACAGATCAAACTTTTTTTTCCTATCTGTCACCCTAAGGGGACAAAGCGGGGTGACAGATCGGAATAATTCGAAAAATCGGCTCTTTTCTACTTTTATGCTTCTTTTGCCACACCCAAAATTCATTCACTTCCATGCGTAAGCTTAGACACCAGCACACCATTATGAACAGCCAGTCGAGCCTTTTTAGGCATCGACTAGTTGGTTACAATCGCATGTATAGTACCATTCACTTTATTTCCCGCATTTACTCTCCTTTCCACATCTTCATCAATCTTTCCATCCCTTGTAACCTGACTCTCCAAATATACTAACTTACTCTGGGGGGCGATTCTACTAATAACATTGTTCTAAAATGGCAATTGAACCTCAACTCTATCAGGGTTCTCAAGCGTTTTCATATTTTACTTATGAACAACGTATGATTATTTTTGCTATTGTAGGCATACGTAGGTACCTACCTAGGTACGCACCGGAATATTAATATATTTGATGTTAGAACTAATATTATACGAAAATCATTGAATACTTATCACATCACATATCATACCGTGATACCTACTGATCCTAAAATTATTTCTTTGTTTCAATGACATGCAACAGTGATCAGCGACTATTGGCATGGCCACCATGCTATGTAGTATAGTAGTTAGTATAGTATTCCTTTTTTTTTTTTTTTTTGTATGGCATCTCGTAGTTGACCTTGAGAGATCGTGACTACTTAACCGGACTTTCCTGTGGCTGCCTTAAGCGAACTCAAAGCCTCCAGCCAGGGGCGAATTACTTATAGTACTAAGCGACTGCACGCTAAGGGCACCCCCTGTGGGGTACGGACCTCGGCTTAGGGCGTCGCTGGGGGGAGGACAGCAAGATGGGACAGGCTGGATCTGGTTAATATTATTATTATTAATCGGGGAATTTAAAGCTACAGGCTCAGCTGCGGCGCGGGCTGGCACTTCTTCGAGCAAGGGTCGGGGGGGACAATTACGTCGGGGTTTACGCGAGGGACCTCGGCGGCGAGGTCGGAACGTAGGTCGGTGTGTTTTGTGCACTGTACTCGTTGCCCTATTGCTTTCCTGGAGGAGGGTAATGGGGTCATCGGGGTCGGAGAGGGGTATAGTATTCCATTCCCGCTGTTTATTTTATAGTAAAGTAACTCTATCCGACATTTAAAATCCGTTTCGTTTTACGCGATTCGAACCGCCCAGACTGTTTCCTTTAAGAAAATCTGCTAATTTACAATTATTAAAATATATGGAAAAATCATTTACTTTTCGTGGTAAATATAACGGAAAATAAGTTTTAATGGGTTTATTATTCGTATAAACTTTATTTGTTATTTAACTATTTTTGTTATAGTAATATTATAAACTTACTAATTGACCTATAGGTAACACTCATTCATTGCCATTCATTCCCGTAGTGATTGAGTTGGGGTTCGACTTGGTTACAGTCAGTTACAGTTTCAGTTATTGTCATAAAAATTGTAGAATAGATTTATGGGGGACGAACGAGAGCCGAACGAAACCGAACC
The DNA here is from genome assembly GCA_905333075.3 of Atethmia centrago. NCBI lineage: Eukaryota > Metazoa > Arthropoda > Insecta > Lepidoptera > Noctuidae > Atethmia > Atethmia centrago. The sequence continues at coordinate 4,184,863 of HG995373.1, read as the reverse complement.
ATTGATGAGACGGTACAGAGCGTATAACTTTGCAAATTAGTAGAATCGGCCCCCTGATCCATAGAGCCCATTCCCTCTCTAAATCTTGCCTGCACATCTCATATTTTCTCATCTGTCACTAAAAAAATTAATTGTTTTATTTTGGAATTAAATTTATTTATTTAGATTTTTGGCTTTTCATTTCATTTTATATTGTTTCCATAGCTAAACAGCTCGTTAGTCGCATCACAGCCGCACGGGCCGATCAATTAGGTTAAGCTATTCTTGCCGCGGTTGTTCCGTGGATGGGTGAGCATCTTTACGTACTGAGACTCATACGTGCCTCGTAAAGTCGCGAAAAAAAAAATCTGCTGTTCCCTACATTTATGTTCGCTTAATTCGTCAAAATGTAGGGAACAGCTGATTTTTTTCGCGATTTCATGTTTAGTCCAAGTTAGTAAAAGTTGTTTATAATGATGAGTACAATGACGAGAGAGGTTGACGGTGTTTAAAATTACACCCTGTTTAAACCAACTTATTCAATGCAAACTATTAAAATAATATAATATAATATTACAATCTTATTTTATTATCAGAATATTACCTTGTTTATGAACACTTCTTTAAAAAAATTGGATGATGATAAAAAATCAGGCAGGACAGTCCACAAAATCTGAAACGTATGGTTACCCTACGTTACGTGCGAACGGTTCCGGGGTCGCGGGGGGTGACGCAAGCTCCTCCCACTCGCTCAAGGTCGCTGGCATTTACCGTCCTCTTAAACATTAATTTTGAAGACCACATAATAGAAGTAGTAGAGTCAACAAAGTTTTTAGGATTATACATAGATAACAAAATGACATGGAAGAAACAAATAGAACACATAGGTAATAAATTAAACAGTTATCCTTGCGCTTTACGCAATCTCAGTAAAATCATTGATATTACAACCTCAATAACTGCTTACCATGGTTATGTATCGTCTACTCTTCGATACGGTGTCATTTTTTGGGACAATTCCACTGATTTGGAAAGTGCGTTCAGGGCGCAAAAAAGACGCTTAAGAGCTATATGTAACTTAACCCAAACGGACTCACGTGAGCCTCATTTCAAACGATTAAAAATATTGACACTGTCCAGCATCTACATCTATGAGACAGCACTATTTATCCATTGCAATCTAGAACTGTTTGAGTATCGCACAAGAGCGCGTCGCGCAGATAAACTATGCGTTCCACCAGGGAAAACCGCCCTCCTTTCTAAAAGCTTTGTTTGCATGGGCTCTAAAATAAATAATAAACTACCCTTAATTATACGCAGTTCAAGAAATGTAAATGTATTTAAAAAGAAACTTCAAGCTTTACTTATAGATAAGGCTTATTATTCAGTTAAGGAGTACCTCGAAGATAAAATGTAACGCAATCATTGTTAATAATTAATTAATAATAATCCAAAATTTAATTGTCGTTTGAAACAATTGTAATCTACCCAGCATAATTCTTAAATTAATCTAAATAATTTTACTCTAATTGAATTTGAACTTTTATTTTAATATCATGATGACTATTTGTAATGGATTGACTATCTATGTATAATTTATATTTTTAAGGATATGATCTAATTGTTTATATATTATGACACTATATTATAATTTGCATGCTAACAAGCTGAATATGGTAAAACCGTACCTGTGTAACATCTTTGTAAACCCATATTATGCAAATAAACTGATTGATTGATTGAATGGTTGAATTACAGGTGAAGGAGACCATCATTGCAGTGAATTTCTACCGCTGATGCAGGCGAAGTCATGGACGAAGGGCGTTCCTCATCGTGACTCCTACAATCACGCCAGGCCTTCAGACTCCATTGGTAAGTCTTACAAGATGTAATTGAAATAACTAAAAATCTCTTAAGGGGTCATTGCACTCATCATTATGAACAACTTTCACTATGGAAACAAACCCGAAATAGCAAAAAAAAAACTTGTCCGTTTTGTCCAGTTATGCAAACATAAATGTATGGAGTGGGATTACACCTTGTATACAAAATGCATGATTTTGAACGGTTTACTTCGGAAATAAACATTAACCTTTACTACAGCGATCTACTAACCGTGTTTATTAGTTGCATAGCTTAGTTTACAGATAAACACGGTTTTGAGGTAATTTAAATAAGCTTTATGGCCTTTATATCTTTACGACCACGTAATTCTAAAACCATTTTCCCAATACATTGAAACTTCACTAGGATTGAAACCATCGATCAACTGTCACATAGACAAAAATCCCTTTTTTATGACATTCAAGTGACATTCGACATTCTTCGTATCGCCGCCGGCACGATAGTTATTCATACTTTAGTGGCCCAAAACTTCGCCACTTCCACGGCGTTATCGTTAACATTCAACCTTAGGGTGACAAAGCTCGCGGGAAGGTACTTATGGGTCACCGAGGCCCCCGCAACACAGGCAACAGGAAGGAATACGGGTGGGTTTTAGTCAGTAAGAGTCTGACACACCCTCCCGCTCCGCCCAGAGCGGGAGAAGTTATTTGATGATTTCCCACTCTCAAAAAAAAAAAAAAAAGGGTGACAAAGCAATTACGAGGTGAACTACACGTTAACGTCATTACAACAGTATCCTAAAAAAATTAAAATCCTAACTAATGCTATAAATGCGAAAGTGAGTTTGTTTGTTACGCTTTCTTGCTCAAACAGCTAAACGGATTTGGATGAAATTTGGGACATGTGTAGACTTTGACCTGGATTAGAACATAAGTTACTTTTTATCCCGATATTCCCACGGGATCGAGACCAATGCGGGTGAAACCGCGGGGCGTAGCTAAAAAAAAGATTATTAACAAGTCATATTCATTTGTCTTATTAACAACACACCTACAATATCCATTGCATCAAAACATCAGACCCTTCTATTCCCAGGCAACTGCTTCACGCCCACTGCTAAAGGAATACGTCTGGTCAATATGCCCCCTAAGAGGAGAACTGCTCCCAATTTGTATGGACCTATGGGTCCTAACGGGGAGATGCAGTTCCCTCCGCTCAAGTCCTGGGCGGAGAAAGAGAAAGAGCAGCTGAAGGCGATTAGAGAAGAGAAGAATAAGCATAAGCTTCAGAAAGGTATAGTATGAGATAAAAAGTTAATCCATACTTTATTTATTTATAATAATTAGTACTATAAATGCAGAAGAAACTGTCTGAGCAGAGTACCTGGGTAAGGACATAGAATACTTTTATCCCGGTATTACGTGTTCCGTGGGATAATTGCCGGACCCGGAAAAAGCTAGTTTCAATAGAATTATTTTTATTATGGTTTAGAGGCGAGGCACAAAAGACCAATTGTAAAATTAAATTATTTCCTTTACAGGTTTGGTTAAGCTGGAAGATTTAGTTACCGGTGAATACGATAGGAAGAAAGCTGCCGAAGCAGAAGCTAAAAAGAGAAGAGTCGAGAAGAGAAAACTAGAGAAGGAAGCAGCAGAACTAGCGGCACAGGAGGAGTTTAAAAGGTAAGGATCGTCTCAAGTAGGAACTCGTAGCTCAATGGTGCTCAAAACTGAAATTGCTAACCCGTCTTGAGCAAGCATGGGTATTAATGCCTTCTCTGTATGAGAAGAACCCTTTGTCCTGCAGTGGGACAATAATACACTACATTTTTACTTAAAACTAGTTTCTCAAAACCATAAACTAGTATCTCAACCAAGAACTAGCTTCTTAATTAGTTCTTTTTTACATTTTATTGATTAAAAGTACAATTACTCTTATTCCTAGAGTTACATAAAGTTATGTAGTATGGACACAACTACACAAGATACTGAGTTCTACTAGTTCTCAGGAAGGTGTTTGAAAAGTTGATGCTCTAGTACCATACTTGAATAAAAGGCGACTAAAAAAAGGTAATTACAAGGCAGATGTGAGTGGAAACGCCGGGAGAGGACTCCCCAGAAAGACATATAGTGACCTCATTGGTGATGTTCTTCAAAAAGATCAGGTGCGTAGTACTCGTAACCGGCGTGCGTGTATGACCAGATGTATGAACGTAAACGAAGCAAAAGGAGTATTTAAGGAGCGTAGCAGGTGGCGTTCTATAGTTTCTGCCTACCCCCATGGGAAGAAGGCGTGACTTTATGTATGTATGTGTATACTTTTTTTTTTTTTTTTTTGGGTGGGGAAATCATCAAATAACTTCTCCCGCTCTGGGCGGAGCGGGAGGGTGTGTCAGACTCTTACTGACTAAAACCCACCCGTATTCCTTCCTGTTGCCTGTGTTGCGGGGGCCTCGGTGACCCATAAGTACCTTCCCGCGACCCCGGCAGGCATCGGCCCTAGTGGACCCCTACTTTATGCTGACGACGTCTCTTTGAGGCGCGCGTGGAATACGACGCGCCGTCGACCCGGGCCTGGTCCTTACCGGACGGTGAGCTACCCATTGCTCACCGTCCGCAAGCCCGCGCCTACGGTGGCTGGAAATCCGCCCGAGATTCCCGACGCCCAGGGCGTCTCCTGCGGCGGCTAGGGGCGAGAGGGCGCGAAACGTGCCTTTCCCTCAACCGTCCCGCCTCCTCCTTCGCGAGCATTACTGCTTCGCAGAAGGAGGTGACGGCTGCCCATGCCCTCTCGCTCCGTACCATGGCCTGAACCAGGGCCGGACGCGAGAGGTCTCTGCCGCCGATCGCCTCCACGAGGACACGACGGTGCTCTGCCCAAGCCGGGCAGACCTCCACCGTATGCTCCACCGTGTCCTCCGGGCGATCCACACAGTGGTGACACCCGGTATGTGTATGTATGTGTATACTTGAAAGATAGAAAGGTTAAAGGTCAAGTAAATGGCACAAACTCATTAAGGTCTGAAATGGCAATGGGCGTTCCTCAAGGTTCGATATTGGGTCCATTCCTCTTTTTAGTTTACATTAATGCTTAACCTCAACTACTTATAAATAAATAAACCGAAGATGATGTTATTTGCAGATGATTTATCATTTATCTTTAAAATAGACCGACGGTCACAAAATCTTGACGACGTGAATAACTACTAACTAGGAAACTGGTATTTATTATTCAAACAGTTTTCCTAGGAATCACGCTTGAAGAAAAATTACAATGGGGACCTCATTTATAACATCTCTTGTGGGGTGGCAAATCTCGGCCGCTTATGCTGTTAGAAAGATAAGACAGTTAACAAATGTAACAACCGCGCGTTATTTTTTATTTTAGCTACTTCTGCAGCATTATGTCGTATTGCATTTTACTGTGGGGTCGGTCCTGCTGACATTGAATCCATCTTAATTTTCAAAAGAGAACTGTCAGAGCCATCTTTTCTAATATTGTAAATGTGAAAGTTAATTTGTTTGTTTGTTCCGCTTTCATGCTAAAACGGCTGAACAGATTTAGATTAAATTTGGCACATGGGTAAAGCTTGACCTGGATCAGGACAGGATACTTTTTATCCCGATATTCCCACGGGATCGAGACTTACGCGGGTGAAACCGCGGGGCGCAGCTAGTTTATAATAAATTTGCCAATTTATTTAAGAAAGTATTATGTGTGTAAAGAAAAATCTACATCTTTTTAATAAGATAGATATAGTGATAGACAAAATTTTAATACTAGAAATAAAGATAAAAATAAAGATAAAATTGAACAACCATTTTTCAGATTATCTAAAGTACATACATCTTTTATGGGGTACTATTACAAAAAAATATCTTGTGATATATTGCAATTAAAAGAAGAAAAATTTAAAACACATTAAAAGTACACTTTGTAAACAAGAATATTACAAAAAAGAGGATTATGAAAGAATGTTTGGAATGGAACCATGCTGGTCCAGCTCCATAGGACAATCTAGAGCAGGGATTCCCAAATTATTTTGGGCAAGAGACCCCTTTTCCAAAATGAACTGATACCTCAGATCCCCATAGCCGTTTTTTTTCATCTTGTACGAATTTATGCACGCTTTTCGACTTGTTGATTTTTTTTAAGTATAACAATTACTAAAATATTAGTCATTCTTATAACAAGTTGGTACACGTAACACAACTTATACAGTATCTTGAAAGTTTCAAATAAGAACTTGTGTTAATTAATAGGGGTCGATTTTTAGACCACGTTGACCCCTAAAATCAGTTTTCGTTTATGTCGACCCCTAGGAAACCGATTTCGTCCCCAAGGGGTCGATATCGACCACTTTGGGAACCCCTGATCTAGAGTCTAGACAAAATCAAACTGGTTGCTGTTTTAACTGTATAATTTATTATTTTTATGACATTATGTGATTACTTTAACTCACACACTGACTTATTACTTTAAAGTTTTTAAGAAAACGTATACTTTTACAATGTTTGTAAAAATGTGAGCACAATGTATTTATCACATAATTCATTTATCTGTCATTGCTTCATTTTTAATTATTTTTACCTACTGTGGAATAGCAATTTTATTCTAGATGCATCGTCTTCACATAGAATTAATGTACTTATACAAATTATTGTAAAACATTTTTAAAAGAGTAACGGTGGAGTTTCTTGCCCATTCTTCTCCATACGAAACTACCTTTTGTAAGGGGCGACTAGAATCAAATCTATTTTTTTGTACATTTTGACGTCCAAGAGTTTTTTTTTGTTTGTGCCGATTTGAAATAAATAATTTGACTTTGACTTTGATACGAATTACAAAAGCAACACGTACTAGTATCCCAAATATAAAGTAATAACTTATCAACTATAACGATATAACAGTGAGCTGCTCGCTCTGCTAAGCCTTGTGAGGCCTACACTGTGTCCTCCCATACCTAATAACACTGTAATTTGAAAACATTGTAAAAGCAAATTATTTTTAAAAGAGTAACTGTGGAGTTTCTTTCCGGCTCTTCTTCATAGGAAACGACCAATTGGAACCGTGCACCTAGCTTCTGACGTTTCATAAGTGCATGTAGGTTTATGTGAAATAAAATATTTTGATTTTGATATACCGTAATACTTGCAATTTAATTATTATGCAACTTCATCATAACTATATAAGTACACTTTTTATATACAAATTGATATTGATGAATATTGTATACAAAATGAAACGATTACTTTGTAAAGTATTATATTACCGTAAATATTTATTGTGAATGTGAAGACTATGTGGATAAATTTTCTTTTTTTTTCTTTCACAGTTTTCATGTAGTTTATGCGGCCTACCCAAATGTCCTGTCTTTGGTATTTTATTCGTCGAGTCGTTGAGCTACACGATCACTGTTATATGCTTGCACTGTTTGGACAGGTCCACCCAAAACTGTTTGGTTCTTTTTTCAAAAGACCATTTGAAGAAAGAACCAAACTGATTTGAGTCCACATGAGCAGACCATGATTATGACCAGATTATGTCTGGACTTTAAAAGAGATTTCTAGTCAGAGTCCTAGTCAGGTAGGACATGTAGACTCCATCTAGCTTATATATATATATATATATATATAAAAGTGATGAGTACCTATTTACAGAATAAACAATTTCATTTAATTTCATATAAACTAGTATCCCGAAACTACGAACAAGACGTATCCCAAAACTAAAAACTAATATCCCTTAACTAAAAACAACGAACAAGTATCCTAAAACTATAAACTAATATCACAAAACTATAAACTAGTATCCCAACGTAACGTTTGTTATTTCCTAGGCGTTTAGCGAAGTTAGAGTTGGAGAGGCCTGAGGTTCAGTACATTGAGAGGTCTGGTTCTTGTGGTAAAGGAACTCCTAATACAAGAGCCAGGGCTGGGCTACACTGATGTTTGTGTCTTGGAGTGAAAATAAAGTTTTTTTTTGTTCTTTTTAGGCGTTTAGCGAAGTTAGAATTCGAGGAGCCGCGAGACCCGGATCAGCAGAAAAAAGAGATGCTGGCGGTCACCGAGGAAGAGCATTACAAATTCATCGCCCCGGAAACCTTGAAGATAATTGATTATTACCTGAGTGTTGTGAGTTTTAGCCTATCATAATTTTTTCATGAACAAAACACGATTGTTTTGAATTAAAAAATTAAAATAACTACTATATGTACATCTCTGCATAGCCCTTCATCGAAACAAGGTGTAATGTTATGTTCGACAAAAAAAAGTAATGATTTATTTGATTTTTGCTTAGGTCCTTAAAATTTAGTTATCGTAATGGTAAAACGGAATGCGCCATTGCGTGAAGACAATCATCTGAAAAGAAAGAAAGAGCTAACTCCTAAATTAGGCAACAAGCAAGCAAGGCTAAAGGGCCAGGGTAACTCTCAAAATAAAAGGTGAAAGCGCCGCGGGGTAACCCGAGAAATTCAAATTTTCTTACGTTTTTTTGCAATTTGCAGATTATTTATTTACAAAATTATAATCATAATGTAGCCCGCAAAATATGTATTACAGAATAATAAGTATTAAAGTCATAAATACAAAACTAACTTAGAATTGGCCTCAAATGTCATGATTTCGTGAAATAGTCATTCAATTAATTGAAAGTAGTATTGATGATTATAATTATTACAATTATGTAAATACATACGAGTATTTGTTACGGTCGCGAATCATATTTTGATCAACATACGAGGTGCATTCAATAAGTACCTAGCCTCATCGCCAGAGGGCGCTGTAGTTTCAAAAGAGTTTTACCACTTCCTAGTGCTTTAGCTGGGAAGAAGTGGTGGAACAAACTCCCCAGCAGCACGTCTGTCTGTTTAGTTATATAAACTTGATTCTATACAAATCGTATGCAAAGTAATTAACATTACGAAACACAAAACATTGGATTAAATTACACACTTGCCATATGTTAGCTAGCAGACGCCAGTATACCAACAAAACAATGAACAAACTGTACTCAAGCAGATAAAAATTACAACATAAAAAAACGTAAATAGAACTTAATACCTAAATAAAAGCCTCCAGGCATAAAGGGCGTGCCCGCTTACATAAGGCTATTGCTGTAGCTCGAAGTGAGAAATGATAAACTAGCCCCATCGAAGTAAAATAAGTAATCAATTACTAATAATAATTAAAACCATGATCAGCAAGACGACCAGTCACCACAAGCAGCACCCGTTCACAAGCATCACCCCCTTCGCCATATTGGAGGGAAGGAGGCAACCCGACCCCCGACGCTACCGCAGGCAGTGACATCTAAGGGAGCATGACGAGCTTGCTGCCGGTTGCTCAGGCAAGAATAATATAATCAATAGTCGAGGACGCTAACTAACCACTTATTGCAATACAACTCATAAAACACACATTGTAATGAGTAGATTATGTCACTAATAAATTAAAATTTAACTAAATTAAATTACATTGACTTATACAGTCAAATAAAAAAATAATCAATTATATGAACTCATACCACCTGTCAGTAGGTAAGCTAATTCTGGAGAAAGAACATAAACATTGTCTTGAGTTAATCACAGCGACCAACTATTCTTATCGTTTAAGTAGTCATTGATACAATAGTATGTCTTTGAATAAAGGGTGGATTTTACTTTAGGTTTAAACGCATCAAAAGGCAAATCTAGCAAAGAAGAGGGCAGCATGTTATAAAAAGTTATACCAAGCCCAACAAATGAGTTATGTATCTTATGAAGCCGGTGAAATAGAGCTCGTAATTTGTCCTTATTTCTGGTGTTAATATTGTGAATATCACTATTTTTAGTGTATAAGTGTATATTTTGCCTAATATAAGATGTTGGCGAAGATGAATTGTGATGCCACCGTGAGAATATCAACATCTTTAAAAAAATCTCTCAGAGAAACTCTGGCACCAAGCTGGTAAATAGCTCGAACAGCTCGTTTTTGAATATAAGAATAACGAATATATTTTGAATGTCTGCGGCTTTGCCCCACAGAATACCGTAGGACATAACGCTATGAAAATAACTAAAATAAACTAATCGAGCTGTATCAACGTCAGTGTCTTACTTTTCTGACGGCGTAGGCGGCCGAACTGAGCCTGCCCGCTAGGCTTGATATATGAGGGCCCCACTGAAGTTTGGCATCTACTGTTATACCCAGAAAAACTGCCGAGTCTACAGTTTCAAGCACCCCATTATCTAAGACGATGTTGGGATCTAGATTCCTAACATTTGGCAAGGCAAACTTTATACATTTCGTTTTCTTGGCATTGAGTACTAGGTTATTCGTCGTAAACCAATCCGTAACCATTGAGAGTGCACTGTTTACGTCATCAAAATCTTGTCTATTCCTGTTTACTTTAAAAAGAAGTGAGGTGTCATCTGCAAACAATACAACGTCACAGATACCCTTTAAATAAAATGGTAAGTCATTAATATACACTAAGAATAAGAATGGACCCAGTATTGAGCCTTGAGGTACACCTAACTGAACTGGTAACCCGGAAGATTTTACACCATTCGCATCTACACATTGGAAACTATTATGTAAATAAGAATTTATTACTTTGAGAGCTTCATTTTGGACACCATAATGACACAGTTTTCGCAAAAGCGTGTCATGGTCCACGCAATCAAAGGCTTTGGAGAAATCACAGAAAACTCCAATAGCATTTTGCGAGTTCTCCCATGCGTCAAATATGTGTCTCTGTAAAATACTGGTATTCAGCTGCATCCGGTTAGACTGGAAGCCGACCACAGCATAGTTGGGCAAAAGGCGAGGCACATTGACTGTATTTAGTATAGTCGACCTCGTAGTTGCTTATCACTCTATGAATGGCACTTTCACGGTTATTTTTGAATGGCACTTTCACGTCATAAAACGACTAGGTCAATTTGTCGTGTGAAAGATAGTTTCAACCTGAATCAAGTTCCAACTTATTGGGAATTAGTGTTAAGAAGAAGAAATGTTGCGCCGACTCCTAATAAATTGAGATAAGCAGGAATAAGGAGCAGAGCAATGATAATGCTGATATTGTCAAAAGTGATAGAACACGTAGAAGTCGACTATACCGTTCTGATGTATGTTGTGTCCTTTTGTTCTTTCCCTCGAGAGTGCACATAATAATAATAATAATAATAATAACAATAATGTTTATTTACAGATAACTTAGACATAAATTACAAAATATTTCATTAGGCTGATTTAGGACAGTTTAAGTGGTGTGCTCATCTGTAGCCGAACTAGGCAGAGCCTGTATTTCGGCTATCAGCGCCAAACCCCTCGAGTATTACACATATATAATAGAGAACATAATATTTTTTTCTTTTCCAGTCATTATCAGGCAACAAGCTTCCAGACTTTCCCGTAGATCTGTACAAACGCGCTCGCCTGGCCGTAGACAAGCAGACGGCGCACATCAAGAAGCGCATGCTCATCCTGACGTGGCAGGCCAACGTGCGCCAGAGCGAGGCCGACATCAGAGAGTTCTTCGTGATGGCTATGAAGAGGTGTTTATCTTATCATTAACTACCTGGACAAGCAGGCAGCGCACATCAGGAAGCGCAGCGCATCCTGACGCAGCAGGGTGAGCATGCGCTTGTTGGTGTGTGCTAAGATCTTTCCAAATGCTTTATTAACACCTATTAGGAATTATGCATGTAATTTTTTTTCACTATATCAATAATAGACAGTAATATAAACCCAAGAAAAGTATTAACACTGTTCCTTAGCAAGGAATCCAGGACACACACTCGGCAAACGTGTTTGCAACAAATACATGATCGAAGCAATACATGTATGTGGCCGATAATACGACACATTGAGTTTATGAAAATGTTCGGCTTTGTATAGCGTCGTCTCTATCAATAAAGGACATCGCTCATCGGCGGATGGACGATGGAGCAGAGTATTTTAAATTTACGTACATTCATACGTATCTAATGGTAAAAGATTCCAAAGCTCGCAGACCGTCCACGGCGGGCATCAAAGGGGATTTCTATCTGCGGTATTGAAGAGCGCGCTGGATTCGAAGGCTTGCGACGGCATGCGCCGCCACGCGGCCCACGGTCGCGGGGAGAGACGGCAGTGCGCGCGGGGTGCAGTTGGCATTTCCTCCGCGGGATGTCGTGGGATGCTCCAAATTCAAATTATGCAGTAAATTCTCCTCGATGCCATCCTCGGGAGTGCGTTGGCCTTAACACTTGTGTGGCAGTCTCTGTCTTAAACACAAAGTGCAATATTTACAGCTACGCAATCACTCTGTTAGGCCTTGCTACCCTGAAACAGATACGTTCTTATAACAAAACAAGTATTTGTAAGACCTAGGTTTACACCATCGAGGCATTTTGAAATTTCGAACTTTTTTCCGATAATGTTTAGAATAAGAAGTTCAAAATTGACTTAGTTGTCAATTTTGTATTAAGAACTTTAGTTGGAATAAAGTTAGAACTTGTTTTGTAATGAGATGAATAATTGATTACGTGCAACTAGCCTAACACTGATATTTCGTTCTCCCCAGATGCATCTTGGAGTACATCGTGCGCGACCCCGCGGAGCAGCAGCGCCTGCAGGTCCCGGCGGTCCCGCCGCTGTGGCCGGCGCACGTGGTGCGCGCGCCCGTGCCGTGGCACGCGCCCTACCTGAAGGCCAAGGAGGCGCTGTTCTACCGCTACTACCTGGGCAACCCCGTGCTGCTGGAGCTCAGGAGGATGTGGCAGGAGAGGTTACTATCATTTGTATTTTTGCGTTTTAAGTTGCTATCGACTGCTCGACGTTGACGTAAAACTAGATAATAATACCATCCTGTTACTGTCCCGCAGCAAGGCAAGAGCCTGCTGCTTTCTCATACAAAGAAAACAATCATGTCAGTAATTTAATGAACTTTTTCATATTGTTATATGTACTTTCTGAATTTATCAACTCAGAAAGATATTGATCACGACAGAGACTACCCACAAAAAAGATCATCAAATTAATAATTTTTTCATTTTATCATTTAATTATCGATGCCCTTAATGCCGCTAATTTATCTAACCGCCGCTAACCGTATCGACCTGCTCTCCACCAGATGAGAGTCCTAGAGGCACGAGACGAGTGTGGCGATACGGGTCAGCGGACTGGGATCAGATGCGGCACTTTTTTGCGTCTTATCCATGGCGGCATGTGTGCTTCTCTTCGGGTGACCCCTCGTGCTGTGCAGACGAGGTTGCGGACGTTATTCGGCAGGGAATGGAGTATTTTATTCCATTCTCCGACATCCCACTCGGCCATAAATCCCGGCCTTGGTATAATGCAGAGTGCGCCCACGCTGAGGCCCGAAAAGAGTCTGCCTACCAAGCCTGGGTCAAGGCCCGCGACCGCAAAGTTAGAGCTCGTAGGGTTCGCGCGAAGAAGAGAGCCTTTAACACTGCCGCCAAGTCCTGCAAGCGGGTTTTACGAGAGGCACGTTTTGGCCATGTCGGACGTATTGGGGCCAAGCTGGCATCGCACCCTCCGGGTAGTAAACAGTTTTGGTCCCTGTCTAAGGCGGCCGAAGCGAATTTCTGTCGTCCCACTTTACCTCCAATGCTGAAACCTGATGGGTCGCTGGCCCACTCCGCAAGTGAGAAAGCAAATTTATTTGCATCTCTCTTTGCAAGCAATTCACGTCTGCACGCTGGCTCCAAGCAACCACCTACAGTACCTCATTGTGACTCCTCGATGCCGGAGATCGCAGTTCACATTAGAGAGGTCCGAAAAGTATTGTGCAGTCTAGACGTGAACAAGGCCAGCGGGCCTGACGGCATTCCGGCGAGAGTGTTGAGGCAGTGTGCGCCTGAACTGTCTCCTGTGTTGACACGTTTGTTCCGCCTCTCTCTTAAGAAAGGAACGGTACCAAAATCCTGGAAGCTTGCAAATGTACAACCAGTGCCCAAAAAGGGCGACCGTGCTGACCCTGCCCATTACCGTCCGATCGCCATTACCTCCATTCTGTGCAAAGTTATGGAAAGGGTACTGAACAGTAAGTTGCTGACCTACCTCGAAGACAATGATCTCCTCAGTGACCGTCAATATGGCTTTCGCCGGGGACGGTCAACTGGTGATCTTCTTGTGTATGTCACGCACTGCTGGGGCGAAGCCATCGAGAAACATGGCGAAGCACTTGCTGTATCGCTTGATATCTCGAAGGCTTTCGACAGGGTCTGGCACGCTGGTCTGCTCAGCAAGCTTCCTGCTTATGGCATCCCAGCTGGTTTTTGTAGCTGGATATCAGACTTCCTTAGTGAACGGTCGATCAGAGTAGTCGTTGACGGCTGCTCCTCTGACCTTATGACTATTGATGCCGGAGTTCCTCAGGGGTCTGTTCTCTCTGCAACTCTTTTCCTGCTGCACATCAATGACCTACTACAGACTGGTATTGTTGGGTACGCGGACGACAGTACTGTTTCAGAGAGATACTTGTCCAGCGCAAAAACCAACGGGGCCGCAGTTCGTTCCTTGAGAGAGGCCTTGGTAGAGCGGACAGAGTTGACGTTAAGCCTTGTCTCCCAGTGGGGTGATGATAATCTGGTCACTTTTAACGCCACCAAAACACAGGCGTGTCTTTTTACCGCAAAAAGGAGTCTTTTCGACCTGACTCCTACTTTTCGGGGTACATCGGTTCCTGTAACTGATCGGCTCGAGCTCCTAGGCACGGAGTTGACATCTAACCTCAACTTCGGCGCCACCATCGAGTACAAAGCCCAAACTGCGGCCAAGAAACTGGGCATCCTAAATAAGGTGAAGCGATACTTTACGCCTGGACAGCTTTTGACCCTTTATAAAGCGCAGGTCCGATCCTGCATGGAGTATTGTAGCCACCTTTGGGATGGCTCGGCTAAATACCAACTTGCCGCGCTTGACTCGGTGGAACGCAGAGCTAAGAGGCTCATTGGCGACGTAAATCTGGTGGATGCCAAGCTTCACAGTTTGGCCCATCGTCGCAAGGTTGCCTGCTTGTCGGTCTTCTATAGATTGTACTACGGAGAGTGTGCCCAAGAACTCCACGACCTCATTCCACCGGCCCCCTTCTATTATCGGTCATCTAGGCGCACTTCAGGTTACCATCCCTTCCTGGTGGCTATCCCACCAGCTCGCACTAAGCGTTTCCAAACTTCTTTTATAATGCGCACAGCAAAGGAATGGAACTCTCTGCCTGCGTCTGTGTTTCCGAACGCATACAACCCTAATCTCTTCAAAGTGAGAGTGAACAGGCTTCTTCTGGGTAAGCTCGCTCCATCGTCGACTTTGTTTCTGTCACCTCTGACATAGACTAAGGTCAAGAGCAAACCCATCACAAATAAAAAAAAAAAAAAATAAAAATTTAATTTGACCTTGTATAAAATGAAAATGTCACATTGGTACTTGCCCGGATTTGAAGCGAGCCTTACAGTAGTCGCGTATGATGTGTAACATCTGACAACTCACCTTAGTAATAAGCAACTGAGCAGTGACTGAAATTAACCCCAGAATTTAAAAGCTAAATACTGAAATATTTATGTAGGTCATTGTTATTTTTTCCTCATTTAGTATTAATCATGATCTGGCAGTTTGAGTAATTTATGCGGCCTACCCAAATGTTCTTTCTTTGGTATTGTTCGTCGAATCGTTGAGCTCCTTAAGTTCTGAGTTGAGCTGCACGATAACTGACAAATGCGTGAACTGACAGGACAGGTCCACTCAATCTGTGTGGTTCTTTCCTCCATGTGGACCATTTCAGACACCAATCTACATGGCCTTCACATGATCTGACCAAGATTATATCTGGACTTTAAAGGAGACTGTGACCTCTGAGTTTGTTTCGGCCTTTCTTCTCAGAGTAGTCAGAAAGAAAACGCCGGCCTCATCTAGCTTTATTTAAAAATATGATTGACGTGTAAAAGTGTTTGTACAAACCTACTAACAGAAAATAAATCATTTATCATTTATTTATTCGAATAATTATTCATTACTAGTGGTCCCCCACTGCTCAAAATTCGGCGCCCTCTACTTACAATCTATGTAGTACACACATATAGTCACAACTCAGTATAAAATCTAGCAAGGCGTGACGTCATGTCACATTTTATCTCAATATATCGCCGTAATCTTTTGATTACGTAAAAAAAGAAAAAACACGTCCAATATTTTTTAATAATTTTGGTACAGTCGGCGTCAATAATATCGGGACGAAAAGACTGTTCAAAATGATCTAAACAACTATGAAAATGAAATATTAACTCAATGACACAAGAACTGTTTCAAAATGAAGAAAGTACACGACAACTGTCATTCTGACAAAAGTTTAATCAAATCGAAATAAATTTTAATTTTCTTAGTTGTTGAGATCATTTTGACCAGTCGGTTCGTCCCGATATTTTTGACGCTGACTGTACCTGACGAGCAAAAATAAAATTGTCGTCATCCCTATTCCATGAGTACCTTACTGTTACACACTTCCGTCCCGTTTCACGAAATCGCTCCCACAGAAACCGAGAGGAAAGATGTTACACATCAAAAATCCACGTGTACCTACTTTACAAAATAATGTGGGAATAAAACGGTTTTTCTTTCTTCCAGATATCAAAACATATACATAGTAGACATGGATAAAATGCAAGCTGAGGTCCCCTTTCCACAATACACCACCGATTTCTTTGACAACGTGTCCAAACTGTCTGCGGCCACCAAGAAAGAACTTGAAGAGAACTGGTTGATTGACCTGGCAGACACGATGATCAAGATGAGGCATCACTGGTCCATATACGTGGCCAAGAAGAGGAGCGAGTCCACTTTCAAAGTGGAAACTTTCTTTAGGTTAGTCTAACACTTCAAGAGTTTTTTTTATGCACTTGGATTTTGGCTTTCGATATTTTCGACAACAGGATCCAAGTGATTGGCGACATGGAGAGTATGGTTGTCGCAACCCAGTGCTGGGCACGCCACGATTGCGGTGATAAGTCCCCTCTTCGAGGAGTGGCTAGAGAGGCGCCACGGCGTCCTCACTTTCCGCCTGACGCAGATCCTCACCGGACACGGCAGCTTCGGAAGGTTCCTGTGTCGGATAAGGCGGGAGGAAACGCCCGAGTGTCACCAATGTATGGATCACCCGGAGGACACGGTGGAGCATACGGTGGAGGTCTGCCCGGCTTGGGCAGAGCACCGCCGTGTCCTCGTGGAGGCGATCGGCGGCAGAGATCTCTCGCGGCCCTGGTTCAGGCCATGGTACGGAGCGAGAGGGCATGGGCAGCCGTCACCTTCTGTGAAGCGGTAATGCTCGCGAAGGAGGAGGCGGGACGGTTGAGTGAAAGGCAAATTTCGCGCCCTCTCGCCCCTAGCCGCCGCAGGAGACGCCCTGGGCGTCGGGAATCCCGGGCGGATTTCCGGCCACCGTAGGCGCGGGCTTGCGGACGGTGAGCAATGGGTAGCTCACCCGGAAAGGACCAGGCCCGGGGCGACGGCACGTTGTATTCCACGCGCGCCTCAAAGAGATGTCGTCAACACAAATGTAGGGGTCCACTAGGACCGATGCCTGCCGGGGTCGCGGGAAGGTACCAAAGGGTCACCGAGGCCGCTGGCAACACAGGCAACAGGAAGGAATACGGGTGGGTTTTAGTCAGTAAGAGTCTGACACCCTCCCGCACCGCCCAGAGCGGGAAAAGTTATTTGATGATTTCCCATTTAAAAAAAAAATGTGTTTTTATGTTTCTTTGTTAATTTAATAGTTTTGCCCGCGGCTTCGCCCGCGTGAATATCGGAAAATATCCCACGGGAACGTACTACCGGGATTAAAAGTAGTAAAGTAGTAAATCCTGTGATAATCCACAAAACATAATGTAGGTAACTAACAGACTAAGCGTAGGGCTTTTCGATCACACCGCGGCATTTTTCTTACTTTTAGTTTTTACCCGATTGCCCCAAGAGGGTAAAGTTTTAGAGAGTATGTATGTATGTATGTAAATATGTATGTCTATTTCTTTGACACGCTCTGTAGCCTAAACGGCTTGATGGATTTTAACATATGAGGTGTCGTTAGATTCGTCTTAATTGTGGGAGTGACATAGGCTATTTAATATTTATAAACTGATCTGCAAATACAAGAAAAAGGGAGGGAAGGTTTATTTTTAAAAAATTGCAACAATATTGGTATCAAATAAAAGCTTGTAATGAGTAATTTTCAAATGTATAGGTATATTAATATAACTAAAAAGGCTTGAAAAAAAAATAAAAAAAACAAAAAACGCGACTGCAAAAACACGTAACTGAAAAGGGAAAAACAAGCATTTATGTGTTTTTGCAGTCGGGATTTTGTTTTTTTTTTATTAATTTATTTTATTTCAAGATTTTTTTCATACTCGTCGTAACTTCTAAATGAAAGGTCCGATTAGAATCATTTAAAGAGGAATTTACATAAACAACCTTGATTATGAAACTATTAATTTGGATAAGGATTAATGTCATGATACGAATGTCATCATCTTTACGGTTATTGTGACTTAACTATAATAGTTAGACCCCACGGACTCCATCTGTCGGGTGAAGTCTGGTTCGTCATCTCTGGCTTGCCTTTATTGACCGGCTGGAATGGAGATTCGCAAGAGCAAAAGTGCTCGGAGGAAGACAGTATTCCAGTAAGATGCTGGTAGAGATCTTGACCGTACTTCCGGTCCTGATAGCCGTGGAAGACCTCTCCATTCCTCAAGGACCACAGGATATGTTGCCCCCTTATAGCTACGTCACTATGTGCTAGCGGCAGTTTTGGGGGCCCCACTATTGAGTGTACAAGTCACACCCTGTAATTTTATCCGTGTATATTATATAACATGAATCAGACAGGAGCCATAGTCCTTCCATAGTTCTAGGTAAACGGTCCACTTAGCGACCCAAACACTTAGTCCAATATCTTTGTTTCATTGTCCTGCAATAGTTCTGCAGGAACTGGGGTGCACCTGCATAGTGTACATAGAGATAACTGCTGGTTGGTGCCTCATTTCATAAAAAAATTAACGGGCCAGTTGGATGCGGGTATTGTACGCCGTCCAAAGGTCCAGAACCCCAGTCCAAAGGTCCAGGGTACCGAGAAATGTCAGACATCTTAAAAAAAGACTTATATTTGGACTCGTTGAGGCACATCTAGTGAGCCCACACTCGCAGCGTTTACTAGTAGCTATTCAAGAGTTCCGTTATCTAGCGCTCAGGTCAGTCATCAGGTCCTTATCATCAGGTAAAATGGTCATAACTCGTTGAGGCACATCTAGTGAGCCACACTCGCAGCGTTTACTAGTAGCTATTCAAGACTTCCGTTAACTAGTGTCCAGGTTAGTCATAAGGTAAAATGGACATATCTCGTTTAGGCACTGAAATGAATTCCCAATGTTACTCGCTGATAATTTAGCTTTCTATAGGTGAAGGAATGTTTAAAATCGGTTAAGTATTTTTTGAGTTTATCCATTACAAACAAACATACAAAAAAATATCTGTTTATCATATCAGTTTAGATGTCTTAGGACCTTTTGACCTGTCATGCCAATTTGTATCCGCATGCGTGTCTGGCAGTTTCCTGTCATGCGTGCTTTCTCTGTGTGAGAAGAAGCCTTTGCCCTGCAATGGGATGATAATAGGCCGGTATAATATTATTAATTTAGTTTATTTTATATTTATAATAATAACTTATTTTGAGGATATTTATAAAGAAAAATGTGTCATTGAGGAGTTCCGATGGCCATCTGTGGTCTCCTTCATCACTTCCACTTTACCAAATAATACTTTCTATACGCAAATTATTGATTTGTTGATGAAAATACAAACATCGCTGTATAATATAGCCTATAATATTTGAGGAGTTCCCTCAATTCCTCATGAATTCCATCATCAGAACTGGATTTTGATAAAAAAGGATAAATCTCGAAATAGGATATACGAGCAGTATTAAGTACCAGGGCAAATCAAATAAAAACAATATTTTCCAAATTGGTTTATAAACGACGGAGTTCTCAGGTAACAAACATTTAAAAAAATACATCCGAATTGAGAACCTCCTCCTTTTTATGAAGTCGGTTAAAAAGCTATGGCTGTCATGCGAATTGAAAGAAATGCTGCAGTTTAGATGAAAAGCAAAACAGAGGAGTATTATTTGCTCACGTTCTTTCTTTTACACATAACAATCGTCATTCATCATCCCTGCTGATTAAACTTCCTTCTTTATTGACGTCAAAAACCCTTAAATGCCCCGTGCCCTGAATACTTTGCTTATCAATTCGATTTAAATATATGTATTTCAAAGAGATTAATGTAAACTAACATGAATGGGAATCTAATTTACCACCACTGACTTACTATGCCATCGGTCTGACCACTGAACTGTTCTATGTGCTCGCATCGTTTAAATCCTGTTTAAATCTGGTCTCTTTTAATTGTACTATAAGTGACAAAAGCTCTATGTTACAGGTGTATCCGAGCACTCATGTCGAACCAAATCCGAGAGCTGGTCGAGAGGAGCGTCATCCATTTCGCTACCCGTCTCAATTATTATTTTGTAAGTGCACTGCTCTAGATGTTCTAAACATGAATTCAGATTTTTTATTTTTATTTAGTGTCTTAAATTTAATGTGGTGTTAATTTCCATTGGTTCTTTTACGAAGACTGTCTGGAGTTACAGTTGGGTCCTGGGTTCGATCCCCAGGTCAGGCAAAGTGTTGTTGGATTTCCCAATTTTCCCATTAGAAGTTCCTCAGTAGCAGCCAGGAGTCTCGATTTTTGCCCGTTGATGAGAATAGGCTCGTCCTTTGTGTAGTATTTTGCCCATCCCTTCGAGCAATACAAGCGAAGTTGTCTTACGGAATAATTCTATTAATTGCATTCCACAATGTGAAATTAGGTGGTAGGTTTTACAAAGACATGAACATTGTCGTTTTTATAGTCATTGATAAAGCATTTAGATAATAGAAATTGTTTTAGTTTTTTTATGAATGTCTTCCAGGAAGGTAACAAATACGAGGGTCCGTACCGCGACTACATGTTTATCAAGCCGCCGATCCTGCGCATAAAGGTGGTCGCACACCCCGGCACCAACAACATCACCTTCGACCCAGACCTCGACGACCTCAGGAGCTTCGTCGTCAAGTGCTTCCAAGTCATTATCAACGTGTCTAAAGCGATGCCGGCTCTCGATAAGATTATGTATCCAAGTAAGTATGCAACTTACTTGCATTTTTAGCAAACGGGTTGTGTCAATAAAGTTAATCGTCCGTCTTAATTAATGTTGACGATTCATTTTATTGATGTAAAAAATCGTTCTAATATAATACACCTGCCATGAGATATCCACCACCTTTTTTTGACTGATAGAGAAAGTCGTGTGCATTAGATGCAGCTTTGTTGTTTTTTTTTAGGTACAAAACACAAAATAATAAATCGCTGACAAGCAACCTAATAGAGAAATTTGGTAAAAATCAATAACAAGTTTGGTCCATTCAGTAAAATTATCGTTATGCGTGACACTTATAAAGGCCGTGCGCTAAACCACAGGCGGGCGCACGGAGCGGGTCCCGCTCATTTCAGCGCCGCTAGTACAACTTTCGACTCCCGTGTACAGTTGTGTCATCCATGGATTGTTCTTGTAACACTGTACCTTCCGGCCCGTGCGAGCCGTCGCGAACAGCGGCGCACGTACAACGAGCCCGAACGCGCGCGTGTGAGCGGACGCGAGCCCGCGCCTTCTATTTTCAAAACAGACACGCGAGCGTGCACCTGCGCGAGGTTGCGCACGGCCTAAAGCGTGTAACTTCACCATATTTCCACCGATTCTTTTTTTTCTGCAGATTAAGAATATACTCTACATAGATTTTATACTGAACTGCCTCGTTGGTCTAGTGGTCGCAAGCGCTACTGCTGAGCATGAGGTCCTGGGTTTGATTCCCGGGTCGGGCAAAGTGTTATTGAATTTTTCTATCTGGAATTTCTCAATAGCAGCCCGGAGTCTGGATTTGTGCCCGGTTGATGTCCCATCCATCAACCGGGCACCGCCTTAAAATTATAACTGGCGAAATGTGGGTGTACTACAGGTACACCTCTGCCCAACCCCTCGGGGAAACAAGGCGTGATGTTATGTGTTAGATTATATATTTTTGATAGTATTGTATCACTATATGACCAGATGTATGAACGTGAACGAAGTTAAAGGATCATAGCTGGTGGCGTTCTGTAGTTTGTTAGTTTCTGTGAGTTTTTATATGTATGTAGTTAAATACTAGGGTATTTAACTACATACATGCATACATACATATAAAAACTACATCACACACACACATAGTAATAGGGTACTATGTTTGTCTGTGTGGCCAGCCGCAAGCCGGCCGCAGCCGTTCCTGATGCCGGTGCACTACGAAGAGCGCTACATGTTGGATGCCATCCAGGAGACGCTGCACCACGTATCCGTCAACAAGCCTGGACCTCGCAGCTTCCTCAGCAGCTACCAGGACTACTTCTACATCCTCAACGGAGAAGCCAAGCAGGACCTGCTGACGTTTATGAAGTCAGAGCCGCCGCCATACTTGAAGGTAACTTACATCTTTGTTGTAATATACAGATCTCTATGGAAAAGTATGTGCTTCGGGAATCATCGTCTATCTTCGGAATTACGAAAGCGCAATCAAATATAGAGCTGTTACAACCATTGAAGTACCTACTTGCCTATTTTGTATCACCATGATAACAAAATTGTGGGTTAATTAACAACTCGTGTGCAACTTAGAAAACGCTTTTCAAAACTTTTGAGTGACAAATGACGATCTACCAATCGAGACTGGAGTAGGTAACCCGACAAAGAGAAAACTTCATACAAACACACAATGGTAGGTGCACCACTACTTATTGGCGGCGGAGATCTCTCGCGTCCGGCCCTGGTCCAGGCCATGGTACGCAGCGAGAGGGCATGGGCAGCCGTCACCTGCTTCTGCGAAGCAGTAATGCTCGCGAAGGAGGAGGCGGGACGGTTGAGGGAAAGGCAAATTTCGCGCCCTCTCGCCCCTAGCCACCGCAGGAGATGCCCTGGGCGTCGGAAATCCCGGGTGGATTTCCGGCCACCGTAGGCGCGGGCTTGCGGACCGTAAGCAATGGGTAGCTCACAGTCCGGTAAGGACCAGGCCCGGGGCGACGGCGCAACGTGTTCCACGCGCGCCTCACAGGGATGTCAGCACAAGTGTAGGGTCCACTAGGGCCGATGCCTGCCGGGGTCGCGGGAAAGTCCGAAAGGGATACCGTGGCCTCTGGCAACACAGGCAACGGAAGGAACACGGAAGGGTTTTAGTCAGTAAGAGTCTGACACACCCTCCCGCTCCGCCCAGAGCGGGAGAAGTTATTTGATCATTCCCCATCCAAAAAAGAAAACCACAACCTAAAACAAAGCGCGGCAGTACAAAATTTAGAAGCATTGCCTCTGTGGCGGGGTTACTCTGTGGCGTGCCGTACATGCTAATTCGGAAACACGAAGATTACCGAAACGCTTACTTTTCTTGTTTACCTGAAAGTAGTGAGAAGCATGTGTTCATCAAACAACCGGCCACGCAGCTGCTCGTATTCGATTCTCTGCCAATCATTTAAAAAATGTCTTGCAACGATAAAACCTCTCATAGTAGACTTGTTTGTCAGGTTGCCACAGTCCTCAGTGTTGTTTTAATTTATTAGTGTGAAAAAGGAATAAAATGTTCATCTCAGTCCTAACTAATATTATAAATGCGAAAGTGAGTTTGCATGTTTGTTACGCTTTCACGCTAAAACGGCTGAACGGATTTGGATGAAATTTGGCACACGGGGTCCAGGCCATGACTTGGATTATTTTATATCGGTAGTACGTGCCCTTGGGATAATTTCCGAAATGAACGCGGGCGAAGCCGCTGGCAGAAGCTACTAAAGTCTTCGCCAGATAAGAAAAAAATAAAAGTTATTGACCCGACTTGTACCAAAAAGTCCGCAAAATTTCGTTAGAGATCGCTCGCCATTCAAAACTGTCGCTAATAATGCATCGGTCGCGTTTCATAATACCAAACACTTAATCTGAACCCCAACGGAATAAGTAAGAAATACGTAAATGTGAAGAATGATTGTGATATTTTTTTTTAAGTTTCCAAAATATGTATTCAAACAATGAATATGTAATTGCTCTTGTTTATGTATTTCAAAAATAATTTTCGTGGTGTGTTTTTTTTTCAAGATTACTTATGTTTTCAAGTTATATTTTAATATAAGAACATGCCATAACTGGATTTATTTATTTATTTAGCTTTAACTTATATTCATAGAAGTATACAATTAATTAAAATAACCGAATCTTAATGTTCTTAACAGAAACATAGATTTTTTGGGTTTTGAATTTTTGGGTCATACTCGGCGCTGTGTGTGACTTCAGAGCGAGTCAGGGGCGCATTACCTGTCCGCTGTTTTGTAATGTAGTGTTACTGTTAATTGTTTTAGTGTTTTGTTTTGTTAGTTTGATACTGTTTTGTTTTATTTTTGTTTGTTAATGAGTAAAGTGAGAATGGATCCACACAAAACTCAAAAAAGGCGACGACAGAGAATCCTCAAGCAGGTTGGTTAAATTATTTTAAATGTATACCTATGAAATAATAGACTAATGACGGACTTATGTACGTAATTACTTTATACGAGTATTTAACAGTGTAAATAATATGTGGTGAATCTTAGCTTTAAATATTTAAAAAATCTATTTTTATTGTTTGTTTCGCTTTTACGCTTGAACGGCCACAGAGAAAACCATATTTTATGCAGTGAGAATTCAGGTAACACATGAAAAATGGAAAAATAGTGTCGATCACGTCAAAAAGGAAGAAGTCAAGATGAAGGGACTCGATCATCAGATAGATAAAATAGCCCATCGCTTTATTATAAATGTTACAGACACTTCAGAAAGTGAAAGTTCCGTGAGTGAAAATACGGACACAGATTCCTCTTCCGAAAAGTGACTGTCGAGTGTTCCAATTATAAAAAATAATTTAATACGAATCTATGTGCCTATTTGAAAAAAAATGATTTGACTTTGAATTTGGTTTACGAGTTTCATTTAATAAATACCTTCAAAAATAAATACGACTGAATATGGTTTTGGCTAAAAGGTTTGTAACTCATGCCGCGTCAAGGACACCCCTACCGCAATACGTTTGTTATGATCGTGTTAGCGACACTTCCTTTACATTTTTTTCGTATCGTTTTGAAATATTGGATTACATTGGTAGACGGGTGTTAACGACTTTTATTTTTTTCTTATCTGGCGAAGACTATAGTAATATAATAGTGCGATTACATGGGCAACTACTTGGCAATTTGTAATATAATGTCGGAATTCCCTAAATAGGTACCTTGTTGTTTCCGACACGTCATAGTTGATGAGAATAACAAGCTTTGCGCAAATAATTGCCCGTGCAATCGCATCTTATAACATAACTCACCAGGCTGCTACTGAGTAATTACTTATGGCAAAGCCCTGAACTTGCCCGACCCCACGCGCGACATTGCAACCACGAAACTAATCAGCCAGTCTAAATTAACTTTTCTCAACCCCAGGACTTCTCAGAGCGCATATACATGTACGAGAAAATTCGCGACGAGATCGCCTTCCTCCGGCGAGATATACCCCTGAACATGATCATGTTGGACTGCGGGCCCATCAACGATACTCTCTGGGACATCGTCAACGGCTTGCGACAGCACATCGTCGACCACTTCATAGCCGTCAACAGGAAGTGGAACAGAAAGTAAGAATTAGCGCAGTAGACATATTTATTAGTATTAACATACACTTTTTCGATTCGACTCACTCGAACTTAAAGCATTTATTTCAAATAAACCATTTACAGGCACTTTTGTATCGTTAAGGGGTCGGTCAGTCAGAAAGATGAAGCAGAAGCTAGTTGCCCATTCCAAAGCGTAGTAGGTTCCTATGGGGAAGAACGGGCAAGGAACTCCACAGACACTCTTTTAAAACAAAATATTGGTTACATCATTCATGTTGAAATTATACATGTGGGAATAATGTAGAAAGACGTGCAAGTTAAAAGCGCCCGTAATGAAAACGTAAAAACATAAACAATTCAAAAATTAAAATGAACCCTGGCAGCTAGGCCATGACCAATCCCTAGACTGACGACTGACGGCGCCCGTTCATCAAACCATGTTTATTTCTTTATAATTTTAATTAAACAAGACCCCAAAAATATAACGCCGACCTTGATGATATCTTTTAATTTTATGAATGTTTAGGAACGCATACTGGACATAAGATATTTCTCACTTTAAGCGACAAATAGGCAAATATTCAATCAGAAGTGTATTTTATTTTTATCCGACTGTCCCAGAAGGAGGGTAATGTTTTTCAAGACTCCTCCTGTAAGTCGGTCTGTTACCTTCGTCTGTGTGATCGGCTTTCGATGAAAATTAGCAGCTAATTTATTCAATCCAGCTTGTGATCGCAGCTAAGACCTTACGTTCGACAGTTATATTGCCCTCAAATCTTGCACCTTTCTCCAGCATCTGCAACGTGTACGAGGAGATGGCCGCTCGAGCCTCCGAGAGCCCGGAGACCACGGCCCAGCTAGTGGAACTGATCAACTACATCATGGAATGTCGCGACTGCGCCATGTTCGATCTGCGGGAGAAGGCACGCACCACTGCCGAGCATGTGTTGTTCCTGATGGAACATGCGCATCTAATTTGTGAGTTAAATAAATATAAAATAGGAGATTCACCATTCACCATGTGGATACAGCAGTGTCTTATGCCGCGAGCGTTATATTGTTGTGCCTTACAAACATGTTGTGTTTGTATTGTATTGATTGTACCTTGTTTCTGAACTGAATAACGCAAAAAAAAACACTCTGTAAGGTCAGTAAACTTTTCAAAGTATTTTATTTTAAAGTTTAGTGTCTCAAGCAGAAGAAAACAATAAAATTATCTCTTTAAAAAATTCATATTTATGCCTGGTATGACTACCATTTCCGTTCTTGTT
Source organism: Atethmia centrago (assembly GCA_905333075.3). Classification (NCBI taxonomy): domain Eukaryota; kingdom Metazoa; phylum Arthropoda; class Insecta; order Lepidoptera; family Noctuidae; genus Atethmia; species Atethmia centrago. The sequence continues at coordinate 4,157,992 of HG995373.1, read as the reverse complement.
TTTAGGATCACTTGCTTGTAGGACTTTTTAATACTGGGGGTTCTATTTGATCGCACAACATAAAGGCCACGTTACCTTATTTTTCTAATTGTATTCTTGATCGAAGATCAGCGCTGGTCTTCTCCCGGTCTGCACTGGCGTATGAAGAATAAAGCATATTTAATTATGTATTCCATTTTAAAATTCCAGTTGAAGACGTAAACTTAAACACCCGAGTGTTCCTCTGGCCACTAGACATGGAAGAAACCATAGACCTGACGCTAAAAACTCTCAATACCAAGAAGTCGATGGCGGAAGACAAGCTGAGGAGTAGAAAGACGATCTTCGAAGATATGTTGAGGAAGCATGAGAAAGATCTTGAGCTGTTCCGGAGGTTTGATCCGCCGTTGCTCAACCTTGATCTACTGAAGGATGTGGTGGATAGAGTGGACCGGATATTTAAAAATCTGGTTGTAAGTTGACTTGTGTTACCGTGTCTTTAAGGGAGTTCGCGTACTACGTGATCTTTGTCGCAGTAGTTCATACTAAATACATACACACTAAATACGCACTATCGGCAAAACTTAAGCATGCTCAGTTTAGATAATATTTCTGCGGCGCGCGCAGCTAGTGACAGACCACACCCCTTCCTGGTTTCACCCAATTAGAGACCATATGCATTTGTGTGAGTACAGGGCGTATAACAAAAAACTACAACAAACAAGAATGTTTTGTAATTTTATTTGCGAACGTTTTGTATGGCCCTTCTTATTAAGCCGTCCTATTGTTCAACTGGATTTTCAAACGTTCCCACTAAATATCAATGGTACTTAGATAATCACCTTATTTTTATTGCAGTTGCAAAAGTTGCGAAGAAAATAAACAAAAAACCCAGATAACATCGTATATTGCCAAGTATTGGTTCAAATACTACTGTAATTGTGCTATTTCAATCAAAACTAAAAAGAAAAAGATACCAAATGTAGTCAACTTCTAGTAATCTAGTAGTAGTCTACGTAATTTGCCTCTTTTTTCATGTTTTCAAGTTTAAACACATTGAAATGTAGTTATTTACTTTCCAATAGCATGGCACAAATAGCAAGTTCCTCTCACGGCAATAAACAACAAAAAATGTCGCGAATGTGTCGAGCTGGCCGTCGCGCTCGCGATATCGCGCCAGTCTACATGAGCCTTTATGTAGTGCCGGTCGACACGCCTAGCGCATTCGCTGCGATTTGTATGGCGGCATCGCATAGGACATCGTGAAATTTAGGGAGGCAGTGAAAGTGTTAATAAATAAATTTATAGACCCGACAGAGTATAGCCATGTGTCGGGGAGAGGAAAATATGAAAGTGGATAGAATAAGCATAAATTGTTGTTTGACATTTCTTCTTCCTAATTATTATGTTTTTGAGGGAAGTTCATACTAATTTAATATAGCAATACCAATAATACATTTTATAAACCAAACAAAAGATATGAGTACGAAATTTCGTCTTGTCCACAATAATAATTAACAATGAGCTCTCGCTGGCCGTGCCCATTAATAAATATCTCACAAATAAGAGAGCATAGCACGCGCCTAGTGTGACTATCACACTTCTATACATCATTATATTAATACGAACACTATTAAAATACGGTTCGTGTATCCTATTGGTCAAAACGTATTTATTGGGTGATTGAGTCGTGAGCCGTGCTACGCGGTTATCGCCTTAGAGATGAGTGTGCGGAAGTTTGGCTGATAGTACATACACAAAACTTGACCGCAACTGGTCGGACTGCTGGTGGTACGGTACGGTACCAATGGCCTTGGTCGTGGTAGCGTATTAAGTGAGTTCCCTTAGTATCTGCTAAGGTAAAATAACCATTTACTTTGACTGAACACAAACCATTCATTTGCAGCATTATCAGCTGTGCTTTAAATTTCGGGTTCGCGATAAATAATTCAACGAAATGGATGTTGTTGAACTGTCAAAATGAGAGCGATTGTGACTGCGGGTATGCAATTAGACTGCAGTTTTTCAACCAAAAATCCAGTTTTAATTTTCTCCAAATGAGACCACAACCAATCTACTTAGTTTTTGTCAATTTCGTGTTTGTTTGTACGTTATTATATCATTTTTCTTTCTTTCATCAACAGGATGACAAACACGAAGCCGATACCATCATCAACGAGGAGACGTTACTGGACCAAGAAGTGTCCGTGTACTACAGCCTGCAGACCATGCTGACTGGCATAGAGCCCTTCCACAAGCTGTGGCATACTTCTTACGACTTCTACGCCGGATATGAGAAGTGGTGAGCTGTTTACATTATAATCTAAATCTATAAAATAGTATTACGCAAAGTCGCTAAACTTCACAAATGATGTGGTTGCAGTTTTCACCTTCATCACGAGTGCAGTGGTGACCCAGTGCTAACTGCCACAACTTACCCAGACAGGCGCGCTTGCTTTACTATGTGTAAATTATTTCAAAACGGTGAAGGAAAACATTGTGAGGAAACCGGCATGTCCTAAAACCATAAATTCGAAGATATGTGAATGTGATCTACCAATCCGCACTGCGCCCGCTTTTGGATTACGGCCCACTCCCTCTCACCGAGAGAAGGCCTGTGTCCCAGCAGTGGGAACAACATTAGAGGCTGTTTATGTATGAAAATTTATTCCGGAAGGTGTATATGTTATAGAGCTTGAATATTTAACACTAGCTATTGCCCGTGGCTTCGCCCGCGTGGATCTCGGAAAATATCCCACGGGAACGTACTATTGGGACTAAATGTACCCTATGTGTTAATCCAAGTTATATAGTACACTTCATTTACATTTTCACCCTTTTTTTAAACGAATCGCACGCCACCTATTGTAAAATCCGGTAACTGAGGGTAAAATTACTTAGATTGTTATTCACAAATCACAAGACTATTAATTTTTGATTATATACTTAAAGTATAGTAGTCTTTATATACTACATTAGAGGTTCTGCCCTCAGGTGCTAACACACCCAGGCTGCTAGATGAGCTCACTCTCGAGCAGGCCACCTAAAACTGCCCAACTAACTGGTCCTCTAAGATCAATTCCGGCAGTTTTCAGTGACTGAGCCTGAAACTTATTAATCGTCATTGCGAAATATATCGTAAGGGGGAACTGCAGCCTTTTAAACTTGAATGGGTACTCCGACGGTATTCGTGGAAATTAGCGGAAATAAGGAAAATTTAAATATTATTACTCATTTGATCCCTTAGAGACACTTTATTAAACAATAAAGTTATTGTTTTTTGAACTACTAAAGTGTCTTTGGCGATGGTGAAAGTCGGGCTGAGCGATTACGGGTTTCCCATACAAACTTTTATGGGGATAAAAGTTAGATAAAAAAAATATCCCGCGAGAGTGTAAAATAGGGGTATTTTACCCTCTTGTGGGATGATTTTTTAAAAACGCTGGTACATGTAATTGTGAATTCCCAAACAAAAGGGACACATACCAATTTCCATGGTTTGAACTACAAAACTAACGGGTGTCCCCATACAAACTTTCATACCCTATTTACCCCCTGTTGAAATACGTGGTTCTTAAAACTTTTCATGATTTAAACTACAAAAATGACTATTTTCCATATAAACTTTCATCCCCTATTTTTACTCCCCTAAGGGTTGAATTTCCAATAATCCTTCCTTATTCCTTGTCTACTGTTTGTGCTGGGCGTTGATGAGTCAGTCAGGACTTATTATTTTATACTTTTTATTTTTATAGATAGTTAGCACAGAAATCTCGATGTTTTGACATGCCACATTACACATTAGTAAATTGCACCCGTGCGAAGGAGAGGCGGGTCGCTAGTTATAATAATATTTATAACTAGCTAAACTTAAAAAAATATTTATAAACCGAACTTTTCTAGACTATATGCTGACTTGTATGGTCTACAGACGATTCTGGTATTGAACCCTCCCACAAGTATAGCAAACAGGTTACAGACGATATGATTTATCTCATTTCTTTCTTTTTTCTTTCAGTTAAAATTGGGTTGGACTTAGCTCGATAGTTGGTTACATTGCCTGACTGTCGAATTGATTTAGATGAAATTGTATCTAAATGCCACTCAGAGCACTTAAAGTGGACTCATCTACATGATGTTTGTCACCGTCAGGTACCACGGCCCCTTCCTAGGGCTGGACGCGGAGCAGATCTCGGAAGACGTGGAGGTGTGGTGGAAGCTACTGTACAAGCTGGGCAAGCAGCTGTACGAGTATCCCGGCGCCAAGCGCATCGCGGACATGGTGCGCAATAAGTTGGAGAAGTTCAAAGTGCTCATACCTGTGCTGTGCGCCATCTGTAACAAGGTGAGTTACTGCTTACTCGAAAGGGCTCTTGGCTACGCGCATCAACACAATTTGTCAGATATTTGCGACGGAGCTTTGTTTTCTATGAAGAATAGGGCTGTTTTCCTGTCACGCGGGTTTGCGACCGAGTGTGTGCCTCCTCCGCGTGCGTGAGCATACCGCTTGTGAAGCACCTACAAGCTCTGCGCGTCCCGCGAGCGTGGGGCGTGCGGGACAGGACAAGTTTGTGCGAAGCGATAGGATGGCGGGCGGCGCGGTTACGGTGCAGACACAAATGCGCATGAATGAACGAAATGCACCGACCCCAGCGTGGTTAAACCAGACTCGATTGCTCGAATAAACCCAAGGATTCACACTAGTCCCTGGAGCCTCATGTTTCATGGGACTACAGAGACCATTGCATATCAAAGAGTAGACCGGGGGGCGCGGTAATGGTCAGGAAGACGTGACGTGTCCTTAGGATAGGGAGGATTATTGGAGCCGTACCACTTAGCATCCTAATGCAGACACAAATCCGCATAATAGGAAAAGGGCTCTAACGGGAAGTAATTTCGGCATGATGTGTCACGGGTCATTTAAAAAGCATGGTACGCGATAAAGAGTCCGTGCACAAAAAAATAAATTATTTAAAAATCAAAAAACCCGACTGCAAAAACACATAACTGAAAAGGGAAAAACAAGCATTATAATCTATATAATTTTGGTATCGCAGGCGGGGACAATCAAAAGTTACACCATATTTCAGGATATTCGACTGTCCCCGCCTGCAAGAACAAAATTATATATATCGCCTATCCCTATTAACATTGTCGGATGTGAAAATCAGCAACATTACAAGAGAGCGTGTCAATGTTTGAATTGCAATTTTTTTTTCATATAGAAATTAGATTGTCAAAAATCAACAGAATTTTAATAAATGTTCTTGACTCCACTAAAACAAGGGACTTTTTAAAGGGATTAATGAAATAAAAAGAAAATGGCAAAAAAACATATACGACAATGTTAATAGGGATAAGCGATATTATAATGCTTGTTTTTCCCTTTTCAGTTAAGTGTTTTTGCAGTCGGGTTTTTTGATTTTTAAATAATTTTTACAAGCTTTTTAGTTTTATTAATATATTTATTTGAAAATTACTCATTACTAGCGATTCGATACCAATATTGATGCAATTAATTAAAAACAAAAACTTCCCCTCCTTTTATTTTGTATTTGCAGATGCAATTTATAAATATTATATAGCCTATGTCACTCCTACAATTAAGACGAATCTAAGGACACCTCATACGTTAAAATCCATCAAGCCGTTTAGACTACAGAGCGTGCCAAAGAAATAGACATACATACATACATACATACTCTCGAAAAACATTACCCTCCTGAGGCAGTCGGGTAAAAAAACTTTTTTTCAATTTCTTATTTAATTTTGAGAAAGCTTGAAATAATTGAAGCATTGAGTGTGTGAGTATAAAAGTACAGTTTCCGTGGCGCAAAACCATTCGTGTTAGTTACAGCACCTGTTTATAATTTCATAAATTTTGAGTACTCGTAAATATAGTTAATTTTGCCTTTGATTTACTTAATGAAGTCATTGTAATTTAAAAAAATAAAGTTTCGATTTTATGTCAAGGACAGCTGACGACATATGTGCGATTATTTTTCTAGAAATTTAAGAATATCAAACTTTTTTTTGTTTTTTTTTGTATGGGTGGGAAATTATCAAAAAACTTCTCCCGCTCATCATCATCGTTAAATTCTGTTCCGATTTTTATCAAATTTTAAGCCCAACAATGTGATTTTTGATAATCATTTTCTAAACAATATTGATGCTACTATTTACACTAGGTAGACACTAAATTAAATTACTAACTATATATACAAATTAATACAAAAAAAACAAAAGGATACTTAGGCGTCAAAGTATTCGTCCGCATCGCTGTCATTCATCAGCCCAACAATTAATATTTTATAAACCTACTAATTATGTTTTTTTTTTCTTCAAGAAAATACAGAGTGTTGTTTTCTAAAACAATTGTTTTTATTTGTGTTTTTTGGTGGGAAATCATCAAATAACTTCTCCCGCTCTGGGCGGAGCGGGAGGGTGTGTCACACTCTTACTGACTAAAACCCACCCGTATTCTTTCCGTTGCCTGTGTTGCCAGGGGCCTCGATAGAGAGGGCATGGGCAGCCGTCACCTCCTTCTGCGAAGCAGTAATGCTCGCGAAGGAGGAGGTGGGACGGTTGAGGGAAAGGCTCTTGCCTTTCCCTCAACCTTTCGCGCCCTCTCGCCCCTAGCCGCCGCAGGAGACGCCCTGGGCGTCGGGAATCCCGGGCGGATTTCCGGCCACCGTAGGCGCGGGCATGCGGACGGTGAGCAACGGGTAGCTCACCGTCCGGTAAGGACCAGGTCCGGGGCGACGGCGATTTGTATTCCACGCGCGCCTCAAAGAGATGTCGTCAGCACAAATGTAGGGGTCCACTAGGGCCGATGCCTGCCGGGGTCGCGGGAAGGTACTTATGGGTCACCGAGGCCCCTGGCAACACAGGCAACAGGAAGGAATACGGGTGGGTTTTAGTCAGTAAGAGTCTGACACACCCTCCTGCTCCGCCCAGAGCGGGAGAAGTTATTTGATGATTTCCCAACCAAAAAAAAAGGGGCCTCGGTAACCCTTTCGTACTTGCCCCTTTCCTACACAAGAATATCAATCTACCTAGCCTTCTCAACTATGTTGGGGTCGGCTTCCAGTCTAACCGGATGCAGTTTAATACCAGTATTGAAAGACCATTGCATTGCGTTGGAGTATTGGCATTGACCAGTATTGTATTGGCGCCTGCCTATCTGACCTCCTCAACCCAGCTACTGCGGGGCGAGCACGGGCGTACTCAAGGTTGTGACAAGACATGATAAATTATGCCATGTCTTACAAATTGTCTTAAATGCTGGCATGGGTCAACCATGTGACATAATCTAGAGGCGCGACATGCCTTTCTTGTTGCAGACTTCAATGTGTGACATAGTAAACGGGTTTTTGAGTAAATATCTACTGAAAGCCTTTTTCTGATAGGATTTTTTGTTGTAGTTGTTGTTGTCATATATGTGTACAGAAACTTAGAAACTTACTATCTTTATCTATTTCAGCCATACTAATATCCACTAGCCTACTGAACTCGGAAGTGTAGTTAACTCTCTAAACTTCGACAACTTTTGAAACTCGAAACTCTTCTAAAAAGTTTATACACTTTTTGTACATTCAGGATTCAATGCCTCACCTACAAAAATCCGCGAGCCATTTTTCACAAAAATTGTGAGTTGAGCAACATCGATTGTTACTCGTTGGCATTCGTTTATTTATTTATTTAATAGGTAAGTGCACCAACAGCTTAAACAATACATATAATATTGGTTTAAGAGTTAAAACAGAATTTAGGTATTAGGTACTTAGTAGTACTACTATAATAAAATATTAGTATAAAATAAAATATATGTGAACGGGCAAACCATCCACTTAATTTAGAGGCTGCAAGTCTACGCGCAGTTCTTGACACAAATAGACCATCATACGCTATTTCAGACGGAAAATCTGTTGGAACTCGCAGTCTGGTAACTCGAACGTGTTATTTAGGAGTCCCGAATGTTTCTTTCGTTTTCTTTTCTCTTTTTTTTGTTAAGTAGGTACTTCTCGACAGGCCTACACTGTCCTCCCAAATTCAAATAAATTTTATTCGAAAGCCGTGTTAATTTAATTTCAAATTCAGTCATTTGTTTTTAGATAGTTTTTTGTTTTTGTAAAATTTTGGTAGTTTTAGGCGCCATGGATAAACTGAAAATTCCTACAATTTTCGAATATGAGTTCCTACGTGGAAATACCGTTGCGCAAACAACACGAAACATTAACGACGTGTACGGGCCTAACACTGCTTGCATAAACACGGTCCATTATTGGTTCAATCGTTTTAAATCTGGAAATTTTGAGTTGAAGAACGAGCCTCGCGGTCTGCCGGTGACCATTGTCGACAACGACGAATTGAAGGCGATAGTGGAAGCGGATCCAACTTAATCTACGGCTGAGCTTGCTGCGGGCCTTGGAGTTAATGTCAAAACAACATTGAAGCACTTGCGTCAAATCGGAAAGACAAAAAAGCTAGATAAGTGGGTGCCACACGAACTAAGCGACCAACAGCGAGACTTACGCGTCGACGCATTCATAGCACTACTGAATCGGCATAGAAACGAAGGATTTCTAAATCGAATTGTTACCTGCGACGAAAAGTGGATCCTGTATGACAACCGTAAGCGTTCGTCTCAGTGGGTCGACCCAGGTACAGCACCTAATCAGTGGGCTAAAATAAAGATTACTCATAGGAAGATGATGGTGACTGTCTGGTGGACCAGTGCTGGACTTGTACATCACAGCTTCTTACCGAATGGCACAAAAGTGACGGCAGATGTCTATTGCCAAGAATTGCAAACAATGATGGAGAAGCTCGAGGGGGGCTTGTGGCTAAGTAATAACAGCCGCACGGGTCAATCGATCAGGTTAAGCTACGCTTACCGCGGTTGGTCCGTAGATGGGTGACCATCTTTACATACCAAGACCCCTCCGTGCCTCGGAAAGCACGGGTCGTCAGAAACCCGAACGTCTGACAACCAGTCTTACCAAGGGGTAACGTATTACCCAGTAACCGGGTTGTGCAGGTCAGATAGGCAGTCGCTCTATCTAAAATACTGATATTCAGCTGCATCCGGTTAGACTGGCAGCCGACCCCAACATAGGGAAAAGGCTAGGCAGATGATGAAGAAGCTCGCAATTCAACAAACAAGACTGGTCAATCGCTCTTCCCCTTTGCTTCTTCACTATGTGGGTCCTTGTTGTTTTTTTTTTCTTCATTTAGGTATTAATCATGCTGTGGCAGTTTGAGTAATTTATGCGGCCTACCCAAATGTTCTTTCTTTGGTATTGTTCGTCGAATCGTTGAGCTCCTTAAGTTCTGAGTTGAGCTGCACGTTTACTGACAAATCGCGTGAACTCACACTTCACGACAGACCATCGCAAAGCTACAAGATTTACAGCTGGAAGCTCTCCGTCGCCCACCGTACTCACCAGACCTTTCCCCAACAGATTTCTACTTTTTTTCAAAATTTAGATAATTTTTAAGTGGGAAAAAATTCAACACCCGAGAGGCTACAAAACGCTTTTGCTGACTTCATCACGTCCCGTCCGGCAGACTTCTACAGTAAAGGGATAAACAAACTCCCAGCAAATTTTTTTAGATAATTTGGGCCAGTACTTTGATTAGCTGAAATAAAAAAAATAAAATTTTCATACGAATATCCAATTTCATAGGTGAAGACCTAATATTTTGTAACAATATTTTGATTTTAAAAAGTGTCCATGGAGTTTCTTGCCCGTTCTTCTCCATAGTAGCCTGCTACGGTTTGGAATAAGCAACGGGCTTCATCTTTCTGACTGACCGATTCCTTGACAATTCAAATGTGTCTGTAATGGGAAAGACCGGTCAAAGCTTTTTGTAGACGGCCTGACCATAGCTGGGTCCCTCTGGCCCATACCAAATTTGAAATTTCGGCCGTTCAACGCCATGTCCATTCAATTTCATTTCATTTTCATTCCAGTGCTGTTCATTTAATGTTTCATTCATAGTGTTTTGGTTTTACTTCTCTGTTTCGTTATTTTCTGTGATTATAATAGTTTAAATCAATATATATAAAAAAAAAAAATACAAATCTTTATTGCATACCACATGATCCATAAAAAAACCACAATATAATAAATATAGTTACTTAATTTAAATTAAAAAAAAAAAACTATAATAAAATGGCTTAAAAACAAACTAACATTTTTAAACATTTATGCGGCTATCTCCAACCACCGCTTGATGCACGAGATGCACTTCAGTAGCCGTTCAACTCCAGTATGCGTCTGTCTGTAGATGTTATTGTACTGAATACGTATGGCCATTACGTAAGTACATATTTATAGGGCACGACACTGGCGGTCGATATCTGCATATATTCGACATGGAAAGTGTCAGAATTTTAAAACATTGTTGTTTATTTTCTAGTTATCACTTTCTTCAAAATGTTTACGCCATAACCTCAAACTCTGTTTTCTCTACGAATAGCTATAAAGCCACAATCTTCTCATTTTAAAGTTTTTCGGAAACTGGTGGACTCCGATTTCGGAATATTTAGGAACGCAACAATGAATCATTTTCGCATAAATAAAATAAAACCACCTTGGCCTAAAGCATTTTGGCAGTTGTTTCCCCATTTGGTTAATTGAAAAAAAAAAATACTTTGTGTGTGAGTTTCAAATAAGGACATAACAAAACCTTTTCCTCTTATTCAGGGCATGCGCGACCGTCACTGGGCGAAGATCAGCGACTTAATCGGCGCGGAAGTGATCCACAATCCAGAGACGACCCTCGCGGATATGGTGGAGCAAGGCGTGCACGTGTTCGCGACGCAGCTGGAGGAGATCGAGCAGTACGCCTCCAAGGAGTACGGGCTCGAGAGGGCGCTCAACAAGATGAAGGAGGAGTGGGTGGGAGTCAAGTTCGAGATCGTGCCTTATAGGTAAAATTTATTTTGTTACAAAACATCTCGCCTGTATTCCCCGAAGGGTTGGGCAGAGGTGTATAATTCGTACATCCTTATTTCGTTTCGTACATTCTTATGTTTAAAAGGTTCCCGTGTAAAAGGGGGCGAGCCTATTGCCATTAACCGCACATTGAACCCAGGACCCCACTCAGCGGACCACTATACCAACGAGGCAGTCAGAACAGTTTAATGTTGTTTTTTGATAAACATGCTGGTAGCCGACCTGTTGGTAAATGGCCTCCGACATCTACAATACCAGAGGCATCGCAGTTGCGTTGCCATCTCAAAGGGATGTGAAAGTTATAGCTTTTGTTTACAACATAATCAGCCTATAATGTTCTCACTGCTGAGACACAGGCCTCCTCTCTGCGAGAGGGAGCGGGCCGTAATCCACCAGGCGGGCCCAGTGCGGGTTGGTAGATGTCACATGTCTTCGAATTTTTGGTTCTAGGACATGCCGGTTTCCTCACGATGTTTTCCTTCACCGTTTTTTGAGAGCAGTGGCGATGAAATTATTTACACAAAGTAAAGCTTTTGTTTAAATGGCTTAAAATCACTGCTGGACACATTGTCTCACACATAGATTTTCACATCTTTCTATGTTGCCTTCCTTGGTCATTTTGCTTTAAACGAATTCAAGTTGTCACTTCATTAAATATTCTTTTCTCAGTGTTCTTTTTAAGTTCGGTTTAGAAAACGAGCGAATGCACATTCCGACCCCACTCTACCAAATTATTTATGTGTAAACAGGGATAGAGATTCCTTTAGTTGGTCTATCCATACATTAATGTCAAGTATTATAAGCAAGTCGCGGGAAGGTACTAAAGAGTCACCGAGGCCCCTGGCAACACAGGCAACAGGAAGGAATACGGGTGGGTTTTAGTCAGTAAGAGTCTGACACACCCTCCCGCTCAACTCAGAGCGGGAGAAGTTATTTGACGATTTCCCATCCAAAAAAAAAAAAAGTATAAGCAAAGAATACTCCTACTCTTGTTCTGGTTCTATGGTTGTTAGATGTAAACCCATCTTAACACCATCAACCTGTCTGTTGTTGTTTAATAATCAGGATTTTGCAATTATTCTATTATATTTTGCTTTTATTCTATTTTCTGCAAACATGTGTATGCATCCTTACAAACTAAACCAAAGCTAATTAATATTAAACACACCCATTTTCCATGACCCAGGGATACCGGCGTGGGTATTCTGACTGGCCTGGATGACATACAGCAACTTCTGGACGACCACATTCTCAAGTCGCAGACCATGCGCGGGTCTCCGTACGTGAAGGCCTTCGAGGCGGACATGGTCGGATGGGAGGAGAAGCTCATCAGCATGCAGGATATACTGGATCAGTGGCTAACGGTGAGATTGTAGGAAGTTCTTGGAAAGTATTTAGTTTTACTACTCGGAAAAAACACCTTTTATCACTACTTACTCAACTTAATCTACGTAAGGGTTGTGTTCAACCTTTTTGGTCCTAATTCTAAATTTAAAAAATGAGCGAGCCTTACTAGTAGCCTCAGTAGTCGCATGTGATGTGTAACATCTGACATCTCACCTTGGTAATAAGCAAGCGACAGAAATTAACCTCAGAATTTAAAAAGCTAAATAATGAAATATTTATTCGAATAATTAATTCATTACTACTGGTCGCCCTCTGCTCGAAGTTTGACCCCCTCTATTTACATTCTATATAGTACTTACTGACTTATGAGTGCACAAATTCCATGCTATTGTAAAGTACTTACTTATTCCATGCTCAAGCATCCGCTTGCAGCACTTCCGTTTCTTTTCACGAAATCACTTCCCACAGAAAGCGAGAGGAAAGATGTTACACATCAGTAAATGTGGTTACAATGTAATTTGAACTTTGTCATGCAGGACATTGAGTTTTTTGTTTCAAATTTGATAATTATCTCAGATTCTAAATTCAAATATGCAGGCATATATAGCAGGCGAATTACTAACATTTCAAACCTGCCTTTCCCTAGTGCCAAGCCACCTGGATGTACCTGGAACCCATCTTCTCATCTGAGGACATCATGCGTCAAATGCCCACGGAAGCGCGGAACTTCCGCGACGTGGACAAAGAGTGGAGGGCCATCATGGTTGCCACTACCAAGGAGCCAATGGTGCTTGAAGCCACGAACTACCCGGGCCTGCTGAAGGCGCTGAAGTACAATAACGCGCTGTTGGAGGATATTCAGCGAGGACTGAACGATTACTTGGAGAAGAAGAGGCTGTTCTTCCCCAGGTTAGAGGCTTGATTTATTAAGAAAGGAAATATGTTTATTTGGCACAAGTTATCAATTCCACAAAAAATAAAAATCAAACAAAGAATAACTGTAAAAAAAAAATGGGGTATGGAGTTCAGATAGGCAGTCGCTCCATTTAATATAATACCTGCATAAAGGCCTATTCCGATATAAGCGATATCGCTGTCGCGCTCGGTAGCGATACTGATTCGGTACGCGATACCGAATCGGTACGCAATATCGCTGTCGCGCTCGGTAGCGCTACTGGTCCGCCTTGACCGCTTTCTGGTTAGTCAGTTTTAGTTTTATCGCCTACCGAGGACGACGGCGATATCGCCTACCGACGACGACGGCGATATCGCCTACCGAGGACGACGGCGATATCGCCTACCGAGGACGACGGCGATATCGCCTACCGAGGACGACGGCGATATCGCCTACCGAGGGCGACGGCGATATCGCCTACCGAGGACGACGGCGATATCGCCTACCGAGGGCGACGGCGATATCGCCTACCGAGGGCGACGGCGATATCGCCTACCGAGGACGACGGCGATATCGCCTACCGAGGACGACGGCGATATCGCCTACCGAGGACGACGGCGATATCGCCTACCGAGGACGACGGCGATATCGCCTACCGAGGACGACGGCGATATCGCCTACCGAGGGCGACGGCGATATCGCCTACCGAGGCCGACGGCGATATCGCCTACCGAGGCCGACGGCGATATCGCCTACCGAGGGCGACGGCGATATCGCCTACCGAGGGCGACGGCGATATCGCCTACCGAGGACGACGGCGATATCGCCTACCGAGGACGACGGCGATATCGCCTACCGAGGGCGACGGCGATATCGCCTACCGAGGGCGACGGCGATATCGCCTACCGAGGGCGACGGCGATATCGCCTACCGAGGGCGACGGCGATATCGCCTACCGAGGGCGACGGCGATATCGCCTACCGAGGGCGACGGCGATATCGCCTACCGAGGGCGACGGCGATATCGCCTACCGAGGGCGACGGCGATATCGCCTACCGAGGACGACGGCGATATCGCCTACCGAGGACGACGGCGATATCGCCTACCGAGGACGACGGCGATATCGCCTACCGAGGACGACGGCGATATCGCCTACCGAGGACGACGGCGATATCGCCTACCGAGGGCGACGGCGATATCGCCTACCGAGGACGACGGCGATATCGCCTACCGAGGGCGACGGCGATATCGCCTACCGAGGACGACGGCGATATCGCCTACCGAGGGCGACGGCGATATCGCCTACCGAGGGCGACGGTGATATCGCCTACCGAGGACGACGGCGATATCGCCTACCGAGGGCGACGGCGATATCGCCTACCGAGGGCGACGGCGATATCGCCTACCGAGGACGACGGCGATATCGCCTACCGAGGACGACGGCGATATCGCCTACCGAGGGCGACGGCGATATCGCCTACCGAGGACGACGACTCATCGGAATTTATCTAGATGTGATGAAACATACTCGTACCATTACTCGTGACTTTTAAAAACGTCACTTGACCAACTTACATCAAAATATCTTTGTAGCCATTTCTCTTCTTAACAGCAAAACACATTTATTTTCTCCAGATTCTTCTTCTTATCAAACGACGAGTTGCTTGAAATCCTCTCCGAGACGAAGGACCCGATGCGCGTGCAGCCTCATCTCAAGAAATGCTTCGAGGGCATCTACACGCTGGAGTTCAACTTCAACAAAGAGATCGTGGGCATGGCGTCGGCTGAAGGCGAGGTCGTGAAGCTCTCGTCCTCTATACAACCGGCTGATGCCAAGGTAAAGAAAGGCTTTATGCTTAGTATTAGTCAGTAGGCTACACAGCTGGCATCTGCACGCTGCAACTACATCAATGAGATGACGTCTGCTGAAGGCGAGGTCGTGAAACTCATGTCTTCCATAGATTCGGCTGATGCCAAGATGAAGAATGGCTTTTGACTTATTTAAGCTTTAGACGTCTTTAATTTAAATACGTCAAAAGGATGGATGGACGAGAAGGAAATGGTGGAATGGAAACAAAAAGATTTTGGCAGTGGGTGTAAAGGTAGGTACTTTAAATATTGATAATAGCTAACTTCTTAGCCAACAATTGTTTACACAATACATTTACATTTTTTTTTTGTTCTTAACAATTTGTTACAATATAGCGTAATATACTAATAAGAAATTTAATTTAAGGTTGCAACGGAGTTGTTTTCCAGCTCTGGGATATCACATGTGTATAGCAAGTACAGGAATGGGCCTACCACAATTCCTTGTGGTACCCAGTTTTTATAGCTTTTAGCTCGGAATATCTCCTCTTGCTTTATTTTAAACATTCTGTAACTTTGCAGACATTGCATTCTACATGATTCTAGAATGCAATGTCTGCAAATTCTGGAGGTAGCATGCCTTTGAGTTTAAATACCAGACCCTGGTGCCAAACTGTATCAAAAGCTAGCGCGACATCTAGGAATACGGTGGCGCAGACTTGCTTGTTATCGACTGTTTTATTCAATAATGTTAGTTATTTTGTGTACCTGGTCTATTGTTGTTTTTCCCTGAAGCCAAATGGATGGTTTGGTTTTAGGTCTTTTTTATATTATTGGTTTTACCCGTTTTTCAAATAGTTTCGATAATACGGGCAACAGGGAAATGGGTGTATATGATGATGCTTTATAGTGTGGTTTCCAAGGCTTCGCAATCACTTCAGCAACCTTCCATGGCTCAGGTACATGTTTTAGCATAAATGCAGCATTGATAAGTCCGGCTTTACTATGGTTTTGCACGCGAGGTGTTTTAGAATTTCAACTGTTATGACATTCGTGACCCGGGGATTTCATCGAGGTAATGTTGTTTTGAATTTTTCTCAGCTCTTTTTAGAAGTTCTTTAGGAGTCACAAGCGGAATTCTTTGACTGAGTTATAACTTTTCACTCTCAAGTATTTCTATAGAGCTCTCATTGGGATGAAAGTGTCTTCTAAGTATTGGGCAACCCTAAACGCCTTTTATTCATTGCTTATGGCCCATTTTCCGTCACTGTTTCTGATGGGCGGTATTTGCATAATCGGCCTTTTTAGTTTTCTTGTCGCTTTCCAAGGAGAAATATCCATTGATTGGTCGTTGGTTAGCTGCACAAGTTTAGTATTCAGACATTAATTCTGAAATTGTAGAATGTTCCTCTTTAATCGTTTGGTTAGGTTATTTAATAATGTTTTATGGTGGCCGCAGAATGACATTCAGCCAATTTTACATATCAGACAGAATTAAAAATGTGACACTGACAAACTTTTTTTTTTTTCAAGTACCTACATATATCAATATTAAATATTTTATTTCACATAAATCTACATGGGCACTTATAAACATCAGAAGCTAGGTGTGCACGGTTCTAGTTGGTCGTTTCCTATGAAGAAGAGCCGGAAAGGTTATGTACTCAATACTCAATACTCAATACTTTATTGCATTCCACATGTAGTACTTAGGTGGTAAAACTTAAAATTAGATCACATGGACCCTGTCGGGCACAGCAAATAAGTGAGTTAGGAGAGAGGAAGCACTTGTAAATTATAATTATTATACAGTAGGTAGGTAATTTCTAAGATAAACTAATAGTAGGTATTTATAATACTTATAGAATATAAATAGGTATCTATTGGGAGATCTTGTAATAATTAATAAATATAATATAAATATTTAATTTTGACTACTAAAACTATGACTTTATATGTATATCACTTAAATATTCATTTAATGAGTAGTAGCTTTCTTTAACATATTATATTACGTATTGTGCTTATGAGAATAAATTCTTTAAACCTAAACCTAAAGGTTCATCTGCCTAGCCTTTTCCCAACTATGTTTGGGTCGGCTTCCAGTCTTACCGGATACCAGCTGAATACCAGTATTTTACATGGAGCCGGAAAGGTTGCTCTTTTAAAAATTGGCTTTTACAATATTTTCAAATAACACCGTTAATCATTATGGGAGGATAGTGTAGGCCTTTCAACAAGTATTGGGTGTAGTGTAATGAAAGACAAGTCTGGATGGCAACTGCTTTAATGTCATAATCAAACATAGACAATTCATAACACCCCTTAAATAAGATAAAATAATAATTTAAAAACAAAACAAACTTAAAGTAAATAATTGGCTCTCCCTACTTTATAAAAATACGTATACAAATAGTTAAATCTTACTACGGGTATGAGGTGGCGATTATACACACATACACACATATACATTTATTTTGGTGCTTGGCATATCATCCCCCGAAAAAAACTTATCATCAATATCAGACAAAATATTGTCTGCAGGATCCTTTACAGGTCCTATCAAATATCGACGGCGATAAATACCTTTTTGTTCCTAACAATAGAAGAACATGGAGTCGACGCTTTTCCCATTATTTTGCCAAGCCTTCTTTTGTTTGTGTTCTCTAACATTATAACTTCGTCGCCCACATTCAACTCAGATAGCAGTTTACAATGCTGATCATAGAAACTTTAAATTTTTATTTGTTTTTCTTATATTTTATTTTTACGTTGTAAGTTGTTATCACAATTACAAATTGTGATAACCCAAATTTTCTGATAATCTGTCCCAATTTTATTTCATGGCAATTCTGGTATAGCTACCGGAGTCATAGGACCCTCCCTACACGGTTTGTTTGCTGTTATTTTACATCTTCTCACATAAATATCTACTTTTGGCATGGGCAACTATCTTCAAATTATTGACTAATTGACCGATTCTTTGACAGTTCAAAAGTGCCTGTAATTGGTTTAATTGAAATAAATGCTTTGAGGTTAAGTTCGCTCGCCTGAATTCAGGAGCGCACATAGGCCTAGTCCACCACACCTTTGCACAGCTCGAACGAATTTGATTTGCAAATTCGCAACATGTGTCGCGCAAGCTGCAGCAGACGCAAAGTAAAATTTTTTTATTTGACAGAGAGCATTCTCGACACGGCCGTTCACTACGACGTCCAACAACCGAGCAAAATAGAAAATAATCTATGTAAAAGATTATTAAAAATCAATTTAAATCAAATGACATGATTGCCAATAGAACTGTAATACATTTGAAAAAATATCATGTGTACATTTTATATTTCATAAACTGGCCAGGCCAGGCTTTTTTATCACTTAATTAGATATAGTTTTCTATGCCAGCTTCAAAAGGTATTTTGTCTTGAAATAAAAGAATTTGAAACTGACGAATATTTATAAAACACTTGATTGTACAAAGAATTGAAAATGAACTCATTGAACCCTAACCGAACTCACTGTCCAGGGCATGGTGGAACGCTGGCTGCTGCAACTGGAGAGCCAGATGGTGATGAGCCTGCGCGACGTGGCCAACGAGGCCATCACGTCCTACCCCACCAGCAAGCGCGAGACGTGGGTGCTCATCTGGCCCGGGCAGATCGTGCAGTCCGGCTCCTGCATCGAGTTTACCATTGAGGTACCTTTGAGCACCAGCATCATCGTCAAGACCTCCACTGCTGGTCATAGGCCCACACGGTGGATTTTTGAGACGGGGCAGTAAGAAAATGTATGGGTAGCGCTTTGTGGATTTTCTAATACTTTTCTGACCTCAGGTGGTCAAGAAGTGTCTTTTAATCCATATATGAAACTGCATAGATCTGAGAATAGAGTTAC
This sequence comes from Atethmia centrago, assembly GCA_905333075.3. NCBI lineage: Eukaryota > Metazoa > Arthropoda > Insecta > Lepidoptera > Noctuidae > Atethmia > Atethmia centrago. Next base: position 4,139,107 of record HG995373.1, on the reverse strand, counting down.
CAATTGCTCGAAAAGTGATGGAATGTCTCCAAAGAACGTGTTCCTGTACGTACAAGGTTAAGGTATCTGCCCCGTCTCAAAAATCCATCCTGTATGTTACAAAATGTGGCATATTTTTGAGTCTTATGATAATTAGCATGTTTTGAGGCGACAGTCGTCGTCAATTCCATCGCACTTCTGCACTTTCATTGTAAGAAGTCAGTTACTAAGGACTGAATAACTGGCCTAAACTGCCATTTGTTTTTTCATGTGTATTACGTGTTTATAAAACATAATTCTCCCCAGTCCATAGAAGCAATAGAAACACAAACGCTGCCCGAACTGATAGTTCGCAGCACACAACAGATCAACGGCCTCGTCTACTTAGTACAAGGAGACCTGAAGCCTGGCAACCGCATCACTATAGAGGCGCTCATCGTGCTCGACGTGCACGGTAATGTAGCCTAATGTGTGTGTGGGATAAAGTTCATTATAGCGTGTAGATCATAGTCTACTTAGTACAAGGAGACCTGAAGCCTGGTAACCGCATCACCATAGAGGCCCTCGTGGTGCTCGACGTGCTCGGTAACACTAGAGTGTGTGAGATAAGATTCACTATAATTATATAATAATATGTAGCTTGTATCAACGGTCTATAAATGATATTTATTTTTGTAAATTGGTACAAACTCAGATGTCTCAGTCTGTAAACCAAAAGTCCAGACATTATCTTGGTCAGATCATATCTGGACCATTTAGATTAGTGTGATAAATGTTATTTTGAGGAAAATCCACACAGATTTGAGTGGACCTGTTTCAGCCATTTTCTTTACATGTCAGACCGAATTAAAATGCGCCACTGACAGATTTTTTTTTTTTTGGCTGTGTGAAATCATCAAATAACTTCTCTCGCTCTGGGCGGAGCGGAAGGGTGTGTCAGACTCTTACTGACTAAAACCCACCCGTATTCCTTCCTGTTGCCTGTGTTGCGGGGGCCTCGGTGACCCATAAGTACCTTCCCGCGAGCCCGGCAGGCATCGGCCCTAGTGGACCCCTACCTATGTGCTGACGACATCTCTTTGAGGCGCGCGTGGGATATAACGCGCCGTCGCCCCGGGCCTGGTCCTTACCGGACGATGAGCTCCCTATTGCTCACCGTCCGCAAGCCCGCGCCTACGGTGGCCGGAAATCCGCCCGGGATTCCCGACGCCCAGGGCGTCTCCTGCGGCTGCTAGGGGCGATAGGGCGCGAAACATGCCTTTCTCTCAACCGTCCCGCCTCCTCCTTCGTGAGCATTACTGCTTCGCAGAAGGAGGTTACGACTGCCCATGCCCTCTGGCACTGACAGACTGACAATTAATTATTAGTGTGTGCTGTTTTGATCTTTGTTACCAAATAATTAAATATAGTTTTCTATACAGAAGTCTGCTCAGTGCCGTAGCTTCAAAAGTTATTAGCTATATGTCCTGACTTGAAAAAGGAAAGACTTTAAAAACTGACGGCAGATATAAAAAAAAAAAAAAAAAAAATATAAAATAATATATAATAATAAGACTGTAGTTAGTACATGGAGACCTGAGGCCTCACTGAAAAGTAACCTATTCACATTATTCACTCGAAACTTTAAACCCCCAGGTCGTTCGATCCAGGAGGAGCTATTAGAACGCAACGTGGTCGAGATCACAGACTTCAACTGGATCTCGCAGCTGCGTTACTACTGGCGCGGAGAGAAGATGGTCTGTTCCATGATAACAACGGACGTGGACTACGGGTTCGAGTACCTCGGCAACTCCGGCCGCCTGGTCGCCACGCCGCTCACTGACCGCTGCTTCAGGTGAGTGACATCTCATGAAGACTACAAAACATCCGGAAAACCAATAATAATAATACATAATTGTTTACTCAAAGTAAGTATTGATAATAATACAGTTTAACAGAATAAGTACTCAAAATCAAAATATTTTTATTTCACATAAACCTACATGGGCACTTATGAAACGTCAGAAGCTAGGTGCACGGTTCCAATTGGTCGTTTCCTATGGAGAAGAGCCGGCGGTACTATATCTACAATCATGTGGGTGAGCACTGCTCCCCCTGGTAGGTTATGAAAACCTGTGTTAAAGAGAAACAGTTCGATCCCTTAAAGTATAATGACGTAATGTTACATAGTGCTTGTGATCGTACAGTTACAATAAGCGTAGATGTTCAATGTCGACATTCCAACAATAAGACTTAATTTTACAATACTGTCACTGCTAGCAAAACGAACTCTATTTTTATGGCGTCAGCAATACCAGCAACGTTAAGTCCTTAACAAAAAAAAATATAAAATAGAAACTGTTAAGGCTTAACAGTTTATATTTTACAGCACTAAAGGTTTGACTACCCTGGATTTGCTCTCGTAATTCGCTCGCTTCAATTGTGTCAACTGTAGTTTGACCGAAATTGCTATACCGCGCCTTGTGTGCGTGGCGAGACGGGGGGCAGTGCAGCCCGCTCATTGGTCAGTGCAGCCCGCTCATTGGTCAGTGCAGGCAGCTCATTGGTTAGTGCAGGCCGCTCATTGGTCTGTGCAGGCCGCTCATTCGTTAACCCCCCCTGCCTTGTCTTGAGTGCCTTGAAATAATGTTGTTTATTGGATAATATTATTGTTTTTTAATATTATTGATGATTTTAACATTATTATGAATTATAACCAATATCTGCCAAATGTATGTACTAACACAGTGTTTATTATATCTGGGAAATGAACGTTATTATTTTTAATACAAACGACGTCCGGCCAGAGCTTAATACATTTTTGTGAAACATGATATTTTAGCAAAACTCTCACGAATATTTCTTGTTATAATTCTGTTCTACCAAGGACCCTCATGAGTGCTTTGAAGCTGAACCTGGGCGGTGCGCCCGAGGGTCCGGCCGGCACGGGCAAGACGGAGACCACCAAAGATCTGGCCAAGGCCGTCGCTAAGAAGTGTGTCGTCTTCAACTGTTCAGACGGACTTGATTATAAGGCTCTGGGCAAATTCTTTAAGGTAATCGTTTTTATTAAATTCATGTTCACCTTATATTTACAGTTGACGGTCAATTGATACAAATAAACATAAAAACTTAAAATAAAGGTAAAATTATATCAAAATTGTATGAAATTAGACGAAATTAGATAGTATTAAAATGTAATTGTTAATAACAGGATAAAATTGAATTTATTTACTCCAAGGAGATTATACTGGGAGCGACAATGGACTCCATCCATCGAGTATTGATTATGTATATATTATACAGTGTTCAGAAATCTCAGTTCAGTACTCGCGAGGACAGAATTCGTCATATAGTAAAATGTTATTAATATGGGTGAGTGCTAGTTACAATGGACTGGACAACATAAAAATAAACCCCAAAATAACCCCTTTTGGAGTTTATTTTTTTGTTGTCCGAAATCATCATCTGCCTGCCTTTTCACAACTATGTTGGGGTCGGCTTCCAGTCTAACCGGATGCATTCTATCAGTATTTTACATGGAGCGACTGCCTATCTGACCTCCACATCCCACTTACTGGGTAACACGATACCCCTTTTTTTTTTGAGTTTGGGAAATCATCAAGTAACTTCTCCCGCTCTGGGCGGAGCGGGAGGGTGTGTCAGACTCTTACTGACTAAAACCCACCCGTATTCCTTCCTGTTGCCTGTGTTGCGGGGGCCTCGGTGACCCATAAGTACCTTCCCGCGACCTCGGCAGGCATCGGCCCTAGTGGACCCCTACCTACGTGCTGACGACATCTCTTTGAGGCGCGCGTGGAATACAACGCGCCGTCGACCCGGGCCTGGTCCTTACCGGACGGTGAGCTACCCATTGCTCACCGTCCGCAAGCCCGCGCCTACGGTGGCCGGAAATCCACCCGGGATTCCCAACGCCCAGGGCGTCTCCTGTGGCGGCGCGAAACTTGCCTTTCCCTCAACCGTCCCGCCTCCTCCTTCGCGAGCATAAATGCTTCGCAGAAGGAGGTGACGGCTGCCCATGCCCTCTCGCTCCGTACCATGGCCTGAACCAGGGCCGGACGCGAGAGGTCCCTGCCGCCGATCGCCTCCACGAGGACACGGCGGTGCTCTGCCCAAGCCGGGCAGACCTCCACCGTATGCTCCACCGTGTCCTCCGGGCGATCCGCACAGTAGTGACACCCGGGCGTTTCCTCCCGCCTTATCCGACACAGGAACCTCCCGAAACTGCCGTGTCCGGTGAGGACCTGCGTCAGGTGGAAGGTGAGGACGCCGTGGCGCCTCTCTAGCCACTCCTCAAAGAGGGGACTTATCGCCGCAATCGTGGCGTGCCCAGCACTGGGTTGCGACAACCGTACTTTCCATGACGCCATGAGATCCCGCCGGAGCTCCGTCCGCTGTGCCGCGATTTCTCGCGGCAGCGGACTTACGCCCCGGCGTTTCGCCTCCTCGCGCCACTCCCATACGTGCGCGAGGACCTCCAGATCCCATGGCGGCAATCCGGCAAGGAGGATCGCTGCCTCACAGGAGACCGTGCGGTATCCCCGGACCATCCGGATGGCCATGACCCTTTGGGCCGCGCTCAACCGGCGGGCTGGCCGCAGTGCCAGAGAGCGCGCCCATACAGGAGCCCCGTAGAGGGCCATGGACCGCACGACCCCCGCATAGAGCCTCCGGCAGGAGGCGTTTGGACCCCCTAGATTGGGCAGGAGCCGCTTCAATGCAGCACCCGCCTGCTCCAGTTTGGGAGCCAAACGTCGGAAATGCTCCACGAAGTTCCACCGGCTGTCGAGGACGAGTCCCAGATACTTCATCGTCGACTTGACGCCGATGGAAACCCCTCCTACCGTTATTTGGGACCCCAACGGTGGCGCGTTCCGAGGACCATGAAAACACATGGCCTCGGACTTGTGCAAGGCCACCTCGAGTCCCAATTGCCGGATCCTTTCGACGATTGTCGCAACCCCGCGTGCCGCTACTTCGGCCGCCGCCTGGTGCGACCTTCCCTGCGCCAGGACCAACGTTTCGTCAGCGTAGCACAATACGCTGACGCCGCTAGGGAGGTCGGCGCGCAGCACCCAGTCGTATCCGATGTCCCACAGATGCGGCCCCAGGACCGATCCGTGTGAGACACCGCACGACATCTCTTGCCGGTTCCACACTCCCTGGTGACCGGGGTAAATGACGGCCCTGTCCGTCAAATAGGCCTCGACCACACGACAGAGGTAGGTCGGCATCCGTTGGTACCGGAGTGCCTCCCTGATGCAACTCCAGGGCATGGTATTAAAGGCATTGGCGATGTCTAGAGACACCGCCAAGACGACCCCACCCTGAGCAACAGCATTCCCCGTCGTCAGGGCTCGCACGCGCATGATGGCGTCCACCGTAGAGCGCCCTCTGCGGAAACCAAACTGGCTCTCCGCCAAATCCGGCCCCACCCGCACCAGCTGGCCGACGAGGCGGTCTGCAATGACTCTATCAAAGAGCTTGCCCACCTCGTCGAGCAGCAGGATGGGCCAATAAGCGGACGGAGAGTCCGCAGGGCGCCCTGCCTTCTTTATGAGGACCAGTTTCCCCGTCTTCCAACGAAGCGGGAACTGGCTCCTCTCCAAGCATGCGCTTAGGAGCCCCCTAAGTCGAGGCCCGAGAGCCTCCAAGGCCAGGACCCAGGCTTTCCCAGGTAAGCCGTCGGGTCCTGGGGCGGTATTTTTAGCATTAAGCCTGCGTAGCGCCGCTCTCATTTCTCCCTCGGTCACCTCTGGAGCATCGTCGTCGTCGGCAGTGTGGTCCGCATCGGGCACCGCAGTAGGCGGAGCCATAGGCGGGGAGGAGTGTTCCCCTCGCGAAGGGAACAGAGCGCTCACCACGTCCTCTACAAGCTGGGGCCGGAGACTCTGCGTCAGCGGGGGAGCCCATGGGCGGAGTTTATCCCGCACCACCTTGTACGGGCGTCCCCATGGGTCCCTGTCCAGAGTCCCCAGCGACTCCTCGCGGGCCAAACCCCTGGCCCGCAAGATCTTCGCTTGGAGGGCGGTAACACGATACCCCTTGGTAAGACTGGTTGTCAGACTTTCGGGCTTCTGACGACCCGTAACAACTGTCAAAGATCTATAAATGACAGCCGGGACCAAAGGCTCAACGTGCTTTCCGAGGCACGGAGGGGTCTTGGTATGTAAAGATGGTCACCCATCCACGGACCACCCGCGGCAAGCGTAGCTTAAGCTGATCCATCGACCCGTGCGGCTGTTATTACTTGGCCACATATGTTGCCCGAAATCTAAACTAATATTATAAAGTGGTAAAATTGTTTTCTTGTAAGAGGTAATCTGATCTGATTTCAAATGTTCTTTTACTTATAGAAAGATACACTATTTTCGAGTTCCATAGAATAGTTTTATGCTAAAACACGCGGACGAAGACGCGGGCAGAAGCTACGCAAAAATTCATTACAATGTCCATTAATTCTCGTGTAGATTAACGTTTTGCTAGGTGAGAGGCCCTTCTGGCCCCACCGAAGCCAGATGAAGCAGATAGAATCCACAAGGATATCTGCAAATCAACCATTATCAAAAAAAAAAAAGATTAACGTTCTCTTTCTATGTGAGCTTATAATTACATACATACACATCACACCCTGTTTCCCCGAAGGATTGGGCAGAGATGTACCGTGTGCAGTACACCCACATTTCGCCAGATATGTTTAAGTCCCAAGTAATAGGAGGCGAGCCTATTGCTATCAACCGGGCACAAATCTAGACTCCGAGCTGCTGCTGAGAAATTTCAGTTAGAAAATCCCAATAACACTTTGCCTGACCAGGGAATCGAACCCAGGACCTCATGCTCAGCAGTAGCGCTTACGACCACTAGACCAACGAGGCTGAGCTTATAATTGTTTCTCAATAATTGCAAACACTGTCACAATATTTCATAATAAAGCTCGCGAGATAGTTAACTGGCGAAGATTTGTGAACAGACCATTAAGTTTACAATAAAACGCTTAAAATTCGATGATTTATAATCTATCCGTGTTTCGTTGTGTGATTGTGAAAGTGTGTGTTTTATTATGTACACCATAAAAATAAATAACCCAACTGAGCGCGCCAAAAAAACACGTTGTTGGATTTTCAACTCTCAGCGCTGACCAGTGGGTTGAAAATAAGTGCGCGAAAAAAATCGCTCGTGCTTACCTGGGCTAACCGAGATTTATGATAAAGGCTCGTGCAGACTGGCGTGACAAATAGCGCGACGCGCAGTTTGACACTTTCCATGATGTTTTCATAGAAATTGTGCTACTAGTGTCGCGTCGCGCCTGTCTGCGGGAGCAATTATCCGGTGACGTAATCATCATGCTTGTTTTTACCTAGAGCATTGAAGCCTGTTTAACTCGTTACTAGATGTGGATGAATATTTGAGTAATGATATTACGGACTTTCGGAATTATCTTACAGCAGAGAGCTTTTTCTGTTGAGTTGTTGTTTGAGTTGCTGTGCTTTAAATCATTACTCACATTGTGTTTGGAGCCCTTTTCTAACCCTGTAAAATCTAGAAAATGAAGGCTTATTAAAACAAAACTGGGTAGTTTACATTTTTCCGAAAAACCATAAAATGGACCTTTTTGGCACACACTATGTTTTTAAAGCATTTCACGTTTTATTCAGTATTTCGCTTTTCATGAACGGTTGCCAAACAAATGTTATTTTTTTTTTCTTAGAATGTTATTCATTCTTAACCCTACACGTGCGTTTCCCAGGGTCTTGCCCAATCAGGCGCATGGGCTTGCTTCGACGAGTTTAACCGCATAGAACTGGAGGTGTTGTCCGTAGTAGCGCAGCAGATCCTCTCCATCCAGCTGGCCATCCTGCGGCGGGAGAAGCGCTTCATCTTTGAGGGCACGGAGATAAGCCTCAACCCCTCCTGCTGCGTGTTTATTACAATGAATCCTGGGTAAGGTTATATAGTTTTTTTACTGGGGCATTATGTGAGAATCCGAATTTATAAGAGATATGAGGAAACTGTTTTAGGAACTATTAGCTCATCTTCAAAAAAACAATTTCAGCATAGTTATAGTTTTTTGGTGAAGTTCGAGTTATCCATAAAAGTAAAATTTACCAATTTTTTTCGTAATGCGGACTCTTGTCGAGATCATTTCACTGTATCGGATATAAAAATCTGGTCAGCAGAAGTTGGTGATCATTCGTGATCGATTACGTGGTGAATGTCAGCACAATTTGCAAATAAAATACTGCAAACTCTTGGCTCTCGATTGGCTTTCGTCAATTGTGACTTTTGTCCGTCGCCATGTTTGCAGATACTACTAATAGTGCGTTCACTATAACTTGACGCGATTGGTAGCACTGAATTTTGCAGTCATAGTTTCAATACAAAAAAAAACTTTTAATAGAATTTGGCGCTATGGCGACTGACAGAACTAACTTGACAAAATCACATGACTGCAAAATTCAGTGCTACCAATTGCGTCATACGATAGGATTTGCGCGCGGAATTTCTTGCGTGTTATATTTTGTATGCTATATATCTAGTATGTATTTGATTCCAATTTAATAGAATTATTGCAATTTATTCTAGGTATGTATAATAATGAAATATTCAAAATACCCAATTTGATTTATTTATTTGAAAAAAAAAACCAAAAGAAAACGAAAGAGTGAGAGTTTTGAAAGAGTATGAACAGTACAACACAGCTACCAGAATAAAAGAGAAAAAAAAAACAGTATAACATTCAAGCTAAAATAAAAATAAATAATAATAATTTTAGATTTTAAAATAAAAATACCTATTTTGCGGCGGTATTAGAAACAGCAAGTTGACCGTTGGGTTTTAGACGCTGAAATCTTGTCACAATACAATAATATTTTAACATATTTGTATATTTTTGGTCAACAATAAATTAGATTATTATAGTTTAGGTTTATGCCAGGTCGAGGAACAGTGGACGCCACTTTTGCACTCCGCCAATTGTGCGAGAAGTACAGACGTGCACACAAGAACTTGCTCATGGTATTAATTGATCTGGAGAAAGCATATGATGAAGTACCCAGGGATGTGTTGTGGTGGGCCTTGAAAGAGAAAGGTTTGCCCGGGAAGTATGTAAAGTTAATTCGTGCTATGTACAGTCAATCTCGTACCTACGTCCGGTCGGCTGCTGGCAACACCGACGAGTTCAGTGTGGCTGTAGGGTCGGCTTACGTCTTAAGTCCTTACCTCTTCCTGGTGATTATGGATGCTCTGACGTTGGACATACAGGAAAAGGCACCCTGGTGCATGCTGTTTGCCGATGACATTGTTCTTGTCTGTAAAGATTGAGCTGAGATCCAGAGCAGATTAGAGAACTGGCAATAGAAGCTGGAGAATGTTGGCTTGAAAATCAGCAGAACCAAAACCGAATACAATGTTCTGCAATTTCGGCGGTTTCTCCAGTTCTGGTGCCATAACGCTTAAGAGCGCGCTTCTCCCGGTTTGCTTCGACTTTCGGTATTTCGGTTCACTCGTGCAACGCGATGGCGAAGTAGACCGGACTGTTAAGCACAGCAACATTAACACTGGATGGATGTCACGGGAACAATCTGCGACTCTATATTAAGATTTGTAAAACAATGGTCAGACCTGCTGTCTTGTATGGATCAGAATGTTGGGCCACAAAACGGATAAATGGAAGGCATGCAATGCATGCAGCTGAGATGAGAATGCTAAGAGAGATGTGTGGTGTTACCCCAATGGATAGAATAAGAAATGAGTATGTAAGAGGAAGTCTGAATGTGACACCGGTGACTGAAAAGTTGTGCGGAAAAAGTTGTCATGGTATGGGCATGTGATGCGGAGGAATGAGGGGAATGGCCCCAGGAAAGTTTTGAGTATGCATGTGGATGGCTATACGAGTAGGAGAAGACCAAACAAACGGATGGACTGTGTGAAAGATGATATTGCTAGAAAGGGAGTTACTGCCGCGATGAAAGCGAATAGAGAAGTATCGAAGAAAAAGACATGTTGCGACGACCACAAATCCGGATAAGGGCAGGATTCTCCTGCCCTTATTTAATTATTATAATTCGGTAAGCGACCGAACTAGCTTATTTAATTTGCAAACATTTGCATAATCGAAGAACGGGTGCAGTTGTGGGATATGGTTTTGCCGGGTTATGCAAAAATATGTAGTTACTCGTTTTTGTGCAACAAGAGAGCAGAGTTGGTTTTTGATGCGAGTGCTGATTTTGAATCCCGAGTAAGCAAATGATTCTAGTTTAGAATCCTGAGCACAGCGAAACACATGCAACTTTCATTTCAGCAGCGAGAACATATTACCTAAACGTAAAAAAAATAAACCATGGTAAAAATTCAACAGCATGTATATTTGTAAAACTAACATTATTATAAAGTTAGAAGTAAAATTATTGCAGTTTTGCAAATTAAAAGTAACAGTTGGAATTGGGAATCGATTATTTATAAAAAATATAATAATTACATTTAAAACCTTAAAAGATGATTTGCAATTTTAGGGTTGTATGTGTATCCGAACGTTTTATTGTTTCTTTTTGGTCCTACTAGGTATGGAATTTGAAAATCGAATTTCGGATCGACTTGTTTATATCTCTGGCTTTTACGTGTCGAAGTGAAAGTGAAGTTTAAATCTTTCGAAATTTGTGAGTAGACCCAGCACTGTTGTTTTGTGCATATTTTTTTTTTTTGTTAAAAATTTACTTTGTCTTACGATCGCAGCAAAATTGAATTTTGCTCACTGTCTTTAAACAGCAAAACTTGCTTGTTTGAGGTGCTGAGATGAAAATACATTTTACGTCAAACATTATTTTTAGTTTGTCATGTCGCGTGTCTCGTTTGTGTCTCTCGTTGTGTGTGGTATAGTGGTACTAATGTTACACATAAAACGAAATAAACTAAAAATGTTGACTCCAGCGCCATCTTGCGGGAAAATGGCCACGAGCAGACCGTATATTTCACATTAATATTACAATGGCTTCAAAATTAGAGAATAACAACTCATTGCATGTCCAAAAAAAAATTAGACATGATGATTTGCGACCGGAGTAGGTAATCTAACAGAGAAAACTTCACACAAACGGGCAGTGATAAGTGCACTACTGTACTGTAAGCCACAAAGTACAAATTATACAACATAAAAATTTTGCCTCCGTTATCTGTAGCGCGACGTTGGTACTAATTCGGAAACACAAAGGTTACCGGGGCGCAAACTATTTTTGGGGCTGTAGTGTCGACATACATAGCGCTCTACGACCGAATTCGGTCGCAAAGTCCTAATGGGGTCCTTAGACAGTCAAAATTGCTTGACAAACACGAAAAAATAACTATCTTGACAAGCAATTTTGACTGTCTAAGGACCCCATTAGGACTTTGCGATCGAATTCGGTCGTAAAGCGAGCGCGTATCTATGTCGAGACGGCAGCCCCTGGCTTATCTGTGTTTTAACTTCAGAGCATACGTGAAGAAATTTACCACTTCGCTTGATAAAAGCAACTATTTGCTGTCGTTTTAGTATTTTTGACGTCTATTTATTTATTAGGTATGCCGGTCGTACGGAGCTGCCAGACAACCTGAAGGTTCTGTTCAGGACGGTGGCAATGATGGTGCCCGACTACGCCATGATCGGCGAGATCACGCTCTACTCCAACGGATTCGTGCATGCTGGACCGTAAGTATACAGGGTAGATTTAATTAAGATGGGGTAGCAAGGGCAGATATCTTAACCGTTGTAGTTACAGGAAAACGGTCTTAGGAGACTGTCCTTAACTTTTTGAGAAATTTTGATCCCCATTCACAGATTTAGACAAAAAAAAACATAGGCAATCATTGGGACTGCCGACAGAACTCAACGCGCCAAAAGAAGTTAAAAACATAAAATAAAATAATTAATTAATTTGACGTCAATAAAATAATTATTATCTTAAAAAAACACCATTTAAACAATGCACACAAATTAAACATTATTCACGTGGTGGATTTAACTTTACTTACTGCTACTACAGCATGTCGGTGACGCGAACCAATAAAGTTATCCCCCGCCAAAAATCGCTCAAAGCACCTAAAAAAGTTTTCACTTTAAAAATGTACAGTCAGCAAGAAAACGGGCCATTTTCACAAAAACGGTTGGTGTCGGGTTTCTGTAAAAGTTTCTGTTGGGGAAAAAGTCTTTTCGCATTATAGTATGTATGAACTTGAAATAAAATCTCTTTGGGTATACTATTTGTATCTGGCTGGTTTTGGTATCATTGAAAGTTTAAATTTTGAAGAACATAATTCTAAATTCAAATTAGGAAAATGTGTGATTTTCATTTGTTTTTCGTACCGTCAAGATGAGTGAATCTAATGAAGAAATTCGATACATTTTAAAATTTTACTACAAAAAAGGTAATGAAAATAAAACGCAAGCCGCGAAAAAAAATTGCGATGTTTATGGACCTAGTGCAGTGTCTGTGAGAGTAGCACAAATTTGGTTTAAGCGTTTTCAATCCGGAAAATTTGATGTCAAAGATGCACGTCGCTCTGGTCGCCCTATTACGGATAAAATGGATGCCATATTTGAAAAAGTGGAGCAAGATCGGCATATCAGTAGTTACGACGTAGCTGAAGTACTGGGAATTGACCACAAAACAGTTTTGGCGCACTTAAACAATTTCTGGGTACACAAAAAAGCTCGATATTTGGGTACCTCACGTGCTCACTGAAAGAAACCTAATGAACCGTTTACTCATTTGTGATTCTTTATTACGACGTAATGAAACCGAACCATTTTTGAAGAAGCTGATAACTGGTGATGAAAAGTGGATCACGTACGACAAGAACGTGCGAAAAAGGTCGTGGTCAAAGGCCGGTCAGGCTTCACAGACTGTGGCGAAACCTGGGTTAACTCGCAACAAGGTGATGCTGTGTGTGTGGTGGGATTGGAAGAGCATTATTCATTATGAGTTGTTACCACCAGGCAGGACCATCGATTCTGAACTCTACTGCGAACAACTGATGAGATTAAAGCAAGAAGTTGAGAGAAAGCGGCCGGAATTAATCAACAGAACGGGTGTGGTTTTTCATCATGATAACGCTAGACCTCACACATATTTAGCCACTCAGCAAAAAATAAGAGAGTTTGGCTGGGAGGTGTTAATGCATCCGCCGTATAGTCCTGACCTTGCACCTTCAGATTTCCACCTGTTTCGGTCTCTTCAGAATTCTTTAGGCAGTGTCAGGTTAACATCACGAGAGGACTGCCAAAACCACTTGTCGCGGTATTTGGATCAGAAGTTCCAAAATTTCTATAGCAATGGGGTCATGTCCCTACCTACAAGATGGCAAAAAGTTATCGAACAAAATGGTACCTACATACTTTAGTTAAATGTAAATAAACTATATTAAAAAATGTTTTGAATTTTCTTTTCAAAAATGCGAAGAAACTTTTTCCCCAACCTATTATATAATTATGCATATTACGTGGTAATATCTAATACGTGCGTCATCATCATCTGCCTAGCCTTTTCCCAACTACGTTGGAGTCGGCTTCCAGTCTAACCGGATGCAGCTGAGTACCAGTATTTTACATGGAGCGACTCTGCCTATCTGACTTTCACAACCCGGTTACTGGGTAATACGATACCCCTAGGTAAGACTGGTTGTCAGACTTACGGGCTTCTAACGACCCGTAACGACTGTCAAAGATCTACAAATGACAGCCGGGACCAACGGCTTAACGTGCTTTCCGAGGCACGGAGGGGTCTTGGTATGTAAAGATGGTCACCCATATGATGGTCTGATATGTGCGTATCAGAGTTTAATATTTTACAAAATATTATATTAGTCATTTACAAAAACTGTTTCAGTTTTCAAGGCCAGTAGTAACCGTGCCTTATTGTAGCTTAGTTTATCTTCAATTTAAGTATTTTCGTTGAGCTGCACCGTACAAAAACAAAGCAGGTCGTCGGTCTTTCGTTCCAATTAAACATAGTTTTACTCGGGACAGAATTTACATGGGAGCTTTTGTTTTAACACCACGACGGCGAAGCCCAAAATGAGGGTAATGTTTTTACTGATTACAGTTCACACTTAATATTTTATCGTCCTTAGGACAGGCGCGTTCGAGGTGGCTCAGGAAAAGGATACGTGGACGAATTTGGGGAAAGCCTTTGCCCAGCAGAGCGACAGTAACGGATAACTAAAAAAGAAAACGTATCGCGCTGTCACCTCTCGCTCTTTAAAATAAAATAAAAACATGTTTCCACTTTCGCAGCCTGGCCCGCAAGATAGTGCAAGCATACAAGCTGTGCTCGGAACAGCTGTCATCTCAGAACCACTACGATTACGGCATGCGAGCCGTCAAGTCCGTGCTGTTAGCTTCAGGTGCTCTAAAGAAGAGCTACCCCGAGAAAGACGAGGCTCAACTCGTGCTGAGAGCCATTATTGATGTCAATATGCCTAAGTTCTTGTCGCAGGTAATTAAGTATAAGTCGGGAGGTGTCGTGCGATACCCGGTGTGGAACGAAGTTCATTTCGCTGTCTATTGAATACAGAGCCATCTAGTATGGTTTCAAGTTTCAAGTGTCAAAAGTTTTTGTTTTTTGAATGAGTTTGTCAATATGTCAGTGGTTAAGGCCTCGCCTCTCATGCACGCACAACCTCGTGGTTGTGGGTTCATATCCAGGCAAGTACCAATGTGACTTTTTCAATTCATATGTACTTTCTGAGGTTATCTTGGACATTACTGACATTGGTGAAGGAAATACAGTTGCCTTTCTGACTTGAAGTCCATATTATTATTAATAAAATTATGAAATTTCGCTCTGTAGTGCGCTAAAATATTAATGAAACGAAACGTCTAGTTGATATAACTGGTGACCGAAAAGCTGGCGATTTTCTCGCTCAACGCATCAGCATTGCAATTCAGCGAGGAAATGCCGCCAGCATCCTCTGTGCAATGCATCGAGGGCCTTTATTAGGTTAAAAAAATAGTTTTTTTAGGCCTTTTTTCTTAACTTGGTTATTAAAATTAATTAAATTAAATTAAAACTAAGTTAAGAATTGTAATTTGGTTATGTAAAAATATTGATTGTAATTTATAATAAATTGAAATACATAGTTAATAGCGTTACACTGAATACTTTATTATAAGTTAAGTTTAATATTGAGTGTTACTATATTAATTATTGCAATTCATAATCAATATTTTAGTGCACTACAGAGCCATATTACATTATTTAATTTAGTCATATTTAAAAATGAATCTAAACCACCCTCGGTTGAATGCCACTTGTTGTAAGTCATAAAACGTCAAGGTATATTAATAGACCTTGACCTTTTTGCTTAACCTTTTGACCGGCACAGTCATGTATCGATGACAAACCAAAATGGGCCCAGCACGCCACGGTCACGACTACATGACAGATTTTAAGGAATAATTTGTAGCTTGGCGCCGAGGGCACGTTTTTGCTTTTTTGACGTGGCGGTCAAAAAGACCAATGTGACAGTTACGAGGTCAACTTTACTTTCAAATCCTTGGAAAAAAGAAACACATCAGTGGTAAAAATTTGACATTGACAGCGCCTCTATGTCGTTGTAGTAAGGGTGATTTTTGTAGTACAACTGTTACCTCTGATGTGCGGTTGACTGTACACCCAATGTTATCGCAATTCCCTCATCCAGGACGTGCCGCTGTTCGCGGGCATCTACTCGGACCTGTTCCCGGGCGTGGAGATCCCGCAGCCCGACCGCATCGAGCTCACGCGCTGCGTGCTGCGCGACCTGGAGAAGAGGAACCTGCAGGCCACCGAGTGGTACCTCGAGAAGATCATACAGGTGACTGTTTATGTTATTTCATCTGACTTTAAGAAAGTGCTACCGGACTTATGTACGATCAGCACTTATTGAAGTTTTAAAAATTATCACGTAAAAACGTAAGTTGGATTAAATTGCTTATAAGTCTTATAGGCTAGATTGTAATTAATTATTAAGAACCTGGTTCTTTTTAATCATCAACCTGCCTAACCTTTTCCCAAATATGCTGGGGTCGGCTTTGAGTCTAATCGGATGTAGCTGAATACCAATATTTTACATGGAGCAACTGCCTATATGACGTCCATAACCATTTACTGGGTAACACGATACCCCTTGGTAAGACTGGTTGTCAGACTTTCGGTCTTCTGACTACCTGTAACTACAGCCAAAGATCTACGGATGACAGAATATTACCTTTATCTTTCTTAAAGCCTGTGAACATTGATAATCAAGGTTGACTGTAATCTTCAGAGTATGGTGTGAATTTAATCTAAACATTTATTTTTTTAAAGTTGTTCATATTGATTAGGTACTTCCGATTAAGTTTCGGCATTCATTTTCTCCGGCGATCGTAAGCTAATAAAACCCCGCAACTATTTAAAAAAACCTTACAAAACTTATGTAAAAGTATCCCAAAACTAAGTCCCAAGTACATAGTAATACTTAAATATAATTTCACGAGTACAATCACCGTACGAAAACGATCATCACGTTTTGATTTTGTCACATTAAACTCGTTACTTGTACCGAACTTATTATAATATATGAATCTTGTATGTCTCAATGGCGGGACATAGCAGACTTACCTGTAACTAACACAACATCTTATGAAACTATGATCCACAATAAATTATTTGAATTTGAATACTTTGTCAATGGATGTAATACGTCACATTTTCGACGTCACCATTTGCAGCGTATAATTATGACAAAGTTTTAATTCTAGTGCCCGTTTTCACTATAACAAATATGGCACTGTTGGATTCTCAACAGCGGCGTTGAGCTGTGGTGGCCCAGTGGTAACGTCCGCGACTTACGAGTTGTAGGTCGTAGGTTCGAACCCACGCAGGCGTTTTACTTTGTGTAAATTATTTCATCACCACTGCTCTCAAAACGGTGAAGGAAAACATCGTGAGGAAACCGGCCTGTCCTAGAACTATAACCAACCAACCCGCACTGGGCCCGTGTGGTGGATTGCGGCCCACTCCCTCTCACAGAGAGGAGCCCTGTGTCCCAGCAGTGGGAACTTTATAGGCTGATTATATGCTGAGCCTAGCCTTGAAAATCCAACAGTGTGCTTTTATTTAGGCATTACATTTAGGTGTCGCGTTGTGCTAGTGAAAACAATTGTAAGTATGGTTAAGCTCTTACTTTATCCCCTAGAAAGCTGCCAATAATGATTTCAATGACATCCAGTACAATCCACCTTGGGCCCTTGCTCCAGGTGTACGAGATGATGCTGGTCCGCCACGGGTTCATGGTGGTGGGGGCCCCGATGGGCGGCAAGACGCAGGCGTGGCAGTCGCTGGCGGACGCGCTGCGCGCCCTGCAGCTCACCAAGCCGCCGCCGCGCCACAAGGAGTTCGGCGCCATCTACCGCATCATGAACCCGAAGGCTATCACTATGGGCCAGCTGTATGGATGCTTCGACCCGGCGTCACACGAGTGGTATGTAAAGTCATGGCAATTCATTGGCGTGACTGTTTTATGAAATGGCTTTAACACGACAAATTTATGAAGGGTGTCAATTTGCTGAACAATTAATTTCCCTGACTGTACCACAGACTACCTGCAGTATTATCTCTCTTTTTCCTTTAAATCCATCCGAAATTTGTCTTTAAAGGACTGCTTTTACATTTACACCGCCCATTGTGTCACCCCTATGTATATTTCTACATTTATACAGGAAGGATTTTTGGGACATGGCAGTAAGGGTATCTTAACCGTTATACCTACAGGAAAACGGTCTTATTTTTTGAGAAATTAAAAAAAAAACGGCCAATTGCGTGTCGGACCACGCACAATAAAGGATTCCGTAGTCGGGAAGATGGTATGAATTTATCCCAAAAACAAACATTGTAGTTGAAAAACATGTTCTCACTCACATACATCGATATATGCCACAATCAATTCTCCAACTGCAAATTTAAGTTGGTCGACTATTACTCGTAACTTGTAAAGCCCACTTAGCTGTGATAGTTTTCTTTATTAATATGTATACCTATGACAATTACAGCTTGCTAGTACAAAGCGTCTCTGAGCTACAGCAGGGACAGACAGACAGACGGACTGGCTTGTCAGAAAGTTTGTCAAATAAGTACAATTGTATGTTTGTTTTTATGAATTTATTTTTTTCTATAAGTACTTATCTTTGCGTTCACTTTCATAGGTCTGACGGCGTTCTCGCGATAGCGTTCCGAGAGTACGCGATGTCCATCACTCGAGAGCGGAAGTGGATCATCTTCGACGGGCCGGTAGACGCCGTGTGGATCGAGAACATGAACACTGTTCTTGATGACAACAAGAAGCTGTGTCTCATGAGCGGCGAGATCATTCAGGTCAGTAGAACAAGCCACAAAAAAATCACACAATGTAATCACACAATCATCACAAAATGTAAAAACCGAAGAACCTGCTGTTACCTCACTCAGGTGATTTAAAAGGATAACACGGTGCGCAAAATACGCTGATATATATTCTCAAGCCGATGAAAATATTATATGTAACAAAAAATCTACGTCAATTTAGTATCGTTAAAGTCACCGCCTAATGTAAATCTCTGTCCTTGGACAACAATATGCACAGTACTTCTTTAGACTCCTTGGAGTCTGCAGAACTGTACATATTGTACTTTATTGATCGTGTGTCTTGGGGGACAGTATACGGCCGCTATTGTAAAATTTGTTTGTATTGCCACAGCTTGCGTGTCTGGTTCGTCGTATGCACACTGTTCGTAATGACAGATATTTTCTTTGATAATAACCGCGCTACCTCCCCGTGCCGTGTTGTTAAGGTGCAGCGAGTTATAAACCTCATAGCCTTTACATTTTACAAAAAAACTGTTCAGTGAAGTGGGTTTCAGAGATCAAACACACATCAATATTTTCTGTGGCTTGGACTACTTGCAACTCATGTAGGTATTGCAGAAGTCCATTGGAATTCGACTCCATTATTTTAAGTGTGATAATCATGATTGATTTTTCCATACTGCTTGATTCTAATTTCTCTAGTCTCTGGTCAAATGAGGATATACACTTCAAGATCTGGTTAAGCTCGTCCTCAAGACTTAATGGTTGTGTGCTTGGTTTTGCCGTTTGTGCATAAAAAACACTTAGATGCATGTGCAGTTATCGCAGTTGTCTGTGCAAACTGTGCACTTGGTTTTGATGTCTGTCGGTGTTTCTAACAAACTGTTTAACGGCATTTATTACTGGATCATTTTTTGAGTTTCTGTTCTTTAACATTTGCATTTCTTTGGCAACTAAACACCATCTGTAGTTGGCTGGGTGAGGTAAGCCATGGTAGACACACTGGGTTTTTCTTGTACAGTTTTGTTACAGTCAGCCGTGAGGTGTTTACCTGTGTACTTAACACAACTTGGCTCTTTTGAGCAATACTTTTGAGTATGACCACAAGCCTGCCATTTCTTGCACTGCGGTATTATTTTTGAAGTTTTAAGCGGGTGTATTTCAACTTAACACCCCAGGATATAATTTATGCCGTATATTTTACCGACATCTTCATAATTCTTGAATGATAGTATAAACATGCTCAGCAGTTGTTTGGTTTTCTAGCTTAACTTGTTAATTGCATTTTCTATCTGGAATCCTTGCAACGTTAAGCCGTCTTTGATCCGATCCGGCAAGCAGGATGAATGCAATGTTTCCGTCACTACTCTTATTGGCCTGGTCTGCTTCTCCTCGTATGAGTTCCATAGACAAGTATTTTCTGTTAAGCGGTGGGCAATCGTTCTGTAGGACTCTTCAAATTTGGCATTTATTTTAACAAACATGTTAAACGGGAATAGTTTAACATTTTTGCGGTAAATGTCTCTATTGGCTATGATTCAATCAAAAAGTCTGATAGAATGTTAGATAAATTCTTAACATCGTCCACTAAGATTGGAGGCGGTGCTAGCATGTTTTTAATGATTGCATTCTCTTTATTGTTGAGTTGCTGCTGCTGAGCGCTAGTTCTAGATTATTGTAGTAGTGGTGAACAGGAATTTACCGCTAAGGAAACTTATAGGGGATCGAAATTAACTACAACAAAGGGAAGATAGCTTCTTAGTGCAGTTAAAGACATGTGCTGTGAGGTCATAAGTACTGGAAAACCTACATACAGGCCGACTGACCACCAGACACACCTAATCCTGCCGGGGTCGTAGGAAAATCCGGAAAGGATACCGAGGCCCCTGGCAACACAGCAACTGAAGGAACACGGGTGGGTTTTAGTTAGTAAGAGTCTGACACACCCTCCCGCTCCGCCCAGAGCGGGAGAAGTTGTTTGATAATTTCCAACCCAAAAAACAAAATAAAAGAGACCTTATCGACTTTTTCATACTGAAAAATATAATCAGTCAATTATTTGAGCGTAGAAGACCGTAATTATTTGAGCGTACCACATGAACTCCGATCACTTTCCGATCTTATTACGAATAATTCACATTATATTATTCAGAGAAAACCACTTGACATTCTCGACGTTCTTTTTGTGCAGATGACGAACAAAATGAACCTGATTTTCGAGGCCGCGGACTTGGAGTTTGCGTCGCCGGCCACAGTGTCGCGCTGCGGCATGATCTATATGGAGCCGGAGATGTTAGGTATACAGCTTATTCTTCTTTCTAACTGGTACGGGATAGCTTGTAGTACAATATCAGCTACTCCGCGGGATGGTAGTGCTACTGACTACGCAAACACCTCACTAGCCTCTTATTGCTCTCTATTTAATGCAATTGAATATAACGAATGCGATTCAAGCCGAACCCCGTCATCGTGATATTTTTTTTTTGTACTGGACCATACCTGGCAACCTTCTAGTTACTGAGATATTGAAGGTCAAAGTTCAACTCTTTTTCACGAAAACAAGTTTTAAATGTTATAACTTAACTCTAAATTTCATACTCCCTCAAATCCCGTACCGTTGCGTGCACCCATTAGCAGAAATGCGTTACTGCAACACAGTTTTTAGGATTTCTTAGTAAACAAGGAACCCTTATAGTTTCGCCATGTCTGTCTGTCTGTCCCCGCTGTAGTTCAGAGACGCGTAGTACTAGAAAGCTGTAATTTAGCATAGGTATACATATTAATCACGCTGACAAAGTGCTAAAATAAAATCTTGTTTTATAGGGTGGCCTTGCACGTAATGTGGGGATGATATTTTTTGTGTGGGTATCGTTGGATAGGCCGTTCATACAAGGATCCGTTTGCGTAATATTAGGCAGTAAAAATCAAATCATTCTCTTACAAACACAGGCTGGCGAGCATTCCTAACGTCGTACAACGTGTACCTCACTCGGAAGCTGATCCCGGAGCAGTACGATCTGATCCAGGAGCTGATTGACTGGCTGGTGCAGCCCATCATCGACTTCATACAGCTCAAGTGCACCACCTTCGTCAGGGTCGGCGAGATACATCAGTTCTACGTGAGTGACTTCAACACCTAAGTCTTAACATATTTTAACCCGACCAGAATGAGGGTATTGTTTTTTAGAGAGTATTTATGTATGTCTATTTCTTTGGCACGCTCTGTAGGCTAAACGGCTTGATGGATTTTAACATAAGAGGTGTAATGACACCTCTTCGCCACCACCACTTCTAGCCTATGTCACTCCCACAATTAAGACGAATCTAACGAGTAAGAAAGATTCGTTAAATATTAATAATAAGAAAATATAACTAACATTCAATAAAAGGAATAAAATTAATAATATTGTCAATTATAAAATAGGTCGAGGTAAAACAAAAAAAAAATGGTTCTCAAATTATTAAACCATACATCATCATCTGCCTAGCCCTTTCCCAACTATGTTGGGATCGGCTTCCAGTCTAACCGGATAAAGCTCAATACCAGCATTTTACATGGACTGCCTATCTGACCTCCACAACCCAGTTACTGGAATACACGATACACCTTGGTAAGACCTTGGTTGTCAGACTTTCGGGCCGGGACCAACGGCTTAACGTGCTTTCTGAGGCACGGTGGGGTCTTGGTATGTAAAGATGGTCACCCATCCACGGACCAACCACGGCAAGTTTAGCTTAAGACGCTGAAAACACCTAAACCGCGGTCACTGTCAAATTCCATAGAAAAGAAAGAGAAGCGCGATGACACAACGCTTGTAATTTATTGCAAAATATTAAGTAATTATCTGTTTACTCAAAATTGAGTTGAGTAATCGAAAATAAAAAACAACCAAGTTCTACATTCAAATAAGACGTTCTTGTTATTAATTAAATACGTAACGTATGTTGATATTTGATACAGATATTTTGGATTAGAACTCAAACTGTGGTTAGTTTAACGTTAGTTTGTATTGAGATTTTGTTTTCAAAACGTGTTTTGGTAACAACCAAGTTCTGGAGAATATAATTCCGCTACCACAAACTATACAGATTTGGCATTTTTTTTTCTTAAGCGAAGCCTATTTTGGTCAATTGGGTCTTGTCAGCGCCTTAACCTGATCGATAGACCCGTGTGGCTGTTTTTACTTAGCCACAAGATCCTCAGCAGTAACAAATTATAAAACCATACATATTATGTACAATGAAGATATACACCACTAATCATAAAAAAAATGTTGTAATTTTACAACAATAATGACTAATTCGAATTAAGAAATTTTCGACATATCAATTTTGGTTTCAAGCATGACTCAACTCTATGGTAGTCTCGTTTTTTCTAAAACCCGTAATCGCATGTGAAGTGCAAATAAATTTGGCTGATTTTGAATTGGAAAAGAAAAATATTTTTAAATTTATGAATATAAAAACGAAGTGTAGACCAGACTCGGTGACGTTATAAAAGCAAAGTGAGGAAAAATACTTGATTCATGCCACGGTTTATTTATTTTATTTATTTCATTCAGACACAAGTGATCCATATTTTTGTTAATACTTAAGAATTATGTTAGTAACAAAAATATCTAATAAACACCAAAATTATACTATTGTAACTAAAATGAAATAACAGAAGTACCTACTCACATAAATAAAATCACAATCATCCTTAAATTCATTAAAATGTTTAAAATCATCAACATTATTATTATAATCAAGAAGTTCATTGAAATCATAAAACAACACAATAAATAAAAAAATTAAAAAATAAAAACAAAACAATATATTTTCATCCGTTGCTGACCTTTTGAATATGCAACTGCACGTATGTTGAATAATATTTGAATCGAATGCAAAAAATAAAATGTATCATGAGGTTAGTATTTTGAATTTAAATAAAAACATAAAAATATTAACACTAGGGAAGTTATTCCGTCTTTGTGTAAGTTTGTCGTATTTTAACACTTTTTACAGGATTTACAGAAGCCAGGCATTTTCACGGAGCTCTGCGTGCCTTGACAACGAGATACGAAGTGTGTTAAGTTAGAATCGATAGGAAAGTAGTTTTTGTGAACGTACTAGAACATTTGTTCTTGTACTTTTAGAGAGGGGGAAGTGTTCGTTAGGCTTCTCCAGTCTCATATTCTCTAAGGTAATGAAGAATTGTAGTGCTCCTGATCACAACGACGGAGTTTAGAGTTAACTCCTAAGGCATTAAGTCCGCCTTTCCTTTAATTGTGTGCGAGAAGTTTAAATAAATAAACTCCTGAGCGAAGCGAGGGAGTTAAAACTACAATGCTGAGTGCCGCGTCCCCTTAGTGAATTATCTACTATTTCTTTCTGTTCTTTTTTTGACTTGATTTCTTTGTTCTGTGGTGCAGTCGTTCACGCGCCTGTTCACGGTGCTGCTGGACGCGGAGTCCCAGTTCAGCACGCTGTGGCTGCAGTGCAGCTTCGTGTTCGCGCTGCTGTGGGGGCTCGCCGCCATCATCGACGGTATGTAGCACAAATATGGTCTGTTCCAAAAGTGTGCAGGACGCCCGCTCGTAGAACAATAATAAACCTATTTTTAATGTATAAATGTTTGTAATAAGCACGTAGCCTTAAGTTCATTTAGTATCAACATTCTATTGATTATTAGGAACTTTGTCATGATCGCGAGCGACTCTAGGTCAGGTTCAGAGCAGGTCTGAACTTGTCAAAACCTGTCCGAAACTTGAGCCACCACTGCCAGCCTCTGATTGGTGGACCTAGAGTCGATCGTAAACGTAATTTACATAATGAAAATTTGTTGGTAAATTAAAATCGTCAAGACGTCGCTACCGCCGCTACTTGTCCCTATGTAAATTCATATAAGTATGGGGCAGTTTGAGCCTTCGAATCACTGTGCTTTGTGAATCCAGATATTACGATCAACAAGAACAATAAATAGTCTTCAAGTTTTAAAGAGTTTTAATAAGTGAACAAGTAGTAGCATCCTCCAATCCAGTGCACTAATGTGAGACCTATAAACCTCACAAAAAGTATCTGATTCAAATTTAAACATAAGGATGAAGAAAATGTACCTGTGGACGCCAATTTGTAGTGCCACTTACAAAGTTTTAAGTCTCATATAATAGAGCGCCAGCCTATTGTCATCAAATCCAGTCACCGGGCTGCTATTGAGAAACCCAATTATACCTTTCCCGACCCGGGAATCGAACTCAGGGCCTCACGCTCAGTAGTAGCGCTTGGGACCACTAGACCAACGAAGCAAGTACGAATTTTTTGTTGCGTAAGAATTTAACCCGAACAGGGCTTGTTTACAATTTCATCCAATACTTTTGGAACATAGTACATCTATCTGGGACAGACTGGATGTGGAAGACGGAGAACAGGGTGTTGTGGCACAGCCTGGGAGAGGTCTATGTCCAACAGTGGACTGCTATAGGCTGAGTTCATTGGTTAACATCGATGTCTGTCGGCTCAGCTAGTTAGTTATAAAAACAGTTCTTGGTTAAACATGTCATCGATGACAGTTCAAACTCTATAAACTTCACAAACATTAAATAAATTTTATCTTTTCAAACCTTTATTTCATTCAGGCGACAGCCGCAAGATCCTCGACTTGTTCTTACGCAAACTGCTCGACGGCAACATCGCAAACTATCCGAAGCCCAAGTCATTCAAGCTGACCAAAAACCAGCTGTTCCCTGACAAGGACACCTGCTTCGACTACCTGTACGATAAGAGAAACAACGGCACCTGGATCTCCTGGATGGAGCTGGAGAAGGAAGTTCCGCTGCCTGCTAATGCTAAGGTATGTAGAATGGTCAAGTTGACCAAGAAGCAGCTGTTCCCTGACAATGACACCTGCTTCGACTACCTGTATGACAAGAGAAACAACGGCACTAGATCTCCTGGATGGAGCTGGAGAAGGAAGTTCCTCTGCCTGCTAATGCCAATGTATCGTTATCCACATATAGCAGTAATTACTGGACATAGACCTCTCCAAGAATGTCCTACTTGCGTGGTTTCAGAAAAAGATAAATCCTCCTTCTCTTTTCTTTAGTGTTTTAAGGTCACATATTCGAAAATATCAATTTATAATGTCTCCCTTCTGGGCTCCACCGCAGTCGGAAAGTAAGCTATTTTCTGAGCGCAAAGATACAGACTAACTGTGTCGTTTGGGGCTCACTGGCAATAAATATTGTGTAAAACGGCTGTAGGTATTACTTTAAACATGTAATTGTATTACTTGGGAATAAATATTTCTATTTTATTTCAATTTTTTTGCTTTAGAATAGAACGGAATAGAATAATTATGTACACCATAAAAACTACAGATGAAAATGTTACTTAACTTGAGGAAACTGCGCTAAAATGTTCGAATGTCTAAATCCAAACAACACAGGTGAACGACCTGATAATCCTGACGAACGAGAACGCGTGCTTACGCTTCTTCGTGAGGAAAATGGTGCGGGCCAACATTCCGATCCTCATCGTGGGCCCCACGGGCACCGGCAAGTCGTCCATGGTGCTGGACTTCCTGTTGTCGCTTGCCAAGGAGAAGTATATCACCAACACCATCAACTTCTCCGCCAGGACTACTGCTAATCAGGTGAGGAGAATAAAAAATAAAGAAAGAAAAAAAATATGTTTATTTGCGGTAAACATAACGCAAAAAAAAGAACACAAACACCAAGTAACAAGTTGGGGGAAAACTCAACTTGATATTAATAACAGTGCCTCACGCGCAAGCGCGGCGTGATCTTATCACTTCATCGAATTATTCTCGTAACCATAGTAACCACCCGCGCCGAAGTGAATCGGCTAGGTGAAGAGAGTCGGTAAGCGCGAGGCGCAAGTGTCGTGATCTTATCACTTCACTCGATTCTCGTTGCCATAGCAACATCACTTCACTTGGGCTGGGTGAAGTGAGCCTAGCCGCCCGCCGGCCGGTGCGCGCGCTGCGTGAGTGTCAGTTGAACTGTTGAATTTTGTTATAGTATTGATGACGGTGATTTTATGAATATTATTTTATTATTGGCAACGCGTTGGTCGGTATAAATTTACCTACCTAAAATAAAATATTAGAAAGGTACTTATTAAATAATCCGCACGTTTTTTATTCTAATGGCTCATGTACATAGACACACACATCGTTTAGTTAGGTTCCCACATAGTTTGTGAGGGGATAAATTCTATGGTCCGTCAGCCAGGCATACTTTTAGCACTCGATCACTTGATACACTCGGTTATCTCTTCTTATTGAATTGATTTGGGTTAATAACATCGCTGAATAACGTCGCACAGTCTTTAGTCGACTCAATCCACTATCGCTTCTTTAAAACACATCGCGGTTGGGTCACGGGATTGCGTTTATATAATCAGTTAAAACACATTGTGATTGAGTCATGGGATTGCGTTTATTTAATCAGTTAACTGATTATGATCAATAGAATTAGCATGAAAATATAATTAAAATCTCGATTATGATTGTAAATGTAATCCTTGGTCCATCCCTAGTATCAGGTGGGATGACACTGACAGTTCACTCCACGTTCACTTCACTTAAGTTTTCACGGTGAGAAGGTTACAGAATAGCACTGCTGTTATTTGGTGTTGATAAATTATTAATATATTAGTAAGTACTATATAGATTGTAAGTAGAGGGGATCGAATTTCGAGCAATGGGCGACCACTAATAATGAATAATTATTTGAATAAATATTTCAGTATTTAGTTTTTTAAATTCTGAGGTTAATTACTGTCGCTGTTCAGTTGCTTATTACCAAGGTGAGATGTCAGATGTTACTCATCATATGTACTACTACTGTAAGACTCGCTCGTTTTTAATTTAATTATTTTTTTATTAAAAATCTGTAATAACAATAACAGTATATTATATAAGTATGCCAAACTACGTAACAGTTTGTGTCGATCGAGGTTGGTTGTCGATTGAGCATTGTATTAGGAAAGTAATCCATACTATAAAAAAACCAATGCTTTTTCTAAATCACCAATGCCTCTAGCGTATAAACAGCCAACTAATATTATAACTGCGAAAGTGTGTTTGTTGGTATGCCCCTTTTTACGCAGTAACGGACCAACGCGATTTTTAACCGACTTCAAAAAAGGAGGAGCTTTCTCAATTCGATCGTATAATTTTTTTTTGTGTTCGCTGATATCTCCGTCAAAATTCTTTTTTTGTTTGAAAGGCTATGCTTCCGAGGTGGTCCCATTGTCCAGTCATAATATGACGAGGATTTCCGTCGATTTCCTTGGGATCCCAGGGAAATCGAGGGATATCCTCGATAATCTCTCTCTCACACCTATAGCGATTTAGGTATTTTTATAGTAAATTGTGCATTTGCTATCGGAAAGCACCATTTGGTGGAGTGGAATTGTTGATGAAGATCACAGATGGCCACCGGAACTACTTAATAAGAAGTATTTAATTAAGGAGTTGCGATTCGATTAGGTACTTTAATATGGTTGCTAAGCCATTTATGCTCTTCACAATGCATATGGTGAGTGACAGTTCTCCTGGTTCTTACCAGGTGAACTCCTCAACAATTTACGTCCCTGCATCAAGAAAGGCATATTTTGTAAAAGGTGATGAGCAATTGACATTAGTCTATTGTAACTTAGATAAATTACGAACTGACCCGCTAAAAAGTGAAAAATAAAAAACTTCAACCGACTTCCAAAAAAACACTAAAAAGTGAAAAATAACTTTAATTTCGGAAGTCGGAGGCAGAAAACTAAAATACAGATCTAAAGACACCGACTTTCGAAACTAAGTGATTTTTCACTTCGTAGTATTTTATTTTAAAGTCGATTGTTTTTTTTTTTTGCATTGAGATAGTTTATGAGACGGAGAGTGATTTTGTATCTCGGAAAAATGCACGGGCTCTGTGGAATAGCCTGCGGACGGAAGCGAAAAAGTCGTTTCAAGTCGCTAGTAAAAGCTAGTTGATAATAAAAACTTGTATCTTACTTCAGACACAAGACATCATCATGTCTAAAGTGGACAGAAGACGCAAAGGTGTCTTCGGACCTTCAATGGGCAAAAAGGTATGTAGGCCACATTGCTTCATACTAGTATGAGTAGAGGAAAAGAATACGTGATTGTTTCCTTGTAGGTTTACTTCATAATCAGCCTATAATGTTGCCACTGCTGGGAGACAGGCCTCCTCTCTGCGAAGGGAGTGGGCTGTAATCCGCCATGCGGGCCCAGTGCGGGTTGGTAGATGTCACATGTCTATAAATGTTTGGTTCTAGGACATGCCGGTTTCCACACGATGTTTTCCTCCACCTTTTTGGGAGTAGCGGTGATGAAATTATTTACACAAAGTGAAGCGCCTGTCTGGGTTCGAACCTACGATCTACAACTCGTAATTCGGGGCCGTTACCTCTGGGCCACTAGATCTAATGCCATGTGCCATAAATCTATGGCACATGGCATTAGATCTATTTATTGGCAAAATGAATCTTTATACTAGTGAGTAAAAAAATTATAGGCCAGCAGACTTGATGCACTGCAGCATGACCTACTGCAGGGCATCTGTTAATGTCGGCCAATGCTTTCGGTAGGAGCCTATCTCGTCCCTCACATCTTCGTCTTTGTCTGCCGCGATGTCCCCTGGCGTTCAATGGGGGGGTCTCATTGAACACTAGTCTATTCGCCGCGATTCTCTCGCCCGTGGAGATGGTACCTTGGAGTCTTAAGAGCCATCGAGCAGTTATGTCTTTGTTTCCCTAGTGCGTACTGTTCGTGGACGACCTGAGCATGCCGCAGAAAGAGTGCTACGGAGCGCAGCCTCCCCTGGAGCTGCTGCGGCAGTGGATCGACCACGGGCACTGGTACGACCTGCGGGATATGGTGCGCCAGGAGGTCGTGGATGTCGTGAGTAATAATAAAAATAATATATTCAAGACGGAATTTCGCTCTACTCTCATAGTCCTCAGACACAGCAGACGATACACGCGGGGGTACTCGTATCACGGATTATCTTTGGTTCAGGATTTGTGTTCATTGGGTTCCGAGGATGAAGTTTCATGTTTAATTTTTGAGGACTCTTTAATTGGCTTCTCAGGTACTACATACTCCTAAGTATCAGAGTTAGAAGCATCACTGAATTCAGTAGCTGTGTGAATGGACTTGTCGGAACTACAATCATCACTTAGGTTGCTGTTGCTTCTCAAAACTTGACAAATAAATTCCATGTCTCTTTTTACAGAACTCTCTAAGAAAATGACATCCCTGCTTTTTGTAACAGAACTTGTTTTACCATCAAAATTCTCACAATAACTCAGAAAAATCAACTTACTTGATTTGGAGTCCCACTTTTTAAGTTTCTCCTTAGGTATGTGTATCATTACCTCACACCCAAACACTCATGTGACTTATGTCATGTTTACGTCGGCTGTTAGGCTCTCATCGGTGAACGGTTGACTATGTATGTTGCAGTCATGACGGCTTCAGCCCACAGATGTTTCTGTAAGTTAGCATTGATTAGCTAGCTAACTTAACTTTTCTACTTAAGTCCTATTCATAGTCCCGTTCTGATAGACCATTCTATTGAGGTATAAGGGTTTGATGTTTGATGTATTATTCCTGAAGACTTAAAATGTTCAGCAAAATTCTTATTGGTATATTCAGTGCCGTTATCGGTTCTTAACGCGTGTACGAACGAACAAGAACATGGCGAACACGGACATCGAACACTTTGTTTATCTAAAATGTTTGTGGCGATCTAAATTAATTTTTCTGTGTGGACAGTGTTCGGAAAATGGCTACTAAGAGAGCGAGGCGGTTGAGCACGGACACAAGTTGAACAGTGTTCGTATAATGTTCGTATTCGCTTTGCGAATTTAAAGGCGTGTACGCACGAACGCACAAGAACTTGGTGAACGCGAACGTCGAACACGGAAAATTTAGTTCGTACGTTTTAGTTTTTCTATCAATTTGATTGATTTTCTACAAGCCTTTTGTACTCTTTGAATGTATCTAGGCATTCAGACTTGGGTTTAATATGAATACACATACCTTTCTTGAGTAATCATAGGTAAATGAGAGAAAATACCTTGCACCTCCAAGTTACTTCACCTCCATGGGCTCACAGACATCGGAGTATACCAGTTCTAGCAGTTGGCTTGCTCGGGAACCTTCACTTGTAAACGGTAACCTAGCCTGTTTTCATTTGATGCATAAAATGCAGGTCATCTTGTTGCTCGGAGATATTTTTACACCCTCAGTATTGTCTTCCAGTTCTTCAGATCAGCAAAGTTGTGATGCTCATCCTTTGGTGGCAACAAATTGATACCTATATGAACCTGATAAAAATCATTATTAGTACTTTCAAGTATTTATTTTTTTATTTTATTTATTTGGGACAAAAAACAATTAAACATTACAGCATTTACAAAAAGTAGTTAGGTATATTACAGTCGAAAAAACGTATAACCCACACTATTGTCCACAAAGTGACATCGGGGTATGAAAACGAACGCATGTTATGTGAAAAAAAGTACATATTTAGAAGAAAAACACTATATATATACTGACGAATCGAAGTAAGCGGAAGACAAGAGCATCCGTCTTATAGGCGACTAGCAAGAGATTGTGAAACCATTCTTTTGAATGTAGTTTGCTACAACGCGAAAATATCAAAATCAATTAATTGTGAGATAGGATTCTAAAAGTCGGCGGAGAGGGGCACGGACCCCAGCCTTACATCGCCAAATTTCGCGCCCTCTCGCCCCTCGCCCCTAGCCCCCTAGACGCCGCAGGAGACGCCCTGGTCGTCGGGTTTCCCGGGCGGATTT
Source organism: Atethmia centrago (assembly GCA_905333075.3). Lineage (NCBI taxonomy): Eukaryota > Metazoa > Arthropoda > Insecta > Lepidoptera > Noctuidae > Atethmia > Atethmia centrago. The sequence goes on along the minus strand of HG995373.1, from coordinate 4,107,950 downwards.
CCGGCCACCGTAGGCGCGGGCTTGCGGACGGTGAGCAATGGGTAGCTCACCGTCCGGTAAGGACCAGGCCCGGGTCGACGGCGCGTTGTATTCCACGCGCGCCTCAAAGAGATAAGGTAAAAGTAGGGTCCACTAGGGCCGATGTCTGCGGGGGTCGCGGGAAGGTACTTATGGGTCACCGAGGCCCCCGCAACACAGGCAACAGGAAGGAATACGGGTGGGTTTTAGTCAGTAAGAGTCTGACACACCCTCCCGCTCCGCTCAGAGCGGGAGAAGTTATTTGATGATTTCCCACCCAAAAAAAAAAGCCTTACATCGCGGCAGTGTAGAATAGACAAGGTGCGCGCACCTCCCGCCGAATAACAGTTCTGAGTTCTACGTAACACAATCTATTCGAGAGCTCAGTACAATTAAATTTGTTATTGCATATACCGAACAGCATCACAACCATGATGAGTGAGTGTCTGGAATCCAAGCTCAATATATGTAGATTTGCCAAAGCATTATAAGAATAATTCTCTGGCAAATATGCATAGGAAATCCTTGTACGAAAGCACTTGTAGTGCGTGGCACGAACAATTTTTTTTCTGAACGATTTTTTAACCACCTGAACGGAGGCAATATTAGCTTGTATTTATTATTAATAAGGTTTGCTACTTCGACATTATCTTTGTTGAATATCCTAGAACCTTTACTGTCAAACTCTGTTACATTTATTCTTAACCCTTTGACGCCACGTCAAAAAAGCAAAAAGGTGCCCACGGCGCCAAGCTAATAATTATTCCTTAAAATCTATCATGTAGTCGTGACCGTGGCGTGCTGGGTACATTTTGGTTTGTCATTTTGGTTTGACTGTGGCGGTCACAGTTTTGTTTTAATCAAAGCAGTTGTTATTTTGACACCAGCTTTCAATTGAATTATAGTAGAAATACAAGAGCGACACACGTGAAATATGCAATGACAGACGTACAAAAGAGAAGAGCGAGAAAGCACATTAAAAAAGAGTGGCTATATGGCAGTGACCACAGATTAGAAAAGAACATTCTAATGTCATGTAAACAAGGCTACAGATTTAAAAGTATATATTCTAACAATTCATCTCGAAGAGGTTATTATTTTCGTTACCCATAAAAGATGCTGCGATGGTTTTCCTTTCCCGGAAAACTTAAAAAAATACTTTCAAATGATAAACGATTTTATTTCTGTAAGTAGGTTTGTACAAAAACTTTTACGCGTCAGTAATATTTTAAAAACTAGATGAGTTCGCTGTTCCCTATCCAAACAGAATCAAACTCAGAGGTTACAGTCTCTTTTAAAGTCCAGACATCATCGACATCTTCTCAGCTATTCGTCTCAGCGATGCTGCCCCCAGGCGGCGGGTCTAACCTCATCTCGTCGCGTCTGACACGGCACATGCTAGTCATCACGCTGGACTCCTTCGAAGACAACACGCTCAACAGGATCTTCTGCACCATCATGGACTGGCACTTCGCTAAGGGATTCATTGAGACCCTACAGAGGCAGGGCAAGGTATGTGCTGCGAATTCGTCATTATTATCGGCTTACAATAAAGGAATCTTATTATAAACGTTGGTCCCGGCTGTCATTCGTGGATCTTTGACAGTCGTTACGGGTCGTCAGAAGCCCGAAAGTCTGACAACCAGTCTTACCAAGGGGTTTCGTGTTACCCAGTAACTGGGTTGTGGAAGTCAGATAGGCAGTCGCTCCATGTAAAATACTGGTATTCAGCTGCATCCGGTTAGACTGGAAGCCGACCCCAACGTAGTTGGGAAAAGGCTGGCAGATGATGATTATAAACTTTGCTTAAAATTAAGAAACGTGTAAACGTCAAAAATGTATGGCTATACAGTCGCTACTCATTGCTTAACTTTATACAATCGATCTGCCTAGCTTTTTCCCAATTATGTTGGGCTTCCAGTCAACCGGATCAAAAAAATAAAAACAAAAAAAAAAGTCATTTCTTCAAACTAGGCTGAAAATCAGCACTTTTCGAACGTCAAAGTTACATAAGACAGTCCCCCAAAAATGCCCGCCCTTCACCACTTCCTAGTGCTTTAGCTGGGGAGAAGAAGTGGCACAACAAACACCCCAGCAGCACATCTGTCTGTTTAGTTATACTCGTATAAACTTGATTCTATACAAATCGTATGCAAAGTAATTAACATTACGTAACACAACACATTGAATTAAATTACACACTTGCCATATTATGTTAGCTAGCACACGCCAGTATGGATGCCGCTGAATACCTGAATGCATTTTTAGGGTTCCGTAGTCAACAAGGAACCCTTATAGTTTCCCCATGTCCGTCTGTCTGTCCCCAGCTTAGCTCAGAGACGCTTAGTACTAGAAAGCTGTAATTTGGCATGGGTGTACATGTTAATTACGCCGAAAAAGTGGTAAAAAAATCTTGTGCAACATTGTTCCAGCAATATGTTTTACGCACAAACTGCAAGCAATGCGAGTAGAAACATGTTTATGACAACACAAAAACATGTTTTTGTAAGAAATACGTGGTTGTAGTGAACAAAAAGAACGATTCCATAAATGTTTGTGCACAAGTAAAAATAACTGTACAAAGTCGTAGACTTAATGCCTTAAGGCGTTTCCTGATAATGAAAAGAATTGATCATGTGATTCCACACACCTTCCTCACAGGCCGTAGTATCCGCAACGATGGAGGTATACAAGGCAGTGACCCTGCAGTTCCTCCCGACGCCCAGCAAGTGCCACTACCTCTTCAACTTGCGTGACTTCGCCAGGGTCATCAAAGGGGTCCTGTTAGTACCTTCCACCCACATGAAGGACGTCAACAAGCTGGTCATCCTGTGGATCCACGAGGCGTACAGAGTCTTCTATGACAGGCTGGTGGATGATTTAGATCGGTAAGACAGTTGTTTTGACCATTGTAACAGCAAAAGTAAATAAAAACCGGCCACGTGCGCATCGGACAACGAGCAATGAAGGGTTTCGTACTTGGGATGAATATAGCTGAATAAAAAAAATGTAGTTGAAAAATATGTTCCCCCATACATTCCAACTGCAAATGTAAGTTTGTTCGCGCAATATTGGGATATTTACGGTGTTATTTTAAGACCATATATTTCTTATAGGTTTTTCTGTAAGCTATAAGTATAGAACTACGAGTATTTCCTGTATTATTTTCTTTTTTTCGAATTGTTAGGCTCAGTAGTTTCGGAGATAAGGATGGTAAATTGTCATTTATTTTCTTAAATAACTTTGAAGCTGTTAAACCATAAAAAAAATATGCTTGAGACCCTCACAGTAGCCCTTTCCATTTGATTTGCCACATGTTACAGTGTGCAAAGCTTTTTATTTTATTCTCATTTGTCTCCCAGGTTTATTCCCCCATATTCAAAATTCATTTATATACGTAACACGTCTATCTTTGCGTCACAGAAAGTGATATGTGTACTAAATTTCAACTTAATCGGTCCATTCGATTCGGAGCAAATTGGCTGCGACAAGACGGACAGATAGACACACGAGTGATCCTATAAGGGTTCCGTTTTTTCATTCGGACATACGGAACCCAAAAAGGCAGCCATTGTAAAAAAATATTTGTCTCAAAAAATCCGAAGTTGTAAGCGTTTAAAAGTCTATGCTACACAGAGACAACACTGGTTCCATCTGACGTCACAAGACAAAAAAAAACCCTAAAAAAAAATATCGTTTTGGGTGAATGAACAGAAGAATGATTACTTTAAAAGTGTAACTTTTGCATATTTCCACGGATCTTTTTTAGTAACATTTTCAGGGTTCCGTAATAAACAAGGACCCGTTATTGTATTTCATTTTATTTTATTTTTATTTATTTGGCTCCAACAATTGAATACACTCACAAATATATGAGATACACCCAATAGACTTATAGGAATAGTGTACCAATTTCCTACAGGAAAGCACATCATGCATTACTTATATGTCGATTGATATTGAGCGTCTACTTTACTTGTTCTCGAAAAAAAATCTAATTAATCATAAATAAAATTAAAATCACATGCAATCAAAATACAATTAAAGTTAAGATAAAATCATAATCAAAATCATCATCAAAATTAAAATCATAATCCTCACTTCAATTATAATAAAAATTAAATTTACACTAAAATGATATTATTGTACAAGTTTTTGTACGTAATACTTCGGTACTTACCAAGTGAGTCAGAGTGCACATCAATCAGATCACTGCAGCTGTTTAATAATTTACATAGGCGGGGAATTGGAGAATTAGCACCAAGCACTGCGAAGAGGAGGACATAAGGAGCTCGTGGGCTTATAGTTTCGCCATGTCCGTTTGTCTGTATGTCTGTCCTCGTTGTAGCTCAGAGACGCTTAGTAATAGAAAGTTGTAATTTGGCATAGGTATACATATAATGTGGGATGATATTTCTTCTCTCGCCTGTCCCATAGTGTGGGGTATCGTTTGGATAGGACGTCATCGCCATTAAAAATATTGCGGGTCTCTACTTTTCGATTCAAGGATCCGTTTGCGCAAAATTATACATTATTAAAAATTAAACAAAAAGCGCTGATTTTTGTTTGTAAAGTCCCTGCCAGCTAATTGTTGGTAGTAAGGTTGTTTATGGAGATGTGAGAAAATTCATGGCAGTAGTATATATAATGAAATTAAAAGGAAAACTATCACAGCTAAGTGGGCTTGACAATCAATTTAACGAGTAATAGTCGACCAACTTAAATTTGCAGTTGGAGAATTGACCGTGGCATTTATCGATGTATAGGAGAACATGTTTTTCAAATGTTAAGTTTGTTTTTGGGATAAATTCATCCCAACTTCCCAACTACGGAACCCTTCATTGTGCGTGGTCCGACACGCACTTGGCTGGTTTTTTTATTACATTTTTTACATTATTCTTTCCTGTGTTCTTGTTCTTCAGGCAGAAGTTGTACGAAGTGGTATACAAAGCGGTGTATGGCAACTTCCGGGTGCACATGGACGCTGTCCTCAAAGAGATGGGGTTTATTCCCGAAGATGAGCACTGCAGCAACAAACACGCCTGTAACATATTCTTTGGGAACTATATGGAGCCTGATGCTGACCCTAAGATTTATGACCAAGTGAGCTTTTTTTTTTTTTTGAGGGTGGTAAATCATCAAATAACTTCTCCCGCTCTGGACGGAGCGGGAGGGTGTGTCAGACTCTTACTGACTAAAACCCACCCGTATTCTTTCCTGTTGCCTGTGTTGCGGGGGCCTCGGTGACCCATAAGTACCTTCCCGCGACCCCGGCAGGGACCAGGTGAGCTATTAATTTCCTTGTAACACATATTAATAAAAATAATAATAAAAGGACACATAAAATAATATTACGCCTGTAATAGGGGCTAGGCAGAGGTGCACGTGTACACAAAAGGAGACATTTCAAAATAATTATAAAAATAGTATCCCACCTGTATCGGGAACGGGGTATAAGTTGCCAGCGGTCAGCTCTAGAGAGAGGAACCTTCTAAACTTTATTCAGATCACAGTACCCGGGCGATTTTATGGCATATCGAGATTTTGAAAGAGACTGTCACGTAGGCATGACGCTCTACAAAGCCGAATTTATTCTAAAGCCCATATTTATAAGAATTTTAAAGCTGTGCACACAAGAAAAAAAAATAATTAAAAAAAATCTAAAACCTTAAAATACCTATAAACTTACAACAACTTAAAATACTATAGACAATCTCATGCAGGGTGTTTATAGTATAAATCTTGTTTCCAACTTTTTTAAGGTTCACTTTTTACGCAGTCTGAATCTCGGGAGTCGGGTTTAGATTTTTTTAATTTACTTTTTTAATTTTACTCCTTAAAGTTAGGATTATAAGACAAAGTAAATTAGGTTATTTACCTACTTATAATCGGGTGATAACGGCCTGTTACTCATTTACTCCTAAATTTTTATCATTTCTTATTCCAAATTACACAAACATATAATTTGTGTATATTTTTGTGATCACCTTTTAAAACCCTTCATTTGGTACCCTATTTTTTTTACATTTTGGCGCCAAATTTGCGCCATTTAGGTGTTTTTATAATTTTTAATATACTAAGTATATTATAACAGACAGTCGCGCAATAAAGATGAACCTACGACATATCATTCATCAAAATCGGTCCAGCCGTTTAGTAGTTACCTACCATGGAACATAGGGACATACATACATACAGGTCAAACACATAACCCTCGTTATTTGGCTTCGCCGCTGTCGGGTAAAAACAGGCGGACTTACTTGGCGGACTTACTTGGGTTAATATTTCTTGTCACGTACTGCAGGCTTAGCATGACACTCTCTATTTCTTCGAAGAATAGACACGGCTCTTTCTATACAAAGTGACATTTCATTTCTCCTTTTTTGACATCCCACCGTAGAAATCTTTCTACATAAAAAAGGACCTAGACAAAGATCGTTAAAAACGAAAGACAAGATGATAGATTGTAGAAGGATTTCTACGGTGAGATGTCAAAAACTGAGAAACGAAATGTCACTTTGTATAGAAAGAGCCGTGTCTATTCTTCGAAGAAATAGAGAGTGTCATGCTAAGCCTGCTGGAACCACATTATGATTTTATGAAGTAGCTGTAATCGTGTATATTGTATTTAATGATTTTTAATAAAAATATTGAGGTTGAAATTAGCCTTAGTCCTGCTCCCAGGCTACCTATCTGTCAAATTTAATAACTCTCAGTTTAGTGGTTTAGACGTGTAAAGGTAACAGTTACTTTCGCATTTATAATATTTCTATGGATTTAATACCATGATTCTGTTGCAAGAAAGGGATGCTGCTTTAGATCATGTATAGCTCAGTCTCTCTCTGATGAACTGATATGCTGACAAGTATTATGTGCTGGCCAGGTGATGAGCTTGGATGACATGGCCCATAAGATGGAGTACTACCTGGAGGAATACAACGTGGTGTCCTCATCGCCAATGGCTCTGGTCATGTTCAGATATGCGCTCGACCACATCTCTAGAAGCACGAGAGTACTGCTGCAGGATAACGGTCAGTATTGTTTCTTTTCGTATAATCAAGATTTATAAACATTACCCTCCTTTTGGGCTTTTCCGTAGTCGGGTAAAAACAAAACCATGTCTGAGTTCCAAAAAGTGTTAGTAGAATATCCACATTTTGACTGTTATTTAAGTCCATCGGGCACTAATCTAGACTTTTTAAAATGTTCGAATGGAACAAAAAACTAATAACACTTTGCCCGACCTGGGGCTGAGGATCGAGCTATGCTCAGTAGTCGCGCTTGCGAGCACTACACCAGTGAGGCAGGTATTGCTTTTTCAAATATATTATACACAATGGAAGATGATAAAAGTCATATTATAAATTCATAAAAATGTTTATTTTTATTAATTTAGTATGATAGATATAAACCACATACGCTACTTTGACTTGGTTTAGGCTCGTTAATGTTGCTTAAACTAGCCAAAGAGCTAAGAAACAGAACGCGTTTATTTCTCCACCACAAAGGAAACGACTTTCACAATAGGTACTATTAACTAATATCATCAATCGAGTAAAAAGGTCAAATTGCCTTTATTAACACATGTCACGATTTCCAAATATATATAAGATTTTTAGTGATGATAATACTAAATATAAAATTGAAAGTATGTGATTTGCCTCAAATTATTTTTGTATCAGTGTAGTCATGAAGTTTAAAAGTATGTAATTTGACAGTTACCTTAAAAGTACTGGTATTTTAACGGAATGGAATGGAAATATGATGTTTGGAGCTTCGCCTAGTTTCTAAGTTAGTTTTCTTCGAGCCTCGGAATTTGAAGCTGTTTTCAGGAAGTCTTAAAGTCTATACTGATATAATATTGAGTACCTTATTAAATAGTTTGTTAAATATTGCTTTATATCAAATTTGTGTATGTGTGCAAGAATATAAATACAGCAATATTCGTACTGGAAAGGCGTATCATTTCATGTGCAGGGTGACAGATATTGTAAAATCAACAACCAGCGCTGGGGCTCTGTCTCGCATAGGGTCGCAGCATTATGCTGAGCGTTGGCCGTTTTGCGTGGATGTGACGCATATTCTCCCCTAAATTGTTTCTTTTTTGTATTTGTGTTCCTTCTTTGCGTCATGTTTACCGCAAATAAACGTATTTTATTTATTTATTTCTTTCTTTCTTTCAATTAATCTCAGGTAACTTACTCCTGGTCGGTGTGGGTGGTAGCGGCAGGAGCAGTGCCGTTAAGCTGGCTGCCAGCATACTGGAGATGAATGTCATACAGGTTAGATTTAACACTAAATTTGACGAGACACATACATTGATTGAGGATTTTGGGGGAGGCCTATGTCCAGCAGTGGACGTCTTTCGGCTGAAATGATGATGATACATTGAGACAAGTCATAATAAACTGATACACCTTTCCCACTGTTTCTGAATTGGAAATTTGAAGTTGAGAACTTGTCAGTATCTACTTTAGCACTGCTTAAAGCGACTCCTTAAATATCTTCATCATCATCATCATCATCATCATCAGCCACATAGGATATAGGCCTCTCCAACTGCACGCCGTTCAGCTCGGTTCTCGGCAACTCTCATCCAGCTGCTACCAGCCACCCTACGAAGATCGTCGCTCCACCTGCCTGAGGGCGACCTTACGTTTGCCGATTCCCGGTCTCCACTCATGAACACGTCTACCCCAATGGTCATCGGTACTTTAGCTAATATGGTCGGCCCATCAGCTTGCTTATTATGTGAGCTATGTCGACAACTTTGGCTCTCTGCCGGATTACCTCGTCCCGGATTCGATCCCTCAGAGAGACTCCAAGCATAGCCCGTTGCATAGCTTGCTGAGCGACCTTGGATTAATGGACCAGCCGTACCTACCGTGAGTGCCCACGTTTCGGCTCCGTAAGTGTCCACGTTTTGGCTCCGTAAGTCATAGCAGGCTGGACGCACTGATTGAAGACCTTCGTATTTAGGCTTTGTGGAATACGGGCGAGAAGACTCGACGAAGCTTCCCAAACGCCGCCCAGCTGAATATAACCCGTGAAATTCAAAATTTCTGTATTGTAGGTACCTACCTATTTTTTAGTACTAGAGTTTGATAAGTTCTCAACTTCAAATTTTCAATTGAAAAACCGGGTTATAGTCAGCAACATTCATTAGTACTTCAGACAGTCTATTCCTCAGCCTTTGAGGTGATCGTCGATGTCTTTCTGTGAGGATACCCGGTAAGAAACCCTTTTTCCTAGTCCAGAAAGTTTATTTATATAAAACTCAATTCACATTAAATCTTTAAAATCGTTTTGCATGTAAAAGCTTATAGGTATATGTGCGTACGCGCAGAGGTGCCTACTGACAAAGAGTAAACTGTATCAGCTTTCTACAAAAGAATGTATTTGTTAATTTAAGACTAGATGCGCCCCGCGGTTTCACCCGCATAAGTTTTGACCCCGTGGGTATATCGGAATAAAAAGTATCCTATGTGTTATTCCTGGTTATAAACTATCTGTGTGCCCAATTTCATCCAAATCCGTTCCGTACTTTTTGCGTGAAAGGGTATCCATCCATCCATTCTTACAAACTTTCGCATTTATAATATTAGTAGGATAAACATAGCAGCTGTTAACACGTCTAAGGCGCACTGTACAGTAAAAAATAAGGATATGTTATGTACCTACATAAATCCATTAAGGCGCTGACAAGACCCAATTGACCAAAATAGGCTTCTCTTAAGAAAGAAAACTGCCAAATCTGTATAGTTTGTGGTAGCGGAAAAAATATATGTTAATTTTGAACATATTTCCCAGAACTTGGTTGTCACCAAAACACGTTTTGAAAAAAAAATCTCGATACAAACTAACGTTAAACTAACCTCTTACCTTGAGTTCTAATCCAAAATATCTGTATTAAATATCAACATAAATTACGTATTTAATTAATAACAAGTACGTCTTATTCTAATGCAGAACTTGGTTGTTTTTTATTTTCGATTACTCAACTCAATTCTGAGTAAATAGATAATTACTTCATATTTTGCAATAAATTACAAGCGTTTTGTCGTCGCGCTTCTCTTTCTTTTCTATGCAATGTGACAGTGACCGCGGTTTAGGTGTTGTCAGCGTAAAGAAATAAAAATAAGAGAAATATTAAATATACGAAAAATAACAAAGTTAACAAAATTTGCAAAAGAATATAAAATTTAGTACTGCAAAAATAAAAATGCAGTCAACGAAAATTATAATTATTTACTTATACTTATACTATATTCCACCCATCCAAAAAAGTTAAGTCGTAAAGTTAACAGAATAGTTAAACTATAAACTGACTATTTTCGTACTTACAGATAGAAATATCTCGAGTGTACGGTCAGAACGAATGGCGCGATGACATCAGGAAGTTGCTGATGAAGGCCGGGATCATTGGGAAGCCGGTCGTCTTCCTATTCGCAGACAACCAGGTACGGATTCCTTCAAGAAGCAAAGTGCAATTCTCGGCGAAAGTGGCAGAAAAAGATATACATAAGGGGGTTTATTTATAAACATTATATAAAGTTAATTAATACCGAGACTTCCCGAGGCACGGAGCGTGCCTCGGAAAGCACGTTAAGCCCTTTGTCCCGGCTGTCATTCGTAGATCTTTGACAGAGGTTACGGGTAGTCAGAAACTCTAAAGTCTGGCAACCTGTCTTACCAAGGGATATCATATTACCCAGTAATTCGGTTGTGGAGGTCAGAAAGGCAGTCGCTCCATGTAGAATACTGATATTTGGCTCCATCCGGTCGGACTGGAAATCAACCCCAACATAGATGGGAAAAGGGTAGGCAGATTGTATAGAGTTAAGGCGCTGACAAGAGGCAAATGACCAAAATAGACTTGTCTTAAGAAAAAAAATTGCCTAATCTGTATAGTTTGTGGTAGCGGAAATAATATAATGATAATTTTGAACATATTTCCCAGAACTTGGTTGTTACCAAAACACGTTTTGAAAAAAAATCTCGATGCAAACTAACGTTAAACTAACCTCTTATCTTGAGTTCCAATCCAAAATATCTGTATTAAGTATCAACATACGCTACGTATTTAATTAATAACAAGAACGTCTTATTTGAGAACTTGGTTGTTTTTTATTTTCGATTACTCAACTCAATTTTGAGTAAATAGATAATTGCTTCATATTTTGCAATTAATTACAAGTGTTGTGTCATCCCGCTTCTCTTTCTTTTCTATGCAGTCTGACAGTGACGGCGGTTTAGGTGTTGTCAGCGTTTTAAGTAATGATTAGCACTGGATAGATAGAAAGACCATTTGTTTGTTCAAAACATAAGTATACACACGTTGCATGCAAGATGTTACATAAAATTAGAGCACAGTCATGTTTTGCCGTAACGGCGTACAAATATAAATAGGTAGGTTATTTCTGTTAATAGGTTTGTTCATTATTCATAGCTATTCTAATATCAAAGTAAACTTAATCAATCAATGAAATTATTATAATAAACATGTTACAGAATAGTGTCATCAACTCGTCATCGAAATGAATAAAATAAAATTAGCCAGTCAAAAGTCAAAGTAATTAGGAATAAAAATCTACATAATTATTAAGATTACATTTTTCACAGGAGTCAGATTAATTTACTTGAATATACATAATCAATACTTTATCTGTTAAAAACTCAGAAATATTATAATGGGCTTTTTGAATTAGAAAGTTTGATGTTTAAAAGTTTCTTAATTTTAAGGAGTCACGCCACTAGTCGCGCCAGTTCGAACACCTCTATACAAGCGAGTGGTGCGAGCGAAGCAAATCCTTGGTCTGAAAAATATACTTAACGTCGAAGGAATTCATATTACAATTGACAGGACAGACATTACAGTTTCTGTCATTCGTCTGAAGTGCTGAAGTGAATATGTCTGTCGCTTTATTATACGTAGGTACATAGATCCGCGGGCCATGAAAACGGGATCAAACATCGGGATGAGTTTAAAAAAAAATGATTTGTAAAATCATCCCGATGATTGATTTTAATTTAAAAATTTGATTTTAATTTCAAATATAGTTCGACGTTTGTTGTGTTAATTTGTTAAAAAGCTAGTTAATTATGGTCCACTGTTGGAAAAAGGCATTCGTTTTCTTAGAAGATTCTAAGTTAGGTAGACATTTTTGCCATTTTTTTTTTGTGCATCCAGATTGCACTTCGTAATCTTATGATAATCTTATGATATTTCACTTCACACTTTGCAACTTTTTATAAGTGTACTTTTACCAGTGTTGGCACCGAACTCGAAAACTGCAGATCAGTTTTAAACAACTTATAAAAAATCGATTAATATTGGCTCTGTGGTTTCAAAATTTCAAATAACATTGAATATCCATACAGGAATAATCATCACCTGCCTAGCCTTTTCCCAACTATGTTAAGGTCGGCTTCCAGACTGACCAGTTGCAGCTGAATACCAGTACTTTAATTGCAGCGACTTCCTGTATTATTACTGGGTAACACGATACTTGCTGGTTGTGAGACTTTCGGACTTCTGACTACCCGTAACGACGATCAAAAGATCTTCGAATTACAGCCGCGATCAAAGGCTTTTTTTTTTAAAGTGTTATTGGGTTTTTCCATCTGGAATTTCTCAGTAGCAGCCCGGAGGATTTGTGCCCGGTTGATGACGGGATGATTCCAGAAGCCGAGCGTCGCTCGTACAAATTTAATAATATATTTTCTAGATAATGTACGAAGGTATGGTAGAAGATATCAACATGCTGCTGAACACGGGCGACATTCCCAACCTGTACGGTATGGATGAGAAGGTGGAGATCCTCGATAAGATGCAGACTGCTGTACGGGAGACGGTGAGGCACATTACTTATTGCTAGCTCATACCTCCGGCTCCGCTTCCGTGGTAAATCGAACAGAAACCACACATTTTTTGGCATAAAACATTACTTAAGTAGTTGCTTACTGCACTAGAGAAGAGCAGTAGCGGCCTAGTGGTAACGGCCGCGACTTACGAGGTGTAGGTCGTAGGCTCGAACCCAGACAGGCGCTTTACTTTGAGTTAATTATTTCGTCACCACTGCTCTCAAAACGAAGGAAAACATTGTGAGGAAATCGGCATGTCATTGTAAGGAAATATAATGTATATTTAGAACAATAAAATCGAAAACATAGTGTGATATCTACCAACCCGCACTGCCCCGCGTGGTGGATTAAGGCCCATTCCCTCTCGCAGAGAGGAGGCCTGTGTCCCAGCAGGAACATTTAGGCTGATTATGCTACTGCACTAGCAAATACCTAACACATAGTGTGCTAAACTATGTCAGTCTCCAGCACATAACCTATCTATATGCAAAACATCACATTATCAGATCACGTCGCGTATTCCGTTGCTGCGTGAAAGCAAAATGTTGTGCTATTGAATTAAAAGCTCCGCAAGTTACAAATTTTCGCGTAGCTTTATTTATACGTCGTCAGCAAAATAAACAATCAGCTTAACAAATCAAGTAATAATATTACAACTGGGTGTCACAGGGCAAAAAAATTGAAACGACGCCTCTAGCCATGTTCGGTTTCTACGTGGAACGCGTGAAGGCCAACCTTCGTATCGTGCTGACCATGTCGCCCATCGGAGACTCCTTCCGGAACCGCCTGCGCATGTTCCCCTCGCTCATCAACTGCGCCACTATTGATTGGTAAGACATTAGAGATATACATAGGTACAACAACTTGTGCGGTTGGGGACCCCATCAGGAACGAAGTTCTTTACGTGATTCTAACTAACACACACTCGTATATAATAGAGAAAGTCAGACACACAGAGAGAGAGAGTCACATGGAGAGGGCATAACGCTTTTTCCTTACGTGACGTTTTCTACCAGTCAATTACTACCGCAAGCCGCGTTAAGGGACTTAGAAATGATCTCATTTATTTTATTCAATAGAATTAAGTTGTTTACTAACTAATGAGTCTAGTAACACTAGTCTAGGATGGATTGTGTGAAAGATGAGTGCTAAGAAAGAAGTGAGCTCTGAAATGACGGCTTATTGGTATACGTACGTACGCCTTAAAAAACCTTAACCATACCTAGAACCTTGTATATAATAATATGCTATGCAAATAGCGACGTCAAAAATGTGACGCGTCAATGATGCCGGGAGCACACCTTCGTCGCCAAACCATAGCAGCAGAGGTGTCTCGACAAAAGAGAAGCATAATAAGAATATTTTACTGTATCACCAAAATATAAATCTTTTCTCTGGCAAAATCCTAGACGTGGAATTGTTAATAGATAAATATCATATGGATATCTTATGTTTTTGTGAAACCTGGTTAAGACCGGATAGGATGTTGTTTAATGTAAATAATTTTTCAGTTGCCAGTGCGTACAACAGGTCCTCAATAGGGGGTGGTACCTTGATATTATGTAAAAGTATTTTCAAACATAAGGAAAGGAAGGATATCACTGCTTGCTCTGTTGATCACTTATGTGAGGTAGCATGTGCAGAGGTTGAAGGCCATACTTTCTTATGTGTTTATAGACCACCAGCATCAAACTTGTCATCATTTTTAATAATTATGGAAGAAATACTAGGCAAACTTTTTAAAGATAATAAGTTCGTTTTTGTTTGTGGTGACCTAAATATTGATCTATTAGTTAATTCAGTGGATAAAAGTAAGCTTATATCATTGCTTAAATCATTCAATTTAAAGTGTATATTTAAAGAAGCAACTAGAATAACAGCAACCTCAGCTTCGTGCATAGACAATGTATATACTAATTGTAAAATAAAAGACTCTTCCTTAATTAGTGGCGTCAGGTCTGACCATACTGGTCAACTTGTATCATTTGACCTAGATAAAAAGTTACACATAGATAAAACCATTCAGTTAAGACACCTCACTAAAAATAAATTGAAAACGGTGCCGATTCCCTTGTTCACAAACTAAACTAAATCTAAGTTCAGTGCATCTTTTTCTTTCTATTTCATTAAGAAAAGGACAGACGAAAAATTTTAGTTTAGTCCTGTCAAATTTATCAGCGCCTGTCACTACTCCATACAAGTTTAGACGAGATTAAAAACTTGCCTACTAAAATTACGTCGATTTACGTCAAGCGCTGATTAATTTGACAGGAAACCAAAATTTAATGAATGGGCCACTGCTGGCATTAAAAAAAGCAGAGATATTTTATATAATTTGTACTACGAGAAATCATTGACTCCTGACCAAGCCCTTCATAATTATGTCAGAAATTATTCTAAGATATTCAAAAGAGTCTGCGCTCAACCTAAATCTAAATTAATAAGTAACAAAATTAGTATGTCTAACAATAAAATAAAAGCTGTGTGGCAGGTAATCAACAAAGAAACTGGAAACACAAAACAGCGAGATCAAAATGAATTGTCTTTAAAAATTAATAATGAAACCGTTACAGATAAGTTAAAAGTTGCTGAGACACTAGAAAATTTATTTACCGACATCCCAATAGAGGTTCCGAAATCTCTTCCCTCATCACCTATTTTAGCTGAATCTCTTCTCAAACAACACTTCTCTAAGGACATTCCAAGTTTTGAATTCAAGCCCATTTCTATTGTCACTATTAAGAGGGCATTCAAAAGTCTTAACATAAAGAAAACTGAAGACTTATGGGGGATTTCCGTTAAGGTTCTTGGAGATATCATTGACACAAAAGCCCCTGTCCTAACAGGCATATTTAATCAATGTTTAGACAGCGGTACGTTTCCTGATTTAATGAAACATAGTAAAGTAGTACCAATTTTCAAATCGGGTAGTAAGAGTGATCCCTCTAATTATAGACCTATATCTGTGCTACCAGCATTGAGTAAAATATATGAAAAAATCATGCTAGACCAGATGCTGTCACATTTCAATTCTAATGGGATTTTACATAGTCGCCAGTTTGGTTTCACGAAAGGTAGGTCGACGACTGACGCAGGTGTAAAACTCATCAGTCACATTTTGGAATCCTGGGAGAAATCCCAGGATGCCATTGGCATTTTCTGTGACCTCTCAAAAGCGTTTGACTGCGTTGACCACAATACACTGACCTTTAAATTACACCACTACGGAATTCGTGGACAAGCTGCTGATCTTGTTCGGTCCTATCTATCAAACAGGCAGCAAAAAGTAAACGTAAACGGGGCGACGTCCTCGGGGTCTCTAGTAAAGATGGGCGTGCTCCAAGGTTCAATTCTTGGCCCTTTCCTATTTCTAGTTTATATTAATGATCTTCCTTACATGATGGCAAACTTATCGGATATAATTCTATTCGCTGACGATACTTCTCTCATTTTTAAAATAGATAGAAAAAATCCGGATGTCTTACACGTCAATGATAGTCTGGATATTCTTTCGAAATGGTTCGCAGCTAATAATCTCTTACTTAATGCGAACAAAACAAAATGTATTAAGTTCTCACTACCAAATGTACCCCAAGTGGCTCTAAATTTAAAACTTGATGGCAAGAGACTAGATGCTATTACAGAAACTATATTTCTAGGAATTACTCTAGATTCAAAATTGCAATGGGGAGCCCACATTAGAGCTCTTTCAGGTAGATTAAGTTCAGCTGCATATGCAGTAAGAAAAATTAGACAGTTGACTGATATAGCCACAGCTGGGTTAGTATACTTTGCTTATTTCCACAGTATTATGTCTTATGGCGTTCTGCTGTGGGGATCGGCAGCTGATGTAGATTCAATTTTTATCTTACAAAAGAGGGCAATCCGCGCAGTATATATAATGGGTCCTCGTGAGTCCCTTAGAAACAAATTCAAAGAAATTAATGTACTAACTCTGCCTTCTCTTTATATCTTAGAAAGTATTTTGTATGTTCGCAAGAACTTATATCTTTTCAAAACAAGAAGTGATTTGCATAAAATAAATACACGTAGTAAACATGAAATTGTGATACCCAAATTTAGATTAACAAAAACAAGCAAATCATTTGTTATCAACAGTATCCGCTTTTATAACAAGTTGCCAAAGTCAGTTACAGAACTTAGCGATGGAAAATTCAAAACCCACAACAAACGAGTCCTTATCAAAAACGCATATTACAAGATTAAAGACTACGTTGAAAACAAGGAAGTTTGGCAATAATTCCTTCTGCACATGTGGCTTCCCTGGTACATTAGAAACGGAATAACTATGGAAATATCTATTAACTGCTCCCAAATTACGATGTTTATTATTATTATTTTTTAGACATACATTTTTGACATTATATTTTCGCTATTTGACATTATATACCTACAATTTATATTTCAGACTTAATATTATTAATATTATTTTACATGGATTCTTGTGTACGATGTGAATGTGAGAACGTTGTAGGCTTAATAGACTAGATCTTTTTTTCTTTAGACCGTTTCCTTTTCTCTTTTTTTGTTAAGTACTTCTCGACAGGCCTACACTGTTCTCCCATACCTAATTTGTGTAATTTGAAAACATTGTAAAAGCCAATTATTTTTAAAAGAGTAACCGTCCACGGTTACTCTTTTAAAAATAATTGGCTTCTCCAGAAACTCCAGTTTCTTGCCGGCTCTTCTCCATAGGAAACGACCAATTGGAACCGTGCACCTAGCTTCTGACGTTTCATAAGTGCCCATGTAGGTTTATGTGAAATAAAAATATTTTGATTTTGATTTTGATTGTGTGCTACCGGCGTGAACGAGTCTAGTGGGACAAAATCAAAAAGTGACAAATATTTTCGTTAGGTGATATCCCAAATACATTGGGGTAAGGGAGGAGGATGACGAGAGATACATAGGTTTAAAAATGTTTATTCGGTGCGACATACATCGGTTAAGGTATAGCGATGGTTCTGGTGTTGCACATTGTAAATACTTAGGTGAACCGCCTGTTCGTTTTCCCTGAATGGGTATAGTCAAAAAACGAGTAGTAATAAAGGCAAAAATATAATATTTCCACACACAGTATTAATTTTTATTATTGGTGCACAATACATTTTTAAATTAAAAAAAAAGAAATTCCATTGTCTTCATTAAAGACTAATGGAGAAGCTTAGACTTTTTAGCACACTCAAAATCTTTATAAAATGTAGTTGCAAGGTAGCTGCCTGTACCATACAGTTCTGGCCGCGCTCCCGCAGGTTCACGGCGTGGCCGCCCGAGGCGCTGGAGCGCGTGGCGCACATGTTCATCTTCCGCATGGAGAACGTGGACGACGAGCTGCGCCTCGCCTGCGTCGACATGTGCCAGCTGTTCCACATGACCGTCGTGCAGCTCAGTGACAGGTGAGCATCCTATTACATGCAAAGGGTAATTTTTTACGGGGACTGTAACGGGAAATCCGTACCCGTACGAGATACGAAGAAAATATATTTTCATCCCATCTATTCGAAAAGAGGCGAAGGGTTCCTCGAAATAAGTGGGTCATTCCGGCGCACTTAATAACAGTGACGAAATGACATTCCAATATGGAACGCTATTTAATTAAAAACAACTCGCAATTGATAGAAAAATAATTTATGCGAAACTGATTTTCATGAAAAAAGATCTAATGGTTCCTAGGACTGTTTCTCTGTATCAATGTAATGGGAAGGGTGATGAAATGGTTATTCACACTTCAAAAACCAGGTACTTAACCTATTACCGCCACGTCAAAAAAGCAAAGACGTGCCCTCGGCGCCAAGCTACGAATTATTCTTTAAAATCTGTCATGTAGACGTGACCGTGGCGTGCTGGGCACATTTTGCTCTGTCATCTATACATGACTGTGGCGGTCAAAAGGTTAAAAACCATACGAAACTTTTGAGGAAACAACTTTTCCTTACAGCAGGCTTAGCATGACGCTTTCTATTTCTACTCTACTGTAGAATATAAATCGCTTGTCTACATTTCTCGGTAGAAAACAATCAACATGGAAACGTCATTTTTATCTACTAATCCGTCGACAAAACGCATCTCGTGCTAAGCCTGCTGTTCTAGGCATTAGAGATAATATAGAGAGAGTTGCACGTATACATACATCACCGAGGTTATCCCAGAGTCTTTCTCATTTATAATATTAAGTATTGATTATGTCCCAAAGAACCACACCACCAGACTACATTATCATAATTATTCCAGATTCTACAAAGAACAGAAGAGAATGGTATACGTGACACCTACGAGTTACCTGGAGTTGATCAAAGCGTTCATGTCTCTGTACGCTATGAAAGTGAATCAGATCACCAACGCTAGGATCAGGTAACTTTGTCGTCTACCTAGTTCTGACTCAGTAGATAGTTAATGCACAGAAACACGAACATACACCTACTCTCATTTTATGAAAAATTAATCTAAATCTCTCTAAATGTGGGTGTACCTACTATAATACCTATATTTCACCTCTGCCTCATCTTTCATATAGAAAATTTCATAATAATGAGAGTAGGTTGAGTAGTTCCCCATTTTAGTCCTTTGAAGTCAATGAAATACTGTGAACACATACTTATTAATTAGTATAATAACGAACCGTAGATACCGCGTTGTTGGTCTAGTGGTCACAAGCGCCACAGCTGAACGTGGAGTCCTGGGTGCCCTGAGACTTATGGCATAACTGGTGAAATGTTTGTGGGTACGGTTGACTTAACCGTCTTAAGGTGGATCCTCCTTAATTAGATTTGTTCCTTAAGAACAAAGAACAAATCTCTTATGGAACAAATCAAACTCGGAGAGATGTATTAATGATTTTAATTATTATAATTCTGTAAATGAACTTGTTATGGTCGCGAATCATATTTTGATCAAGATACAACCTTACTACACTGACTTGTAAATTGTAAAAAAATGTAAGAAAAATTGAATTTTGCGGGCTACCACTGCGGGCCCACCTTAAGAACCTTCTCATATTACACGATGCAAATGGTGACATAAAAAGTGTCGTATGTATGTATGTATGTCGTGATTAATCGAGGGGTATAGATGAAAAACCGCCTCTGTCCGTTAAAAATAAAATGTTTTTTTTTGTGTCTGGTGACACTCAATCACATTATTCATAGTTCTGTAAAATCAGTTACAGTCGAAACTGCCTCTATTACATACACAAAGCCAGAAATAATAATAAGTGAGATTCAAAACCCACACAATCCAGTTGCTACTCGTAAAATGCAAAACCGCCGTTTCGACCAATCACCGAACAGCAGCCATCATGGCCGTCCTAGTGTTTATATTCTTATTACGTGCAATACCGCCTCTGTTCCTATGAATGCAGTCCAAAACCGCCTTTAGCTACTTTTCAATTTAATTTTATGCATAAGATATTAATGCTATTGTTATTACATTAATTATATATCTCCTAAAATTTGAAGGTTTATTATTAAGCCACGAAATGTTTTTTAACTGCTGTGAACATTTTCAGAAACTAGATAGAGGCGGATTTGCATCTATACCTCTCAATTGACAAGTAACAAGTTTAATGTGACAAGTCCTAATTATTCGATTCCGAAAGTGATCAACGTTTTCGTAAGGTGTTTGTACTTACTGTAAATCTCTGCTTACTCCTTTGAGCCTCGATTTTATGCTTGACCTCTCCAGATACGAGACGGGTCTAGAACAACTCGACTTCGCAGCCGGCCAGGTGGCTGTGATGCAGCAGAACTTGAGGGACTTGCAGCCTCTTCTCGTTGAGACCTCTGACAAGACTGAAAAACTCATGATCAAGATCGAACAGGATACCGTCGTGGTTGAGAAGCAGAAGGAGGTATCTGATCTACCATAATCATTTGCAGGGCAAGTCAAGGTGACAGTTCATAGTTAGAAGAAAGAAAAATGTTTTTTTTTGGAACAAGGACCATATTTGAACAAAATTCAAAACTAAAATATATGATCCCAAGCTTTTGCCCGCGGATTCGCCCGCGTGAAGGTCGGAATTATCCCACAGACACGTACTACTGGTATAAAAAGTATCCTATGTTAACACATGGGATACTTTTTATCCTGGTAATACGTGTTGTACCAAATGTCATCCAAATCCATAGTAGCATAATATCTGTCGCAACGACACACTGGAACACTTCAAAATGTAATGTGGCCAGCAACATGTTTCATACTCAAGCTGTATGTAAGTATTGTGGCCAGCAACATGTTTCATACTCAAGCTGTATGTAAGTAATGTGGCCAGCAGCATGTTTCATACTCAAGCTGTACGTACGTAATGTGGACAGCAACATGTTTCATACTCAAGCTGTATGTAATGTGGCCAGCAACATGTTTCATACTCAAGCTGTATGTAAGGTGGCCAGCCACATGTTTCATACTCAAGCTGTATGTAATGTGGCCAGCAACATGTTTCCCACAAGACTTGTTGCTGAAATAATGTTGTGCAACTTTTATTTTCCCATCACGAAATGTTCAACCATTCAAAAACAACCCCTTTCCCCACAGATAGTAGGCGCAGACGAAGCCCTCGCCAACGAAGCGGCTGCAGCAGCTCAAGCGATCAAAGACGATTGCGAGTCGGACCTGGCTGAAGCGGTGCCGGCGCTGGAGGCAGCGCTGAATGCGCTGAACACACTGAAGCCCGCGGACATTACTCTCGTCAAGTCTATGAAGAACCCACCGGCTGGAGTCAAGCTTGTCATGGAGGCTGTGTGTGTTATGAAGGGAATCAAAGGGGACCGGAAGATTGATCCTAGTGGTTTGTTTTTATTTTGAATTCATACATACATACATAAGCTCTCGCGTTCTTCCCATGGGGGTAGGCAGAAACTACAAACACCACCTGCTACGCTCCTTTTGCTTTGTTTACGTTCATACATCTGGTCATACACGCACCGGTTGCGAGTACTTTTTAATATTTTTCATAGTAGTTTATGAGACTGCTACATAACAGCGATTAGTAGAACATTAATAAATAGCATTAGCATCACACGCGTGTTTTAATACCTAGTTTATATGTGCAGTTTCATAAACTAAGTAGGTACTTTATGTAAACTTATGCAGTTTCATCAAAAATACTGTAAATAATATCGTAGATATGGCGTTTCGCACCAACGCTCTGGCTACGCGCTCCACCACAGATAACACTAGAATCATTAAAAATTGTACTTTATTAGAAAAAAATATAAAAAATTAAAGCATTATCTTGTTAGGGAAATTGTATTTTAACATTCTTTTTAATATCAGGTAGCATAATAGTTCCATAATATTTCCACTGCTGGGACACAGGCCTCCTCTCTGTGGAGTGGGCCGTAATCCACCACGGGTTGGTATAGATGTCACAATATGTTTCGAATTTTTGGTTCTAAACAGACATTATATTTCCTTACAATGTTACTTCTCCATGTCCTGTACCGTTATTCCATTCTGTGTCCAACCTCAAACCATTTATTTCAATTAAACCGTATACAAGCACTTTTGAATTGTCAAGGAGTCGGTCAGTCAGAAAGATGAAGCTAGTTGCCCATTTTAAAGCGTAGTAGGTTCCTATGGGGAAGAACGGGCAAGAAACTCCACGGACACTCTTTTAAAACAAAATATTGCCAGGTAAAGCTTTCGAGGACTACTGGGGCCCGTCGCAAAAGATGCTGGGCGACATGAAGTTCCTCGAGAGCCTGAAGAACTACGACAAGGACAACATACCTCCAGCAACCATCAAGAAAATTAGAGACAAGTAAGATGTGCCGGATTTGTGAAGCTATCTTCATGCTGTTAGATTTTTCTTATTTATTCTTTCTCTATAAATATGGTACAACCGCCGTACGAAAACTTTGATCACTTCTATCTTTATCACATTAAACTCTGTTACTTATGTGTAATACGTCTGTTCAAATTAGTGACATCGCCTTTTATATCGCATAGTAAGATAAAGTTCTAAGTATGGTTAAGGTTTTCGTAAGTCGATTGTACATAACATATAATATAATATAACATATAATAATATCACTCCTGTATTCCCCGAAGGGTTAGGCAGAGGCATATATAGTACACCCACTTAATAATATGAATATAATAATATTATTAAGTGGGTAAGTATTATAATTAACTAGATGCGCCCCGCGGTTTCACCCGCATACATATTGACCCCGTGGGTATATCGGGATAAAAAGTATCCTATGTGTTATTCCTGGTCATAAACTATATGTGTGCCAAATTTCATCCAAATCCGTTCAGTACTTTTTGCGTGAAAGAGTAACAAACATCCATCCATCCATCTATCCATCCATCCATCCATCCATCCATCCATCCATCCTTACAAACTTTCGCATTTATGATATTAATAGGATTTAAGTATTTGAATAATATTATTATTAAAATACTTAATAATTAATATTAATTTATTAAGTATTTATATTTATTTTACTCGGTGTTAATAACATTTCAGGGAATCTATGATTACTGGCGTACTTGATTAACTTTGTGTATTTTTTTTTCTTTAATAGAACACCCTTTGTGGTAGGGCTTTTTGAGTAGCACCACGTTCGGGAATGTACTTGCTGCTAAATTCTTGTTTAGATGGTATGGGGTGATAGTATCGGTGCCGGAGTAATTCATTACAGGCAACCCATTCGCGATACCTCTGGTATTGCCCGTAGGTGGTGCTAACCGCTTCACGTCAGGTGGACCGTCGCCGTCGGTATGTTTGCCATTCAATACTTTAAAAAAAAACCGGCCAGTTACCTATCGAACCACGCACAATGAAGAGTTCCGTAGTTGGGACGAATTTATCTCAAAAACCAACTTAACATTGTAATTTAAAAACATGTTTCTGTGTGTGTATAAGTAAAGAACAATTTTATATTTTGATTTTGATTTATTTGCGAGAATCAAAATATGTCGCTTAAATGCTCTTTTTTATTGCGTTGACTGTTTGTTTTTTTTTGAGCTCCAAGAGACCATAGACCTACGTATTTGATATAAATTCGACTTGATACCTCCACGCGTTCCTGAGAAAAAGGGTCTTGACATCCAGATAGATAGACTGACTGACTGACAAACAGACGGACGGACAATGAAGTGATCCTATAAGGGTTTCGTTTTGTTCTTTTGAGTTACGCAAACCGCTCGAGCTCTTTCTCGGTCGTAAGTTAATAGCACCGACAGCCGTCTCTTTATGTACCAGGTTCATCCCAGACCGCGAGTTCGACCCGGCGGTGATCGCGAAGGTGTCGTCGGCGTGCGAGGGGCTGTGTCGCTGGGTGCGCGCCATGGATGTGTACGACAGGGTCATCAAGGTCAGTAGCACTCAACAGTTGTATGGTTAGAAGATAATTGTTCTGACCAGGTATCATATAGTATATAAGGGCCCATTCAAGTATTACGTAAGCACCAAAGGGGTTCTGGGGGTCTTTGCTGTGCTTATTTTTGATGACATGGGGGACGGGGGGTCTGGATGGTGATTACGTCAGCAATATTTATTTACTTTTTCTGATTTTTTTGCAACGTTTAGAAGATTCTGTTTTGAACAAATATGACAACCAATAACTTGACAACAAATATGTCTATGTTGGAAAGCGAAAAGCATGTTCAGGGATTCCCCAAAATAATTGATATTGCTAACTTGCTCTCTCGCGGTATTTTATGGTTTATTTATAAAGCACCGAAATAAGAAAATTATTTAAATGGGCATTCAATTCTTGTATAGTCTATTAATTCCTAACTTCTAGACTCTTGAATAACAATAAAGAAACCTGAACAGATAAAATATACAAGTTGTTTTTTTTGATATCCCATAACTCTAGGGTATGAATGAGACCATATCAAAGAATCAACTGGCATGTGAATTATTTTTCATTTATCTTTTTTTATTGTTTTCATTTTTCATACAAAAAAAAATCGACAAGGTCACTGTTGTTAATAATAATATCTAAATAATAACAAATAATATTAATAAATAAATAAATAAATTTATTTTATTTTATTTATTTTATTAATGTAAAACAGTCTTACGTAAAATATGACAACGTCGCATTTTATTAGCTTTAAATATGAATGATTGCTTTGAATGAAAATTAATTGATTGTATTTATCAATGAAACTTAGATACCGACACACATCGAGAGTCTAGTGTTATTATTATGATATCTTCGAAACTATGTATTTTTGGACCACATATTCTAGGACTTTTTGTATTATTTTTACTTATAGAATATAAGCCCAGGGATATAAAAAAAAACAAGTTGTATATAAGTATACCAATACAAGGAAAGCAACACCAAGGCGGAACCCGCGGCGCACCGATGTACCCGGGTTTAAACATCTACTAGCCTCTCTACTAGATAGGCACCTAACACAGGTAACTCTAAGAGACAAAACGCAACTGGAGTATACCGTGACAAAGTTATCAGAATATATAACCGAAGCATACCATGCATGCTGCAAACTAAGAGCGCCAAAACCCAAAGGGCGAGAGGAACCCCTGGTGGAACGCAGATCTTAGTAAACTCAGAGATGCATTGCGTAAACAATTCAACAGAGCTAAAAATCTAGTGTTTTTAGCTCTGTTTTAAAACACTAGACTCCCGGACGACTGGGAGCTATACAAAGAAACCCAATATGCATACAAAAAAACAGATTAGAACCGCCAGGAGATCTGCTTGGTGGAAAATCTGTGAATCCATCGAGATAAACAACTAAGCCGTTAGGGTAAGGAAGATTCTGGCAGCAGACCAGGACCGAACTCTTGGCGCGCTGAAAAAGCCTGATAATTCCTACACACTAACCGACCAGGAAACCAGTAAGGTCCTTCTCGAAACCCACTTCCCAGACTGTAGACTCCTGGAGGATGGGAGGTGGGAGGCTGAACCAGAATGGACCCCAACGGATCAGGACTGGTCCAGAGCCCGCAACATAGTAACAGAAGACCGGTTAAGGTGGGCTAATACTTGAATGGCCCCTAATCAGCCTAAAATGTTCCCAATGCAGGGACTCAAGCGTCGTCTCGGTAAGAGGGAGTGGGCCGTAATCCACCACGTGGGCACGCGGGCCTAAAAAGAACGTGAAAATTAAAGTAAATGACAGCACATAAAACAGTTTGTGTCTTGAACAATAATCTTCTAAATTTAAATCACTACTCTAATGAGTACTACTAGAACACAGGATTTTGGGCATATTCCTTTCTGAGCAATCGAACCTTAAAATTATGTAGCACCTTGTTTTTTATATAATTTACATGTTTTAATATTTTGACATTTTTATAACATTTTACAATTTGACAATTTTATTTTGACATTAGTGTAAAACTATGGACTAAAATTATGTCTGAAATAAATAAATAATTAAAATTATCTATCGCAAAGTCCATAAAGCCTCAGAATAGAAATAAAGGCCTGCAGGGCTGCAGCTTGTGCCAAAGGTTATCTGAACCCGAGGTTAACTAACATCCTCTCTAATTGACGTATTTGTGATAACGGTGTGATAAAAACCTGCTATTGTTGACAGGTGGTAGCTCCTAAGAAAGCCGCGTTGTTCGAAGCGGAGTCGGAGCTGCAGGCGCAGATGAACACGCTCAACGCCAAGCGAGCGCAGCTGCAGGGAGTGCTCGACAAACTACAGGTGCGTATTGCTTCATAACAAAAACATGGATCCGAAATTTTATTAAAATCAATTAACAACATTTTCAAGTAGTCTGCACACATTTTTTTTGTTTTTTTGCTTGGCCATTTATCAAATAACTTCTCGGAGAATGCGTCAGACTCTTACTGACTAAAACCCACTCGTGTTCCTTCCGTTGCCTGGGTTGCCAGAGGTCATGGTATCCCTTTCGAACCTTCCCGCGACCCCGGCAGTAGTCTGCCCACCTGGATATATTGTCGCGCAACGGGTTTTGGGATTGGGCAGGAAAGTTTATTTATTTTACTTATTTACATGATTTTGTAAATGCATTTCAGGATAAGCATTACAGTATCCCAATTCACTTAATCCTAATGTCCGAAATACAAAAAAAAAATACAGATTCTCCAGCTATCACTTACACTAAAGCTGCGTGCTTTTTTTTTTTTGGGTGGGAAATCATCGAATAACTTCTCCCGCTCTGGGCGGAGCGGGAGGGTGAGTCAGACTCTTACTGACTAAAACCCACCCGTATTCCTTCCGTTGCCTGTGTTGCCAGGGGCCTCGGTAACCCTTTAGTACCTTCCCGCGACTCCGGCAGATATCGGCCCTAGTGGACCCCTACACTTGTGCTGACGACATCTCTTTGAGGCGCGCGTGGAATACAACGCGCCGTCGCCCCGGGCCTGGTCCTTACCGGACGGTGAGCTACCCATTGCTCACCGTCCGCAAGCCCGCGCGTACGGTGGCCGGAAATCCGCCCGGGATTCCCGACGCCAAGGGCGTCTCCTGCGGCGGCTAGTGGCGAGAGGGCGCGAAATTTGCCTTTTCCTCAACCGTCCCGCCTCCTCCTTCGCGAGCATTACTGCTTCGCAGAAGGAGGTGACGGCTGCCCATGCCCTCTCGCTCCGTACCATGGCCTGAACCAGGGCCGGACGCGAGAGATCTCTGCCGCCGATCGCCTCCACGAGGACACGGCGGTGCTCTGCCCAAGCCGGGCAGACGTCCACCGTATGCTCCACCGTGTCCCCCGAGTGATCCACACAGTAGTGACACCCGGGCGTTTCCTCCCGCCGAAAGCTCCGTGCTGGATACATCATCGTACATGCGCTAACACTGTTTATAACCTAATAACACAGCAATAAAACAGCTTTTCCCTCGGCTTAGCCCGTTGGAGGTCGGATATTATCCCATGGGAATGTACTACTGGGATAAAAGAGTAACAAATCACAACGCAAACCACAAAATCAAAATTGGTAAAATAAAATGAAACCAATACAACAATACCAATTATGTATGCAAATTAAAACTTTAAATGTTTGACATTTGTATGAAATTACTCTAACCTTAATTTAGTCTATCATAGTAGTATGCTCTAATCTAAATCTATGGCCATATCACGGCATATTGACATAAGTGTGTCATTTTGTCGTGTGGTTTTTTTTTTTGTACTCAAAATAAACCTAACATTAATTCATGCAAGCCTAGTACTTTTTGTTAGGTTGCTCAGAAATTGTGCTCAACGTGTCCTGAACAGAATACATGCATGTAACGTACGTACTACCCCGGGATAAAAAGTATCATATGTGTTAATCAGGTTATAAACTATCTGTGTGCCAAATTTTATCCAAATCCTTTTAGCCTTTTTGCGTGTAGAGTAACAAAGATCCTTCCATCCATCCTCACACACTTTCGCGTTGCAATATGCAAAAGTGAGTTTGTTTGTTACGATTTCACGCTAAAATTTCTAAACGGATTTGGATGAAATTTGGCACAAGGGTAGACCATGACCTGGGTTAGGACTTAGAATACTGTATCCCGATATTTCCACGGACGCAGCTAGTTATGTATACTCGTATATGATAGAAAGTAGCTTCGTGGAGTACAAACGGTTTCCCATGACACCACAAATATTTGACTGACGAATTTAAGAAGGTGGCTGGGGCAGACTGGATGCGGAAGATGGAGGACAGGGTGTTGTGGCCTATGTCCAGCTGTGGACTGTGATAGACTGAGTTGATTGAAACTGATTGCGCATGTAAGCTGGTGCGTGTAGCCGGAGCTTTATTCAGTATTTTAAATAACTCTGTACTTTTAGACCCTCAACGATGAGTTTGCGGAGATGACTCGCAAGAAGAAAGGTCTGGAGGACGAGATAGCCCTGTGTTCGACCAAGTTGGCTCGAGCTGAGCAGCTGATCGGCGGCCTGGGCGGGGAGAAGGCGAGGTGGACCGACCTGGCGCAGCAGCTGCAGGAGCTGCTCGGCAATATTATTGGTAAGAGTTTGGTCCATCTATATCTAAATAGTATGAAACAAAGTCGCTTTTCGTGTCTATGTGTGTGTTCCCTTAGCTCTAAAAGTCCATTACAAAGTCTATTTGATGCGGTTTACAGTTTTCACCTGGATTTATCCCGGGGTTGTTTAGTAATAACTTCATTACTATTTACCTGAGATATATGTATAGTTTAGATAATTTAAGGACGCTGAATCATGTATACTAATGTAGCAAAAGTTTTCTTGGTCAACGTATTTAGGTACCATAAAGTTAAAGAACATGCAATGAACAAAAATGGTGGTCAATGTTCGATGCCACATAACCAAAGGATTAGCGCACGTTTGAAGATTAACTCATTTTTATATTGAGAAATTTATTTATGTTTGTTTGTTTATTAATTTGAGAAAATCTTGCTCAATATTACAGACATCATCATCAGTCTCCTGCCCTTATCTCAATTTATTTGTGGTCGGCGCAAAATGTCTGTTTCTTCCATACTTCTTTATTAGTCGTCATCTCAGGTCAATCCCTTACCATATCATTTTTCACACAGTCCATCTATAATTTCTTTTGTCTTCCACTACTCATATAGCTATTGGTGATGTTCCGGATATCCGTATCCGTATCCGCGGATATCCGCGGGAGATAAAAGAGCCGTATCCGTATACCTATCCGTTACATTTTTGACGGATCTTTTACGGATCTGGTACCTTATTAATTTTTAATACATAGATTCAATTCTATATGTAAGTGATTACGTAGCAATAAAATACTATTACCTACATTTCAATCAAATTATGTTTTATTCCTAAAAATCAAATATTTGGCATCTTTATATTGCAAACATTTATCGTAGTGAGTTAACATACCAATAAATAGTACGTAACTTAAAGGAACTAAATCAACTATCTAATATATATTTAAATACTTACTACAATAAAGGAAGTTATTTTAAAATATTAATTAAAATATGTTTATAATGAGATCAATTGGGTTTAAATCTTTGTAATATTTTAAATTGTAATTAAAAGATTATTCTAACTTGAAAATTAAGATCCGTATCTGTATCCGCGGATCTTGACGCCAATGATCTGTATCCGGATCCGTATCTGCGGATCTACATTTTTAATGATCCGTACATCACTAATAACCATCCATATCCGGATCCGTAT
This sequence comes from Atethmia centrago, assembly GCA_905333075.3. NCBI lineage: Eukaryota > Metazoa > Arthropoda > Insecta > Lepidoptera > Noctuidae > Atethmia > Atethmia centrago. The sequence goes on along the minus strand of HG995373.1, from coordinate 4,077,964 downwards.
CTGCGGATCTACATTTTTAATGATCCGTACATCACTAATAACCATCCATATTCATACTTAAAACTTTCTCGACGACATTTTCCTCACCGGTGTCACTTTTTGTAATAACCTAATTAGAAAACAAAAAAATAATCAAAGGCAACTTCCCTTTGATTATTTTTTTGTTTTCTAATTAGGCTAAAAAAATTCAGATGCGTAAGGTGAAAAATGTATTCACTGTTCATTACTTTTCTGTTAAACAATAGTTCTTGCAGTAACGAAACGGCCACATATTTTGACTAAGGTGTAGAGTTTGTGAAGTTAGGGCTTGTAGAGTTAGAAGCTTGACTCTACATGAGATTTGATAACATTTTGACAGTGCGAGTCTCGTCTTGGCATCATTTTACATGAAATTTTTTTGGTGGAATTTCACTTCTTTTTGTAAGTTGCATAAGACAATATTTTTTTTGGGTTTATTTTACTATTATTTATAAATGAAAGTCCCTATACTTATCAATTTTCAGACCGCTATCATCAAAATTTACGGAAGTTTCATAAAAACTTCCATCCCCTAGTTTAAGGGGTTGGGGGGTAAAAGTTCTAAGTTTTCGATTTTTTTTTATTGTTTGTGTAATAATACTAGCTTACATACCAAATTTCAGCTTTCTAGGACTTCAGGAAGTACCCTAAGAATTTTGATGATCATCAGTGAGTGAGTCAGTGACAATATCGGGATTTTTTTGATATCAATAAAATCTAAAGTATAAGAGCGATGCAATAGAACCTTTATATGTTTAATAAGTCTGCTATTGCCATCATATCCCGTGAATTTTGTTTATCTGGTGTAATCCAAACCCAAGTTATGAGGGTAAAAAAAACGACGAAGCTCTTCGAGAAAAGGTAGGTAGTGAACTTGCGCTTCGCTTGGCTCGTCTTGACGAATTTAATTAAGGGATTACTTAACACTTTCAATGTCTCATATCTTACATACATCATAAATGCACGACGACTGTTTATTGTGTTTGCTACGCGGACAGTCAGGTAAGCCTTGCCACTGACATAATTGTAAGTTTAATAAATAATAATAATATTGTTTTCCACAAGATTTTTCCAAAGCATTATTCCTACCATAGGATCGTTTGCGCAGTGATCACACCGACCTTAAAGTAAGTAAAGTCATTAGATCGATGATATTGAATTTTAATAATGTTATATTGTTTGTTTATGCCCTTTGCTCACCGGGTAACAAAGTCTTGTGAGTGTTGAGCTAATTATTTCCAATGAATATGTGGCATCAGGTAGGAAGCAATATTTGAGCAGATAGAGAATATTGAACAGATAACGAAATTTTAGTTTACACATATTATGCATTGAACATTTATTGTAACTCATGAGTGTTCATAATCTATACATCTATACAGTTACAGATAAATAAAATTGGAGTGTCTGTTTGTAATATTAAAATAACCGTTTTTACTAAATGCATATGGATGTATACACGGTACATAATGTATACCAAAATAAAATTTTTTACAATTTTTGTGTCTGTTTGTTCCGGCTAATCTCTGAAACGGCTGGACTGATTTTGACGGGACTTTCACTGGCAGATAGCTGATGTAATAAGGAGTAACTTAGTTTATTTTAGAAAAAGCCACGCGGGCGAAGCCGCATGCAGCAGCTAGTGTTAAATAAGGCATAATGTAATGCATTATACGTTCTATAGTATTAATAAACTCTGCCGAAGCAGAGTATTTCAAAAATGCATAAGACTCATTTGAGTGTCCCCCTCCACGGAAATCTTTAGTAAAAGGCGAAAGATTTATACGTTTTGATGGGAAACCAGAGATACCAAATACTCGAAGATGTCGCTGCGCCCCCGCAAGGGGGCGCGGCATGCGGAGCCGGAGCATCGCTCCCTGGCCGCGGAGGGTCTGCGTTGGCCCGTTAATACGGGCCCCTCATTATAGGCGCCTATTGGCGATTTAAAAATCGTCGGACGCGTTTTAACGCGTCCGTGTCACTGGTTGCTAAGTGTAAATCTGTAGGCACGCCACGACGCTAGTACATTAGCGCCGCTTTCTTCACGACTCCACGGCGGTCAGTCCCCGCCAGGTGAGACCCCCGGTTACCCGGGGGAGGCCCAGCGAGGACGACCAGCGACAGTGGAGCCGACTCGGCGTTCCTACAGATAGGTGTATAGTCCCCGCCCGCCCCGCTCTCAGATCTAGCCGATTACGGTCCGGGCTAAGGAACTGTCATGTGTGTGTGAACGGCATTGTGTTGTGTGTAACGCCGTTCAGTGTCTACGCGCGTCGCGGCCCGCACCGCGCACGCACGTGTGAGTTAAAAGCATGTTTAGTACTGGGTGTCTGGTTTAATTACGTGACGCGCCTATATTAACTTAGCACACGCCACGCAATAGATGTATGTCATCTGTAGAGTTCTATTGAGTCGAGTAAGCCGCGTGTAACCTGGATGCGACTTACTCGAGGCGTCCAGTCCGGTGTATGGGGTCACTCGTCCGCTACCAGGTCGCGGGGCAAGGGTCTCGCGTCAGGGGGACGCGTATGCCAGGGCGCTATCTGCTTGACATGTGGCCAATCAGATGCGTCGGCACGCGCGTACATCCCCTTCGCGAGGCGCCGCACAAACTCATCCAGGCTCTCGATCCCGAGGTCCCGCATGATTACATCATTCCTCACGAAGCGAGGAGCGTCAACAATGGTCCGCAGCGCAATGCTCTGTTGCGCGCGGAGCAGCTTCCGGCTCGACTCGCTCGTGAGGGCGAACCAAGCGGGGGCGGCGTACGTCAAAATTGAGCGCACGTACAATTTGTACACGCCCAACTTGACGCGCACCGGGATGCGGGACGAGAGCACAGGTTTAAGCAGGTTGCGGGCGACCCTACCCTGCGCGGCGACCTTACGGACATGTGGCCCCATAGTGAGCCGACGGTCGATGGTGACACCCAGGTATTTGACCCGGGGCGACCAATCGATGTCGGCTCCTTGTAGATTCAAGGGTGGCGGGAGGCGCGCTGATCCTGTGACCATCGCCTGCGTCTTACCCACATTCACCGAAAGCCGCCACTTCGACAGCCACTCGGGAAGTTGATCGAGCGCGCGCTGCATTTTGACCGCCGCGTACTTCGCATTAAGCGACGTAGTGATGTACGCGGCGTCGTCGGCATACAGCGCGAGCGTCGCGTCGGAAGTGGCGGGGATGTCGTCGGTGTAACGCGAGTAACACGCCGGCGACAGACAGCTGCCCTGCGGCACACCTGCCAGCACTGGGCGCGCGCTAGACAGCGCGCCGTCGACCACCACCCTGAAGCACCTGTGGGACAAAAAGCTAGAGACCACTTTTACTACGCGACGGGGCGCGTCTGACGTGGCCAGCTTATATGTAAGGCCATTGTGCCACACGCGGTCGAAGGCCTTCTCCATGTCGAGGAATACTGCCACCGAGTACTCCTTCTTATTGGCCGCAGCTGCGAGGTGGTGCAGTACCCTCGACAGCTGGAGCGTCGTGCTATGTTCCGCCCTAAACCCGAACTGTTCCGGGCGTGGGGCGATATGAGGCTGGAGATGTCGCAGCAGGAGTGCTTCGAACACCTTGGAGACCGTCGGCAACAGGGTGATGGGCCGATAGCTCTCCGGCTTCAGTATATTCTTTCCCGCCTTGGGCAGCATAATGACGCGCCCTTCCTTCCACGAAGCGGGGAAAGCCCCCGTGCGCAGTATCGCCGTGTACAGGCGCGCTACCGCCGCGACCATTCGGTGCGGCAGGTGGCGCAGCACTGCGTTGGAGATACCGTCGGCACCGGGGGCCTTCCTAGGCCTCGTCTTAAGGATGGCGCGTCTCACTGCGCCAGGCGAGAAAAATATGGGGTCTTCATCGGGAGCTATCGGCGGGCCGAAATAGTCTCCCAGGTGTTTCTCGACCGCTGCGACATGATCGATGTCATCGGTCGGGTTGGGGCGGAACTGACGCTCCAGGTGTTCTGCGAAGACCTCCGCCCGGTCCTCCGCTACATATTTGAGCGCCCCGTCGCTCCCTTGAAGCGGTCGCACCGGGGCTGGGGCGTTGGATAGTTGGCGGCAGAGTTTATGAACCGACGGCCAACTATCTGTGGTCGCGTCGATTCGTTCCTCCCAGCCCGCGGCGGTATGCGCCTTAAGCTCGGCCTTTACCTTCTCCGCGAGACGGTTCAGCTGCGTTTTCAGGGTTGGGCATCTTAATTGTTGCCACTGCTTGCGAAGGCGCCTCTTTTCGGCGATCATCGCTTTCAGACGCGCCGGCAGGGGCGGCAATAGCACTCTCCCCTGCGGCTGCGTCGTAGTCGCCGTTTGTAAGGCGCTTTGTATGCAAGCAGTGACGTCACAAGCCATCTGATCCACGTCCGCGGCGGTGACAATAGGCCGAGTAGGCGTAGTGGTCTCTAGCTCTTCCTCGAACTTTGTCCAGTCCGTTGTGCGACGTGGCGCTATGGGCTTCAGTCGGGTCGGCATACCCGATAGGACGACGAGTACAGGCTGGTGGTCCGATTGTAACTCGTCGTCTATCACTTGCTGCGTGATCTGGCAGTGTAGCCCTCGGTGGACTACGATGTCCAGCACGTCCGGTGTGTTCACTGTTACGTCCGGGTAGTGAGTCGGCATTTCTGGGCCGGACACCGTATAGCCGAAGGCTTCCGCGTCCGCGAAGAGCCGTCTCCCCTCGGTATTCGTATTAGCTGAGTTCCACGCTGGGTGTTTACAATTGAAATCACCGGCGAGGATGGTTGCCTGTGGCGTGTTAATAAGCGCCCGCAGCTCTATCGGGTCCAAATGGGCCGCGGGCGGCTTATAACAGGCATATAAGTTAATATCCTCACCGGCTACATGGAGCTGCACACCCAGCGCGTAAAAACTGCTGAGCGACGGCAAGGGGAGTTGTTGGTGGACGACTCTTCGTCTCACAAGGACCGCCAGACCACGATAACGGATATTGTGAGCCGACCTTTCATCCTTCCTGTAAGCGAGGTATCCCGGGAACCTAACCCGGTCCTCGGGCCCCAGGAGCGTCTCGCTTATGAGCGCCACGTCGATGTCCTGATCCCTCAGGAGGTGGCGGAGGGGGGCGACCTTATCCCGTAGGCCGCGGGCATTCCAGTGGATCACCCTCAGTGGCCTAGCCATGATAAAGCCTTAATAAAGTGGCTAGGCCATCGAGGATGACCGTTTCCACATCCTGACCCTGCCTTATGGCCTTAATAAGGTCCATTAACAGCTTAATGGCGCAGGCTGTGAATTCTTTCTTAGTTTTGGAGGCGCCGGTAGCGCCATCCATCTCCTGTCTGGGGAACTTGTTTGGTTCCGCCACTTTACGCCGCTCCACACCGGCGCTAGCGTCAGTTGCGCCGGTGGCGGCGCCACTCGTTTTTGTGGCGAACTTTTTAAGTTCCCCATCTCTCCGCTGCGCTATGCCGGCGCCAGCGGTAGGTACCTTACCTTTGTTTTTGTCCACAGCCTGCTCTCTGATTGAGGCAGGGTCGGCCGCGGGGGTGTCTCTTTGGGTCGCTGTGGTCGCTGGGGGTTTGGGTTTCCTACCTTTCCCCCCGCGTTTGTGTTTCCTCCGCCCAGAGGAGGAGGCTTGGGTCCTCTGTGTGGGGCCGTTGGCCGCCGCCATCAGCGTCGTGCCTTCTGCCTCTAAAATACTCGCCTGTGGCCTATCCGTGGCCAGCTGTGTCCGGCGATTGGCCGTGATGGCTGCGGTCCCCGCTCGCTTGTTCCGGATTTCATCCTGGAACACAGGGCACTTGATGTTGCACGCGGGATGAGGCCCACCGCAGTTAGCGCATGTGGCCGGTTCCTCCCGCGGGCGCGGGCAGTCTCGTGCCGCGTGCTCCCCTCCACACCGCACGCAAGCGAGCGGACGGTGGCACTGGTGCGAGCTGTGGCGAAAGCGCTGGCACCGGTGACACTGTGCGGGCCCACGCTTTCCACGCCAAGCCTCTATTTTGACACCACGCATATACATAAATATCGTGGTGTCAAATATGGCCCGGACGTCAGGCGTCTTTTTCAGGATGGCGTGAAAAACACAGCCGGGTCGTCCTTGTGCGCCTTTTATGTGGCGCACATACTCCGGCTGGTAACCTAACGCCCGGAGCTCCTCCTCTATCTCCTGGGGGTCTGTATCGGCCGGCAGCCCCCTGATGGCAATCTTCAAGTTCTTGTCCGCCGGCAGTGAGTAGGCGAACCAAGATACGCCGCTTTCCTTTTCCAGGCCAGTCAGGTACTGTGTGGCACTTACCCCTGCAGATGTGTCCGGTTTCGGTGACGCCGGCGGTGTACGGCGCACCGCATCGGAGAAGGTAGGCGATTTCGGCGCCCCCCGACCCCGCGGCGCGCTTTCGCGCTGTGGCCGCGGCGGGTCGAGGCAGTACCTCTTCGCCTCCTCCGACGCGGTGTCGCCGGAGCTTCTTCTCCGCCGCTGGGGTCTGGCCTCGAGAGCAAACTCAAAGCCGAAACCCAGCGACGGTGTTGGTGACGCCGGCGACATTGGCTCGGCGTCCTCACCCTCTCCCACGTTGGGCCGCTGACCGGATCGCGGGGTCGTGTCCGGGGACACGTCATCGCGACCGGACGCGGCCGAGCCCACCGAGGCCAGCGACACGCTCGACCCCACACGGGAGGAGCATGCCGACAGCATGGCGGGCGAGTCGTACGCGGAGGTGCGGGGGGGCGCCGGCGAGGCGGGCACCCTAGGCATCGCGCGTGGTTGCCGGGTAGATGGGCCGGTACTTACTGGCCGCTCCTGTTCAGCCATCCCCGGTCCCGCCAGCGAGCGGCTGGGAGCGGAGCTGGCGGTGCTCGGAGCTGGCACAGCTTGAAGCGTCGTCTGCGTCTGCACGGCCGCAGCCCTGGAGGGCGCGGGCGGCGACGCAAACCGCGGCGGAGGCGCGGTGGTGCGGGTTGGGGGCGCGCGGGGGCGCGCGGATGGCGCCAGCGGGCGCGTGGGTTGAGCGGCGGCGGGCCGCGTCCGTGTCCCGTCAGCGCGCGCAGTGGGCGCAGCTGGTGGGCGCGCCGGCGGTGCTAGGGCGCGCGCTTGCGGCGCGCGGCCCGGCAGGCTGGCAGTTGGTTCCGGTGCCTGGATTGGCACCGGACGAAATGCAGCGGGGCGGATAGGTACCGCGTGCTGCCGGCTCGACGACGGCGTCGGCGCAACGCGCGCAGGCGCCGGTGTCGTCGGAGGGCCGGCAGCTACAGCGGTCCCCCCTCCCCCTCCTCTTCTGTCCTCATGGTGGCGGCGATCTCCCTCCTTCTTCGGTGGAGGCCTGACCGGCGGTGCACCGGACGACCCGGACGACGCGTCGCCAATATTAGGCAGCGACGTCGCCCGGTCCAGCGCCGGACGGTCCTCCGGTGACCCGGCATCGCGGCCCAGAGAGCCGCGCTTGCCGGGTTTCGGCATGACGGGGGCGTGGCCTCCGCGACCGCTTCGGTGGGGCTCCACCGGGCGGCACGGCAGGCTCCCCCTGTGTCCGCACAGGTACTTGTTAGGTAGCCTGTGCCTACACAGAGGAAACTTTAAAAACTTGGCGGTCCGCGCGGGTTAAAAACAATAAACTTCAGAAAGGATAGTGCTCCTATGGCCACGAGCTAATCCAGATACCAAATACGCTGAGTACAAGAGACCCAACCAAACAGCGGCGAATCTTGACAACGCGATTCAGAAACGTGACGTAAATGTACAGCGCCATCTATTGGAGCAATGTGAACTAAACAAGTTTAAAATACAAAACTTCCAGGCGAAGTTTGTGCCGCCCTATTTAAAGGGTGCAGTGTAACTGTAACTAGGGTGTCATTAGAGGTGCATCCACACTGAAGTTATTTTTGTCGTGCAACGTTTGCAAGAGTTGGTGGACAACAATAGACAACAAAAAGTCATTCAGTACTAAAAGTTATAGAAAGTTACTCAATGTTGTCAATGGTTATCATGTTGCAATACAACAAGTAAGTTTGGTGTGGATGCACCTTATAATGGGAAACGGTGAATGAAGGAACGGATTTATGATTTTTATTAAATATATATCTGTTAACGCCAATTCCAATTATGTAAAGAGACGCATGAGCTATATATAGCATGAGCGATTTAGTTGCCAATAAACCTCGTAAAGGACAGACGCATTTCATTTAAAAATCTATTGACACAGTGCTAACAAAAGTAAACCTTATCAGTACTTATCACCCACAACAATATCTATTGTATTTACCATCATGTTTTCAGACCAGCGAACAGCGATAACACATTCGTAATTACATTGCTTTTCATTTTGACAGCACAACATTTAAAAAATACGTCATGCATGTAACGATGCTGGGGACTTTGTCACCACTTTTTCTTCCCAGCTCAAGCACTAGGAAGTGGTGAAGGGCGGACGTGCCGGGGGATTGTCTTATGTAATTTTGACATACAAAAAGCGCTTATTTTTATCCTTATTTCAATAAATGACTTTATATTTTGATATTGTTATTTCCAGGTGACGTGCTTCTGTCGGCCGGGTGTATCGCCTACCTAGGCCCCTACACGGTCAACTACCGCCGAGAGATCATACAAGTATGGAACAGACGAACCGTAGACCTGAGTGAGTCATCACTAATATTTAATAATATTTATTAACAAACAAGTAACAGGTTATAAAACACCCATCAGATAGCCGTTCGCGTTATCTATGCATTCTGTACATCAAACTAAGTAACATTGAGCAAAAATGATTGCTGAGAAACGACTTGGTGTAAATTTTGGTGTTCACGGCAGCACACAAAGTAGCACACGCAAGACACCTGTGCTTATGATACGTAACTCACGGCTTCGTTAAGCGCCTTTTTACGCCCATTATTTACATAATTTACAAGTTAATGCTCTAATTACGTGACCTAATTTTGACGAATGAGTTAAGGCTCTTACATACTGGCGCGACTTGTCGCGCGACGCGTCGCGACACAAAGGCACCGCTTGTAGCGCTATGCGCGGTGTCTTTGTGTCGCGTCGCGTCGCGCGACAAGTCGCGCCAGTATGTAGAAGCCTTTAGCATTCCCATTGGAAATAATAGTAGTGGTAGCATTAAAAAAAAAACGGCCCAGTGCGTGTCGGACCACGCACAATGAAGGGTTCCGTAGTTGGCATGAATTTATCCCAAGAACAAACTTAACATTGTAGTTGAAAAATGTGTTGCCTCATTAACAGAGACCGGATATTCGGATGCATATTTACCTAAAGTTAATTTTTAGCTATGAAAGTATGGAAGCGGCTTCTTAATTTCTTTTTTTAACAGAGGCCTCGAACAACGGAAATGCATAACTAGTCCGGTGTATAGTATGGAAGCGACTTCTAAAAAAATATTTATTAAAAAAAAACCCGGGATTATTGGATTGCATGTTTATTTAAAATTAATGTTTCTACCTACATCATAATATTAAGTAGGTACATATGCATCCAATTACATATTTAGTCAGAAAAAAACATAAAATTTGTCAATTCGGGAATGGCGGGCGGGATTTCTACGATCGATATAAAAGTGCATTGCATATAAGCTAACATTTGAAAGTAAGTTAATATACATTCGATTCAATAATCCGAAACCTAAATTTGTATTCCCAGAGCTGCGGGATTTTGCGATACAAAAGCGCATTCCATATTAGCCAACATCTCAACTTTAGGTGAATATGCATCCGAATATCCGATCTCTACTCATTACATATACATTACAACCTCAAATGTAAGTTTATGTGCATAATATCGAGTGATTTACTTCAAGGAAAACAAAGTGAACGTCATATTCAAATTGATTTATTTACATTACACGTTCGTGTTTGGGTCACAGAATTTCATGTGTAGGTACCAAATTTCAACTTAACCGCAAAGCAGAGTTGCATGTTCGCAAGCAGAGACCATGCTCGCGTTGACGATAGGTGGATCGGGAAGGGCCCTCTTAATTAATACCTGAACAAAAGTGCTGTTGGATTTTCAACGATCGGTTCAGTGCAGAAAGTGGAAAGTCCAATAAAACGGACATCGGTGTTAAGGCTAACGCATACGAGTATTGAGGCGGGCCGCGCGGCAACGCAACGCATTGCAAAAAAATCCTTCTTCACTTTCGTACCTTTTCTATGTATGAACTAACGCGCACTACAGGCGGGCCCCACCGCATTTTTTGATATGAATATGCGTTTTGCTGCGGCCCGTTGCGGCTGTAATGTGCGCTTGGCTTTACGTGGTGCTAGTGGTCTGTTTATTTATTTATATAAGTATACTTTATTATACAAAACAAAAATACATAACAAAAAACAAATCAAACACTACAAAATATACAATGGGCGGCCCTATCGCTTTCTACGATCTCTTCCAGGCAACCATGGAATGGACAGTGATTTGCCTGGACATAAACCCATTATTTACCCCCAGATATTCCATGTTCGGAATCGTTTTCCCTGATCACGACGCTGGGCGAGCCGGTGGTGATCCGCGTGTGGAACATCGCCGGGCTGCCGGTGGACTCGTACTCCATTGAGAACGGCATCATCGTGGAGAAGGCCAGGAGATGGGCGCTCATGATCGATCCGCAAGGTAAAGAGAGAAAGAAAATATGTTTTCACTTCTCATGCTCTAAATGTTCGTCTGTAAAATGGCTTCTTTTGTGCCCTAGTCGTACAATCTACTACTACTATTATTTGACACATGTCATAAGTCCACAATATAAAAAAACCTTACATAATTTTAAATATAAGTGCGGCGGAGATTACTTCTACTGCAGGGTTTTCTAAGTATCTACAGGCTCCCCCCTCCCCTTTGTATGCCTGGTGGGTGTCTACGTGGGGTTGTAGATCATAATGGAAAGGAATAAATGGAGAATGGGCGATGTGGCTCGAGTGTCAGCAAGTGTCGCGAGGTGCTTGATTTTAACCTTGATTGTACTACTTGGTATTTATGTATCAGTAGCTGCTGTGCGCGACTTCGTCCGCATGATTTTTTTTGTTTTAACATAAATTATATCCTATAGTTGTGCCCCGTTACTTCGTTTTCGTTTAGCTTTCTTTCTAACTTTTTCTTTTTGATCGGCTCCTAAGGGCCGTAGCGTGATGTTAAATAGCCTATAACCTTCCTCAAGTATTTGGGCTGCCAAAAGCAAACAATATTTTTCAAATCCGACTGGTAGTTCCAGAGATTAGCGCGTTCAAACAAACAAACTCTTCAGCTTTATTATATCATTCGTCATTCTGTAACTAAAATCAATGGAGAAAACACCATAAAATATTCTGTGTGTTAAACATCTCTTCAAAAAGGAGGTTCCGTATTCGTCTTGACTTTCTAATTTATCCTTTTCCTTTTTATTTATTCTTTTTTTTTAAAAAGAAAACAGAAAAAAAATCTTAAAAAAAATGAATAAAAAAATACAAATGACCATGTATTTTTTTAAGATTTTTTTAATTTTTTTTAATTGTGTGGAATTACGACGTGTGTAATTTTTATTGTTACTATTTCCTAATAACCATGCTTTCAGAGCAAGCCAACAAATGGGTGAAGAACATGGAGCGAGAGAACCAGCTGAAGGTGATCAAACTGACAGACGCCAGCTACTCGCGCGTGCTGGAGAACGCCATCCAGCTGGGCCTGCCCGTCATGATAGAGAACATCCGCGAGCACCTGGACGCGCTGCTGGAGCCGGTGCTGCTGAGGAACGTGTACAGGTGACGCAGTGTTAGCTCGACACCCAAAAATATACATTATTGAATACTTATTCGACTGAAAATACACGATTTGTGAAAAAAAAGTATATTGATGAAAATTTTATCGTTTTCACGCCAAACAGTAACATAAGCGAAAGCGCGAACTTACTATTCAGGCATTTCTATCTTTCGACTTCAAGTCAATAAGTAATGCTATCTCTAACATTTAGCTGCATTTTTTGAGTTATTAAATATTAAAATTAAACTCTGGCTTATTTTTTTCTAGGTTTATAGAAATCTGAGAGGGGATTAATTGTTTATTTTTTTTATTATTTTGTTTATTTATTGTAATTAATTAATTAATTAATAATTAATTAATTAAATAATCAAACATATTGAATCACTGCTTATGCATGTGACATATTATTTTATGCTACTGGTTGTTGGTGGATCGTCTGACATAAAAAAAAACCGGCCAAGTGCGAGTCAGACTCGCGCGCGAAGGGTTCCGTACCATTATCTAAAAAACCGCAATAAAAAAAAAATCATGTCTGTTGTATGGGAGCCCCCTTAAGAGGCCTAGAGGAGCTAAACGCAAGTTTTATAACGCCTAAAAGTATATGATCCACTGCAGTAAACAAAATCAGAAAAAAATATATGATATTCTTCAGGATATATCCTAGGATGATAGTGTGTTGAAAACATAATATAACTAATTTGATACGATAGAAAAAAATCACGAAGTTACCTCTAAAAAAATCTTTTAACGCGTTTAAATCATACTAATATACATGCAATCATTCTGATTTTTTTGTCAGATTATTCTACAAGCAACATATTAGCATAATAGTGTTTTAATTTTTTTATTTAATCGATGGATTTATTGTAAATCGTATATTCTTATTTCCGAGCATAATACGTACGCATGTGTGCGTAAACGCCTGTGTACCGACAGTGCCGGCCGAGGCCTGAAGCTATATAGACGTGTCGCTCTTTTCGCCGCATTATTTCCGCCCCGATTGTTTAATGTTTTTGTAAAGTTTTGTTTGAGAATTCCTTGTTTCATATTTTCTTTGCGTAAATATTTGTATTTCGTGTAGATATAAAATACTTTAAGTTAAATTAGCGTAATAAAGTACTAGTTTGATATAAAGTTGTATCATTTGTAAAAGAAAAATCAACAAAAAAAGAAAAAGAAAAAAGAAATGGAATGTCATGGGAAAGAAAGTGAAACCCGTTGCGAGGACTAAAAATAAAAAAAACGTTCATATAAATCAAATTCCGAACTTATGAACGAAATTAAAAGGTAAGATAGAGCATTATATTATTACTAAATATTTATTTTTATAATCATAAAACTATGAATTTTGGAAACGTCTAAGTAAGTGCAATCAGTTCATATGGTCTGTATTTTCGGTGCTTCTTTCACATGATACCGTAGCGAATTTAAAAGAAGTGTGGGTTTACAGTCTAGAATGCCTGGGTTCAAATCTCAGGGGTTTTGTTTTTTATTTGATTTGAATTATTTACTATATTTTGCACTGACTCTAATTTTATATGAAACTGACATTAATTTAATTCATCAATAACATATAAATATTTTATTAATGAATTAAATTCAGGCAAAACATGTTGGTCCGGTAAAATAAATGTTTCCATCTACATGTGCATATTCATGTATCATGTTACACATGTTTGAACAAATAAATTTATCTTTATCTTATTTAAACTACTACGATGTGCATATATTTATTAAATACATTTCTATAATTAAGTATATAAATAAAAAAAAAACCTTTAAAATCGAATTATTTTTACAGGAGAAAAACGGTCGAATATATCAACACGGAAGTTATTCCAATACGTAAGTACCTCCACCTTATGCAGGGTGGCCCAAAAGTCGTGGATAAAACTCAACTAGGGGTTAGATGAGGTCATCAGCTGCAAAAAGTTGTTCTACGGGAGGTCCTTAAGGTCAACCCCTGCAGAGTTATAATTTATTTTGTGTTTTTATGAGAAAATTGACTTTTTTTAACTAATTCTTATTAAAATTCGAAAAAATCTACATCCTGTATCTTTTTTATAATTTTCACTAGATTGGTACTGATGATTCCTTGCGTTAAACATGCTATTTATGGTTGTTTATTGGGTGTGTTGATGATAATATTAAGTTTGACGATTTTTTTTTCTCAAATTATAACTTTTTTTATACTCTACCGAAAAGTGATCCTGTATTACAAGTTTTGGCGCATTTAATAGGGATTCTGAAAAGGTATTACACATGGCTATGCGTGGCTTTGATATCTTTCAAGGACGATTATTCGTAGCAAGGCCAAAGTTAACCCAACCATAAAACTCGGTTAGGCTTATTTAAAAATAAACTGGAACTAGAATTAATGACAAAGACTCTCTGCCTCTCTTTTACACTAACCATTTAATCCTTTGTCAATAAAAGGCCGGTTCGCCCGTCAGTTCTGGTAGCGATATCTTTTCTAGGAAACAAAAGGCAGGGCCAGCCGGGGCGGCCGGGGGATGCGCGTGAGCATGTTTCTCTAGAATGTTTAGTGTTCTTTAGTGACTCGATTCCTGCCTGTGAGTACGCACGTGTTCTTTTTCTCGGTTTTACGACGACTTGTGATCAGTTTCTTTCCTTTGACCTACGCTTTGTTTTTCGGACTTGTGGCCTACCTGTGACCAGTGCTGTGTGAATCGGACTAGATTCGGAATCGGACGGATCGGCTACAAAAGTGGACAGATGGCTGCTGCGAGGAGAGAATACACCCAACGGGAGTATGCAGAAATGCATTACCTGTATGACTATTGCGGCGGTAATGCCCGGGCTGCTATCAGGAAATATCGTCAACGCTACCCTAACCGTGATCGTTTTCCGGACTACAGGGTCTTTATGCGCGTACATAATTCGTACATGGAGGGAGTCTTACCCGGTCAGCATGCTCCGAGAGCAGGCAGACCAGTGGTGCAATTTGAAAATGAAGACGAAGTGCTGAGAGAATTACGATTGGATCCTAGTATAAGTCAACGCCAAATATCCCGTAATCTCGGGATTCCAAGATCGACGGTGCAACGTGTCATTAATAGAAACAAATATCACGCCTACCATGTGCAAAGGGTGCAAGCTTTGCTGCCCGGTGACTGAACCTAGAGTGCGGTTTTGCAGAGAGATGCTAAGATACCACAGAGAGGATCCGCAGTTCTTCAACAAGGTTTTATGGAAGGATGAGTCAACTTTTAGAAGAATGGGAGTATTCAATATCCAGAATCTACATTTTTACTCCAGCGTAAACCCCCATATCATAAGAAATGATCGATTCCAGCATCTGTTTGGTATTAACATATGGGCTGGTATAATTGGCCAGCAGTTGGTGCTGCATGAAATGCAGCAAGGCTGAATGGTGCTCAGTATCTAAATTTTTTGCAAAATAATTTAAACCATATTCTTAACGAAGCTGAAGTTCCAGTAGAAAGAATAGCAGAAATATGGCTGCAACATGATGGCGCCCCACCTCACTACGCTCGAGCAGTTAGAGATCATTTGAACGAGCGCTTCCCCAACCGGTGGATTTGTCGAGGCGGACATATTGCGTGGCCACCCCGGTCGCCCGATTTATCCATTAGATTTTTTTATTTGGGGCTATTTTAAAGAAATAGTTTACCAAGAAGAGAACAATAGCGAACAAGAACTACGACAAAAGCTCGAATTTGCTAGGGTACAAGTTACTAACAATATAGGTGCATTCCGTAGGTTACGTAGGAATTTTATTAGACGTTGCAGATTATGTATTATGGTCAGAGGCAGGAATTTTGAGAATTTATTGTAAAATGTTTTGCTTAATAAAACAATTATTTCACAATCGTTGTTTTGTTTTTTCGTCCTAGAAAGATATTAGAGCCACTCATGGCCATGTGTAATACCTTTTCAGAATCCCTATTAAATGCGCCAAAACTTGTAATACAGGGTCACTTTTCGGTAGAGTATTTTTTTTTTCACAGTGGGGTCCGAAGTAAATAAAAAGTTATGATTTGAGAAAAAAAATAGTTAAACTTAATATTATCTTCAACATACCCAATAAACAACCATAAATAGCATGTCTAACGCAAGGAGTCATCAGTACCAATCTAGTGAAAATTATAAAAAAGATACAGGATGTAGATTTTTTCGAATTTTAATAAGAATTAGTTAAAAAAAGTCAATTTTCTCATAAAAACACAAAATAAATTATAACTCTGCAGGGGTTGACCTTAAGGAGGTCCTTAAGAACGCCCGTAGAACAACTTATTGCAGCTGATGACCCCATCTAACCCCTAGTTGCGTTTGATCCTCGACTTTTGGGCCACCCTGTATAAGCTATAATAACAATAAATAGAAGCTAAAAATACCAAATGTTTTTGTTTTTTTTTTCAGAAAAAGACCTCGGCTTATTTGATAATAGGCATGACGAAATAACTGGTTCATCTGAAAATTGCGATGTTATTTGTCACAAGTAAGAATTTAAATTAATGAATATTATAGAAAACTTAAATTATTATTGAAGAAGATTTTTCCGCAAACACATTTTACTTAGATTGATTACTTAGAATTCTTGTAGGTTTAATATTTCAATGTTTTATACGAATAAAAATGTATCTTATCTATCAAGAAATTATATTTGTATTCATTTCTTTTTCAGATGGAAAACTATAGGTACTCCTGAAAAGAACATCGAAATTGGACATAGGATTATTAACGTTTCCCACGTTTTGGAAAAGTTATATGAGATCTCAAATCACGGACCATTAGATAGAAACCTAACAAAAAGCTTGAAATTAAATTTCACATAACGTTAACCTGAAAAAGAGCGTAAAACTTGGTATTTTTTTTTGTATTACAAAAAAAAAAACCAAGTTTTACGCTCTTTTGCGAAAAAATGTTTTTAGTTTAATTGAATCAGTTTTATTTAAAAATAGCTGTTCCCGCGATCCAGGATGAAAAGTAGCCTATGTCCTTCTCCAGATCATGGTCTGCCCATGTCCCAAATTTGATCTAAGTCCGTTCAGCTGTTTCAGCGTGAAAGCATAAGAAACAAGACTCACTTTCGCATTTATAATATTAGTTAGGAACGCATCCTTAATTTTTCAAGTATCACATAAAACAAATAAAAATAATTTCATTGGCGCCGATTCCCTTGTTCACAAACTAAACTAAATTTAAGTTCAGTGCATCTTTTTCTTTCTATTTCATTAAGAAAAGGACAGAAGATAAATTTTAGTTTAGTCCTGTCAAATTAATCAGCGCCTGTCACTACTCTATACAAGTTTAGACGTGAATAAAAACTTGCCTACTAAAATTACGTCAATTTACGTCAAGCGCTGATTAATTTGACAGGAGTAAACTAAAATGTATCTTCTGTCCTTTACTTAATGAAATAGAAAGAAAAAGATGCACTGAACTTAAATTTAGATTAGTTTGTGAACAAGGGAATCGGCGCCATTGTCCTATTTATTTTTTGTTAGATCTATACCATCGCGCTATACGCGCAAACTGTAAGAACTTGCGCGTCGTTGCTGCGCCATCTATTAGAATACACGGGCGTAACCTCGCTATGCCGTTAGTTATATCGGCGTCGTCGTAAGATGGCGTTCACGTCGATTGTGTAAATGTGTGCGTGCGTTTTTCAAGGACACTTAGGTCTTGTAGTCCTCTTAAATAGTTATTTTGTTGTTTTTTAGTATTTGTTGTTATAGCAGCAACATAAATACATCATCTGTGAAAATGTCAACTGTCTAACTATCACGGTTCATGAGATACAGCCTGGTGACAGACAGACGGACAGCGGAGTCTTAGTAATAGGAACCTGTTTTACACTTAGTAATAGGAACCTGTTTTACACTTAGTAATAGGAACCTGTTTTACAAATGGTCATACAATTAAAATTTCATCATATCAATACAATATTATTATTTTCACTATTAAAACAAGTCATTATAGATATAGGTCAAAGGAATAGTATCGGCGGGGTAATTGCGTACCACACTATCAGTAGCAATTTGTTTCATTTTGACAGTTCAACATCATTCATTGCGTTAGGTATTTAAGTTGTTGAGTAGACAAATTTTTCGAACATATGAAGCAATAGATTAGCAATATACTTCAAAATCATTCAGTCAAAGTCAAATTATTTATTTCAAATAGGCACATTTAAGGCACTATTAAACGTCAAAATTTACAAAAAAAAAAATAGAATTGATTCTAGTTGCCCCTTCCTAAAGGTGTTTCGTATGGAGAAGAATGGGCAAGAAACTCCACCGTTACTCTTTTAAAATGGTTTACAAAATTTTGTATAGGTACATTATATAATTGTATGTGAAGACGATGCACCTAGAATAAAATTACTATACCGAAAAAAAAGAATAAAAAATGAAGCAATGACAGATAAATTAATTATGTTATAGGTACATGATGCTCACATATTTACAGACTGTGAATGACAGTATATTACGCAGTTAGGGTGCAGGTTAAGTGCCCTGGCTATAAATGTCTGTTATGTTACAGCATTGCATATTTTGCATAAATCACGGATACAGCCGATTTATGCAAAATACGCATAAATCAAATAAAATATGTAAATAATAAAAATATGTAGGCTTTATTGAGTCGTCAAAAAAGTGGAAATTCCCCAATAACAAATAACTGAAGTTTTCTTTCTTTCGGTATGTCCAGATCCGGTGGCGTTGACTGCTTGAAGCTGGGCGACAACATCCTGGAGTACAACCACAACTTCCGGTTGTACATCACCACGCGGCTCTCCAACCCTCACTACCTGCCGGAAGTGGCCGTCAAGGTCAGTCCTACTGATGCTCCTAGCCTTATAAAATGACTTTCAAAATGAACTTTATTTTAATGACAATAGGATATATTTTGCAAAATATGCCTAGTGAAGTGCCAGCATTACGTCAATAGTTAACAGTGGGCTGAATAACAGTCTCACAAACTTGCTGTTTTCAATCATGTAAGTTCACTAAAAATAATAATGTTCTGCATCTGACTTTATTCAAATCCATTGATTGTTTAACGCAGATGGAAAGCCTGTTCTTCTAATTATTACATAAAGGATCGCTGTATACTGTAACATACCTTTATAGTGTACAATATTTAGAGTAATTCAGAATTTATTTAACCTTTATATCAGTACCTAGGGTAAGGTGGGGCATAACTGAGATGTTAATCAAAGCTCTGGGTATTTAATTTCACATAAACCTACATGGGCACTTATAAAACGACGGAAGCTAGGTGCACGGTTCCATTTGGTCGTTTCCTATGGAGAAGAAACTCCATGGTTACTCTTTTAAAATGTTTTCAAATAATGGTGTTAATAGGTATGGGAGGATAGTGTAGGCCTGTCAACAAGTACTAGGTACTTAACAAAATAGAAAATAATCTATATAAAATAAATTATCAATAAAAATATGTTAATTGTATCTTTAATCATTATTATTTATCATAACACTTATTGTTTACAACACCAAAAAAATTACAAAATTGTAGATTAATACAATTTTGTAATTTTTTGGTAAGATAATTACATACTTAATTAACTGAATTAAATGACAATTTAAACCAGACAAACCCAAGAAAGAAAACCCAATATGCCCCGGTGTAAGGGCAACATGGGGTACCTAAAAGAAGGTCTGAAAGTAGCCACCTTAGAATTAATCAAAGTTTCACCTTTTTAAATTATTGTACTCACGCGAAGTTCCAACGTGGTCTGCGGCACGCCATATTATAGCATTGCCTTTCTAAATCCTTATATTTTGATGCAAACATCATCAATGGCCTTCTTCATGTTTTCAACGGACCAACTCCTTTTTGTGATATATGTCGGCACCATTTTTTATTTATACCTAAATCAATACAACCATAATATGACATGAACGGAAATGTTTAGGTTGACGAGCTAAATTTCAAGGCACAATGGGAAATCATTGTATTGCATCAAAGAATGTAAAATGCGACTTTTGAAGAAAGAGTCCCAAAAAAAGCAAAACAATTCAATCAATCTTTTCCTTTTTACAAGCTTCGAAGTAACACGTAAAATGACATCAAACTACGTGAAAAAAATCTTTTCCGCTGTAAAAAAAATGGTCGGGTACACTCTATGGGCAGCTACTAAATGTTGGAAAAATATCCCTCCGCCCAAAAAGTATAGTAAAAGTTGCTTGACTTTCAAATTGTAATTAAAAGAATTTTTACTAAGCCAACAAAAAGATAAGAGATTTTGAAAATGATCGAGGTGACATAGCATTCATCATCTGCCTGCCTTTTCCCAACTATGTTGGGGTCAGCTTCCAGTCTTATCGGATACAGCTGAATACCAGTATTTTACATGGAGCGACTGCCTATCTGACCTCCACAACGCAGTTACTGGGTAACACGATACCCCTTGGTAAGACTGATTGTCAGACTTTCAAGCTTCTGACATTATCAGCCTAAAATTTTCCCCCTGCTGGGACACAGGCCTCCTCTCTGAGAGAGGGAGTGGGCCGTAATCCACCACGCGGGCCCAGTGCGGGTTGGTTGGTTGGCGAGCTGACAAATCTGCCATAAATAAAATACATTTTATCAATTTAATCCGTTTTAATTTTTATTAGTCAATTATTATTGTTTTATACTTTAAATGGTAATGAAAATCGCATCAGAATCCGTTTCGTAGTTTAGAAGTAGGTACGCACGCAGACAAACGATTTTGCATAAATAGAAAGTAACTTTCTATTTAAAGATTTTTGATGCAGGTAATACACAGATACTGGCGTCGATTCCCTTGTTCACAAACTAAAGTAAATTTAAGTTCAGTGCATCTTTTTCTTTCTATTTCATTAAGAAAAGGACAGAAGATACATTTTAGTTTAGTCCTGTCAAATTAGTCAGCGCTTGACGTAAATTGACGTAATTTTAGTAGGCAAGTTTTTAATCACGTCTAAACTTGTATAGAGTAGTGACAGGCGCTGATTAATTTGACAGGACTAAACTAAAATTTATCTTCTGTCCTTTTCTTAATGAAATAGAAAGAAAAAGATGCACTGAACTTAAATTTGGTTTAGTTTGTGAACAAGGGAATCGGCGCCATTGGGTATTTATTTTAGTTTCTCATTAAACACAACACAACACACACACGCACACATGCAGGTATGTCACAACTTTTTATTTTATTTTGTATGAGCTTTTTTTATATTATCACCTTTAATTTAAATAACCTCTTAATTAATTAAAAACGGACACACACTTCCCTATGTGTTTATTATTCTAGCGTATGGCACTCGTGGGTTGCAGCTGAAAATCACTGTCAGGTGGTACATCTTGTGCGTCATCTGACATTATGCTGAGCTGAGGCCCTTTTGGCATTATTGTAATTGTTTTCTGTTTTTTATAGTTTTATGGTGTATTGTTTTGCTGTAATGCCAATAAACGCATTTTCCTTTCTTTCTTCTTTCTCTCGTGGTCGAGGTCGCTGCTGTATTGGTCGTTGATATAAAATGGCCGATTATTATTGAACACGGGACTTAGCATGTCAGGCCATTTTTACATTTGGGTGACCCCACCCTCCTCTATTTTGAAGTGACCAATACCTCAATATGTTCTTCAAAGCATTTTTTACAAACGCCTAAGTTCTTCCAGGTAACTTTGCTGAACTTCATGATAACTCCGCAAGGGCTACAAGACCAGCTGCTGGGAATCGTAGTGGCACAAGACAGACCAGAGCTTGAGCTGAAGAAGAACCAGCTCATCGTTGAGGGCGCGCACAATAAGAGAACGCTCAAGGAGATCGAGGATCAGATCCTAGAGGTAAATCAATATTCCAGTTAACGTCAATTTTGTTATTAAACTGCCCCGCAGAGTTTGGCAGCTCAGAATAATCAGTATTAATAGCTTATTTGCAGCACTACGTATAATAATAAATTGAAAAATAATACAGACACAAAACTTAAATTCATCTGCGCTTAGAAACTCAACACTATATTATATACCATAGATGGAAAGCAGCTTATTACAGTTCAACAACTACAAGACTTCTTTTGGCCCACGCCAAAAGAAGTCATCCGATGTTTGGCTCTTTTTTTTTTCTAAATGAAAAACTTTGATTCAGTTTCTTTGAACCTGTAGGGACACAATATAATCACGAAAGGCAGAACGCTTGATAAGCAAAAATGTATACAAGCGAGAAGTATGAATGGGTGCCAGTTACTGTGCATTGGCCCGCGTAGAAGGTTGTCTTAAAGGGTTTTCCATGTAATAAATACAAACATTATTAACATAACGAAAGACTTTAATTAATGGACCCGTAACCTTCTACGACCAGACGAGGCAGTCTAGATTAGGGGCTTACACATCGCGATACGAGAGAGACCCCTAAAGTGGAAAAAACCTTTAGAATTTTATTGGTCAAGTCGAGAACATTATATCGGCCAAATGGGCGCCGTCACAATTGATTGCCATGCGGGCTCGTTTTATGGCATTTTTCATCACTTCGGCGAGAACTTCGGGCGACAGATTCTCGCACTCTTGTCCTTGAGGGCTTCCAGAGTCTCGGGCTTGTTCACGTAAACACGGGACTCGCGCAGTGTGTGCCGTTGCTCCGTCCTGTTGGAACCACATGTCCCTCAGTCCTAATTCGTCTAATTGCGGCAGAAAAAACTCGGCCAACATGGCCCTATAGCGCGCACCGTCCACTGTAAACGTTACGCCAGCAGCATTCTCGAAAAAAAATGGCCCGATGACTCCTCCAGCGTGAACAGCGCACCATGCAGTCACTTTGATCAGGTGTAATAGCTCCTCGTGCATCACTCGTGGATTTTCGGTGCCCCAGAAGCGATAATTTTGCTTGTTAACGTACCCACTGAGGTGGAAATGAGCCTAATCGCTCATTATGATTTTGGTCGAAAAATCGTCCACTTCTTCCTCGATATTGGAATGGCTTGGGCGTAGGTTACGCGCGTTTGGCGGTCGGCAGGCAGCAGCTGATGCACGGACTGGACTTTGTACGGGAACATGCGCAGGTCTTTGACCAAAATTCGCCTTAGGGACGTCCGGCTGATGGCTAATTGCGTGGCACGGTCTGGTCGATGTTTCCGACAGCTCGACATCCTCGGCAACAGCGGCGATATTCTCGGCAGAACGGGCGCTCCGGGGCCGGCCACTCTTGGCAACGTCTCGTGTGGTCCCATTCTCTTCAAGGTTGGTGGCCAAACGGCGCAGTGTTTGCGCAGTCGGTGTCGGACGGCCGGGGAATCGGCGACGGAATTCGCGCTGCGCCAACACCACAGACGAATTGTTACGCAAAAAAATAGACACGATTATTCCGCGTGCTTGGGGAGTGTATCGCTCCATGGCTTGTTCACTTGTATTCTGCATCTGTCTAGTCCACAAATGTCAAAACAGATTTGACATTGGCGGCCATTTGCAAAAATGAGATCATCTTCCAATAGGGTGATTTCTTTTGACCCTTTTGGTTGTATGGCTGTTTTTTATGGTGTTGCAGGATAATTTTAAGTATAAATACATTCAATAATCGAACCGTTATCTACGATAGTTAAACTCTTTTAAACAATCCTTCAATCTGCCAGGTCCTATCATCTGCCGGCAATATTCTAGAAGACGAGTCAGCGAACTTGATCCTGTCATCATCCAAGGTGCTATCAATAGAGATCGAAGCGAAGCAGGCAGCGGCCACTATCACGGAAGCAGAGATAGACCAGGCGCGGCTGCTGTATGTGCCCGTTTCGAAGCACAGCTCTGTGCTGTTCTTCTGTATCTCGGATCTGGCGAATATTGAGCCGATGTACCAGTATTCTTTGGGTTGGTGAGTACTTATTTCCAAAAACATTAGAATAATAATGTGTACAAGTAGGTACAAGTGCTTAAAAAACTGTTCGTTCATCAATAAATTACTTACACTAAAAAAAACCATTAAATTATATTAAAATCTAGCAGAAATTATACAAATTTACTTAAAACCAAAATACAAGATGATTATTAACCTTAACTAAATTTAATTAAAACTAAGTTAAACCTAAAAAAGGCCTTCGAGGACGCTGAATTGCAATGCTGATGCGTTGCACAGAAATTACATTAAAATTAACCAGAAATTAAATTATTTAAAAAAATACTGGTTTATTATGATCTTAAATTTTTACTGCTTAGTGCTAAACGTGTACCTTGTCTAACGCCCGTATTCTAATATACATAATCAGGCTTTAATGTTCCCACTGCTGGGACACAGGCCTCCTCTCTGTTACAGGGAGTAGGCCGTAATCCACCACGCGGGCCCAGTGCGGGTTGGTAGATGTCATATGTTTTCAAATTTGTGGTTCTAGGACATGCCGGTTTCCTCACGATGTTTTCCTTCACCGTTTTGAGAGCAGTGGTGATGAAATTATTTACACAAAGTAAAGCGCCTGTCCGGGTTCGAACCTCGTAAGTCGCGGCTTTTACCACTGAGCCACCACTGCTCTAATATAACTGTATTCTAATATATAACGTAGCTCAATTCAAGCAATTCAAGTCGCTAATATGTTTCATGATGTTAAATGCGTGATAAAACTTATTAAAATTAAATGATATTGCTACATGAGCTTGAGTTTAACAGCACCCTGATTGCGCAATACACTTTCAATATCAACCCGATAGTTTTGAAGGATATTGCTTGTCTGCTCAACAACGTATATAACTCGGCGGACGTGGGTGAACTGTCAAAGGGAAACCCATTTCTATCAATTGTCATTTTATGTGTGTTATGTAACTACCCCGCTGGGTACCTACATCGTTATTAATTTCCATGGCGACTTGTCCTAGGTTCCGTATATTATTTCCGATATATTGTCTTCGGTTGTTCTCTTCTTCGGCGAGTACTTGCACAGACACAATCTAGTGGCTAGTATTATCCACCAGCAACTTGCCTTGCAGTACAACCTTGTGGTTGTCGACGCAGTTCTTGAGAATGGTCACGCCACATTGTACTGGGATCGATCTATCATTACCGACAGGACTATTGTAACCAATAAGCCTGATATTCTGGTGATTGATCGACGAGAGCGCCGTGCAATGATTGTTGATATCGCTGTCCCTCTTGACGAGAATCTCGTGAAAGCTGACAAAGATAATAAAAATAAGTATCTTGACTTAGTACACGAGATTGTCGACATGTGAGACGTGGACTCTGCAATCGTTGTGTCGATAATCGTAACGGTTAATGGCCTAATAACGGGGAGCTTCGACCAAAACCTCAGCAGGCTATCATTGCGCGGGTGGGTCAAAGGCTTTATTCAGAAAGCAGTACTCCTAGACACGGAACGCATAGTGAGGAGGTTCCTCTCTCTAGAGCCCTGACCCCCGGGAACTAGGACCCTGTTCTTGATGCCGATGCGCCGCTATTTTATTTATATTTTTAAATATTTTTTAATAAAAATATTTAAAAATGTAAATGTAATAAAGGAGGTAATATTAACATACATTTCATTAAAAACTCTGCGAGTGTTGGCTTCGGCACCTCGTATTACGCCTTCCAAAGGTCGGGAACCCATGTCCTGGGAAATATTAAAGACAAAATAAATATAATAATAAAGCCGCTTATTGCCGAACCTTGGATACATCGTTTGTTAGCAGAAAGTATTTGGGCCAAAGGCAAATCATAATATGTCCCGCAGCTCGGTGTGCCTTTTGGCATAGGCCTGTTCCAATTGTCTCCATTGTGCTCTGTCCTCTGCAACTCTGGTCCAGTATGGCTCCAGGCTTAGACGGATATCGTTTTCCTATCTTGTTTTTTGGCGCCTCCGTTTTCTAGTCCCGTCTTTTGGGTACCACAAGGTCACTTGTTTGCTCCATTTGTTTGATTGCATCGAAACATGTCCTGTCCAGCCCCATTTCAAATGGTCTATACGAACCAATATATCCTTAACTTTGGTTTTTCTTGTTATATGTGTGTTTCTTTTTGATTTTGTCCCTTGGTTTGACTCCTATCAAGTTTATTTCCATCGCCCTTTGACATTTCGCTAGTTTCGCTCTATGATTGTCGGCGAGCGACCATGTTTATGTTATACAGGGAAGAATGTTAGTGTTGATAGTTTTCCTCTTGATGTGCATGCTTAAGTCTTTGCTCTTCAGTAGAAAGAAAATCACTTCAATCAAAGTTTGCAGGCATAATGCAGTGACACTCAGGCTATAAGATCTCATCTTTGTAACAACAATGTATTTCTAGCAAATAAACTTACGATTTGATTGACTGTTCGCAGGTTCATAAACTTATACAACCAGGCTATCGTCAACTCTCCTCAGAGCGAGATCCTGGACGAGCGCATCGAAGGACTGAACGCGTACTTCACAAAGAGCATCTACGACAACGTGTGCCGCAGTCTGTTCGA
The DNA here is from genome assembly GCA_905333075.3 of Atethmia centrago. NCBI lineage: Eukaryota > Metazoa > Arthropoda > Insecta > Lepidoptera > Noctuidae > Atethmia > Atethmia centrago. Next base: position 4,051,862 of record HG995373.1, on the reverse strand, counting down.
GAAGGACAAGCTTATCTTCTCTCTCGTTCTTACACTCGGGATACTGAAGGCTAAGGTGAGACGGATTAGAAAATGTTTGCACAAAATAAATACGTTTTACAGTAGTAAAGATGGGTAGATGACCTAGGGAAGATCGTGGGAATCCTTGGAACGATGCTTGGGGTAGCTCATAGCTGATGTAGACGGATCCCCTGTGAAAGTGTTTAGAAAGTGTGCGGAAAAGTTTTATGTTCTTAGTTCTGTAGTCAAGCAGTGTTGCTAGGTGCATTTCACTTTTTGTACTTTGTGTGTTGAATTATCTTTCGTTGATGCTTTTTTTAACTTTTGTCGTATCAATTAGCTTATCCATATTTTGGAAGAATGGAAGAAAAAAAACGTGTTTTTCCGACCTTAAGGAATGGGGACAAGGGCAGGAGAATAGAAAGGGCAAGAGATGATGATGTAGTACGTAAAAATAAGATAAGATTTATTTGCTTCGTTTGTTTCCAGGGTGTGTTAGACGAGGAACTGCTAGCGTTCCTGTTGACGGGCGGCGTGGCCCTGGACAACCCGTACGAGAACCCCGCGCCCGGCTGGCTCACGGAGAAGGCCTGGTCCGAGATCGTGCGGAGTAGCTTAATGGGCCCGTTAGTATGCATTTTTGTAAACTATGAGAGCAGTTTGTGATGGTCTAGTGGTTAAGGCCTCTCATGCACGAGGTTATGGGTTCAAATCCGGGCAAGTACCAATGTGCCTTTTCAATTCATATGTACTTTTTGAGTTTATTTTAGACGTTACTGACCTCGCTGAAGGAAAACTTCGTGAGGAAGAACATGGACTTATAGTTAACTAGCTGCGCGCAGAGATGTCTCCCGCATAAGTCTCGATTCCGTGGGAATATCGGGTTAAAAAGTATCCTTTGTCTTTATCCGGGTCGTGATCTACTTCATCTAAATCCGTTCAGCTGTTTTAGCGTGAAAGCGTAACAAATAAACAAACAAACTCACTTTCGCATTTATAATATTAGTTAAAATATAAGTCTGATGTGGCCACAACCCGTCTTGAGCAAGCGTGGTGATCAATGCTTGTACCTTCTCTGTATGAGAAGAGGCCTTTGCCCAGCAGTGGCTGGTATAATTATTTTATTCGAGAACATTTTATTGTGATTTAGCGACGCGCGCCTTCTTCGCACGGGTGCAACATGTCAAAACATCGAGATTTGGGGTGCTCTATCTAAGTTAAATATTAATGTTTTTTACACATAAACTTTGAGTAAAATATTTCATCACCACTGTTCGCAAAAAGGTGAAGGAAAACATCTTGAGGAAACCGGCATGTCCTAGAACCAAAAATTCGGAGACATGTGACATCTACCAACCCGCACTGGGCCCGCGTGGTAGATTACGGCCCACTCCCTCTCACAGAGAGGAGGCCTGTGTCCCAGCAGTGGGACATTATAGGCTGATTATACTACTATACACATAAACTATGAGCAATAATGATGGTGAAAAGTGAATCAATACGCATTGTGTATTTTCAAAAAAAAAAACGGACAGACACGAAAAGCGACTTTGTTTTATACTATTTTTAGATTATTTAGATGCCTATACAACATCATAAGTATCACAAAATAAGATCAATCCAACTGATTTATTAAAGTCTGTTTACTTTAACCTAAATAAAAGTCACTTGGTTATAAAATACATTATTTATATATATAACTTTTTTTAGCGTTCCATAACGTTTAAAGATCTTCCAATGACTTAAAGCTTCAATTATGAACATTGTAGGGCAAAACAAAAAGTATAAAAATATATATTAAAGCAAAAAAAAAGAATATTTTATTAAAATATGTATGTTATTAACATAAATGTTAATACACTTATATCTTTCTTTTCAGGTTGAAAGGATTCCGCGAGCACTTCGAGCAGAACATAGACGAGTGGAAGGCGTTCTACGACCTGTCGGCGCCGCATGAGAACCCGGTGCCCGCGCCGTTTGATAAGATCGAGGGCATCGCCAAGCTCATTATCCTCAAGTAAGTTGTCAACTGCATATAACCATTTAAAAACTTGCACTGTTGAATTTGAACCTAACATAGACTTGTTTGTACTGTACAATAAGTCATGGAGATTATATTAATGACTATTTTATACCACAGTCTGACCAGGCTTACCAAGGGGTTTCGTGTTACCCAGTAAGTGGGTTATGGAGGTCAGATAGGCAGTCGCTCCATGTAAAATACTGGTATTCAGCTGTATCGGGTTAGACTGGAAGCTGACCCCAACATAGTTGGGAAAAGGCTAGGCAGATAACTATTTTATACCACTCTTAGCGTAAGGCACTATTAGGCTATGTCAGGAGACGCCCTGGGCGTCGGGAATCCCGGGCGGATTTCCGGCCACCGTAGGTGCGGGCTTGCGGACGGTGAGCAATGGGGAGCTCACCGTCCGGTAAGGACCAGGCCCGGGGCGACGGCGCAACGTGTTCCACGCGCGCCTCACGGAGATGTCAGCACAAGTGCAGGGGTCCACTAGGGCCGATGCCTGCCGGGGTCGCCGCAAGGTACTAAAGTGTTACCGAGGCCCCTGGCAACACAGGCAACGGAAGGAATACGGGTGGGTTTTAGTCAGTAAGAGTCTGACACACCCTTCCGCTCCGCCCAGAGCGGGAGAAGTTATTTGATGATTTCCCACCCAAAAAAATAAAAATAAAAAATAGGCATGTCGTAAGATTTCTTATTGTTGGTGCACTTCCTGTTCTAGCTACACTACATAAATTATGTAATAAGCTGATACCTAATACGTAATAACTTGACAATTTAATTATTATGCAAAATCATCATTATATACAATTTTATATACCCATTGACATTACTGAATATTATATATACATTTACAGGAATATTTACTTTGAAAGTATTATACAGGGTGTTTGGTGCGTGTGCCAAATTGAAATGGTCGACTGGGGGGGTCATCTGCTATCCTTTCAGACCCCTAAACACTTCTCATGCCCTGTGGATTTCATTTCATCGACTTTTTATTGTTTAATAAAAAAAATACTCAAATTTTACATTCAAGGACAAATTTAAAAAAAAAGTACAATTCGTAGACTCAGAATTTTAATTTTATTTAGATTTGTATTGTATTACAGTACTACTTTTAAATTCAAAATTAGTAACATTAGCCTTTTTATTTACTCGCAAAGTTTCGGACTTCAATTAAAGCTGTCCGACATGGACAGCTTTAATTGAAGTCCGAAACAGCTATTTAAATGGCTATAAAAAAAAAAACCAAAAGAAGCGACCGGATCTTCCAACTCCCTCAAAAATTCTCTAGTCTATCCTCTTGCTAGTGATGTGCCACATGCCATAAAAATATTATTTTCTACGACTTGTACTTTTTTTAAATTTGTACTTGAATGTAAAATTTGAGTATTTTTTTTAATAAAACAATTAAAAGTCGATGAAAAAAATCCACAGGGCATGAGAAGTGTTTAGAGGTCTGAAAGGATGGCAGATGACCCCCCCAGTCGACCTTTTCAATTTCGCACACGATGCACCAAACACCCCGTATTTACTTTAATTCTTGTGAACTTTTATGTTTTCTTTTAACAATTTTAATGATGGCCTGGCATGTTGAGTACTTTATGCGGCCCACTCAAATGTCCTTTTTTTGGTATTGTTCGTAGAGAGTTCGTTGAGCTCATTAATTCGAGTTGAGCTACACGATTACCGACCAATATATAGATAAATTGTCAAAAAAGCTTAGCTCTGCAGCATACGCCGTTAGAAAAAATCGTGATTTAACTGATTTACAGACAGCCAATTTAGTATACTTAAGTTATTTTCGTAGTGTAATGTCGTACGGTATTCTGTTATGGGGAAATGCCGCCGATATTTAGACAATTTTTGTTTTACAAAAAGGGCAATTTGTTCAATTTAAACATTAAGTCCCTGACACTCCCTCATCCGACGTTTGGCTCCCAAACTGGAGCGGGAAAACGCTGCATTGAAGCGGCTCCTACCCAATCTAGGGGGTCCAAACGCCTCCTGCCGGAGGCTCTACGCGGGGGTCGTGCGGTCCATGGCCCTCTACGGGGCTCCTGTATGGGCGCATTCTCTGGCGCTGTGGCCAGCCCGCCGGTTGAGCGCGGCCCAAAGGGTCATGGCCATCCGGATGGTCCGCGGATACCGCACGGTCTCCTGTGAGGCAGCGAGCCCCCTTGCCGGATTACCGCCATGGGATCTGGAGGCAATAGTCCTCGCGCACGTATGGGAGTGGCGCGGGGAGGCGAAACGCCCCGGCGTTAAGTCCGCTGCCGCGAGAAATCGCGGCATAGCGGACGGAGCTCCGGCGGGATCTCATGGCGACATGGAGAGTACGGTTACGCCACGATTGCGGCGATAAGTCCCCTCTTTGAGGAGTGGCTAGAGAGGCGCCACCGCGTCCTCATCTACCACCTGACGCAGGTCCTCACCAGACACGGCAGCTTCGGGAGGTTCCTGTGTCGTATAAGGCGGGAGGAAACACCCGGGTGTCACCACTGTGTGGATCAGTCGGAGGACACGGTGGAGCATACGGTGGAGGTCTGCCCGGCTTGGGCAGAGCACCGGCGTGTCCTCGTGGAGGCGATCGCGGCATAGATCTCTCGCGTCCGGCCCTGGTTCAGGCCATGGTACGGAGCGAGAGGGCATGGGCAGCCGCCACCTCCTTCTGCGAAGCAGTAATGCCCGCGAAGGAGGAGGCGGGACGGTTGAGGGAAAGGCAAATTTCGTGCCCTCTCGCCCCTAGCCGCCGCAGGAGACGCCCCGGGCGTCGGGAATCCCGGGCGGATTTCCGGCCACCGTAGGCGCGGGCTTGCGGACGGTGAGCAATGGGGAGCTCACCGTCCGGTAAGGACCAGGCCCGGGCCGACGGCGCGTTGTATTCCACGCGCGCCTCAAAGAGATGTCGTCGGCACAAATGTAGGGGTCCACTAGGGCCGATGCCTGCCGGGGTCGCGGGAAGGTACTTATGGGTCACCGAGGCCCCTGGCAACACAAGCAACAGGAAGGAATACGGGTGGGTTTTAGTCAGTAAGAGTCTGACACACTCTCCCGCTCCGCCCAGAGCGGGAGAAGTTATTTGATGATTTCCCATCCAAAAAAAAAAGACACTCCCTTAGAGACACATTATAAAAAAACAAATTCCATCTTGTCAAGAGCGCGGTCTAGTTCTAACAGCATCCTAAATATGTTAATAGAAAAGTACGACGCACCTTGGTTGTCGCACGCTGTGGAGGTGCTGGTTAGAAGACCCCACAGCTAACCTTTTGTGTACTAACAATATTTGTTAAGAACAATGTTACTAACAATTGGGCCTAGTTGCCATAAATAAACAAATATTTAATTTCATTTTAATTTAAAGAGAATAATATAAAGACTAGCTTTTCAGTATATTTATACGTATGTAAATACTAGGAACAAACACAGATACGTTCTAGAACTAAGCCTTAATAAATTCAAATGTTTTATAAAACAGAAACTGTGCCAGAAAGCCTTTTATACTGTTAAAGACTGTATAAAAGTGTTGAGGAGAAAAAGGCTTTGGATTGAGCTGCCCCAATATATTTTTTTTTGCTAACTAGTAATAGTGGTGGTTAATAAAGCATATAGCATAATAAAGCATCTTGCTTATCATACATAACATAAAGCAAATGCTATCGTGGCTCGCACTTGTTGCTATTTGCTATTTGCTTTACATCGCACATCGCAAGCGCATGTAGTAATAAGCAACCAGGCATAGCAAAGCGGCGGGTGCCGGCCGCCGGGTGCTAGTCGTCGGTCGTTTCGGTCGTGTGTGTAATCTTTTTAGGTACCGCGTGCGTTATCGCGATCTCAGGCGGCTCACGTACGTAACGTTATATTATAAACAATGTTGTTTTGCTTCGTGCGTTTTTAGTGTAAATAAACAGTGATAGGATACGCAATATTGATTATGTAAATAAAAACTAATTGTGTAAGTAAGGACGATTGACTGAGTGAGGTATCGTGTTGTTGTTTTGTGTGTAGGTATTTAACGGACGAAAATGTTCAGAAGGAACAGTGAACTTTTAAATACGCCTATAATTGTTTTAAATACTGACATACCTACTTTATTTCTTAATAACACTTAATCAATTATAGACAGTCCTAAGCCTGGAAAAGGAAAATTCATTGTTTTTTTTACTGTTCCGTAATAAATTCATAAACGCGATGTAATATTCCGCTCTGACAACACCGCGCTGGTTTTATTCGCGCCCGCCCGTTTGGTCGTAACAAGTAGTACATATAAAAAAGCATGCTTCAAATAAAGCATATTAAAATAGTATGCTTAAAATAAAGAGCATATAGCATTAAGCAAGTGATTGCAATAAAGCAACTTTGAACACCACTAACTAGTAATATTTTCTTTTTCAATATACCATTTTACATACAATGACATGAATATTTATTTGGTAAGTATTTTTTTTCTCTGTACCCAGGGGTTACCCGTCGGACGGGCGGGAGGGGAGACGTTTTTTAATGAAATGAGGCACTAACCGACGATTATCCCTGTACACACTATGCAAGTGCGCGCAAGGACAACCCCCGGTTGGTGTAGGGCTATTGTGGAATATGGAAACAAAGATATTGGATTATGTGCTTGGGTGGCTAAAGTGAACTGGTTATCTAGAACTATGGAAACACTGTGGCCCCTGCCTGACCAATGTTTTATATAAAATACACAGATAAAATGGCAGGGGGTGACTTGCACACTCAATAATGGGCCCCCGAAAACGGTCGCTAGCACATAGTGTCGTAGTGACAAGGGGGTAACATGTCCTGAGATGCTTGTGAGGAGTGGAAAGGTATTCCACGGCTATCAGGACAATCCCGGAAGTACGGAAAAGATCCTAAAAGTCCGCCTCTGTACATTTGTGTGCGTAAAGTATTAATAAATAAATAATAATAAGATCCCTACCAGCATCTTACTGTAATACTTCCTTCCTCCGAGCACATTTGCTCTTGCGGATCTCCACTGAAGCCGGCCAATAAAGGCAAGAATTAGGTGGGAGCTCTTTTCCTCGTCAGTGTTCTAGCCGGCCATAATGGCAAGCCAGAGATGAGGAACAAGACATCTCCCGGGAGATAGGATCCGTGGGGTCGCTACTGCCCAACAGCTCGCCACATACTGCCCTGCGGGTTTCTGTATCTCTCTTTGTCTGGCTCTTACCCTAGACCTGTTCCGGCAAAGTAAACTCTACCGGCACAGACCTAGAGTTCGGAGCGTGCAAGCCCCACTACGACGTCAACGTAGAGATACGGCGGTGGGGATATTATTATTATTATATAATACCTGTGTAACAGAGAGTCATCTCCTTCACTCAACCTGTGTAACAGAGAATCATCTCGTTCATTCATACCTGTGTAAGAGAGAGTCATCATAAAGCAACATATTATTGCTATGATGATAATTTTAATTGACATTTAATAATTGTTACGTAACTATGACCATATATTTAATTTAATTGTTTTCATAATTGACATTTACTATTTTGTTCTTATGTAATCTAATACTTTATCCAATAACTTTTATAACTGAAATTTAAATATTTGTACGCCACTAAGGCCAAACATGGCTGATCTTAAGACTATAATGTAATTTAATAACTTGCATGCTCTGTATGTGTACTCATGTTTTCACAAATAAATAATAATCTAATCTAATCTAATCTCCATCACTCATACATGTGTAACAGAGTCATCTCGATCACTCATACGGTTAGTTTATATACAGTTAGTTTTAGAAAAATGCTGTTACACAGGGTAACAGCATTTTTCTAAAACTAACTGTATCTATACCAGCACGCAGCATGCACCATGCATGTAGCAGCATGTATCTGTACTTATTACCATCTCTTGACCCAGATGCATCCGCCCCGACAAGCTCATCCCGCTAGTCCAAGCGTACGTAATAACAGAGATGGGCCGGCCGTACATCGAGCCGCCCCCCTTCGACCTGGACAAGTCCTACAACGACAGCAATTGCTGTTCGCCGCTCATCTTCATCCTGTCTCCGGGATCTGATCCCATGTCCGGCTTAGTCAAGTATGCCACGGAGAAGAAAGTTGTGAGCTTCGAGACGATTTCGCTAGGGCAGGGACAGGTGAGTTAATTGTTTGTTTTTTGACAAGCCACATACCTGATGAGATTTCCCATCGGCAAAAAGAACTTCCATTCAAAATTAACTCCCCTATTTATCCCCTTTATGAATTTTATAATTTATATAATTTTTCATAAATCCTTCCTTAAGCCCCATTTACACGGTGCAAGTTTATTGCTTGTGGCATACCATAAAATTGAAGCAAAAATGTACTCGCACGGTCTAAAAATACGCGCAATTGTTGCACAATACGGGTAAATTAGTTGCCGTTCAAAACTGGTATATGTGCACGTAAAATAAAATGGCATACAATTGTGGCATGAAAATTTTCTATCATTCAATCATGAGTGCAGTGAGTTGATGGTGTGTCAATGAAAAATATAATATTAGGCAGAGCAAATACGGGCAATACTTGAATCAATTGTACAAGGATGTGCAACTCTTTGTTTAGACGTGGCAAAACTTGCATGCAAAAATCACCTTGCAATAATTGTCTTGGTGTAAACAGAAGTCGCATGCTATTATTGAATGGCAAACATACATCATACACATACATAATCAGCCTATAATGTTCCCACTGCTGGGACACAGGCCTCCTCTCTGTGAGAGGGAGTGGGCCGTAATCCACCACGCGGGCCCAGTGCGGGTTGGTAGATGAATGGCAAAACTTGCATTCAATTATTGTATGCCATCATATGGAAACACTTGCATGCACTTACACTTGCATTATTATGGTGTACATAATAAACAGTATTCTATTCAATTCTTGAATGGCAATTATTCAACGTGCTTTATGGCTTGCGATTATTGGTCTTGAATGTTCGAGAAACTTGCACCGTGTAAATGGAGCTTTAGTCATACACTCACCTTAGTTATACAAAGAACTCTAGTGCAAAATTTCAAGCTTCTAGACCAAGAGGTTTAGACAGAGTGATTTAATGAATTTAAGATTTTTATGAAGTAGAAGATTCTTCTCTCGTGCACGAAATCTGTACTAATATAATAAAGCTGAAGAGTTTTTTTTTCTTTGTTTGAAAATTCTTTTTGCATTTGATAGCCCAATTCTTTAGCAAAAAACGTAAGAAAATGAATTTCGCGGGCTACCACGGCGGATCCACCTTAAGATGTCGTGATGGTCGCGTACAGTTTCATTGGTAAAGTTCGCCCTAAATGGCAAATTATATCTTACCATAAAATTGAAGCAAAAATGTACTCGCACGGTCTAAAAACACGCGCAATTGTTGCACAATACGGGTAAATTAGTTGCCGTTCAAAACTGGTATATGTGCACGTAAAATAAAATGGCATTCAATTGTGGCATGAAAATTTTCTATCATTCAATCATGAGTGCAGTGAGTTGAGGGTGTGTCAATGAAAAATATAATATTTGGCAGAGCAAATACGGGCAATACTTGAATCAATTGTACAAGGATGTGCAACTCTGTGTTTAGACGTGGCAAAACTTGCATGCAAAAATCACCTTGCTATATTGTCTTGGTGTAAACAGAAGTCGCATGCTATTATTGAATGGCAAACATACATCATACACATACATAATCAGCCTATAATGTTCCCACTGCTGGGACACAGGCCTCCTCTCTGTGAGAGGGAGTGGGCCGTAATCCACCACGCGGGCCCAGTGCGGGTTGGTAGATGAATGGCAAAACTTGCATTAAATTATTGTATGCCATCATATGGAAACACTTGCATGCACTTACACTTGCATTATTATGGTGTACATAATAAACAGTATTCTATTCAATTCTTGAATGGCAATTATTCAACGTGCTTTATGGCTTGCGATTAATGGTCTTGAACGTTCCAGAAACTTGCACCGTGTAAATGGGGCTTTAGTCATACACTCACCTTAGTTATACAAAGAACTCTAGTGCAAAATTTCAAGCTTCTAGACCAAGAGGTTTAGACAGAGTGATTTAATGAATTTAAGATTTTTATGAAGTAGAATATTCTTCTCTCGTGCACGAAATCTTTACTTTGTGTAAATTATTTCATCACCACTGCTCTCAAAACGGTGAAGGAAAACATCGTGAGGAAACCGGCATGTCCTAGAACCAAAAAATTCGAAGACATGTGACATCTACCAACCCGCACTGGGCCCGCGTGGTAGATTACGGCCCACTCCCTCTCACAGAGAGGAGGCCTGTGTCCCAGCAGTGGGAACATTATAGGCTGATTATGTGTGCACGAAATCTATACTAATATAATAAAGCTGAAGAGTTTTATTTTTTTTTTTCTTTGTTTGAAAATTCTTTTTGCATTTGATAGCCCAATTCTTTAGCAACAAACGTAAGAAAATGAATTTCGCGGGCTACCACGGCGGATCCACCTTAAGATGTCGTTGATGGTCGCGTACAGTTTCATTGGTAAAGTTCGCCCTAAATGGCAAATTATATCTTTCCATCCCCAGGGCCCAATAGCGTCGAACATGATAAACCAGGCCATCGTGACGGGCGGCTGGGTGGTGCTGCAGAACTGCCACGTGATGACGTCGTGGATGGGCGAGCTGGAGCGCATATGCGCCGAGGTCATCATCCCTCAAAACACGCACCACAACTTCCGCTGCTGGCTCACTAGCTACCCGAGCACGTCGTTTCCGGTGACTGTGCTGCAGAATGGTGATTGAACTGATGATTTAGTAATGCTTAGTAATTCAGTACTTTTCTTTTGTTTCAGTCATAAATGAATAAATAGGTATGCATTCTGTGACTTTTGCTACTATTTCGATAATTAATAGTTTCGGGGAATTAAGAAAATAAGTGTCCTACCTAACCTTCAGGTCAGACTTGTTGTAATCTGAATGCTACAAATATCAAAGTTGTTATATGACAACAGATTAATTCAACACGTCACGACAGTGGGTACAAAATATCAAAATTACTGCTGTATGCGGTATTTTCTTCTGCCAGCTCTAATTTGAAGTAGCTACTGTTTAATTAAAGCATTTCCTAAATAAACGCAGAACCATTTTTACAATCCTTGCTTGAAAATCAAGATTATGAAGCCGATGTAATTATCAACATTTCCAACTGGAAATGTGGGCAGACTCTGGAAACCGGAACTGGTACTCCAGTTCCAGTTACCCACTTGTTTTTTTTTATGTTCGTGTTTCTGTGGCAAAATATAAAAAATAATCTTTCTTTTCAGGTGTAAAAATGACAAACGAAGCCCCAAAAGGGCTCAAAAACAACATCTACCGCTCGTACATCTCGGACCCGATCTGCGACCCCGAGTTCTACATCTCGTGCCCGCGCACGGAGGACTGGCGGCGCCTGCTGTTCGCGCTGTGCTTCTTCCACGCCATCGTGCAGGAGAGGCGCGCCTTCGGCCCGCTGGGCTGGAACATTCAGTACGAGTTCAACGAGAGCGACCTCCGCATCTGTATCATGCAGCTGCAGGTATGGATTGAAAGAAAGATTATGGTTTGTCCGAGTGTTTTGAGGAGGGAAGTGCAGATCGATTTTTGTTTTTTTATCTTTTTCGGCCCCATAACTTTTTTTTTTTTACGTCAATTACCTCTGCCTTGTTGGTCAAGTCGTCGCAAGCGCTACAGCTGAGCATGAGGTCCAGGCTTAAATTTCCGGGTCGAGCGAAGTGTTATTGGGTTTTTACCCAACTGCCCCAGAAGGAGGGTGGGTAATGTTTTTCGAGAGTATGTATGTATATATCTCTATTTCTTTGGCACGCTTTGTAGCCTAAACGCCTTGATGGATTTTAACGAGGTGTCGTTAGATTCGTCATAATTGTAGGAGTGACATAGGCTATATACCTAATATTTATACATTGCATCTGCAAATACAAAAAAAGGGAGGGGAAGGTTTTTTTAAAATAAATTACAACAATATTGGTGTCAAATAAAAGCTAGTAATGAGTCAATCCCAAATGTTGTATATATAATTAAAACTAAAAAGCTTGAAATAAACGAAATTAATTTAAAAAAACAAAAAACCCAACTGTAAAAGCACATTTTCTCTTTTCAGTTACGTGTTTTTACAGTCGGATTTTTTTATTTTTTTAAATAATTTGCTTTTTAGTCTTCCTAAACCCTTATTCGCCTGCAGGCTTAGCATGACACTCTCTATTTCTTCGAAGAATAGACACGGCTTTTCTATACAAAGTGACATTTCGTTTCTCAGTTTTTGACATCTCACCGTAGAAATTCTTCTACAATCTGTCATCTTGTCTTTCGTTTCTAACGATCTTTGTCTAGGTCCTTCTTTATGTAGAAGGATTTCTACGGTGGGATGTCAAAAAAGAAGAAACGAAATGTCACTTTGTATGGAAAGAGCCGTGTCTGTTCTTAGAAGAAATAAAGAGTGTCATGCTAAGCCTGCTGATAGTCTTCGCGTATTTCATTACCATGTGCCTTGTCTGCATAAGAAGAAAAAATAAAGTAACTGATCAACAGATGTTCCTAACGGACTATGCCGAGACGCCATTCGACGCGCTCAACTACCTCGCGGGCGAGTGCAACTACGGAGGGAGAGTGACCGACGACAAGGACAGGAGGCTCATACTGTCTCTACTCTCTATCTTCTACAACGATCAAGTGACTACTACGCCTGAGTAAGAGATTGTTTTATTAACTCATAAAACCGATGAGTTAAACCATCAAATAGTAGCACTATCTCGAGATTATGAGGGAGTCCCGGGAGTGCCCGGGACAAATGTTTTCCGATGAAGGTAGACGTTGGAGATCCTTTGTCTCGTGGACGTCTGCCTTCTAACGTGCTGAGGCACTTGAATCTGTGTACCTTTCTACAAGTAAAGCCCCATTTACGCGACGCAAGTTTCTTGCCAGAGGCATACAATAATATTGAAGCAACAAATGATTTGCATCATCTAGATCTAGATGGTGCAACTTTTATTGTTGCTTCAAGATGCATATGCCACAGACAATTAAATCACATCGGATAAATCAGGCTTAAATCCGCTATCTAATTTTAGCAACGCTTTCAATGGTTATTTATCATTTTATTATTATTTATTAAACTCATAAACTGTTTTCTTCAAGATTGGTACTTTTTAGAAACACGCTCACTCTCGTCTTACTGGCCGCGAAGCTCTTCAATTTTTTTATCTTTTACAAACCGCGGTGTCTTTGCCCTCGCTGCCTCAGGTACTCGTTCTCCCCGAGCGGCGACTACTGCATGCCGCCATCCATGGAGTACAACTTCGTGCTAGAGCACATCCGCGCGCTGCCCATGATCGCCAAGCCCGAAGTCTTCGGCCTGCACGAGAACGCGGACATCACCAAGGACAACAACGAGACTAATGCCGTAAGAACTAGCTTTGGATAGTCCTTACTTTAGACTAATGCCGTAAGAACTAGCTTTGGATAGTCCTTACTTTAGACTAATGCCGTAAGAACTAGCTTTGGATAGTCCTTACTTTAGACTAATGCCGTAAGAACTAGCTTTGGATAGTCCTTACTTTAGACTAATGCCGTAAGAACTAGCTTTGGATAGTCCTTACTTTAGACTAATGCCGTAAGAACTAGCTTTGGATAGTCCTTACTTTAGACTAATGCCGTAAGAACTCACTTAGGATAATACATACTTTAGACTAATGCCGTAAGAACTAACTTTGGATAGTCCATACTTTAGACTAATGCCGTAAGAACTAGCTTTGGATAGTCCATACTTTAGACTAATGCCGTAAGAACTAGCTTTGGATAGTCCATACTTTAGACTAATGCCGTAAGAACTAACTTTGGATAGTCCATACGTTAGACTAATGCCGTAAGAACTAGCTTTGGATAGTCCATACTTTAGACTAATGCCGTAAGAACTCACTTAGGATAATACATACTTTAGACTAATGCCGTAAGAGCTAACTTTGGATAGTCCATACTTTAGACTAATGCCGTAAGAACGAGCTTTGGACAGTCCATACTTTAGACTAATGCCGTAAGAACTAACTTTGGATAGACCATACTTTAGACTAATGCCGTAAGAACTCACTTAGGATAGTACATACTTTAGACTAATGCCGTAAGAACTAACATTGGATAGTCCATACTTTAGACTAATGCTGTAAGAACTAGCTTTAGATAGTCCATACTTTAGACTAATGCCGTAAGAACTAGCTTTGGATAGTCCATACCTTAGACTAATGCCGTAAGAACTAACTTTGTATAGTCCATACTTTAGACTAATGCCGTAAGAACTCACTTAGGATAGTACATACTTTAATGCCGTAAGAACTAGCTTTGGATAGTCCATACTTTAGACTGTCGCGGGAAGGTACTTATGGGTCACCGAGGCCCCCGCAACACAGGCAACAGGAAGGAATACGGGTGGGTTTTAGTCAGTAAGAGTCTGACACACCCTCCCGCTCCGCCCAGAGCGGGAGAAGTTATTTGATGATTTCCCACCCTCAAAAAAAAAAATACTTTAGACTAATGCGGTAAGAACTCACTTAGGATAGTACATACTTTAGACTAACGCCGTAAGAACTAGCTTTGGATAGTCCATACTTAGACTAATGCCGTAAGAACTCACTTTGGATTGTCCATATTTGAAGGTCACTTAAAAACGACACAATATTAACTTTTTTTTTGCATTTATGATATGTCAGAGACCGACCCTAATTCCGTAAAACACTTTTAATCACAATCTGAATGATTTTGAAGGAATACTGGTAATCCATTGCCACGTATGATCCAAAATAAATCTGCTCAACAACGTAATTAACGTTATGAAGGTTGTTGAACTGTCAAAATGAAATCCTTTGGTAAGTGCGTTACGCACTTACCCCGCGAATTATATAACACTTATAATGGGCGAACTATGCATCCTAAATGCTCAAAATACGCAACAAAATCCCCAAAAAGTGCCAAAATGTACAACCTCAAATTAATACTACAAAATTATGTTTTTTTACTAAAAACAAATCAGCATACGTGCATAAAAACGTTTTATGCTGTACCTGCTCGGAAAATACCTTATTACTATTTGAAAAATGACGCAGAATGTACTTCAATACTGTAGTACAAATGTGCGGGTCGAAAAAGTGTACGAAAATCAATTGTTAACGTGCTGTGTTTTTTTTTTATTATTTAGGGCTATTCAGTAGCTAACCTAATTACAGTCCTACCAACTTATCTGTGAACTAGGACGAGGACAGCACCGTCGATTCAGTGTTGCAAATTAATATAAGGTGCCCAAAATTGAGTAAGTTTTCAAGAAGGAAATTTCACATTAGACATAGTCGTTTAATAAAAATCACAGTTTTTACAAATTAATAACAATGATACCTATATAAAAATAATAAAACAAATAAAAAGAATTTGATAATTTACAGTTACGTAGGTACGATAACAGTTTAATCTCTCAGGAATAAACAACAGCTTTATCTAAAAAGTGGAAATTCAGCAGATAAAATGTTCTACGGGGGGGATACAACTTTCATTTAATGCGAAGTTAAGTAGGTACCTACCCTGCAAGAGGTACCTGGATGTTTAGCATTTAGTTATGACCGTACCTAACCCCTAACACCAGATTTGACTAATTATAATTAGTAGTGGTAGTGTAGTGTAATAAAAAAAAACAAATTGCTTTACAATAATTTATTGAAAACCAGGTTTACAGTCATTGTGATCTTTAGATGAACCTGCATTCACAACTTCATCCTGGTTTTGAGGCCATACTCCGCTTATTTCCGTACCACTATTATTATTATCACTATCGCTTTCGGTTTCAGTGTCACTTACCACTTCTATAATAAAAGGTTTATCTAAATACATATCATGTTTTAAGTATTCTCCTTTTAACCTGCAAACGTGTTTACAATACTGTGCTCACACATGAACTGTTTTTTTTTGCAATTCATGTACTTTCCTCCGTATAACTCCCATGTCAAATCATCAACATGCACAAATCCACTTTTACGTTTTCTCTCCTTGCCTGGTGTCCGAATTTTTCTACCAGTTTCTTCTGCTGCGTGCCCTTCCTTAACTATTGAAATTAGTCCTTGACTCACACCTGAAATATAAGATAATAAAATAAATGTTAGTAGAAATTTGAAATCTGGCAGGTTGTTGGCTCACTCACTTAGCAGGTTACCTAATAGATGTACGTTACTGTTATGCTAACCTGCAGCAAGAATAGAAACGAATATTTCGTGGACTTAAATAATTAGTTAAGTATCGGGTAATTTATAACAAGAAAGTTGACAACACTAACCTGTCGCTGCCAAAATTCATTTGTATATTTGATTAAATGGAATAATCGGAGACCCCGCCCGAGCTTCTTCATCAAAAAAAGTTTTAACCTTTAGAATAATGTTTCAAGCATCACTTTTATATTAATAGCTTTCGGCACATTTTACTTTATAAATTTAGCAATATCACGACAAAATAACCAGAGAACCCGAACACTGATAATTGAATGACATTTCAACATGATGGCCGTAGTTCCAATTTTCGCCATTTCACAGATAAGTTGGTAGGAGTGTAAATATACGAGGGTCATTCAATAAATACTTAGCCTACAAAACGTAAACGAAAATTTTGGAAAAGTGGCAATTTATTTTTCAACAAAGTCTCCTTTTAGTTCGATACACTTAGCCCAGCGATGCTCCAACTTTTTTAACCCGTCCGAAAAATAGTTTTTGTCAAACTCTGCAAAATAGGACTCCGTGGCGGCGATGACCTCCTCATTCGATCCATATCTATTCCCGGCGAGTGATTTTTTCAGATTAGGAAACAGAAAGAAGTCACAAGGGGCCAAATCTGGAGAATACGGTGGATGGGGCAACAATTCGTAGCGTAATTCGACCAATTTGGCCATGGCAACGGCAGACGTGTGAACCGGTGCGTTGTCGTGGTGAAACAGCACTTTTTTCTTCGCCAGATGGGGTCGTTTTTTCTTTAATTCGGCGTCGAATCGGCCCAATAAATCGGGATCGTAAAGCCCTGTAATTGTTTTACCCTTCTCGAGGTAATCGATGTAGATCACACCTTGTGAATCCCAGAAAACGGTGGCCATAACTTTTCCGGCCGATTTTACAGTTTTCGCCTTCTTTGGAGCACGTTCCCCGGTCTGGATCCATTGTTTTGATTGCTCCTTGGTCTCTGGTGTGTACCAGTGGATCCAGGTTTCATCGACGGTCACAAAACGACGCAAAAACTCCGCTGGATTCCGCTTAAACAGCGCCAAACACGTCTCCGATGTGGTCTCACGGTTGCGCTTGTTTTCTGGTGTGAGTAAACGCGGCACCCATCGCGCCGACAGCTTTCTCATGCCGAGTTCCTCGTGAAGAATATGATGCACTGTTCCTTCTGAAATGCCTACTGTCTCAGCTAGCTCCCGAACCTTCAATCGGCGATCTGCCAATACGAAATCATGGATTTTTTTAATGTTTTCCTCCGTAGCAGCTGTTTTTGGTGCACCTGGACGTGGTTCATCAAAAACCGACGTACGGCCATGTGCAAACTCGTTGAACCAATTCTTGACGGTGGCCATCGATGGAGAAGAGTCACCGTACACAACATCCAAGCGCTCTTTGATTTCGATGCGCGTTTTCCTTTCCAAAAATAGGAATCGAATCACCGAACGATATTGCTCTTTTTCCATTTTTGTAAAACCGATCGACACGTTCGCTTCCATAAGTTGTCAAATTAAAACAAATGAAGGGATTGGAATGAAAATTTGAAAAAAGAATTAAAAACGAATGTGCTACACTGTGGTAAAACTCTTTTGAAACTACAGCGCCCTCTGGCGATGAGGCTAGGTACTTATTGTATGCACCTCGTAGTACGAGTATAATGCCAAAAGACAATGTTTTTACTATCAAGCGCAAAATGATACTGGCCACATACTTTTGCTGAACATTGATTTTAAAAAATAAAATAAAAATAATGAACGAGTGAAAATCGTGCGCGCGCGGATAGCTTTCTTTTGTTTTATTTATCTGAATTTTCAATTAGTGTTTACGATCTACTCGAAAAGTTTCATCAAATCATCAGTATCACTAACTAAACGGCTAGTTAGTGATACTGAAGATTTGATGAAGCCGCCAGAATAAAAGAAACTGCAAAAGCTGTTATTGAGAACCTATTACCCCAGAAATGAATTAATATAAAAATACATTAAGATTGTTTACAGTTGAAAAACGAGGGAAATGCGCCACTTCTTTTCCTGAAAACATTTTTTTCATATTTAAGTGATAAAGCGCCAAAATATAAGCCAAGTTCCTTGTGGTCTTTGTATTATATGAGAGTCGTCAGCTACGTCTTACACTCGCGCCATGTCATTGTGTTTATCTAGTGTGCGTGCATTTTGCAGGCAACAGTTGGACGTAAGTATTTTTGACAAGTTCACAGCTTTGACTATCTATCTAGACATATTTATATCTTTGAGTATAAAGCACTATGTATCACTCTGAAGAAATTGCGATTCCCAACTCGTGTGTATTAAGGCGCTCGGCTGACCTCGAACTATACCCTCGTTAGTAATCAGTCACTTTCTCCCCTCGGTGAACAATGTTCTATTCAACGTGATATTATAATTTTTGTTCTTTAATTCATTCTTTATTTTATCCAAATCTTCTTTTTATTTTAAGTTTTGTTTCTACATTATGTAGATACAGTGATAATTATAGAAAACGTACCCTAATACATACAATCTGTAAAATAACAATGTGGAATATAGGATTGGACTGTAAGATTACGCTGGTTGTCAAGGATGGTGGGGGCCGTGGGGATCATGACCGGAGGGACAAAAGTTATCAGTGGTCGACCACAGATAATTTTTGATCTCATAAATAAATGTTTATCAAATATTTTGTATGATGTTGCCACACATGCGCGAGTGTCACGCAAAATAAGACTATGTGCTGTTATTATAATTATATGATGATGGAACGTGGAGTTTCTTGTCGGCTCTGCTCCATAGGGCATGACCAAATGAAACCGTGCACCTAGCTTCTGACGTTTCATAAGAGCCCATGTAGGTCTATGTTAAATAAAATATTTTGATTTTGGTGCACCAGTTCGTTCATTGTGAATAAATATTGTTCGCATTCGTTCGCGGCCGTGCTTCCTATCACCCGATGTGTCGGTGACACCCATGGAATGGAATCAGTATGTACTATAATAGACGCTATAAATGATACAAGGAGTGTTCTACGACAAAAAAGGGAACAGTTGGACACAGTTTTCCGACAGTTCTTTGAATAATCTAAAGAAGCTGAGAAACTAGACGTAGAAATTAAATACCCTAGGATAGTGTTAAGACACGCCCTGGGGCCCCGGCCCTGGGGGCCCCCCAAATCTTAAGATGTACTTTATAATGATATTCCGAACTCTGTCACAATATTCAGTAAGCAGTTTAGAGTTGGAGGTCCCGTACGTATGCAAAATATAAATGAAGGGTGCCAAAGTTTTGGAGCTCGCTCCGCTCGCTTTTGCATTCTTTATTCTTTTGACTCTAACTTTTCTGCATAAAGCGACAAGTAACTCCTAGTTCCGTAAGAACATTCAATAGAAACCTAAACGAGAACTCGGAGACAAGGCGGACAAAAAAATTGAATTATTCCACCTTGTCACACTCAGCCTCCCCCAACGGTGGGACAAAGTAGAATGCCTAAAATTTTGCACAGGAATCTGCCCCACCAAATCGAACCAGTGGGGCAAAGTACTTTTTAAGTCCGCCTTTGTACCTAATTGTGTGCGAGAAGTTTAAATAATTAAATAAAGATATTCCAAATACGGTCACAAGATATTCAGTAAGCAGTTTATAGTTGGAGGTCCCATACGTATGCAAAATATAAATAAAGGGCGCCAACATTTTGGAGCTCGCTCCGCTCGCTCTTGCATTCTATATTCTTTTGATACTCTAACTTTTCTGCATAAATCGACAAAGTAACTCCTATTTCCGTAAGAAAATTCAATAGAAACCTCAGACAAGGCGCAATAAATTCTAATGAGTCCACTTTGCCCCACTCAGCCGCCCCACCGGTAGGGCAAAGTGGAATACCTAAAATTTTGTACAGGAATCTGCCCCACTTGTCCGATTTGGTGGGGCAGATTCCACTAGTCTAAAACTGGAGTATACTGGATTCTGCCCCACTAGGGTTAGCACCTTAGAATTTGTATATATTGTATACTCATAATTTATATTGGTTTGGAAAAGAAAGAAATATATATCTAAGTAAAATGACGCACGTTATGCTTGATTTTTTTTTGTTGTCATTAATTTTTTTCTCTAGGTGTTAGATACCGGTACCTATCATATCTGTGTAGTTTCTTTACTTAATAAAAAAGTATTTCCGACGTTGCTGTATGTTGTGTTCTGATGATTTACTAGAAGCAGTCTATATCCGTGCTCCCCGCAGCTGCTGTTCGGCACGCTGACGACGCAGACCGACATCGTGGCGGGCGGCGGCGCGGAGGCGGGCGAGGGCGGCGGCGCCGTGGAGCTGACGCGCGACATGATGGAGCGTCTGCCGCAGCTGTACGACATCGTGGCCGTGGCCGACAAGTACCCGGTGCTCTACTACAATAGCATGAACACAGTGCTCAAACAGGTAACTAGTAAAGTGCAACTTACTAATATACCTACTGTTTTAAGCTAATTTTATATTATATGTATAGGTTTATCGTCATTCTCCTGCCCTTATCTCAATTTATTTGTGAGCAGCGCAACATGTCTTTTTCTTCCATACTTCTCTATTAATCGTCATCTCAGTAGTCACTCCCTTTCTAGCCAGCGTCATATTAAATGTAAACATACACAAGTTAAATAAACGCATAAACTTGCGACAACGAAAACAAAATGGATTTAGGGAAACGCAAGCATTCAGATATCGATTTTGAAAGGGAACAAAAAAAATACGTTTCTTTGCGGTAAAGATGACGCAAAGAAAGAACACAAGCAAAAAAACAAGTTGGAGGATAATATATAATAATAATAATATAATAATATCCTTTATTTCTGACAACTAAGGCCCATAAAACACAATAGCCGTATTATGTCACATCCACGAATAACGCCATCGCTCAGCGTAATGCTGCGACCCTATGTGAGACACAAGCTGTGTCTCCAAAAAACCATCACTGGGGCTGTGTGACAGCCCCAGTGATGGTTTTTAACGACAGCCGGCCGGCGCACAGTGGATCGTCCCCATACAAGAGGTCGGACATAGAATAAAAAATTGAAAAAGTATTTAATTGAAAAAAATGAAATTTACAGTTGCATTACTCTATTATGGAACTACAAAAAATGTTACTACATTTTTTTTATTTGACCAGTACTTTATGAGCAATTCGATGAAAACTGTTATTTTTCTATGGAAATGGTCACAAAAATGTCTGTATCTCATGATTCCCTCCTTGTTTCGATTTGCGGTTTTCACTACTGTTATTTACCCATTTTATGCCACATTTTCTTCAAGGACACATGGTGCCCCCAGCGACCCCCTTCCGAGATATTTTGCTTTTAGTAACTATACTTTTTATTGTATAACTGATGAAATGGAGGTACATTAAGTATATTCGTTACTGAGAATAAGTCATCCCTAAGTAGTTCCTTAAATAACAGGTGCATTTGCGATTACTTTAATGACTTATGAACGCTTCTGTTGCCATACAACAAAAGCGTTAATGAGTCCTTAAGTAAAGATTACCAGTACTTGCTTAATCTAATTAGTTATTGTAATTACTATGTTTACAGCCCTTAATCTCTGCATTGTGATTGGATAATGTCATCATTAGCTTATCAAATTCATTACTAGTTGCCTACTTGCTGCCCTATATATTTGAGTGTGTTTAGCAAATGTAATTCAGTTGTAATTATAACTTCTATCAAGTGTTGTCATTATGGCTTTCCGTGGGTTTTCTACTTATCTAGATCTTTACGTTGCTCTTCGTAATCATAAAGATCTTCGTGACTATGACAATTTATTTAACACATTGAAGTCGAGTACTAACGTCCAGTTAAGTGAAAGTGATGTGACGGATCTCAAGAACTGGTGTCGACGATTTTGCTATAGGGTTTACACCAAATGGGTGCAATCAAGAAGGACAGTCGACAGGTTCATTAACAAGAACGGAGAGTGGTTAAATTCCGATATCGTTTGGCCAGATTGCTTTAAAGAAAATGTTGTTGACACTGAAGAAGCAAATGAAAATGAGGCAGAAGAGGTAGTCAGTCCGTCAAAATCAGATGCATCCACTTCAACATATACATCTCCTCGCAAACGCTTTGAAGATTTATCGACTAGACACAAAAGAAGACGTGTTAATGAAAATGTTGCTAGTTGCAGTCGTCCGGATGAGCTTTTGCATATTGTTGAAAGTATACTTAAGTCTGCCGGAAAAAATGATATTGCCAGAATAATGAAAAATTTGCTGGAAAATCCTGAACACGTCTCAACAGTTTTAAATGTCCTGGAAACTAAGCAGAATCCTTCGCTTCGTGACAGCAAATTTATTCGTGGAATTATATCCATGGTATAACATGCCAGCAAGTTTACACAAATTGCTGATTCATGGATCACAGATAGTGGACCACTTATCAGTAGTACCTATAGGTTTTTTGTCTGAAGAAGCATCTGAAGCAAGAAACAAGGATTTTCGTAAATTTAGAGAATATCATACACGAAAGCATAGTAGCATCGCCACTAATGAAGACATTCTTCATAATCTGCTATTGGTGCCGATTCCCTTGTTCACAAACTAAACTAAATTTAAGTTCAGTGCATCTTTTTCTTTCTCTTTCAATAAGAAGAGGACAGAAGATAAATTTAAGTTCAGTCCTGTCAAATTAATCAGCGCCTGTCACTACTCCATACAAGTTTAGACGTGATTTAAAACTTGCCTACTAAAATTACGTCAATTTATGTCAAGCGCTGATTAATTTGACAGGAGTAAACTAAAATTTATCATCTGTCCTTTTCATAATGAAAAAGAAAGAAAAAGATGCACTGAACTTAAATTTAATTTAGTTTGTGAACAAGGGAATCGGCACCACTATCTTCCGATCCTCTTCTCACCAGCTTACGACCGAAGATGACAAATAAAGCCAAAAAGTCTTCATTTAGTGAACTAGACGATTTACTCATAGTTGATCAGAGTGAATTGGAGTTCATTGACGTTTCAACTGATACACTTGCTGCATGTAGTGACGTTGAAGAAGATGATGACGATAATAATGATCATGATGTCGTTATTGATGAAGATGAAGAAAATATAGTTTAAGTCTTATAGTACCTAATATTATTATTAACAAGCAGTTTCTTTGTTAATTTCTTGTTTTTGTGTATTTTTTTTTTATTCTGTTCTTTTTTGTTTTGTGTTATGCCACCCATCGGCCAATAAATGTTTTTTTTTTCTTTCTTTTCTATTGTTGTTAGTAACTAAATGGTCGTGTTAATTAATTAATTTCCTATTATAATTTAGTTCTTAGTAGTTGTTTAATTTTTTAGTTTGTTTTAGGGTACATAGTTGTTTTATTTTTAAATTATTTTTACAGTGTTATATTATTTAAATAAAAAATATTTTTATACCTACATATTTTCTTATTGATCATAAAACTCCATTTCTTTTCGATGTGTTATTGTAAAATCGACTCAGTCATTACTAAGCTAATGATGACATTATCCAATCACAATGCAGAGATTAAGGGCTGTTAACATAGTAATTACAATAACTAATTAGATTAAGCAAGTACTGGTAATCTTTACTTAAGGACTCATTAACGCTTTTGTTGTATGGCAACAGAAGCGTTCATAAGTCAATAAAGTAATCGCAAATGCACCTGTTATTTAAGGAACTACTTAGGGATGACTTATTCTCAGTAATGAATATACTTAATGTACCTCCATTTCATCAGTTATACAATAAAAAGTATAGTTACTAAAAGCAAAATATCTCGGAAGGGGGTCGCTGGGGGCACCATGTGTCCTTGAAGAAAATGTGGCATAAAATGGGTAAATAACAGTAGTGAAAACCGCAAATCGAAACAAGGAGGGAATCATGAGATACAGACATTTTTGTGACCATTTCCATAGAAAAATAACAGTTTTCATCGAATTGCTCATAAAGTACTGGTCAAATAAAAAAATTGTAGTAACATTTTTTGTAGTTCCATAATAGAGTAATGCAACTGTGTATTTCATTTTTTTCAATTAAATACTTTTCAATTTTTAATTCTATGTCCGACCTCTTGTATGGGGACGATCCACTGTGCGGCGTTGACGTGATGTCGTGGAAACGGCGCAGCATACAATATATAATAGATATAAATAAGAAATAAAATATACACAATACTTAATTCAACATTTTTCAGTTCAGTAACTTAAAACACTCAAAATGACGGCTAGCGAAGCCATGGAGCATTAAGGGATGCATTACAGAAACTTACTCAAAACTCAACACATTACTTAAAACTAGTTTCAACAGATCAAATGGCTCGAACCGAGTTTTAAGTAATGCTTGAGTTTTGAGCGAGATTCTGTAATACGGGCCTTACGTTCTCAGAGCTTTACGCAATAGTAAACTTTTCAGTATTACAAAAAGTTCGGTTGACATCCCTAACACTCGTTGCAGCGTAGCGTTTTCACTAAAAAGGCCTAATTTTATGGAGATACTGGTCACATCTTTATATACTGTGGTAATCGTAAGCTCCAAAATCCTCCCCCAGGAACTAATCCGCTACAACCGCCTGCTAGCGGTGGTGAAGCGCACTCTGCACGGCGTGCACCTAGCAGCCCAGGGCCTGGCCATCATGAGCGCAGAGCTCGAGGAGTGCAACAATGCCTTCATAAAGGGCATCGTGCCAGGCGTCTGGATGTCCAAGTCCTACCCGTCTATGAAGCCGCTGGGGTCTTATGTTGCTGATTTGCTTTCACGGTAAGTGTTGAATCTTTTGCTATGTTTAAAGTTATAACGCCCGGTTTCTGAAACAAAAATCCACACAAAAACTAGCTAACAATGTGTCAAACTCGACTAAACCACTGTGATTGGTTGAATTCATTATTAACAGTCAATCGCAACACTTGACTTGCGTTTAATTTTGACGTGTCGATGATTTTCGTTCCAGAAACCGGGTGTTAGGGTGATTGATAAGTAGCAATCAATTTAACCAGCAACGGAAATAAAAGAGTATAAAAATGTGTAGGTAAATATAAAGAAACATTATAAGTACATAAAATATTTCTTTGCAGGATTAGATTCATACCAGGAACACTATAGCTGGGTACAATAATACGACATGAGACTAGATAACTTTTAGGTACAATGTCGCAATGTCACGGTACAAAATCGGTCATGAAAACTGCTTTCCAATTACATTAATACGTCGTGTCGGGTCGCTATCCGTCGGTGGGAACATACAAGTGTCATAATTACCCCTTAATAATCCCTCCTCGTTTCAACTTCTCTTAAAATTGAGATTTTTTTACTTGTTTATTTTGTATAGGTATTGGAGTCTACTGTTTACGTGGGGAGCTTCAAGCTATACAATCCAAAGCTTGAGAATAAGATCATCTTATTCAAGTTAGAAATGAGTCCGATATCATGTCACATGTTAAAATCATCGATATTTTAAAATCATTTTATCATGCAATGACAACGACAAAATCATCAATGGTTTCAAATCATTACTTGAATGAACGCGGACGTCGGTGATTCGGATCGGATGGGCTCGGGCCGTCTCGGGCGCTGCGGTGTGATTTGCGACGGCGAATGGCAACAATGCTTTCACTTGCGTTGTTTACAATATGCGCGGCAAATCACGAATGCTATTTATCTAGCATTTAGTATTTCGGGAATCATTGTTTTGGTTAGACGAGGACGACCAACCACCCTTACCTAATTTAATTTTACGCATACTAAATACGTAGTGTAGTGTGTTGATTTACTATAATTGGATTTTTGATACGTTTTAGTGAATTTAGTTTAGTGAAGTGTACCATAGATTTTAAAACCAAGTTAAGACATTTGTTTAGGTACTTAGTACTTCGTGCAGTTTGATAATATAAAAAAAAAATACGTTTTGATACGTGGACAACGTGACGTTCTACAGTGGGTGTACTTACTTACTATATTTTTCTATCTTATAGGCAAGAAACGTTTAGTGGTAGGTTCTCAGTTTGTACCTACCTAAATATTCAAAAATGTCTTCAACTGTAAGAAAAACATCCAACGTATGCAAGAACGCCAGATTGCCATGATATACTAAATAGTCATATCTTGCAGCAAATATCACTAATGGAATCATATTGATGATTTCCATGATTATTAATCAATGCCTAAATAATACCCTGCCATGAATGTCACAAACTAAGAAAATTTGAATTACGCGGGCTAACTGACAAACTCGATCCATGCCTACATACATAACTAATGATAATTTCACTAAGCCGTTCCGCGATCATTTCAGTATCTACTCACAATTGAAATGACGAGATCTAATACTCAAATAAAAATCATTGATGATTTTGTCATTGTTCCCGTCACCGATATTTTTTTGTCATTGTCATGCAGTCATTGATACAATAAAATCATCACTCAGCCCATCTCTAATTCAAGTAATTCTTATGTTTTCAATGAATTAAGAAGAGAGACAGCGCGAACGCAGTCCCTCACTATCAAAAATAACGCGTCCGAGATATCCACATTAGGGATATTCGCAGGGGTCAGCCCAACCGTAGTGCAATGGTAAGCCTCGCCCTGGGGGAACCGCCCTAGTGATCACGGTTAGACTTGGGTAGTTCGCGAACGAAAGACAATAATGAACTAGTTCATTATGAAAGCAGTAACAAATCTTTCGTTCAGTTCCGTACAGACTGTATCTCTAGTTCACTAGTTCGCTTCGCGATTCACCGCTCATTTTGACTCGGGAACTACTAACGACGATCGCTCGTTTCGCGGAACTAAATGAATCGCGACAAGAACCGATCGTGCACGAGCGTGTGCCGAGTTGAGAGCGCGAAGTATCGCCTATCGGCTGTCTCGTTTTTATTTACGTAATAATGTGAGACAGTTGATATGCATCGCTCGCTTTGCCGAACGAGCAATAATATACATTACGCACTTAATAATACGATACAGTTTTCCAGAATTTTGTCAATAGACTATAATTTCATCCGCAATTTTGGGTATTATTTTATATTGAAAATTGAAATGCACTTATTTAGTTCATAGTTCGTAATCGTGTAACACTGACCGGCGAACTAGTGACCTAATTAATAATTTCTTTCTCTTTAAGTTAATTTAGTGATTGATTATTGTTTTATAGTTCCTGTAAATTGAGTAGTTTAAGAATTTAAGATATTTAGTGTAACTAAATAGATAGGTATAGGAAAAGACTTTTGTTTATAGTTGTAAATACAAGACTTCAAAATGAGTGAACAAAAAAGGAAACGAAGTGCCTTGTGGAATCATTTCACAGAAATTGACAATAAAAAGGCTAAGTGTTCGTACTGTTCGAATGTTTTATCGATAAGTGGCGGCAGTGTCGGTAATTTAGGAAGACACATGAAAATGAAGCACCCAACTGATAAGATATCATGTTGATGTAATGTATCTTTAAAAAGTATAGAAACCAATATCTGTTGACCTCGAATCATATAAGCGTACCCAACAGTGATAGGTCAGTTTATACTGGTCAATAGTGAACTAAGTGAACTAGTGAACTAGATGAAAGATATAGTTCATCGTACCGGAAAGATACGTATCTCTCTTTTCTTCTCATTGAACTATTATTCGCAACTCTAATCACGGTGTCCCCTACGCCAGGTAAGTATGAATTTGCTACAAAACCGCGTGAAGGTCATTCAACAGCGGAGAATCTTAACACCGCGATTCAGAATACGCCCCAAACGGTACACCGCCACCTAGTTGCAAATTGTTGAACTAATTGTTGCGTAGGGCCAGGGGTGAGTAACAATGTAGACCGGTTTGGCGCCATAACAAAAGAGGTCACACGAAGGCTGTTCAAACATCTAAAAATAAATCTAAAACATAGATAGCGATCGCTTTACGCCCGAATTCGGTCGCAAAGTCCTAAGACGGACAAAATGGCTTTTCCAGATTGTGATTATTTCGCTTGTCAAGCAATTTTGACTGTCTAGAGAACCCATTAGGACTTTGGGACCGAATTCAGTCGTAAAGCGATCGCTATCTATGTTGAGACTGCAGCCCCAGGTTAGTCACTTTGGACCAGTATCGCTACCGACGGCGACAGCGATATCGCCGTAACGTTTTATATTTTTTCAGAAATACGGGTCGTGATCACTTCTGTGTAGTATTTCGGACAGGTTGTTTCGACCGTGTAATATTGCATCATGGTGGTGGTGAGTTGTTTTAAAGGAAGAAAAAAGAAACTTATTTTCTTATTATTTCTATAAAAACTGACCCTCTAAAATATTTTTAACGAATGCAAGTTTTTAGGTTCTAACCTTTTGGTCAGTGCCTGATCCCACTACTCCTTCGCCCTCCCATCGCTGGGATTTGGTAGTGAGCCAATAAAACTTGCAAAATTCATATATCAATTTATTTTACTATCACAAACAAGTTCACTACTCTATATTGTGTATATTATGTCTAAAGAGATGGTAGTTTGGGTATATGTGTCGGTCACGATTCAATTGACACGGCAATTTTCTTATCCATTTTATATTAGGCTGTAGCTTCTGCCCGAGACTTGGTCCCTGAAATTTCATCGCCCACCCGCGCTATTATTTCGTTTTCGCTTAGCATTCTTTCGGACTTTTTGGTCGGCTCCTAAGAGTCGTAGCGTGATGTTAAATCCGACTGATAGTTCCAGAGATTAGTGCGTTCAAACAAAAACAAACAAAAACAGAAACTCAGCTTTATTAGTATAAATAGTTTTCTTTTGTCAAATTGTTAGGTCGTATGCTACATTAAACCGTAAACAGAAATCTAATTAAGAATGAAAATGAGTTGATTTGAACATTTGGCATTGGTTATGATTCTACCGATATGTACTAGGAGAAAAATGTAATAACACTTCCTAATAATCCCAATTTAAAACAGCAATTTATACCAATAGCCGTAACGACAATTTTCTTGATTAATACCTACATGTACCCAAACTAAGGAGGTACACAATGTTTGTACTTGGTCTGTCGACAATTGTACTTCAATAAAATGCCGTGTAAAGCTGTTCCACATACAACGTAAGCGACAGCCGGCCACACCGTATAGTATCCCGCGAAAATGTGACACAACGAGCATTAGTGACTGTCAACAGCGGGGCAATTGCGTGACACACATAAAAATGACAATTGATCGTAATGGGTTTAATTTTGACAGTTCACCCACGTGCATTGCTTTATTTACGTTGTTGAGCATACAAATTTTTCAAACCTATGAAGCAATGGATTATCAATATCCTTCAAAATTCTCGAATTGTCATTCAAAGTGTGATTGATACGCAATTAGGCTGCAGGTATGAGAGACAAAGACAACGCTCTACAACGTTGAACATTTTCTATAACTCGATTTGCCATATTTACTGTACTCTGTTACATATGTAGGAAACACTCAACACAATGGAAACATTATCTTGGGCCTCGCCACAAGTACTGATGATCAAGAGTCGATTCTCACATTAGTCACACATAGTCAAGTATGCTCGTATTATACCTAATCTTACTGGCCATGATGATAAATCTATTGTTTAAGAGTAATTTATCGGCAATTGTATGGCATAATGACATTGTCTATACAAGATGCTCTAGACAGTTATGTGTGAATCGAATCTTCCCTATAATTCTATAAGATACTAAGGAGCACAGCGTACTGAACGATATAGTTGCACATAACACAGGAAGCGAGTAATTTGTAAGCCACTGTGTACTTTATTTTGTCATTTTATATGTCATATCGCCACGGTATGCACTGAAGTGCGCTTCACACTATTACAAGTATAACATTCAGTTTGCAGAGCTGCTCATAGTGATAACACTGGATCTAACACGAATCTAGCACAAGTTTGCGATACTCACAGTCTTTAACAATGCGACCAAATACTTAAGACGCTGACAACACCTAAACCGCGGTCACTGTCAAATTCCATAGAAAAGAAAGAGAAGCGCTATGACACAACGCTTGTAATTTATTGCAAAATATGAAGTAATTATCTATTTACTCAAAATTGAGTTGAGTAATCGAAAATAAAAAACAACCAAGTTCTGCATTCAAATAAGACGTTCTTGTTATTAATTAAATACGTAACGTATGTTGATATTTGATACAGATATTTTGGATAAGAACTCAAAGTAAGAGGTTAGTTTAACGTTAGTTTGTATCGAGATTTTGTTTTCAAAACGCGTTTTGGTAACAACCAAGTTCTGGGAAATATGTTCAAAATTAACATATATTTTTTCCGCTACCACAAACTATACAGATTTGGCAATTTATTTTCTTAAGCGAAGCCTATTTTGGTCAATTGGGTCTTGTCAGCGCCTTAAGGGGAATTTTGTGTAAAGGTGCATCCACACCAAAGTTACTTTTTGTAGGGCAACACTTTGCAACATGATAACCATTGACAACATTAAGTAACTTTCTATAACTTTTAGTAAATTTATTTAATAACTTTTTGTTGTCCATTGTTGCCCACTATGAATTGCAAACGTTGCTCCACAAAAAATAAATTCGGTGTGGATGCACCTTTAATAACAATTCTGTGTTAATAACAATTTAGAAAACATACTTTGAACATGCACAGTTCATACAAATTCAATCTTTATTACCGAGAGATGATCGCTATAATGCTAATAGTTTCAGATCGCATCCGCCACTAGAAACACGTTAGTAATACTAAAGTTCTACACAGTTATATATATACTTACATAAACATATATTATAGCACATGTGAATACTGACAGGTGATATATTTTGACACATTTCCACCGTAAAATTCAACGATAAAAAATCGACAAAGTTGAAATCGACGCGTTTAACCCTGATTTGTTTAGATTTCTTATTTATAATACTTTTGATATTTATGTGAATATTACTCATTGGAATAAAACTAACCTTATTTAACATTTACAATACACACAGATTTTATTTATACAAATGATTACAGATACAGATCAATACATGATAAAAGTTAGTTTTATTTCAAACGTAAACATAACCGCAATTTTGCTTAAGCAAACAACTTTGTCATGGGGCTTGGGATAGGCCTACGTTCAACACAGGACTATATCATGTTGAGGAGCATTCAACCTTCCGAGTTTCGAGCAGCCAGGTCCAGGAGTTTGTTCATGAGTTCCCCTCCGAAAGACTCCCTGTACTTTTGGCTGATATTGTTCAGCAGAGCGTAGGGAGTCTCATAGTTCATGTTTTCTATGCTCGACAAAGTGGTATCGTCATACTTCCTGCCGACCACTCTAAAGCCATTAGCTGACATCTCGATACAATAGTCGGAATTCTCCAGGGTAGTCAGGTTGATGAAGATCCTCTGGTTGTTGCTGTGCAGTCTCGGGGATATGGAGGCACTCTTCACGTGCTTGCGGATGTCATTGATGGCTGCTTCAGCTTCCTGCGGCCAGGTTTTCTCGTCCAAAACCTTTTCCGACATGGTGGTGGCCTGGAAAAATATTTTTTTAGGTTAATTAATGAATGATCTGCAACTTCCGGATAGCCAGGGGAGGGATTACCATAATTACTTATTTACTGTAAGCCTTAAGTATTTAGTACCTTCTAGATATAATTCAAGAACAATTATTGGCTCTAAGTACAACTATTCAAAACACCGACAAACGATTACCGACCACTCCATACTAATTAATATAAATATGCCTGTTTCGTTCCCAGCCTAAGTTTCCTACAAGACTGGATAGATGAAGGTCCTCCAATTGTGTTCTGGCTCTCTGGCTTCTACTTCACACAGTCGTTCCTTACTGGCGTGCTGCAGAACTACTCGCGACACAATAGGATACCTATCGACCAGGTCCACTTCGAGTTCACCATCACCAGTATGGAGTCAGATTCTGATGAGCAACCCACTTTTGGGGTGTATTGCAAGGTTGGTTTAAACAATTACTTACGAAAACCTATAACCCTTCAGCGTTCAAAGCAAGAGTGAACAAGCATCTACCTTTTGGGCACGCCATCCATCAGGCGAGATTAAGAGCAGGCCAATATGGTAATAAAAAAAAATGTTTGGACCAGCTGCATTCTGTTTTAAAAAGCCTGATCCTGATAATCTGCTATCAAATCGTTATCGTACCACTAACACGATGCTAGTTGCTTGCCTGTGGCATACCAAAAAATGAAAGCCATAAATGACTGGCACCAACTTTTTTTGTCGCTTCAACTTATCGTATGCCACAAGAACGAATCTATTGGCAAAATGGCTCGGCAACACGCTTCGTCTTGGGCTGCGCAGTCCAAGACTGTAGTCTGCTCTAAAAGACGGAACACCGTACGGTGGCCACACGTGCAGTTAAGCTCGTGCAAACTGAACTGTGCAAACCTCAGTGTTTTGAGAGCTCTCCTTCCTTGCTCAAAATTTTCTACAGTGCCGCCGGCAAAGATTTGTACAGTTCTGAATGAATTCTCTTATGAATTGAGTTAAAAAATCCTTCGAATAACTTCTTACATCACTCAATTTTTAAATTTACGACGTGCATCATCGAAAATTTTCGAAAACAATTTTGGACTGAAGCGCGTCTTGAATGACCGGGCACACGCGCCGCAGTCAAAACTGTACAAACCAAATTTGTGCAGTCCAATCTTCAGCATGCCAATGATTGCACAAGCCGCGCTTCCGGGCCTGCGCGAGCTACCGTCTTGCCGTCTACACGCACGCTCTTACCTGCGTAAACTGGTTTGTGCAGGCATGCTCGCAGGAAAGACGGAGCGTGTATCCGGGCTTTAAGATTTGACAACAGATTTGAATGAATTAGCTATTTAGAAACTGGTGTTTAGGTTTGTTTAATTTCACATTTTATGCGAAACAAGATTTTCAATGTGATCATCATCGTCAGGGTTTTCTGTCTATTATTTTATACATGTAATTTATTTAAATCGCATGCAGCAACCATTCGAAATGGATAAGGAGGATCAAGAACACAGCGTTTTTATATGGGTATGTCTTCTGGAATATGCATGGGAGTGTATTGTGTAGGTAATAAAGCTATTTTGGCGCTTAAGATGAAACGACGGTCTGGATGCATGCGTGACACGCACGAATAATTAGAGATTTGCACGGTTTGATATCTTCGCTTCGATCAAAATCGAAAGCGCGTATAAACGCTCAATACATACTCACTAAGTTAAAGCCCCATGGATACCGGTGGGCGGTTTTTGGGTATGTATTGCGTTTTTATACCCAATGACAAGAACAACACCGGCATCAAGCCCGATGCAGGCACGAGAATCGTAGAGAAGCATTTTGTTGCCGGAAAAGTAGACAAAAATGACGATTCCGTGTAGACAGTTTTCTACCGAGAAATGTAAACAAGCGATTTCTATTCTACAGTAGTCATGCTAAAAATGCAGTAGGTTAGAGATTTAAGACCCTCTAAATATAACAAAACGTACAAAAATTCTAACACAAACCCTCCCACACAGGGTCTGTACCTCGAAGGCGCAAGATGGAACCGCGAAACGATGCTAATGGACGAATCCTACCCAAAGATCCTTTTCGACACAATCCCTATAATCTGGTTCAAACCGGCTCTCATAGCAGAGTTCAACCCTCCTCCATGCTACTTCTGTCCTATCTACAAGACAAGTGAGAGGAAAGGGGTGCTGGCAACCACGGGACACTCCAGCAACTTCGTCATGTACATCACGCTGGAGACGAGCTTGAAGGAACAGCATTGGATCAATAGAGGAGTTGCTAGCTTGACACAGTTGGATGATTAGTAGGGACTCGTATTTTGGTACAATTTTTCTTATATTTTATTAAAACACAAGTTGCCTGGAAATGGTACACATAAAGGCAGGCATCTTATTTTCTAGTGGTCCAGTGGCCTAATTCTTTGGCAACACCGCAGTGTAGATTGTATAATTAAAAGTTGCCATTTAGAATAGAAGTATTGGTTCATTGATATAATACTTCTATTCTAAATGGGCCTTAGGCAACTTTTAATAATAATGATAATTACTTGATAACCAGTTACTTATGCCTTGTATTTCAAAGATAAAGAGAGTAATGTTTCATTTGTAAGCACTTTTAACCTATACTCTATATCTACTATAGTTCTCTTCACCGTATCTGGTAACAGTGACCCAAACTAGTTTTCGTTTCTAATAAAGATTTTAGGTCAGGTTCACCAAGTCCTTATTTATTACCTAATTTTTCATCCTCACTGGCGCCGATTCCCTTGTTCACAAACTAACCT
This sequence comes from Atethmia centrago, assembly GCA_905333075.3. NCBI lineage: Eukaryota > Metazoa > Arthropoda > Insecta > Lepidoptera > Noctuidae > Atethmia > Atethmia centrago. The sequence continues at coordinate 4,017,366 of HG995373.1, read as the reverse complement.
AAATTTAAGTTCCGTCCATCTTTTTCTTTCTATTTCATTAAGAAAAGGACAGAAGATAAATTTTAGTTTGGTCCTGTCAAATGAATCAGTGCCTGTCACTACTCCATACACGTTTAGACGTGATTAAAAACTTGCCTACTAAAATTACGTCAATTTACGTCAAGCGCTGATTAATTTGACAGGACTAAACTAAAATTGATCTTCTGTCCTTTTCTTAATTAAATAGAAAGAAAAAGATGCACTGAACTTAAATTTTGTTTAGTTTGTGAACAAGGGAATCGGCGCCAATGACTGACAAAAACAGACAAATATAAACATGATTGGTAGGTAAGTAATAAAGGTAAGGTTTTGAGAGAACTATAAAATGTTTTTATGAAATCAAGCTCTAGTCTATGGAAGGTGGTTTAAAACGTACCTATGTTTGAGTACGAAGTTAAGTCATAGGTTAGTGACATTGCAATATTCTACCTAGATAATGGTGCCGATTCCCGGTGTGATTCGATTAATTTGACAGGACTAAACTAAAATTTATCTTTTGTCCTTTTCTTAATGAAATAGAAAGAAAAAGATGTACTGAACTTAAATTTAGTTTAGTTTGTGAACAAGGGAACCGGCACCAGTGTTAACTTCTGCAGCAGCCACTTCTTTTATTGTATTTTCTATGTAGGTACCTATGTAATTATTACCTACTGTGACTGTGATATGTGCCTAGTCATAATCAAGTATTTGCCAAATAAAGATGTGTCTTAAAATATTATTGTTTAAATTATCTAATTTCCTTCCTTGCATGATTGTATACACATAAATAAACATTAAAATGTGGCAATATTGATCAGGATAGTATGTGGTTCCGGTCTGGAGTATTTTTCATATCTGGATTTATTGCAGTAGTTATTTGTGGATAATAGGATAATTGCTTAGGATGAGCAGAAATTAAATCATTATAATCCATTGTTCTCCTTTTGGGTATTGCCCAGCATATTACCCAGTGACTGGGTTGTGGAGGTCAGTTAGGCAGTTGTATGTAAAATACTTGTGTTCAGCTGCAGCCGCTTAGATTGGAGGCCGACCACAACATAATTAATGATCCATTACACTCCTATTACATGAACATGCATGGGAAACCAAGCTTTAGAAGTTAACATACTGTACAACCCAGACAATAAATCCCTTGTTGTACTTTTTAATTAAACACTTTGAACAGGTCCACGCGAATCTGTATGGTCCAAGACCATCTCAGACATCTGCATTTGCCTGCCGCATGCCGGGGTCGCGGGAAGGTACTTATGGGTCACCGAGGCCCCCGCAACACAGGCAACAGGAAGGAATACGGATGGGTTTTAGTCAGTAAGAGTCTGACACACTCTCCCGCTCCGCCCAGAGCGGGAGAAGTTATTTGATGATTTCCCACCCTCAAAAAAAAAAAAAAAAAGACATTGGATTGTGCTCATATAGCGCGACTAAGATTATGTCTGGACTTTAAGAGACTGTGATCTCTGACTTGGTTTCGGTCTTTCTTCTCAGTGTAGGAAACACCAAACTCATCTAGTTTTACAACATAATTTAATTTTGATGTGTAAAAGTGTTTTTTTGAACCAATTTACCATCCTCGGTACAATGCACCGAGGGCCTTTTTTAAGCTTAACTTAGTTTTAATTTAATTTAGTCAATGTTAATAATCATAGGTTATGTAAATAAATACATTTCCAGAAATAAATATCAGTTAACATTAACCCTTTTGACAACGTCAACAAACTAAAAGCGATTTGTACAAATTGAGTATCCTTTGTCAAAAAGAAAATGTTGTGGAAATCTTCATTCATCCTAAATACAGTGAAGATAAGGGACAGTTTGGCTGGCTGTAATGTATAGGTACCATAATAAAAATACTTGTGTTCAATCAGACATCATTTCAGAGACAACAACAGGATATTGCAGCAAGTCTGCCATGCTGGCAATAAAATAAAGAAATATCCATCAATACAACTTTACTATGTTGAAACACAAGTCATCATCTGCCTAGCCTTTTCCCAAATATGTCGGGGTTGGCATCCAGTCTTACCAGATGTAGCTGAATACCAGTATTTTAAATGGACTGCCTATCCGCCCCAACAACCCAGTTACTCGATACCACTTGGTAAGACTGGAACTCAAGTATGAATGCTCAGAAGGCTTATTGTTCTGAAATGCCCGCTGCATTTCAGAACAATCAGCCTTCTACAAATTACCATTATCAATATATCTGTTCTGTCTGTCCATGTCTAGGCATTTCTGAGAATAAGCGCTATTAGCATGCAATTGGCATAGCAAAGTTCGAAGAGAATACATGGACTCAAAAATGAGAAATATACAATTACTTTGGCAATATTCCAAGCTTAATCAAAGAGGCAGGTCGAAAAGTATTTTAATTCATGTAAGTACGTATAATGCCATATAGTAACAATTTCCATTGCCAAAACTATGAGTGCGACGTGGAATCGTAATTCTAAAAGAAATATTTTTGACCTGTTTTCTAAAAAACAATAGAAAAGTGTGGGAACTATTCGTTTGTTCAATGAACAGCACCATAGTTGGAATGAAACCAAAGAGGATAATTGGTGTTGATGGATGTTATTTTAAACATACAATGAGTGATTTACCTTTACAAGACAATTCATCTGGCAGAGATTATTAGAATTTATAACATTTTAAATTTCGCGGTAATGTTGAATTAAAACTCACCTTTAATTCTGTAATTGATGCGGGAATAGACTGGAACAATAAACGCACGCCTATTTATTGCTTTTAATTGTACGTTATCATTTTCATTGCTAAGTCTTTATAAACACTTTTTACACGATTTGCGATACAAACTCAAATAATAATGTCAACAAAGTCAATAGACTACAAACTTACGAAGAGTCGATGACGTCAGCGTATTTTCCTGTAGTGTTGTTGAAACATTCATAGACAAATCAATCGATCATTATTTTCGAACGTACATTTCTTATTTAATAGTGAAAAATGCATTTGTTCGTGACATCGTTTTATTCAAAGTATTTTTGATAAGTTTAAAAAATTCAATCGTGTCAATCAACTCTACGTATTGAAACTAATTTCAAGTATTCAAGAAAGTTAACATGAAAAAACGGTTCCAACTAAAATAAAGTCCTTCAAGAGTTCGAGACAGTGTATAAATTTTATTTTAGTTATTATATCTTGTATTAAATATAGATCTGAATATTATTAAAATTTTTCTTTCACTTACTTTGCCGTTAAACAATCGATATTTAAACAATCGAGGTCCGTTGCGTAGCACTATTGATAAAAATCCATTTTACGAGTCAATCCTCGGGAAACTTATCCCCTGTCTCAAAATAAATCATAGATACTTAATTGTAACCTAAATAGTATAGGAACTCTTGAAAATTGCTGGAATCAATTGATAAAGTTTTAAAAAGCAAGAAGGATTTACATTTTTTGTACAATTTCTAAAAACTCGCTTTTTCTGCATCAGCGTAATACTTGAAACGGAACTTTTTATTTACAATTTGTTGCTATGTTGCATAGATGGCGCGGCGAACTTGTAAACTGCGTATGCCGAACTGACGTTTTTGGTTATTTTTGTTCTCGCCTCGTGTTTACTTTAGTGTCTAATTTCGGTCCAATTGCGAAAATTCAGTTGTGCAACAACCAAAAGGTTAATATTTCGTTCATATAAGACATATCCGTACTTCATAGTATCGATCCGCTCTTCCGGACTAGGTATATGTATACATTATTATCACGTGGTGGTGTGGTGGTTTATATAATTCTTGTTTACCGCACAAGTAGAAACTTTGCGCATGTGCGTCCCGTCAGTAACCTCAAATTGTAAAGGCACGGGTTCGGCAGGTTCCGGATATCCGGGTCGCGACGCGGTGGTGGCGGTTCTCGCGGCGGTATTGTGATGTGCCCTCGTGCAAGGCGTCCGCGCCCCGCGTGTGGACAGCGTTGGTGATATCGGTCCGTGCGCGCCTGCCATGGCCCAGGCTCAGTTTACGCGAAGCTCGGAGAGCGACGCGTGGGCGCTGCTTTCGCTGAAGTCGGCGCCCCCGTCGCCCTCCAAGGTGCAGTGGGCCCAGGAGCCGGCCCCCATCGCGATCGCGAGGCTCGACGGTCGCGACTTCGAGTACCTCATCCGGCAGAAACGTGTCGTGATCGGCCGGAACTCAAGTAGAGGCCAAGTGGACGTTAACATGGGACACTCGAGTTTCATATCGCGTAGACATCTCGAACTGTTCTACGACCACCCGGAGTTCTACCTGACGTGCAACAGCAAAAATGGCGTACTGGTGGACGGCGTGTTCCAGCGCAAGGGCTCCGCCGCCATGCTGCTGCCCAGGAGGTGAGTCCGCATGCGGCGCTGCCGGCTATCACAACATACATTTACGTGCACTCACTAGCTTTTGTTTGTAAACAAATCATATTGTTTATGTTCAACCCACCTGTTGTATTTTTGTTTAAAAAAATGGTAGTGTTCATAATCTTTGTTGACACATGTGGCTTATGTAAATCATGTTCCTAGACTTGAACTGAAGAAACAGACTTACACCTGGCCACTTGGATATGCATGGCATTGCTAAGAATTTAATGTCATAAAACACACATCTATTTTTGTAGTTTGTCATGCGTGCCAGCTTGTTTATAATATGCCCTGTATGCATCATAATAACATTTATTTTCTGACAAAATACGCAAAATTATAATTAGTCACCAAAGGTTACTGATTATAGGAAAATACCATCAACAATATTCTTGCAAACATTCACTATGCCTTATCTAGAAGTGGTAAACAAAAACAAAATCTTGCAATTTTTATGATCAATGTCCAAGTTTTATGAATAGTTTGATAGTGATTATCACTTGATACTAGTTATTTAGAGCATATTACAGATAAGATATATGCAATATGGTTGTACGATGATTGTATGATGCAATACATAGAAATGTGATTGTTTATTCGGTGAGATTTCGCAAGTCATTGTTACTTGAACATAATTTTGTGACACTCACAAAATAGAGAATTACAAAATTTTTCATAACTGTAAATTTAGCTGAATTGCAGTTAAATATATCTTTATACTAGCTTTTGTCTGTGGCTTCGCCCACATGAATTATCCCATGAGAATGTACTAACGGGATAAAAAGTATCCTATGCCCAAATTTAATACAAATCCGTTCAGCCGTTTTAGAGTGAAGGCGTAACAAACTCACTTTCGCATTTATAATATTAGTTAGGATAGTCACAACAATCAAAACAAATACTAAAATTACATGTTGTTGACATAAAAACCTTATGTAATGAGTTTATTCATACTGCCACTCAGTTGCATCATATTCGTCACTGTATGACATGTGGGTGGTTGTATGCACTTGAGTAGTATCTTATCTCAAATGCTCATCAAGCAATTTGATAGTAATTTACTGAATTCTTAATCTTTAAGCATGAAGCTATTGATGCTTATACTTAATCTAATCTTTCTCTTCTCTGCCTAACCAGCATCTGACATATGCCTTAAACATGTTCATTGTTCAACATGCAAAATTACTTAGTGTCTGTTTTATGAAAATGAACATCCAAGGCCATCTTTGTGTTAATTTCTATTTATAAACTAAATAAATATTGATTAGCTATTATTAAATTGGGCTTATGTCAAGAGCAGAAGGTATTTAATTCCTATTTTGGATTGGAAATGATTAAAAAAGCATGCTTTGTTAAATCAAATTATTACTTTTAGAGATCATGTTTCTAATTTGAATACAAAGTGGGCCAAAAAATGTGACATTTCTATTCTAGCCACAAATTCAAAATGTTACATCAATGCAATTTCATATGGTATATACGAATGTGTGTTACAATTACTTACAATTGCTCTATTACTTAATGATAAAAGCATTGCAAATAACTCAATTAGTTCAGATTGAAACAAGGAGGTGAGGAAATGCCTCTACACTTCTAAATTAACCAATTTTGAATATAATGGTCTTCTACCTCTTGATCAAGACAATAGGTGGCACCACTTGTCTTATTAATAAATGCGGGATGAAAGAATTCATATGCAAATTATGTATTTTTGGTTTGTAAGAAATCTTAAACTCCGATCTCAGGAATTATGATGTATAATTCCTGAGAGCACTTTAGAAAGACCTTTTTTTTCAAGTGACTGAAATAATAATCTCAAAGGTATATTGATAAATAAAAACAAATAAATTATGAATAACTTCGTACAGATATATTTGAAAGAAAAGTAAGAAAAGAAATTAGGTTTATTTGTCTCAGAAACATGCATACAAAAAAGATAAGTTATGAGTTAACTCAAAAAATTATAAAAACAAACAAATCTATGATCACAAGCCCAGAACAAAACTAGTTGGCAGCTGCATGCCATGACTGCCAAGAAGTCTTCCACTCAGCATGATGCTGTGCTATGGGGGACCCACAGCACAGTGCTGATGTTCAGTTGTCACCCGTAAATGACGTAATTTGCATAATTATTTGAATCATTTGGCCTGTTATGTTGCAAGTATCAAAACCATGGTCTCCAAAAGTCATAATCAGTCTGAGGAAGGAAAATAATAATGGGAAGTATGCAACAGTGTGATTAAATGCTTCAGGAGCTTCCATTGTTATTTAGCTTAAACTGATTATAGGGATTATTATTAATTAACTAATTACAATAGGTGTTATGGCAATACTACACAAGAGATGATGAGATGTCAATATTTAATGATGCACAAGGTTTACAATTTACATATTTGTTCCATGAAATTCCGCTGTTAGGAAGCGTATGATGTAAACTGTTTGCAAGCAACTTATATTAGTCAGAATAAAGTTATTATGAATAAATAAGTCTCAAAACTCAGGGCTTGAAAAAGTTGTTTTGAAAAACACTGAGTATGAAAATGCAATTCTGTCATAAAAATAATTGAAAACGGTTTTTAGTGATTTCTGACTTTTCTACTACTCAAACCTCAGTTGGTCCTTGAGAGTTTTTTGATCTTTATAAGAAATTGGATCGATTGGCGTCAAAAAATGTTTTTATGAAAATTACCCATTTTCTTGACTGTACCATTTTCCCAAAATCTATGAATGGGGATCCAAATTCTTCAAAAAGATGAAAGTCACCTAAGACGGTTTTTCTGTAACTACAATGTTTAAGGCACCTACCATTACTGCCCCATCTCAAAAATCCACCTCATATTCCTTATCAAAATGAAATAATGCCTCAGCTTGTATATGAATGCAATGCATAAACAAACCAAACACTTAAGCATCATAAATATATTACTTGTTGCTAGCGTTCCACCAACTTAAGTCCCATATGTTTTGTATTATAAAGGCTTAATTTTAAGCTTTAGACATACATAACACATGATTAACATAACATCACGCTAATGTGGTTGTACTATAGTACACCCACATTTCACCAGTTATGTTTAAGTCCCATCTTATAGGAAGAGAGCCTATTACTATCAACCGGGCACAACTCCAGGGTGCTTTTGAGAAATTCCAGATAGAAAAACCCAATAACACTAAGCTTTTACAATTCCATTATTTTTCTTTTGCTCACAATGTGTTTGTTATTTCAATTAAACCTCTATGATTAAAGTCCTTAACAAGTCAGAGTAACATTTTGAACTCTTAAGCAGTAAATAACTGATTAACTTAATTAAGTAAACAGGTTAATTTTAATGCAATGTTTTGTAATTTAGGGGTCGTTCAACTTATCACTTGTTATCTATTTATCTTGCTAATTACATGTAAACATGTCATAGTAATAGGAGAACAGTAATTAGATAGGATTTACAAAGCACCTGTAAGATGGTCCACAATGGGCTTTTCTGGAAAGCCTTAAAAAAACAAGATTTTGCCAAACTTAATAAGACTGTGTGTATCCTCATTCATCATTGATCAAATTAGGTCCCAGTAATTAATAATTTCGTGAGGAAACCCGCATTTCCTAGAACCAAAAATTCGAAGACATGTGACATCTACCAACCCGCACTGGGCCCGCGTGGTGGATTACGGCCCACTCCCTCTCAGAGAGGAGGCCTGTGTCCCAGCAGTGGGAACATTATAGGCTGATTATGTAATTAATAATTTAAACAAACCTATGATATGATTATTATTCAATTTATTTGTAGTTTCTATGATCTAACTTGTTGGTCTAGTGGTCACAAGCTCTGTCAAGTCTATTGCTGAGCATGAGATCCTGGGTTTGATCTAGGTTGGGTTTTTCTATCTGGATTTTTTCAGTAGCAGCCTGAGGTCTGGATTTATGCCCGGTTGATGGCAATAGGCTCGCCTCCTATTACATGGGGCTTAAACATAACTGGCAAAATGTGTAGGTACTTAAATCTCTGCTCCCCTACCCTTCAACAAGGCGTGATATGTTATGTTCTAGGAAATACCACTTAGTTGGTCATTTGCAATACCAATAGGAAGTTTCTAGCACAAACTTGTTAGTAATATGGTTGTAGGGGTAAACTAGCATTTGATAAGTCATTAGCTGATTACAATGAATTACAAAGTAGGGGTATATTACACAAGTTTATACCAGTAATGGGTTAGGCCATCGCCGACATAGCACTTTAATGACGGGCATTAACCAATTGAGTTGTTACTTGTAGGATGATAGTCACCTGACAGCCTTATGTACATTCTGTGATGTTTAATATACATAATCAGCCTATAATGTTCCCACTGCTGGGACACAGGCCTCCTCTCTGTGAGAGGGAGTGGGCCGTAATCACCACGCGGGCCCAGTGCGGGTTGGTAGATGTGACATGTCTTCGAATTTTTGGGTTTTAGAACATGTTGGTTTCCTCACTATATTTTCCTTCACCGTTTTGAGAGCAGTGGTGATGAAATAGTTTACACAAAGTAAAGCGCCTGCCTGGGTTCGAACCTACGATCTACAACTCGTAAGTCGCGGCCATTACCACTGGGTCACCACTGCTCTCATGTTTAATATGGAATACCTCTAATAATTGCCTGAATTTGGGCCGTTTTCTAATAAATATTCAATCAATTTATGTTATTTAAGGTGACTTTCGCATATAAATAGGTGACGGCCGGCATCGTCACCGACGCAATGGGGCTCTTAATTATGCAACTTTTTATTATTTACTACTGAATAACTGACTTCTATTACTTCTTTATGAACTATAAGTTGGCGTAAGCTTAAACAGCAAAAACAACAGGTGAAGTTTGACCTTTTAAAGGCAAATCACTAAATAACAGTTTTGGCATTTATGTTTAGGTTGGCCTTCCCAAATTTTCCACATAGGTACTAAACCAATATGGGTGCTACCTGTACAATATTCCTCGTAACGATGACTAAGCAGTTAACTAAATATCGATGTTGATACCGTTGCTGTGTCCATGATGCGTGGTGACGTCATTGACTCACATGTGATTCACTTTTCGGAGATAGTTGACTTTCCTAGTATATAATTCAATTTGTTGACGATTTTTGCACTGGATTAGTGCGTCCGCTTCACTGCAGTGTGTCACTGTGCTGTACTTTTCTTTTCATTATTGCATTCGTAATCATAATCTAACGACATTGTTGCCATCGCGGGTAGAACTTGGATGAGGCCGGCACAGGAGCGTTGGGATTGGCACAAGAAAAGAGAGGCCTATTTGTGACGATGGGTAGAGTCGGGCTGTGCCTCAGCCGAAAGACGTATTATGCTGGACTTCCCTCTTAATTAATTGGTCTGAAATACAGCTGTATTTCAGACAAGGGAGGAAGAGATGGCATCTCTACCTGTCGCTTCATAGTACAAATTCTAATGTCTTTGGTAATAATATGTCCAATGTGGTCTCACATTGTCATTCGTTACAACTTTGATTGCAAATTACGACTTAACTACGTAATTAAAGTGGGTCGTATCTATCTATTCGAGTTGTAGTAACCCGTTTTTATTCTATTTATGTCCTGTGTCAAGACTAGCCGCTTATGAGAGCGTAATCTTTAGCTGTAATCATCCCTTAGGGTTTGAAAGTCCTTAGATACGTTTAGGGATTGAGATGGGGTACAGGATCTCTAGGAGGCTTTCAAAATCCGTTCTCTCTCGTCTATTTTATAATTCTATTATCATCCCAGGTATTTTTGTCGTCATGAGCTTTACAGAAAAAAAAATCGCAAGACGGCAAAACTAATATCATATTCATAACATAACTTCACGCTCGTATTCCCTGGGTTATGGAGATCTAGAAGGTAATCTAACCCTTCCGGAAGTTTCGTCAGTTATGTTAAGACCCATGTCATAGGGGGCGAGCCTATTGAAATTATGTAGTTAATTTATAAAGCCCATTTTAATGCATCGCATCCTTCTTAACGTTTTTACTTACAATTTCAGTCAACATCAATCTCACAGTCCATACAGAACTTTCAACACAATACACAGATCAAGAAAAGTCATCAATCACAAACGTAGCCACAAAATGTTGTTTACTAGGCGTCACCATTTACAGTTGCATGAAGTATGTATGTCACATGTGGTGTTCGGCCTTGGGCGTAATGCACATGGCTATCAGAAGCGAGTCTATTTGATGGGAACCGGTGATCTTATGCTATGGGAAAGTAGGACTTAGGAACTTGCCTTTAACTTAGACTCATGATGGAGGTTCTTTTCGTGTTCCTGGCTGATAATTTATATTCTCTTACATTACCGCGTTAATGGATTATTTTTCTCTCGTTTGAAAACATTAGGTTGTGGAGGAAAATAGCCAGTGTGCTGGGAGGCTGCACAGCATGCTCCAATCATACTTACATTTAATTATGGCGACTAACAGATCATGGGAATGGGTAGCAGAATACACATACGCTTTGAAAGCTCGTAAAAATCGTTTGTTCTTTTGGTCTGATTTATCAATCATTTGCCTAGCCTTTTCCCAACTATGTTGGGGTCGGCTTCCAGTCTTACCGGATACAGCTGAATACCAGTATTTTACATGGAGCGACTGCCTATCTGACCTCCACAACCCAGTTACTGGGTAAGACGATACCTCTTGGTAAGACTGGTTGTCCGACTTTCGAGCATCTGACGACCCGTAACGACTGTCAAAGATCTACAAATGACAGCCATAACCAACGGCTTAACGTGCTTTTCCGAGGCACGGAGGGGTCTTGGTATGTAAAGATGGTCACCCATCCACGGACCAACCGCGGCAAGCGTAGCTTAACCTGATCGATCGACCCGTGCGGCTGTTATTACTTAGCCACAAGCCCCTCGATTTATCGATATTCAATTTAATGAATGTTCAACGACGACCTTCGACGACCTTGTCTTCAATCATTCATAACCAAATGTTCTTTTTTCCGTCACATCGGAATTCTCATGATTTTTCACGTAACATCCTCCCACATTACTGAAGCATACCGCTCTCAATTTTCCCATCACTTTAGTTCCGTGAACTTTCGATAAACTTGATTTGAATGTTGAAAGTGTAACAGGAAAAGGTGGTGTATGATGGCAGGTGGATAAAAAGTGAAAGTGCTACGAGACTACAAGACTACGAGGTACACATTCATTTTAAGTGAATCATTCAGTTGTTTTTGTCGGTATTTTTCCTGTTTTGGGTTATTTATGAGTTTATCATGATTTGCTGCACCTATGTCACTATGGCAGTCGCGGAATTGCGAAGGATTCATGCAGTTTGTTGTTTAAAAGACAAAAATAGCTTTATGGTCTAGTTTAGATGTCTCGGACATTATTGAAATAATGTAGGGATTGTGTATACGTAGAAATGGTGGTTTGAGATAGACAACTGCACAATTTTAGGTAATCGGTACATTCGGATGGTCGGATGGGTTGGTTAGTGGTAAACATAATTGTTGCTCTAAAAGCTCGTGCCCTACCTGACAGGTCTTCTACTATCCTCCTACGGTGTCCAGTATTATACTGCAAGAGTCTTCAATCAGTTGAACTACGAACAACCCAATTCTCCTCAGTTTTCCTTTGATCTATTTCCATCCATTCGCCTGGAATGGAAAACTACCCACATATTGTAAAGATCTTTGTGTTCACACACACCTATGTTAGCCAATGTCGTTCTACGCGTCTGAATGTTTTGCTCGCTTGTATTGATAGTATTACGAACTAGGTCGCTCGAGATCTAATCTAGATATACTATAGGCAAAAGGTTTCAATGCTAAACAGATACTCTTTAGTATAGATAAATGGAACATGTATACAATATTGCCAATCAGACCAAATAGGTCATAATTTCATCCCCTAAGTACCTAATTAATATTACCCGATAGATTATTATCACAAGTCTATTTATCATCTTGATACTGTATATACATTTGCGGAGACTTGCCTACGTTAGGTATTGTTTACTTCAGTAGATCTATTAGCCTCTTTCTCGTTACGTACGTTAGAGTTCAATTAAACTGGACCTGATTTGTTCGCTATATTGTCTGAGATTGTCTGGAATTCATTGACGTAGCTGCTAGCCTCGGCAAATGAGGTCTTGGCTATCCCTGAGTAGTGGTTTATAGGCTAATTCAATGAAACAGCCTTGTTTTTGTCCTGGATGTATTTATGATTATCATTACAGTCGAAAAACATTCAGTGCTGGACGGAAGGTGCAGCGTAGTTGGGCCCCTCTCAAAGTGGGCCAGCAAACTAGCGTAGGTCGCGGGAATCCACTGGATACAAGGTGCGCAGGACCGGTCGTAGTGACAATCTTTGGGGCAGACCTGTGTCCAGCAGACAACAGTGAATGTCTTTCATTGTGGATATATTTTCAAAGAATGTGGAAGTAGATGCTGTTATTTTTCTATCAGTTCGACTTCCAAGACTCACGTTCATGGTTTTTTCACAAACGACACATCCCTATCTGACCTTTGCATCACCGCTCCACCATCAGACCTGTCTTCATCCCGACATTGACACCATTCAATGTTCATCGTACCTCTTAACAACTACAACCGTGGTACTAAACAAATGTATCCTTGTACACGTGTTTACATCTCGACGTGACGAATTGTGTTTGTGAGTGCGCTTACGCAACCAACACGGGATAGTGTGGCGAGCGTGCGCGCCGCGGTTGTTTGTTTTGACGGCTTGCACTTTGCAGCGTGGCTGATTGGTACTGTTAAGTAGTTAAGTTGTTATCAGAAAGAATGGGATGGAGCTAGGCAGTTCTAACATTCTCTCTTTTGCTCATTCTTAGTTAGGACTTTACTTGGTATGGCATTTCCGGATCTGTCTTCTAGCCCAATCGGCAGAAATTTCGTGAAAATTTGGACATGATTGAATACGATTATCTGACCCCTAGAGATCATATCAGCAACTCCTGATACCATACTTAAAAAAAACTTGCCCTGAAAATTATACTGGAGAGGAGACTCAAAAAAGCGGGTGTGTTAGGTGATTCGAGCATTCTTTGGGATGGTTTTTCATACAGGATGTTTGAAGTCATACCCTTGTCCAAATTATTGGCTGGTCGTTCACTTTTTGTACAAGTACATCAGAAATGCAAAGGGCGATACTGATTACAATCAATATTCTTCTATTGCATCAATCTACGTCGTTATGTAACACACGGCACCAAATCACGCGCAGTACGTCTACACACTCTTGTAATGTTTTTATTACCAATTTATATTGGTTCATTGTTGCCATATTGATACCGATATATACTCTTTAATTATTTCATTGATAATTCGAGGTGATGAGTGAATGACGTCAAGTTTTAAACTTAAGTACGCTTCTGATAGGAGATGATTATAAAATAAAATAAAGTATTTGGTTTGTAAATTCTGGTGGAAATATGGAATTAACAGGAAAATTTGATCGAATTGGTACTCGTTAGAATGTAAGTACGAGGACTGTAAAAATAATAAAAGTATCGGGAATTGAATATTTCCACTGTTCCTGTCATATTAAAATCTTTTTAATTGAAAACTCATTGGTTTTAAAAATCGAATACCATTTATTTATTTAAAAAAAGATTCTTGGTCTTGTCACCAGGTTTTGTCAAACTTGTTTAGTCGTTGAGAAAATGGAATTGACTCGAGAAAATTCAAGCGCGATGATTTATTATGACTTTCGAAGTGGTTTAACACAAAAACAGTGTGTTGACCGGATGATTTCTGCATTTGGTGATGAAGCCCCATCCAAAACCACAATTTATCGCTGGTTTGCTGAATTTCAACGTGGACGTGTCAAGCTCAGTGATGATCCCCGTCAAGGTCGTCAAAAACAGCAGTCACCCAAGAAAACGTTGATGCTGTGCGTAAGCTGATTGAGGAAGATCGACATGTGACATACCGCGAAATTCAGGCAAATTTAGACATTGGCTGAGTCAAATACAAATAATCTTGCATGAACAATTAGGTGTAAAAAACTTGTTTTCCCGATGGATACCGCATTCGCTCTGTGAAGAGCAGAAAGCGGCTCGCGTTATTTGGTGCGTCAGAACTCTCGAAAGATTCCACGCGGGATCCTCAAATGCTGTATACAACATCGTATCAGGTGACGAATCCTGGATATACGCGTACGAACCCGAAACAAAAAACCAGTCACGAGTTTGGATGTTCGAAAATGAGTTAAAGCCAACAAAAATTGTTCGTTCACGGAGTGTTGCAAAAAAAATGGTGGCCACGTTGGTCTCCAAAACCGGCCATGTTACGACTATTCCTCTTGAGGGACAAAGAACGGTTAATGCAGAATGGTATGCTAGCATTTGTTTGCCACAGGTCGTTTCTGAACTCCGTAAAGAGAACTGCAACCGCCGCATCATCCTCCATCACGACAATGCGAGTTCTCACACCGCGCACAGAACAAAAGAGTTTTTAGAGCAAGAAAACATAGAATTATTAGACCATCCGCCGTACAGCCCCGACCTAAGCCCTAATGATTTCTATACTTTCCCTAAAATAAAGAATAAATTGCGTGGACAGAGATTTTCATCACCTGAAGAAGCTGTGGACGCCTACAAAACGGCCATTTTGGAGACCCCAACTTCCGAATGGAATGGTTGCTTCAATGATTGGTTCCATCGTATGGAAAAATGTGTCAAATTTCGCGGAGAATACTTCGAAAAGCAATAAATACATTTTTAAATAGTAATGTTGTGTCACTTCCTTGATTCCCGAAATGTTCAGTGCCGCCCTCGTATTTGCATTAAAACGGCTTATTTAATGAATATGGAAACTTAGTTGATAGGAAATATTAAAAAACCGGCCAAGTGCGTGTCGGACCACGCCCAATGAAGTTCCGTAGTTGGAATGAATAAATTTGTCCGAAGAACAAACTTAAATTTTGTAGTTGAAAAACATGTTCCCTCATATATTCCAACTGCTAAACAATATTGAGTGATTTACCATGTTGTTCTTCTTATACGTTTTCCTATGCTATTCTCTGT
This sequence comes from Atethmia centrago, assembly GCA_905333075.3. Lineage (NCBI taxonomy): Eukaryota > Metazoa > Arthropoda > Insecta > Lepidoptera > Noctuidae > Atethmia > Atethmia centrago. The sequence continues at coordinate 4,001,957 of HG995373.1, read as the reverse complement.
ATTTTCAGCAATTACGAAGATGAGGGGGGAATGGTCAATTTTGTATTTTAAAATTATAAAAAAATATATATATTTGTTGTTATCCTCATATCAAGTCCTTTCATTTGATATGACATGTCACACGGAATGTATTCCTCCATATCTTTATTTAATATTTTCTTATTTACCCCCAAAAGTTAACCCCATATTCAAAATTCATTTATTTACGTTACACGTTCGTGTTTGAGTCAGAAATTCATACGTGTACCAAATTTCGACTTTAATATGTTAGTCATAGTTGAACCCAGACTCAAGAGTTTTTGTGATGTGGTATTTTTAGCTAAGTATGTATTTAGAATAATAGCGCCCTCCACACGTAAAGTTCGTACCGCGGGAAACAGCACGCGCCGTTCCATCCCTCGCTCCAAACTGTACGTGTAGATGTTCGGGTCTAACAGTCCGATCGGGCATATCGACGCGAGTGCATGTCTCACAGTATAAACGTAAATTACAAAAATGGCGGTTTGGAGCGTCGAAGCTATCATAGAGTTCATTCGTTTGTTCCGTGAACATCCATGTCTTTAGAAGATAAAAAGTAAGGAGTATAGTAACAGGAATATGAGAAACAAAGCATAATAATGACGAGCTCGATGATTTTGCAAAAATCATCGAGCTCGTCATTATGAACTAGTCAGTAGGTTTTGTTTCAGCTGACCGCGATTTCGTCAGCTGTTTAAACTAACTACAAATCCAGCTAACGCGATGACCAAACGATCGTCCATTTTTCTTACTACTGCGTAAAAAACTTTTAAAAGTTATAACGTTCCACGCGCCAGTCCAAACTGCAGTCCAAACTCTTGAAAATCAATTTACACGCACAGTTCGGAACGTTTGTCTAGATTATGTATGTTTCGTCGGTAATCCAAACCGTGAATGCATTTTTAATCGCAATTAGCACAACAGTTTGATCCGCAGTCCAAACTGTACAGATATAACTGCGGTTTGGAACGCAGTCCAAGATGCGCGGTCCGAACTTTACGTGTGGAGGGCGCTATTGTGTCTCTAAAGTTCAGTAGTTTTCTCCACAGTTTCAACTTTTAACCTGCGTAAATAGCATATTTTTCAGTGGCTGCCGACATTCCAAAAGCTATAGAAGCTTCCACTTATCATTTTTTTTTCAACCGCAACAAAGCATACTCAAACGCAGTCTCTTCCCGTATATTTCGTAGGCCACGCATGCGCGGCGATGCAGTGCCAACGTTCCGTTGCGCAATGACACACGGCTTGTATTGGTAAACAAGTGGATCTTTACGCGCCGAACGACCAGTCAACCTCATTTCCATGAAGTGGGAGGGGAGGGGGAAACGTTTAGTTTCTGTGCAATAGATAATGTCATGCGGGAGGGGAAACGATCGTAATGACATGTTAACAACAAACAGGATCTAAATACTAGTCGAGGCTTAGAAGAAACTGGTGTGTGGGCCCGGCAAGATGCACCGTGATGTTACATACTGGTCAAGGCTTGAAAGAAACTGGAGTAAGATCAGACAAGACAAGAGGGAGTGACTAATGAGGTCGTGTGAAGGTCGACGAAAATGATGAAACGGTGTCCCTTTCCAAAGTGTTGTGTTGCAAAGTCAGGTTGATTCAACGGATTTGATTGCGCTGCGTGGGACGGCTTAGGTTCTTAATAACAGGAACTTTTAAGGTTTCTTTTACCAAATTGGATGAACGGTAGGGACGAGTTAGGGAAGTGGCATATGGACACATCCTGCCTACAAGTGACTTGATTAAATATGTCAGCTTACCCTATAACCGATGATACGATGGAAAAAGGTAGCATTGATTTGTTCTTTCCGTTTATACTTCCAAAAGACATTTCTACGAACACAGTACAGTATTAAAATAGCCAATTTTCTAGACAAATCGTATCAGCCACTTAACAGCGTATTATGTCATTGTATTTATTTCCATACCTTTTAAAATTCTATTTGTTTTGATTGCTAATCGCTTCGAGTCGCATAACTTTTGAAGGTTGGCCCGACACGTTGTTGTACAATATTAATCTTTATTTGATTAATGATAAAGTTGCTGTTAGTGTAGCAGTCTGTTGTGTACTATTTATCATTAAATACAGGTTTGGCGACCTAGTGCACGTCATAGATAATGGTTTACGCTTGTCTGTGCCGCGGCAGTTGTAATACATACGTTGTTATCGCATGGACATGTTATCTTACCAATGTTGGAAATAGAACTGGAGAAAGTACGAATGTATAATAAGGAGACTCAAATATCACATCAAGTCGTGTAGTGATGATAATATTAACTCTAGAGTAATCTACTCATGTCTTGTTCTTCTTTGTTTATAGATATTGGGTCCCAGACTGCCTAGTGCTGTCAGTCGTAATAAAAATTTTGATAAACTAGAGTTACTTAACTATATTTGGTTAACTATATTTGGAAGCAGGCCTGAAAATAGTTGGACGATGATTAGTATGAGTAAAGTTATATGCATCGATATTTAACACGTTTCGGTACTCGAGATCACGCGATTGATGTATGTATGTAAATAAATAAACAATAAGCGGCGATATTGGCTGGACTGTGTTTGTTAATGATGTCTTGCTTGCACGAGTTTCATCTTCTGTCTTCATGCTTATTACCCTCGTCTATCTGCTGTCCGTCTAGTACCATTCGTACTTTCGCTAGAGTTGCTTCACCATAAAGGTTTTATCAGATGGTCATGAAAGTCTTAAAGCCGTAAATATTACCATGAGGGGTTTGATACCTTACCAGTATATCCGACTGATAACTGATCTTCGAAGACCAGCTGACATGTTCCTTCAGTCAGGGCCAACATCTGGAAGTAGAGTTATTACAGATTGTACAGATAGTTTGTTTACTTCGATGATATCATCACATGATTCCAGTGTTGACATAAGTTTGGAGTTCTGCCCATCCTACAATTTTCAAAGGACACAAAGAATCATAATATAATTGTATCACAGTATATTTCTGGTTTTACATTGTCAAAATCTTTTGTCTCGGTCCCCCACGTTTTATACTTTATAGTCTCAACAAATGATTGTCACATAACAAATGTTATGATTATGATTCCTGATACCTATTGTTTGTTACTACCGTGATAATGATAAAGTAGGGTTGACAGTCGTCTGTTTTGAAAGTGTTATCTTATCAACAAGCTTGTATTGCCTTATGGTAAAGGTTGATATCAAATTGAAGATACTTTAGTCTTTGGTGAAACTGTTTCGTTACTTATTCACCTTTTTCATCGACGTTTACTCTTTTAACATTCTACAACACACTGACGTACTTAAATGTTAAGTGTTGTCAAGGTTTCATAAATAATCCAATTCAATATTTTTTCCCTGGCACATAATTAACACGTCATTTTACGGGCGACACCCCTAACCAGGGCTGTCACCTACTCCATTTAACTCTCTTGTCCTAGTTTATACTTAACATTTTAGAGGGTATTACAGATAATGGCTACAACTTTAACTGGGTTATTGTCAAGGGGCAATTAAGATAACGTCAATCTCTTTACCAGGTCCCCTTTGAACGAGCTAGGGTTTATTTACGTTGGATAGTATCTAGATAAAATGTTCTGTGTAGTATACTAGTTAGTATTCTAGTGTGGCTAATATTTGCTTTCTTTTGAAGTTAAGTTCCCGCAGACAGGCGCTAAGAGACGGCGCGACGTGACTGTGGTGGAACATTTTGTATGAAAACTCACGAAAATTGTTCTACTGTTGTCGCGTCGTGCCGTCTCGTCGCGCCTGGCTGCGGGAGGGAGCCTTTAACTGCATGAGCCTAAGTCGTTACGAGTATAGCTACTATATTAATACTATTTATTCCCCGTCCAATGCAGATGTATGCTGGCTATTGCTTTTGCAGGACTTGCAGTATTTTATTAACTTTTCAACACATTTTATTTTGTCAATTTGACAGGATTTACTTTAGGTGCTCAAAATACGTCTCTTCTGCTTTATTTAGCTTAAGAACTGCTGTTTTTGACACGATTCACGATTCCTTTTTATTTTTTTTCCCATAATAGATTTTCATCAATAAATGCTCCCGTTAAAAAGTAATGAACTTATTCGTTCTGCATTATTCGAATAAGTATTTTCAATTACTAAATCGTACACTAGTATTCCTGGATGCACTGATCCTAGTGCCCACGCACCGTCTACCGCGCATGCACTATACGGCGACATTCTACCGGTCTAGTGCATCGTTGTCCAGTACTGATACGATTAGAGTACGATGTTCCTATGCGTACAGGAATTATTGGAAGGAATGCAGATTTTATATATATATATATAGGTTCTAAGACTATGTCTAATCTCTGTATTCTGTACTTTTGGGTAAACTTTAAGGCACTTTTTCGCTCTTATGTGATTTTCGATCGATTTAGGATAACAATGAGAAGAAGAAACCTTTAGCTTGTACGAATCAGAAGGCTTCTGGCTGAGAGAATGTAGTTCTCCTTCTAAGGAAACTAATAGTGTCAGTTTAATCAGATTACTTATAATGGAAAGTTGTATGGCTTTTAAGATAAGAGGAAACTTTTACTTCCTCCCATACGGCGTCTTTAAAACAAAAAATATGAAATTAACCGTTATATTATATACCCACAAACTCGGAATACTTACGGCGTCCATTCGTATTTGCTCATACACGAACAAATAGACAGCGACATTCTACCGGTCTGGTGCATCCCGCGTAGCAACTGGCTAGGGACGTTAGCTTGAATCTATCTCTTTAATGTATGAGTGTATGCACGATGAGGAAAAAGGATTTGAAAACTCCGGCGGAATGTATGTGAAAGCATTTGTTGAGATTATGTATTAGAGTCCTTTTGCTTTTAAAGCTCTCCTTATCAAAATTGTAAAGTGCCTTAATTCCTGGTTAAAAATAGTCCATGTATGTGGTGACTGAAGAATTAAATTACTGTTTTGCAAAAAATGAAATGATGATACGATGATATCATTCTGTAATGAATGAACCATCAGATTTAGCTGAAAACATCTAGCGAAAAAGCTCTGTTTAGTTCTTGGATTGAGTTGCAATCTAATCACTTCAAGGGTTTCACTTTCCTAGCCTACGTGCTTCAACAAAAGAGAATACATGAAAAAGCTTTTACCATTCAACTTAATGCAGTGGTTTTGACCTCGAACGTCGCCTAATGGCATTATTTATTGAGGCAGGCGGAATGTTTCCGGAAATTCATTACCAAAATGACGCTTCCGAAGAAGTTAATATACTAGATTTGTCATAGAACGGATGGGATGTAGACAGATAACTGGATGGGAGAAAATAGATGGATCCCGTGTAATCCTGGATATAGCAGACAGACAGGATATTGGGACTTGTGGATTTATTTTACTATGATGGTTGTCTAATATTTAACAAACTTCTAAAAAGGAGGTTATAATTATGTTCGTCTCAATGTTTTTATGTATGTTCACCGATTTCTTCATCAATTATGGACCGATTTTGAAAATTTTTTTTTTGTTTAATAGGGTATCGTCCCGAGGTGGTCTAATTGTCACCAAGTCAGAATCTGGTGAGGGGATCCCATGAAAATCAACGGAAATCCTCAAATTTTATAGGCACACCTATAGCGATTTGAGTATTTTTTATAGTAACTCGTGCATTTGCTAAGCACCATTTGGTGAAGTGGAACTGATGATGAGGATCACAGATAGCCACCGGAACTACGAGGTGCATTCAATAAGTACCTAGCCTCATCGCCAGAGGGCGCTGTAGATTCAAAAGAGTTTTACCACAGTGTAGCACATTCTTTTTTAATTCTTTTTTCATATTTTCATTCCAATCCCTTCATTTGTTTTAATTTGACAACTTATGGAAGCGAACGTGTCGATCGGTTTTACAAAAATGGAAAAAGAGCAATATCGTTCGGTGATTCGATTCCTATTTTTGGAAGGGAAAACGCGCATCGAAATCAAAGAGCGCTTGGATGCTGTGTACGGTGACTCTTCTCCATCGATGGCCACCGTCAAGAATTGGTTCAACGAGTTTGCACGTGGCCGTACGTCGGTTTTTGATGAACCACGTCCAGGTGCACCGAAAACAGCTGCTACGGAGGAAAACATAAAAAAAATCCATGATTTCGTATTGGCAGATCGCCGATTGAAGGTTCGGGAGCTAGCTGAGACTGTAGGCATTTCAGAAGGAACAGTGCATCATATTCTTCACGAGGAACTCGGCATGAGAAAGCTGTCGGCGCGATGGGTGCCGCGTTTACTCACACCAGAAAACAAGCGCAACCGTGAGACCACATCGGAGACGTGTTTGGCGCTGTTTAAGCGGAATCCAGCGGAGTTTTTGCGTCGTTTTGTGACCGTCGATGAAACCTGGATCCACTGGTACACACCAGAGACCAAGGAGCAATCAAAACAATGGATCCAGACCGGGGAACGTGCTCCAAAGAAGGCGAAAATTGTAAAATCGGCCGGAAAAGTTATGGCCACCGTTTTCTGGGATTCACAAGGTGTGATCTACATCGATTACCTCGAGAAGGGTAAAACAATTACAGGGCTTTACTATGCCGATTTATTGGGCCGATTCGACGCCGAATTAAAGAAAAAACGACCCCATCTGGCGAAGAAAAAAGTGCTGTTTCACCACGACAACGCACCGGTTCACACGTCTGCCGTTGCCATGGCCAAATTGGTCGAATTACGCTACGAATTGTTGCCCCATCCACCGTATTCTCCAGATTTGGCCCCTTGTGACTTCTTTCTGTTTCCTAATCTGAAAAAATCACTCGCCGGGAATATATATGGATCGAATGAGGAGGTCATCGCCGCCACGGAGGCCTATTTTGCAGAGTTTGACAAAAACTATTTTTCGGACGGGTTAAAAAAGTTGGAGCATCGCTGGGCTAAGTGTATCGAACTAAAAGGAGACTTTGTTGAAAAATAAATTGCCACTTTTCCAAAATTTTCGTTTACTTTTTGTAGGCTAAGTATTTATTGAATGACCCTCGTACTTAATAATAAATATTTAACGGGTTGCGATTCGATTAGGTACTTTAATATGGTTGCTAACCAATTTATGCTCTTCACAATGCATATGGTGAGTGGCGGTACTCCTGGTTCTCACCAGGCGAACTCCTCAACAATTAAAGTCCCTGCATCGGGAAAAGCAATATTTTGTAAAAGGTGATGAGCAGTTGACATTAGGCTATTTTTAACTTAGATAAATTACAAAATAACCCACTAAATCGTGAAAAAAAAGCGGACAAAAAAACAACTGACTTCCAAAAAACACTAAAAATTTTGGGAGACGGTTATTTTTTTTAAGTTTTGTTTGAACTGAATAAATTCTAGGTAGAAATTATTTTTATGAATGCATATAATTTATATAAGCAGATGCAAGATATTATGTTTTACTTATCTTGAGATACGTACATCATGTTTGATTTTTATTCCGGACCTCGAAACCGTCTCAGATTCTATCAGCACTTTCATTCTTGGATGTCCAATCTATGCTTCTTTACTCCTTTAGTTAGTGTTAGGTTACCAAGCCGTTTGCTATCAAAGAACCATGAGACAAATTAGCCTGTCTACCTGTACTACTTACTAATGAAATCCTACGTATTAGTTTCTTGATTTCAGCCCAACAAGTCGTGGCCACGTTGGCAGTGGCACGTCGACGTTATCACAACCTAGATCTAACGGCGCCTAATCTGCGTTGATAAACAATACGGTATTTGTGTTCGTTGATAACAGAGCGATCTCGTTCAGATTTTGTGTTACAGATTTGTGGCTTGTAATCGTTTGAGTTATTTTCTACTGGGTTTTGGTTGATTGAAATATTATTGGTTTTTGGTTGGTTGAAGATTAGATTAAAAACATCTCATTGACCAGCTGGTCTTGCTTTATGCTTGTGTCATCAGATTTTATCACTTTTCTTGGAAAGTAGGTACTCATGTGACTTTTCAATTCATATGTACTTTCTGAGGAATTTACTGACATCGGTCCAAGAAAACATCGTGAAGAAGCCAGGTTTATATAAGTCTGAAATCGTCAACCCGTCTTGAGCAAGCGCGGTGATCAATGCTCGTGCCTTCTTGGTATAAGAAGAGGCCTTTGCCCAGCAGTGGGACAGAAATAGGCTAGTATTAGATTATTACTTGCCGTTATTGTTACTTTGACGCTTACTTCAGTAAAAATAGGTTCGCTATAACTATCCTTCTGCCTTTGCTACGTGTACTCCCATGAGAAGAGTGCAACATACAACTGTACATAGGTGCATCTAGGACTTTGAATTGAATTCTGCAGAATGACAATAAGGTAATATTTAATTTTACTTATCAGTCTACTCTACATGGGCGCCTCAGTGCTATAGAAACAGTCATCATCATCTGTCTAGCCTTTTTCCAACTATGTTGGAGTCGGCTTCCAGTCTTACCGGATACAGCTGAATACTAGTATTTTACATGGAGCGACTGCCTATCTGACCTCCCACAACTTAGTTACTGGGTAACACGATACCCCTTGGTAAGACTGGTTGTCAGACTTTCGAGCTTCCGACGACCCGTAACGACTGTCAAAGATCTACAAATGACAGCCGGGACCAACGGCGTGCTTTCCGAGGCACGGAGGGGTCTTGGTTTGTAAAGATGGCCACCCATCCAAGCATCAACCGCGGCAAGCGTAGCTTAACCTGATCGATCGATCCGTGCGGCTGTTATTACTTAGCCACAAGCCAAGCTATAGAAACAGTATCAGCATAAATATATATATATATATATATATATATATATAACGTCTCGTTGGTCTAGTGACTAGTGCAAGCGCTACTGCTGAGCATGAGATCCTAGGTTCGATTCCCAGGTAGGGCAAAGGGTTATTGGGTTTTTCCATCAGGAATTTTTCAGTGGCAGCCTGGTTTGGATTTGTGCCCGGTTGATGACAGTATACTCACCCCCCATTACATGGCATATAACTGGCGAAAGCTGGGTGTATTATAGGTGCATCTCTGCCTAACCCCTTCGCGAACAGCCGTGGTGTTATGTTAAATCTACAACGTCATAATCTAGAGCACCACAATTTGAAGTACTTTTCACTTCAAATGAAAAAGAAACCTCACAATAGACCCGTTGTGATTCTCTAATGGATTTGGTTTATCATGGTCCTGATTGAAATCGTTTCCAGGATCAATATTTAATTACCTTTTAATGGTTCGGAAGTCTTTCAAAGTATTTGTATTGTTAAGTAGGTGAAAGGCGGTATCAGCTTCAACTATATCGACTGGTATAGTGGTATATATAGGTTTAGGAATATTATCCGCTGTGTATTGGATTTTATTGTTATGGTTCCCAACTATTAACAAGCCACACTGACCGTGGGTGTAGTAGAAAATGGCTAATAGAGGTGTTCAATGTGCAGCTGCATTATCATGTACGCCAATTTCAATATCTTTAACTACTAATGACTTTAACAAGCGTTCTGATTGAGTCTTACCTCAAACCCATTCCTTGGCACTACATATATGGAGAGTAGTAAGACGTTTACGGGCGGATCGTGAATGCAGTTATTAGCATGGAGCATTCACAGAAAGCTTTAATTTTTCTGAACAATTTAGACACTCAAGTGTACTACAAAATTTAAAGAATGTCGACGATGGATGGACAGTGTGAAAGATGATATGTCTAGAAAGGACTAGATGACGACTGATAGAGAAGTATGGAAGATAAAGATATGTTGCGACGACCCTAAATAAATTGGGATACCTAAGGACAGGAAAATTATGACTAAATATACATTATTCTTATGCAATACATAAATTAAAAATAACTATTTATACTATATACACAAACCTAATATAAACATAAGTAATCATACAACCAATTAAACATATCTAATAAGTTATAATAATATTGAATTGCTACATAGCCTCTTCCTCTCTCCTAATGTTGCTGTGCACGACAGGGTCCATATTGGTCTTTTACTTTTTATACCATCTATGTAATACATATGGAATGCAATAAAGAAATGAGTATTAAATATTATATTATGAATGAAGGACGGGCGTTTTTGAGGACTGTCTCATGTAATTTTGACGTTCGAAAAGTGCTGATACTCAGCCTAGTTTGAATAAATGACTTTTCATTTTGGATTTTATCGCGAGAAAAAGTTGGTTATACTTGTTTGGATCTAATAATATCACACTATAAAATTAATTAATCGTACATATTTGTTTCAAACGGGTCTATATAAACAATAACTAAATAATATTGTGCACAATGAGAAAGGAAACGTAACGTGACCGATTTATAGAACAATGAAACGGTAGACGCCGAATACACGCTATGTTTTGACAGGCAAAGACTAGGCAGGTTGCAGACAGAACACTCTTTGGGAAAAATTAGAAAGAAAAAATCATGTTTTTGACTTGCAGATGGCAGATATTGGCCTATGATTTCGTACAAGGCTGTTTGATCGTCTACCCAGGATCTACCTACAACGTTCCCCAAAATCTGGCAATTCAAATTTTCTTCAGAGCATTTTTGTCGAGGTAAAATGTCGTCAAGTTGTGAGTCTAACTGTTAATAGAGACAAGAATAATGTACCCAGGTTCTTGTAATTTCCTGATTTGAGTGTCCTTGGAGTTTCTTGCCCGTTTTTCTCCATAGAGATCTACATTTTGGAATGGGCAACTAGCTTCAACTTTCTGATGACCGACACTTTGACAATTAAAAAATGCCTGTAAATAGTTTAATTGAAATAAATGCTTTGAGTTTGTTAAGAATGCGTTAGCTCTTTCTTATTAAAAATTGTCACTCGTGGATGCTGTTTTAATGGCCTCAGGAATTAATTAACATTATTTCCTAGGCACTAAGAAGTAACGAACGGTCGATGACTTAAACAGGTGAAAATTATACAAGGTCATATTTTTCATTTGATAATTCCAGTTGTTAATGATACTGGCTTTGAATTGTTGCTTAAACGATCAATTATTAAACGATATGGTATTTTGGTTTTTACAGAAAGTTTAGTTTATTTAATTTTCACTACCATGACTTAAGGGGACTACAGGACGTAAATCTTTGATTTATAAAATTTGCGTTTTCATTTATTCAAACTAGGCTGAAAATCAGCACTTTTCGAACGTCAAAGTTACATAAGACAGTCCCCCAAAAATGCCCGCCCTTCACCACTTTCTAGTGCTTTAGCTGGGAAGAAGAAATGGTGGAAGAAACTCCCCAGCAGAAATATATAAATTTTATAATGCCTTAAAGTATATGCATCCACTATCCACTGCAGTAAACAAAATCAGAAAAATATATGATATTCTTAAGGATATATGCTAGGTAGATAGTGTGTTGAAAACATAATAAAACTAATTCGATACGATAGAAAAAAATCACGAAGATACCTCGAAAAATTTCTTTTAACGAATAAAATCCATACTAAACATGCAATCATTCTGATTTTTTGTCAGATTATTCTACAAGCAACATATTAGCATAATAGTGTTTTATTTTCTTATACAATCTATAGCTTTTTTGTAAATCGATAATTGCTTCATATTTTGCACTAAATTACCAGCGTTGTGTCATCGCGCTTCTCTTTCTTTTCTATGCAGTCCGACAGTGACCGCGCTTTAGGTGATGTCGGCCTCTTTCCCAGTGATACACTTTTTCTCTGTTGCTTTAATTCATACTGAAAAAATGATAATGCTGTCTTACCAAAAATGACATTCGTTTATCTAATTTTCCTCTGCAAACTTTTCAATTGAGGCTTTCGGCTAATTTGTGTGTGTATATTTTATGTAGTTTTTTTTTTTTGTAATTGCGTTTCGTTTGTGCAGAATAAACATTTTTCTTTCTTTCTTTCTCTATTGATCTATGACAAAACCATCGCCATAACGATTGCATGCGAGACAAATGCAGCGGCACAGTATCGCCTGTATTTATTTACGTTTTCAGCGGCTGTACACGATCTAGGCTGAATACTAATGTGCCTTTCAACAGTTATGTAGATGAAATGCTAGCTATTTAACGGCATGAAATGTTTTAGTGGACGCGAAAATCGTTTTATATTGAATGTACTTTATAGAAAATTATTTTTATGATTGAAATTTTATTTAATTGAAGCTTTAATATTCATGGTGTTTTTGGCTGGTTATAAAGATTTTGTCATCCCCCATAGTAAATTCAATTTTCTGTTTCCTAAACGGGTTGCGAATCCTTAAATGAATAAAGTACACAAATATTTATTCATACATCATTGCAAACGCTATCATCCAAGTCATTGCATACGGTGTCACGGTATGATGCTATTTTCACACGTCGAGACATCAAATCCCATCGCCAAGTTCAACACACCCTCAAACGTCCGAATTTTGGTTCCAACCCCCAACGCAATCAGTTTTCGCCAGCATTGTTTGTATATCAAACGCAGCCCCTGATTTCGGTCCCGAAAACATTCAAACTAAAATCGCTTGTCACTGCAATTGTACGTACGTATCAAATATTCTTTCTGTATCTAGTGTCACTGGCAACCGTGCACATCCAAAAATACGTACCGTCTGTGCGACGGCTTGCGATACGCGACGACGACCTATTTTTGTCTCTCAGTCCCGTATGATTTGTTTACAAAGGGTCCGGTACAAAGGCATGGCTCGAGATTGACATTTGTGTACGTTTTGTATGATTTGTATCTAGTTTCTGACACCGGGGATCTGGTTTAAGGAAGTTATTGAGTGGATGAAAGAGATCGTTACTACAGATGGCTAACGCTGTTTGACAAGTTATTCATGTTATGATGGTTATTTGTATAGCATTTCAATATAATCCAACGAAATTCTTCAAATTTTTTATGGTTTTATTTTTGTATGTTTATTAATATGTTATTGAAGAATAGTATAATCTATTCTTCAATAACATTTATTAATAAACATACTCGAAACAGTATTAATTTGAGGACTTTTTCGGGAACTCTTTGAAGACCTGAACGTTTTTGACGAAGTTTTGGCTTGTCCATTTTGCGGTTGCAAATTGCTGGCGAGCCGGTTTTGCCACGTATACATAAATATCTAAAGATAAATATCTTTATGAGTCCTATAACTTTATAGCTTATAAAAAATGGCGTCATTACATGATAACATCATATTTAGGTCAACAACTTATTTTCTTTTGGAAAATAAACATACAATTCTTGAAAAATAATGACTAACAGCTAATAGCTGTGTTTAAAATGCTGCAGCATTATCTATTGTAGTTAAGTTAGCAAACAATTAGGTGCAGTTGTTACCTTTCACATAAAAACTAGAGCCTTCACAAGTCAGGCTACGAACAGCATGGACTTACGCATTCTTTATCCACCATGGCTTTCGCGACGGAGGTCACTGCTCCCCGGAGACGACATGACGCCACGCGGTGTCTTTATTGCCTGTCTAATGTCTGCATGGGGTTAAACAATGTTTTTATGTTTATGTCCTCTTGTTTTAACTACGCATTACTGTGCCACTCGAAATGGTCTGTTTCCAAAAGATAGTCCAGATATGCTGTGTTTTGAGAAATAGTTTTATGGCTCAGATTTTTGGATGTTGTTGATATCAGGTGGGTTAGCCATGCAAAGTGGTTCATCTCTATTTCTGTTGATACAATTCGTTGAGGAATCTTTAAGTTGTTAATGTCGTGGGTTTCACACACACTTATTGGTTTCTTTTCATTAAGTTAATTCTTCTTGGACATGCTCATTGATGTCTAGTCACCATAATAGATCGTGATGTTCTATATTAAATATCAGAAAGCAGTGAACTCAATATGACACAGTGCCTAACTATTTGCACGTTATTTACACAAACATTTAACATAATGTTTGTAACGAGTCCCGCGGCGTTGACGTACAATCAAGTCGCATGCCCAGGCAAAGTGGAGCATGGCGCTGCCAGATCGAAACTAAACCCAAAATGTCTGGTCTTACCGTCGAAATTACTTTGACAATCAACTTGATCTGATGAAATACACGTGCACGAGCTCGCAAGGATTTGCTATTTTATCATGAAGGTGTTAAAGCTGTTTTTGGTCTGAGTGTATCTCGGTTAGCAACAGATCCTATTATCAATCTTAGTCTGTCTGGGAGCATATGATTGTTGGCGGAGTTTGCTCAGCCTTTTGGCGGACACTTTTGGGTTTTTGTGCCTTTTTTGCTTTTAATGGAAGCCGGTTGACGACTTTATGGGATACGCGTTTACGGTTACAGAATAAAGGAGAATGAATTACTTACATTATCAGCCTATAATATTCCCACTGCTGGGACACAGGCCTCCTCTCTGTGAGAGGGAGTGGGCCGTAATCCACCACGCGGGCCCAGTGCGGGTTGGTAGATGTCACATGTCTTCGAATTTTTTGGTTCTAAGACATGCCGGTTTCCTCACGATGTTTTCCTTCACCGTTTTGAGAGCAGTGGTGATGAAATAATTTACACAAAGTAAAGCGCCTGTCCGGGTTCGAACCTACGACCTACAACTAGTAAGTCGCGGCCATTACCACTGGGTCACCACTGCTCTGCCTGCTTGAATTACTTATTGTAAATAAATTAAGTATTTTTATTTGGTAACTGGGCACCGGTCCCTTCATCATTTGACCGTCAATCGAAATAAAGCTATTTCGTTTTCCGCGACTTCTTACTTCACACTGACTATAAAGATTCTAGGGTCTTTATTTCTTCGGATTGCCATAATAGAGCACACTCTCATTCGTCTTAGAGAATGACGAAATGCAGCCATACATTCCGAGTCGTGTGAACGAAACCGCTGCTTTCAAGTAAGGAGCTTTATGTAAACAAGTTTCATACGAGACAAGATACTGTGGGCTAGGAAATTTTAGAAGCATCGATATAATGATTGAATGTAATTTAGCGCTATTATGCGCCAAGGTCCTTGCGACAGGACATGGGCCCCACGTGCCGCCAACTGACTCACTCCTGACGTCATCCCTCATATAAATAGGATATAGAATACTCTTGTAGTATTTTTTGGTCAGCCATCCGTTCATTCATACGTCAATGGTATGGGTCGTGCGGTGCTCGTATTGTGTGCAAATTATTCGATAACTTTTGTGGATGGCTGGTGTGTATTCAGTGCGAATGGGTATTCAGGGCATGGCGGCAACTGTCATGTCGTTGTGGAAATACCGTCTGGTTTCGCAAAAGTACTACGGACTTATTCATCAGCATCCTTAACTTGTTCCCGGAAAGTTGGAGTAGGCTCCCGAGCCAGATGCGGATGAATAAATATTACTCCTTTGTGTAGTAAGGCAGGAAGGAAGTTCACTATTTATGGGAACTGTCAGTCCATTTATGCATAACGCAAGCCGATCGAAATCTACAGATACGAATTAAAACGGTACCGAACAAATATTCATCGTAAAACGATCCACTACTCCTAATACTAATCGATAAGCTTCATAAACATCGAAACAGATGGCGCTGTAACCAAATCTCTAAAACAAATGCTTGTCGCAAGATTTAATGGTGGTTCTAACTCCCGCAAAGTGGACAAAGTAACATGATATACAAACTCGTCCCGATTGCCTTCTAGAATTTCTTCAGAGGTCATTGGCTCATTTCCTTGTCCAGTAGGTACTGAGTCACAGTTTTGGCATTCAGACATCTAGGGGATGTGAAGTTAGATGACTCCACCGTCGTCGGTCGTCCGTCAGCTATGATTTAATTTCAGTTTCAAACCTGAATAAAATCAGTTAAATATCCGTTTTACAAATGGAACTACTACCCGGAATTTCAGCAGTTTTTCCCCTTGTTTTCACCAACAACGTTACTTGACAACATAGACTGATCGATCTGTTAGCCGCCATTTAATCAAGAGCCTCTTGATAAATGATAAATGATTTATTTTCTGTAAGTAGGTTTGTACAAACACTTTTACACGTCAATCATATTTTTAAAATAAAGCTAGATGAGGTCGGCGTTTCCTATCTGACTATTCTGAGAAGAAAGGCCGAAACAAACTCAGAGGTCACAGTCTCTTTTAAAGTCCAGACATAATCTTGGTCAGATCATGTGAAGGCCATGTAGATTGGTGTCTGAAATGGTCCTTTTGAGGAAAGAACCACACAGATTGAGTGGACCTGTCCAGTCAGTGCACGCATTTGTCAGTAATCGTGCAGCTCAACTCAGAACTTAAGGAGCTCAACGATTCGACGAACAATACCAAAGAAAGAACATTTGGGTAGGCCGCATAAATTACTCAAACTGCCAGACCATGATTAATACTAAATGAGAATGAAAAAAAAAAAAAAAACAATAATAACCCACATAGGATAGTTGATTGGATAGTTCCACAGTATCATGCAAATATTATTCGTCACGCTGCGTCATTGTTTACCTTTGATGTCTACACAAATGCTCTCTATTTTCGGAATATTACAACGTTTAATTTTGTCCAGTACTGAAATAAACTTTGTTTTGTAAATAGTTGCTTGCTGCTTCGCCATTTGGGGCTGAGCAGAGCTAGCGTGCCAATGCCTAGATGCGCCAGATGTTAGATTCGCTTGATATATTTTCTTAAATAACTGGAGGCGTTTTAGGATACACTAATTTTGTTCAATGAGTTGTGCTTCCATTCATCAAAGCTGAAAATATCACTCCATGGGCCAAAGATTTGCTGGCAATTTTTTTTTTACTTACTTATCAAGTTTTGTCATTATCAGTGAACATAATGTTTCACTCCACAGTCTGTATATAAAATGTGCTAATTTTTTAAACTGATTATTTCATTCTTACATAAGCTGCTCTCATCATCATCTCACCTAAAAAGAGAAAGAAAAATATTAAATAGATACTTCACATTTCTCTTGCTTACCGTGAACGTGATTATAGATAGCTAGAAATATAGTTTCACAACTGCTTCCATTAGTTTTATTTCCTTGAAATTTTCTTTCAAGTAAAAGCCGATATACGTTATTCAATGCAAACGTAGGCGCAGGGATTTTTTTCTCCGAATACTTCAGGGTAGAACTTAAACGATAAGCTTCATAATACTGTTCTAGGACAATATTTATTCACTCTACGATAACAATAATCAAGTTTTTTGAAATAAATGTAATATTTTTTTTTATAAAAACCGGCCAGGTGTGTGTCGGACCACGCACAATAAAGGGTTCCATAGTTGGGATAAATTTATCCCAAATAGCTTCTCCCATACATCGATATACGTCACGGTTGATTCTCCAACTGCAAATGTACGTTGGTCGACTATTACTCGTTAACTTGTAAAGCCTACTTACGTGTGATAGTTTTCCTTTTAATTTCGTTATTTATGTACTGCCATGATTTTTTTCACATATCCAAAAACAGCCATTTAGCTGGCAGGGGGGACGGACACACTTGACTCTAACAAAATTAGCACTGCAAACGGATCCCTCAATTTCGCGCCCTCTCGCCCCTAGCCGCCGCAGGAGACGCCCTGGGCGTCGGCAATCCCGGGCGGATTTCCGGCCACAGTAGGCGCGGGCTTGCGGACGGTGAGCAATGGGTAGCTCACCGTCCGGTAAGGACCAGGCCCGGGTCGACGGCGCGTTGTATTCCACGCGCGCCTCAAAGAGATGTCGTCAGCACAAAGGTAGGGGTCCCCGATGCTTGCCGGGGTCGCGGGAAGGTACTTATGTGTCACCGAGGCCCCCGTAACACAGGCAACAGGAAGGAATACGGGTGGGTTTTAGTCAGTAAGAGTCTGACACACCCTCCCGCTCCGCCCAGAGCGGGAAAACTTATTTGATGATTTCCCACCCTAAAAAAAAAAAACGAATCCCTTAATCGAAAAATGGTGTTCGTACCCTTAGATAGGCCACACCATGGAATAGACGAGAAAAAAAAAAATATCATCCGAACGTTACGTGCAAGGGAGGCACCCTAAAAAATTGTTTTCAGGATTATATTTTACTGCTTTGTCGGCGGTATGTATACCAATGCCAAATTATAGCTTTCTAGTACTATGCTTTAGAGCAAAAGCGAGGACAGACAGACGGACATTGCGAAACTATAAGGGTCCCTTGTAAAAAGGATATTTACAGTTATGTTAATGCAATATACTCTTTCATTTCAACGTTAAGACCTTATAGGAAGCTTATTAGAAAGATAAGAAGGAAATATAATTAGCAACCGCCTACTTTCTTAATAAAATAAAACAAGACGTTCATAATACCATCCTTTTCTGTACGAATGCTCGCAAATATCACAACCAGGATGCGCAGCCTTCACGTAATGAGGCTTGTTCCTCCCTGGGGAAGCACTAGGTCTTGGAACTTTTCCATTAATCTGAACGGACGTAAGAGGCTTAAAAATACAACGCTTCAACCCTATTTCTGTTAGCTCCTTAAAAAAAGAACATGGCACAAAAAGTCTGGAAAAATGCCTGACAGTTACACAATTTCGATATCAGGTGCATGACGTGAGATGAACATGTCGAAACTATAATAAAAGTTCCCTTTTACACGTTGCTTCGAAATCTTGATATGTCTAGCAGAAAGGTAGATATTTCGGTTCCTATTTCGCAATCAATAACGTTTGCTTCCCAAGCTTCAAAGTTCGCAACGATGAGAATCGAAGCAATGAAAGCGTTTCCCACTTGGACGTCTGCAGCACTGACATGGATTTAATTGGATGTTGCTTTGCTAGCCTTTCAGATTCTTGTTTGCAAGATGGCGGATTTTTCTTTGTGGCCAGCCTTTTTCTCTGTGCGTTATGTATCGAATGCAAGGAGGATGTTTGTAGCGGTCGAAGTTACGTTTTAGAGCTTGGATTTATAGATGCTGTCTTAACTGATTGCTTGAATACTGTTCGCTTCATGAAATCGCTGCTTTTATTATTATTTAGTTACTAGCTGTTGCCCGCGGTTTTGTCTGCGATCCAGGATGAAAAGTAGCCTGACTTGGAGAAGGACATCCTTCTCCAGGTCAGGGTTTACCAATGTGCCAAATTTCATCCAAATACGTTCAGCCGTTTTAGCGTGAAAGCGTAACAAAGAAACTCACTTTCGCATGTAATATTAATTTAGGATTTAATACTTCATGCACAGAATTGTACAGAGGCGGACTTAAAGCCATAGGCATTTTCTACCAGTCAACCTTTAGGTGATGCAGAGAAAATCAGTGCTTTTGTATGTTTTCAAGTTTAAAAATATTAATATAATTCATCCACTTCAACTTGGAGAGCTTCTTGAACAGTCAGTTTATTCGAGCCTTATGCTCATCGATTATCATCATCTGCCTAGCCTTATCCCAACTATGTTGGGATCGGCTTCCAGGCTTACCGGATACAGTTGAATACCAGTATTTTACATGGAGCGACTGCCTATCTGACCTCCATAACCCAGTTACTGGGTAACACGATACCCCTCGGTAAGACCGGTTGTCACTTTCGAGCTTCTGACGACCCGTAACGACTGTCAAAGATCTACAAATGACAGCCGGGACCAACGGCTTAACGTGCTTTCCGAGGCACGGCGGGGTCTTGGTATGTAAAGATGGTCACCCATCCACGGACCAACCGCGCCAAGCGTAGTTTAACCTGATCGATCGGCCCGTGCGGCTGTTATTACTTAGCCACATCATCGATTATGTAATCAGTAATCCGTTTCCAATCAATCAGAATATTGACAACTTCCAGGGTATTTGCGCGAATATCCGAAGCTTCTAGGAGGGACACGTATTATTATTTATCGCGTTTCCAAGACGCATACATAAATGTATAAGATTTTAACTAATCATTGACTCATATTGACACACATAGGGTGACGTGGGCCCGGTCATGACGTCATCATCGTAGCATTGTTTACTCACTCAAGTTGGCAACCCATGGTTATCAGTTTCGCAAATAAGTATGACGTACGAAACGTGTGTGTAAGTAATTTATTTGGCTAAAATTTCTTTAGTGTCATAGTGATCTAGGTTTTTTTTTTAGATTACCTACCTGCCTGATTTGCTTACCTGCTTACTGTCATTCTGCATCTCACTGCTGGGCTAAAGAGGCTCCCTTGACATAGATTAGGATGGAAAAAGTTTCACTTTTGAAGTGTAGAAGTGAAGAATGCTTCTTATTACGTCGTAGTTCTTTCGGGTCTTCTTGGAGCTAAGCATGCTAACACTTTCCTAACAATTGTTATTAGATTAATAAAAACAATTTGAATAAATATAAGATCAGACAAACCTTTGTCACCTCTGTCTCACAAGGATCTACAGCGAGAAATCGGAGTTTGTCAATCAAATAAATCAATCAACTCCGCCTATAACAGTCCACTGCTGGACATAAGCCTCTCCCAGGCTGCGCCATAACACACTGTTCTCCGCCTTCCGCATCCAGTCTGTCCCAGCCACCTTTTTAAGGTCGTCGGTCCATCTAGCTGGGGGGCGTCCCACACTACGCTTGCCGATACGCGGTCTCCACTCCAGGACTCGTCTGCTCCACCGGCCATCGGTCCTTCGACACACATGGCCAGCCCACTGCCACTTCAGCTGCTGCCACAAATTCAAAGTCGCTCAGCGCGCCATAGAGCGGGCTATGCTCGGAGTTTCTTTGAAGGATAAGATCAGAAATGAAGTTATCCGGAAGAGAACCGGAGTTACCGACTTAGCCTGCAGAGTCAGCAAGCGGAGTTTGTACTTTCACAGAATTCAAAGTTTACGAATCCTTAGAGAAACTAGACTATTCTTAATCCCAAACCGAAATGATGTAACAAACTTAAATTATAGCAGTAGTTTGTCTAACAGTTGGGATTTATTTAAGAACCTGACTTAGTCTATCCTGTGTCCTAATTATTAAGTCTTAACTTCACTTACAATTCTGTCTTTGACTTAAACATGTTGGTAAACTAAGGTGTCCCAGTCGATTAAGCTTTTGGGAACTTCAACTGTAGTAAGTATAAGAACTATCTTTTTTTGTTTCGGGTGGGAAACTATCAAAGACCTTCTCCCGCTCTGGGCAGAGCGGGGGGTGTGTCAGACTCTTACTGACTAAAACCCACCCGTGTTCCTTCCGTGGTCTGTGTGTTGCCAGGGCCACGGTATCCCTTTCGGACTTTCCCTCGACCCCGGCAGGATAAGAACTAACTTGACTGCGTTTCGTAGAAGTCAGATTAATTAGACTTAGACAAGATAAGACTTAAACTAAAACGCATTAGCCTCAGGACTTCTTCCTATCAGCCTGACAAATCCTGGGAAGGAAGGTTCGGAGAAGTCCGACTTAATAATTAATTTTTCACCTTCATCAATGTAAGCTATTTTACTACTGGGCAGTATTATTACAAATATTGCAACACAATGTTTAAAACGATTTGCAATACCATCATATTATGCTGCACAGATCTCAGAGCCCACAAATCCATAAACTTGAATAACACCCAGAATCCAAGGCAAGCCTTAAGCTAACCATCCTACAAAAGTCAGCTCTAATAAAATAGCATTAAGAGCTTCAAATGAAGTGTTTGCACTGGCAGGACAAACAGGATTCAATTTATACGGCTAAGGGACAACACACGTTGGCTATGTAAATAGAATGTAGGGTTGTGTTGGGTTTTTATATTTTTTGCGACTGTTATTTAATATGCTAATTTTGATGAAATTGGCTTGTTTTCGCATTTTTGCTAGACGGTAGTCAAAGGGAGATAAGTATTGTAAGATTTTTTTTTTTAATAGCACGTAGTATTCGGGCTAAGTATTTATTTTAGTATCTGCTGCTATTGGTGCGGATTCCCTTGTTCACAAACTAAACAAAATTTAAGTTCAGTGTATCTTTTTCTTTCTATTTCATTAAGAAAAGGACATAAGATAAATTTTAGTTTAGTCCTGTCAAATTAATCAGCGCTTGACGTAAATTGACGTAATTTTAGTAGGCAAGTTTTTAATCACGTCTAAACTTGTATGGAGTAGTGACAGGCGCTGATTAATTTGACAGGACTAAACTAAAATTTGTCTTCTGTCCTTTTCTCAATGAAATAGAAAGAAAAAGATGCACTGAACTTAAATTTAGTTTAGTTTGTGAATAAGAGAATCGGCACCACTATCTGTTCTAAAGCAAGCTGTTTCTAATAAAGGCTCGTGCGCAACGCGCAGCGCGATACTTTGAATGAAGTTTTCGTAGAAATTGTGCTACTAGTGTCGCGTCGCGCCTGTCTGCTCGATTCGATAATTTATTAACACTGAAAAGTTAGTGCCTCAAAGCATCTTCCAAAAAAGCCAGATCAAGAAGATCATAAAAGAGATACTTAGCAGAAACGTCAACCCTTACAAGAAAGCATTACACATTGCGGCAATCCAAAGTTACAGATAGTTCATATCTAACGCAGCCATACACAGCTTTCACCAAGTACTTACTAGGCACGCACACACTGAAGCTAAGTAAGGTTGCGTCTGCGGAAGCGATTGAATTGCAATGTTGGTGGATCTAAGCTTAACAGACCTGAAGAGATATTTCTAAAATAAGATGTATATTTAGAAGCACTAGTGGTCGCCCACTGGTCGAAATTCGACCCCCTCTACTTACAATCTATATAGTACTTAATAATTCCATGCTATTATAAAGTACTTACCTGTTCCATGCTCAAGCTGTCACTTCGGTCACCTACCTATCATCAAGTCATGAGGCCCTGGTAACTGGTACTGGTGTGTGTGTATTTCTAATGTATATTAGATAAAAATATTATCTTTCTGCATCTGCACTCCTCCTGCATATAAACTTTTAACTGTGCCACTTCCTACGTCCGCGTAATTTTCATAAAAAGGGGTACAATGCTTTCGCTTCACGTATTAATATAATGATAATTTAGAAGTATAATATCAAGCTTTACTTAATCCTGAAGATCGACCGCCGATTATGTTACTCTGTGTTCTGACTTTTGTCTTGTCTTCGATGTGTTCTGCAGGGAGTTTATTATCGATTTCTCCTGCAAATCTGGCCCTCTTTTTATTTTTGGCAGAACGTCTCCATATGGCATGATAAATCTGACGATTTAGCTAAAAATGAGATAGTCTTTGTAAGCAATTTCATTTCGTTTCTGCAGCTCATACATACACTGTTTCTTTATTTACCAGTCAAAGAATTAATAAATTATAATATGGTTCCCATATAAACTGATATAGTTATTAAAAATGTATCCTTACGTGTTCCGAATTATTCGTCAGTCGATATATTTTCAAGTGCGTGTGTTTCAGGGGCAGGTTCGGATTGAACGACATATACATCGGAAAACTATAAATTTCTCCAGGTTAACAGGTTCTTTATTCGACAAAAACTGTGATGGCCCGGTTGGGAATCGATACGATAATGCCAGTTCGATTACTGTAGCGGGGCTGAAGTAATTTTCGAAGATGGTAGAGATTTTTCACGGGGTTCTCAAAACTAGGGATCGTTCTTTGCGTTGAAGAATCTTGTGAGGTTTTTGCGTTCATGCGTAACGTTATTATGTGCAAAATGTGTCATATGAAGAGGTACTTAGGATATGTCCTAGTCGCCTAAACTATAATTTCAAAGGCTACAAAAATGTTGACCTGTCCCGCATTATTTAGCATTTGCCTATGCTAAATAATGCGGGACAGGTCAACATTTTTAATTTCCCATCTTTGAATTTTCCGATAGCTGCCAGCAAATCCACAAGAATCTAATTCGTGCCTTATTTTATTTAACCACTGAAAATATCCTTCGTACTTAGCTCATCAAACATTCAGCCGACAGCGTGTTCCACTAAACATAACCTCGCATCATGCCGCGTGGGTAACGCAGTCTGGCTGGGGGTGGCGTCTTCGGGAGGCGTGACCTTGGAGGGCGACGACCGCGCTGACGTCACCAACCCCCACCTCCCGCACTTCAGCCACCCCCTGGCTTCCTGTTGCCAACCGGCGCGGCGTGGCGTGTAGTCGCAAAATATTTCGTCTGTAGGTTACTTGGGGAGACTTGAGTAGGGTGCTGTGTTTTAACTTTTAATTCAGGTCAATTGTTAATGTATGGGTTTTTGTTTGTTGCAGGTACGTTGGTGGTTTTGAAGGGGAGGTATTGCTGGTTGAATTCAACAAACGTATGTAGTATCCTTGAATGGCTAAAAAGGCATAAAGCTTACATAAAGTCGGTGATGCAGCACCTAAAATTCAGCCTATATGGTATACCAGGTGTACCAACGTAATTTTCAGGTGATCAGCAGCTTAAAAGTTCTCATGAATGTTTTTTTCTTAAGTTTCAAACTGACGAATTTTATTAATAGAGTATAAGGCATATAAAAAGGCAGAAAAAATAGTTTATTTATATAGCTAACAAGCTATATAAATAAACTTTTTTTTCCGTAGACATCCATTGAGACAAGTTTTTGTCTAGATTTTTTTTAATCAAACTAGACAACACTTTAATTTTTATTGAATGGAGAAACGCCTCATCATGCTAGGATTAGATTTTCTTTTGTCTACGTAAAGAAAAAACAATCTCTAGAATATTTGGTAACCGTCTGAGGAAACAGCCACTTCACGAATTATGTAGCTGAAGAGTATCTTCCTTTGGAATAACTATCATTGATCATGGTCACCAATCCATCTACCAACTCCGATTACAAAAGCATAATCAATCCCTGCAGATTGATCGGTGTAGCGAAATAAGCCTCTCTTGGTTATGTTGGCAAGTGGACCACTCTACCACTAGGGGACTGCGACCTATGACTACCTCTGACCCATTTCTGATAATTCTCATCTTCACGCCATTGTTCGCCGAGGTATGACTGAATGCTTACTCTGTTCCGAATTAGATGCTCCACTGATTCATACCTTTACAGAAATAAACCTGTGACGTTGAGTTTTATGAATGCTTACATAATGCGACTAAGAGATAAGTTAGGCTCAACTTGTAATAAAATCTTTCCCAGTAATTATCCCTCTACGCTTTCATGGAAGCTTTACTCTGTATAGCTCGCATTAACATGAATTTATTTCACATGCCTTTGAGGGGTGAACTGCCCACACACACGTGCTCCTAATTAAATACATGTTAGTTGTTACACGCTTAAGTATTCTATGAGAGCCTGGCGAAGGAAAATATTCCGAGAAAACAATTTTCCTAATAAAAGTGTTAGGGGCGAGTAAACGTTGGGGAAAAATCCGTTGAACGTTTTTGGCGCACGCCGAAAGTTCGACGATGACTCTTGTAAATGTTGAGCTTCACTGGAAGCTGAACGTTACGCTCACGTGTTAATTTGCCAATGTGTATGTATCCTAAAGGCTCCTACATACTGGCGCGACTTGTCGCGCGACGCGTCGCGACACAAAGGCACCGCTTGTAGCGCTACACGCGGTGTCTTGTAGGAGCCTTTAGGATACATACACATTGGCAATTTAACACGTGAGCGTAACGTTCAGCTTCCAGTGAAGCTCAACATTTACAAGAGTCATCGTTAAACTTTCAGCTTGCGCCAAAAACGTTCAACGACTTTTTCCCCAACATTTACTCGCCCCTAACACTTTTATTAGGAAAATTGTTTTCGCGTCGCGACACAAAGGCACCGCTTGTAGCGCTACACGCGGTGTCTTTGTGTCGCGTCGCGCCAGTATGTAGGAGCCTTAAAGCTTTATTCAGCCGGAAGTACCAATATGAAGCCGGAAGCCACACGTTCTGCTTTCGATATTAGTAAACGTGGTTATTGTAGTATAAGAAAATGGCAATATTGGGCTTTTATAGCTTATTGGGAGGGGGGCCACGTTTAATTGGTCAAGGGCAGCTAATGAGACCTAATGATTTTCTATTGTTTGACACCGAATCGGAGTCGCGCGGGGCTTTACTGGATAAAAGCGAAAATATGAAAAACAATTCACACAATACAAACAATTATATTATACCAAATATAAGGTATTTACAATTTTAAGGTATTTAGGTTTTTTTTTTTAAGAGCAGTGTGGCCCTGTAGTAAATGCCGCGTCTTACGAGTTGTAGGTCGTAGGTTCGAACCCAGACAGGGGCTTTACTTTGTGTAAATTATTTCATCACCACTGCTCTCAAAACGGTGAAGGAAAACATCTTGAGGAAACCGGCATATCGATGAACCAAAAATTCGAAGACTTATTTGTGTCCCAGCAGTGGGATCATTATAGGCTGATTATGCTAAGGTTACAAGACAGATGTGAGTGGAAACGCCGGGAGGGGACGCTCCAGGGAGACATATAATATAGTGACCTCATTAGTGATTTTCTTCAAAAAGGTCAGGTGCGTAGTACTAGTAACCGACGTGCGTGTATGAACGCAAACGAAGCAAAAGGAGTATGTAAGGAGCGTAGCAGGTGGCGTTCTATAGTTTCTGCCTCCCCCCATGGGAAAAAGGCGTGATTTTATGTATGTATGTATGTATGTATTATATCACATTACCATTTCCTTCTAAGTGTGAGTCAAGAAATATATCCACACACAATATTCGAGAAAGACGAGCCATAAATATTATTTTACATTCTCGAGGTAAGAAACCTCTAAAGTCTTGTCTTAGAATTAAAGAACCTCAGAACAGGTGAAGTCTTATAAACTAATAAACTAGTTTCCCTCAGACAAAACAACAAAGTTTCAGAGTCTCGAAATTGCGACACTATACGTAATTGCTACATCTGTTTTAGTTGTTTTTCCAAACTGTCCTTTAAGGCGCTGACAAGACCCAATTGACCAAAATTGGCTTCTCTTAAGAAAAAAAATTGCCAAATTTGTTTAGTTTGTGGTAGCGGAAAAAATATATGTCAATTTTGAACATATTTCCCAGAACTTGGTTGTTACCAAAACACGTTTTGAAAAAAAAAATCTCGATACAAACTAACCTCTTACCTTGAGTTCTAATCCAAAATATTTGTATTAAATATCAACATACCTACGTTACATATTTTATTAATAACATAAACGTCTTATTTGAATGCAGAACTTGGTTGTTTTTTATTTTCGATTACTCAACTCAATTTTGAGTAAATAGATAATTGCTTCATATTTTGCAATAAATTACAAGCGTTGTGTCATCGGGCTTCTCTTTCTTTTCTATGCAATCTGACAGTGACCGCGGTTTAGGTGTTGTCAGCGTCTTAATAATGTTTTTATTTTGCTCTGAACAATTTTCAAGTTGCCATAACAACGTTATAGAAGCTTTAGCCGAGGAAACGTTATTACCGTTGATAGAATTTAAAGCTATGTAGAGGGATATAATAAAGTTTATACTGAAATTTATCTTTCAGCTTCCAAGACTAATTTATGGTCTGAATGAGGTAATAAGATACTGCTAGTCGTAACTCCACCCTGTTAATAAACACCAACGGGACTGACACCGCCCTTTTGGCACAAAACCCATCAAACCACATTTGTATACATCAATTATACCTAGGGTTGCCAGATACAGGCTTATCATTTCCGGGCAATTCTAAGATAATCAAGACTGGTCGTAGTAAAATATATAAAAATAAATAAGCCTAAATAATGTTTTTACTTGCAGATTTTTTTAACGTTACGTACGTTTTCTGATTCTCGTATTTCAGATAAAAATTGGAGGTAGGCTTTTATCTGAAATACCTCAAAATACATATTGTTTATTTTTATTTTATAATATTATAAATGAAAATACAGAAACATTTAGGCAAAATTGAGCACCTTGCTTTTACTTATTGATTAGAAACTTTGGTACCTAGACAATCAACAAACATTTGTGGGTATCATTTAACGTAAAAAAAACCCGGCCAAGTACGTGTCGGACCACGCAAAATGAAGGGTTCTGTAGTTGGGATGAATTTATCCCAAGATCAAACTTTTCACATTCTAGTTGAAAAACATGTTCTCCCATACATTCCAACTGCAAATGTAAGTTTGTACGCACAATATTGAGAGATTTACTATGCTATTTTAAGACCATAGGCTTTTTATAGGTTTTCCTGTAATGTATAAATAGAGAACTATTTTCTGTATTTTATTTTACGTGGATAATGGCCAATTGTCATCAATTTTCTTATAACTTCACTTTTTATTTCAAAATTATAAAAAAATAAACATTTAAGACTCCCACAGTAAGCTCTTTTAACGTACCACACGGTACAATTTGTAAAAGTTTTTTTTATTTTTCTAATTGGTCCCCCAAATGTGACCCCATATTCGAAATACATTTATTTACTTACATAACACGTCCGTGTTTGGGTTACAAAAATTCATATGTATGTGTACCAAATTTCAACTTTATCGGTCCATCAGATTCGGAGCAAATTGGCTGTGATATACGGACAGACAGACACACGAGTGATCGTAAGGGTTCCGTTTTTCATTCGGAAGTACGAAACCCTAAAAACTTTTAAAAACACCTATTTTACTTATTAATTATATTAAACTTTGGTAAGTAATCAACGCCAGTTAATATGAAACATAAATTGAACACCTCCTTACTTTTATTGGATGTTGCCATTTTTATGGATCGCGGCGAACCTACTTGGCAGTTGGCAGGCGGGACGTGCGTTTCGTACTGGCCACTCTAGTTATACTCGTAACGTTATGAAAAAAAAAAAAAACTAGTAGGTGTTCGGAATCCGGGACAGCAAAGTCTAATTAACACGAAAAACGGGACAAGTCGCAATATTCCGGGATATTCCCAGATTTTCCGCCATCTGGCAACCCTAATTATACCCCTACATTACAGCCACTCGGTCGCAAAAAAATAACACCTCGTTTGTCAGTGCTTTTCCCCTCAAAGTGAGTTGTCATTCTACCCCAAAATTTGCATAAGTTGGTATGTATACGTGGGACGGTGTGACTCAGATTGTTTGGAACTTGCAACCTCCACACCCTCTTTCCTATGGGTAGTGACTAAACTGAGTATTAGGGAGTAGGGAGACTCATGACTTTGTTCGTGTCGCTGTTAAGTATGGGGTATTCATAATAATGAACTTACTAAGTCATAATCCTGGTAGTGTGTGGATTATGATTATGAGGAACCAGAGTGTAACTATATCTGAAAGACATACAGATAAGATCAATAACTGCTTGAGGTCTCTGTTGTACCACTTGTCCCTCATTGTAACATCTTTTCACCTAATTCAGTTCTGAAGACACGAACGGAACGAATGAGACTCGATTTAACTCCCACGTTTGATTTCGTATTTTCGGTTGCTGAAGTCGGAGAATACAATTGGACGAAAACATTTCAGATCTTTTCGTTGTTACGTTCTATAGCACTATTTTTAATGATTATGTATTACCACGTTGTCTTATTTTATCGAGCTATTGGTGCCGTTGGACTTGTAAGACGAATTAGGTAATATTACTCTTTTATCTTGATTAATGAGGGTATTGCGGTTGGAGTACGGACCGAAAGATATCAGCCTGATGAATTTCAATAATAGTTCCGGGATTTTGGCGATGAGTGTTTAATTATGGACAATGCTTGAAGAGATATGTAGTCTGTAGTCACGACTAGAACTAATAAGACACTACGCTACACTGTGCAGGACGTAAACATTTGCCTATTATTCTTGAAGACCACGAAGATTGAATATTCAAATAGAAAAAAAAAAATAAATCAATAAGAACACACAATCATGATGAATCTGCAAAGCTTTGAAGGTTATCCTTACTATATCACAGAGCAGATGAGGAAAATACACGTTTCCTGTCCTAATTCCCCTAGCAACATGAGGATTAATGTCAAAACGACTTGTACAGCCATCCTTAGATACCGCAGCTACTAGTTATGTAATTATATATCAAGAAATATAGAAGATAAACAATATCTGTTGTTAAAAAAGTTCATGTTAGACAGTAGTTTGCAAATAACGCGATTGGTCATTAAGGTTGATATTTCGATACGGGGGCTGAAGCTAAATAAATATAAAGCAAGTACAAAAAAAACTGTTCGTGTATGAAATATTGGTAACCGCTTAGCAAACTGTCGAGTTCACAAAGAAACAAAACGTTTTATTTTCTTTTTCGACATATTGACGGACATTAACTGTTCTAGCATTTCGTTTGACCAAGACTGCCTCCCAAAACTCCCCATCTATTTTCGCCGGACATTTGCCAGAACGACGAAAAAAATATTCTATAACCCAACATAATAGTATTGTATCCGGCACGTCTCATTTCCTTACTTCATTAACACTGTTTTGTAATTCAGCCGGTTTATACAGAAAGGGCACGGGGTGAAGGACGCCTGTTATGCTGGGAAATTGGCGATCGATACTTTGTATGTTGCCTGTCCATGCAAACTTCTACCTTATGTGGTCGAGGATAAAGTTTTAACTTCCTCCGTTATGGTAATATATTGACCTGTTGGTTGCGAACGTGTTCCGACTGCAAACTCCTTCAATTTTGAGCGGCTGTGCTTATTATAAACGTTTGGCAACTTGTTGGCGATGAAGGGGATGCTGGTGGCCTGCGGTGTTGGGGTAAGTTTGGCCTTATTTATGTCATTGATGGTTGGCGGAAGATAAGTTGTTCCAACTGTACCAACTGTACGTCGGTAGTGTCGGAAGCAGCTGCCGTTGTAAGTCAGTCAAGGGAAATAGGTTAAGCAGCTTCGTGCTGTAGCGACCGGATTGTTATGTTGTATCACTTATAATAACGTAGTGTGTTACTAGTTACTGCTGCATTGCGTTTTACGGCAGTTAATTTTATATGGTGTAGTTTGTGTTAGACATGCTGTTTCATTTGTTTCTGTTCAATGAACTAAAGCGTACTATTTAGAATGGGAACGAGATTCACAGATGTTGGAGAAACTCGTTTCAAGGTTCTGACATGGTTCCTTATTCCTTTATCCTGTCAAAGCATGTAAGAAGCTCTTCCTACCAAGTCTGCAATATTGTCTTCACGTCCAAAATGTTTGCTCGTACCTACAAAATTCGCTGAGCTCCGATCCGCTTCTTACAATATGACGTATAACAAAAGTATATTGTTGAATCGTCGGGATTCGTGATGGAGACGTATTCGGATTACGGTGATGTTATGTTCATATATTATATATATCTTTGGGATATTTCAAGACATGTTGTGAATATTTTAATAGATTGTTCGGCTTCATATATAGATTTGATATTGTTTGTAGATGTAGAAATGGGTGGTAGTTATGACCTTTTCATTACCACAGACAGAACATCATCATCATCTGCCTAGCCTTTTCCCAACTATGTTGGGGTCGGCTTCTAGTCTTACCGGATACAACTCTGTGGTAATAAAAAGGTTAATTTTGACGTGGGTTCAAATGGATAGTAATATCGTTACCATATAGCTTTCTACATATATGATCATAATTAAGTTACATCAATTAGAAAAAGGTCCTGCCTATTGTAAAGTGTAAATGCACTTTGAAGAATGTCATTGAATAATAAACTTCTATTTAAACTTCTATTGGTTTTACTACCACCTCCTGCCAAGACTCTAAAACCTCGTGAAACAGCTTATGCCCTTAAAATAACCATAGCGTGTCTAATTACGGATGCGGCAATTTAGTCGCAGCGATAATCGCACATGTGTGTGGGTTCTTACGGACTTGTAAACAAGCGTGTGACTATTGATTTCTTGCGAGCTGCCGGCGGCGACGCTGCGACAAACACATTACCGGCTTTTGTTTGTTTGTTATTTCTGTTTTGCCGGGTAAGCTTTTTTTTCAGTTTTGGACGAGAGTATTTAAAACATGATTGTGTGGTAGGTTCTTTATATATTTAAGTAATTTCTTTCGTGAAACTCATTTGTTCTTATGATTGTTAAGGTTTTGCTCACGTGCATGTTTCCAAATTGTCGACTTATTTTGGACTTGAAAGGAGCAGGAGAGAATCCAGAACTGATCATGCAGTATGGTCGCGAATCGAACTTTATACCGTAGCACATGATTCATAATAATATTAATCTCGGCTACCATAAGGGTTCTCTCACTGGTCCCTCTAAATATTTTTGATTGATTCTCTAACACTGTAATTGATTTGTGTAAAATTGTCCCAAAATCCGGAACTAATTGTACACTTGCTTGCAATTATTGTTATGTCCCCTAAAAGTTAGCGAACCGTCTTTGTAAAGGCAGTTCTATGTTTATTGGAAGCCGAACAAGTTTTAAGGCTCCTACATACTGGCGCGACTTGTCGCGCGACGCGACGCGACACAGAGACACCGCGTGTAGCGCTACAAGCGGTGCCTTTGTGTCGCAACGCGTCGCGCGACAAGTCGCGCCAGTATGTAGGAGCCTTTAGGGTCTAGAAAAGCCAAATCAGTGCACCACACTCACTACAAATGTTTGTCTTGTATAACCAACCCTAGCCCTTGTTGTTGGCTATGTTTTGATTTTAGAGAACATTCCGCATTTATTTTGTGCTTCAACGTTGATATAATTTGTTATTCTACTTCTCCAACTTTAGAAATAGCAGCATTAAAATAAAGTCCTTATCTCCAACTCTATTTATATAAAACATAATTTATTGAATGAAATAATATGAGCGAATTGCTCAATAATACTCGCACTTGATTACGACGACGGCGCCAATGTTATTGTACTGATAAGGAGTTGACAACGGTATCAGTAACGCTTTGTATCTGTGTGATAAGGATTCGTATGGACATGCTGTGTTCAAACGCCTTATGGCTTTTTGGCTCCGTTTATGTCATCGACTCATCAATATTGGGTATATTTTGCACATGGATTCATAGTTATTCTGGGTTTATTAGTCTATTCTGGGCATATATGATATCGACTTTAGTACCTAGTCCACAAACATATTGGTGGCAACGAATTTTTTGTTCAATCTGCATCACTTTTTGGGTGTCTGACTGCATAATAAGCATAGGTATTCGTTTGAAGACGTAGTTGTATACACTTGGCCATTTGGTCCGGTCAAATGGTTGCCATATACCTACCTATTTAAAGTTTCGGAATCTAGAAAAAGCAAGATATTTCTAGGCTTCACATCGCATTAACCGCACAGCCTAGACATCGGGTACTTTTAGGCCAATGAACAGTATTATGCTATTCTCCTTTCTTATTCAGCAGAAAAAACGCACAAGTTTCGTGAAAAATAAGCAGAGATAATGGAAACTACTGAAAGCTAAGTGCTTCCCCTTAAGGGTCGGGTAATCGCCGTTGACCTTGGCCATACAAATACGCGTCGCACTCGCGCCGCGCCACGGCCGCCCCGTTCTCTTTCATAGGATATTTATTTTTAGTAACGAAAATATGACAAACACAACACAAATATAATTATAGATTACTAGATGCGCCCCGCGGTTTCACCCGCATAAGTTTTGACCCTGTGGGTTTAATAGGATAGAAAGTATCATATGTGTTTGTTATTCCTGGTTATAAACTATCTGTGTGAAAAATTTCATCCAAATCCGTTCAGTACTTTTTGCGTGAAAGAATAACAAACATCTATCCATCCATTCATCCTTACAAACTTTCGCATTTATAATATTAGTAGGATAAAATAGTTCATACAAAAATAAGAATGAAAATATCTTTAGTAGTTTGAAAGTAATATCGTTTTTTATGCTTCGGGTAGACATAACTTTTTGAATTTATTTCCTAAGGAATTTAATATAATACATAAATATTCACTTATCCATAGAATTGATGTGTATGCGTTCTAGTTTAACATTCATATTTTGCATAACTTACTTGCATTATATGAAGGCGTAATAACAGATTTAAAAGTCACTAGAATCATATATCTGCGCCTTAAGCGCCTTTTATAATAAGCCCCATCCTTATTCATCTCCTCTACAAACTGGTTGAGTACACCTCCCTTTTATACCTTTTTAGCTAGTGTTTACATTATCGTAACGCCAAATAGCGTACACACTGTTGTCATTGGCTGATAACAGTTTGTATAACAGTCTGATAAGCGCCGCAAATTCATATGTCGATACTTTTATTGTTTGTTCATATGTTTATGTTCGGGGGAATACTATCAGCTGCTGTGATTGGACGGATTTGTTTTATATCCTGTTTAATATAAGAAAGAACATGTTTACACATTATTATAAATATACCTATGAATTATCCTGCAAAGTAGTCGGTTAGAAAACAACGAACTCTAATCCTATAACTCACCTAGTTTTAAAACATAATTAAATTTTGACGTGTACTTAAAAGTGTTTTTTGAACCAAAAAATAGAAATAAATATCATTTATCATCATCAAAGCCACGGAAAATGTTTTTTTTTTTAATAAATAGTCGGGCTCTGACCTAATTCCGTCGGCTCTACAACAATTATTACTGTTTTCCATTCAATTTTCGCAGAAGCATTAAAAATACATCGTTTCTATCTGTTCAAAGAATCTGTTATTTCAATAATTTTCATTCCAATCCAAAACAAAAAGCGATCAGACGTTTCCCCGAAGCGGCGAGCATGCACCCTGCACGTAGCGCGTTGCCCGGGGTTGCCATAAAATCGATACGTAGTGTTTATCTACGGAACGACGTTACGGCGCCTGTAAATACAGAAATGGGGCGCTGCACTTTTTTTTTGCCAGTAAACAAGAGTTGCTACTTATAAATGTGCTTATTTTATTTTATTTCTTATTGATATTTATCAAAAAATGTTTCACGTAACGGAAAAGAACGCCTGAAATTGTTTACGTTCATTTTGGATTGTTTAAAAACATACAACCTCATAACTAGGTGCGTAGGTTTTCGCGTTTCTCCTGCCTCATAAGCACGTGGAAAAGAAAACTAACACATAAGTAGTTAGCCTACCTAACTATTATGTGTTAGTAGTTTGCTTTTCAAGTCTCAATACTCAATCGTTTATTGCATTCCACAAGGTACATTTAGACGGTAACTTTAAAAAATGATGAGATCATTATGGACCATGTCGGGTACAGCACATTGCTGTGGGCATAGGCCTCTCCCTCCACCACACACCCGGCCTTGTTACCTTTTTTGGCAAATTTATCATGGACGGTTCCACTTCGATCACACTGTCTCCTAGGCCTGCGATGACGACGACGCCAACCCCTGTCTTCAGGTATCCAGTGCGTGACGGCCCTTTCTTCCTCCTGCTTTCCGCAAAAGGCTGGTCCAATTCCACTTGAGCCTGGCAGACTTGAGTTGTCATTCTGGGACTTGTAGGCCGCGTCCTATTTAAAAGCGATCGTTGCAAGAATACGCGATCGTCGCGCTCGTAATAATGTCACCTTTTGTTCGGTGGACCAGGGCCTCAAGTCTGCTATTACAATAGTGTCAGAATGGTCTGTTCCGATCCTCATTAATGACGCCATTATATTAGTAGATTACCAAACTTGTCAAAATCAACGATTACAAAATCAATGATAGACCATTCTGACACTATTGCAATAGCAGACTTGAGGCCCTGAACGCGTGGTCGCGCCGACAGAGGGTGTTTTCCGAAATAAAGAGTGACGTATGCACGCGACGATCGCGTGTTCACGCGCCGATCGCTTTTAAATAGGACGCGGGGGTAGAGTTCATCATCATCACCTGAGTAGCTTTTTCCAACAAAGTTGGGGTCGGCTTCTAGTACAACCGGATGAAGCTGAATACCAGTATTTTACATGGAGTGACTACGGTGGTAATACGATACTCCTTGGTAATACTGTTTATCAGACTAGACATGTAGAGAGCTATACGACCAAAAAACCCGTGGGTATAATTTGTCAGAAACAAAAACCAGTTTTATTTAATGTTTGTTTACATACTTAGCTAAAAGCATGAGAAAAACAGTGTTTATCAGTAACGTGTTATTATACAACGCTAGTTGCATATTCCAATGAGGTAAATATGTTGTTTTGCTGCAAACCTGTCTCTATTTACGCAATGACGTCATTTGTTGTAAACATTGACTACATTGGCTTGCATACAATCGCCCATGTTGGACACACTTTATCCTCTATGGTCCTTCCTCTAACTAATTTGAATTTAGAATTTTAAATCTTGATAATGATGTAGTTGTTTTGAAATAAGAAAGCCGCCTATGCATAGTTTAATTCATAGACAAATACAGGGGCCATTTATTCAGTGTTACTAAGCACAGAATTGCTTGCTTCGTTTAGATAAGATAACTTTACAATAGACACTAAGCTGATAAATAATTCGCTTTAACACCAGAGTATTTATTATTAAAATAAAAAAAAATATCAGACATAGATTCATACTCTGCCCCCTCTTTAGTGACCATAGTAAAATAACAAAAACAATGACCTCTACCCAATCAAATGATCATTAAAGCTTTATCAAACCATCAATGAATGGATGCAATGTAAACAGACAATTTTCCTTGTTACGTTCACACGATGGGCCATACTGGTGGACTTTTCATCGCATATTGAAGGAAAATTGGAATGATGAAAAGTCTTTGATCTGATTTGTTTTGAATATAAAGAGTGTATGTATGAAAGCTACCTCATAGATAGGTACCTACACAAAATGCGTAAAAAGTTTAAAGCGTATATAGTAGCGCCCTCTTTTGACTACAGAGCAAAACTTGGAGAAAATTCGCAACAGATGGCAGTGTCTTAAACACTGTTTGTTTACAAAGTAATCTTTTGGAACTCACACAAAATTCTATTGATTGCATGATTCCCATAAATAATAACAAACTGTGTGTGTATAAAATTACTATAAAACTCTGCGTGCGAATCGATTCAAATCATCCGCGAGCTAGATTAAAAAGAGTCATAAGTCACTCCCCCCGACCCTTGAACCCGCCCGCCCGCGCGGAGCAAGATAATTCAAATAATTTCCCCAATAATAATAACATAACACGACAAGTCCCCGCTTGCTCAGTAACCGGTAGCGCCCTAAGCCGAGGTTCGAATCCCACTATGGGATGCCCTTAGCTGTGCTGCCTAATTTTAAGTTAAATAGGTGAGAGGCCCTTCTGGCCCCACCGACACCCGGTAAAGCAGTCGAGGTCCCCCGCGGGACCACTGCATAAAAGCCAGTATCAAAAAAAAACGATTCAAATCAGTCGGCCGCGAGCTCTTCCAGAGAGAGGACGTATGCTTTTCGATAAAGGGCTAAAACCGTACCTGCCTACCTCTTCAGGGAAAATATATAAAAAATACATGAAACTTTAAAGAACAACAAAAAAAAAAAAAACAATATATAAAACCCACGCTCGTTATTCTGTACAAATGAATTCAATAACTATTTCCACGTAACATCGGATACATACCGTACTGCCGTGACGTAACGGAGCGTATTTGTTTTGCTTAGCGCTCAACTTTACCGCGGGGTCACGGATTGTTATGATTTGAATACAATTTGATTTAGTTGTTCACGTTGTTTGTGCAGACTGTAGAGTACAGAATAAATGTATGAATAATTTAGAAATGAAAGTTTATTTGGAATTGGTATTTGTGGTCGGTTGGAGCGGAGTTTATAAACCGAAGTTTTGATGTGGCATTCTTTTAGATCCTGGATATAACTTTCTTCAAATAAAATAGTGAGAACATGAAGAGAACTGGAAACATGGGCGAGATTTGCCCAGCAGTGGGATATAATAGGGTAACTAAAAAAATAAGGGGATAACTTGAATCGATTGGTCGATTGCCGTACTTAATCCTAGTCTGAATTTTCTTTCTGCAAAGAATCTAAAATCATTCAAGTAGATACTAGAGGTCCTGCTATAATAAACGCTATAAAATAAACCATTAATTTCGCTAGAACCATTTATCTTTATCAGTTCAATCTCACAGCAGATTGCAACTGTCTATCTCGCGAAGTACAAGTTAAGGCTCCTGCAGACAGGCGCGACGAGAAACTAGCAGAACAATTTCTATGAAAACTTCGTAGAAATTGTTCTACTAGAATCGCGTCGCACGGTCCCGTCGCGCCTATCTGCGGGAGCCTTTAAATGGGAGCCGTCCAACCTTACTTGAAATACCGACGAACACGATTGAACTTAATAAAATATCGAGGTATGTCTAGCTACGAGTTCTAGGAAATTAATCCAGCATAGAATGTAGGTTTTGAATTAAATTAATATGAAATAGCGCCGAGGAATTGCGTTGTAGATCGCTGTATGTATATTCAGAAACGTTGCTGGAATTGGAGCTGAGGAGAATTTAAAATTAGGGAGCTATTTGAATGTTATTTGTCTTCGTGCAATCCAGGAAGGCACTGTCGCGGGAAGGTACTTAAGGGTCACCGAGGTCCCTGGCAACACAGGCAACAGGAAGGACTACGGGTGGGTTTTAGTCAGTAACAGTCTGATAACTTCTCCCGCTCCGTCCAGAGCGGGAGAAGTTATTTGATGATTTCCCACCCAAAAAAAAAGGCTGGACATAACAGTAAGTAAATAAGTTTGCAGCACAATGATTTTTTTCATAGTTTAATTAAGAATTTTGAATGCGAGGATTATGCCCCAGTGCAATGTATAATACATAACCGGTGTAGTATGCAAGACTGATAAGGACTAGAACAACCCAAACAACAACACTAAGAGTAAGTTCAAATGTATAATGATGAACAGGGGGGTAACCATCACCTCTTATAGCAGTATTATTATAATATTACTTCACAGTGGGAAAGTGATGGAGCTATACAGGACTTATAGCTCCATCTCTTTCTCACGCTGAAGTAATATTGAAATAATACTGCTATAAGAGGTGATGGTTACCCCCCTGGCTGATTCTACTCAAGTGAATATTACAGAGTAACCGTGCTATTATTAATGGGAGGAGTAATCACAGAGTGTGCAACTGAGTACCTGACGCAATCAGAGATCAGAGGCCCATGTACGGCATAACAACTGACACTAGGTTAGACACTAACCACACGAGAGAGAAAAATAATCGTGTGCCTAAGTTTTTTATTAAACAACTTTGACCCACAGAAAGTGAAGTCTTACTCAGAACCAGACCACTAAAATAACGATAAAACCTTCCTTACCATTCCAAAAATACCATATCTATCCAAAGCCGTGTAACTTAGTCTGGTATTTTTACTGTCCCCACGGAACAACTGTTTAACATAAAAACTTATTTTATCATCCACATCGGTTTTATGACCCAGTTAGTGCTCCTACGTGAGGTTCTATAAACTTGCTCAGGAGTTTCCAACACGAGTGTGTCGGCCATGATGTTTGGGAAGAATTGTGGCTCCAATAAAAACTATAAAAGATCTTAAAAGTAACTGGTGAAATGTGATTGGACTATAGTTATACCTCTGCCTACCCCTTCGGGGAATACAGACGTCATGTTATAAAATAGCATGTTTTATCTGCTTCAGAAAGCATGCGTTGGAAGATTCTAGGGCGCAAAAGTCAAGTATTCCAGAATTATCAATGAAATATGTAAAATGCCGTACGTGTAACTTCGAGAAATCCTATTGCAAAAAACGAAGCATGAATAAAAATATTTTAATAGCTTGGAAGCTATTCGCGACACGCGTAATATAGCGCACTTTAGGATGAGAGAATGCTGAGTATGGGAAAGATAGTAGGCGTCATGGCTGCAGGGGATGTTAATGGCGGCAGATTTATTTATATGGGCCTAAAACGTGGATGGATGCTCCCGAGTTCCCATAATGGACGTATTCAAGCCCCTATTACACGTATCTACAGCGGAGGCTATAAAGTAGATCTTTTATACTGAAAACTTCCTTCGTTAAAAATTGTCTGATAATAACATTGTGTTTAAACTTAAAATGTAAGATCCATCTTCATTTGTTAAAAGGTGTTCAAATTCTGGATCATAATAAAAAAAAAAAATCGAACAAAAAATCTCAATTAACCGCAATGTTGTTTGAATAAAGGAGTCGACCTTTTAATTTTCCTCCCCTAAATTAGTCTATTCTAAATTGTGTCTTAAATGGCAATATTGTAGAGCGAAATTTCGGTCAGTCTGTTTCTATTCGCGACGGCGCTTCTAACACTTGAGCACCTAACTTATGCATGTGGCCAAGGTTCTAAACGTGGAGTTGAGAGCTATCTGAAATAGGCTGCGAGGTGGAAATGCGGGGCCGAATCTGTAGTACGATGCAGTGCTGAATTCATAGTACAAACATGTTGGAGTAAAAAGTAATGCCGGCATTTCTCTGTACTACATTCAGGCGTGCGTTTTAAGCGGATGCATTTATCTGGATGTGAATGGTAGTCTGTATGTGTGGGAGTATTCTCGTGTAGGAAGAGTAGGCGTGTGCGTCTATTCCGAAATTGATTGTAACTTGGTCATGGAAACAGCCATTATTTTCTACAATAACAGCCGCTTCATTATTGTAATACGCACTACTTATAGTCTTTTTGTTCTAATACTCATATTGTATAAACATAATATCTACATATTGGCGCCGATTCCCTTGTTCACAACTTGTATGGAGTAGTGACAGGCGCTGATTAATTTGACAGGACTAAACTAAAATTTATCTTCTGTCCTTTTCTTAATGAAATAGAAAGAAAAAGATGCACGGAACTTAAATTTAGTTTAGTTTGTGAACAAGGGAATCGGCACCATTGTTGGCGTATGCCAAACTTAAATTAAAATGTGAGGGGCTAAGTTTATTTTCAAAAGAAATATTGTCTGCAACCTCTATCATAGCTATGCTTTCACAATTTCTGTGCAAATTAAAAACGTCCGTGCACCAGACATAACAAACACCCCTAGCGTTGAGGTAAAGTGCATTCAGTGCGTCGCCATGGCAACAGTTCATTAGTACCTACATCACAACCGTCTGTCCGCTTATTGAATTTACTGCGCTGCTGGCGCCAATGAGCGGTTCGCCGTTCTGTGTCCTAACTGTCGTAGGTATATCGCTTTAATAGTAATTAGGTCATTAGTGTAGTCAATTATGTGGGCGTCGCGACATGACAATGTTGGCGCCCAACATGACAATGTACTAGGTCCCGTGCTGGGCGCCAAATATTGAATGTTTAATTTAAACCCCTACTTTAACCGTCGTATTTTAATTCCTTTAATGCTGTTTTGCTCGGCACATGTCCAAGTTACGACGAATAATTGTATTTGAGGAAATTATTAATGTGATGGTTTTGGAAGACGGCTTGTTTTCGGGTAAGTACTTAGAACCACTCGAAAACACAACTTAAATCTGGATAATGTATTTGTTGACTATTATAAACATTTGTTGTTTTGTTGTTTCCTTACCGAGAGCGTATTCATTTAATGGGTTTTTATTCGCCATTAGCCTACGAAAAAGTGTTTCTAGTATGTAAAGTAGTTATTTCCCCATTGCAATGGGCATTCTGTTTTGTTTTGATTGTATGTTATGTTGTCATTGGTTGTCATCTGCCAGTGGCGCAACAGAGTAAATATTACATAATCGACAGAATTGTCAAAATTATATGGGTTGATTACGAGGCTTTTAGCTACTTTGTATATTATGTGTCTATTATGCGTAAATTTTTATAATGTGCGTTTTGTTTGTGCAGAATAAACAATTTTTCTTTCTTTTCTTTCTTTCTTTTATGGATTTTTATATAGTTGCAGTAAAATTACTACAGTAGGTGTTTCTTCCTTCACTTTCCAGATGCACACTGCGCTTCCCATCTACGAACATTCGGCTGGAGTTCCAGTCGCTCGTGGAGGAGAGTGGTGGTGGGGCGGGAGGCAGCTCCGCCCAGATGCCGCCTCTCCGCATCACCATCCCCACTGACAGCGACGGACGTAGCCCGGCGCCTTCGCCTACGGGTAATATTGTGTTATAGTTTTCATGCAGGGAGGTTTCATGGAGGACCCATCTACAGGTATTTACAAGTGGAATAAGGTGCGCAGATTTTGCTTATACATGTATATAAATTGCAATCCACAATTTGGTGTCTGTGCTCACTCATATAGGCTAGCATTCCAAAACAAAACAAACAAAAGAATAGATACAATCATTGAAGCCTGCCTTCGTCAGAAGAACGTTTCTACGGTCCGCTCGCTCTTAACAAAGTCCTAACGATTTTGATTTTCAGTTTTACAGGCCCCTTTGAACATTTACCACTACCCTTCCATGTTTAGCTTTTTAGGGTTCCGTAGTCAACAAAGAACCCTTTAGTTTCGCCATGTCCGTCTGTCTGTCTGTCCCCGGCTTAGCTCAGAGATTCGTAGTACAAGAAAGCTGTAATTTAGCATGGGTATACATGTTAATTACGCCGACAAAGTGGTAAAATAAAATCTAGAAAACGAAATATTTTTAGGGTAAATGGGGATAATATTTTTTTTCTCGTCTGTCCCATGGGGGTATCGTTAGATAGTCCGTTCGAAAATATTGTGTTTGTGAAAACCATTTTTCTAAAAATGGTATTCACAAAGCTTTCCCTGTCAGCTAATTTGTTGTTTTTGGAGATGTGAAAAAATTCATGGCAGTAGTACATATAAATAAATTAAAAGGAAAACTATCACGGCTAAGTAGTAAGGTTTTACAAGTTAACGAGAAATATTCGACCAACTT
The DNA here is from genome assembly GCA_905333075.3 of Atethmia centrago. NCBI lineage: Eukaryota > Metazoa > Arthropoda > Insecta > Lepidoptera > Noctuidae > Atethmia > Atethmia centrago. Next base: position 3,959,593 of record HG995373.1, on the reverse strand, counting down.
ACATTGCAGTTGGAGAATTGACCGTGACGTATATCGATGTATGGGAGAACATGTTTTTCAACTACCTACATTGTTCAGTTTTGTTTTTGAGATAAATTCATCTACGGAGCCCTTCATTGTGCGTGGTCCGACACGCACTTGGCCGGTTTTTTTTTATAATCCTCACGTTTCGTTTTGCCTTAATTAACTTCTCTCATACGAAAAGGGCAATCGATGAATATCCAGGATTACCTAAATCCTTACCTACAATGTTCCAGGCACTATAAGCGCAGCGAACAGTTGTCCAACGTCGCCGCGCGGTGCCGGCTCATCCGGCCGAAGACACGCTGACCTCGGCCTCGTGGCCCACTACGCGGCCCTCGCCGACCATGCGCGGCCCAACTCTAATGGAACAGCTGTGAGTATTCATTACTATTGGAACAGTTAGGTCGAAGAAACGCCGTCCTCGGCCTCGTGGCCCACTACGCGGCCCTCGCCGACCATGCGTGGCCCAACTCTAATGGAACAGCTGTGAGTATTCATTACGATTGGAACAGTTAGGTCGAAGAAACGCCGACCTCGGCCTCGTGGCCCACTACGCGGCCCTCGCCGACCATGCGCGGCCCAACTCTAATGGAACAGCTGTGAGTATTCATTACTATTGGAACAGTTAGGTCGAAGAAACGCCGACCTCGGCCTCGTGGCCCACTACGCGGTCCTCGCCGATCATGCGTGGCCCAATTCTACTGGAACAGCTGTGAGTATTCATTACTATTGGAACAGTTAGATCGAAGACACGCCGACCTCGGCTCCGGGCCCACTACGCGGCCCTCGCCGACCATGCGTGGCCCAACTCTAATGGAACAGCTGTGAGTATTCATTACTATTGGAACAGTTAGGTCGAAGACACGCCGACCTCGGCCTCGTGGCCCACTACGCGGCCCTCGCCGACCATGCGCAGCCCTCTAATGGAACTGCTGTGAGTATACATTGCTATCGGAACAGTTAGGTCGAAGACACGCCGACCTCGGCCTCGTGGCCCACTACGCGGCCCAACTCTGATGGAATTGCTGTGAGTACTTGCACGTAAAAATTATTAGAACATTTATCTGGGAAGCGCCTAGGCTCGCCCACTAAAACCCAGAATGTATACTGGCATTCAACCAGAAAAACTCCGAGACAAAGAATATCGGTGATTATCTGGATTCAGCAACTATCAATCAGAATTGTAGGAATAGCTAAGAACAGCAAATAATAATAAGTGGTGGTGTAACAGTTCAAACGGCAAAATAGCATACTGGCGAACCAATGGTCGTGAGATCCATTTATACGCGTTACACAATAATCCGTGAACCCACTTTAGCACAAACACGGATGCCTTTTAACTGAAGAGGTTAAGGCGAAACGGACAGGGTAGCCCGCGAAATCCAAAATGTCCTAAGTTTTTCGCAATTTGCTGGTCAGTGTTAGGTTGTATATTGTTCTAAATATGATTCGCAGTCGTATCAAATATTTATTTATAGAATTATAATCATAAACATCATCAATACAATACTCTCTAAGTTCATATTACCCTATTGAATGACTATTTCATGAAAACATGACATTTGAGGCCAATTTTAACTTAAGGAGTTGTATTGCTGATTCTAATGACTATAATTCTGTAAAGCTATATTTGTTACCGCCGCGAATTATATTTTAATCAACATACAACCTGATACTCATCTGCAAATTGCAAAAATCGTAAGAAAATTTACCTAAATTTCGCGGGCTACCTTACGAAACCCTAGGTTAGCGCTTGAAACTCAATTTATTTTCTTACGTTTTCTGCAATGTGCAGGGCAGGAGGGGTATGTTGATCAATATATCATTCGCAACCGTAACAGATACATATTTACAGATTTATAATCGTTTGAACTATCAATTCAACTCTCTAAGTTAGCCAAAGACCTTAAATATCATGATTACATGAAATATTTATTTAATCGGGCAATTTGAATTTAGAGAGTTGTGTCGATGACTTTATTTATTTAACCATTTATGTAAAAACAGAAAAGAAGAACAGAACAGAAAAATACGTACAAAGGTACTTAGGATAAGGTACTTCGGTAAATACGATATTGTTTCATCCCCTTAACAGAACTACAACTTTTTACACATCCGCGATTAAAGAAAAATACGAACGTATCCATGGACATGTTAATATTGTTAACATTTAGAAACTGTTCCAGGCATCATCCTCAAACTCAGACTCAGGTTACGGCAGCACGCGCGACGTTCGCGAATCCCGCGAGGCTCGCGAGCCGCGCGACGATGCCAAACCTCCGTACAGCTACGCACAGCTCATCGTGCAGGCTGTGGCCTCCGCGCCCGACAAGCAGCTCACGCTCAGCGGCATCTACAGCTACATCACCAAGCACTACCCGTACTACCGCACCGCTGATAAGGGATGGCAGAACTCTATTCGTCACAATTTGTCGCTTAATAGGTGAGTCTATTAAAATAGAAAGACGTGGACTCGGGTTCATGAGATTTTTCATGACAGGTGTTGAGATTCTGTACAAGTTTACAACTTACCGTACAATAATATAGAATGTATGTTCTATTTGGTATAGAATAGTGTGCGACGAGGCAGTCATCTATGGAATGATTAACAGGCCAGCTCAATCTTTGGGTGCAGAAGCAGTAAGGGTGCTTACAATATTTCCTAGATTTTATACAACTTACATTATTTGGTAAAACAAGTCACCAAAACAGTGTTTATTTTATTTAGGATTTCTAAAAAAGATATACACAAACTGTTGGTTGATATTTAGAAAGATGTGCTATCACATCTTTCTAAATATCACACAGTAAGAAAAAAATACTTAATAAAAACTAAATAAAATAAACACTGTTTTGGTGACTTGTTTTACAAGTCACCAAAACAGTGTTTATTTTATTTAGGATTTCTAAAAAAGATATACACAAACTGTTGGTTGATATTTAGAAAGATGTGCTATCACATCTTTCTAAATATCACACAGTAAGAAAAAAATACTTAATAAAAACAATTTCTTTGTGTGAAATAGTGCAAGTCGACCATATGACATTTTTATTAAGATAGGTAAACTCAGGAAGATGATTTTCTACAACTTAAACATCTGTGATTTCATTTTAATAGCGGATATCACTACATTACTGACACACCTACCCTCTTAACTTCCAGATACTTCATCAAAGTCCCCCGCAGCCAGGAGGAGCCAGGCAAAGGCAGCTTCTGGCGCATCGACCCTCAGAGCGAGGGCAAGCTCATCGAGCTGGCCTTCCGCCCACGACGCCCGCGCGGCGTGCAGTTCCGTGCACCCTTTGGACTGTCCTCCAGGTATGATAGGTTCTAAATCTTGGAGAAGAAATAGCTTGGATTTCCAGAGAGAAACGGACTTTTGCAAAAAGGCAAACTGTGACTCAAGCCTGAGTTGCTTGATAGCCCTGGGGCTACAATCTCGACTTAGATAGCGATCGATTTCTAAGATAAGTCCTAATGGGGTCTCAAGACGGTCAAATTTGCTTGACAAGATTATGATTTTTTCGTGATTGTCAAGCAATTTTGACCGCTATCTATGTCGAGACTGCAGCCCCTGGCTGTCGGATAGCACAGTCTTGATATCGCTATAGCAACAAGATGGATATTTGGTATAGTTTCCATAGCACAGTATATTTTAGTTTTTCTAACTGAACAGACAGCTGTGCTGCTGGGGAGTCTGTTGCGCCACTTCTTCTTCCCAGCTAAAGCACTAGGAAGTGGAGAAGGGCGGGCGTTTTTGGGAGACTGTCTTATGTAATTTTAACGTTCAAAAAGTGCTGATTCTCAGCCTAGTTTGAATAAATGACTTGATTTGATTTGTAAAGTGCAAGTGTATATTGTTGCACGTATGAAATGTACTTATCATGCGACGTGTTCAAGTAATAAGCGCTTACCGCTACGCTACCAGGATAAAAGCGAAAGTCCAAAGTTTCCGGTCACTGGTAAGATGACGGACTAGTTAAATATTCCAAATCATATGGAAGGGGCAACTAGAATCAAATGTGGGTACTTGAAATAAATGATTTAACTTTGACTATCCCCAGGCCAGGTTTTTGGTTAGATTTAAAGGAACTAGTATATTAGTTTACTCTCTCGGCAGGTGCTTTGCGAGTAAAGTTGTTGCCCGATCGAAGGTCAAGAAAAAACCATAACCATGTCCGAACAGGATCGAGCTTAGTTTTAAGCAGAAACAGACGTTTTAAATCAATCACGAATATTACCCTAAAAGTGGGGTATACAGAGAGGTAACGGCCGGAATTGTTTATCAAAGATGCTGTTGTTGAATAAGCGTTGTGTCGAGGCGCATTCTGGTGCAATCTTATCCTCTTTTGGTTTGGTTGATCAGGTTTGATGTGTGTTGAAATTTCTTTCCCTGGCTCACATACCATGTCCTTAACAAATCAAGCCAACATTGCCTCCAATGTTTGCCTGGTTGACCTGAATGCTCACATTTAAATCCTAGTCCCTTTTGAACCAAGTAGATCTAAATGTGAGAGTTCGAACCAGTGGCTTTATCTAAAAATGCGCTAACACGTGTAAATAAAATTGTTAAATATTTTGGAATTGTGGTTAACTATGATTTTTTTCATTTAAAAGAGCGTGTATAGAGTTTCGTGGCTCGTTATTGTCCATGGGAACTTACTACGCTTTAGAATGGGAAAATAGCTTCATGTTTCTGTCTGACCGACTATAAGATTGTAGCAATTGCCAATCAATCAATCAACTCAGCCTATAACAGTCCACTGCTGGACATAGGCCTCTCCCAGGCTGCGCCACAACACATTGTCCTCCACGTTCCGCATCCAGTCTGTCCCAGCCACCTTTTTAAGATCGTCGGTCCATCTAGCTGGGGGGCGTCCTACACTACGTTTGCCAATACGCGGTCTCCACTCCAGGACTCGTTTGCTCTACCGGCCATCGGTCCTTCGACAAATATGGCCAGCCCACTGCCACTTCAGCTTGCTTACTCTGCAGGCTATGTCGGTAACTCCGGCTCCAATTCCAGCAATTGCCAATAACTGCAACTTTAGTTGCCCGTGTAAGCGCACTTGAGTCGCGAGGTCCCCGCGCCAGAGCGCCCGCACGGCCCGCACGGCCCGCACGGCCCGCACGGCCCGCACGGCCCGCACGGCCCGCACGGCCCGCACGGCCCGCACGGCCCGCAGCCGCACTGACCGCGCGTGTTGCAGGAGCGCGCCCACGTCGCCGTCGCAGGTGGGCGTGTCGGGGCTCGTGACGCCCGAGGAGCTGTCGCGCGAGCCCACGCCCGACCTGTTCCCGCCCGAGGAGCCGGACCAGCCGCTGGCCAGGGAGGTGAGGAGCATACCTTTGTTATTACACAACATGTGCCGGGATGAACGCACACCACTAAACACCCCAATTAAAATATTACGTTTTAATCATAATACATACACCGACTTTTTATTTTTATGTATAAAACACTGTTTATTTATTCAATTTGTTATACTGATTGTAGGAGAAAATTGTGGTCATATTACAAATCTACGCACGCACACAGTCGCAAACGTGTAAGGGTCTAGCGTACTAGGTAATTTGTACAATCTGGTTTGTTTTGACTGTACAGCGGAAATGTGACCATAATTTACATAGTTTTAATTATTTTTGCGATAAAAAATTGCGTATGTTAAAAATGACATAAATCGATTCAGTAAACAATTCTAAACAAACTACTTTCACAATGTACATTAATTCAGTTACACGTTGTATTTTATTTATTTATTCAAAATCTGTATAAACAATAACTTACATAAAGTCTGCCAAGCTTCATAACAGTTTGTCGGCCGTTCAGTGGCGTAGCGTGTATTTCTGCCGCCCGGGACAAATCCTAAATTTGCCGCCCCCCCCCCCCCCCCCCCCTTTTCGCAACTAAGGATTATTACAATGTTAGATAAGACTGCCAACTTAAAGTTTGAATTAAAAAATAAACTTCAATAAACCCAATAGGCCGAAACCATTAAAATTGTCTTCGTACGATAAACCAACATCCGTACTTTCGTCGCCAAAAATGTGCCTTCTTATTCGTCTTGGAGGTTCGAATTCAGTTTCTGTTATATAATTATAGTATATTTATATTATAGCATAATTAACTTCACATGATATGGAATACTAATATATACCTAGTATACCTTCATATTTTTTTTTTACGTCAAATCTATTTTGAATATCTTCCATTTGTCCCTGTGTCTTGAAATTCGATAGGATGACCTGACGCCGCCCGGGGCCATGGCCCCCTCTGCCCCCCCCCCCACACGCTACGCTACTGCAGCCGTTGTTCTCGTTCAACAATGAATAACTAAGTTTGATATTCTTACATAACAGATGTGCTAGTTTATTTTATTAATGTAAAACACTTTTACGTGAAATATGACAACGTCGCATTTTCTCAGCTTTAAATATGAATGATTGCTTTAAATGAAAATTAATTGCTTGTATGTATCAATGAAACTTAGATACGATATGATATATTCGAAACTATTCCTTTTTAGACCACATATTCTAGGACACTGTTTATATATACTTTATTGTACACCACAAAAATACATGACAAAAAATAAATCAAACACTACAAAATACACAATTATGTATTATTTTTACTTATAGAAAATAACCCCAGAGTTATGGGATATAAAAAAAACCAAGTTGTATACAATAAATACATACACAAAACATATTAAAATTACACTAGACTAAATTCACATAGCGTGTCGCTTTAAAGGAGATTTAATTCTACAATTCGTTTTAGTGATGTTGAAAAATCTTTTAAAAGCTACGGGTTTATCAATAACACAATGTTTCAACTATTAAACGTTCGGCAATATTTGACGAGAATGTGTATGTTTCCAGTCGAGCCAGCAGCGCCTGAGCAGCAACAGCAGTCAGTCGACGCAGTATCTGTTCCCGCAGCGCAGCGGCGTCAGCCAGAGCGCGCCCGGCTCTCCCGGTACGTACCGCACACGTGCACGCCGACACAACCCTGAACTAGACATATAGCCACTGTCGTGACGACTGAAAGTAGTATAAAACCCGCCAATTGCGTGTCGCACCACGCACAATGAATGGTTCCGTAGTTGGAATGAATTTATGCCAAGAACAAACTTAACATTGTAGTTGAAAAACATGTTCCCGCACACATTCCAACTGCAAATGTAAGTTTGTACGCATTTACCATGTTTTTCGAAAACTTTATAGGTTTTCTTATAATCTATATAGTAAAAATCTATGCTCTGTATTTAAAAAAAAAATTAGGTTTAGCAGTTTCGGAGATAAGGGGGAGAATGGTTAATTTGCATCTATTTTCTTTAATAACTATAAAACGGATTATTTTAAAATTATATTAAAATAAATTCCTAATAACATGTCCTTTCATTTGATATGTCACACGGTACAGGTTGCAAAACATAAAAAAAAACTAATTTTTCTCCCAAAATGTCTCCCAAAATTCCCCATATTCAAAATGAATTTATTTACGTTACACGTCCGTGTTTGGGTCACAGAAATTCATATGTGTACCATAGTTTAACTTAATCGGTCCGGTAGATTCGTAGCAAACCGGCTGTGACAGACAGACAGACGAGTGATCCCATAAGGGTTCCGTTTTTCTATTTGAGGTATGGAACCCTAAAAACAGAAATTGAACTGCAAAATTATTTATTTTTCACTTTAATACACACAACGAACAATACACACACAGGTATGTATAAAATGTCTTTACTATAAAGACAGTTTATATTGAATATACGTATATAAAAGAGAATCAAATTATACTAGTAAACCGTGTCTTAGTATAAGTGAACAGCTCCTTTCAATTATACAGGCTGTAATTTTTAATACCACCAACCTCTCAAGGGGTAATTGTACTCATCATTATGAACAACTTTTATTATAGGCCTAAACCTGAAATCGCGAAAAATAAATCTGCTGTTCCCTACATTTTGACGAGTTAAACGAACATAAATGTAGGGAACATCTGATTTTTTTTCGCGACTTCCGGTTTGATCCCCACCACCAACCGGTGGTGATTAAAATTACACTCTGTACAATACAAGCCATTATACTTTGAACAAGACGACTTTTATACGTCACGATCCAATGGAAACAGTGCAGTTCAATGGCTGACAATTAGTTATTGAAAAAAAAAAACAACAGGCAAAATATGGTAATAAGATGAAGCATATTCAGTCTACAACGTTCCCATAGCGAGGTCACAGGACTCCTCTCTGAGGGGACTAGGGGAAATATAGTACTAGACGTTCACCACGTAAATGTTTAATTATCATGGATGTCGTGTGCCGCGCAGGTCACGGCCTGGCCTACAGCTCGGCGGGCGGCGCGCTGGTCATGGCCGGCCACCAGATCACCGTCGTCACCAACGGGGCCGGCGGCGAGAGAGAAGGTAGGCGTCCACCGTACCTTACCTGTCGCTGATGGAAGTAGAACGAGATCAATAGCTTTTCTATTGTGTTGGGATCGACTACGCATCGTCTTCAGGTCTTCAGTCAGTTGACGTTGGTAGCGGGGCTAGTTCCTAGTCGACGATCAATTAAATACATAGTGTCGTGAATCATGGAAGGTTTTTGAAACACCCCAGCAGGCTAAGCATGACGCTTTCTATGTCTACTGTAATGTAGAATAAAAAAAATAAAAAAATACCTGTCAGCTACAGTTTTCAGGATGCTGTTGGGGCTGACGCGTACCCTGCGCATGATGGAGGCGCATCGCTTGCGCATGAAGTCCCTTGTCTACATTTCTTGGTAGAAAACTGTCAACTCTACACGGAAACGTCTTTTTTTTCTACTCTTCCATCGAGTGATATAATGTCTCAGTCGCCTTTAACCTGTTGATCGCTACAGTATAGATGATAGACTAAAATGTGCCCAGCACGCCACGGTCACGACTACACGACAGATTTTAAGGAATAATTCGTAGCTTGGCGCCGAAAGAAGCCGCTGGTAAATATGAGCAAAACTAACGTTGTGTTTTTATGTTTCCAGAAAAGTACGTGGTGGGCACGACCGGCGGCAACCTGGTGTCCATCCAGGAGGAGGAGGTGCCCGCCAACGTCGTCATACACCAACACTCGCCGTACTACGGGTAAGGGTCAGCTTGTGCTCACCAGGCGCTTTAACGGAGTGTGGAAACCGATCCATCCCCGTCATCTCATTATCTGATTAGCTTTTTCTAAACTATGTTGGGGTCAGCTTCCAGTCTGACTTGATCCAGCTGAATATATTTCCATACCATTTACATGCTAGATATTACTGTACTTTCTTGGACATTCCATATGGGCCAATATAAAAACAAGATGGCTTCCTTTCGAGCAGTGTTTGGTTAGGAATTGGAATTAAAATGGATTTGTCGACAGATAAAAACAAAATATAAACATAATTAAGAATAAGTTCAGAGACTCGAAAGTGTTTAGTTGGCATGCGAGCTGCCCTGTCCCCCGCCCTGTGGCCCGTCGCTAACGCCTCCCGCCTCCCCTTGCAGCGGCTACGCGGGCGGCGAGGACGCGGGCGCGCTGGGCGGCGAGCTGGTCATCTCCGACGCCGAGCCCGCGCCGCACAAGCGCGCCAGGCTGTCCAACGTGCGTACCTTGAACGTAGCTACTGTCGTAACTGTGACGATGCCTCATGCCGAATTTTACAAATTAAATTGAACGCAATCAACACATCTAACCCACATTCGAGACCTGTCATGTCACCATTGTTGTGGAATATTGACACTGACAGCTGTCAAACGCAGTTTAGATGTCTTGATCGCGTTCAAAAGAAAAAAAGTTTGAAAGTCTGCCTCATTGGTGTAGTGGTCACAAACGCTACTGCTGATCATCAGGTCCTTGGTTCGATTCCCAAGTCGGGCAAAGTGTTATTGAGCTTTTCCATGTGGAATTTCTCAGTAGCAGCTCGGAATTTGGATTTGTGCCCGGTTGATGGCAATAGTCTCGCCCCCTATTACATGAGACTTAAACATAACTGGCGAAATGTGGGTGTACTATAGATACACTTCTGCCCAAGCTTTCGGGGGATTACCGGCGTGATGATATTTATTATGTATATTTATTTATTTATTGGATCCAACCGAGGCTACAAAAACATGCATGTTTACAAGAACAAGGTCAAATACTAGTGTGCGCTTCCAATTATAGGAAACCACAACATTCACTTATAATCTAGGTAAGTACAATAAGTTTGACAAGAACAAAAACAACACAGCTATGACGACTACACCTAAAAACTTTGAAGGCTACGACGTCAAAGTAGCGCGAACATTGCTACAAGGTTATAGGTTAAGTAGACAAACTGAGCTACCAACTGTCGTCCAATAATTCAGATGTTGTCTGCCAACTGGGAGCAAGAGGCGAACGACCTTGTTTTGTAAGCTAACCAAGTCTAAGGGTGCGTTTCCACTGACGCGCAGCTGGGCGGAGTGGAGAGGAGCGGACCGTGAATTGGCCAATCAGTGCTCGAAATCTGCGGAGTGGAGATTTGGAGCACTGTCGTCGGTCCGCTCCTCTCCACCCCGCCCAGCTCCGCGTCAGTGGAAACGCACCCTAAAGGTGCAAAAAAACCCAGACCGGGATCGATCGACGTCGACTTCCAACTCAAAATGACTCCGCGGTCTAGGTGAACCTTTCGGTTTATATAAGCCTTAAGACGCTGACAACACCTAAACCGCGGTCACTGTCAGATTGCATAGAAAAGAAAGAGAAGCGCGATGGCACAACGCTTGTAATTTATTGCAAAATATCAAGCAATTATCTATTTACTCAAAATTGAGTTGAGTAATCGAAAAAAAAAAACAACCAAGTTCTGCATTCAAATAAGACGTTCTTGTTACTAATTAAATAAGTAACGTATGTTGATATTTAATGCAGATATTTTGGATTAGAACTCAAGGTAAGAGGTTAGTTTAACGTTAGGTTTTATCGAGATTTTTTTTCAAAACGTATTTTGGTAACAACCAAGTTCTGGGAAATATGCTCGAAATTAACATATATTTTTTCCGCTACCACAAACTATACAGATTTGGCTTTTTTTTTTTCCTAAAGAGAAGCCTATTTTGGTCAATTGGGTCTTGTCAGCGCCTTAAGTGTATATCTTGCAGATTTAGATCTTTGCAGTAGTTGATTAGCTGAAGACGCACAGTTGGATATACAGGTTCAAATTAAATTAGCAAGCGACGTGCTGGGTGTTGTTATGTAAACTTGATAAAACAAAAATAAATTAATTTGATGAGATTTTTTGAGTTCATCAACCGCAGGTAATGTATGTAGTCACTTGAAATATCAGTTTTAAAAATAAATATTTTTTTTTTGTGTAAACTTCACAGATTTTGCTTTCGATATCTAAACACTTCGAAACAAAAAATATTGATTCTCTCAACTCATACTTCTAGTAACATCATTACAAGCGGTCGATGATCCCAAAAAAATAATCGTAAAATCTTTTTTATTTTATCGAGTTAGGATAACGATAACTACTGCGTCTGCGGACTTTAGTTAGTTAATTTAATTTGATTTTGTAGCTTGACTCTTTAGTGAGTTTAAAAGTAACGATCTGATAACACGCTTGTGACTTCCAGATGTCGGAGCTAGAAGACCGGCGCGCGTATTGACGCGCCTCGCCGGCCGCGCGCGTGCGGCCCGCGCCGCGCCGCGCCGCGCACTGACGCGCCCCACGCGCCCCACGCGCCCCACGCGCCCCACGCGCCCCACGTGCCCCACGCGCCCCACGCACCGCACGCGCCCCACGCGCCCCACGAGCCCCACGCGCCACGCGAGCCACACGCGGCCCGCGCGTGCGTCGACCCATGAGGCGCCCCTCACGTCTCCCCACAAGCAGCCAATCAGAGCGCTCCACGTGAGCCACCGAATACACTGATCCTGTAGTTTTTTATTTGATTGTAGAACTCTGGTGCAATATTGTACGATGATGTGTAATTGGTCCACGAGACCCGTGATTCGTAATAAATGACAGTTGAACTAGAAGTTTCTGTTTGCTTTCATATATTTTAATAAACAGTCCAAGAATGAGTTTCAAGGCTAAGAAAGATACTCTTCTTCGATGAAATTGGAGAACTGAAAAGTTGCTTGGTAGGAATAACTTCGCTTGCTTCCCTCATTGGTCGACGCACAGGATAGTAGCAATAATAGTGATACGGAACTATGAACAATTGAGTTGTTGAACAAGACAGTTTAGTATTAGTGTCGAGTGTTAAGTTCTACTCTTTAAGTTATAAACTTTTGTTCAGTAAGACGCGAACGAGCTTTAAGGTGAAGGAATAAGGAGTGAGGTAACGATGGTAACGTTTCGCCGTTTAAATATATAATTTTGACTATATATTAAATATATAATATACGCTTCATTCGTGCCCTGTGCACCGGGTGCTGTACACAGATTGCATATTATAGCAAGTATCTAAGCGATAATTGTTCTATGCGGGTTTGAACCTGAATTATAAGCGGATGCTACTGCTTGACCACAGAGGTAATATTCAGTTGGATACATTTAAAACTGTAAGAGCCTTCTAACAAGACCTTGTAAAATTATAAAATCAATATCTATAACTGTAACTGTCGAAACAGGCGCTTGTACTCGAAATATAAGATTAGTAATTTCAAAGGTTAATTTTAACATACAGACAAACACCGAGGTTTCATTCACTCGACAGTGCATGAACTAGTACCCTTCGTATTGTCGAGCAAACCTGTCGTGTGTAACGATCTTTAGCTTGAGTTCTTCTTTTGTATATTACGCACGCAGTACTGGGTTGCCAGCTTCGAAAATATTCAAGTATTGCCATGCTTAAATATATGTATTTTGTAAAGAAATGTGTGTGTAAAAACTTAGGGTCTATAGAAATTGAATATTCGTAAATTAAATATTATATGAAAAGTGTACACTGACTATATTATTAACTTTGAAAACACCAAATACGCAAAGGTTAACATTGTAAAGCCTAGAATCTCGAGATTAAAACAGAATATTTCTGAGGCTGGCATTTATATCTGAGGTGATTGTGAAGATAGTAGTAAAAGTTGATGAAATATTTAAATGTATAGTATTACATGTACCTAGCTTGGGGATCGACAATTTTTGTCAAACGGTTGATGATTTAGAAATATAACCGAAAACTGAATCTTATAAAAACGGAATAATCACTGTGTTTGGGCATCAAAACGATCTGTTGGCCCAGTTGTCTTATTTCCTTCAACATCAATTGATGTTCCCCAAGCGGTCTTCACAAATAGATATACAATAGTCCAGGGTTATTATAAGAAATTTTACCGCGTATTCTGCGAGTCCAACTCGTAGAAATAAAATGTATAAATAATGTAGGTATATTTTTGTCGATTGGGTATAGAACGAACTACGACATTCAGTAATATCGATGAATAAAATATATAGTATGGGTACAGAGTAGATAGTGAATGGAGTGCGCATATGCGTATTTCAGACCTGCCACAGAAGGAAGATGCGTCTGTCAGAACAGAATGATATTGGTAGGTTGGCCCGTCGCTTGTCTGTCACTCCATTTGTTACTACACTTTGTCTAGCCTGAAACACCTGTGGGTATAGGCACTGTCCGTAAGTGTAGAAAAGCTATAAAAAACCATTATTATATACACCTTCACGATGTTTTTCCTCAAAAGGGTCGCGCAGAGTTTATAGTAAATTTAACATAATGTTACAATTTAATACTTGAAGCTCTGTTCGATCTTACAAGGTGCGATTATAGCAAAGTTTGTTAAAAAATCATAGCGAATTTAAACGCAGGTGCAACGGCCGACAAGTTATTAGTTAAAACAATTGTACTAAAAATAAATTTTGTATAGGAAAATATACACATTTTGAAGTTTATTGAAAATAAATTTTAAGAAAAGTATAATGATAGATCGGTTAATTGAAAGCCCTTTCTTGTGTATCTTGAAGGCACTTTAACCTATATTCACTCTATGATAATATTCTACAAGTAACACCGTTCGCGATTTTTTGACGAAAAAAGTACTTTGAAAACTAGAATAAAACAATAAATTATAGGATAAAATATACCTATGTCAAGATTCGTTCAGGAGTTTTCAAACGTAAAATATTGGATACGACAGGCTCGTTGCACCTCACTCAAATAATTTAAAAACTACATTAGGACGAGTTTCTATGATTTACCTAACGTTATTAATGTACATGTACAGACACATAATGCATATATTATACAAAGCAACTGTTGACTATATCGCTTAATCATTTATCTACACTCGAAAATATATATAGGTATACATACTTCGTATTGTAGTTGTATCGCAAACATATTTAAAAATATAAAATTAAAGACATTTTGTTTAAGCCGGCAAAAGTACCTACTATATACTTGTGATTTAGCTTAGAGTGAACAAGTTTCTTTTGTTTTTCTCTTTAATAAATAATTTCTCCCTCGGTTTAGGTGAATAAACATAATTATTATAAATAAATAATAATTTAGTAATTGAATATGTAAAGTAATATTCACTAGTAGTTTGTAATATGTTATTATTATTATTATAGTGTAAAAACCGCAAAAATTCTACAGTTAGTAATAATTTAGCATTTAAATATGCGTATACATGTGGATTGTAATAGTTTAGCAAGAGGCTTTGTTATGGAACAAATTTGTATTTTGTCTTACGTACCCTTTTAATGTTATTATATCGAAATTCGATAAAAACTGACGGGTTCTGAATCGAGTCGAAACATTTACGATTTCAATTTTATTTTTTAACTCGGACTAATATGTAGATTACAGTATCGACTATTCTGCGAACAGTCGATTAATCTGACGATATAATTTCGATATAATATTTATCGATCTTCGATTATTTTACATTTTAGTAAAACGACATGCCATTGCTTCTACTAGATGGCATTAAACATAAATAAATAAAAAGTTGAAGTAAAGCATAAATTATTATTTTTCGCTCTGCGCCGATAAATGGCAATGAGCAACATTGAAAATGATAGGGGTTACTGTAAAAACATGTATAGAAACTTGATTTAATGATATTATTTTAGATATTTACGTATTTGGATGGATGGTAAATGACAATCTCCTAAGTAAATGTACCTACTTCTAATATAATGTACATGTTTTTCAACTTACCTTGTTTACCATCAAAAATAAGATGCTACATAATTAAGTAATTAATATACCACATTAAAATTTAATTAACAGTTAAAATATGATCCGATTCTCTATCCAAATGTGTAAAATGTCTAGAGCAACCGTTTTCTGCTTGAGGCTTGTCGTAATGAGGCATGTCATTGTAAAGCGCGGTTTCAAACTGCGCTAAATGGCGGAAGAATAGTTGTCGATGACATGTAGACCACGCTTTATATGGTACTTTTGTGGTAGTTGATCCGTGTTTGTTTAAACATTTTTGCTTTAAAAAGTTCTGCTGGCATTTCTTTGATAGATTAGCGCGAATGAAATGAATGATTATTGAGTAGTTAGTTACTTAATCTGTGTAAAAGTACCATATTAAGCCTCAATTCACATACGAAGAACTACTATCATTCCAATACTCTAAAAATAAAATGAAAAATACCGATATCTCTGTGTCACCACTATTAATTCTCAGAAACGTTATCGGAATTGATATCAGCTCTTGAATGTGGATTGACACTACACTTCGCCTCAAGTGCTAGCATAAACCGATCAAGTCCTGGTGACTTTAGATTTAACTTAGAGTATATAAGGCATATATATATAAGGCATTTAATGCTATACTATTTCTTGTCTATACAATGTATGCGCGAAATATAGGCGTGGGAAAGGTTCACTTGGTATATGCGCGGAAATCAGACTGAATTGTATCAGATTTTCATCTGTCAGTTAATCTCTCTCTTCTAACTACCCACCATACACGAAAATTAATTACTCTCAACTTCAGAACAGTCATAAAAAACACTACAAATAGAACTGTTTATTATGTAAGTTCACTTATTATCTCATGCTTAGTAACCGCTTGCTACCACAAAAACCAGGTACACATTTTGACACACGTTACACGTTGTCTAATTCATCGCCTTTACCTCGGTGAGTGCTTAAATGAACCTTTTCCACATTTCTTTTTTGTGAATGTATGTAGCGAACGTACATATTGTTGTGTACATTGACTAAGATAAGAACATGCATACAAGAGATGTAAAGGATATCGGTTGTAACGACAGCGTATGGTTTATTGACAAATTTTAAGAAATAAACGTATTTTATCTCCTTAGGCGGTTTGTTTTATTTGGTTTAGAGTTAGGTACCCATCTTCTGACTGGGATTACCCATCACTGCGCTTATTATCGTCTTCATTATTCACTGCTGGACGTAAGCCTCCCCTAAGCAACGTCACAACGACCGATCCTGCGCTTCTCGCATATAGCGCGTTCCCGCGATCTTCACAGGGTCATCGGGCCTTGTACTCTTGCTATAAACTTGATTGGGCTTAGGATGCATTCCCATCAAAACGAGGTACACACATACCATCACGTAAGTTCCTCTCATTATCAATATCACTGCTCATGCCCGCGGCCAGCCTTGTCCCACCCACTGCTGAGTATAGGTGTCCACTCTCCACCCTTTTGTGCCATACTTCTAGGTATAGCTCATTTTCCACAGTCGGTAATTTGTGTTTGAATTAGCCGTTACATACTTTCTTTTTTTTGAGGGTGGGAAATCATCAAATAACTTCTCCCGCTCTGGGCGGAGCGGGAGGGTGTGTCAGACTCTTACTGACTAAAACCCACCCGTATTCCTTCCTGTTGCCTGTGTTGCCAGGGGACTCGGTGACCCATAAGTACCTTCCAGCGACCCCGGCAGGCATCGGCCCTAGTGGACCCCTACATTTGTGCTGATATCTATTTGAGGCGCGCGTGGAATACGACGCGCCGTCGACCCGGGCCTGGTCCTTACCGGACGGTGAGCTACCCATTGCTCACCGTCCGCAAGCCCGCGCCTACGGTGGCCGGAAATCCGCCCGGGATTCCCGACGCCCTGGGCGTCTCCTGCGGCGGCTAGGGGCGAGAGGGCGCGAAACTTGCCTTTCCCTCAACCGTCCCGCCTCCTCCTTCGCGAGCATTACTGCTTCGCAGAAGGAGGTGACGGCTGCCCATGCCCTCTCGCTCCGTACCATGGCCTGAACCAGGGCCGGACGCGAGAGGTCTCTGCCGCCGATCGACTCCACGAGGACACGGCGGTGCTCTGCCCAAGCCGGGCAGACCTCCACCGTATGCTCCACCGTGTCCTCTGGGCGATCCACACAGTGGTGACACCCGGACGTTTCCTCCCGCCTTATCCGACACAGGAACCTCCTGAAGCTGCCGTGTCCGGTGAGGACCTTTGTCAGGCGGAAGGTGAGGACGCCGTGGCGCCTCTCCAGCCACTCCTCAAAGAGGGGACTTATCGCCGCAATCGTGGCGTGCCCAGCACTGGGTTGCGACAACCGTACTTTCCATGACGCCATGAGATCGCGCCGGAGCTCCGTCCGCTGCGCCGCGGCAGCGGACTTACGCCCCGGCGTTTCGCCTCCTCGCGCCACTCCCATACGTGCGCAAGTCCTCGCGCACGTATGGGAGTGGCGCGAGGAGGCTTGCGATCTCCAGATCCCATGGCGGCAATCCGGCAAGGAGGCTCGCTGCCTCGCAGGAGACCGTGCGGTATCCCCGGACCATCCGGATGGCCATGACCCTTTGGGCCGCGCTCAACCGGCGGGCTGGCCGCAGCGCCAGAGAGCGCGCCCATACAGGAGCCCCGTAGAGGGCCATGGACCGCACGACCCCCGCGTAGAGCCTCCGGCAGGAGGCGTTTGGACCCCCTAGATTGGGCAGGAGCCGCTTCAATGCAGCGCCCGCCCGCTCCAGTTTGGGAGCCAAACGTCGGAGCAGTTACATACTTAACAACACTAATCATTGTAATGGTAGGTAAAACGAAGTAGCCACTTATGGATTGCACGTCTCAACATTAATAATGCAATTTTATTTCCTTGCAACCTGTAATGGGGACTTATAATGCTGCATGCGAACCTACATTCCTAAATGGGGACGGAACTGATATGCCTCTGTTTTATTACGTTATCTCACGTACGTATTTCGGGTTCTCAGGGAGCAAAAATGTTCAAGCTTGCTTCGCTCGCTCATTGCACTCTAGATTAATTCTTTAACTTATCTGCATAGGTCGACAAAGCAACTTCTATATTTGTATGATTTTTAAGAAAATTTTGCTATTCGAAGCGGGTGCAAATTTTTTCAAGATCGCTTCGCTCGCTCTTGAAGCCTACTTTTCTGCATGATTTGCACCAGTATTCGCCAAAGTAACTCCAATTTCTATAAGAATGAAAATTTTAGCATTCGCCTCGCATTCGTTTTGGCGATTGCTAAATTTTTCGAGCCCGCTTCGCTCGTTATTGCATTCCCGAGTTATTTTTAGTAAGTAAGTAGACACGATACGCTATACCTACTTAGTCGCGTTCTCTGTAACATAACATTGGTACTTTCCATGGGAACAAGCTTTAAAGATCAGACAAGCTCGAAATTCGAAAAGTCTTGACAAAAAACTACTTTACATTTTTATATTTTTTTTTCAGAAACCAACTTTTTTATTTCCAAAAAAAAAAAACCAGCATCGACGAGTCCAGACAAATAACAAAACCTGACAAAGCAGGACGTATGGTACGAGGTGCATTCAATAAGTACCTAGCCTCATCGCCAGAGGGCGCTGTAGTTTCAAAAGAGTTTTACCACAGTGTAGCACATTCTTTTTTAATTCTTTTTTCAAATTTTCATTCCAATCCCTTCATTTGTTTTAATTTGACAACTTATGGAAGCGAACGTGTCGATCGGTTTTACAAAAATGGAAAAAGAGCAATATCGTTCGGTGATTCGATTCCTATTTTTGGAAGGGAAAACGCGCATCGAAATCAAAGAGCGCTTGGATGCTGTGTACGGTCACTCTTCTCCATCGATGGCCACCGTCAAGAATTGGTTCAACGAGTTTGCACGTGCCCGTACGTCGGTTTTTGATGAACCACGTCTAGGTGCACCGAAAACAGCTGCTACGGAGGAAAACATTAAAAAAATCCATGATTTCGTATTGGCAGATCGCCGATTGAAGGTTCGGGAGCTAGCTGAGACTGTAGGCATTTCAGAAGGAACAGTGCATCATATTCTTCACGAGGAACTCGGCATGAGAAAGCTGTCGGCGCGATGGGTGCCGCGTTTACTCACACCAGAAAACAAGCGCAACCGTGAGACCACATCGGAGACGTGTTTGGCGCTGTTTAAGCGGAATCCAGCGGAGTTTTTGCGTCGTTTTGTGACCGTCGATGAAACCTGGATCCACTGGTACACACCAGAGACCAAGGAGCAATCAAAACAATGGATCCAGACCGGGGAACGTGCTCCAAAGAAGGCGAAAACTGTAAAATCGGCCGGAAAAGTTATGGCCACCGTTTTCTGGGATTCACAAGGTGTGATCTACATCGATTACCTCGAGAAGGGTAAAACAATTACAGAGCTTTACTATGCCGATTTATTGGGCCGATTCGACGCCGAATTAAAGAAAAAA
This sequence comes from Atethmia centrago, assembly GCA_905333075.3. Classification (NCBI taxonomy): domain Eukaryota; kingdom Metazoa; phylum Arthropoda; class Insecta; order Lepidoptera; family Noctuidae; genus Atethmia; species Atethmia centrago. The sequence goes on along the minus strand of HG995373.1, from coordinate 3,939,942 downwards.
CGACCCCATCTGGCGAAGAAAAAAGTGCTGTTTCACCACGACAACGCACCGGTTCACACGTCTGCCGTTGCCATGGCCAAATTGGTCGAATTACGCTACGAATTGTTGCCCCATCCACCGTATTCTCCAGATTTGGCCCCTTGTGACTTCTTTCTGTTTCCTAATTTGAAAAAATCTCTCGCCGGGAATAGATATGGATCGAATGAGGAGGTCATCGCCGCCACGGAGGCCTATTTTGCAGAGTTTGACAAAAACTATTTTTCGGACAGGTTAAAAAAGTTGGAGCATCGCTGGGCTAAGTGTATCGAACTAAAAGGAGACTTTGTTGAAAAATAAATTGCCACTTTTCCAAAATTTTCGTTTACTTTTTGTAGGCTAAGTATTTATTGAATGACCCTCGTAACTCTACACGAATATGAACAGTGAGGAAAAAAATTACCACTTAACTTCTTAACTTGTCCAGTTTGGACAAATGGGATAATAATGTCCGTTCTGTTTTGGATCCGTGAGTCACTAATTTGTTGATCAAAGTTGCTTGGGAATCCCGTCTTGTAAACTAGCTTCGGAATGACCTAATATAAAAACAATCTTGATACCTACCTACTTACCTACTCAATGAGTTGAAAATTAATATACCTACTTACTTGCAAGGGCGTTTTGTTACGCAGAATACAGATAGTGTACGCACACGGCTACCCATCAAGCTATAAATTTCCAGTTTACGCTGACCTCGCATTATACGGAAATTCTATACAATGCGAGATCAGCATAAGCTGATCTCGCATTGTATAGAATTTCCGTCGAATTGCGTAAAATTTCCAGTATAAACTGGAAATTTATAGCTTGATGTGTAGCCGTGTGTACCAACATAGTTAATCTCTAAGGGCGGGTTTCACCAAATAAACCTGCTTAGGTAAACTTACAATCTACATGATACCTATATTATTATTAGTTTAATAATGATTAAGTGTGCTTAACAATGGCGCCGATTCCCTTGTTCACAAACTAAACTAAATTTAAGTGCAGTGCATCTTTTTCTTTCTATTTGATTAAGAAGAGGACAGAAGTTAAATTTTAGTTTAGTCCTGTCAAATTAATCAGCGCCTGTTTATACTCCATACAAGTTTAGACGTGATTAAAAACTTGCCTACTAAAATTACGTCAATTTACATCAAGCGCTGATTAATTTGACAGGACTAAACTAAAATTGATCATCTGTCCTTTTCTTAATGACATAGAAAGAAAAGGATGCACTGAACTTAAATTTAGTTTAGTTTGTGAACAAGGGAATCGGCACCATTGTTAAGCGATTTATTATCTATAATAATAAATCGCTTGCAACAGGTGTCAGTGTCATCATTGTTGTGGAATATTGACACTCACAGCGCTTGAACGCAGTTTAGAGGTGCTGATCGCGTTCAGCTTCATTTGAGATTGGCACTTTTTTACCTAACTAGGTTTATTTGACGTCGTAATTGCTTTGCCACCCTAAGGTTGAATGTCACTTGCATCATAAAACGTAGTATATATGTAACTAATAAATACCATAATAAATCTGTGTATCAATTTTTAATCTATAGTTTTATTTATTTTGTCGCAGGTTAATCTAGGAGGTTCCGTGCTTACCTATGGGTGCCTCAATAAATTAACGCCTCCAGCCATGGCATAAAATTTAAAACTAAGCGACTACACGCTAAGGGCACCCCGTGTGAGGTACGGACCTCGGCTTAGGGCGACGCTGGGGGAGGGCAGCAAGGGACAGGCAGGATCGGATTTAGATTAATTTGTGACGAATTTAAAGCTACATGCTCAGTGGCGGGGGCTGGCTCAAGCAAGAGTCGGGGCGGGGTGTGTATCTATTACAGTCTATTATACAACCCCATTTTATGTCCAGAACATCATAATCATTCCAAAATTGCCTGGAAAAGATCGCAGTAAGCGATAATATAAAAAAAATATACACTACAAAAAATACAATGGGCGCATTGTAGATTTTGTAGTGTATTTTTTTTAATGTATAATCTTGTGTATAATAAAGTATAATTATATAAATCTCCAAGTTCCATTTTTGCTTTAAGACCAACGTGACAGATATTTTCAATCTTAGTGAAGTTAAATAACCCTAAGTTTAGTGAGGTTGAGTTTTTGTCAAGAGTGGTCAAGCAATAACGAGGTCGACTGTACCTAAAAACAACCGGCCAAGTGCGTGTCGGACCACGCACAATGAAGGGTTCCGTAGTTGGGATTACTTGGGATGAATTTATTCCAAAAACAAACTTAACATTGTATTTGAAAAACATGTTCTCCCATACATCGATATACGTCACGGTCAATTCTCCAATTGCAAATTTAAGTTGGTCAACTATTACTCGGTAACTTGTAAAGCCTACTTGGCTATGATAGTTTTCCTTATAATTTAATTATATGTACTACTGCCATGACTTTTTTCACATCTCCCTAAACAACCATTTAGCTGGCAGGGACACGCACACTTAACTCTAACAAAAGTTAGAACTTAAATTTATTTATTTAAATAACATGGGAGACTTACAGCTAAAACAAACAAATCAACGACAGTACAATAATCTGAAAGCCAATTACAGGTCTCCACTTATAAAATACAGATTTTAAAAAAAAATCTATGGACATTCACACAAAGTTACTTTATACTACAGCATAATTACAATGTGGCTCGCACTGCATAACAACCATCATAACAAAGTGAACTACTTGAAAAAGTTCCTGCTTAAGCACTTCCTGGCTGACGAAACACTAGTTTGGAACGGATCTATATCGTACTGTTTACAAAGCTTGTTAAAATTGCTGCTTGCACGCACAATGTACGAATTCTGCCTATAATTGGTTGAAGCAAATGGCACGCGCAAGGGTGGGTTGTATCGCTTAGACTTTATGGGAATGTTGAAATGAAATATTGTCAAAATATCGGAACAGTTTATATAGTATTGTTAAAGATTTTCAACAAACACACACAGTCAGAAATCTCACGGCGGTTGAGTAAAGGTAATATATGAAATTTTTTACATAGGTTATGGTAATTTTCCGAATGATAAGGTACTTTTTGATGATAACATAGATATCTTATGAACCTTTTTTGGATGCTCTCGATGCGGTTAATATATTTGTGGTAACATGGGTTCCATATTTCAGACGCGTATTCCAAGTGGCTTCTAACAAAAGTACAGTATAGAATTTTTAAAGTTTTGGCTTGAGTGAAGCACTTGGATAAACGCATTATGAAACCCAGTGATTTTGAGGCCTTAGCGACTATTGCATCAACGTGTATTTCAAAACTGAGCTTGGAATCGTGATGAACCCCCAGATCACGAATGGAGTTTGATATAGGTAGAACTTGATCACCTAGGGTATACGATGTAGCAATGATTGAGCGCTTCCGAGAATACATGATAACCGAGCATTTAGCAGGATTAAGATCCAGCTTGTTTTTTTTGGCAGTAATCCTCTAGGCGACGCAGATCATACTGGAGTGCCGTTGCGTCCGTTTGCGATGATATTGTGGAATAAATTTTCATATCATCAGCAAAACACAAAAGTTTGGATGAAGTCAAGCAAGAGTTGATGTCGTTAATGTAGATTATAAATAGCAATGGACCGAGCAATGAACCCTGCGGAACTCCACTAGGAACAGGGACCCAGCTAGATATATAATTATTTAGTACTACTGCTTGGGACCTGTTGAGAAAGTAAGAGGAAAACCATCTGAGTAGATTGCCATGAATTCCCATGCCATTTAATTTGGATATCAGAATGCTATGATCAATTCGATCAAAGGCTTTGCTGTAGTCCGTATAAACGACATCAACCTGCTTACCGTTGCACATGGCATCAGTTATAAATTCTTTAAGGAGAATCAGGTTGGTAACTGTGGACCTTCCTTTTAAAAAACCGTGTTGGAACGACCTAAATGAATTTTTCAGAGCGGTATAAACCTGATTATATATTATTCTTTCAAAGACCTTTGCTATAATACACAGTTTAGATATCGGCCTGTAATTCGCTATGTCTGTTTTGACACCTTTTTTATGTATAGGCGTTATAAACGCAGATTTCCATATTTGCGGCACAACACAGGTATTCAAAGATTGTCTAAATAAAATTGAAATAGCTTGCGCTATTGAAGGTTCACAATGAACTAGAAGTCTGGTTGGGATGTTATCAGGACCTGCCGATTTGCATGTATCCAACTTACGAAGCAAGTTAATTATTTCATGAATATCAACAATGATACTGCAGATATCAGATGTTAGGTTCGACGAGAAGAAAGAAAGAAAAGGAGAAGAGATTGGATTACTAACACTAGGATTAGAGAGAAAAGTAGAATGGAAGTATTCGGAAAAAGCCTAACAAATAGATTCCCCCGTCCGTAAGGTATCACTATTATAGTTTAAGGTGCTTGGGATTGCATTTGAGTTGTAACGTTGTTTTACAAAAGTTCAAAAATATTTTGGGTTATTTTTAATTGTATTTTCTGTTAGATCCAAATAGTTGCGGTAGCATTGAGATTCCATAGTTTTCACCCTTTCCCGAAGAAGCTTGAATGTCAATTCGTCAGATATATTACCATAAGTTTTGAATTTTTTTAAGTATTTATATTTTTCTTTAATTGTTTTAATAAGTGACGGTTGGATACTTTTTACCTATTCCGAAACAGTTTTTGTGGAATATATTTTATTTGAAGATCAAAAATAAACTGATTAAAGAAGTTAACTGCATCATCAATTGATCGCGCGGAGAACTCAGTTTCCCAGTCAGTTGCACAAATGTCTCTGCTGATAGATTCATAGTCACCTTTATCAAACAAGAATTGAGTACGAGGTGCACATTCAAGCAGAGGTGTTACAGATAGGTCCAAATTAATTAATAACGCTGGGTGATGCATATATAGTGGGCTAGAACATTCGGTCACATTCACTTTTTCATTGGAAAGGACGAGGTCTAGGATTCTACCGGACCTATAAGTTAGCGTGTTATACTGTCCAAAATCAAGAGTGCATAATTCATCACGCAGCAAAACTTCATCGTTACTTTTAGGATTCAATGGGACAAACGATAGGTTGTCAGATGGAACCCAGTTAATGCCGCTCATATTAAAGTCACCTATTACGAGAAAGGTATCAAAAATATTATTAATAACTGTTTGGTTTAATTTAGTAAGAAAATTAGAGAGTTGTGAAAAAAAAGAAAGACCTAAATTTTGTTGGCATAAGTAAATATCACAGATATGCAAGGTTATATTGTTCCGGGTGATACGATTTATTAAGTGTATGGATAGCCAAAGGTCCTCTGCTGTAGAATGAAAATTAGGTTGGCCAATAACTGATAATTCTCTACGAGTAGCAATGAGTACCCCCCCACCACGCGATTGTTCGGTTAAAACATAGTCTCGGTCGCGGCGCCAAACAATGTACCGATCATCAAAAAACTCAGAATTTAAAACGCCATCCAATAACCAAGTCTCGGTAAGTACTATGATATCACACGAATTCAGTATCATTTGACGATAGAAAGAATGATTTTAGTTCTAAGACCTCGAACGTTCTGATAATATATGTTTAAGTTATTACTGTTATTAGTCATTGAATATGTAGTCAATAATTGAATATAAATCGGTATGATGTACCAGTATTACAATAACAGCATTCATTAAACAATAATGTATATTACGGTACAATAAAAATATAAACATGCAAGGACGGTAAGCTTTAAAAAAGTTTGCGCGTGAACATACGCGTGAACAGACACCGCGTGTAGCGCTACAAGCGGTGCCTTTGTGTCGCGACGCGTCGCGCGACAAGTCGCGCCAGTATGTAGGAGCCTTAACTCATACGACATTAGGCAGTTAACAGCTGTGCGAAAAGGCAAGCAGTAATGCATGGTGCGTACAAGCGAGAGCGAGTCAAACATATTAAGATGCGTTAGAGGTTTGAAGTAAACAGCGCGATAAGAAACACAAAGGAATCCTTTTGCTAAACAAAAGAGAGGTGTCGAGCTCATTAGTGCGATTGAGGTGCTAAACATTTTGTAAACAAATATTGAGATACTTAGGATCACAAAAAATATAAGCGATTTAAATGTAATAAAGCAATGAAACAAAAATATAAAATAATAACTTAGCAAAAATAAGAAGTTTTTTACACAATCTTGTTTAAATCTGATTCTTTACGTTCAATAGTTACTTTACAATTAGCATTTTGTAATATATGGATTTTCCCATGCTTTACCCAAACGAACTCATAATGTTTCTCTTTGGCCATGGTCTTAACCTTACTTAAGAGCTTCTTATACTCCACGCTCAGGTGATCATTGACATATATACGCTGACATGTGCCCTGAAACCCGACATGGGATGTGGACAGGTCCTTAACGGCACGTGCAGCTGCGACAAAATCTTCTTTCACATATCGGTTTAAAAAACCAAATATGATCAATTTTTCATTAGAATTAAAAATAGGCACCCTTGGGATATAATTCACCTGTGATTTGGGGCAGCTGTAACTCACTTTCCGGCCGATCGCTTCAATGATCGAAAAAAGATTTTCATCTTTACTTATCGGGACTCCCTTAATTTCGACATTGTTTAGTCGGGATCGCTGTTCGTATTTTGAGAGTTCGAACTTGGACCTCTCCAAGTCAATCTGCAAACAACTCACTGTTTCCTGAAGCTTGTCAAGTTCTGTTGCATTTGCTTCAACCTCCGCTAGTCGAGCGTCAAATTCATCCAGTCTACCACTAGTGCCTTAACATGTAATTTTTAGTTCAGCTAACTCATCCTTGATTACTCGAATATCATTTACCATGGTCGGCAAATTAAGTAACTGGCGTTTCATGTCACGAATTTCATTCAATATGGTTTCGAGGGAAGCTGGTTCTGGAGCTGCCAGAGCTGGGGATGACGTTCGACATGTCGGGCACTTCCATTGGGCCATTCTGCTGGCACCGAGCTTTCTCCATCCGGCTTCAGAAATATTTGCACATCCAAAATGCAGATGTTTCTTGCAGCTCCCACATTGGACTCCGTCGTTTTCATTATTGAAACACAGTATAAATAAAATGATATACCAAAGCGAAACTAGCAAAAATTAGAACTTGGTGTAAAAGTTAAAAAAGGTTGACGATCTATTATTTAGAGCGACGCGTACAGTACTAATGAATGTCGACAGACGATATGAAGCTTAGTAATAATTTTAAAGCTTAATATTTCGCAAACGGATGCTTGAATCGAAAAACGGTGTTTATAGGTTTGGTATACATATATATTATATATTTAATACATATTTTTCCAAGATTTTTTTTTTTAATTTCAGCTTTCTAGTACTAAGCGTCTCTGAGCTACAGCGGGGACAGACAGACGGACATGGCGAAATTATAAGGGTTCCTTGTTTACTTCGGAAAAAGGCTCTGCTAACCCCGCGTGCAAATGAAGTGTGAAGATATGAATGACCCGTCGTACCTAATGATTGCCCTCTACACGGCATCGTGTAGAAACTAATTAGATATTGTTTGTAAACAGTACGTGTTTATTAATTTATAATTAATAGTTATTAGATAATGGAGTAATCGGTAGACAAGATCGGAAGTTACGTTTTTAGAATAACCTTGCTGTTGACAAGTAGGTAGGTACCTACCTACTGTTTATAAAATTATTCATATTCATTTACGAAGAAAGATTGAAGAAAGCCTGTCCTACGGAGTGCCCCAAGGTAGCATTTTGGGTCCTATTTTGTTTTAAATATATGTATGTGAAAGACTTATGCAGAATGTCCCTCCCAACTCGAAGATAATAGCGCACACTTGCTCAAAATTGTCTTCTTCATGCCAATGTCCATCACTCACGCGTACCGACTACGTCAAATAACTTTTTTTTAGATGGGAAATTATCAAATAACTTCTCCCGCTCCGGGCGGAGCTGGGTGTCTCAGACTCATACTGGCTAAAATCCACCCGTGTTCCTTCTGTTGCCTGTGTTGCCAGGGGCCTCGGTAACCTTGTGCTGACATTTCTTTGAGGCGCGCGTGGAACACAACACGTCGTCGACCCGGGCCTGGTCCTTGTCGGACGGCGAGCTGCCCATTGCTCACCGTCCGCAGGCCCGCGCCTACGGAGGCCGGAAATCCGCCCGGGATTCCCGACGCCCAGGGCGTCTCCTAGGCGGCTAGGGGCGAGAGGGCGCGAAATTTGCTTTTCCCTCAACCGTCCTGCCTCCGTCTTTGGGAGCATTACTGCTTCGCAGAAGGAGGTGGCGGCTGCCCATGCTCTCTGGGAGGACCTGCGTCAGGCGGAAGGTGAGGACGCCGTGGCGCCTCTCTAGCCACTCCTCAAAGATGAGACTTATCGCCGCAATTGTGGCGTGCCCAGCACTGGGTTGCGACAATCGCACTCTCCATGTCGCCATAAGATCCCGCCGGAGCTCTGTCTGCTGTGCCGTGATTTCTCGCGGCATCGGAGTTACGCCCCGGCGTTTCGCGTCCTCGCGCCACTCCCATACGTGCGCGAGGACTTTTGCCTCCAGATCCCATGGCGGCAATCTGGCAAGGAGGCTCGCCGCCTCACCGGAGACCGTGCGGTATCCCCGAACCAACCGGATGCCCATGACTCATTGGGCCGCGCTCAACCAGCGGGCTGGCCGCCGCGCCAGGGAAAGTGCCCACACAGTGCCCCGCAAAGGGCTATGGACCGCAAGACCCCCGCGTAGCGCCTCCGGCAGGAGTCCGTTTGGACCCCCTAAATTGGGCAGGAGCCGCTTCAAAGCAACGCCGGCCCGCTCCTGGCTCCCAAACTGAGCCAAACGTCGGAAATGCTCCACGAAGTTCCACCGATGCCCTCGAGAATGCTGAGTCTAATATATACCTTCAAGTCACTGAGAGTTTCTGCAAACCCTGATACTCTAAAAATGGTGTTCTGTGTCAGTCCGTTCTTGGGTACAGCATCACTGTATGGGACTGTATTCTTTGAGTCCGGAGAGCAATACTGAAAGTGATGTTACGAAAACCTTATCTATCCAACAACTCAACTCTACTCAGATTGTAAGGTACTAAGAGTTCGTCAGCTCTTCGTGTTGCAATCCGTTCTCAGAAGACACTCCAGCGTCCCACCGTCTGATCCCAGCAAACGAATCAATATTCCCCCAGGTACACGACTCAAAAACACTTTTGCCAAGCACCAATACTTCACGTGAAGTACACTAATCTACAAGAAAATTCATAAAGAACTAAATATACTAGATTGCAATAAAATTTAACCTTTTCACCGCCACAGTCATGTATAGATGACAGAGCAAAATGTGCCCAGCACGCCACTGTCACGACTACATGACACATTTTAAGGAATAATTGTAGCTTGGCGCCGAGAGCACGTTTTTGCTTTTTTGACGTGGCGGTCAATAGGTTAATTAAAAGCTAAGGTGATGGAATGGCTTCTACAACAGGACTATGTACAAAACTGAATCACTATTCAAATGAATTGCCTAATATTGCACTATTTTCTATTATTTCTTCACATATTACACGGTACACCTCACACTCACTACTCTCACACAAAAACTCACCACACATTCACCCATTCACTATTACATAGGTTTTAGGTGATATTCCATATCTACTATTTTTCCTTTTTCTTAGAATATAATATGTATAAAAGTAAACCTGACTGTTGCTGACAAGGACAATAGGTTGGCATAGTCCGCAGTTTCACAGGCTTTCACGCCCTATCTTCACCATGGAGGCGGTCCGGCCGGTACTCGAGCGCTGGCTCAGGAGGAGGCACGGCTCCCTGTCGTTTAGAGTGACGCAGGTGCTCTCGGGGCACGGTTGCTTCGGGAAGTACCTGTGTCGCATAAACAGGGAGCCGGACGCCCGGTGTCTCCACTGCGTCGACTGCCGGGAGGACACGGCGCGGCATACGCTGGCTGAGTGTGCCGCTTGGCAGGAGCCGCGCCGTGCCCTCGTCTCAGGAGTAGGCAGTGACCTGTCGCTACCAGCCGTGGTCGACTCCATGGTAGGCAGCGAGGAGTCCTGGGTCGCGGTGGTATCCTTCTGCGAAACAGTCATGTCGCAGAAGGAGGCTGCGGAAAGGGAGCGGGAGATCTCTTCCTCCTGCCCGCAGCAGGCGCACCGGGCGTCGGCGGAGGGCGGACAATGCCCTCTTCCAGCCCCAGCCCTAAATGGGTCCAGGGGCAACGGACTCGGGGACATCCGTCGCCCCCTGTGGGCCAACACCGCCACCGCGCCGCCACCTCGGGTCCTGCTATGTGTGGCAGGACTGTCTGTCTGTCTGTCTGTCTGTGTGTGTGTGTGCGTGCATGCGTGCGCGTGTGTGTGTGTGTGTGTGCGTGCTTGCGTGCGCGTGTGTGTGTGTGTGTGTGTGTGTGTGTGTGTGTGTGTGTGTGTGTGTGTGTGTGTGTGGTGTGTGTGTGTGTGTGTGTGTTGTCTGTGTGTGTGTTTGGGTGTCTGTCCGTGGCATCGTAGCTCCCGAATGCATGGACCGATTTTGATTTTGTTTTTTTTTTGTTTGAAGGTGACTCAATCGAGAGTGTTCTTAGCTATGGTTCAAGAAAATCAGATCAGTCGTTGAAGATTATCAGCTCTTTTCTAGTTGATATTTAACTCGCTCACCAATTTACAGCGCAGGTATCGTGTTTTGGCTCATTGTACTGATCTCAATAAATAGGTTATATCTAGATGGTGATCAGGGTCTGATGATAGAGAAGGAGAAATTAAGGTAAATTTGTAAGTACCTTCACTTTAGGAAAAATAACTACAGGGGCGCAGATTTCGGCGAGATAGGTACGTATCGATGGCGGCGTGTCTGACCTACTAGTTATAGTATATATACCGCTTACTTTTTGTTGTTGTTTTGTTATAGAATTTGTACCACATATTAAGGCAACTAAGCCATTTATTTTCATGTAAGTGTACTATTTTTAGAAGTTCGGTTTAATTAATAATATAAAAAAAAAGATTTTAATAACTACACGTAATTTAGTCGTAAACTAAACGCAGTTATGTTGGTATTTAAGCTATGCTCGCCATGAGGGTATTACCCGACCTGCCCCCTTCTTAGATGAAGAAATATTAAGAATTAATTAATTATAAATAAAATAAATGTACTTAAAAATAACTATTCACGGTATTGTTTTATTTACCTACACTCAAAACCCCATCATAGGTTACTCTTAATGTACTCCGCTGAGTAGGTACGGTCCTCATCTCAATTTACCTACTTGATAAGTAAACCACTACAAAAATAGCGACAACCAATCTAGAACATATACTTTATTACCGAAACAATGTTTAAGTATGTGCCTTTAGGAACAATCTACATTGGTACACTAGTACATAAACTTAAAAAATAAAACTGGTACGTCCTATAATATACAGGGTGTTTGGTAGATGGGTGCAAAGCCTGAAGGGGGTGATATCTTAGACCATTTAGAACGTACTCGTATTAAGCTAAACTTGTCTTAGACGAAGTCTGTTCCTTGTATTTTTTTGAAACTCTAAGGTTTTTAACAATAAAACCCATTATTTTAATTAATTGTAAATAGTGTCCAGTAAAAGCTGTTATGTTATTATTTTTATTTATGTAATGTGTGCTTACTCAAACAAAATAATTCCCAAGCATCTGTGTCATCAGAGAAACATTCTACGCCTTATTCAAGCTTAAGAAACTTTTAAAAATCAGGAAAATGTTTTGTTTACGTCATAATAAAAAAATTAAAAAAATTGCCTCAGTTGTTCAAACCTTTTTAAAAACATGCTTGGTTATTGCCCTTTCTTTTGAGGTACTATTTACACAGATGTCTCATCAACTCTTGGAATTAGGATGTGTACAAAGCAAATTGAGTATGAAAGTTGTTATTTCGAACAGATCAATAAAACAACATTTTTGTGACTATGATATAGGTTATACCTAGTTTGAGAGGCAGGGCGCACAATATCTGTATACAGCCTTATGCAGCGTACTTAGCATCTTGTTAATCAGTGTGTACTAATGTATGTATCTTTGTGACAATAAACTATTATTAAAATTATTATTATTTCTTTAAAAGATATACACAAATTATGGACCCTGTTAGTTAACACAGACCGAAACACGCAGTCACTTTCAAAGCGCCCGCGCCGCTAAACACTACCACAGACCACAGTACCTACATGGTTATTTCAGCCTTCAAGATCCTTCAGACCCCATCAAAATCCGAAGGTAGGTACCTACCTACATCAATCGTCACTTGAATTAAGTGTTTTTTGCTTTCCCACTCAAAGACCCAGTTTCCAGTCGACTGATGACTGATTTAGGTACCTAACTATATGAATGATAAGGCATTTAATTATAACAACATGAAGTAGGTTTACTGATTAAATTCCTGGAAACGGATAAACGAACAACATAAGTACCTATTCTAGGATCTGTTCCAGAGGAAATAATAATAAAACCAATTTATTAATAGGTACCTACAGTTACAAATAATGTGAGAACACTAACTACGAGGAACAGATGAGTATCTATTCGATTTGTTCCCAGGAGATATAAAAAGTGAACGATAAATGTAAAATTGAAAAATACGTCATACATACATAAGTTTATAGTTTACAGTGTCACTCACCCTCCATAGAAAAGGGACCAAACCTCCGACCAAACGGGCGTTGTGGCTACTGCTTGACGGTTGATGTTGGGATGTTGTATATATGCCATTCGCGCGGTAAACTTTGCTTGCGCGATGCAGGATTTGTGTGACGTCAGGTCTTTGATGCTTAGTTCGCATATGGCGTTGTATGTAGATGCCGCCACAAGATTGCCACACAATAACATTAAAAACTAACACATTACATAACATCAAGCCTTGTTTCCTCGAAGGGTTGGGCAGAGGTGTACCTGTAGTACACCCCTAAATGATAAATGATTTATTTTCTGTAAGTAGGTTTGTACAAACACTTTTACACGTCAATCATATTTTTAAAATAAAGCTAGATGAGGTCGGCGTTTCCTATCTGACTATTCTGAGAAGAAAGGCCGAAACAAACTCAGAGGTCACAGTCTCTTTTAAAGTCCAGACATAATCTTGGTCAGATCATGTGAAGGCCATGTAGATTGGTGTCTAAAATGGTCCTTTTGAGGAAAGAACCACACAGATTGAGTGGACCTGTCCAGTCAGTGCACGCATTTGTCAGTAATCGTGCAGCTCAACTCAGAACTTAAGGAGCTCAACGATTCGACGAACAATACCAAAGAAAGAACATTTGGGTAGGCCGCATAAATTACTCAAATTGCCAGACCATGATTAATACTAAATGAGAAAAAAAAAACAATAATGACCCACATAGGCTTCACATTCACAATAATTGAAAACAATATAATACTTTACAAGTAAATATTAAGTTCCAAACAGTATATTGAACTCCACAAAGTAAATATGTCAAATTGGTATATAAATAAAATAAAAGTTTCAGTATGCAATAATTGGAACAGCTTAATCCCAAGCCTTCCTAAAGATAGTCTGAATGTCAGCGGCATTTCCCCACAACAGAATACCGTACGACATTACACTATGAAAATAGCTAAAGTACACTAAACGGGCTGTTGCATCAAAACCACTGCATCCAAAATTGCGGTGAGACATATCAAATCTAAATTACAGTCTGTTTTCGAACCTATACAACTAGGATTTGGCACGAAAGGTGGGTGTGAGGCAGCCGTCCATGCCTTAAGAACCTACCTTTCGTATGATGATTGCGAAATTGTAGTCAAAATTGACGTCAAAAATGCTTTCAATTCAGTAAACAGGGATGCCATGCTGACAGAAGTTAAGAACAAAATTCCGGAACTCTATCAATACCTGCTTACCTGCTACGCAGAACCTTCAACATGAATTTACCGTTCCCATGAACTTTCTTCGGAGGTCGGCTGTCAGCAGGGCGATCCCCTCGGGCCAGCAATTTTTAGCTTGGCTATAAATCCGATTATTCAAAATTTTAAATCGAAATTTAACGTTTGGTATTTGGATGACGGAACCCTGGGAGGCGATGTGGACACTGTGTTATCTGACTTATCAGATATTAAAACAAATTTCGAAAATATTGCTTTAGAATTAAATTTTAGCAAATGTGAGCTCTTTATTCAAAAAACTTCTTACGGTTTGGATAATTTAAAATCCTAATTAAATTTTCTGGCACCCAATATCAAAATAGTAGACAGAAAGTCACTTTGCCTCCTGGGTTCTCCCATCTTTGAAGAATCTTTTCCTGATTATATTGAACAGTATTTCTAAATTCCAAAGTCACGCAAATTGTTTACTCGAAATCAGTCCTCATTATGCTCTTATAATTCTAAAGTGTTGCCTTTTTGTCCCTAAATTTACTTATGTGCTTCGCTGTAGCCCTTTTTGGAAACATCCAAATTTGCTTTCACCAATAGACGATTTAGTCAAGACTAGTTTAGAAATGATTTTAAATATTCAGCTCAATGAATCATGGTTACAAGCATCCCTCCCTGTCGCGGGAAGGTACTTATGGGTCACCGAGGCCCCCGCAACGCAGGCAACAAGAAGGAATACGGGTGGGTTTTAGTCAGTAAGAGTCTGACACACCCTCCCGCTCCGCCCAGAGCGGGAGAAGTTATTTGATGATTTCCCACCCAAAAAAAAAAAAAAAAAAGCATCCCTCCCTATTCGGTTTGGCGGTTTAGGAATCCGCAAAATTTCGAGTGTTGCTTCCCCAGCCTTTTTGTCGTCCACCCATAGCACGTCACGTCTCATAGGTACGTAATGTCCTAAGGGCTTTGCCCACAAACTATGAGACTGCGGGCTTGGAGGATGCCAAGAATGCTTTTCAAATTACTTGCCCGGGTAAAGAATTTCCAGACAACCTAAAATCTCAAAGGTTCTGGGACGATATTTATTGCGATTAAACATACAAATCGATTCTGAGCCGCAGTTCAGGTCCGGATCGCGCAAGACTTTTGGCGGTCGGAACCAGAGAGGCCGGTCATTAGCTACATGCCCATCCTTCTCCATATACCGGTACCTTCCTGGATCCGACCTCGCTTCGTCTGGCGATTGGTCTGCGGCTTGGGGTCACGGTATGCACTCCACACACATGCCCTTGTGGCACGGACGTGGACCGACTGGGTCACCACGGACTTTGTTGTCAAGAACGTGCAGGCCGCTTTTCAAGACATGCGACACTTAATGACATAATCCGCCGGTCTCTTGCCAGCATCAATGTGCCTGCTCTTCCGACTGGCATTGTCAGAGATGATGGCAAAAGACCTGATGGTGTGTCTTTAGTCCCGTGGAGTTTGGGACGGATGCTTGTGTGGGACGCTACCTGTGTAGACACACTGGCACCGTCCCACCTCCAACGGACTACTTCTAAAGCGGGTGCAGCGGCAGAAAAAGCCGAAAATCTGAAAGTTATTAAATATGGAGGCCTTGGCAGAGAGTACAACTTTGTACCCTTTGGCGTCGAGACCCTCGGTCCGTGGGTTCCCAGTGCGTATAAGTTATTTGCGCAAATCGCGAAACGTCTGGTTGATGTAACTGGTGACCGAAAAGCTGGCGGCTTTCTCGCGCAACGCATCAGCATTGCAATTCAGCGAGGAAATGCCGCCAGCATCCTCGGTACAATGCCCCGAGGGCCTTTTTTAAGTTCAACTTAGTTTTAATTTAATTTAGTTAATGTTAATAATCATCTTGTAATTTGGTTAAATACATATTATATATTATAACGGGCTGTCTCTATATCAGTTAAATTACGATTTTTTCTAACAGCGTATGCTGCGGAGCTTAGCTTTTTCGACAATTTATCTATATGTGGACCCCACTGAAGCTTAGCATCCAAAGTTAAGCCCAAGAATACTGTGCTATCTTCAGGGTTTAATTCTTCGCCCTTTATCAACACATTAGTTTTCACCTGCCTAACGTGAGGTAGCGTAAATTTAATGCATTTGGTTTTTTTTTCATTAGAAGTAAATTATTAACATTGAACCAGTGAACTACTTTTGAGATCGCACTATTAACATCGTCAGCTGCTGACGTTTAAGTTTAAACAAAAGTGAAGTGTCATCCGCAAACAACACTATATCATGATTATCCTTTATGAGGTATGGCAAATCATTAATGTAAATAAGAAATAAGAAAGGACCAAGAATTGAGCCCTGTGGGACTCCCATTGTTAATATAGATCCGGGAGATCTTTTCCCATTAACGTCAACGCGTATGAGGTAAGAAGATCCAGAGCGGTATTCCGGATCCCGTAGTGGCGGAGTTTCCTGATTAACGTTTCGTGAAGAACGCAATCGAATGCCTTGGACAAATCACAAAAGAAGCCCAATGCATCGCGTTTATCTTCCCATGCATTATACATATGTCCTACAAGTTCCATCAGTAGTCGAACGACCCCTTGGAAAACCGAACTGTTTTTTGTGCAATAATTTATGTTTATTAAAAAATCTTTGTAATTGGACTAAAATTATTTTTTCAAAAATTTTACTAATGGTAGGTAGTACTGAAATAGGTCTATAATTGGTGGGGTCTGGTGTACTACCTGATTTAAACAAAGGTATTATTTTACTATTTTTCATAAGGTCAGGAAACTTCCCACAGTCAATGCAATTATTAAAGATAAGAGATAAAGTAGGAGCTACAATGTCAATAATTGACTTAGCAACTTCTACAGAATTACCCCACAGATCTGCAGTCTTTACATTTAAAGTGTGAAAGGTTTTAATTTTTTTTTTTCTTTTTTTAGTTTTTTTTTTCTCTACAGGTAATATGTTCAAAATGAAATTCCGAATCGCAAACATTAACATTTTCCTTGAGCAAAGACTCAGCAACAGAAGGTGATGAGTTTAGGGATTTAGTAGTTGAAACGGGAATATCTGAAAAGAAATTTTCAAAGGCCGCGGCGACGTGCGAGTCTGATTTTATTATGTTGTCATTAATTGACAGGCTATAGTCAGTATTTCGGTTACTAGACCTTCCCGTTTCACTATTAATAAAATTCCAAGTCGTTTTGATTTTGATGATTTCCCACCCTCAAAAAAAAAAAAAAAAAAAAAAAAAAAAAAAAAAAAAAAAAAAAAAAAAAAAAAAAAAAAAAGTCGTTTTGATTACATTACTACTATTTTTAATCTTCGAACTCAAATGACGCGACTTGGCCATACAACAAACTTTTTTTAAATAATTTTGAATAGTTTCTAACACATAAATTAAATTTAGCAGTGTTTATGTATGCCCTTTCATTGTACAGCTCATAAAGCCGTGTTCCATCCTACCATTTCATCATTTAAGATACTATAATTTTAGAAACCTTTTTACATTTATGTACCAATAAGATTAATATGATGTGATTGTTTAATCAATTAATGTTACCTCCAATCGCCTGAAACACAGGATTACCTAGTTCAGGCACAAATCATTGGTGAACTTGACATAGATTTAAGAAAAACTGTTATTTAACGTTATACCTTATATTTTTTAATATATTTTTGTTATTATTATTTCGCCAGTTATGTTTTATATTGCCATCAACCGGGCATAAATACAGACCCCGGGCTAAAAAAACTACCTTTATAAATAAAAGAAGTCCTGAAGAATTTGTTAATTATAACGCGTACCTAAATATAAATCACCAACTTCTGTGCGCTATTTTGTCTATGTTTACTACCTATATTGGACGTGGAGTAGAGTAGAATAAACATATTTTCTAAAAATAATGTTTTCTTATCTAAACAATGCAAGCAAAATGAATCAAATGAAAGCTGTTATACGTACACCTCGTTCATTCATTTCTTATAGTTAGAGGCGCGTTCCAAAATATGATTTGTATCAACGAATCTCGTACAAAATCGTACAAGGATGGATGTAAGCTCGAACCTCGTACCAAGACCTCTGAATCTCGTACATGTACGAGTAACCTCGTACGGATGGCAACGCTGCCATGTCTCGCACAGGGTCGCAGCATTATGCTGAGCGATGGCCGTTTTGCGTGGATGAGACGCATAATATTTTCCCCCAAATTGTTTTATTTTTGTTTTTGTGTTCCTTCTTTGCGGCTTGTTTACCGTAAATAAATGTATTTTCTTTCTTTATTTTTTATCCTTTTTTTATGGATCATGTGGTATAGTATACAATCAAGATTTGTATTTATTTATTTTATATAAAGTAGGTATAGATATTGCTGATTGTACCATCTTAGTTAGTCAGCCGCTAAATCATCACAATTCCACGCGCAGTTTGTAGCAAATTAACACATTCGAGTAATTTATGGTCCTTCACGTATTTCCAGATCGAACCACGTCTTAATTAATGGAACTGCTACCTTTCAATTAGTTAAAGTGTAAGTATGTACTTATGTGATGTACTTTATCATGAATTTTCCACTATAATACAGATGTAAGGATGAGTAGGTAGTTCCTATTAATTGTAGCGCGTCTTTGTGTTCGTTATTAATTAATTATAGCTGCCAATCTTACTTGAGTATTTACTGTTCTTGACCTTGGTAAAGTGACAAGGGTTATTTGCGTAGAAAAAAATATGCACCGTGTGTTCTCATTACGAAATTGTCAGTAGCCGTGGCGTTGGTCCTGCACCTGATCTCGGGGGGTCGTGTCGGATTGCCGCTCCATCAGATGCAATAATAATAATAAAATCATTTAATTCGGACAACTAAAAGATCCATAAAATGTTAGTAACAGGTTTGCACTTAAAATACTATTGTTAGTAACTTAAAATAAAGACAAATTAGTGAAGACCATCCAACAACTAGACACAATGAGAAATTAAATGGGAAAACTATGGTATAAGTCTTCACACAAATTGCCTTATAATGGCGGAGGAGGTATCTTCCGCCACAGCCTTCAGAATGCTATTGTGACTGCGTCTTATTCTGCTCAGGAGTGAGGCTGTTTTTTGCGGATAATGGCTTGAAATCCATCGGTATGGGTTACCGCGAACACTTCTGAGGCACTGCAATAACGAGGCAGTCGCAACAGCATCCTATAAACATTATTGTATTGGATGCGTAGGACATCCAGCGACCTTTTGGAGTAGTTGACCCAAAGATTACCGATGTAAAAACTCTGACAATAAGCTTTAAAAAGCGTAATCTAAACTTGGTCAGTACAACGAGCAAATCTTCGAGACAGCATATTACCCCTGACCGCCAGAGCCCTACACTCCCTCTCAATGTCACTATAGTCCCTGAGGTCATCGGTAAGAAAATGCCCAAGATATTTAAACTTTGTGACTCTTCGTATTGGCGTACCGTTTATGGTAAGTTCGAGGGCCATATATTCACATTTTTTGGCATTATAGACCAGTCCATGTGCAGCAGCGTAGGTCTCACATACTTTTAGCAACTCCACGATACCCCCGGCGACAGGCCCAGCAGCACCATGTCATCCGCGTAACTGATGTTGTTACAACTAACACCCTTACCCTGCATCCGACACGCATGCTGCTGAGCTCAATGCAATCAGCAATGACGGAGACGTTGAACGAAGTGGGCCTGGGATTTCGCCTGTGTTTGCGTACATACTTCTACATTATAATATCTCTTGCGTACCTTGTTAATCTCTGTTGAGGTTGCCTGCCGTGACCGAAATTCAGTTGGGAGGATATTTTTTCTAATCGGTAGCATCCTGGAGATTACATTGTGACCGTTCCATGGCAATAGTTTCGCGCCCATTGCGTATCTGCCGTAAATTGGGTGTACTATACACTTCTGCCTGACCCTTTGTGTTATGTTATGTCCAGTTTTTCCTTAAACAACCTCATATCCGCCTCACGCCTGTAATCCCCGAAAGGTGAGGCAGACAGACCTATAATAGGTTCACCACAGATCACCCCACACAACACACAATTCACCTGTTATCATTAACTTCCACTCCCATGTATGAGTGGAAGGGCGAGCCTATTGCCATCAACCACAACTCTAGACTCCCGAAATTCCTGATGGAAAAACCACTTTGCCTGACCTGGGAATTGAACCCAGGACCTCATGCTCAGAGACCAACGGGGCAGTTCTTCATTAAAATCAGTTAATTATGAATAAGCTGACAAACGCAAGCGGAGTAAACGCTAATTAAATACAAATATCCGCTATTAGTATTAATAAAACTAATTATAACAGAGTTGGTGTGAATGTTCTATTTATTGCTAATAATGAGAAACGAAGAATAATAAACATGCGTTCGTAATTGGTTATCTTGCGAGTCTTGTCGTGACTTATGACATGTCAGTGAGGGGTGTGAGCAGAACCGGTGCGTTCCCTCATACATTTTGTAGGTACAGACGACAGTTACGAGGGGTTAGTCCCGCTATGGTATGGTCCCGGTATGGCACCCTCTTAAAATACCTATCAAAAAGTCCCGCTATGGTACCCATCTTTTAGATCTACGTTAGACAATAGAAGGTACAACTGAAAAGAAAAGTGTATCTATAAATAAATACTTTTAGGAGTGTATCAATAAAACGTCTGTTTGCGATATTAAATCAGTCTTTTATTAATTCAAAATATTTATAAAAAAATATCAAACAGTAAAACGAAATATTAATTGCAATGTAATTTTTAAAATAATCAACAATATTAATTACCAATAATCAACAATAAAAAAAATATAAAAAATCCACATCTCAGAAAAGTATTACTGTAAATATTATAAACTACAAATAAAAACAACATCCAGACATAAATATTAGTTACAAATAATCAACATTGAGAAAAGGCAGTAATTGTAAATTTATATAAACTACAAAAATAATCAACAACCAACTAGACAAATATATTAATTACAAATAATCAACATGGAGAAAAAGGCGCAAATTGTAAACATAAACTACAAAAAATAATCAACATCGAGAAAAAGTATTAAACATTTTAATAGGCTAAAAACAAAATTAAAATAAACTATTTTTTTAAATGTTCTGATCGAAATATTGACTTTGATATGTTAATCAGAAAATCACCAATGGAGATAGCTTTATTTTCGTAACTTTTTGTTAGCTTTTGAATCTGGCGGTCGATTTCTATACTTGTTCTTTTTCTTGAATTTATAGGTGATCTTTTTAGTCGAAAGCTATAACAAAAATCATCAGTTATTTAAGTTAAGCTATATTTTTTTCAGTAACCGTCTGTAATAGAAGGCGACAACCAATAATATCTACCAAAATAAATAAAATCAAATCCATTTTCAAATTCTTCTATGTACTCGTATTATGTAAAAAAATATATATCTGCTTTTAAAAATATTATATCTGCTTAAAAATATTGTCTAAAAAATACAACTTACTTGGCTTGTTTTATATCAAAGTGACATGTGTCGTTGCCAATTGTTTGCAGAAACAATAATAAACTGGGATTTTTTCCAATAATTTTGTTGAATCTGCCATTCCATGATTCCGCCAAGTTAGTTGTTCTATGGCGTTCATTATGGCAACACCAAATGAGGTCTGGATATTCAAGCCACTGAGTGACAAAATAGTCATTGAATTTGGTCATAGCTTCATCGTCGAAACTGAAAAAAATACTTATTAAACGTACTTGTAAAGCAATGAAATTAACAGGTCCTTACTGATATTGTTGTTCTTTACTTTTTTGCCATATAATTAGAGTTAAGTACTCAAACATCATTTTGGAAAGTAACCAAGATATTATACCTATTTTCCATTATATGCAGCCAGCCGTCTTCAATATCTTGTTTTGGCAAAAACGCCAAGCCTATGCATTGCTTAACATGGTTCGAGGACTCTTCGTGTTCCATGAGATTTAAAGATTTCGCTTTTTTGATAACGTTCTTTTGAAAATGTACGTTACATCCATTTATTTTGATATCAGGAAAAATCTTCGCTGCTGCATTTATTACTCCTATTTCAAAATCGAAGGTAAATTTCGATGGACGCCATTCAGGCAAAGTTTGTTTAATCAATTCGAAAACTTTTTCATAAGTTTTCCCTTCTTTGTTTTTTAACAGAATATAAAATAATGGTGCTACATTCGTGGATAACTCAGTGCTTCCCATGTCTCCATGAATGACATAAACTTGTTCGAATGGGTTTGGGCAGCCGTCGAAAGTGCCATCACCAAAGTAATGCGTTACACATTTTATATATTCCTTTACTTCTGTCGAGGAAAATATAATTATTCGATTACAGTCTTCATTACAATAATCAGCCAATACATACTTATTAAATTCTTCTGGTATTATAATTTCTTCCACATTCTTAAATTGTGTTTTTGGTACGTTCAACGACTTATTTCGGTGTCTGTATAATACTGTTTTTAATTTTTTATAGTCAGGAACATTTCCTGTAAGGTGTAACCCTTTGTCTTTTAAGTTACCCATGTGTTTTTCGAAAATTTTCTGTACTGATCCGTAATTTGAATTTACTTCTTTTTTGCACTCACTTATAGCCATTTGAACTTCATTGTCTTCAAAATGTGGCACGCACTGATCACTGTGTTTATAATCTTTAATTATTGTATTATTGGTATTCTCAATAGTTATATATCCACTACATTTAATACTATTTCTCCTATTTACACAATGCCAAGTACTTGAATTTTTATTTTCTCTGCGTTTAATATATTTATGTCCGGCACGTAATAAAGTTTTTCCACCGCGTCGACTGTCAATAATTATTAAATTTACACCACGTGAACTACTTGACCCAGACATTGCAATAGATAAACTAACAAGCTATCCTAATTACTCATATCGCAAAAGTACAGCTGCAAATAGCAAACTAAACCCGGAATAATACTGTCTCTCTCTATTTTCATAAAAACAAAAGGGAAGAGCTAGATACGAATTCGAGGAAGGGCTCGTCTCTATTGTTTTACGAAAAAACCGGTTGGTCAGGTAACTACCTGAAGTGAAACGACAATTACCGAGCGTGATTTGTTTAAAAAATAGTATTAATAAATATTATCTTGCTTAACTATAATAGTTAAGAAAAGATATTTTTTATTAATACTATTTTTTTCTTAACGCATTGTATAACTTTTCTTTACAACAGTACCAAAAACTGAAGGGTACCATAGCGGGACTTTTTGATAGGTATTTTAAGAGGGTGCCATACCGGGACCATACCATAGCGGGACTAACCGGTTACGAGGCTAAGTCAGTTACGAATAATTCAAAAGCGTTTTTCTCGTGCAATAAAAATTGCAACCTTGAGAAAACGTGCCTATTACATAATGGCATGGTTTCGATAATGCTATGATTGTAACACCATAAAACATATTTTAGTAGATAATCGCTTTGAATCTTGCGTATAGTTGCCGGCATTTAACTTGAGCTCTCGGCGGAGTGGTGGGGGTTTGTGTGTGCATCGTATTGTCTCAGGGGTAAGGTCCAAAATCGCTTAAAGTAATTAAGGATCAGAGCTCAAGATAAATGCCGGCAATTATAAGTGTGACTGTACAGACGTTATTATATGACGTTGTAAAGTGTTTAGATAAATCGTCGGAACTGCTGTGCTAAGTAGGAACGTGTCGCGGGTACGATTCCGGCACGGAAAACATTTTTTCTAGCAAGGCGTTTTTATCTTTCGTTTTACAAATTCAGAGGAAATACTCGTAGGTACTGGTCGGTTCGTAAGTGTACAGATGACTATTTAGTATGCTGTAGCATGTCTCAATGAGCGTCCTTACTGACAAAGCGAGCTGCATTAAAATAAGTTTACCTTAAAATACACCGATTATAGGAGCAAAAAGACAGACTTCTGTTCTTATTAATTTTTAAGTATACAAATCTATAGTGTGAGCAGTGGTAACGGCCGCGACTTACGAGTTGTTGCAGGTCGTAGGTTCGAACCCTGACAGGCGCTCTACTTTGTATAAATCTGCCGTCTTAACGAAAAAGGGCACAACTAACATTTTTCCGAAATTTTGTTATATACATATTCGGAATCAGAATAAAAAGGCGCATCTGTCAGTTTTTTTTATACATTTTTATGAGCAAGATCTTCAAAGATACCTTAAACTAAAAGGGCATAATTACACCATTTTTCACATTAAGATACGGAAAAAGGACTCATTTGACTTTTATTACGTTGAAAGGTCACAGATGTTCAGATGTGGCTTTTGTTTTATTTATTTTTTTAATATTTTGTTAAATAAAAAGGCCCATCTGGTCCATATTAAAAATAAAAGGCATATGAGCCAAATGTGCCTATTCTTTTTAATTTTCATCCACAATACGCTGAGTTAATGAGTTTAAAAGAAAAGACACAACTAGTTAGATGTGCCTTTCTTAACTAGTATTTTTGAAAAGAGGTGAACTGAGGGGAGTCGGCCCCAAAGCGAGTCGTGTCAGTTGTGCCTTATGTGTAAAAGCGAGACCACGCTTCAAGAGTTTAAAACTGTTATGTTCTGCCCGCGGCTTATTATTTTCAATCAGAGTTATGTTCCTGTAGGAGACAAAAAAATACATGAAACTGGTCAAACCTTAGGAGGTTTATGGAATGAAGCTACTTCAGGTAGAAAAAAGGTAGACATTTTTCCAGGAAAACCGAGATTTGAAGCACGTGATTTTATGGTTTGATAACTGTGCGGCGCAAAACATAAATTGGGCGCTATATTCTTATTTAGTATATTTAGTCAATTTTTCTGACGTCAGGTTTGGAAGTATTATTACACTGCGCTATTTGGAAGTGGGCCACACGTTCATGGCTGCAGATTAGTTCCACCACAGAGTTGAACAATCACTAAAAAAGGAAAAACGTGCATATGACTTTGAGGACTTCTGCAAAGCTGTATCCGATACCAGCTCCTGCACCATTGTAAAGAAAATGAATGTTCAAGATTTTTACGAACTTGAAGACTGTTCCTCAGTATACAAATTGCAAAAGTCAACTCCTCGAGTTTATATGAATACCATTTCTGAAGCAACCTTCCGCAGGGGATTTAAATCTCTTATGTACAAAAATAGTCACAGTTCAGAAGAACACTTTGAATTAGATTTTCTGAAACTGAAAAATATTAAAACTGGAATTCCATCACCACGCCAAAAGCTTGTACCAAGAGGTATTGCATCAGAAAGAAATTCTGCAATACTCACCAAGTTTGGCCCACTCATGCCCACTAAAAGAAGGGTTTTTTAGGAATCTTTACCTGTAAACGATGGTTCTGCTGATCTCACTCAAATTCATGATGACTAACCAAAGTCAAATTAAGCAAGACTGATTTATAATCTGATTATTAAGTATAATAGATTTTTTGTTACTAATGACTGATTTTGTTAAAAGATTTAATTATATAATACTATTGATCTCATTGTGATACTCAAATGTAAAAGGTGCCATCTCATTGATAAGGAATAATTATTATTTTTGAAAGGTAAAGGTTTTCACTTAATTATTTTTTATTTAACCTGAACAATTATTTAAGAATTGAGTTTATAGGTAAAGTAAAACTAAGTCATTACAACTTTTGAAGTATTTTCTTAATTATTAAAAGGCACAACGGGTCAAATGTGCTTTTTCATTGTAATATTTTTTTTTATTTTAACACTAAATACTAGGAAGAAAGGTCACATTTGGGTTTTTACGCCTTTTATACTTAACAATCATATTTTTACATAATTTATTTTACTAAGTAGAAAGAGGAAATGTAGTTTATTTATTAATAGCCAAATAAATAAATTATTAGTATTAAATAGTTTTGTAGGCATCATGTTAATATAACTACTTCCATTAACACATTTTTTATAAGACAACCATTTGTATATTTTTTTGCCGAAAAACAGCAAAATATTTTAAACTCAATTTCCTTAAAATTTACAAAATGTTAGATGTGCCTTTTTAAATTACGACGGCAGAAATCATTTCATCACCACTGCTCTCAAAACGGTGAAGGAAAACATCGTCAGGAAACCGGCATGTCCTAGAACCAAAAGTTCAAAGACATGTGACATCTAACAACCCGCACTGGCCCCGCGTGGTGGACTACTGCTCATTCCCTCTCACAGAGAGGAGACCTGTGTCCCAGCAGGTTTATGTATGTAAACCTATAGTATTTTAATAACACTTTTCGCACTTCACTATGAGGAATTAGTGGAAGGAGAGTAGTGTACCCTTTACCATGCAGTGGAGCAATACAGACCTCATCATTCTCCTACCATTATCCCAGTTTAATTGGGGCCGGCGCAACCGTTGTCTCGTACGAGTAATGTTTTTCGAGGATAGGTATTACGGTGGTGCTTATTCCTAAGAAAAATTGTTATTTTCCTTTAATTTAACAGAAAAAAACAATTTAATACAATCAAATTATGTGGTGCCACCACATAATTTGATTGTATACCATAAGAAACTATTTTAGTATTTTCCTTTTAATTTAAAAATCAAATTTAAGCATTGCTTTAGTAGCAATGCTTAAATTTGATTTTTAGTTGAATATTAATTAATATCTTTCTACATTTGTTGGATTCTTTTATCTTTTATTCATACGTCTGAATATAAGAAATACAAAATTATTGTTATTATTACAAATTAAGACACATGTAAGTATTTGAATCATTTGTTTTTAAGAAACAAGGTTTGGTAAGGTACTTATACTATACTCGTTCACCAATAAAAGCAAACACCTACTGCTTTTGTTCATTACTGAATATAATCAATTTATTATATTCCTAAATAAACCCAAAAATCATTTATTAGTGGGACACTTATTTAAGCAGCCCTACAATGCTTTTTGTTAAAGTTTGATGACTGGTAGCAACCTCTAAATCGTATCAAACAATTAAAAGAAAAAAACTGTTTAATATTTAGATGTATATAATCGAATGACAAAGTGCCGCGATGATAATTAAAAAAACGAAAAATAAGGAACGCCCTAGTAGGTATGTATGTAAAGTATGTATGTATTCTTTGGCACGCTCTGTAGCCTAAACGGCTTGATGGATATTAACTTATTTTATGAGGTGTCGTTAGATTCGTCTTAATTGTGGGAGTGACATAGGCTATATCATCATCATCATCTGCCTAGCCTTTTCCCAACTATGTTGGGGTCGGCTTTAAGTCAAACAGGATGCAGCTGAATACCAGTATTTTACATGGAGCGACAGCCTATCTGACCTCCACAACTCATTTACTGGGTAACACGATACCCCTTGGAAAGCCTGCTTGTCAGACATTCGGGCTTCTGTAACAACAGTCAAAGATCTACAAATGACAGCTGGGACCAACGGCTTAACGTGCTTTCCGAGGCACGGAGGGGTCTTGGTATGTAAAGATGGTCACCCATCCACGGACCAACCGCGACCCGTGCGGCTGTTATTACTTGGCCACAAGCCCCTCATAGGCTATATAATATTTATTTAATGCATCTGCAAATGCAAAAAAGGGAGTGAAAGGTTATTTTTTAAAGAAATTACAACCATATTGGTATCAAGCGAAAGCTAGTAATGAGTCGATTCCAAAATATACATATATATAATAAAAGTTAAAAGCTTGAAATAAAGCAAAGTATAAAAAACAAAAAACCCGACTGCAAAAACACAACTGAAAAGACAAGAACAAGCATTATAATATTGTTACTGTACGCGGGGACAAAGCAATAACCTGAAATATGGTGTAACTTTTGTTCGATCGCCTGCGTGAAAGTCACGCTTTGTATAATATTTACAAGTAATACCTAATACTTAAAATTGTATATTCTTTTTGGTCCTAAGTTAGCCGGACCTCAGCCCTTCCATTACTCTATCGATTTTTACGGCCAATCACTCAGAATTCTTTCTAAACACAACAGATTGACCGCAAGTTTTTCCAGTATTTCCCACCGAATTACCATCGCGTTGACACTTTAAATATCCCACTCATAAAATCCCCCATTCTGCATGCATAATAAATGCAGACCGACAAAATCACAAAAAAATATCTTTTTAAAGAATATCTTTTCCAAAGGTATGTTTCATTCGCCCATTGAACCCACGTTGTTGTGTGAACCTATGATGATTCATACAGGAATGCTCGAATAAACCAATTAAGCAACAGGAAAAACCAGGGTAAGCACTGTCTTCATCTCAAAATCTAGCTATGACACATGAAATTCCACGAAGTACCTACCTAGCAAATACCGCTCTTATCTGTACCCGTGGTGAAGTGGTGACGAATCGGTCATAATATGTATTTTATCTGAATAGGCCTTTAAAACTTATAATAATTAAACCCATCTTGCAATAACAATTCGTGTGGAATATCTAATTGTATATAAAATGACACGGGTATTTTTTTAACAACAGACAATAAAATGTTATCATGTGACGTTTTAACCTCATCTCCGGGGTCATTCGCGTACTCCTAGTATATTACCGAAGCTACTTCGTCTTGCGCACAGTATGATCTGTACCTCATCAGAATGCGCGTCTTAATTTTTGTGGTCCTAAGTGTAACCGTGGTTGCACCAGAATCGTGGTCCATTCCGTCGTTCAAGACCTTTTTTAAAGAACAAAGTGATAATGTCAAGACCATCTACAACGATGCCGTCAATATGAAGGGTTCCGTCGATAACTACGTTGAAGAACAGCAGCAGATGATCAAGGACAATTTGAACAACTACGTCGATGATATTCAGGAGAGTGGAAGAAATCTCGTAGACCCATTGTCTTACAATCTTGGCGTCGACACTTCTTCGGTGCTGGAAAATCCTGACGTTCTTCTATCAGTGCCTGGAATAATCACAAGACATGGATACATATGTGAGACCCACACCGTCATATCACAAGGCTACGTTCTCAACTTACACAGGATTCCTCGCTCCAGACATGGCAGGGAAGTGCCACTAAAGACGGTTCTCCTCCAACATGGCTTATTTGCAAGTTCTGCTGACTGGATCATGAATGGTCCTGGAAAAGGACTTGCCTATGTATTGGCTGACGCTGGCTATGATGTTTGGATGTCCAACATAAGAGGAAACAGGTATTCTAAAGATCACGTTTGGTTCAAATCGAATTCAAAAGCTTATTGGGATTTCTCTTGGCACGAAGTAGCCTTGTATGATGTTCCTGCCGTTATAGACTACATTTTAGAGACTAAAGGGGTAGATACTAAGATAACCTACATTGGACATTCAATGGGGACTACTATTCTCTTCGCCATGCTAACGTTGAAGCCTGAATATAACGACATATTGTCAGCTGGATTTGCGTTGGCTCCTGTCGTGTATCTATCAGATATGAAGTCGCCTTTGAAGTCTATGGCACCAATTGCCAGCAACCTAGCATACATAGACGGGTTGCAAGGTTCTTATGAATTTATCCCAAAAAATTCAGCGCTGGGTAAGATTTCAAGCACGTGTAACGGAGAAAACATGGATTCCTTAATTTGCAAGAACATAGTATTCTATCTGTGCGGCTTTAACGAGAAACAGTTCAATAAAACCCTCCTGCCAGTTTTCCTGGCACATTTGGGTACAGGAACATCTTGGAAAACAGCAGTTCACTTCTCGCAAGAAATTCTTTCTGGTAAATTCGAGCAGTTTGATTATGGATATTTGAACAATTGGAAGATCTATGGAGCTGGCTCGCCTCCCGAATATGACCTGAGTAAGGTTACTGTGCCTATCAAGTTATTCTGGTCTAAAAATGACTTGTTGTCAAGTGAGAAGGATGTGCAGGAACTTTATAATAGACTGCCTTCAAAACCTGAAATGTTCCTGGTTCCCGACGAGAAGTTCAATCATTTGGACTATCTCTGGGCTATTGACGCTCCCAGACTACTAAACGATGAACTGCTAAACTCTTTGCACGCATATATGATTGATAATATGAATACATTTACGATAAGATTTTGAAGGTGGAAACTGGTTTTAACTGGTTCACTACACTGAAAATAAGTATTGATTGTATTCGTTGACAAAAGCGTGAAATAAAAATGTTTGCGCAATATTAACGAGTATCAGTAGATGATATACATACTCGTAAGAAAGATCCTGGCCGAAGCTATTTGTCGAATTTATGAAGAAGAAGTAACAGAGCCACAATCATACTTATTTATTCCACAAAACAACAAATCTGTGTTTCTGTTTGAAGTGTAGGTGTAGTGCCAGTGAAATCAGGGACACATTAGACTTTTGAACGTCTACACAAAAGTTGGCAACGCGTCTGTTAGCTATAGTGTTGCAGGTGCCTGTTGCCACTTTTCACCAGGTGGGCCGCCTGTTGCCAACCGATTACGAATAAAAGTGGGGGTGAGACATGTAGGTCATGTCCGAAAGACCTTTCATCGAGGCTACGCGTATCTTTAACCAATCAAGGGTATAAGCAGGAAGATTTGAATGCCGCTTAACATCCGGATGTGCATTTAATACTAAGTATTGATAAGCCTGTGATATATTTAGATTAATTTGCAATTGTTTACAATCATTTTCTTGGTAGTCGCCGTGATCTGATTTCAGTGGAGGAGGGGGGCAACCTTAGCCTTACGCGATAAGTACTGATTGTAAGAAAGTTATGTCTGAGAAGTTGTATAATAATTATGTACAAGTAATAAATTAATTAGTATTTTATACACGTGTTTGTTCTTTGATCCTAAAGTATTCAAATTGCAATGGTACTATAAGTCTTTAATATTTAAAGCTTAATAGGGGGATTCAATTTCTTCCAAAGACGAGTTCACAGGTAAAACTCCTTTTGTAATCCTTTCAAATTAAAAATGAAGAATTTTAGCAACTGCTATTTCTTAATTATTACTGAATTGGTAAGGACTTTATCCGTTTTGAACTTTCTGACCGGATATAGATTAATGAGGATCAACGGTAATAACGCTGAAAAGGACTTTCACACAATGATCTAAAACTGTTTGAAGACACACATACTGATGGCACAGAAAAATCTAAGTTGGTAATAATGAGGAAAGATTACAAACCTTTCTTTGACGTACTTAATACCTGTCAAACTTATTATGCCATCTTTTAAATAAATTGTAATAAATGTCTTTGACTGATAGGTCAAACT
This sequence comes from Atethmia centrago, assembly GCA_905333075.3. NCBI lineage: Eukaryota > Metazoa > Arthropoda > Insecta > Lepidoptera > Noctuidae > Atethmia > Atethmia centrago. The sequence continues at coordinate 3,908,955 of HG995373.1, read as the reverse complement.
CCACTTGTTTGATTTCATTTAATGAGTTCTCCTCATGACTGTCACTGTGTGGCGAAGTTTTCAAGAACCACCACGTGGACACTACGGGCTGAGTGCAGCCGTTCGGAGATTACATTAAACATACCATGAGCGCTCAGTACCTACCCACGGCCCAAGGGTTTCAATTCCTGATGTAGTAGAGAAAGGCTTGGCATATCTTCCTGGCTCGGCGCGCTGTGCTGGCGCTGCTGCTGCAGAAAATCTCAAGCAGCGTAAGTATAATAACCTTAACGGTAATTATATTTTCGAGCCGTTTGGGGTTGAAACCGTCGGGCGGTGGAGTCCGAGGGCTCATGGTCAGTTTAATCAAATCTCCAAACGGCAGTTGACACTTCCCATGACCCAAGGTCTGGCCTTTACCTTGGCCAAAAAGACGCTAAGCATTGCCATACAAAGTGGCAATGACGCCAGTCTCTTGGGTACATTTCTTATCGACAGCGATGCGGATGAATTTATCGACGCCATATTTTTGAGAACATGTTTTTCAACTACAATTTTAAGTTTGTTTTTGGTATAAATTCATCTCAACTACGGAACCCTTCATTGTGTGTAGACCAACACGCACTTGGCCGGTATTTTTCTTCGATACGTACCTGTGACCTCAGGGTTCACGTACACTGGCTGTTGCTCCTCCTTTATAAAAGCTGCTGGCAAAGAACTTCTACATGGTGATTCATAATGAGACTTGAATCCGAAAGTCACATCCTATCATCCATTTATGTATTTCAAAAACCTGATGCTACTTCCCAAACTAGGCCAGGGGCTGCAGCCTCGATAGATAGCGATCGATTTACGACCGAATTCGGTCGCAGTTCTAATGGGGTCCTAGACAGTCAAAATTGCTTGACAAGCACGAAAAAATCACAATCTTGTCAAGGAATTATGACAGTCTGGGCCTGTATTTGCCATGATATGAATTGCTCTAGCGGCTCCGTGCGGCTATTTCATCATCGGCAGCATATACGAACCACTTTGCTGGACATAGGCATCTACAATCGCATAAATCGTAAATCATTTATTTCGCCAGAGATATGGTACCATGGGTGTTACAAGCAAGTAGTGCTTTACACATCTCATCTATAGAAGGCATGCGACAAATTATTATTAGCTACAGTCAGAATACAAACGTTCACAAATACAATACATAGTTTATAGGGATTAAGTTTTACAGTTAAAAAATTCACCTAAGGTATAAAAACAGTTCTCTATTAACCATGATTTTATTTGCTTTTGAAACTTATATAATGGAAGTTCTCTCAACAGACGTGAAACATGCATGCCATTCAACTCGATTCTTGGCAAATCTCACTCAGCTGCTACCACCACTGGTGGTCTACCAGCCCCCCATATGGCCAATGATATTTATTTAAGTTTCGTTATAAGAAGATGGAAGTTGATTATTATACACCCGGATATTTTTACAATGTACTAACAATGAACTTAATAAAAATAGGTATCATATAAATTATCTGCAATTTTTTTCCTCGTAAACAAAAGATAACATTGACGTTATTACTGACGGTATTTACGGAAAAAACTGACGACCTTTTGACCCGAAATTAAATGTTTGAAAAATATGTGTTACCCTTACACATATCTACTTTATTGTAGTACTAGCTGCGCCCCGCGGTTTCACCCGCATAAGCCTCGATACCGTGGGGATATCGGGATAAAAAGTAAGCATAATCACACACAGCCCTCCCCTCTTTGAGAGGTTGTGGTCTGTAACTACGCAGGCCTAGTGCGGGTTGGTAGATGTCACAATAAAAATAAAAAAAAATAAAATATGAGGTATAATGTTAAATATAGTTTTTCTTAGATCTATGTCAAGTTCACCCATGATTTGTGCCTGAACTAGGTACTCCTGTGTTTCAGGAGATTGGAGCTAACATTCATTGATTAAACAATCACATATCATATTAATCTTATTGGTACATAAATTTAAAAAAGTATATAAAATTAGGGTATCATAACTAACTAATAAAAAAATAACAATAATACAATAAATATTTACTTTAGCACTAGTAATAACTTCTCCGTATCTTCATAGTTTGAAGAGTTTCCTTAAGGGGTTTCTTGCAGTTACTATGATTTAAGGAGTAGATGTTTCCTTTTTCATTTAGCCTGTTATAGAGTAGCGGTCCGAGGTACATATAAAATTTGGCTATGAAAGCATGTTTTGTTTTCACAGCAAAATTTAATATGTAAGGAAACATTTACTCCTTAAATTATAGTGACATTGACATGTCTTCGAATTTTTGGTTCTAGGTTATGCCGGTTCCCTCACGATGTTTTCCTTCACCGTATTGAGAGCAGTGGTAATGAAATAATTTACACAAAGTAAAGCGCCTGCCTAGGTTCGAACCCACGACCTACAACTCGTAAGTCGGGGTCGTTACCACTGGGCCACCACTGCTCATACACCATATTTATAAGGCCTTAATAATGTACCATGTTTTAAAGCAAATAAATATATTATAATCTATTCTAAAAGTTCCACCCTCTGATGTTAATACCTTCTAATATATTTCAGCCATTAGACTTTGAAAGCTCTTATTGAAAAGCTTTTGTTTTAATTGAAATTTCTCGTTCGACACTTGAAATCCATTAAATAGCCTCTGTTCTATCGTAAATGGATATATGTAGATACACGGAGCTAAAAATATGATCTATGGTTATTACATACACATACATAGATTCACGCCTTCTTTCCATGGGGGTAGGCAGATACTATGGAACGCCACCTGCTCCGCTCCTTACATACCTACTCCTTTTACTTCGCTTACGTTCATACATCTGGTCATACACGCACGCCGGCTGCGAGAACTACACACCTGACCTTTCTTATGAACATCACCAATTAGGTCACTATAATCTTCTTTTAAACTGCACCTTTTCTTTATCACGCCATTTTTCAGCCTATCATTCATAGTCACGCCACACATGCTTCGCAAGGAACGCATTTCCACAGCATTTATTCTACTTTCATGCTTCTTTTGCCACAGTCAATATTCACTTCCAAACATAAGCGTAATGACCAGCACACCATTGTGAACAGCCAGTCGAGCCTTTTTGGGCATCGAATGGTTGGTCTCAATCGAATGTTTAGCACCATTGTCCATTCACTTTATTTCCCGCATTTATTCTCCTTTCCACATCTTCATCAATCTTTCCATCACTTGTAAACTGACTCCCCAAATATATAAACTCACTTACTTGCTCCATATTCTTATCTCTCTATGGATCAGATTAAATTAATATCTACTATACTATCTGTATACACCCTGATCATCTTCCTGGCCACGTTACTTCGGGTGGGCGCAACATGGTATATTCTTACACTCTCTCATTACTTTAACTCACACATTGACTTTATTTATTATTTTTAGGAAAACGTATATTTTACAATGTTTGTAAATATGTGAGCATCATGTACTTATCACATAATTCCTTTATCTGCTTTATTTTTCGTTCTTTTTTTTTACCTATTTTGGTATAGTAATTTTATTCTAGGTGCATCGTCTTCACATATAATTTTAAAATGTATCTATACAAAATTTTGTAAAACATTTTAAAAGAGTAACGGTGGAGTTTCTTGCCCATTCTTCTCCATACGAAACTACCTTTTGGAAAGGGCAACTAGAATCAATTCTATTTTATTTTTTTTTGTAAATTTTGACGTTCAAAAGTGCCTTTTATGTGCCTATTTGAAATAAATAATTTGACTTTAACTTTGACTCTCCCCTGTCAACACACTATCATTTACTCCCTTTTCTTTCATATCATTTATTCCTCACACAATCCATCCATTTTTAGCGTTCCGTAGTAAACAAGGAACCCTTATAGTTTCACCATGTCCATCTGTCTGTTTGTCCCTATCTTAGCTCAGAGACTCAGAGAGATATAATCACGCCGACAGTGGTAAAATTTGTTTAAGATACCTCCATGCACGTAAAGTGGGGATGATATTTTTTTTCTGTCCATCTCCGATGTAGCTCAGAGACGCTTAGTACTAGAAAGCTGTAATTTGGCGTAGGTATACAAATTAATCACGTCGTCAAAGTGCTAAAATAAAATCTTGAAAAATATTTTTTTTAGGGTGGGAGGTTTCCTTTGCACGTTATGTGAGTATGATATTTTTTCTCTCGTCTACCCCATAGTGTGGGGTATCGTTGGATAGGCCAAAAAAAAAAATATTGCGGGTCTGTGAACACCACTTTTCGATTCAAGGATCCGCTTGCGTAATATTAAGTATTAAAGTGGAAATTTTTGTTAGAGTCAAGTGTCCCCCCCCCCCTGCCAGCTAAATGGTAATTTATAGAGATGTAAATTAAATTATGACAGTAGTACATATAATTAAATTAAAAGGAAAACTATCACAGCTAAGTGGGCTTTACAAGTTAACGAATAATAGTCGACCAACTTAAATTTGCAGTTGGAGAATTGATTGTGGCATATATCGATATATGGGAGAACATGTTTTACAAGTACAATGTTAAGTTTGTATTTGAGATAAAATCATACCAACTTACCAACTACGGAGCCCTTCATCATACGTGGCCGCACGCATTTTTTTTTTCAAATCAAACACACCACTATACCAACAAAAAAAAGAGAAAAGCACCGAAAACTATTCTTAAGCAGAGATAAAAACATAAACAGAACTTAATACCCAAATAAAAGCCTCCAGGCATAAAGGGCGTGCCCGCTTACATATAGCTATAGCTGTAACAGTCACAAATGATGAACTAGGACCATCAAAGTAAAATAAATAAACAGTTAATTACTAATAACAAAACAAAACAATGGTCAGCAAGACGACCAGACACCGCAAGCAGCACCCGTTCACGAGCATAACGCAAAAATCAGCCATTACTCCCTCGCCATATTTGAGGGAAGGAGGCAACCCGACCCCTGACGCTACTGCAAGCAGTGACATCTAAGGGAGCTTGACGAACTTGCTGCAGGTTGTTCCAGTAAGAATAATATAATCAGTTATCGAGGTCACTAGCTAACCACATATTGCAATACAACTCAACAAAACAAATTGTAATGAGAAGATTATGTCAATAATAAACGAAAGTAAAATAAAAATCAAATTGACATAAACAGTCAAATAAAATAAACAATTATATGAACTCATATAACCTGTCACTAGGTAAGCTAACTCTGGAGAAAGAACATAAACATTGTCTTGAGTTAATCAGAGCGACCAATGACTTCCTTTTGACCTTTGACCTTCCTCTCCGTCTCCATCCATCAACATTTATATTCATCACTCTTTTAGTCACATGCGTTTCCTGCTGAGGCAGGCTGCTGAGGATAACGATTTCCTTTCAACTTTTATGTCACTGGCATTTTCAATCTTCCCCTCAATGATATTATAAGTAATAAATAATTTAAAAATCAAAAACCCGTATGCAAAAAAGACAATTTAAAAGTAATGCACTAAATTATTTTGTTTCGGTATTAACCGAATCAAGATTGAGAATAGAAAACAAAAGTAAAATAAACTATAAACAAAGTGAACTCTACTTCGGTTTAACAGAGCTGATGAGCTGAAAGCCTATGCTTACATAGTTACCCGCACTAAGTTTAGTGAAGCAAGACCGCACCGCAAGCGGAACCCATTAATTTTCTTTCAGTTTATAATTTGCGCTTGGGTCCCGCCTGCTATTAAACTTAATGCGGGTATTTAACTAAGCTGCCCTCATATTTTATACCATCGATTTATATCTCTGGATTAAACTCTATTTACCTATAAAAGCTCCTCTGACATCATCTGTCATCAAAAGACAGCCGCCACGCAACCATCGATACGACGCTCCTCTAGAGTGACTGTCACCATTATCATCATTATTAGCTAGCGTCACCATTATCCGACATTTTCTATGATTCCAGTAAATTCGTAAAAAACTAGATGGCGCCTCTTGCTGGGGCTCATACTAATTTCTCAATCAATAGCTAGTGAATATATTTATTTACATAACCAAATTACAAGATGATAATAATCATCTTGTAATTATTAACATTAACTAAATTAAATTAAAACTAAGTTAAGTCTAAAAAAGGCCCTCGGGGCATTGTACCGAGGATGCTGGCGGCATTTCCTTGCTGAATTGCAATGCTGATGCGTTGCGCGAGAAAGCCGCCAGCTTTTCGGTCACCAGTTACATCAACTAGACGTTTCGCGATTTCCGCAAATAACTTATGCGCACTGGGACCCCACGGACCGAGGGTCTCGACGCCAAAGGGCACAAAGTTGTACTCTCATAGCTACTTAATTATTATAACAAAATTTATCGATTGCTGACTTATTCTCTAATCTTTACACCACAGCATGAGCTTTTCTCGTTGTAGGACTCAACTTGCGTTAAAAGATATGACAGATATTTACCCTATGTTTAAATAGGCATCATACCATTATCCATATGTGGTGATTACCATAATATCAAAACCAAATTATTTTATTTTATTTCGAAGAAATTTATTCTGACCGACCTAGTAATTATGTAAGTTGTGTTGTTGTTGTGTTGTTTTTAGCTAGATTTTTTATTTCGGTACTTTAAACAAGGCATAATTAGGATTAAAATGATTTCATTTAAATCATATCTAGTGTATACATTAAAAAAATAACTTATACCTAATAAGTTATTCAAAATAACAACATGATATCGATTGACAAATTAAAATATGGCGTCGATAAATTCATCCGCATCGCTGTCGACTGGAAATGTACCCAAGAGACTGGCGGCATTACCACGTTGTATGGCAATGCTTAGCCACTTTTTGGCCAAGGTAAAGGCCAGCCCTTGGGTCACGGGAAGTGTCAACCAGCCGTTTGGAGATTTGATTAAGCAGACCATGAGCCGTCGGACCCCACGGCCCGAGGGTTTCAACCCCAAACGGCTCGAAAATATAATTACCGATTATAAGTTTAAGAAACCTATCGAGTAGGGTATCAAAATAAAGGAAATTAAAAGGGGATTACAAAAATATATCGACGCTTGAATTCAAAATTTACTCAGCGACATAGGGCAAATTTGACTTTACATTATTAAAGTCAATTTAAAAAAAAACAAAAAAAAACATATAAATTCTGATTCAGATTATTAGACTAATAAGATTTCCAAAACAGTAAGATTTACGCCTGTAGAATGATTACAAGAATTTATATGATTTTTCTTCTGAAAAATAAATAATTAAAAAAATCAAAACTTCAAAAATAAATTCAAATTTAAATTGTTCTTTTTTGCAGTCGGGCTGCAAAAAAAAAACGCACAATAAAGTAAATATGTGTGAGGGTAACACTTATTTTTCAAACATTTAATTTCGGGTCAAAAGGTCGTCAGTTTTTTCCGTAAATACCGTCAGTAATAACGTCAATGTTATCTTTTGTTTACGAGGAAAAAATTGTAGATAATTTATATGATACCTATTTTTATTACTTAAGTTCATTGTTAGTACATTGTAAAAATATCCGGGTGTAAAATAATCAACTTCCATCTTCTTATAACGAAACTTAAATAAATATCATTGGCCATATGGGGGGCTGGTGGACCACCAGTGGTGGTAGCAGCTGAATGAGATTTGCCGGGAATCGAGTTGAATAACATGTATGTTCCACGTCTGTTGAGAGAACTTCCCGTATATAAGTTTCAAAAGCAAATGAAATCATGGTTTATGTCTTAGGTGTTTTTTTTAACCGTACGACTTTTTTTCCCATAAACTATGTATTCATCTATTGTATTTGTGAACTATTGTATTCTATTTTTACTGAATCTAATAGTAATTAATTTTCGCATGCCTCCTATAGGTGAGATGTGTAAAGAACTACTATCTTGTAACACCCATTGTACCATATCTTTGACGAAATAAATTATTTATGATTTATGCGATTGTAGAGGCCTATGTCCAGCAAAGTGGTTCGTATATGCTTTATTAACTAAATATGTATATGTTCATATGGACTTGAACAGGGAGTTAGCATCAGGTTTTTCAAATACATAAATGGATGATAGAATGTGACTTTCGGATTAAAGTCTCATTATGAAGCACCATGTAGAAGTTCTTTGTCAGCAGCTTTATAAACAGGAGGAGCAACAGCCAGAGGGTACGTGAACCCTGCTCATAGATACTTATCGAAGAACAAAAACCGACCAAGTGCGTATCGGACCACGCACAATGAAGGGTTAAGGAACAAACTTAACATTGTAGTTGAAAAACATATTCTCCCATATATCGATATACGTCACGGTCAATTCTCCAACTGCAAATATAAGTTGGTCGACTATTACTCGTTAACTTGTAAATCCTACTTACCTGTGCCTACTTTCCTTTTAATTTCGTTATAAATACTACTGCCATTTTTTCACATATCCAAAAACAACCACTAGACTTTAACAAAAAATAGCACTATAAAGCTTAATATTACGCAAAGGGCTTCCCTGAATCAAAAAAATCATTATTTTTGAACGGTCTATACAACGATATCCCACACAATAGGATAGCCGAGAATAAAAAATATCATTCCCACTTTACGTTCAAGGAAGGCCCTAAAAAAATTTTTTTTTAAACTTTTTATTTACCATTTTAACTGCGTCATTAATATGTATACCTATGCACAGCTTATAGTATATTACAGCTTTCTCTTCTTAGCTCAGAGACTCTCAGCTTCAGTACTGAGAGTCTCTGAGCTAAGCCGGGCACAGACAGACAGATGGACATGGCGAAACTATAAGGGTTCCTTGTTGACTACGGAACCCCAGAAAGACGTGCTGCGCCGACCCCAAATAAATTGGGATGAGGACAGCATGACAATTATATATTTGCCTTTTTACACCTTGAATTGTTACAATCTTCCTTTAAAGGCGAACGGCAGGCTTGTATGGGAATTTCGTACCGCTACTAAAATTTCGTGTTTTGGGATATTTTTTGTTTTAATTTGTAGTTAATATGATAGACAAGCTCTTTTTAAATTCTTGGATTTTTAGAACTTGGGACGTAAAAGTTAGAACCAGTTTTATTTTTTAAGGTTATGTACCAGTGTACCAATGTAGATTGTTACATAAAGGCTCTTAAACATTGTTTCGGTAATAAAGTATATATTCTAGATTGCTTGTCGCTATTTTCGTAGTGTTTTACTTACTATCAAGTGGGTAAATTGAGATGAGGATCGTACCTACTCGGCAGAGTGCATTAGGAGATACCTATGTCCAGCAGCTGACTGCAACAGTTTGATAATGATGAAGTCCTGATGGGGTTTTGAGTGTAGGTAAATAAAACAATACAGTTAATAGTTTTTTTTAAGTACATTTATTTTATTTATAATTAATTAATTCTTAATATTACTTCATCTAAGAAGGGGGCAGGTCGGGTAATACCCTCATGGCGATCATAGCTAAAATACCAACATAACTGCGTTTAGTTTACGACTAAATGACGTGTAGTTATTATAATCTTTTTTTTATATTATTAATTAATCCGAACTTCTAAAAATAGTACACTTACATGAAAATAAATGGCTTAGTTGCCTTAATATGTAGTACAAATTCTATAACAAAACAACAAAAAAAGTAAGCGGTACGAAATCTGCCGTTCACCTTTCTCATCCAAAGTCCCCTGATGAATATAGGGAAATCATTCTGAATTTAGCGCGGAGTTGGGAAGATCCCAAATTACAGGGCTTCGCAATTATACTCGCTATGTTAATTTTCTAGTAATTAATTATGTTCAGAGCTAATCTGTTAAGAGGAAGCAGACGCCAAGGGTTTTTTCATCACTTGATCCAGTTGGCTCTGACAGGTTATAATACGCCATACGTCGCTTTTGAGTTGAAATATAATAAATTCTTCTAAGGCGGTTTTCACACGGCGCCGCTCACCGCTGCAGAGGGCGGAGGCGGCGATACGGATTATGTGGCGGTGCGCCGCGCGGCGAGGCGGTGAGTGCGCCTGCCTGTGTTCAAAAGTTCCTCCTTTTCCCACCACATAATCCGCGCTGTAATGCGGTGTCTCGTGTGCCACGCGCCGCCTTACCACGCGGTGTTCCAGGCTGAGGAGCGGAGGCGCTGCGAGTGCCGATCGTCCACGGACGGGCGGTTTACGTGTGTTAGGCATCAACGGATTACATACAAGCCAATGCCACGTGAGATCCGCTTCACCGACGATCGACCTGGGGATCGAAACCGCTAAGTTCTGTCAAAATCTCACTACGAAGACGTAGGTGAAGTGAGCTCAGTGTCAACAGGTTCAATCCCTAGCATGTGGTGGAGTCTCAGCTCACTTCGTCTAAGTTTTCTGTGAGATTGTTACAGAATACATCGGCAGAAATCGATTGAAACAAGATTCTAAAAAGTAAAACAGAAACAATACATAATATTTTTTACATAAGTAGTATTGAGCAAATATAATGACTTGCATCTACTTGACTTACACGCGGTATCTATAAAACGCGAATGCTGCTATCATACAAATAATTTAGATAAGATCCCAACTGTTTCAGTGGTGGAGAGGTTGACTTTGAAATACAAGGTTTCTTTCTTATTCCTTTTTCTCACAAAAAAGACGATGCTCCTCATTCAAATTTTGTCCTGCATCGTGGGCCACAAGTCTAACAGACGCAAAATGGGAATTATTAGAGGTTTAATTTGACTTAAGAATAACTATTACATTTGAAAAGTCATAAAACTTGTTTAAATTGTAGTGTAAACTCATAATACACATATTTTTGTTTACATTTTTGGAAACAAAATTGCGAGCACACTAGATGAATTCACGTGTGGTTTTCACAATTATTCAGATAATTTCATATGGAAGTTTTAAAACTATTTGTACATCACTCGAGCGAAGCCGGTGCGGATTGATAGCAATATTGGTACGCCAGTATTTTGCCTCGTAATAAGTACTTATGTAAAGTATCGTTGAATCATACTTGGTATTCACCGATGGAAATATCTAGATTGGCTAATAATGGTCCACCCATCGGTCATGATTCATGCGTATGAGAGGTATCGCTTACAAAGGTTGTGCTCACATACATATTATTAACAAATATTGCAATGTAGACGATTTTTCCTTTATGATTTCATAACTCGTGTATGTGATGTATTTCTCCAAGTTACTGGGGTAACATAAGTTAAGAATTCGGGGCATGCTTGCGCCATCTGTGACACTTGACTGTTTTCGCTATTTGGGTACAGGGTCGTGTTAGACGGAACTATTCACATAAACATGTTTAGTTGTTAATTTATTTATAGCACACTGTGACCTAAACTCGCACTTGGCCACGCTTCTCCGTGACCTAAGTAGTCCATTTTTACACCGTGCGAAAATTAACCTATCATTTATTTCTCCGCGTCTTTTAACCGAAGTTTTTTAACAATGTGACCAATATAGTTCGCCGTAGATCGAATATGTAGTTTTATTGCAAAAACTCGACTCGAATCTGCGCGAAAATGTGGCCGCAACCATAGTTCTGATTTTGGTTACGCGTCCTAATATATAATTATGTCACCTATGAATTCAGACAAGTGAAATCGTAAGTTGCGCCCTAAATTGGAATCCGCTTTTGAGTTTTTAGCAAATATCTCAAAAACTAGACTTCTTAGGTCAAAAATAATGAAATTTTCACCCTCCCTTAGTGTCAGCACTCCCCAGGATTCTTGAGGACAGAGTTATGGATGAACTCTAATTAACCTTCACCGTGACCTTTTTCAAAATATTTTCGAGTTATTGATCCGCAGCGTGTATTGATAATTGCGTTATATTAACGTGACTTTTAACACCTAAAAGTCACTGTTTAACACCGTCATTCAAGAGCTCCGCTCCCCGAACCCCATTTAAAAAAAAATACGTATACATGAATGACAGACAGGTTTAAAAAAAAATCAGTTTTTAGGTAGGTACCTACATGAACGCCGATACAAATGCCAAGAAAAGAAAAAAACCGGCCAAGTGCGTGTCGGACCACGCACAATGAAGGGTTCCGTTGTTGGGAAGTTGGGATGAATTTATCCCAAAAACAAAATTAAAATTGTAGTTTAAAAACATGTTCACCCATATATCGATATAAGCCACGGTCCATTCCCCAACTACAAATTTAAGTTTGTCGACTATTATTCGTTAACTTGTAAAGCCCACGTAGCTGTGATAGTTTTCCTTTTAATTTCATTACCTATATGTACTACTGCCATGATTTTTTTCACATCTCCATAAACAACGATTTAGCTGGCAGGGGGGGCACTTGAATCTAACAAAAATTTGCACATTAATGCTTAATATTACGCAAGTAGATCCTTGAATCGAAAAGTGATGTTCACAGACCCGCCATATTAGAACGGATATATGAACGGCCTATTCAACGATACCACATCATGGGGTAGAGGAGAAAAAAAAAATAAAATAAAAAATATAATATTTTTAAAGGTTTTATTTTAGCACTGTCGGCGTGATTAATATGTATATCTATGCCAAATTACAGCTTTCTAGTACTAAGCGTCGCTGAGCAACAGCGGGGACAGACAGACAGATGGACATGGCGAAACTATAAGGGTTCCTTGTTTACTGCGGAGCCACACCGAGGAGGAAGTAACTAGCTATCAACTATATTCTCGTCGTACTCGCTTCGGCAGTACATATACTAACAAAACTATATTCTCGTTAAAGAAACGTGCAACAGATATAGGCGCCGTGTCAGTAAAAGAGATACATAATATATTAATAATTGATCGCTGACTGTTCACAATGCTGGCGAGAACCACTAGTTCTCCACTAGTTTGTCGCATCTACAAAAGCTATCAAAGAAAATACTCACTCAGCGACGCTCGCTTGGCGGGCAGAACACTCGCTAAGAACTCTCCCTTGGTACTATCGGCAAAACTTAAGCATGCTCACTTAAGAAAATATTTCTGCGGCAAGCGCAGCTAGTGACAGACCACACCTCTTCCTGGTTTAGTCCAATTTGAGGCAATATGCATTTGTGTGAGTATTGGGCGGGTAACAAAAAATAACAACAGACATACTAGTACATTATGATACAAGTGTGTGATGTTGGTTACTAACTACACTTGAGCCGGTATTGTTCGCGCGAGCCGAAGACGAGCGCGATAAGGGCGCCGAGTGAGTAATTATCAATACACACGCGTTTCATACGATGGTTTTCAACTTGAGAGGAAAAAACAGCCTTGTATTGTTATTATAGTTTCGTAGGCCGCTAGGTATTTCTCTCTAGATTTTGGTGGCAAAAGGCGTGTCACTCGCGTTTCGTGCCTCGATTTAATTTCCGGGGGTGGTCAAATCTACGTGTTGCTCTTCGCTCTTCTTCCCTACTTGAAGTCAACATTTTTGATAATAATTAACCACACAACGAAAACGTTAACGAGTATTTATAGAAAATGGCGTGCTGTTCTTAGTTTCTTTTCTTCCGCGCGCCACGCTAGCGATGCGCGTCCAGGTGTAAATAAAGGCACGGCAAAACCGCTGAACAGCCCATGTAAAAATATAATAAAAACAAAATAAAGTTTTGAATACGCAAATTAAGGTAAATTCGTAGTGAAAAATATATCATTTGAAGAAATGATAATAATTTTGATGATTGATTTATCATAAATGTATCCTAAAATAGTTTATTTATTCTCAAAAATATTCATTGTTTTTAGATATAAAAACTCTTTGCGGAGATTGAGAAAAATAACTGTAAAGTAAAAATACTAGTGTAATAAACGCTGAATTATGAACCTAAATGCGTTGCTATAAGAGTCACTTTACAAGCAAGTGTGTTGAAGAAATATTTTGTCATTTTTTATGACCGTATTTTATGGCCCTTCTATTAAGCCGTCCTATTGTTTAACCGGTTGTCGACCAATAACAATGGTACTTAGATAATGAACTTATTTTTATTGCAGTTGCAAAAGTTGCGACAGCAATAAACAAAAATCTCTGAAAAACTGCGTCAACTATTGGTTCAAACACTACTGTAATTTTGCTATTTCAATCAAAACAGAGCAATAAAAGAAAAATATACCAAATGTTGTCAATTTCTAACAAAACTACGTAACTTGCTCCTTTTTAGGGTTCCGTAGTCAACAAGGAACCCTTAAAGTTTCGCATTGTCCGTCTGTCTGTCTGTCCCTGGCTTAGCTCACAGACTCTTACTACTAGAATACTGTAATTTGGCATGGGTATACATATTAATCACGCCAACAAAGTAGTAAACTAAAATCTTGAAAAACATTTTTTTAGGGTACGTCCTTTGCACGTAAAGTGGCGATGATAACTTTTTTCTCCTATCCCATAGGTGTGTCATTCGATTGGCCGTTCAAGAATATTGCTGATTTTCAAAGCAATTTTTCGATTCAGGGATCGATATGCGTGATATTAAGCTTTAAGTTCCCAAGTTTAAACACATTTAAATGCAGTTATTTACTTTCCAATAGCACTGCACAAGTAACAAGTCGCACGCTGATAAAACACAAAAATGTCAATATAAACATTTTATACCTTTATGCAGTGTCGGTTAACGCACCTAGCGCGTTCGCTGCGATTTGTTTGCCGGCATCGCATAGGACATCGCGAAAATTGGAGAGGCAGTGAAAGTAATGATAAATAACTAAATTTATATACCCGACAGAGCATAGCCATGTGTCGGAGAGAGGTAAATATCAAAGTGTATAGAATAGACATAATTTGTTGTTTGACATTCCTTATTCCAAATTATTATATTTTTTATGGAAATATTTTATTATTGATACTAATTAAATATAGCAATACTACATCATATACAGCATATTACATTTTCTAAACCAAACGGAAGATATGAGTACGAAATTACTTCTTGTCAACAATAAAAATTCATAAAGAGCTCTCGCTGGCCGAGACCATTAAAAATGATCTCACAACAAGTGAGCATAACACGCGCCTAGTATGAGTGTCACACTTCTATACATAATTACGTTATAACGAACACGACTAAAATACGTTTCGTTCATCCCATTGGTCAAAACGCTTGCATCGGGCGATCGAGTCGTAAGCCGTGCTGTACGATTATCGCCTTAGAGGTGAGCATGCGGAAGTTTGGCCGATGGTACGTACGCATACCAGTTATCTACTCGTCGCACTCCGAACTACACACTCGCTGGTCGTTGCTCACCACCCCGTTTCTAGTTGCTAGCTCTATATGCTCGCTTTGCGCTAATCGTCGTTGGAACTTTCCCAAAGCTCAAAAGTCTGGCCGTAATGAAAAAAAAAACTTAATTGATATTGGCGCCGATTCCCTTGTTCACAAACTAAACTTAAGTTAAGTGCATCTTTTTCATTCTATTTCATTAAGATAAGGACAGAAGATAAATTTTAGTTTAGTCCTGTCAAATTAATCAGCGCCTGTCACTACTCCATACAAGTTTAGACGTGATTACAAAATTACAAAAAGTTTTAATAAACTTGAAGGGACAGACTAACAAACCGTCGGTAATCTGACAATGCCGGATTCCCATTGGAAATAGATCGTTTTGGGAAAAATGCAATTGGGAACTAATTGGTTAATTTATCTTACGGTTTATTGTGAGTGTTGAGACTATTTATAGTTGTCGATTTCGGAATTAATATGACATACGTGTGGGGCTCGTGGCTAATGAATAACAGCCGCACGAGTCAATCGAAGGTTAAGCCGGGTCGCGGTCTGTTCGTCGATGAGTGAACATTCATTACATATTGAGACCCCTCCGTGCCTCGGAAAGCACGTTAAGCTGTTAGTCCTTGTCATTCGTAGATTTTTGACATTTGTTACGGGTTCAGAAAGAGAAACCCGAAAAGTTTGAAAACCAGTCTTGTATTGTGGAGGTCAGATAAGCAGTCGCTCCATGTAAAATACTTGTATTCAGCTGCATCCGGTTAGACTTGAGGCCGACTTGTGGTCGGTTGTCGGCATAGTTGGGAAAAGACTGGTGGATGGTTACTCATCGACGAATCGACCGCGGCAAGCGTATACTGTTTTATGTTTATTATATACTAGGTGACCGTTGTCCTGTCCGAATTTCAGCAATTCATACAAAAAAGGACAAAAAAGGCAGGGGTAACGCCACCTGCTACGCTCCTTTGCTTCGTTTGCATTCATATCTGGTCATACTCGCACGCCAGTTGCGAGTACTACGCACCTGACGTTTCTGAAGAACACCACTAATTAGGTTACTATATGTCCTCCTGGGGCGTCCCCTCCCGGCGCTTCCACTCATATCTGCCTTGTAAATACCTTTTGTTAGTCGCCTTTCATTCATAGTCTCAAGATGACCAAACCATCTAAGCATACTCTTTTAAATTTTTGTCACTACATCTTCTTTTAAACCGTACCGTTGCCTTATCACATTATTTTATAATTTTTAAAATTTTCTTTCCTTTAAAGCTTGATTCGGACTATTACAAACATTCCAGCCGCTCTCAAGTGAAGCGGTTACCAACGAACTGAATTTCATGTTTATTATATACATATATCAGGACGGCGACCAGTCGGTTGTCTTCTAGACTAAAGGCACGTGAACATATACGTAAGAAGTTGGCAGAAACATCCCAGCGCTGATATTTTGCTGGATTCGTTTTCTCCTCTACCGATCGTTATTTCTCCTGACAAAGTTTATTCTGTTTATATTTGTTTGTTTTGTTTTGTTGCGACTGCCACGTTACTGTAGTGCGTCGGCGATGTTTGCCGAGGCGCGCACTAACAGCTTTGACGCAGGATGGCGCAAAAAATCTGCCTCGTTACTTCGCAGGTTGCGTGACAGTCCCAACATCATTCTGCAGTCTATAGCCGCCCGGGCAGGTAGTCCGCTTGTGTGGGCGTTAGCAGAGCGGACAAGATCTGTTTTAGTTATTAAGTTCTACCATAGGCTAAGTAAGATTGTTACTAACACAATGGACCTCATTTGTAGTCTTATCAAATAAATGATTATTATTATTATTATATGTATGTATCTACGTATTTATTCTTGTATGGTATAGTTATTTGCGGGTTATCTATCCCATATGTTGCACCTGCCATGTTTCTTCTCTGCTTCACCCTAAGGTTGACTAGTAGAAAATACCTCAGGCATTAAGTCCGCCTTTGCACGGTATTTTTTTTTTACTTGTGCATATAGTTTTAATAAATAAATAAATATTAGTGGCTTTTAAAATTTTCTGGACTTTGGTCCACGAGTTAAACTAGATCTTAACGTAATCCTTTAGTCTCCGCTTTCTAGGATGTTTGAAATAATTTGAAAGAAACAGGCGGACAACGTTTTAAACGAGCTTGATCGCATCACATAACGCCATCCCCTCGACATTCTACTCATGCCTGTTATGATATTTCGCTTTAATATAAATGCAACTAGCGTTTGTTATTTAAATTGCTAGAGTACCTTTGAAATATGAAGACAATTTTAACATTGTCATTCAGCTGACAACTTTGCATACATGAATTCTATTTATGTAATGGGTGATTTTGTAAAAAAATCGGGTGTACGCACCGGGACTTACAGCTTAGTACGGCCGTTATTCAAAATGCGTACAGTGTGACTCTGTTTGAGACAATTGAGGCTAGCAGCTATTAGTTACCTAAGTTTTTTTTATAATAAGCTTTTATTTTTCGCTTTTGAGTTTTAGTACCCCGTTGATGGCTCGCCCCCTATTATAGTGGACTTAAACATATCTGGCGAAATTTGGATGTACGTACTATACAGGGTTATTGGTAAAATAGTAACAACCTCTTAAAGGGTCATTGACTCATCACTATGAACAAACAACATTTACTATGGGACCAAGCCTGGAGTCGTGAAAAAAAAAATCAGCTGTTCCCTACACATAAAATGTAGGGCACAGCTGTTTTTTTTTGTCGCGATTTTAAGTAAAAATGGGTGTACGACAAAGCTCGATATTGGGTCCTTTCCTCTTTTTAGTATATATTAATGAACTACGTCATTCGTTAAAAACCCAACCACAAATGGTGTTATTTGCTGACGATACTTCCTTAATTTTTTAAATTAATAGAGGTGCATCAAATCTTGACAACGTGAATAACACCCTATCAGCAGGTCCAAAATTGGTTCACTGCTAATAATTTAGTATTAAATGAAAAAAAAAACCAAGAGCATTGGATTTTAGAAACTAGAATTCGTCGATATAACTGTTTTCCTGGGGATCACACTCGACTCAAGGCTTCAATGGGGTTCTCATTTAATATCTCTTGCAGGACGGGTAAGTTCAGCAGCATATGCTGTGAGGAAAATCCATCAATTTACTGACGTAGATACCGCGAGGCTAGTCTATTTTAGTTACTTTCATAGTATTATACCGTACGGTATTTTACTATGGGGAAGGGCTGCAGACATCGAGTCTATTTTTATTCTGCAGAAAAGAGCTATCAGAGCGAGAGAGATATGACCTCCGCAGGCGCGATTCTACCTCGTTTTAGTAAAAGAGGTGAAAGATACAATTATATCACTAGAAATAGGGACCAATTCGTTCAAGCAGGTTTCAGACTGGCTTAAGTGAACTCAGCTTTCATGGGGTACTGGTTAAAAAGTTACAATAAAATAGGTCCCCACATACTTCAACTGAATGAAACAAAATTTAAATCTTTTATAAAACGCACACTGTGCAGTCAAGTATATTATAAGTTGGGGTTACATCGCTGATAAAAATGCTTGGCTCAACGCTGATCCTGCTTCACAAGAGCGAAAACTGATAGATTGGCATTTAAAATACTGTTGGTGCTTAAATAAAAAACTAACTTTACGTTGTATAAATTCATTCTCTTAGTATTGTGAAATTGCATAACACATATATGTTGTACTATGTATCTACTATAAAGCTACAATTTACTGGGTACCTACGCGTTTATTGACTTGAATGTGCCCTGGCGGCGTCATGCTCACTCTAATGTCTCGCTGATGGTGGCGCGTGAGTTGGATCATTTAACGCTCTTCAAAATGGTTGAGCTGAATGGTACTGATCCATGCATCATGTTCGTGAACGGGCGCCGTCAGTAAGGACTGGTCATCTCTTAGCTGCAACGGCTTATTTTAATTTAATTTTTGAATAGTTTTTTTTTTAATCTTTTCATTACTGACGTTTTCGACGTTTTGGATAGTTCTCACTTATATAATTTCAAAATAAATGATGTAACCAATATTAAGTAACCACAAATGTTGATTTAAAAGAGTGTCCGTGGAGTTTCTCGCCCGTGCTGCTCCATAAGTATCTACTACTCTTTGGAAGGCTCTCCCTGGTGCGCCTCGAAAATACCATCGCTTTCGATGACGTCGACAAGGCGGAATGTCTAACCTCAGCCAGTAGACCAAGCTCACCTGTCCCAAGTCGACGCGGAAGTCGAGCGTAGAGTCTCCCTCCCGCCCTTTGAAGACCCTGATTATCCTCTACCTCCCGTCACTCCAGACGAAGTGTACGATATCGTCAAGGGTCTAAAACCTCGTAAAGGCCCCGGCTCAGACGGAATCTTCAATAGGGTGCTCCAACTGTTCCCCGCTCACCTGATAATCACCACCATCTTCAATGATGCCCTGAGCAATAATATCTTTCCACAAGAGTGGAAAAAGGCCACCGTCATCGGCATACCCAAGCTCGGTAAGCCAAAAAAGGAGCCCACCAGCTACCGGCCCATCAGTCTGCTCAATGTCTTCGGCTAAGTCTATGAGAGGCTTATTTATAAGCGCCTCAGAGATTTTGCCGAAACAAAGGGCCTCATTCTCGACCGACAGCAGTTCGGATTTAGAACCCAACACTCTTGCGTCAAACAGGTCCACCGCATCGTAGAACACATAAGCGTTGGTTTCCAACGTGGTTTTACGACCGGTGCTGTATTCTTCGACATAGCGAAAGCGTTCGACAAGGTCTGGCACAACGGCTTATTACATAAGCTCTACAAACTCGGTGTGCCCGATCGTCTCGTGCTCATCTTACGAAACTTCTTTTCAAACCGCATCTTCCGCTATCGCATCGAAGTAGCACTATCCTCCCCCCATCCTATCCAGACAGGCGTCCCTCAGGGCTCCGTAGCCCCTCTCATTTTCACTCTCTTCACTAGCGACATCCCCAAAAGTAGAAAGGCGCAGTTGGCCCTGTTCGCAGACGACACGGCCATCTACTATACCGGCTTAGTGCATGACCAGATATCTCACACTCTTCAAACTGAAGTCAACAAGCTTGGCGCATAGTTTAGAAAGTGGAGAATCGAAGTCAATCCCGACAAAAGTCAGGCGGTTCTTTTCGTCAAACCGCGTAAAAACCTCGTCCCCCCTCGACCGCTCACCATGTTCGGCAAGCCTATCCGTTGGGAGAAGCGACCCAAATACCTAGGCGTGACCCTCGATCACCATCTCTCCTTCTCAGAGCACACTACATTCCGTTTTAAATGCACTCAGCAAATTGTCCCTTAAGTGCAAATTGCGCATTTACACAGCGTGCATCCATCCCATCATGACATATGCCTGTGCAGTCTTCGCACAAGCTAGGCCCCACCACATCTACAGGATACAGTGCCTCCAAAACTGTTTCCTCCGAAAGGCAACGGGATCCCCCTGGTTCGTCCGAAACGAGATCTTCCATCTCGATCTTAAAATCCCGACCATCCAGCAGATCACGAAGTGCACCGCGAAGCGATTCTTTGACTCTGCCGTCACCCACTGCAACCCTCTGGTTGTGAAGGCCGCCAGTTGTAGGCTGTCCCCCCCGACCCTTGCTCGACGCGAGTGCCAGCCCGCGCCGCAGCTGAGCCCGTAGCTTTAAACTTCCCGTTTAATAATAATTCAGTTCAGATCCAGCCTGTCCCACCTTACTGTCCTCTTCCCAGCGGCGCCCTAAGCCGAGGTCCGTACCCCACAGGGGGTGCCCTTAGCGTGCAGTCGCTTAGTAATGTAAGAATTTCGCCCCTGGCTGGAGGCTTTGAGTCCGCTTAAGGCAGCCACAGGATAGTCAGGTTGAGTAGTGACGACCTCTCAAGGTCAACTACGAGATGCCATTATCAAAAAAAAAAGGAAGGCAAGGAAGGAAGCTTCATCTTTCTGATTGACCGACCGCTTGACAATTCAAAAGTGCCTGTAATTGGTTTATTTGAAATAGATGCTTTGAGTTGAGTTTGAATTTGAACCCTAAAAAATTGGAATCAAAACTTTTTGTAATGCTATCAAAGTGGCGACTGGCGTATACGTTCCATTAGAAAAATTATGCAAACTCTTTGGTGATATTAAATTCTTGGATTTGTCCTGTATCGTATAGGTAAAAAAAAATGTTTTATAACATTATTTTGTTAGAGAAAAAGTGTGATAATATGATTATATTTATAAATTTCGGTATTTTGTTTTTATTTGTATGTCAGTACAAACTCATTTTGAATTTTATAATTCAAATTTTACGATATAAGAGTAGATAAAATATTTTTTGACATAAATTCAGGAAGTAATGTCTACGTAGACTCCGAGCTGCAACTGAGAAATACCAGAAGGAAAAACCCAATAACACTTTGCTCGTCCGGAAAATTAAACCTAGGAACTCATGCTCAACAGTAGCGCTTCCTGCCGGGGTCGCGGAAGGGTACTAAAGGGTTACCGAGGCCCCTGGCAACACAGGCAACGGAAGGAATACGGGTGGGTTTTAGTCAGTAACAGTCTGACACACCCTCCCGCTCCGCCCAGAGCGAGAGAAGTTATTTGATGATTTCCCAAACACAAAAAAAAAACAGTAGCGCTTGCAACCACTAGAGTTTAGTAACTACACGAATGAGGTGGTCATGTATGACAAATCTGTCAAAGCCCAGGTTAAAAGATTGTTTAGCAATGAAACATCGATACGCGATCACATACTCATGTGTCTCATGTAGGTAATTCAAAAACAAAACACTCTACGTATCGCACTCGACATGCAATCAGCACTTATAATTACCGGTATATATAAACGTAGTTCACCACAGGACGACATACCTATCAACCATGGAAGTGCTACAGTTATACGTGGTGCTGCTAAGTTTGTTCGCGGCTGCTCTGGCGTGTGACCTGAAACAAACAGATGCAGAAATTACTGCCAAGACTGCGGTGGAAACATACATTAACAACACGAAACCAACCAATAGCAGGTATAGATTGCTTTACCACGTAGCTCCCCCAATCGGCTGGATGAATGATCCCAATGGATTTTCTTTCTTCAAAGATAATTATCAACTGTTTTATCAGTATTACCCTAACGACACGTCAACGGGTCCTATTCACTGGGGGCACGTGGTAAGCAAGGATCTAGTGACGTGGACACAGGAGCCGGTTGCATTGCTACCGGAGACGGAACGGTGTTTCTCAGGCAGCGCGATTGAAGTAGACGGGACATTAGTTCTAATGTATACTGCTCACATAATAATAAACACTACGTACGCTAACGAGACGCAGTACTTAGCGTTCAGCAACGACGGTGTTATTTTCAACAAATACAAAAATAATCCAGTTATATCGTTTTCGCCCGATAGCTCTCCAGATTTCCGGGACCCTAAAGTATGGAAACATGGAAACTACTACTATGTCGTCATAGGTAGCCAGACTGCAGATCAAAGGGGCAGAGTACTGCTCTATAGGTCATCGGACATGGGATACTGGGAGTTTTTGAGTGTAGTGGGTGAATCTAATGGCGATCTAGGCTACATGTGGGAGTGTCCGGACTTCTTCGAGTTAAACGGTAGCTATGTCCTGCTTATGTCTCCTCAAGGTATACCTGAAGCAAACAAGACAGCTGGTGACAGGTACCATAACCAGTTTCAAACAGGATACATCATTGGAAGCTTCAATTATACAACAGGCAGGTTCGTAGAAACTGTACCTTTCCAAGAAATTGACTATGGCCATGATTTTTATGCAACCCAGACAATGGAGAAAGATGGCAAGAGGTATCTAATCGCATGGATGGGATCGTGGGATGGTGCCTTCACGGAGCGTGCTGATGGCTGGGCCGGATCCATGACCATAATCAGAGAGTTGACATTAAGAGGAGACCGCATCTTGATGAAACCTGTCGAAGCGATCACCAGTCTTCGTGGACTACCTGTTTATAACGCAACCTTGGCAACAAATGGAAATATTACCGCACTTGACAAAACGGGCGAATTAATCGTTAGCTTTAATTTGACCCAAGATCTTAGTTTGATCATTCGCGGTGCTAGTGATACTCAGCTGGTCACTTTGGGGTGGAATGCGGCTACTGGAAAAATTTCGTTAGACAGGGGTAGTGCGACTGAGCCAGACGTTAGACAAGGAGTTTGGAGTCCCGTTTCTTCACAATCCTTGAGAATCTTCTTGGATGCTAGTTCGATAGAGGTGTTCTGTGGTGAAGGTGAAGTGGTGTTCAGCTCCAGAGTATATCCTAGTGGGGCCTGGGTTATAACCAATTCGGCCTCTCAAACCATAAGCGTTGTAGCATACGAGTTGAGCAGAAGTGTCCCTGCTTAAAGTGTTCTGTCCGTTTAATTACTGTTTCATTAGAGAAATTTATTGTGTTTAAAAAGCTCTTTCTTATTGTCTAAGGGTGCTTGCATAAAGACGCGTGTTTCCTGTAAAGACAAGTTGGTACCGACCGGTGCGGGTAAAATAGCCCCGAATTAACTAATGCGTTCACACAGTCATAAAAAAAACAGGTAAATCATTGTGAACGTTTCTCTCTGTGAGCAGTGGAGGCCCAGTGGTAACGGCCGCGACTTACGAGTTGTAGGTCGCAGGTTCGAACCCAGACAGGCGCTTAACTTTGTGTAAATTATTTCATCACCACTGCTCTCAAAACGGTGAAGGAAAACATCGTGAGGAAACCGGTATGTCCTAGAACCAAAAATTCGAAGACATGTGACATCTACCAACCCGCACTAGGCCCGCGTGGTGGATTACGGCCCAGTCACTCTCACAGAGAGGAGGCCTGTGTCCCAGCAGTGGGAACATTATATGCTGATTATGTTTCTCTCTGTAGATCAACTTACAGCGATCTGTATCGGAAACTTACTGCTTTATGCAAATACCCTTATATTGGACCTAATTAATGAATGTTTTGTTATATTTGATGCAGGTCTCTTTGTATAATTTGTTCTTTCATTCAGTCCACTTTGTCAGCTACATGTGTTTACAATTTTCTATTATGAGATTTCTAATAAGGAAAAAAAATTGAGCTACTCATTGAATTTACATTTGAGTGTGTATTGTAAGTGTTTAAAAGGGATCCATTTCTATTGATAGCAATGTGTCAATAAAATTGTTTTTCGTTTTTGAAACCATTAAATGTATTTTTTTTGTTTATCATCTCAGGTTTTCCCTTAGTTTATTTTTTATTAAGAAATATGAGGCACCGCTGATTTTACTGGTACTGTTACTTGGGTACTGTTACGCTTTATTAATCAGCCCTCATTCATCAGCCCTTATTCATCAGCTCTTATTCTTCTGTACGGACATCTTCCTTCTAGTAAAAGCTGAGAGATAAATTCAACCCATACATATTTATATAAACTCACGCCTTTTTAATAGGGGTAAGTAGAACCTACAGAACTCTTCGTGCTGTTTTCTTCAGGAAGCAAGAAAAGGGGCTTTGGCGGTACGCCCCAATGTCTTTTTTTAGGGAAGATATACTTGTAACTGTTGTTGTTGCTGCAACTGCCGAGCGTGAGCCATGGGTTCAAATCTCAGGGCGAGCAAAGTAATATTGGATATTTCTGTGTGGAGTTTCTCAGTAGCAGCTTGGAGTCTAGAACTGAACCCTGTTCATTTAATGGCAATTGGGTCGCTTCCATGGGACTTAACGTGGCTGTACCTACTATAAATATGTAAGTATACATATAATCAAATCAAATCAAAGTCATTTATTCAAACTAGGTTGAAAATCAGCACTTTTTGAACGTCAAAGTTACATAAGACAGTCCCCCCAAAAATGCCCGCCCTTCATAATACACACTCCACCCTTCAATATACATCTCTGCATAACCCATCGAGAGATGTTATGTTGTTAATGTTGCTTCCTTGTCACACTCTTTAATTTGCGGTAGTCTACTGGACGTAACGGGTACTACTGGGTCGTCTCGGCCCAAGATTGGGGAGAGGGAGCCATCTACGTAAGTCATATAGGCTGTCGCCAGTTTGAATGAATAGGGGAGGTCACAACCCCTGTGACTCCGAAGACAGCGTCTGAGCACACTATGCAGTGACTTAGTGGCAGATTCGCCCCTAATAGGTGGTGTTTCCATTTACCTATATGCTTTTATACTATACAGGGTGTTAGTTTAAATAAGGGACGTTCTTTAAGGCAGTTCTTCATGAAAATGAATAATGAGCAATGTCAAAACTGTCGGGATCAGCTTTTTTTTAAATTTCAGATTGATAAACTCTGAAATTAAAAATCCGTAGTAAATGTTCTCCATTTTTATTTATCTCATTAGCACCGTGCTTCGGAATGCGTATCATTTTTATTGCGATGATTTGCAGTTTTACTGCCAGGCAAGTGTTGATAACATTTCTGATGCGATTGAGGAGCTAAACCGGGATTTGAACAAAAACAAAAACTGGTCTGATTAATTTGGGGTGTTGGTTAACTCTACCAAGTGTCAGGCTATCATAACAGGGAGCTCCCATAGCATACGGAAGCTGTATGGCTTATCTGTGCCTCCAGTAATCTATGTCAACTCAGCCATTCACATCACACATAAAGGCAATGCTTGCACAGTATCTAATCTTTCCCATATTTGACTATGGTGATCTATGTTACCTGAATGCAGAACTCCTCAATAAACTTGACCACCTTATCAATAATTGTATTCAATTCGTTTTCAATCTTCGTAAGTATGACCATGTATCGACATGCGACACACAGATTGCTTTGTTTATTTAGTTCTTATTCTTGATAAACCCATTTCTCCTTATTACCTGACTTCCCATGTTCAATAGTTATGTTCTGTCCATAATAAAAATCATCTTTCACCAACAATCATCTTCTTCAAGTGTGTCCCTCGTTTAACACATAGGGCTCCCCCAAGCACCGCCACTTCCACCGGTTCTGTGCTTCCCGCATCCAGCGGATTCCTGCGGCATTCACAAAGACATCGGTCCACCTTGTGGGAGCCCTTCCAACGCTACGTCTTATCGTTATCTGTTCTGCATAATCTACTGTTATATTATTTTAGTGATAGTCGTTCGTCAGGAATAATCTGTAAGACTGCATCAGTCAGTGTATCAGATTTACGACATTAGGTAGTATATGCAGGTATGCGAGCTTTCAATAATCCAATAAAAATGAAAAACTTCGCAAGCAATGGGAAATTGCTACCGAAGACTGCGGAGTCAATCTCAGGACTAAATACTTCTCAGACGGACAACTGTACATCACTTGCTCCCGCGTCACCAGTCCTGAGTCTGTGTATATTTTGCCTGCTGAGACCATAACTTCAAACGTAGTAAATATCCTGTATACTTTAATAATATTTTACATAGATTATTTTGTATTTTGTGAATGTGAGAACGTTGTAGGCTTAATAGACTACATTTGTAGACCATCTATTTATTGGTAAGTACCTGGTACTTCTTGACAGGCATACACTCTCCTCCCATACCTATTAACACTGTGATTTGAAAACATTGTAAATTTAGGCCAAATATTTTTAAAAGAGTAGTTCCATCTGAATTTTAGACTTATACACAGAAGAAACGATAATGTGTTACCTCTCTTGCTTACTTTATCCTTTTTTTTTTTTGGGTGGGTAATTATCATAACATCTCTCGCTCTGGGCGGAGGGGGAGGGCGTGTCAAACTCTTACTGACTGAAACCCACTCGTGTTCCTTCTGTTGCTTGTGCGTTGCCAGAGGCCACGGTATCCCTTTCAGACTTTTCCGCGACTTCGGCATGCTACGGCCTTAGCTAACCTAATTCAAGACCTAAGTTAATTCAAATCGGGGGCTGTCAGCTATCCGAGCGAACTGTCTACTGTTTTCTATTCTTTTAAACGTACTATCGGCAAAACTTAAGCATGCTCACTTAAGAAAATATTTCTGCGGCAAGCGCAGCTAGTGACAGACCACACCTCTTCCTGGTTTCGTCCAATTAGAGGCAATATGCATTTGTGTGAGTATTGGGCGGGTAACAAAAAATAATAACAGACATACTAGTACATTATGATACAAGTGTGTGCACTAACTACACTTGAGCCGGTATTGTTCGCGCGAGCCGAAGACGAGCGCGATAAGGGCGCCGAGTGAGTAATTATCAATACACACGCGTTTCATACGATGGTTTTCAACTTGAGAGGAAAAAACAGACTTGTATTGTTATTATAGTTTCGTAGGCCGCTAGGTATTTCTCTCTAGATTTTGGTGGCAAAAGGCGTGTCACTCGCGTTTCGTGCCTCGATTAGTATTTCCGGGGGTGGTCAAATCTACGTGTTGCTCTTCGCTCTTCTTCCCTACTTGAAGTCAACATTTTTGATAATAATTAACCACACAACGAAAACGTTAACGAGTATTTATAGAAAATGGCGTGCTGGTTTCGTTTCTTCCGCGCGCCACGCTAGCGATGCGCGTCCAGGTGTAAATAAAGTCATGGCAAAACCGCTGAACAGCCTATATAAAAATATAATAAAAAACAAAATAAAGTTTTGAATACGCAAATTAAGGTAAATTCGTAGTGAAAAAAATATCATTTGAAGAAATGATAATAATTTTGATGATTGATTTATCATAAATGTAAGCTAAAATAGTTTATTTATTCTCAAAAATATTAATTGTTTTTAGATATAAAAACTCTTTGCGGAGATTAAGAAAAATAACTGTAAAGTAAAAATACTAGTGTAATAAACGCTGAATTATGAACCTAAATGCGTTGCTATAAGAGTCACTTTACAAGCAAGTGTGTTCAAGAAATATTTTGTCATTTTTTGTGACCGTATTTTATGGCCCTTCTATTAAGCCGTCCTATTGTTTAACCGGATGTCGACCAATAACAATGGTACTTAGATAATGAACTTATTTTTATTGCAGTTGCAAAAGTTGGGACAAAAATAAACAAAAATCTCTGAAAAACTGCGTCAACTATTGGTTCAAACACTACTGTAATTTTGCTATTTCAATTAAAACAGAGCAATAAAAGAAAAATATACCAAATGTTGTCAATTTTTAACAAAACTACGTAACTTGCTCCTTTTTAGGGTTCCGTAGTCAACAAGGAACCCTTAAAGTTTCGCATTGTCCGTCTGTCTGTCTGTCCCTGGCTTAGCTCACAGACTAGTACTACTAGAATACTGTAATTTGGCATGGGTATACATATTAATCACGCCAACAAAGTGGTAAACTAAAATCTTGAAAAACATTTTTTTAGGGTACGTCCCTTGCACGTAAAGTGGGGATGATAACTTTTTTCTCCTATCCCATAGGTGTATCGTTGGATTGGCCGTTCAATAATATTGCTGATTTTCAAAGCAATTTTTCGATTCAGGGATCGATATGCGTGATATTAAGCTTTAAGTTCCCAAGTTTAATCACATTTAAATGCAGTTATTTACTTTCCAATAGCACTGCACAAGTAACAAGTCGCACGCTGATAAAACACAAAAAATGTCAATATAAACATTTTATACCTTTATGCAGTGTCGGTTAACGCACCTAGCGCGTTCGCTGCGATTTGTTTGGCGGCATCGCATAGGACATCGCGAAAATTGGAGAGACAGTGAAAGTGATGATAAATAACTAAATTTATATACCCGACAGAGCATATCCATGTGTCGGAGAGAGGTAAATATCAAAGTGGATAGAATAGACATAATTTGTTGTTTGACATTCCTTATTCCAAATTATTATATTTTTATGGAAATATTTTATTATTGATACTAATTAAATATAGCAATACCAATATATTACATTTTCTTAACCAAACGGAAGATATGAGTACGAAATTACTTCTTGTCAACAATAATAATTCATAAAGAGCTCTCGCTGGCCGAGACCATTAAAAATGATCTCACAACAAGTGAGCATAACACGCGCCTAGTATGAGTGTCACACTTCTATACATAATTACGTTATAACGAACACGACTAAAATACGTTTCGTTCATCCCATTGGTCAAAACGCTTGCATCGGGCGATCGAGTCGTGAGCCGTGCTATACGATTATCGCCTTAGAGGTGAGCATGCGGAACTTTGGCCGATAGTACAATGGCGTTTATCACGCCTTTATCTCTTAATATATTATCCAATGGAGTCTGAATTTATTTCCGGTTTTGTAAAAAGTAAACGCGGGAAATAAATCGAATGAATGGTGCTATACATGCGATTGTTACCAACCAGTCGATGCCCAAAAAGCCACGACTGGCTGTTGACAATGGTGTGCTGGTGCCCACGCTTAGAAGTGATATATACTTTATGCTGTTTGGTTGTCGCAGTGCTTCACTTTGATAAACACATGCCAATAGATATACTGGGATTTGAAATAAATCATTAGATTTTAACCGTTATTTTAGTACCTAGTCTTAGTGACATACCTTGATTTGAAAAAAAAATTAAAATATGCATTTAGAAATTTCAAATTTGAATCCACTCACAGTTTTATTTCGAGTAGGGATGCGACTTATCGGGTTTTGATATTTAAATACACAAATATAATTTCATGTCTGTTCTGCCACATCCAACATTCACTTCATTTCGTAGGCAGAAGCATATTACGAGGGCGACACTGAAAGTTTTTAGAACTGGCCACTTGTAAAAGATATAATAAAAAAAACAGTTCAAATTTTGAAAATGGACCTTTTTGCCAATATTATTATGTATGTATTTTATTCATTTGTCATTTGTTTACGATTTGGCGGCAAATTGAAAATTGTCTGTGCCACGTCAGCATGAATTTAACGCGAGAAAATTTTCGTACAATGATTTTTTATGACTTTCGATGTCATTTAAGTCGACAAGAAAGTTCTAATAGACTTCGATTGGCCTTTCACGATGAAGCCCCATCTTATACAACTCTACTCTGTTTACAACTGGTTTAATGAGTTTAAACGCGCACTAATCTCACCGGTGATCTGCGTGAAAGACGGCCTTCTACGGCGACGACTGAAGATAACATCAGTGTTGTGCGGCGTATGATAGAGACTGACAAAAGAGTGACCTCATAATTTGACAGTGGCCCAAAACCTCCATCGTGATGATTGGTATCATGAAATGCTTCAAAGATTTAACGGAGGTGACTCAAATGCTGTGTTCGACATACTTACGGGTGACGAAAGCTGGATTTATTTTTATGATCCTGAAACTAAGAGACAGTCTGCTGTCTGGGTGTTTCCTTCCGAGGGGAAAGAAACACCCAGACAGCAGACTGTCTCTCTCGTTTTTCTGATGCTTCGACCTCTCTTCACTTTAGTTGGCAACTCCTCAGTTGCCAACTAAAGTGAAGAGAGGTCGAAGCGTGGGAAAAATGATGGTGGCCTCGTTCTTCGGAGGGACAGGTCGCAACAATTGTTTTAGAGGATCGAAAATCAGTTACTGCAGAGTGGTACCTACACTAACAATTCTTTGCCACTTGTCTTGGAAAAAGTTCGGGAGAAAAGACCTCGCAGTAGGAACCTCCTTCACCACGACAACGCCTCGTCGCACACCGCCAAGCAAACAATCGACTACTTGGCGACGTCAGACGTGGAATTACTGGGTCACTGGCCCTATAGCCCGGACTTCGCACCTTGCGATTTTCATTTATTTCCGAAAATAAAAGAAAAACTTGGAAAACGTTTTATGGACGCCGAGGAAGCATTGGCTGCGATTCAAAGTGCCGTCGTAGAGACCCCTAAGGACGAGTGGGTAAAGTGCTTTTCTAAGTGGTTCCATCGGAAGCAGCGATGTATTGATGTAAATGGACACTATTTTTAAAAGATATAATAAAACTAATAACTAGCTAGTTTGTTCAGTTTTCGATTTTATAAGAACTTTCAGTGTCACCCTCGTATCTATTGACCATTGACAGCTGAGCTGTTGTGGGCTTCACATGTTTGGCAACAACCGCACTTATAGCACATCTCAACAACGTAGGGTTATTTTGCAAATTCTGATCTTTGCAAGCAGAAAGGTACTCGTCCAGTTTTATCTCGCGTTTTACATTACTCACTGGTGTCGTATTTTTATTTGTATTATATATGAATACGAACTCAATGACGAGATAATAATATTAATAACTACGCCTTGTTATGTTATGCCATTCATTGACATCAACTTCGCACAAAGTTGCAACAGATTCCTCTCAGACCCACATAGACGAGATCATTAACGTCATAGGGGCGAGATAAAATCGAACGCATTGACGTGCGTTATATCATCATTTCACAAACAAAACACTTGAGATATCTTATCACCCCCAAAAAAACTAGTATATAAACAGATTACCACAAGAGACGATATATCAATCAGTCATGACTCTTATAAAGTTATTCGTGGTGTTTCTTACTTTGGTCGCCACCGTTCATCTAAAGACGATAAAAGAAAGCGATGCGAAAGCAGAATTAGAAGCATACATTGAAGAGAAGAAGGCAGAAATCGACCCCAGGTACAGACTACACTACCACGTGGCGCCCCCTGTGGGCTGGATGAACGACCCTAATGGATTTTCATATTACAAAGGAGAATACCATCTGTTCTATCAATTTTACCCCTACGACAGCCAGTGGGGTCCTATGCACTGGGGTCATGTGGTGAGTCCAAATCTCGTAGATTGGAGGCAACTTCCTACTGCCTTGGTGCCTGAAAAGGAACAGTGCTTCTCAGGAAGTGCTGTCGTCAAAGATGATACCCTGGTCCTAATGTACACGGGCCACGAATTACAGAACGAAGAACCTTTCTACAATGAAACTCAGTATTTGGCGTTCAGTGATGATGGCGTGGAATTCCATAAGTACGAAGGTAACCCAGTTCTACCAAGTGCACCCAACGGATCCCCAGATTTCCGAGATCCTAAAGTATGGAAGCACGGTGATCACTGGTATGTTGTGATTGGGAGCAAGACTGACGATGGAAGAGGCAGAGTACTGCTTTACCGATCCTTGGACTTGATCAGCTGGGAATTCTTAAGTGTCTTAGGAGAATCTACGAGTGAAATGGAATATATGTGGGAGTGTCCAGACTTCTTCGAGCTTAAAGGAAAACACATCCTCCTGATGTCTCCCCAAGGCATGACCCCGCAAGGAGACAGATACAAGAATACTTACCAAACAGGATATATCATCGGAAGTTTTAATTATGAAACTTTTGAATTCTTGCCTGAAGTAAGTTTCCAAGAAATAGACTTTGGTCATGACTTCTACGCCACTCAAACTACTGAAGAAGATGGAAATAGGTATCTGATAGCGTGGTTCGGAATGTGGGAAGTCCCATATCCTGAGGATGTTGACGGCTGGGCAGGAGCAATGACTATCTTCAGAGAAATCGATTTAGTTGGCAACCGTATCTTGATGAAGCCTGTTGAGATGATGACCAGCCTGAGAGAGGAAACAGTATGGGATGGGAAGGTTGCTGAGAATGTTGCTATACAATTTGATAAGACAGGAGAATTACTGGTGAGCGGTGACTTGAGCCAAAACATAGAGTTGGAAATCAAAGGCAGTAATGGCGGTGGTCATGTTTCACTGCGATGGGATCCTCAAGTCCGTAAAGTTGTGGTGGATAGAGAAGGAGATGTCAGACAAGTGGAATGGCTCCCTCTGGGTTCCGAAGTGTGGAGGATCTTTTTGGATGCTTCATCTCTGGAGCTGTTCTGTGGTGAAGGCGAGGTAGTGTTCAGCACTAGGGTGTACCCTGACGGAGGCTGGCAAGTCACGAATCTGAGCCCTCAGGCTCTAGACGTTGTAGCTTATAAATTAAGGAGAAGCGTTCCTGAATAGTTTGTGTGTCTTAAACTAGTTTAAGACACAAATTATTAACTTGTAGAAGTTAATTTTATGAACGGGTTTCTGGAGTAAATTACTCCGAAAAATATTTGTGATAATTATTGTGAAATTCTCATGTTAGTAAATTATTATTTATTGATAATGTTAAGGTTATAATGAAAGTATTATTTGGTTTAAAATAAATGTTTATAATGATCATAACTGAGTCTGATTAACCGAACCGATCTAATATCAGATTATACGAATCTCCGTGTATCAATCAATCCTTGAGGGGGTGAAGCTGAAATGTTTATTTGGAAAAACTATATCTCGTATGCTCTATCCAATTTTCAACTGGTTTTGAATACTAAAATAGAATTATTAGGTATGCGAGGTGTAATAGAAATAACTGAAAACCTCTTGAAGGGTCATGGTACTCATCATAATGAACACATGGTACTCATCATAATGAACACATTTTATTATGGGACTACTATTACTTGTATACAAAGTACCGACTTATTATTTTTCAAAACAACACATATGTTGATTGGTCAAAAGTAAAAAAACCGGCCAAGTGCGTGTCACACCATGCATTATGAAGGGTTCCGTATTTGGGATGAATTTATCCCAAAACCAAACTTAATGTTGTTGTTGAAAAACATGTTTTCCCATACATCGATATACGTCACGGTCAATTTTCCAACTGCAAATGTAAGTTGTCAACTATTACTCGTTAACTTGTAAAGCCTACATAGCTGTGTTAGTTTTCCTTTTAATTTCGTTATATCTACACCAAATAAAGCTTAATATTACGTAAATCCCTGGGGATCCCTAAATCAATAAATGGTTTTCACAGACCTGCAATATTTTTGAACAGCCTATCCAACGATACACCATAGGATAGATGAGAAAAAGTCTTCCCCACTTTACGTGCAAGGGAGGTAACCTAAAAAAAAATATTAAGATTTCATCTTACCACTTTATCCGCGTCATTAATATGTATACCCATGCCAAATGACAGCTTTCTAGTACCAAGGGTCTCTGAGCTGAGCCGGGGACAGACAGACAGACGGACCAGCAGGCTTAGCATGACACTCTCTATTTCTTCGAAGAATAGACACGGCTCTTTCTATACAAAGTGACATTTCGTTTCTCAGTTTTTGACATCTCACCGTAGAAATCCTTCTACAATCTGTCATCTTGTATTTCGTTTCTAACGATCTTTGTCTTGGTCCTTTTTTATGTAGAAAGATCTCTACGGTGGGATGTCAAAAAAGGAGAAACGAAATGTCACTTTGTATGGAAAGAGCCGTGTCTATTCTTCGAAGAAATAGAGAGTGTCATGCTAAGCCTGCTGGCGAAACTAAAGGGTTCCTTGTTGACTACGGAACTTTAAAAAGCAACCTAACATAATGCAGGCGAAACCTTAGTCTGATATATTTCACTCATTTGCGCAACAATGTGTCAGCCTTACTGACATTGGTTATTTAATTCAAGGCTGTAAGATAAACCATATTATTTTTATGATACTTTGGTTGTAGGTATACCAAAGTAGTATTATTATAAAAATAATATATTTTATCTATATATGTAACAGTTTTATTTGTTTACTAATCGCTTCATCTTGAAATATCTTTCAGCTCTTCACCTTGTAGTAAAAAAAATTAAAACAACAGAACAGATATGCGTCATAGTATTTTAAGAAAAAATATTTTATGCCTAAAAATTAAAATAAGTTTTTCCATATACGAGCATTACATCAAATACGCACAGTTTCAGCCTGCAAGTTAATTAAAGCGAAACATATAAAAAATTAGGTTGGTTATGTTATTAATTAATAAGGTGTAAGTTGTTATTGGACAGGATACTAACTACGATTTGTTACATTTGTAATGGCAAACATGTCATTTGGTTTAAATAGGTTTTTATTATTTTATTAATATTTTACGTAGATTTTTTTTTTATATTTTTTGAATGTGAGAACGTTGTAGGCTTAATAGACTAGATTTGTAGACCATTTATTTTTGTTAAGTACCTGGCACTTCTTGACAGGCCGACACTGTCCTTCCATACCTATTAACAATGTAATAGCCAATTATTTTTAAAAGAGTAACCGCGGAGTTTCTTGCCGGCTCATCTCCATAGGAAACGACCAAATAAACACTGCAAATCACTTCTTATAACTAAAATTAAAAATATTAGGTTAGTATTAATTAATAATTTACTGCCTCGTTGGTCTCCGGAACGTGGGGTCCTGGGTTCGAGTACCAAGTTGTGTCATTGGGTGGAAATTCTCAATAGCCGGAAGTCCGGTTAAGTCCGGCAATACTTCCAATATTAACTACCATGACGGTAAGAAGGTTTTTAGTTTTCCGTAGTCAACAAGGTATCCTTATAGTTTCGCCATGTCCGTCTGTCTATCTGTCTGTCCCCGGCTTAGCTCAGAGACTCTTGGTACTAGAATGATGTAATTTGGCATGGGTATACATATTAATCACGCCAATAAAGTGGTGAAATAATTTATTGAAAAATCTTTTTTTTTTAGACGTTACGTGCAAGGTACGTAATGTGGGGATGATATTTTTTTTCTCGTCTATCCCATCGTGTGGGGTATCATTGGATAGGCCTTTTAAAAATATTGCGAGTCTGTGAAAACTATTTTTTGATTTAGGGATCCGTTTACGTAATATTAAGCTTTAAAGTGCATTTTTTTTAGTGTAGATATAACGAAATTAAAAGGAAAACTAAAACAGCTAAGCAGGCTTTTCAAGTTAACGAATAATAGTCGACCAACTTACATTTGCAGTCGGAAAATTGACCATGACGTGTATCGATATATGGGAGAACATGTTGATCAACTATGCTTGTTTTTGGGATAACTTCATCCCAAGTAATCCAAGTGATTCAACACGCACTTGGCTGGTTTTTAAATATAAAAACCGGCCAAGTGCGTGTCGGACCACGTATAATGAAGGGTGGGTTCCGTAGATGAATGTGCGTGCACAGTATTGATTTTATCGACCGCAAACATGTAAGGGGAGTGCTGAACAGTTTTTTTGATTTTGTAATTTCACCTGGTACTCCATTGTTTAGTTGTGTACCTACAGAATATAGCTTCTTGGCACAATTAAACAATTTGATATATTCATCGACATAGTGCAAATTATAGTCTCCAAGTAAAATGGCTGTGTGACATCGCGACGGACGAAAAGAAATGATGATGAAATTATATGGGGTCCGTTTTTCCCATTTGGCTTAGGAACCCTGAAAAAGATTAATGTCTTGGCAGCATCTTTTAAGGCGACATTAGGTGACGGCGACCTTGTGCGAATGGGAGGAGCCATGCGTCACCCCTCGCGACCCCGCAACTGTACAGTTGCGGGGTCGCGGGGGGTGACGCATGGCTCGTAATGGCACGTTATTTCGGTTGTCTGTAAAAGATCGCTTTTAGCGATAAGACCGCCCATTGTGTCACCCCTTGTAAAATTTCAACATTTGTATCTGTAATTTTTATGGTGTACATAATAAAGAGTATTCTATTATATTTCGTAGGGTAACCATACGTTTCAGATGGTGAGGACTATCCTGTCTGATTTTAGCTAGGTGGGTAGGTAGGTAGGTAGGGTAGGTAAGTAGATATGTAGGGTAGGTAGGTAGGGTCGGTAGGTAGGGTAGGTAGGTAGGGTAGGTAGGTAGGGTAGGTAGGTAGGGTAGGTAGGTAGGGTAGGTAGGTAGGGTAGGTAGGGTAGGTAGGTAGGGTAGGTAGGTAGGGTAGGTAGGTAGGGTAGGTAGGTAGGGTAGGTAGGTAGGTAGGGTAGGTACGTAGGGTAGGTAGGTAGGTAGGGTAGGTAGGTAGGGTGGGTAGGTAGGGTAGGTAGGTAAGGTAGGTAGGTAGGGTAGGTAGGGTAGGTAGGTAGGGTACTAGGTCAGTATGTAAGGTTGTTAGGTAGGGTAGACAGATAGGTAGGTTAAGTTGAGATACTTAGTGCTATTTGTGCGAAGCCGGGCTGGGTAAAACTAGTAGGTAATAAATGTGTCCATACATGAATAGGAAATATTAATTAAATCAAAATCAAAAGTCATTTATTCAAATTAGGCTGAAAATCTGAACCTTTCGAACGTAAACATAACATAAGACAGTCTCCCAAACGCTTTAGCTGGCAAGAAGAAGTGGCGCAACAAAATCCCCAGCAGCACAGCTGTCTGTTCAAAGAAAAATGTATACAATAGTATGCAAAAATAATTTAGCAGTCACCGAAGTACACCTTCAGGTCACACCATCAAGTTCGGAGGTAAGGTCTCACCATAACTATTAAAACGAGCCCAATCTCAGCACACCTAGTTCCATTCGTCGACGAGTTCCAGTAGCAGTAACTGAAGTACACCTTCAGGTCACTCCATCAAGTCCGTAGGTAAGGTCTCGTCAAAACTATCAAAACGAGCCCAAACTCCGCACCCCTAGTTCTATTGGTCGAAGAGTTCCAGTAGCAGTCACCGAAGTACACCTTCAGGTCACACCATCAAGTCCGTTGGTAAGGTCTCATCATAACTATGAAAACGAGCCCAAACTCGGCACTCCTAGTTCTACTGGTCCACGAGTTCCAGTAGCAGACACCGAAGTACACCTTCAGGTCACTCCATCAAGTCCGAAGGTAATGTCTCATCATCATAACTATCGAAACGAGCCCAAACTCGGCACACCTAGTTCTATTTGTCGAGGAGTTCCAGTAGTAGTCACCGAAGTACACCTTCAGGTCACTCCATCAAGTCCGTTGGTAAGGTCTCACCATAACTATCAAAACGAGCCAAAACTTGGCACCCCTAGTTCTACTGGTTCATGAGTTTCAGTAGCAGACACCGAAGTACACCCTAAGGTCACTCCATGAAGACCGAAGGTAAGGTCTCATCATTACTAACAAAACGAGCCCAAACTCGGCACACCTAGTTCTACTGGTCGACGAGTTCCAGTAGCAGTAACTGAAGTACATCTCCAGGTCGCTCCATCAAGACCGAAGGTAAGGTCTCATCATTACTATCAAAATGAGCCCAAACTCCGCACCCCTAGTTCTACTGGTCCACGAGTTCCATTAGCAGACACCGAAGTACACCTTCAGGTCACTCCATAAAGTCCGTTGATAAGGTCTCATCATAACTATCAAAACGAACCCAAACTCGGCACCCCTAGTTATACTGGTCGACGACTTCCAGTAGGAGTCACCGAAGTACACCTTTAGGTCACACCATCAAGTCCGGAGGTAAGGTCTCATCATAACTATCAAAACGAGCCCAAACTCGGCACCCCTAGTTCTACTGGTCCACGAGTTCCAGTAGCAGTCACTGAAGTACACCTTCAGGTCACTCCATCAAGTCCGAAGGTAAGGTCTCATTACAACTATCAAAATGAGCCCAAACTCGGCACACCTAGTCCCACTCGTCGACCTGTTCCAGTACCAGTCATCGAAGTACACCTTCAGGTCACTCCATCAAGTCCGTTGGTAAGGTCTCAAAATAACTATCAAAACGAGCCCAAACTCGGCACACCTAGTTCTACTGGTCGACGAGTTCCAGTAGCAGTCACCGAAGTACACCTTCAGGTCACACCATCAAGTCCGGAGGTAAGGTCACATCATAACTAATAAAACTTGCCTAAAGTCCACAGCCCACATCTCTCTACTAGTAGAGGGCTTCCAGTGCCTAGGAGTCACTGAAGTATTTGTACAGTAGCCGGCACGTAACTTGGCAAGGATTTGGCATGGTGGGGGTAAGTTCGCGCATCGTACACTTAGTGGCATTCGGGAGCGAACGGGACGTAGATACAATGCGAGGCGCAAGGGTCTACTGATGCACCAATCGCGCGCTCGGCTCGGCGCTGCCTCACACCCCGCGTCCCGCGCGCGTACCAAAGGGACCTAAGATATGACTTCTGCGCATCTAACGACTCTTGCCAACTTACGTGCCGGGGACTGTATCTAAGAATTATTTAGTAAAATTATAAAGAGCAATACGAAATATTTTTTGTAAGTACCTACGAATTATAACGAAATAAGAAAAAAAATACTCAAAGGATCCAAATTATTTCACTTGACTACTACGAGTATTCCCGTAGCTACCCGTACGTACACTTGTGTGTGTGACCCGTGTCAATGTAGTAGACTACCTATAAATTTTACAAATGCGTCCTTAAAAACGGATAAAATCGTGTTATGGTGGCTCAGAGCGCCGAACGTTAGCGTCTACCCGTGACAGTGGTCAGCGATGCACTGCCGCCCGACGCCCGCAAGAGCCCCCGCTTCAACGCGCACCAAGTTTATTCGAAAAAACAACCCACCTTGATTAATCAAACACAAAACAAATAGAATACGTATACTAAAATTTGAGTAGTTAAATTGTCTTTTCGATGGTGAAAGTTTCATGAAAATACGCCCGTTATTTTTTGTGTAATAGTCGTGTTTTTGTCCGCGTTAGACATTACTTTACAAATTAATTGCACTATATTATAAACATATTATTGCAAATTACGAAAACAATAGTATGAAATATATTTTTTTCAAAGTAATAAGACTAGTCATTTAGACGTGAAGTACAATTTAAAATCATTAGAAGTCGTCTAACTGCGCCTTAAGTTAATGCTGCCATTGTCATGCATTCCATGGAATTCAGGTGTAGAATGAGTTTCAGTTTCCGGCGTCCTAACGAGCCCAAGTGGAGCGCAAACTTACACAGAATACAAATTTTCTCCAGACACTTCGCACTGATTAACTGACTGTGGAGATTTGTGGAGACCCGCCTAGTTTTAGAACCCAGGTACCCAAGTCTACACGGAAAAAAAGGATGTCTTAAACTAAGACAATATCTTTTTGGTCAAGACAAATATTGATTCATATATGGGGAAAACAATATATTCTTGAATGAAGTAAAATTTTGTCTTAGTTTTATTGTCTTCTTCGAAGACATTATACTTAAGGCGCTGACAAGACCCAATTGACCAAAATAGGCTTCGCTTAAGAAAAAAAATTGCCAAATCTGTATAGTTTGTGGTAGCGGAAAAAATATAAATTAATTTTGAACATATTTCCCAGAACTTGGTTGTTACCAAAACACGTTTTGAAAAAAAAATCTCGATACAAACTAACGCTAAACTAACCTCTTACCTTGAGTTCTAATCCAAAATATCTGCATTAAATATCAACATACGTTACGAATTTAATTAATAACAAGAACGTCTTATTTGAATGCAGAACTTGGTTGTTTTTTATTTTCGATTACTCAACTCAATTTTGAGTAAATAGATAATTACTTCATATTTTGCAATAAATTACAAGCGTTGTGTCATCGCGCTTCTCTTTCTTTTGTATGGAATTTGACAATGACCGCGGTTTAGGTGTTGTCAGCGTCTTAAATGAAGAATTATTAAATTTAATTTTAAGAATATTATTTCTCTCTTAGAATATTTTCTTCAATTAAGATTATTACAGTCTTGAATCAAAAATATTTGCTTAGTCAAGAATAAAAACCAAGTATTTATTATTCTTAATTTGAGTAAACAGGTTTTCTTGGACTGAGTACATTTACTTTGAATTTTTCTGAGAATATTGATATTCTTCGCTGAAGAGATCCTTTTTTTCCGTGTAGGTACTTTATTAGGAAATTTGAGAGAGAGTAGCACTCAAATATCGTAACACACTTTTTTTTTTTTTTTGTGGATGGGAAATCATCAAATAACTTCTACCACTTTGGGTGGAGCGGGAGGGTGTGTCAGACTGTTACTGACTAAAACCCACCCGTATTCCTTCCGTTGCCTGTGTTGCGGGGGCCTCGGTGACCCATTAGTACCTTCCCGCGACCCCGGCAGGATCGTAACACACTTATAAATCACAATCTGAAGGATTATGAATGAAATTCCTAATCCATTGCTTCATGTGGTTGAAAAAATCGTCTACTCGACGTAAAAACACATTCGGAAACCGTTCCTAAACGGACTCCTGTACGAGTACAGGAGCCCTGAACGGGACTAAACAGGACTCTGTTTTTTTTTAATTTTTCTATGATTGTGTGTAGTTTAGTTCGTGGTCTTCCTGAGCAAGTCCCATTTTTTTCTATGTAACTTATTATTTTACTAGCTGCACCCCGTGGTTTCACCTGCTTAAGTCTCGATCCCGTGAGAATATCGGTATAAAAAGTATCCTAGGTTCTAATCTGTCATGGTCTACCCATGTGCTAAATTTCATACAAATCCGTTCAGCCGTTGTAGTGTGTAAGTGTAAAAAACAAACACAAACTCACTTTCGCATTTATAATATTAGTTAGGATTCGAATTAGGATTTTGCAAATAATTAAAAACATAAAACATCATTTAAAAACTAACAGACTTCTCTTTATTAAATAAATAAATAAATAAAATAACCTTTATTTCGGACAAGTAACATCCATAGTGGGCTAGTAAGCAGAAATCTTATGATATAAAGCTTAATATTATTACTTTGCGACAAGATTATTCTGAGAGATAATCTCTTAATAATGCTGTGCATTATCGAAGAGTCGTATCTCCCAGCTATAATTTTTAGTATGGAGTTGGGGCTCGCCCGCACTCTGGAGAGCAGTGAAGCAGATTTCTGTCTAATAATGGCATGGGAGCCATCAACGTGGCTCTGCACGAACGTAGCAGATGCACTGCAGAAACGGGGCAACCACTACTACTAAAAACGCAACTATTAAAATACAACTATTAAAACACAACTATTAAAAACGTATCTATTAAAATACAACTATTAAAACTCAACTATTAAATACGTAACTATTAAAACACAACTATTAAAAACTCAACTATTAAAATACAACTATTAAAACACAACTATTAAAAACGCAACTAATGTTGTTCAACTCAGTCAAAATAAAAGGCTTTGCCTTTGTAAGCTTGTTACGTAATTACACCGCTAGTCCAGCTAGTCTCGTTGTCGTCAAATTCAAGCTTGTCTATGGCAGTCTAAATTGAAGCGGCCCAGAATTTATCTACGAGACTCGTACTATACCGACTGCCTCGAACTTTCGACTTAATTTTCATCTTTGTAAAGTGTTTTCTTTATTGAGACGCGGCTTGCGGTTAGTGTTGACCGGTATAAAGACCCGTACAGACTAGCGCGATATCGCGTGCGCGAGAGGCATCAATATGCCTGTCGCGCCCGCGATATCGCCCCAGTCTGCACGAGCCTTGAATCGTCACTGGAAAAAGCGTTATGCCCCCTCCAGGCGACTATCTCTCTCTCTGTCTTTTTCTATTTAAATTTTTATTTGATATGCAGTTTAAGGCTCCTAAATACGGGCGCGACTTGTCGCGCGACGCATCGCGACACAAAGGCACCGCTTGTAGCGCTACACGCGGTGTCTTTGTGTCGCGTCGCGTCGCGCGACAAGTCGCGCCAGTATGTAGGAGCCTTTACAGTCTGTTCGTAGTTGGCGTGCAGTTCTAACGATGCTTAACAGAACCACCTGAAATAATACTAAAAAATCCTTTTTGTATCGAGTTTGAAAGCGAAGCAAAATACCTATACAATGAATGTTTATTGTATATATGTACTGTACTATACACGAACATAACCTGATGAAATGTGTCAAAATATGATGTCTTAATACGCCATTTCCATTTTAATAAATCTCTATCGTTTACGAGTAGTTCTGCACGTGACTGGTTGCAACGAGATATTTTACATTTTTACGCGCCCGCGAGCGTTAGGCTACTCGTTTATCTTGTTCAAACATGTTCGGGTAACATGTCGCGTTGGTTTCAAATAAATGTCGATTTTTCATTGGTTTTGGGATAACATTTAAATGTTAAGGGCGCATTAGTATACTTATTTATTTTTGGGGTAATATTTTTGTGACATCCACAGGGTAAAATTAAATTTGTTAGTAAAGATAACGATGTTTAAGGCGTATTGTCAAAGCTATTATACGGGACATCTGTGGGTCAGACACACCAAAAGATCGCTGGATGTCCTGCGCGTCCAGTATAGCAAACAATATCTTCAGGATGATGTTGGGGCTGCCTCGCTTCTGTCGGGGATGTTTGCGCTGTATCGCACTGATGGCTTTCATTGATTCAATTGATTTTAAATGCCACTTTTTGTCCGTTTGTCTTTTTTTTCTCAGCTTAATATTGGAAAACGTGCACCAGTTGTTGCCATGTGAGCAATCTCACACCGTAGATGGTGACAAGAGCTCGCGATGATCGCAGAGCCGGGTGTTGCCTTCGGGTAGCCGAGCTGTCAGGACACCTCAACGAAGATCAGACAGGCGCTCGTGCATTTGGGAAAGGGGTCATGGCGTCAGCCGTTCACCCCGCTCCCGGAGTCGTGCGGATGCAAGCAGAGTTCATCAAGGACAGCGGTACAGAAGTCGGAGCAGTCGCACCTCACATCGGCACACCAGCCGCTCGCTGTTACCGGTTAGCGAGTGTAGTCGTCGTTCCATGGTACCGGGGAGTTGCGCCTCTCGGTGCTGCCATAGGCGCCGCGATGCTTGCCGCCAGCTCAGGAGCCGATCCTGCAGCCGGCCCAAGAATAGAACACGCAGGTCTAGCCCGAATGCAGCCACGCATCGGGGTGAAAACAACAATCGGCAACCGAACAATGTCGGTGAGTCTACTACTAATAATGTTAGTATGTCACAACTACTTGTAAGTTTTAACTTCTTTAAAAGGAGAAGATCCTATGCATAAATTAGGGAATCTCAATAATGCTTTACCTGAATTTGACCCGGCAAAGAGAGAACAAACTATGTCCATGTGGATACATAAAGTGAATGAGTGCGCTTCTATCTATGGGTGGTCCGGAAAACAAACCGTTCATTTTGCTCTTCCGAAATTGCGTGGGGTAGCTCAGCGCTGGTACGAGGGTTTACCATCTGTGCTCTTTACATGGGAAGAGTGGCGGGACAAATTAACTTCAGCTTTCCCTTCCGATGAAAATTACGGACAGATGCTTAGCGATATGCTTTTCAAAAGAGCTTCGTTCGGAGACTCTTTAGAAAATTATTATTATGATAAAATAGCGTTGATTAATAGGTGCGGTATAGTAGGTAGGAGAGCAGTAGATTGCATCTTGCATGGGATTGACGATCGTTCGGTACGTTTAGGGGCAGAAGCAGTACAATTTGATGCCCCCGATAAACTACTTACATATTTACGAAGTTCTAAAAATGTCAAACCTAGTGACCGTAAAACTATTACTGATACTAGTAAACATGTTGGTAAACAGGATTCTCAACCGCGTGTCTTTAATAGGACTCCGCGCTGTTACAACTGTAAACAAGAGGGCCATCATATTCAACAATGCCCAGAACCCGTAAAAAAATGTACTAGATGCAACAGATTTGGACATGAAACAGATAATTGTTTTACTAAACTTCCAGTAGCCGAGAAGAATGTCATGCGTCTCTAGTTTATGAAGAGCAAATGATAAATATTTTAAAGCCGCATTAATTAATAATGTTCCATTTGAATCGCTTATAGA
The DNA here is from genome assembly GCA_905333075.3 of Atethmia centrago. Lineage (NCBI taxonomy): Eukaryota > Metazoa > Arthropoda > Insecta > Lepidoptera > Noctuidae > Atethmia > Atethmia centrago. The sequence continues at coordinate 3,864,529 of HG995373.1, read as the reverse complement.
TCTAGGCGGTGAGTTCTATGATGAAATTAACTGAATTTAAAAGGTTAGGTGTAGCTTATGAAGTAGATAATTCAGTGCTAGTAGGTTTTGGCAATTCAGCTGTTCTCTCTTTGAGCAAACAATCCGTTTGCGTTTCTATTGATGATGTACCTAGTCGCCAACTTGGAGTTGGTAATAGTACCAGATAGTGCCATGCAATTACCAGTAATGATCGGTCACCCTTTTACGGATCAGCCACACATTGAGATTCATAAGACTAACCTTTTACAGAGCAGCCACACATTGAGATTCATAAGACTAAAGATCATTTAGATATTTTAGAGTTAAGCGATACAATTACAGTAAATAACAAGATATATCCTTACTTTACAGTACTTACTTACTTTACAGTTTTAGTTTTACACAACTGACACCACTGTTTCTAGAGTTACAACTGTTAACGTTTATACAGAGCCTAATTATGATGGTTGCTCCATTTATTGATGGAGGTTTCAGGATTGAAGCTGATTCTATGTTCTCATTTTTAACAGGGTTATTTCATATTCAAGACGGAACAGGGAAAATAATGCTAAATTCATGGGGTGTTGTTCCTATTACGTTGCAAAAAGACAAGCTTATCGCTAGAGGAAGGACCGCACGTGAAGAAAGTTCATTCAGTTCCATGTTTAGATCCTATTAGTAATTTAAATGTTGTTACTGGTTCAAATTTAACTGCTACCGAACGAGAACATTTACTGACTCTATTGAACCGGTTTAGAAGTGGTTTTGCATTCAATTTGAATGAATTAGGCTGTACCTCAGTAGGAGAAATGGCTATAAACCTTGAAAACAACGACCCTGTAGTTTACCGACCTTATAGGTTAGCTATTAAAGAAAAAGAGGTTAGAAATATTATTTCAGAACTATTTGACAACGGAATAGTCCGTCCAATTGTGCCCAATTTTTCGGTTATAGCAAAACCACTGACATATTTGTTGAGGAAGGATATAAAATGGGTTTGGGGCCCTGATCAAGAAAATTCATTTAAAAAAATTGCAGTCTGAGCTAATTTATTTATTTATTTATTTATCTTTATTTCAGGTAGAACCCATAAATGTGTTAGTATTCCTTAACCTATGTTAGTATATTAGACTAAAACACACACTAACTAATAATAATTAATTACGCCATCTCACGGAGACACCTGGCAACAGTACATGCACTGCGCACAGGTGCCCCATAAAGTGGCCCTCAGTCTTACTAGCAATAACACTCAGAAGACTGTTGACTAATGCGTAAGCCCACATTGGCTATATATGATCCAAATTTAACCGTAGAACTGCATACTGACGCTTGTAAATTAGGTGTTGCTGGTATCCTGCTTCAAAAATATGATAGTGTTCTTAGACCAGTTGCATATTTTAGTCGGCAAACAACTCCAGAGGAGCAGATTTACTCATCTTATGATCTTGAAACATTAGCAGTTGTATCATTACAAGAGTTTATTTAATTGGGATCCCATTTAAGATCGTTACTGTTACCAGTACCAAGGGGTATCGTGTTACCCAGTAACTGGGTTGTGGAGGTCAGATCCATGTAAAATCTATGTAAAATACTCCATGCAAAATACTGGTATTCAGCTGTAAAGCCGGTAATACTGGAAGCCGACCCCAACATAGTTGGGACAAGCTAGGCAGATGATGATTTAAGATCGTTACTGATTGCAATTCTTTGAGAGCCACTTTCCAGAAAAGGGACATGTTTCCTCGGGTACCCCGATGGTGGGAGCAAATGCAGGAGATTAACTTTAATATTGCATTTTTATGATGTACATACTAAAGAGTGTTCTATTTTATTCTATTCTATTGTACCGACCGGGAAAATTAATGTCTCACGTAGACGCCCTAAGTCGTAATCCTCCTATAAACGACGTACAGACATAATTGTTGACATATTGACAGATGATAATTGGTTACCCATAGTCCAACATTCGTGTAGCGAGATACGAAGAATTTTAAAAATATTAAAATACCCACAATTTAGATAATGTTATAGACATTAAAACCCTGGTTGCATTTTGCCAGACCTCACAATGAGTCCCTAAGTGAGGAAAGTAATGGTACTGACCCAGAATAATTTATTTAAGTCTTTAGTAGTAGATAATTATGTAGGCATAAGGTGATGATCGATCTTTGTATAATCATTTATAATTGATATTTGTTACAATATTCAAGATGTTAATACGATGGTACTGATGATAAATGAAATTAATGATTGATAATTGTTGTTTTGTATTGATTAGAACTTGTATTGATTTTACAGGTAATTATTCTAAAGTTGATGTGTATAATAATTTGTGAGGCCTGTTGCCACTGGTATTCAGGACATAGTGGGGCCTGTTGCCATTGGTATTCAGGACATATTGGGGCCTGTTGCCATCGGTATTCAGGACATATTGGGGCCTGTTGCCATTGGTATTCAGGATATAGTGGGGCCTGTTGCCATTGGTATTCAGGACATAATGAGGCCTGTTGCCATTGGTATTCAGGACATATTGGGGCCTGTTGCCATTGGTATTCAAGACTTAGTGGGGCCTGTTGCCATTGGTATTCAGGACATATTGGGGCCTGTTGCCATTGGTATTCAGGACACAGTGGGGCCTGTTGCTACTAGTATTCAGGACATAGTGGGGCCTGTTGCCATTGGTATTCAGGACATATTGGGGCCTGTTGCCATTGGTATTCAGGACATAGCGGGGCCTGTTGCCAGGGGTATTCAGGACATAGTGAGGCCTGTTGCCAGGGGTATTCAGGACACAGTGGGGCCTGTTGCTACTAGTAACCAGGACATAATGGGACCTGTTGCTAATAGTATTCAGGACAATGATTTAATAAATATGCAGTATAAGATAGAGAGGTCACTTTATATGACATTTAAGGTTTGTACAAGTATGATTTAATTAAATTTTCAATATGAATGTAAAAATAACTTATATCAAATAATGTACTTAAAGCTAAAATTAAAACTTGTATTATTAATTGTATTGTTGAATTAGTACATTCATCATTAACCTATTGTTACTTATAATGGATTTTTTTTTCACCGTACGAGGATGTACTAGATTTTGGATGGCCGAATGTTAGCTATTATTGCAAATGTTTATGTATTTTAATTAAGATATCAACAATATTTTTAAAAATAACACAATCTTGTTTTGATTAATTAAAATGTCATTTGATTTGTTTAAAATTTTAAAATGGCGCAATTGGACATTAAGACCTCCACTGACTACTTGAGTCTGATAACGTGGAGGGGTTTTATAAAAAGTTACCTGGTAGCGCCATTTTAGCAAGTAGTGTCGATTATGGTGTGAAAGTGTAAGGATCTTGTGATACCCATGTAAGTACTGAGAATTGTAATATTGTAATTATACATGTATTGCCGTTATTTGTGCTTTTATTCTACCCAGTGTTTGAATCCACTAAATAAAACATGGTTTGTTTAAATCAACGGTTTTATTTCCCTTTTGCTCTGGCTAATCTTACAGAAATAAATACATTTGAATTTGAATATCAAAAAAAACAGATTTTCTGCTTCAACTTTGTATGCGGTCGTTGTCTCCCAAAAATAATAATTAAATAAACAAGTTTTTTTTTTGTTTTATTTTGTTTACATATCGACACCCATCATGTCTGTGGAGTTATGCTAGCTAGATTACTTTGATCTTGTAAAGAATCGTGCTTATAAAACTTGTTTTCGTAAAAACATTAAAAAACCTGACCATCACCAGTCAGTTCTAAATCTACGACTTCGAAGAAGAGCGGTTCCCTCATTTAATAAAGGCCGTCATGAAAATGTAATTTTCACCAGTAACTATTTGACTTTAAGGTGTCAAAACACGCTCTGTATATGGACCGCCGCGCCGTTATCGTGTGATCATGACATGGTCCAGTACAAAAGTACAAAACAAAATATTGCAATGAAGGGAAGATTATTTGAGACTTTGACTTAGTGATGAATCTTTTTACACACGTTAGGTCCTTCTCCAGATGCCATTTTCACTTATATTGCCTTAATAACCTTGTAAACTTATCAAACATACAGATAGAATCAGTTTGGCATAAACAATATTGTAGTTGAGATTACCTATCTAATCTTTTACTGAATTGTATGCTGTAAGGGATGACTTAAGGCGACATTAGGTGACGGCGACCTTGTGCGAATGGGAGGAGCCATGCGTCACCCCCTGCGACCCCGCAACTGTACAGTTGCGGGGTCGCGGGGGGTGACGCTCGTAATCGCACGTAATTTCGGTTGTCTGTAAAAGATCGCTTTTAGCGATAAGACCGCCCATTGTGTCACCCCTTGTAAAATTTCAACATTTGTATCTGTAATTTTTATGGTGTAGGAGTGCTGAGTTTGGGCTCATTTTGATAGTAATGATGAGACCTTACCTTCGATCTTGATGGAGTGACCTTAGGGTATACTTCGGTGTCTGCTACTGGAACTTGTAGACCAGTAGAACTAGGAGTGCCGAGTTTGGGCTCATTTTGATAGCTGTGATGAGACCTTACCTCCGGACTTGATGGTATGACCTGAAGATGTACTTCGGTGACTCCTACTGGAAGTCGTCGACCAGTAGAACTAGGGGTGCCGAGTTTGGGCTCATTTTGATAGTAATGATGAGACCTTACCTTCGGTCTTGATGGAGTAACCTGGAGGTGTACTTCAGTTACTGCTACTGGAACTCGTCGACCAGTAGAACTAGGTGTGCCGAGTTTGGGCTCGTTTTGTTAGTTATGATGACACCTTACCAACGGACTTGATGGAGTGACCTGAAAATGTACTTCGGTGTCTGCTACTGGAACTCGTGGACCAGTAGAACTAGGGGTGCGGAGTTTGAGCTCATTTTGATAGTAATGATGAGACCTTACCTTCGGTCTTGATGGAGTGACCTTAGGGTGTACTTCGGTGTCTGCTACTGGAACTCATGGACCAGTAGAACTAGGAGTGCCGAGTTTGGGCTCATTTTGATAGCTGTGATGAGACCTTACCTCCGGACTTGATGGTGTGACCTGAAGGTGTACTTTGGTGACTCCTACTGGAAGTCGTCGATCAGTAGAACTAGCGGTGCCGAGTTTGGGCTCATTTTGATAGTAATGATGAGACCTTATCTTCGGTTTTGATGGAGTAACCTGGAGGTGTACTTCAGTTACTGCTACTGGAACTCGTCGACCAGTAGAACTAGGTGTGCCGAGTTTGGGCTCGTTTTGTTAGTTATGATGAGACCTTACCAACGGACTTGATGGAGTGACCTGAAGATGTACTTCAATAGTCTAGTATAAAATATATTTTTTTCAAAGTAATAAGACTAGTCATTTAGACGTGAAGTACAATTTAAAATCATTAAAAGTCGTCTAGCTGCGCCTTAAGAACGATAATACGAGGGTGACACTGAAAGTTTTTAGAACAGGCCACTTGTAAACGATATAATGAAAAAAAAACCTTTCAAATTTTATATATAAAAAAAAAAATATTTCAATATTATTGTGTATGTATTTTATTCATTTGTCATTTGATTACGATTTCACGTCAGCATGAATTTAACGCGAGTAAATTTTCGAACAATGATTTTTTTATGACATTCGATGTCATTTCAGTCAACAAGAAAGTTATGTTAGACTTCGATTGGCCTTTCACGATGAAGCCCTATCTCGTGCCACTGTTTAGAACTTTAATGGTTTAATGAGTTTAAACGTGGTCGCACTAATCTCACCGATGATCTGCATGAGGGACGGCCTTCTACGGCGACGACTGAAGATAACATCAGTGTTGTGCGGTGTATGATAGAGACTATCAAAAGAGTGACTTATCAGCAGATTCGGACAAGCGTAGGCATCGGTATGAGTCAAGTGCACAAAATCCTCCATGAACATTTAGCGGTCAGGAAGCTTTGTGCCCGATGGATACCTCATAATTTGACAGAGGCCAAAAAAGTCCGTCGTGTGGATTGGTGTCGTGAAATGGTTCAAAGATTTTACGGAGATGATTCAAATGTTGTGTTCGACATACTTACGGGTGACGAAAGGATTTATTGTTATGATCCTGAAACTAAGAGACAGTCTGCTGTCTGGGTGTTTCCTTCCGGGGAGTTGCCAACTAAAGTGAAGAGAGGTCAAAGCGTGGGAAAAATGATGGTGGCCTCGTTCTTCGGAAGGACAGGTCATTACGCAACAATTGTTTTAGAGGATCTCAAAACAGTTACTGAAGAGTGGGACACTAACAATTGTTTGCCACTTGTCATGGAAAAAGTTCGGGAGAAACGACCTCGCAGTAGAATCCTCCTTCACCACGACAACGCCTCATCGCACACCGCCAAGCAAACAATCGACTACTTGGTGACGTCAGACGTGGAATTACTGGATCACCCGCCCTAGAGCGATTTTTATTTATTTCCAAAAATAAAAGAAAAACTTCGAGGAAAACGTTTTATGGACGCCAAGGAAGCAGTGGCTGCGATTCAAAACGCCGTCGAAGAGAGACCCCTAAGGACGAGCGGGTAAAGTACTTTTCTCAGTGGTTCCATCGGATTCAGCGACGTATTGATGTAAATGGACACTATATTGAAAAGATCTCATAAAACTAATAACTTGCGAGTTTCTTCAGTTTTTGATTTTCTAAGAAATTTCAGTGTCACCCTCGTAAACAGATAAGATGATACATACTTGTTAACACTGATAACAGCATTTATCGATGTGTTTTCGAGCCGGCCCCAGATTAAGGAGAACAAGAAGATATTTTTTCTTTATCTACTTATTTGAATTTGACCACCTAAAAGTGATTTAGGAAACGTATGACGACGTAGAAGCGTGTATCGATGTATCAATGTATCAAACCTAGGAGAACATTGTTAAAGTCTGTTCTGTCCTGTTTACATTTGTACCTAGAGAACCATCTCATCACAGCCCGAACTACAGCTGTAAAAGAACATGATAGTTTCCATAACCAAGTCAAGCGTGTCCCCCTCCCTGCCAGCTAAATGGTTGTTTATGGAGATGTGGCATGGCAGTAAACTCAAACTCAAAGCATTTATTTCAATTAAACCATTTACAGGCACTTTTGAATTGTCAAGGACTCGGTCAGTTAGAAATATGAAGCTAGTTGCCCGTTCCAAAGCGTAGTAGGTACCTATGAAGAAGAACGGGCAAGAAACTCCATGGACACTCTTTTAAATTAAATTGATACATTTAGTTATAATTTCAACATTATTTTTGTACTAATCTTGTACAAAAATAATGTTGAAATTATAACTAAATGTGAGGACGATGTAAAATAAAAAACGCGTCCATAGTAGAAAGAGAAACAAAAACAATTTCTAAATAAAATAATTACAAATAAGCCGAGGACGCTAAGAGGTAACCAGTCCCAACTAACGGCGCCCGTTCACGAGCATGACGCATGGATTAGCACCATTCAGCTCAACCATTGTCAAGGGAGCTAAATGATCCAACACACGCGCCACCATCAGCGAGACATCTGAGTGAGCATGACATACTCTCAGCCGCCAGGGCCCATTCAAGTCAATTACATAACCGGTAAATAAAAAAAAAATCTTTTTATTTCAGGCATATTTGCCCCATACATATTGTTAGTAAAACAACTTAAAACTATGTTAGTATTAAAATTACAATATTAATTTAAGTATTTTCTCTGGGGCCCCGGGCACACGCACTTGTGCTTGAACCCAGTGCCCCAGAAGGGGGCTGTCCAGCTTGTGGCTGAGCACGTTCAGGATAGAGTTGGCGCTCCCACGCGTGCGGAACATCAGCGACGCGATACGGCTGGGTTCAATTCCGGGGTCGGGCAAAGTGTTATTGGGTTTTCTATTTGGAATATCTCAGTAGCAGCCTGGAGTTTGTGTGTGCCCGGTTAATGGCAATAGGCTCGCCCCCTATTACATGGGACTTAAAGATAACTGGCGAAATGTGGGTGTATGTAAGGCATGATGTTATATTATGTTTTATGTGTATATAGAAAAACAAAAGTTTGCAAAAGAAAACAAAATTCACTGTGTAAATTTATTGAAGCAGCTCAATTCCAAGCCTTTTTGTCCTCAATATAGTCTATAACAATATAACAGGCTTTCTGGCACAGTTCCCGCTTTAAAATCGGCATCTCGCAGGTCAACCTAGGAGGTTGTCGTATGCTTAACCGGACTTTCCTGTGGGTGCCTTAATAAATTAAGGCCTCCAGCCAGGGCATACACTTATAGACTAAGTGACTACACGCTAAGGGCGTCGCTGGCGGAGAACAGCAAGGGACAGACTGGATCGGATTACATGAGTTGGCCTGCCTTCTCGCACTTCTTATATAGTATCCGAGGAGCGGCTTGATATATGGTTGCTGTAGGATAAAAATCCTAAAACATAACAATAGTAACGGAACATATAACGGAACGGAAAATTAACGACTTGCATGCCAAATTAGAAGGTAATTTGGAAGTGAAAATATAAATTCCTAATTCCTATTCAGTGGCAATTTCGAAAAAAAAAATTAGAGGACATAAGAAAAAAATAAATATTATTACTCATTTGATCTCTTAGTAAAGTTATCGTTCTTTGAATTACTAAAGTGTCTTTGCCATGGCGAAAGTCGGGCTGAACGATTATGGGTTTCCCATAAGTACAAACTTTCATCCCATATTTTACCTTCATATGGGGTGATTTTTCAAAAACGCTAAAGGCTATATCCCAATTTCCATGGTTTAAACTACAAAACTAACGGGTTTCTCATACAAACTTTCATCTTCTATTTTACCCCCCTAGGGGATGATTTTCCAATACGCTGAAACACGTGGTTTTTCATTTTTAACCAGAATGCAATTTTCATGCTTAAAACTACAAAATTGACGATTACCCATACAAACTTTCATCCCCAAATTTAGGTAGTAAATTAGGGGATGAAAGTTGGTATGGAAATTGAAAATCCATCTATATTTTCTTTATTTATTTATCCCTTGTCTACCTGGAGGCAAAAGTCCTCGCGCACGTATGGGAGTGGCGCGAGGAGGCGAAACGCTGGGCCGTAACTCCGCTGCCGCGAGAAATCGCAACACAGCGGACGGAGCTCCGGCGGGATATCATGGCGACATGGAGAGTACGGTTGTCGCAACCCAGTGTTGGGCACGCCACAATTGCGGCGATAAGCCCCCTCTCTGAGGAGTGGCTAGAGAGGCGCCACGGCATCCTTACCTTCCGCCTGACGCAGGTCCTCACCGGACACGGCAGCTTCGGGAGGTCCCTGTGTCGGATAAGGCGGAAGGAAACGCCCGGGTGTCATCACTGTGTGGATTGCCCGGAGGATACTGTGGAGCATACGGTGTAGGTCTGCCCGGCTTGGGCAGAGCACCGCCGTGTTCTCGTGGAGGTGATCGGCGGCGGAGATATCTCGCGTCCGGCCCTGGTCCAGGCCATGGTACGGAGCGAGAGGGCAAGGACAACCGTCATCTCCTTCTGCGAAGCAGTAATTCTCGCGAAGGACGAGGCGGAACGGTTGAGGGAAAGGCAAATTTCGCACCTTCTCGCCCCTAGCCGCCGCAGGAGACGCCCTGGTCGTCGGGAATGCCGGGCGGATTTCCGGCCACCGTAGGCGCGGGCTTGAGGGCGGTGAGCAATGGGTAGCTCGCCGTCCGATAAAGACCAGGCCCGAGTCGACGGCGCGTTTTGTTCCACGAGCGCCTCAAAGAGATGTCAGCACAAGTGTAGGGGTCCACTACGGCCGATGTCTGCCAGGGTCGCGGGCAAGTCCAAACGGGTTATAGAGGCCCCTGGTAACACAGGCAATGGAAGGAACACGGGTGGGTTTTAGTCAGTAAGAGTCTGACACACCCTCCCAGAGCGGGAGAAGTTATTTGATAATTTCTGAACCAACAAAAAAAAAATCTTGTCTACACTATAAAAGGAACCTCTGTGAAAAGTTTCAGATTTCTAGATCCAAGGGTTTGGGCTGGGCGTTGATGAGTCAGTCAGTCAGTCAGTTTTTTTTTTAAATTTATAAGATAGATAGAAGATTTTAATTTATTAAGGCTTTTTGAATGTGGCTAGGAAGTTTATTATAAAAAAAACGTTTATTATACATTGTCACCTTAAGGACCCCCACCTATTTTCTTGAGCCTGGTTGTAGGAACAACAAATTTGTGTTTGTTCATAGTATTTAGAGTACCACTTTAATTTTTAAACATATTAATATTAATGAGCATAAATAAGACTTTCGTAAATATACTGAGACGACACAGTAACTATATGAATGTCTTTAAATTTGTCTCTGAGAAAGGGTCTGGGACTAAAGTAATTTATAAATTGAACAAATTGCTCTTTTTTTTACACAAAAATTTTCTGAATATAGGCATTTTCCCACAACAGAATACTGTACGACATCACACTATGAAAATAACTAAAGTATACTAATCGGGCTGTCTCTAAATCAGTTAAATCACAAATTTTTCTGACGGCGTATACTGCAGAGCTAAGCTTTTTGACAATTTATCTATATCCCTATTGAATGAAGTTCCAAAGTTATGCATAAGAACACTGTGTTATCTTCGGATTTAAACTTTTCACCATTTATGAGCACACTACATAGTTTTACATGTCTAACATGAGGTATCGTAAAATTAATATTTTTAGTTTTATTCTCGTTAAGAAGTATGTTATTAACATTAAGCCAGTTAACTACTATTGCGAGGGCACTATTTACATTTTCAATAATCAGCTGCTGACGTTTGAGTTTAAATAGAAGAGAAGTATTGTCTGCAAACAACACTTATCCTTTATAACGTAAGGCAAGTCATTAAAATAAATTAGAAACAAAAATGGGAGCTCTAGGGTACCCCCATTCTTACTACCGATCCGGGTGATCTTTTTCCATTAACATCAACTCTCTGAATCCTATCATTAAGTATGAAGTAAGAAGATCCAGAGAGGCGTTATAAATTGTGGTGCAGTTTCCGGAGTAGTGTTTCATGAAGAACGCAATCGAATGCCTTGGACAAATCGCAAAAGATGCCAAAAGTATTGCATTTATTCTCCCATGTATTATAAACATGTCCTGAAAGTTCAGCACCGGTGGCATCAGTCAAATTGTTTTCTACTTTTATGTATACCAATGGTGGCCTAGCCACTGAAGGAAGCGTTACAATTAACCGAGTACAAGGACGATAGTTAATAGTGCCGTGCTTTCCTTTAATTTTTCACATTAGAGATCTATAATTAAGACACAAAGTGTCGGTTAATTAGGTGTACGTATTTAGTTGGTAAACCTAAAATAAATGAACTGTACTCTGCTAGCAGTGCTATTCTATTTAGAAATACAATATACTCTTATTCAACGTGTAGGCCTCCACGAGTAGAGACTGACGGCTTCTATTAATCACTCGCCAGTCACCATTAGTATAAATCCTTGAGCTAAACACCACTTCTCCTTCACCACAAAAGAGCTCCATAGAACTGGCATCTAAGAAGATCCTCCAGGCACTTTTATCCAGCGGAACCCACTTCACTTGCCGGACATCCCCTGCTCTGACAACCATCACTCTACGATTAATCGGATTCCAATACACTGATATTTTGTCGCCACCATAGGCACCCACGATTTCTAATTCAATATTCTGAACCAACGTAACATTAACGATTATTTCAGCAGTTTTTTCAAATTCCAAGCTAGAATTTTGCTTTAATTCGCCTTTTATAATGTTTTTCAGTCTAAGTTTAGATATCGCTTCAACAGGCTTCATTAAAAGTCGACTCCCAATCAGATCCAACTCTCTGATGAGTGTCATAGCTCCTACCCAACCTTCAACATCTTCAGGGTGTGCAGACTCCCACATTCCAAACCATGCGATCAGGTACCTTTTACCATTTCTCTCAGTAGTCTGCGTGGCGTAAAAATCATGACCGTAATCGATTTTTTGGAAATTTATTTCTGGCTTAAACTTACTTGTGTCGTAATTGAAGCTGCCAATAATGTACCCTGTCTGATAAGTATTCTTGTACCTATTTCCGTGATTGACGACACCTTTTGAGGAAACCAGTAGGAGGAACTTTCTGTTAATTTCGAAGAAGTCGGGACTCTCCCACATGTGTTCCAATTTGCAACGGGACTTCGCCAGTATGCTATTAAAATGCCATGTGGTCATGTTCCTAGATCTGTACAGGAGGGCCATGCCTCTATAATCTGCAGACTTACTGCCAAGGACGACATACCAGTAGTTACCGTACTTCCATATTTTAGGGTCTCTAAATTCATAACTGCCTTTAGGAGGATATAACGCCACTGGGTTGCCGTCATACTTTTGGAAATCTTCGCCATCAATACTGAACGCTATATTCTGTGATTCATTGTAGAAAGGTGGATCATCAGTTGCCGCATGTCCCGTGTAGAATAGAACCATGATGCCATCGTTATCAATAGCGCTTCCAGAGAAACACTGCTCGTGTTCAGGTCGCAATGCGGTAGGAAGTAGTCTCCAGGTAACTAGGTCTGGGCTCGCAACGTGACCCCAGTGCATAGGTCCCCACTGAGTGTCGTAGGGGTAAAATTGGTAGAACAGGTGGTATTGATCTTTGTAGAACAAAAAACCGTTTGGTGCGTTCATCCAGCCAACAGGGGGCGTTATGTGATACTGTAGCTTAAACCTCTGGTGGGTTACGTTAGGGATCGATTCCTCTATGTAGGTTTCTAACTCGACTTTTTCCATCATTTCTTTTACAGAGAAGAGATGAACAGTTATGATAAAACAGAGCAATGTTATGTATGAACTTAGGAGGCCCATATTTTAGTATTGACTATGTGCTGTGGTATTGTGATCTGATCACTGAATATGATGACTGCATTATAAAGGTAAGTTTAATTCTTTTTGTAAATCCAATTGTTACCGTTTAATAATAGTGCGTCACAGTATTGATTATTGATATTCCAAGTACATTGAAATTGTATCGTCTATTGTATTGTAGCTAAGGCAATCTGCATACGACTGTCGCGATGCTGAGAAACGATACCTACTGCGAACAGTTTTGAAGTAGTTGAAACACGTCATTTTATTTAAATGCAATTTAAGGTAGGCAGAGAGCTATCATAATGCTGCACTAATCGAACTGCTAACAGAATTGAAAAGCATAATTATAAACTTACTTGCTTATTGCCCGCGACTTCGTCTGCGTGTATTTCCTTTTTTTTATTATAAATATCCAGGATGAAAATTGAAGATCGCCCATGTGAAGGAACTTTTTCAGGTTACAGGCTACCTATATGTCTTTCACAACGATCGGTTCAGTGGTTTAGGCGTGAAAAGGTACAATAAAGTAAGACAGACTGTGTGGTTCTTTCTTCAAAAGACTATTTCAGACACTAACCTACTTGGTCCTCAAATGATCTGACCAAGATTATGTCCTCCACATTGACATTGATGAATTTTATTTATGCAATGACATGAATATTTACTCTGTGAAGTATTATATTGTTTTAGTTATTGTAAATGTGAAGACTATGTGACTGTGTGGGTCATTGTTTAATTTTGTTTTATTCTCAGTAACTTTTTAACACGGTCAGTTTGAGGCTGGCAGTTTGAGTATTTTTTGCGGCCTAGCCAAATGTCCTTTCTTTGGTATTGTTCGTTGAATCGTTGAGCTTCTTAAGTTCTGAGTTGAGCTGCACAACTACTGACAAATGCGTGCACTGTCTGGACGGGTCCACTCAATCTGTGTGGTTCTTTCATCAAAAGACCATTTCAGACATCAATCTACATTGTCTTCACATGATCTGACCAAGATTATGTCTGGACTTTAAAAGACACTGTGACCTCTGAGTTTGTTTCGGCCTTTCTTCTCAGAGTAGTCATATCGTTCCTTAGCTTATAACACCACTCAAGTCGAAAATTGCCGGTTTTTATATTTGAAATAGATGGAGCTGCTCATTGCGCGTCTGATCATTGGTCACATGATATAAATTTCAACCAATCAGAAGCCGTAATTTGAAAAGTAGTGACAGCACGCAAGTCACACCGCAAAGTTTTTCTTCTCCTGTAAAGTTGGTAAAAATGACATAAGCGGTGTTGTTAGCTAAGGGACGATATAGGAAACGCCGACCTCATCTAGTTTAAAAAAATATGATTGACGTTGTTTGAACAAACTCACTTACAGAAACAAAATCATTTATCATTTATCAGGCAGAATTACTTTCACATTTATGATAGATTTAGACATTGCTGAAACCGTTACAGAGAATGGTGTTTTTACTCCACATCGACTGCGCCACGTGTGTCAGACGCCTTATTTCTGGTGAAGCTAACCATCGCGCTGATGACGCATGAAAGACGTCATATAGGTAGATATGGATTGGACAATGGACTGAGTTTGTGGATTCCGAATTCAAATTCAAGAAAGAGACTATTCGGTAATCGAAACTGTCGACTATAGCTTATTCATTAAAACAAGTTTGTTTTTAATTTATATTATGTTAGTTGGGTGGATTTTTGAGATGGAGCAGTAAGTGCAGGCACTTAACCGTTAGAGGAGACTGTCCTTAACTTTTTTAGATATTTTTATCTGCATATACAGGTTTTTTTATTGAACAATCAGCCAGAAAATGCGCAATTTTCACAAAAAAAAAAAATCCGTCGGTCACAGGGTCATCTTTTGTACTGGAATAGGTAGACACTTGAAATTTTCACAGAGTGTGTACTGTTATGGCCACTATAACATGAAATAATAATCATAAATAACCATACAAGAAACGTGTTTTTTTATACGAAAGTATTTAAAAATATATGTAGTGTTAAATATTGTAAGGTGGTACGGAACCTTTCGTGTGCGACTCCAACTCGCACTTGTTCCGTGACTACAAAGGGTAAGGTACCTATCCTTACTGCCCCTTGTCTTAAAAATTCACCCTGCAATGCAAACTATGGGCCATTGTAGCCTGTAGTATGTTTATTATTATTAAAGTTGTTTTGTTTACAGAATTATCAGTGAATACGGACGCGGGAGAGAGGAGGCCTGTGTCCTGTGTCCCAACAGTGGGAACATTATCGGCTGATTATACAGGGTGATTGGAAGATGGGTGCAAAGCTTTAAGGTGAAGATAGTATAGACAATTTAGAACCATTTAAGCCATGGTTGTCTTAGATGAAGTCTTACCAAATTTTTTTAACCAAATTTTTAAGTTTTTTTTCGGAAATTCTCAAAAGTTAATGTAAACTGCATAATTATGGCCAAATTGAATGATAAATGAATTATTTTTTTATTTATTTAATTAAAGTAATGTGTAAGCAACCAAGCAAAACATGTTTTAGGCTTCTGTGTCATTAGACATTTTTTTTACAGATATTTAAAGCTCAGAAAAAATAAAAAAATTGTACAATACGTCTTTTAAACCTTATTTAAAAAAAAAACGGAGGGTGCTTTTTTTGTTCAAACCTTTTTGAAGACATGCTTGATAATCGCTCTTTCTTTTGAGGTATCATTTATGCGGATATCTTACAAATTATTGAAATTAGGACCTACAAACCAATTCGAGGGAGAAATTTTAAATTTTAGGCAGTCTAACAAAACACAAAATTTTTGCTTAAAAGAATACTTTATGTGCTCGAAATGATAACATTGTTCAATTCTAAGAATTTTTGGCACATGCAGGAACCAATTGAGGGGAACCCATTGAGGGGATTCTCTAAACAATGGCCACCGAGCGCGGTGCGACGGCATTTCCAGGTAGAACGCCCAATGAATAGCAAAAAGCGATAAGAGTTGGTTTTTACAGCAAAATGGTCTTAGTTACTGAGGCAACAAAGTCGTTTTTCTTTAGTCAGGGTCAGTCGGTCTGTGATGAAGCCGTTACATCTTTTACTTATTAGTCAAACTACTGCCCTTGTGAGTGGACGTTGTCGTGTTGATTCACAATTTACCGTGTTCAGTTGTAGCCCTTTGCGTTCCAGCACGTGTTGTTTGCGTTAGTTTTGAACTTTTTTGTTTCACCGTGTCCAGTCGTAGCCTCGCGCTCCTGCACGTGTTGATTTTTGACTTAATTGTGTTGAGTTGACATTTAGTGCGCTCCTACGCCGTTTTTCTTAATTGTTAAGTGACTATGGCTACTTTTTCCAATCAAGAATATGCGGATATCGTATTTATGTACGGTAGAGCAGACGGCAATGGATCTTTGGCGCGACGGATGTATCAAGAGCGCTATCCGAATCGCAGGATACCGAATGTCCGACTGTTTTACAACACGTTTCGTCGTCTTGCCCAAGATGGGTTTCACCGCGTGGAACCTGGAGTCAACCCGGGCAGACACGAAACTGCCGTCGACGAAGACATTTTAGCAGCATTTCAAGCGGATCCTACTACCAGTACTAGAGCAGTAGCTCGAAATTTAAACATTTCTCAATGGAAGGTGTGGCATACAATGCACCAAAATGATAAGTATCCGTTCCATGGCAGGAGTGTGCAAGGTCTAGTAGAGCAAGATCCTCAAAGAAGAATTCAGTTCTGCCGTTTCCTCCTCAACAGAGACATCGAAGATGCGTGGTTTCTGAAATCAATCTTGTGGACGGATGAAAGTAAATTTTCAAGGGAAGGTATTACAAACTTTCACAACATCCATGAATGGGCCGACGCAGACAACAATCCACATTTTAAGAAGCAGGTGTCATTTCAGATGAAATTCTCTGTGAATGTATGGGCTGGAATAATTGGCAGAACATTGATTGGGCCCCACTTTTTGCCTGATCCATTGAATGGCGAAAATTATTTGCAATTTCTGCAAATTGATTTACCACTGCTGGTAGAGGAATCAGGTGTCCCGATCTTCGAAAGAGACCGAACAGTCATCTTTCAGCAAGACGGCTGTCCAGCGCATTGGACTTTAAATGTAAGGGAACACCTCAATAATTGCTTTCCTGATAGCTGGATCGGCAGGGATGGACCCATCCCTTGGCCCGCTCGCTCCTCCAGATCTGACCCCGTTGAACTTTTTTGTGTGGGGCCGGGCCAAGGAACTGGTGTATAACAACATAGAAATAAACACTAGAGAAGAATTGATACAAAGAATAAATTCAGCGTTTGAGACAATGAAGCAGGAGATGATGTTGAAAATAACGACTACAGAAGTTAGAAGACGGGGCCATGCTTGTATTAGGAATCACGGCCGTCATTTTGGACATGAAAAATAAATAATTTTAATTCAAATGTTGTTTTAATTAGTCTGCCTAAAATAAAAAAATTCTCCCTCAAATTGGTTTGTAGGCCCTAATTTCAATAATTTGTAAGATATCCGCATAAATGATACCTCAAAAGAAAGAGCGATTATCAAGCATGTCTTCAAAAAGGTTTGAACAAAAAAGCACCCTCCGTTTTTTTTTTTAATAAGGTTTAAAAGACGTATTGTACAATTTTTTTATTTTTTCTGAGCTTTAAATGTCTGTAAAAAAAAAATGTCTAATGACACAGAAGCCTAAAACATGTTTTGCTTGATTGCTTACACATTACTTTAATTAAATAAATAAAAAATGAATTCATTTATCATTCAATTTGGCCATAATTATGCAGTTTACATTAAATTTTGAGAATTTCCGAAAAAAAACTTAAAAATTTTGTTAAAAATATTTGGTAAGACTTCGTCTAAGACAACCATGGCTTAAATGGTTCTAAATTGTCTGTACTATCTTCGCCTTAAAGCTTTGCACCCATCTTCCAATCACCCTGTATATATTATATGACGAACACGGGCTCAATTCTGCATGGGACCATTAGTTTAGGTATAGCAGGTTATCATGAAAAACCCTGACGGTTCTAAATTTGCCAAAGATGTAAACAAGAATGGCCAGGGGTTTCTTTTCCGCTCTTCTATAGTACCCATTTTTTTCCAGACGCTGATGTAGTCATCCGTTATATACCTACGACATTACTCTTTTTCCTATAAATGTGTATTAAATATTTGCTCTTTGTCGATAATTATTAGGTCAAATCACGTAATTCTATCGACTACATAAACGATAAGAATAGTTGGTCGCTGTGATTAACTCAAGGCAATGTTCATTCTCCAGAATTTGCTTACCTACTTACAGGGTATCAGCTAGCTCATATAAATATTTATTTTATTTGCTGTATAAGTCTATTTATTTTTATTTAATTTTCATTTATTAGTGACAATCTACTCATTACAATGATTTTTTTAATGAATTGTATTGCAATAAGTGGTTAGCTAGCGACCTCGACAATTGATCATATTATTCTTGCCTGAGCAACCGGCAGCAAGTTCGTCATGCTCCCTTAGATGTCTGCTTGCGGTAGCGATGCGGGGGTCGGGTGCCTCCTTCCCTCAAATATGGCGAGGGGGGTGATGACTGATATTTGCGCTATGCTCGTGAACGGTTGCTGCTTGTGACTGCTGTGACTGGTCGTCTTGCTGTCTTGGTTTTATTATTGTTAGGAGTAATTAACTGTTTATTTATTTTACTTCGATGGTGATCGTTAATCATTTGTGACTTTTGAGTTACAGCTTTAGCTTTATGTAAGCGGGCACGCCCTTTGTGCCTAGAGGCTGTTATTTAGGTATTAATACCTAAATAGAACCTGAATAGAGTTTGTTACGCCACTTTTTCTTCCTAACTAAAGCACTAGCAAGCGGTGAAGGGCGGGCGTTTGTTTTTAGGGACTGTCTTATGTCATTTTGACGTTCGAAAAGTGTTGATCCTCAGCCTAGTTTGAATAAATGACTTTTGATTTTGATTTAAATTCAATGACAGAAACAAATTTCGACGAGACAAAACAATGTCAGTCGTTTGACGTTTTGTATGAAATCAAGAATCGTCACAGATTCTTGCTATTATTGATGAATTTAGTTTATTTAATAGTTTTCTGGTGATCCATAGGATGAAAAAGTGATCGTGATAATATGTGTTCTATTAGGCGCTTTATTAATCAGCAAGGCGCAGATATTGCGTTCTATTCCTAGGCAAGTTCAATGTTACTTATGGCAGACGGGTATGGTAGACTTATGGTTCCTGGGCACCACCTCTTGTATAGTTATTCTGGGACAAGTTGGTACCACGTTTATACAATACAGAAGAAGTATAATTGAGGAGGACGATTAAAAAAAAAGAAACTCGTAGCAACCCTTAGGTCCGGACCTAATACTAAGTGTTTCTTTAACCCTATTAAGCAAAATGTCTTGGGGTGCTTGGGGTCTTGTTTACCCCGAACTAACCGCACTTCGCAACCCTTTCAGTTCTCCGATACTATACGTAGCCTGTTCCATATTTATCAGTTCACTGTAAACAAATTATAGCGACGACGTTAGTTTTGCTTTGATTTGTTAGGGGGGGATTTCAATAACGGGTTTATTTAGCGCAATCTGCGACAATAGTCAAAATTGTAACGTTATTGGCAAGGTCCCTGCCGGGGTCGCGGGAAAGTACGAAAGGGTTGCCGAGGCCCCTGGCAACACGGGCAACGGAAGGAACACGGTGGGTTAGTTTTAGTCAGTAAGAGGGGTTTTAGTCAGTAAGAGTCTGACACACCCTCCCGCACCGCCCAGAGCGGGAGGAGTTATTTGACAATACCCAACACAAAATAAAAACAAAAAAAAACTGCCTAGCCTTTTCCCAACTATATTGGAGTCGGCTTCCAGTCTAACCGGATGCAGCTGTCTGACCTCCACAACCCAGTAACTGGGTAATACCAGTCTTACCAAGGGTGGTAAGACTGGTTGTCAGACTTTCGGGCTTCTGATGACCACTAACGACTGTCAAAGATCCACAAATGACAGCCCGGACCAACGGCTTAACGTGCTTTCACCGAGAAAACTCGGTATGTAAAGATGGTCATCCATCCACAGACCAACCCCGGCAAGTGTAGCTTAACCTGATGGATCGACCTGTGCGGCTGTTATTACTTGGCCACGAGCTCCACTCTCGGCTCAACAGAACCTGACCTTAATTTACGATATACCTATCCAGCAAAGTCCTTACCTACACACAAGAAGGTACGTGAACTATTCAAGAGCGTGTGTTCCCATAATAATTAGTTTTCATATGTAAAACTGGAGCTGACTTATGGAAGGAGGCAGATGGTATGTTACCCTAAGATTTGCATTTCAGCCGAAAGGGGTGAACTGATTTTGTATACAATATACACGATGAGCCTTAGACAAACTTTAGGAATACACATTAACCATACCTACCTATCAAGAAAAGATATCAAGGCTTTTAATTGTGTGGCCTTCAATTAAACATTCAGACTTCCTCTTATTTTTTTATTTATTTACTTACATAATCAGCCTTTAATGTTCCCACTACTAGGACACAGGCCTCTCTGAGAGAGGGAGCGGGCCGTAATCCACCACGCGGGCCCAGTGCGGGTTGGTAGATGTCACATGTGTTCGAATTTTTGGTTCTTGGACATGCCGGTTTCCTCACGATGTTTTCCTTTACCGTTTTGAGAGAGTGGTGATGAAATAATTTACACAAAGTAAAGCGCCAGTTTGGGTTCGAACCTACAAAATCAAAATCAAAATCAAAAGTCATTTATTCAAACTAGGCTGAGGATCAGCACTTTTCGAACGTCAAAATCACATAAGACAGTCCCCCAAAACGCCCAACCTTCGCCACTTCCTGGTGCTTTAGCTGGGAAGAAGAAGTGAGCAACAATCTCCCCAGCAGCACAGCTGACTGTTCAGATAGAGAAAAAAAAAAATGGATTCTATACAATAGTATGCAAAACAATTTACACCACGTGCAACACAAAACATTAAATTATTAGCCATATGTCAGCTAGCACACCACTATACCAACAAAAAAAAAGAAAAGAAAAAGACCGAAAACTGTTCTCAAGCAAAGATACAAATGCAAACAGAACTTAAAACCTAAATAAAAGCCTGCAAGCATAAAGGGCGTGCCCGCTTACATATTATTATATCTACAGCTGTAACAGTCACAAATGATGAACTACGATTACAACTCGTAAGTCGCAGCCGTTACCACTGGGCCACCACTGCTCTTATTCTTTATTTACTTATTACACCGATAATCTTTAGATCAAATATTCCAAAAGGTCGCTGGATGTCCTACGCGTCCAATACAATAATGTTTATAGGATGCTGTTGCGACTGCCTCGTTTTTGCAGTGTCTCAGAAATGTTCACGGTAACCCATACCGTTGCTTTTCATGCCATTATCCGCAAAAATGGCCTCACTTCTGAGCAGAATAAGAGGCAGTCACAATAGCATTCTGGAGGCTGTGGCGGCAGATACTTCCTCCGCCATTATAAGGCAATTTGTGCGAAGACTTATACCATAGTTTTCCATTTCTCGTTGTGTATAGTTGTTGGGTGGTCTTCTCATTAATTCGTCTTCAGTTTAAGTTACTAAAAATAGTATTTTAAGTGCAAACCTGTTACAAATATTTTATGGATCTTTTAGTTGTCCGAATTAAAATGTTTTTTTTATTATATTTATTTAATTACATATTTGTAGACTGAATAACAAATCAGTAAGTAATATAAGAGGAAGTCAGACCGGAGACTGAACAGTTGTGTGGAAAACAGTTGCCATGGTATGGGCATGTGATGCGGAGGAAGGAGGGAAATAATGTGAGGAAAGTCTTGAGTATGAATGTGGATGGCTATAAGAGTAGGGTAAGACCAAATAAACGATGAATGGACTGTGTGAAAGATGATATGGCTGACTACTAAGATGACGGCCAGTATTTATTTATTTATTTCTTTATTTATTTATAGTTAATTAAAACGGTACAGCACCAATTACATTAATTAACATAGAAACTATTATTAATATATTAACAATAATTATGATATATATAATTTAATTTAAAACT
Source organism: Atethmia centrago (assembly GCA_905333075.3). NCBI lineage: Eukaryota > Metazoa > Arthropoda > Insecta > Lepidoptera > Noctuidae > Atethmia > Atethmia centrago. Next base: position 3,842,670 of record HG995373.1, on the reverse strand, counting down.
ATCATTGAACAGTAGACTCCCTTGCATACTTTCTTTCACAGAACACGAAACATATACGCATCATTTTACTACATTCATCCGCAAACACATCACATTCAGGGTGTGCAGTCAGAAGGGAATTTAGCATCTTTAGAGTACGACAGACTGGGGGTTCGGCTCTGGCTACAGTTTTGGATGGCATTTGCGCAAACAGCTTGCGCCGGCGGCTCTGACGGTGTCCGATGTATTTGTCGGGCAAATAATCGGCAGAAAAGGCAATGGAGTTGTGGGCAGTCGATATGTCCCCGTAAGGTCTTACAGGCTACCGTGAGCTGATCAAAGCCTCTTCTCACCTCCAACGAGTTAAAGCCCAACGTTCCTAAAATATAGTTGGTAGGGTACATGTAGGGAAAGAAACGGTATAACTTTTGGAATCTTAGAAAGAAAAAAACGAAAGTTTTCTGTACCTTTTCCAGCTTCAATGTTTGGGTCGTGATATAGGGGTGCCAAACGCAGGCACTGGACTCGAGTTTGCTACGAACCAGAGCGGTTTACAAAAGCCTAATAACATTTGGATTGCGAAAGTCACGAGTATTTCGCAAAACAAATCCCAGCCGCCTAAAAGATTCCTTCGCAAGGGTAAAAACGTGATCTCTAAAAGTCAGACCGCGGTCGAAAGTCACTCCTAAGTCCTTTAAGTTGGTGACACGATCAATTGCCTCACCACCCAAACTGTAGTGATAATGGATTGGTCGCAACCCTCTACCGTAAGTCATGACGCAGCACTTGCCTGTGTTGAAACATAGCTTGTTCGCAATGCTCCACTCATAGATGGCATCAATATCCCTTTGTAGGAGTTTGCAATCCGCGTCCGTTCGGATTTGTGCGACTAACTTAAAGTCGTCGGCATATAACAGGCATTTGGCAAACTTAAGATTAGTAATCAGGTTATTGATCATGATCAGGAACAGAGGCCGCCCTAACACGGATCCCGGAATTATACCTGAGCATGTATTGTAAGGCTTGGACTCGAAGTAGCCATGTCTTACAAACTGCTTGCGATCGCGCAGATAGTCGAAAAAGAAATTAAGAAGACCGGACGAAAAACCGATGGCCCCCAGCTTTGTTAAAAGCACATCGTTATCAACTCTGTCGAATGCTTTCTGGAAATCGAAATATAGAGCGTCAACTTGCCTACCCATATCCAAGTCACGGGATATGTAGTCTACTTGAATCAGTAAATTCGAATTTATGGAGCGACCCGGCTGAAAACCGTGTTGCGCATCAGTTATGGACATATTTACATGTTTGTAAATGAAAGCGTGGAGAATGTGCTCGAAAACCTTGGCAAGGGTTGGCAAGATAGCGATGGGTCTGTATTCCTCTACTGATGTTTTGTCACTGGTTTTAGGGATGGGAGTAACTCGCGAAGTTTTCAATTGCTCAGGTTATACGCCGGACTGGAGGGCTAGGTTAAAGACATGACATATAGGGGCTGCCAAGATATCATGACATCCCTTAAGGATAAAGGCTGGAATGTGGTCAGGGCCAACCGAGCTACAGGGTTTAAGTTTTGCAATCGCCTTAACTACATCCGGTGGGGTTATAAAGGGAAGAGGAATGTTATCTCCCGCACTATTCACATTTAATTTTCTAGGGTCTAATGCAGGCGTACCAGGCAGAAACACGCTAGCAAGATACTGAGCAAATGCCTCGGCCTTTGACACCCGAATAAGGCTCACCATCGTACACCACGTTTGGCTCGATCCCTCCCTTTGATCGCAGGCTAGAAATATGCTGCCAGAACTGTTGCGGATTTTTGCCTATGTTATTTTCTAGTATGGATAAAGTAGCCATGTTGCGCTGACCCCAAATAAATTGAGATGATGATGTGTGGAAATCTGGACTTTCCAACCTTCTAGTCTCAAGTTAACACCTAGTGAACAAGCGTGGTGATGAATGCTGGAAGTTTCTTTGTCCGAGAAGAGGCATTTACTTAGTCGAAGGTAAACTTAAAGCAAGGATGTTCATAGCTATACATTAATGGATTAGCTTACCAATATACTAGCCAGTTTATTCTGTAAAAATGTCATCGTTAAAACTTAGGTGAAGTGAGCTGTGATTTCTCCTGATGCTAGACATGTAAAACTTTAACCAAACTGCACACGTAAACAATAATCATAACTTTATTTTCGAATCTTTAGATTAGAAAATAAAAGTGTGGTCATATTTTAATATAACCACACTATAACCACTTACGACAATTCTGGAGATGTTATTCGCACTGAATCCGACGACCAAGTCCCGATCACACTTTCCAATAGTGGGGCGACACTTGCCACTCGAATATTCAGTGCGAATAACATATTCAAGTGGCAAGTGTCGCCCCACCGGAGGACACGGTGGAGCATACGGCGGAGGTCTGCCCGGCTTGGGCAGAGCACTGCCGTGTCTTCGTGGAGGCGATCGGCGGCAGAGATCTCTCGCGTCCGGCCCTGGTTCAGGCCATGGTACGGAGCGAGAGGGCATGGGCAGCCGTCACCTCCTTCTGCGAAGCAGTAATGCTCGCAAAGGAGGAGACGGGACGGTTGAGGGACAGGCAAGTTTCGCGCTCTCTCGCCCCTAGCTGCCGCAGGAGACGCCCCGGGCGTCGGGAATCCCGGGCGGATTTCCGGCCACCGTGGGCGCGGGCTTGCGGACGGTGAGCAAGCCGATGCCTGCCGGGGTCGCGGGAAGGTAATATTGGGTCACCAAGGCCCCTGGCAACACAGGCAACACGAAGGAATACGGGTGGGTTTTAGTCAGTAAGAGTCTGACACACCCTTCCGCTCCGCCCAGAGCTGGAGAAGTTATTTGATGATTTTCCACCCACAAAAAAAAAAGTGTCGCCTCACCATGGGCAGCTGTCACCTCCTTCTGCGAAGCACGCGTTCACGTGGCTGTGAAAATTTGAGCGAATCGATAATTCTTTTGCGAATAAAGCAAACTTCGTGCTCGTGAATGAATAGTCGACGAAGTGTAGACGCAAAATCGTATCGATAAGAAAATGTGTTATTTCGAAACACAAAAAGCATACGTCAAAAATAGATCTCATTATTTAAACATGTGAAAAGAATGACAACCAGATACCTACTTCTTTTTCCAGAAAACATTTCGACTATTCTCAGAAAAGAGACTCGCGACACTGAGAAGCCGAGCTTTAAAATTCTTTAAATGAAAAGCGATGTTTTTTGCTCTGAAAGTTTCTATTATGCGCCGTCTTTTAAACAAACTTCTACTCTAACTTCTCAGAGATACAGTCCAAAATTGCACTTAATAGAGGAGCAAAAGATTATTTCATGTTTCGGAAGGGCTATGGGAATCTACAAAATGGCATTTCATGATTGCTTGTGACAGTAACATATTCTGAATGGCTGCGACATTTATTTCGTAAACAAATTCCGTTTAAGTGATCATTTCAACGGATGAAACTCGAATGAAATGTCGGGCCGGGTTAAGGCCGGCAGGAAGTTGAAAGTCGGTCAATAATTTACTGACTTCAAGAAAGGTGGAGGGGCTATGTTCAACTGCGCATATTTTTAGAGTTCCTTATTTAAAAAAAAACAACCGATCCCTTATAGGATCACTCGTGTGTCTGTCTGGTTGACTGTCTATCTGTCTGTCCGTCTGTTACAGCCGAATCTACTGAACCGATTAAGTTGAAATTTGGTACAAATATGAATTTTTGTAACCCAAACACGGACGTGTAACGTAAATAAATGAAGTTTCAATTTGAGGGTCACTATTGGGGGCCAAATTATAAAGTAAAATAAATGTTTATAATTTTAAAATAAATAGCTTTAAAGTTAGTTAAGAAAATATATGAAAATTGACTCCTTATGTCTGAAACTAAACTACTGAGGGCTTCGTACATATTCATTGTACGGAACCCTCACAACACGAGTTTAACTCGCACTTAACTGGTTTTTAGGGTTCCGTAGTAAACAAAGAACCCTTAAAGTTTCGCCACTTCCGTCTGTCTGTCTATCTGTCTGTCACCGCTGTAGCTCAGAGACGCTTAGTACTAGAAAGCTGTAATTTGGAATAGGTATACAAATTAATCACGCCGGCAAAGTGCTAAAATAAAACCTTGAAATACAATTGTTTTTCGGGTACCTCCGTTGCACGTAATGTGGGGATGATATTTTTTTTCTCGACTACCCCATGGTGTAGTCGAGAAAAAAAATATATCGTTGGATAGGCCGTCAAAAATATTGCGGGTCCGTGAACACCATTTTTCATTTTTCGATTTAAGGATCTGTTTGGGTAATATTAAGCTTTAAAGTTTCTGCCGAAAAACTGTTTTGCAGTTTGGCAGACTTTATGTATGTTATTGTTAATACAGATTTTAAATAAAAAAAAAGAATAGTGCTAATGGGAAAAACGGTGTTCCCCCTGCCAGCTAATTTATGGAGATGTGAAAAAATCGGGGCAGTAGTAGTACATATAATGAAATTAAAAGGAAGACTATCTTAGCTAAGTAGGCTTTACAAGTTAACGAGTAATAGTCGACCAACTTAAATTTGCTGTTGGAGAATTTACCGTGGCATATATCAATGTATGGGAAAACAGGTTTTTCAGGTTTTTCAGTACAATGTTAAGTTTGTTTTTAGAATAAATTCGTCCCAAGTATTCCCAACTACGGAACCATTCATTGTGCTTGGTCCGACACGCACTTGGCCGTTTTTTTAGTAGTAGTGGTTGCCCCGTTTCTGCAGTGCATCTGCTATGTTCTACCAGAAATTTGCTGTGCCGCAACACCCGTCAAAGACGCCACTTCAACAGTTAGTTTCAATAAAGTATCCACCGTTGGGGAGCATAGCAGCATCTAATATGCTGAACAATTAATTTTAATAGAAAGGATTTTCCGCTACCAGCTCCACCCGTGACAAATAATAGCAAAGGTTGTAGATTATCATCTAACCAGATGTCTCTGTCTATGGAATCCGACACCTGTATAAGTAAATCCTTCTGTTGAACATTGAGGCTTCTGATTCCACTTATAAAAACTTCATCAGGCATTGCAGTGGGGTCATTATTTTCGATAAAATCGTCATCATTATTGTACATATTGATAGTATAGTATATATTCATATTATGTTCTCTAGGGCTGTCGTGCCTTTATCTTCGTTGACAGTGTTGAGTGCTGTAGCTGTTCAAGCTGTAGCTTAAACAAGAGTTTGTTGTTTAATTTGTTCGCAATGGGCGACCTGCTCTACGGATAAATTATGTAAAATAGGTTTTAACTGTGATTGTTGGCGTAAGAAACAAGCTTCAGCTATTTTGCCTCTTGAAAAAAATAACTTACATTGCGAAAAGGAATGTGACAAACAATCCGATTGTAAAATAAATCTTCTCGGTCGCTGTTTTAGTAAAGTAGCGTGTGCGTAAAACTGCTGCTTGATTTGATTCGCATTCTTGTATTATCCTGATCTTTTAGTCATCAGTCCAATAGAATAGAATAGATAGGTAGTCAGTGGTGTACCAGTTACATATACAATAAATACATACATAAATAAAGCATATATAGGCTTTATGTATGTATGTATTTATTGTATATGTCGGAAATACCTTAGTCACTCGTTTGACTAATCGGTACGCCAGCGCCACCAAGCGGCGCTCGACAGAGTCTACAACAAAACGCTTGACCGGGGTTAAGTGCAATTTATCGAGAGCAGTCTGTCGGAGGCGGTCAAGCAGTGAACACGTTTAGAAACTGTCGCGCGTTTCGTATAGTTGTGTCCCTGTACCTACAGTGAGTGAATAGCTAGTGTGATTATTTGATCGTAAATTATAATTTGATTTAAACTGCAAACGGTTTTTCTATTGTGCAATAACCAACACTTCCCGTTATACGCCCACAGTAGTTAAAATATGGCTGATGATAACGAGAGACATGAACCTTCTCCGTCATATATATGACATAAACTTGAAACAAGATCAAGAACGAATAAGTATAAGTAATGATGATGTTTAAGGAGAGAGAACGTGTTTTTTTACCTAAATTTTAAAAGTGGACAAAGATTGAGCACGCGTTATCGACACGGGCAAGGCATTCCATAACCGTACTGCTTGAACTATAAAAGACTTGTCATAACAGCTGGTGGAATGCATCGGCATCTCTCATGTTAAGAGGGTCATGATAAGAGGGGGTTGTAGTAATAGTGATAGTAGTACTCGTAGTTGTCCAAAATGCACCTGAAACGGTTTCGTAACGAACTTCAAACTCAGCCAAGTTTATCTCTTCTAGGCCGTTTGGTCTTTGTTTGTAGCGATCGAATATATTGTTGAAACCCAATGTTTCATTTTGACAAAATCCTAAAATTCTATAGCGTTGTGCCGGACGACAGCTACGAGTATTTACGAAAACAGTTTTTCTTGTACACATCTTTAAAGGTAAGTGGCAGAGACGATAGGCCGCTTCTGGTGCGCGAACTAATCATTGTCCGAGGATCGCCATTGAAAAAGAAAACAGCTGCTTCCACACATCATTAATTTAAGGTTAAAAGGTTACCCTTTAACCTGCTCAGCATAATCACCGTTCAGTGAGCATGACACAACCTTATCGATTACTCAAGCCCTTCAAGACTATCGAAATTTGGATCAGAGTTGCGCCACAAATGGAAGCTTCCTCTGTTTTGAAATTCTATTCTGTACCAAAAATCTAAAAGAGCTTCGCCTAAACATTCGCGATTCATTTTTAATAGTATTATAAAGTCCACAAGAGTTTAAAGTCAAATTATAGTGATAATTAACTTGATGACTATTAACTTTTTTTTTCCAGTTTCCTACTTACAAGACGGAATCTTAATACTAAGTTTCAATGCCGACTGATTTGGAATTTAATAGAGAATTAACTGTATTAGCTATAAACGAAGACTTGCCTCCGGGACTCGGAAACAACATTTTTGAAGTCAAATCTCTGATCAAGTTGTTCGATTGTTATGGCAACCGATCACAACAGGACCTGTACTTGGTACCGATTCACTGGTCAACACTGAACAATTTTCCGAGATTGTTTGATTGATTGTTTGTTTTTGGTTAAATTTAGTGTGCTGATTACGAAAATAACACTGATTTTTTCTAGCAGCTCCGGTTTTAAATATACACGCAGGTTAAAATTTATTACAAAAATATATTTTTTTACACATTTTATTTGAAACAGTTACTGTGGTCGAGGAAAAAAATGTTTTTTATAAGATTTTCTTGAACGATCGCCTGAAGCACCTCGTTCTCGATAGACGTAAGATAGACGTTAGATCCCGACAAAGATTCCAGCAGCCATCGTATGTATGTCCCATCTTCCTTGGTAACGTTCTTCCGTTGTGCGAATATCCTGGTGAAATCTGTCACCTTGCCCTTCACTATAATCTCTAAGGTTTTCAGGAAAAAATCCAAATGAGAAAGTAAATAATGCAATGTAATGTTCATGTTACACCCTAGATGTTTCTAATTAGACAACACATCGTTAACTAATAATTAGTTTTTATTAATAATTATTAATTCATTAATAATAACTATTCACAATTATTGTGAATAGTTCTTTGATTTATGATTACCAAGAAAATTTTGAATCCCTGAAACGAAACATTTCCAGGTTCGCTGTTCAAGGTCGTTCATAGATTCGACAAAATTCAGGTCTTTTATTAATTGTCTAATTTGAAAATACCTGCTATCAACTTCTCTTTGCTCATTCCAGGATTTTTGTTCGCCATCTTTATAAGGACTTTAACTAATTGCTTCATAATACCAAGTTTTCTATGAAGCGGTGGCAATATAATTCGATCTTGATTTACTATAGGTGGATTTATTACATTTTGCTTACCAAAAATTACTGACCCTCTCATTGGCCTCACCTTTTGAGTCCAACGGTTGTTTTTGTCCCACAAACATATGAAACACGGGTAATTAGTATAACCTGCCTGTTTCAGTAGCAATTCAAGCAATTCAATATTATTATAAATCCTACTAATATTATAAATGCGAAAGTTTGTGAGGATGGATGTATGTGTATGTGTATGTTTGTTACCCTTTCACGAAAAAACTACTGGACGGATTTGGATGAAACTTTACAGTAATATAGGTTATTCATCAGAATAACACATAGGCTACAATTTATAATGATTTTATGTAATTTTGGTCATAATATAACGATACGTGTCAATTAAGTCGGAAAAAATCTTCCATCTGAGAGCTATCTTGGCGTGCGCTGCCTAAACCAATGGAGTTACATAAAGATGATGTACCGCAGGATTGTTCGTCTTAAGTAGATCTAAATAAAAGTCCGCGACAGCATATATCTACCTTTTATGTGCAAGCCAGTACGACCAAAATTGTGAACCATAAATTTAATTAAATTTGGTACTATTTTACAATGCACATATTAGTATATAATTATCAAACTCTTATCAAAATGAATACATTTCTCGCATTAAGTATTTAATGTAGATAAACTTTGTCTTTCACACTAAGTAATTTGGCCGAATAGTTTAAAAGTTATCACGATAATATGATTGACTTGAACGGAGCGCCTAACGGCGGCGCACAGTGTTTTATAAACCCAAAAAAGTGACATCGTCTTTTTATTCCAGATTCCAGATGATGAGATATAAATTTTTGAAAATGCCTAAATTTTTATCCGGATTATTAAAAAAAAAATCATAATAAATTACTAGTTAAAATTGAAACTGATTAAATTCATGCACGAAGATTTTAAAGGCGCAAATTACCATGTTATCAAAAAATATTTAGGTTCATTTAAATCGACGTTATCATTTTTTTAAATATTTTCGATTTTATTTTTAAACTCGATTAATCCTGAATTTCGCTTCTTAATTTTTTTACATAAAATTGCTTTATATGTGGCCTATACACACTAAAAAATTCAAACCCGAATCCGTGGACTAACGAAGTTATAATCATTAGAAATTTATTGCTAGGGTTGGCACTTACAACCAATGTAAACCCGGGTATAAATTGATTATTTTTTTTTATTATTTCACATAGGCTTACATGGGCACTTACAAAACGTCAGAAGCTAGTGCGTGATTCGCAATTAGTCGTTTCCTATGGAGAAAAACCGGCAAGAAACTCTATGGCTACTCTTTAAAAAAAATGGTTGATTTACAATATTTCCATATACATAATATGTGCTGAAATATATTATATTTTCACCCCACTTATTCGAAGAGGACGGCTTAGTTCGCCTCCAAATGCACCCAAAGGTGGTGTTTTCTGTAAGAAACTTTCAGCGGCCAGTGATGAGTATTCCAATTTCAAAAAGTGCGCGGCAAAGATGATTGCTGCGCAGTTATTAGAGGATTTTGTTCATAAGTGCGCCGCAATTTAAATTGCCACGCACTTTTTGAAATTGGAACATCTTAGCGTTCAGCTCCAAAGAAATCGAACGAAAATATTGTTTGAATAAAGATTGGCTGGTATGACGGCCCTCAACTCAAAAATGTTATTTTGCTCCCTTATAATACAATCTACTATATATATATTGTATTTGATTCGAACTGTTATGTCGTGATGGTCCTGTGGTTCAGGCCCGCTTTTTATGCACGAGGTTGCTGGTTCCGTACCGAGCAAGTACAAATGTAACTTTTTAAATTCATATATACTGTCCAAGTTTAATATAGACTAGCCATGTCTATAATAAACTTGGACAGCACATGAAAGAAAGAGTTGATTTTATCTCATCTTGAAGTATATTGTGTATATAAGTGTAAATGATGAAACTTGTTGACCAAATAGATAACTAACTAAACTTTAATTGCAGATATTTTAAATATCAAAATCATCAAAAACCAAAAATAAATCAATCAATCATTAATCATTTTCTGCAGTCAACATTTCGTGGTCGTCTATATCTTCAGTAAATTCTTTCTCATTGTGATTTGGTTTAAGTAACGCCAAAGCAGCAGCAGGTAATGGACGTTTTTTCAGATGTTTTCTTCTTTGGAGCTGCATTTCAGCAGCAATAATTGGGTCGGAAGACACTAGTGCTCTATGAAACAGATCATACGTTGTTTGTTTACGATCAAATTTGCGTGTGTGGTGCTCCCGATCAGATCGCCAATATTTGTTTCGTGATTCGGCGGCTTGCTCGGAAAGCATACCGATTGGTAGTGGTGTTTTGTCAATAATAGATGCCCCATGAATTAAAATTTTATGAATGGAAACCGTCATAGGATGCCAGTCATAGACACTTACATATTTGTAGGCAAGGTCTTTACAGAATGTACCAAATTTCTCTGCATCTACGGGAATTCCACAAGAGATCACGATTAAGATAATGTATAAACCATCAAGAAGCCAAAGTTCTAATCCTAAAATATCTGCAAAAGTTTTTCGGTTTTCATCTGCCAAAACTATGCGGCTTGTGTTGCCATCATTCGTGGTTCCGGAATTAGGAAGAACGACATCTACCAATACACCAATTTTATCACGTATAGCATCTTGGATACGTTTTTTTCTCTCTTGTACTGCAAGCCCTTCTGGTGAAGATTGCTTGATACGCCATTTTTTCACTTCACATTTGTATCCGAGTTTGAGAAGAAACTCCAAAACTCGGATCCAGGCGTGCAGAGGATTGATACCATGCGTCAACGTATCTGAGTCAACTGTTTTCGAAAATGCAATGTCCAAGTTGTTAAATTGTGTTGCTGTAAGTGCACAATATGGACAACGCATTTGCGATGGCGTATCAAGTATCGTATTAAGAACTTTACCGTCAATTGCCGCTAAATATAAATTGCTGGTAGCGTTGATTTGCTGCCCACTCGGTAATTTATGATCGAAAGGAGTGGTAAGGTGTTCGATTTCTTGGTTAACTCTGCCTTTTTCGGATAAAATCAGTTCTTTAGATTCTTTTTTCTAAATTATTCACAATGGGCGGCAAGATCTGTAAGACTGAGCTGCAATGTTTGTCCACAATAATACCTTATAATTTTGGGTGCTTTGATGGTAAATTCTTAAAGGTACAAAAGTTGTAGCAAAAATACTGCTTTCGTTTTCTCCTTGATCCTCAAATGCTTGTTTGTACAAAGCTTGCTCCGAACTACCATCAAAACCCCAAACCCCTTCAAAGACACAGTCTAAAATATTTGTTCCTATTTTGTTGCAGTATTGTGAGAATACTTCACCTTGCAATTGCACAATGCGGCTAAAAGTGTGCTGCAGGAGTGACTGTAAAGAAACAACCGCTTCTCGTTCTGTAATATTAACAAATTCTGGGTAACAATTTTGTTTGGCTTTCAAAATTTTATAATACGGTGGGTATGCCGGAAAACCCCGCTCTTGCAAATCTAAATGAATAAAATTATATGTCTCAACAGTCATGTTTTTGTCAATTAATATTGCTAGAGCTTCTTCTGCTGTGTAAGGTTTTGTAGTTGTTGTAATTTTGTTGGCTATTTCCGTGACAGCGACTTTCGACTGTAGGCACGACTCAATCACATTTGCAAATACCGTTGATGTATGATGTGAGACTTGCTCTCCACCAATGTGCAAGGTATTTGCAAAGGCTTTGATCCTTTTTTGTTGAGGCTCACATTCCAGTGTAGACTCTAAGCTTTGGCGACTACGGATTTGCTGACGTTTGCTAAGTTTCCTGAAACTATCATCGTCAGTGTGTTCAGGTGGAGCGCTAATGTAGCCGCTAATAAACGTTTCACTTAGCCACTTTCCATGTTTTTTCATAAAACTAGACATGTTCTTACATTGTTTATATTTTGTATCACACTTGGATATCAGACTAGAAAGAGTTGATTTTATCTCATCTTCAGTACGAGAAATTTGATAGTCAGCCCCAATTGTGTTGACAATCAAATTTACTCGTTCTGAAAGAGATAAATGGCGTTTCCCTTTCATTAGTTGGAAAATATCCAACCTAGATAAAATTTTTGAACCTGAGGTTCCTTCACCAGACGCCTCTCCTAGCACTGGAGCGATCACCCCCGGAGGTTGAAGGATGTCGGCTGTGGCGCTATCCACAACTTCACTTGCCACTCGTGAACCAACATGAGGGTTGGCGCCCTCATGCCCTCCTAGCATTAAGTCCTCTGATCGGAGCTCAGAAGGACATCCCTCAGCAGCATGGGTCAGGTGCTGCTGAGGCAAAGTGGCATCAAGGGTCTGTGACGGCTCCATGATGCCTCACCCCCGTTCCTCCAGGCTACGTGTAATGATATGGGGTTTCAGCAAAAGCCTATCGAGGGTGGACCTCTTCCCATACCACACGTATCCCTTCATCAGAAATTGACACAACTACGGATTATACATAAACGTGTACTGGCTGATTCATGAAATAATTTTTACAAAAATAGTTTTCATCTTTCACAATATAAGTGGAGATTATATTGGAGTGTTATAAACATAGATCGGAATAGGTAGGCCTATTTATGTACTTGCCATGAGTTAGAATAATATAGTTATTCCCCGAATTCCGGGATTTCTTTTTTAAGTAAGTAAATAGTGAAATCATAAAATAACTATTCTCGCTCCGGGATAAATGAAAGATTCCTTCCTTTCCGAAAGAAAGATTTTTTCCTTTCTGACGGGTAGGTAAATAAAAGAAGGACGGAATTAGCGGCAACGTCGCGCGCTTATTGGCTTACATAATACATTTTTATACGTATTAACAAAAAGAATTAAGTTCAATTAAATGCCGTAGTATCAGCCGAAATTCCGTGGAATATCCATATTCCATATCAATGTTTGCAGTCAATGAACCAAAATAGGCCTACCTATTCCGATCTATGGTTATAAATCACAATAATTCTACATTTTTCGTTTTAATGAACAAAACAAACAAAATTAACCAAAAATATATTTTTACAAAATTTACAACCCTAACATCAATTCGATCCGGATAAACATATTATCAATCATAACTTCGTTAGTCCACGGATTCGGGCTTTGATTTTTTTAGTGTGTATAGGCCACATATAAAGCAATTTTATGTAAAAAAATTAAGAAGCGAAATTCAAGATTAATCGAGTTTAAAAATAAAATCGAAAATATTTAAAAAAATGATAACGTCGATTTAAATGAACCTAAATATTTTTTGATAACATGGTAATTTGCGCCTTTAAAATCTTCGTGCATGAATTTAATCAGTTTGCTAATAATTTTAACTAGTAATTTATTATGATTTTTTTTTAATAATCCGGATAAAAATTTAGGCATTTTCAAAAAATTATATCTCATCATCTAGATGTACTAGAAACCTCGGTATTTTACTCTAGCGTTACTTTTGAATCAATCTATACGAATCTAGAATAAAAAGATGATGTCACTTTTTTGGGTTTATAAAACACTGTGCGGCGGCAGCACGGGCGGAGCGCGATGCGGCGTCGCGGTCGCGGGGGAGGGGCGAACAATGCAATCCAAGCAATGGCGAGGCATCGCCGAGTGCGCGACCCGAACGCGGGTAGACGCGTGAGGGCAGACGTCATTGATGCTTGTGTTCTGTATGCATTTTTATTGTCATGTCATTTATTCTTCGTCATTTATCCTAGATAGCGATTAATTACTTTTTATTTTTAATTCAGTCGTATAAGAATTGTTCTTTATTGTTTGTTTAAATATAGGATCGTAGATTTCGTTATTTAGATATATAGTTTTTATAAGTAGCAAATAAAAATAGATTAGGTACTTACCTACTTTTAATTTTCGTTACATTACTACTTATAATTTTGTTACATTAAGAATTACGGTTAGTTTAACATATAGGTAGGCTCTAATGAAGCCCGAGTTATGAAAATAACTAGACGTGATGAGACGTCTCAACAAGCCGAGCAACGAAGGCTTGAACAGGCGGTGCGTTATGCGGTACAAAGAGCCGCAGAGACTCCAGAACAATCCCAAGCCCGACGTGAACGGAATGCGGAGTTTCTGGCATCTCAACGGGCTGCTGAAACTCCAGAACAGTCCCAAGCTCGACGTCAGCGGAATGCGGAGTCTATGGCATCTCAACGGGCTGCTGAAACTCCAGAACAGTCTCAATCCCGACGTGAACGGAATGCGGAGTCTCTGACGTCTCAACGGGCTGCTGAAACTCCAGAACAGTCCCAAGCTCGACGTCAGCGGAATGCGGAGTTTCTGATGTCTCAACGGGCTACTGAGACTCCGGAACAGTCCCAAGATCGACGTCAACGACATGCGGAGTATCTGGTGTTTCAGCGAGCTGCAGAGACGATAGAACAGTCCCTAGATCGGCGTCAACAGCATGCTAATTATCTGATGTCTCAGCGAGCTGAAGAGACACCAGAACAGTCACAAGCTCGACGTCAGCAGCAAGCGACTTACATGGCGTCCCAAAGAACCACTGAAACGCCTGAAATGGCCGAATCTCGCAGACGCACTGTTGCTGAAAGGGCAGTACAGCGACGTCAAACATTTACAAGAAATACATGGGTGGTGTTTAATAAAGCTGCATTTGAGTATGACGAGACTCTTGATTATGAAAGTCACAAGCTTATAAAAATGGAAGCAATGACCATAGATTGCAAATATTACGGAGCTCTAAAGTGGAAAGAAGAAGCACCAGGTATGTGTTGTTCGGGTGGGAAAGTAGCTCTTCCTTGTATTGACGAGCCAGTTCAACCTCTAAAAGAGCTGAGCCTCTAATGAGACTGATGAATCTCGCCGTTTTCTAAAAAATATAAGAAAATACAACATGTGCCTTCATATGACGTCCTTTGGAGCAGATCAAATAGTCTCAATGTCAGGGTTTTGCCCGACCTTTACAATACAAGGACAAGTGTACCACCGTATCGGTTCTTTGATTCCTTCGTCCATTTTGCAACCACAATTTTTATAAGTTTACTTCATAGGTGATGAAGAAGCACAAATCGAAAGGCGTACTGAGTGCGTGCAAAGCTAAGATTAAAACATAGTTAGAAATTACAACGAGTATTTCACGACCATTACATTTTGGTGCATGAATTTGAAACGGCGAGAGATAGAATGATCAATGACAATAATTACAAAGTAGTGATTCACCCAGACCGTGTACCACGTGGTCAACATGAGAGACGATTCAATGCCTCTACTACAAATGAAATAGCTGCTGTAATAGTTAGTAGTGAACAAACTATGTCTCGAGACATCGTTGTGCAGGCGAGCGATGGTATGCTCACTAGGGTTCCCGATACACATAGATTCTATGACGCTCTCGAGTATCCAATAATATTTTGGAAAGGACAGGAGGGGTGCAGCATTGATATTCCTCAGATAAATCACATCACCAAACAACCAATGCCAAGTAAAAAGGTGTCCTGCAAAGATTTTTATGCCTTTCACTTGATGGTCCGTCGCAGCGATTTTAATTTGATGCTTAGATGTAGGCTCCTACTGCATCAGTTTTTGGTCGACATGTATGTAAAGATGGAAAGTGAGCGCTTAAGACGCTGACAACACTTAAACCGCGGTCACTGTCAGATTGCAAAGAAAAGAAAGAGAAGCGCGACGACAAAACGCTTGTAATTTATTGCAAAATATGAAGTAATTATCTATTTACTCAGAATTGAGTTGAGTAATCGAAAATAAAAAACAACCAAGTTCTGCATTAGAATAAGAAGTACTTGTTATTAATTAAATACGTAATGTATATTGATATTTAATACAGATATTTTGGATTAGAACTCAAGGTAAGAGGTTAGTTTAACGTTAGTTTGTATCGAGATTTTTTTTTCAAAACGTGTTTTGGTGACAACCAAGTTCTGGGAAATATGTTCAAAATTAACATATATTTTTTCCGCTACCACAAACTATACAGATTTGGCAATTTTCTTTCTTAAGAGAAGCCTATTTTGGTCAATTGGGTCTTGTCAGCGCCTTAAGATTTATTTCTTTAAATAAAAAAAAAACTTATGTACTTATGTACTTGCGGTTTATCCAATCCTCTGCAACTATGGCACAACTATAAAACTGCGTTATCAGAGGATGCACAGATTTCAAAGAATGGATCAGGTTAACGATGATCTCTGTTTTAATGAGGCGTTGGGACTTATCGAGCACAATATACGCTGGTCAGCAAATAAACCGAGCCCCCCGCTACCTAGGAACTCTGATTCGATTTTCTCAAAAAGTATAAAACTTACAACTATCAAAGTTATACCTACAAAAAGTGCGTTTCATGGTGATTAAAATGACTACAAATTAATTCGAAAGTACCGTCAACTCACATTGTAATCAAGCAACAAACACAATGCTAACGATTTGCTCTGTTTTCACCAGAGTTTGAAATTAGCGTTCTTTTTCTCTACAATGAGGGTAGACGGATATTTCTTATCGTTTCTTTAGTTTTTGTCCATCGTTTGCTCAGACGCGCGTGTTTTTGCTACTTTTTTCGATTAATAATGGATACAACACCTCAGGAAGCAGCTCAAGCTGTAGCATTACTTCAAGCAGGCATTGCGCAACGTGAAGTCGCTCGAAGGCTTCGAATCAGCAGATCTTCGGTGCAACGAGTTTACAGACGATACCTAGAGACTGGAGCATTCGATCGCCGTCCAGGTACGGGCAGACCTAGGGCTACATCAGCAGAAGATGATCGTTATATCCACCTTACTGTTCTGCGAAATCGCCACTTCAACGCAGTTCAAGTCCAACAAAGTCTGCGTGACGAACGCCAAGTGGTCATAAGTTCAGATACCGTCAGAAGGAGACTTGTTGAACGGAACCTGACCCCAAAAAGAGCTGCAACAGGCCCAGCATTAACGGTAGCACACCGTCGAGCACAACTTGAATTTGCTCGAGAGCATAGGGATTGGACATTAGAGCAGTGGATTAATGTACTCTTCACTGATGAGACCAGGGTGAGTCTACATGGAAGTGATCGACGACAGAGAGTATATCGTCGCCCTGGAGAACGTTATTTTCAGTGTTGCATCGAGGAAACTGTTGCTTATGGAGGAGGATCTGTAATGGTCTGGGGCGGCATCTCGTTAACAGGACATACAGCGTTAGTTTTCATCGAACCGACGGGCCGTACACGTGCACTGACTTCTCATCGCTACATTACTGAAATCCTCGCAGACCATGTGGTACCTTACGCAGGATATATCGGGCAGGATATGCAATTGATGCATGATAATGCACGGCCTCATGTTGCTCATGTGGTGACCCAGTATCTACGCGACGTCAGCATTCGTACGATGGACTGGCCAGCTCTAAGCCCGTACTTGAATCCGATAGAACACTTATGGGATGAGCTGAAACGTCGGGTTCGAGCCCGGGTACCTGCTCCAACAAGGCTTCCAGAGCTGCGAATCGCAATTGAAGAGGAGTGGAATACAATTCCTCAAGATTTTATCGTCTGGCTCGTAAGGTCGATGAATACAAGGATGCTGGCAGTTATCCGAGCAAGGGGAGGGAATACGGAATATTGATCAAAAACTTTTTTTTTGATTTTATCTTTGTTTTTGGCTTTAATTTTTTTTTTCACTTTATCATTACTAACGATTGTCACGACTGGAAAACGACTCTTCTTTGTAAAATCCTTAATAAACACTGAAATATTGATTAAACCCAATGAGTTTCCTTTCATTTTAATCACCATGAAACGCACTTTCACAACAAACTACAACTACGGTACAACTTTGATAATTGTAGGTTTTTTAGTTTTTGAGAAAATCGAATTAGAGTGCCTAGGTAGCGGGTGGCTCGGTTTATTTGCTGTCCAGTGTATTAACAATTTCTGGGAAAAAAATATCCGATTTTGGTCTACCCTCACCGCAGCGTAGAGGAGAGTTGTCGACCGAGTTGATAAAAGAGCTAAGCTATGATACCAACCAGTTAGGTGCTTACGTATGCGAAACTGAGCCACGTTAGCTACCTGATCAAAGAGAGATTTATCACAAAATAGTAGAACGAGTTGAGAATGGTGAAGGCGGACTTTTTTCCTTGATGCCCCGGGTGGTACAGGAAAAACTTTCTTGCTTAATTTACTTTTGGCAAAAATTCGTGGCGGCCATAACGTTGCATTAGCTGTGGCTTCCTCTGGAATTGCTGCAACATTGCTAAGCGGTGGACGGACAGCACATTCGGTCTTTAAATTACCTCTTAATCTGGCGAATGAAGAAACCCCATCGTGTAACATCAGCAAAAGCAGTGCCCGTGGCCTCCTCTTGCAACAGTGTAAATTAATCGTGTGGGACGAGTGCACAATGTCACACAAACGTGCCATCGAAGCTCTTGATCGTTGTTTACAAGACTTACACGGCAAACAAACAATAATGGGTGGTGTGGTTGTTTTATTGGCTGGGGACTTTCGGCAAACTTTGCCTGTCATCGAGCGAGGCACTGCAGCTGACGAAATTAACGCATGTCTAATATCCTCATATTTATGGACCAAAGTTGAAAAGCTGCACCTTATCACCAACATGCGTGTCCAGTTATTTAGTGATCTAGAGTCGGGCGTGTACGCTGAACAAATGCTCGAGATAGGTGAAGGTCGAATCGAAACTGACGAAGAAGGTATGGTTCTATTCACTAACCAATTTTGTCACGTTGTGGATTCGGAAGACGCACTCATTGTTCAAGTTTTTCCAAATTTGCAACAGAACATCCACGATGAAAGTTGGCTATGTGAAAGAACTATACTAGCACCAAGAAATGAGACAGTTGCGAAAATCAATAAAATTATCTTGGACCAAGTAACCAGCGATGCAACAACCTACAACTCCATCGACACAGTCATGTCATCTGAAGACTGTACGAGCTACCCCGTGGAGTTTCTTAACTCTTTGGAGCTATCCGGGTTGCCATCACATAAGCTCGAATTAAAAGTTGGTATACCCGTTTTGTTAATGCGCAACTTGGACGCCCCGAGACTATGTAATGGCACTAGATTGCGAGTCATTGAACTAGGCAGGCATATTGTTAAGGCCACAATTTTAACTGGAGAAGCTAAGGGTGAAAATGTTCTTATTCCACGCATCCCAATAATACCCAATAACTTACCCTTCAATTTCAAACGTTTACAGTTCCCACTTAAAGTTGCATTTTCTATGACTATTAATAAATCGCAAGGGCAAACTTTGAAGGTAGCGGGGATACATTTAGGCACGCCCTGTTTTTCCCATGGGCAGCTATACGTAGCTTGCTCACGTGTATCTAAATACCAAAATCTACATATTTACGCTGAACAAAAAAAAACAAATAACATAGTATACAAGAGTACATTGAAGTAAAAACACAGATAAATTAACACAGATGTTCACCTATTCCAGTTATATACCACATAATTCTTTACTTATTACAAAATCTATTAAAAAAAACCGCATCAAAATCCGTTGCGTAGTTTTAAAAATTTAAGCATACATAGGGACATAGGGACAAAGAAAGCTACTTTGTTTTATACTATGTAGTGATTAAATGCAAGTAACATTGGTCTGACCTGTTTATTAGTCAGTGTTTAGTAATCCGTTTGTGCTGGATAGGATAATCTCAAGCCCGGGGAAGGACATAGGGCTACTTTTTATAAACACACCATACAGGTAAAGATTGATGAAGAAACCACTGGATTTAGCATTTTGAAATTTGCAGAGTTCTATTATAGCTTAAAATAATGAGCACTTAGAAAGGAATTCAGATAATTCCACCCTCAAGAGATTCCCTCTAAATATTAGGTATAGGAGTTCAAAGATTGTATGGAAACTAATTTTGAAGTTAGAAATCTGGGATGTACGATGTGAAGTTACATTAAAAAAAATATAGGTATTTAAAAAAAAAATGTCACGTAACTTAATGTGGCAGACCAAATTCTACGCGAGCGAAGCCGCGGGCAAAAGCTATTTATTATATATGTTTAATTGGTTGTATGATTATGTATATATTATTAGGTTTGTGTGTATAGTATATAATAGTTATTTTTAATTTATGTATTGCATAAGAAAAGATTTTCATTCGAGCTACCATTTTGGAAATGTAGAGCGTTTTGTAAAAAAAAATAGAAAGATTCTAACTCGGAAACGGCGCGTCATATAGCCATGCTTCTTAGAGCCTAAATGGTTTATATGGTCAAGGTCAACCCGATACTAGAATGAAATAGGGAAACTTCCGAAAAAAAAGATTGAAATTTTTTCAAGTCCTCGCGCCATATCGCCCCTAAGGCTACACTCCAACCGAATAATATAGGTAATTATTATGAAATTCTTAGAAGTATTTTCATTATTATTAAATTATTATTTAATTATATAATAATATATTATTATTTATGTGTTCATATTTTCTTATTTATATTCGATTTTCTATATTCCATATTATATTATTTTATTTTATATAATTTTAATTTGAAATCGATTTATCATCTAAAACTCCTTTACTGAACAGTACGACTTGGATTCCAGAAATTGTTTCAATTTATTAATAAAAATATTTGTTTTGTTTACTTCTCTAATGTCATTTGGCAATTTATTATAGATTTTTATGGACATAACTAAAGGGCTGGTTGAGTGCATTTTGAGTCGGGATTGAGGTATGTTTATTTTGTTTTTATTGTGTCGGAAAGTATATCTTGTTTGTGTTTCTTCGCAAGTGGTGTAAAAATCTGGGTGTTTCCTGACAAATTTACATAATTCTAAGATATATAAGCAGGGAAGTGTGAGTAATTTGTGTTTTTGGAAGTGTGGTTTGCAGCTATCTGTTTGTTCTATGTTAGTTATTATTCGAATTAACTTCTTTTGTAATCGTTATCGTGGGCGCGACAGGAGGCGCGATACTTTCCATAAAGTTTTCCTAAAAATTCTGCTAATACCTAGTGTCGCGTCGCGCCCGTCTGGCGAGCAGGGCCAGAAGTTAAAGTGAGATTGACAGATTTACTGATTACAATTTTTAGTATTGTTTAGCTTTTCAGAATTTGGTAGGTAAGTATTTTCTACATATACCCCTTTTTTTTTCTTTTCTTTTGGGTTGGAAATCATCAAATAACTTCTCCCGCTCGGGGGGAGCAGGAGGGTGTGTCAGACTCTAACTGACTAAAACCCACCCGTATTCCTTCCTTTGCCTGTGTTGCAGGGGCCTCAGTAACCCTTTAGTACCTTCCCGCGACTAAGCGCCACAAAACTGCTGTGCTTGGAAGATTGAGACAAATGCTATTCGGAGGATATTCCTCGTGGACTAGGTATATTCACTTCGATGATTAAACATTTAAATACCTTCGCGAAATACATTTAAAGTTATAACGACAGACATTATGATTCTAATGACGCTAAGACATGATGCCATTGGACTGTTTTGTCAGATATGGATTATTTTAACATTCAAGCCGCCGTGCGACGACGGTGCTTGCATTTAGATGAGTAATCAACATTATCATTAGTGGGGTACTTTAGAAGTTATGGTTAGGTAGGTAATCTATACTTTCGTAACCCATAATATACATATATACCTAATGCAGGGTGTCAAGTTCACTAATCCTCCCTAGAAAAGGCAGGATCCTCCGACCAGATGGGTGTCGTGTCTGGTGGGCAACTGCCCGACGGTTAATTTTTTTTTTTTTGTGAATGGCTTCTCGTAGTTGACCTTGAGAGGTCGTGACTACTTAACCGGACTTTCCTGTGGCTGCCTTAAGCGAACTCAAAGCCTCCAGCCAGGGGAGAATTTCTTATAATACTAAGCGACTGCACGCTAAGGGCACCCCCTGTGGGGTACGGACCTTGGCTTAGGGCGTCGCTGGGGGGAGGACAGCAAGGTGGGACAGGCTGGATCTGGTTAGTATTATTATTATTAATCGGGGAATTTAAAACTACAGGCTCAGCTGCGGCGCGGGCTGGCACTTCGTCGAGCGAGGGTCGGGGGGGACAATTACGTCGGGGTTTACGCGAGGGACCTCGGCGGCGAGGTCGGAACGTAGGTCGGTGTGTTTTGTGCACTATACTCGTTGCCCTACTGCTTTCCTGCAGGAGTGTAATAGGGTCATCCGGGTCGGTGAGAGTATGCCTTGGACGGCGAATAGAGCTAATGGTGGATCGACGGTTGATGCCGGGACGTTGTATATATGCTAGTTGCGCGGTAAACTCTGCTTGTCGCCCCTGGCTGGAGGCTTTGAGTTCGCTTAAGGCAGCCACAGGGTAGTCCGGTTAAGTAGTCACGACCTCTCAAGGTCAACTAGGAGTAGGGTTTCCATCTTTAAAATTTGGCAACCTGGACAAAAAGCGTTAAACCCCGGATTTTGGAGCCCTGAACCCGGACACGTCAACAGTTTTTTTTTTAATTTAGTTGGTATAATAAAAAATAGTTCAAATAGTCATAAATACTTAGTTTATTTATTTATTTTCAAACAACTTAATCAGTGACAACACAGAATCTTCTTACAGTTTTGAGAAATCTTTTCAGAATAGTAGTATACTTTTCACAATCTTAAATTATTATTATTTTAGTTAAACAAAAAACATACTCTGTCAACAAAAAAAAATCTTAAAGTTTCAACTTATAAGAGCCCATTTCAGTATTCGCGGCGGCTACAAGTAGCTTAACAGCGCGGCGCGCGAATCGCGCTGCCGCCCAGAGGCGACCAAAACCTAGAAAAAGTCAAACCCGGACTACAAATGAAATCCCGCCCGGACGCTCCCCGGAGGCCCTCTAAACTAGGACAAATCCGGGGAAACCTGGACGGATGGCAACCCTAACTACGAGATGCCGTACATAAAAAAAGTGCTTGCGCGATGCAATGTGTATTGCATAGTTCGCATGTTACCTTATCACGGCTTAAAGGCTCCGCTTGTAGCGCTACACGCGGTGTCTTTGTGTCGCGTCACGTCGCGCGACAAGTCGCGCCAGTATGTAGGAGCCTTAAGGCGCAGTTAGACGACTTCTAATGATTTTAAATTGTACTTCACGTTTAAATGACTAGTCTTATTACATATATTTTATACTAGACTATTGTCTTCGTAATTTGATATATAAATATTTGAAATAATAGGTTTATAATATAGTGCAATTAATTTGTAAAGTAATGTCTAACGCGGACAAAAACACGACTATTACGCAAAAAATAACGGGCGTATTTTCATGAAACTTCCACCATCTAAAAGACAATTTAACTACTCAAATTTTAGTATACGTAGTCTATTTGTTTTGTGTTTGATTAATCAAGGTGGGTTGTTTTTTCGAATAAACTTAGTGCGCGTTGAAGCGGGGGCTCTTGCGGACGACGGGCTGCAGTGCATCGCTGACCACTGTCACGGGTAGACGCTAACGCTCGGCGCTCTGAGCCAACATAACACGATTTTATTCGTTTTTAAGGACGTAGGTAAACTACTACATTGACACGGGTCACACACACAAGTGTACGCACGGGTAGCTACGGGAATACTCGTAGTAGTCAAGTGAAATAATTTGGATCCTTGAGTATTTTTTTTTTTATTTCGTTATAATTCGTAGGTACTTACAAAAAATATTTCGTATTGCTCTTTATAATTTTACTATATAATTCTTAGATATAAATACTTCAGTGACTCCTAGGCACTGGAAGCCCTCAACTAGTAGAGAGACGTGGGCTGTGGACTTTAGGCAAGTCTTATTAGTTATGATGAGACCTTACCTCCGGACTTGATGAAGTGACCTGAAGGTGTACTTCGGTGACTGGTACTGGAACTGGTGGACGAGTAGGACTAGGTGTCTCGAGTTTGGGCTCATTTTGATAGCTGTGATGAGACCTTACCTCCGGCCTTGATGGTGTGACCTGAAGGTGTACTTCGGTGACTGCTACTGGAACTCGTCGACCAGTAGAACTCGGTGTGCCGAGTTTGAGCTCGTTTTGACAGTTATGATGAGACCTTACCTCCGGACTTGATGATGTGACCTGAATGTGTACTTCAGTGACTCCTACTGGACGTCGTCGACCAGTAGAACTAGGGGTGCCGAGTTTGGGCTCGTTTTGATAGTTATGATGAGACCTTACCAACGGACTTGATGGAGTGACCTGAAGGTGTACTTCGGTGTCTGCTACTGGAACTCGTGGACCAGTAGAACTAGGGGTGCGGAGTTTGGGCTCATTTTGATAGTAATGATGAGACCTTACCTTCGGTCTTGATGGAGTAACCTGGAGGTGTACTTCAGTTACTGCTACTGGAACTCGTCGACCAGTAGAACTAGGTGTGCGGAGTTTGGGCTCATTTTGATAGTAATGATGAGACCTTACCAACGGACTTGATGAAGTGACCTGAAGATGTACTTTGGTGTCTGCTACTGGAACTCGTGGACCAGTAGAACTAGGAGTGCCAAGTTTGGGCTCACTTTGATAGCTGTGATGAGACCTTACCTCCGGACTTGATGGTGTGACCTGAAGGTCTACTTCGGTGACTCCTACTGGAAGTCGTCGACCAGTAGAACTAGGGGTGCCGAGTTTGGGCTCATTTTGATAGTAATGATGAGACCTTACCTTCGGTCTTGATGGAGTAACCTGGAGGTGTACTTCAGTTACTGCTACTGGAACTCGTCGACCAGTAGAACTAGGTGTGCCGAGTTTGGGCTGGTTTTGTTAGTTATGATGAGACCTTACCAACGGACTTGATGGAGTGACCTGAAGATGTACTTCGGTGTCTGCTACTGGAACTCGTGGACCAGTAGAACTAGGGGTGCGGAGTTTGGGCTCATTTTGATAGTAATGATGAGACCTTACGTTCGGTCTTGATGCAGTGACCTTAGGGTGTACTTCGGTGTCTGCTACTGGAACTCATGGACCAGTAGAACTAGGAGTGCCGAGTTTGGGCTCATTTTGATAGTTATGATGAGACCTTACCAACGGACTTAATGGAGTGACCTGAAGATGCACTTCGGTGTCTGCTACTGGAACTCGTGGACCAGTAGAACTAGGAGTGCCGAGTTTGGGCTCATTTTGATAGCTGTGATGAGACCTTACCTTCGGTCTTGATGGAGTGACCTGAAGGTGTACTTCGGTGTCTGCTACTAGAACTCGTGGACCAGTAGAACTAGGAGTGCCGAGTTTGGGCTCGTTTTGATAGTTATTTATTTATTTATTTAATACTTTACGCACACAAATGTACAGAGGCGGACTTAATGCCATAGGCATTTTCTACCAGTCAACCTTTGGGTGATGCAGAGACAGACAGCGGTAGGTGCAATAACGAAAACTGGAATAAATATTTATTAAAATATAAGTATATACATACATATACCTATTTAAAACATTACATATAATACATATACCTAATTATACATAAATATAAGACCAAATAAATACACGAATATACTAAACAGTAAGACAAACAATGGGAAAACATTACCGTTGTGATGATACTGCCAGCTTCTTACGAATGTGCTCGCGAACTTTAACTTTAAAGGATAATCGGTTGGTTGCCATCCTGATTTCCTGGGGGAGCGCATTCCACAGAGAAATAGACTGAACGAAGAAGGAAGAGTGAATAAAGTCAGTGCGGTGATTGGGACATTGAAGAAGACGATCATCGTACGAACGTAGATTTTTACTATGGTTCGCGCAAATGTACTGAAAGTGGGGGGCGAGATAACTAGGGGAAGGGGGAGAGTCAAGAAATGAAAACAAGGTGGTCAGCGCCCTTTGCTCTCAGCGCTGGCGTATGGGCAACCACTTTAGAAGCGATCGTTGCGCAGAGACATGATCATATTTCCGCAGATTGAAAACGAATCGAATGCAGTTATTGAGAAGACGGTCTAGCTTTTCGAGGAGGTCTGCATTCAGGTCATAGTAGCACACATCACCATAATCGATGATAGGGAAAATTAAGGACTGCACAAGCATTGTCTTGGTACTTGATGGTAATAAATTTTTCAGTCGATATAAAGCCCGCAGAGTTCCAGTAACCTTCTGGCTCACCCTAGCGACTTGAGTACGCCAGTTCAGGGTACAGTCGATGTGCAAGCCTGGGTCTTTCACGTCAGTACTAAACGGAACAATCGTTCCATTGAAGAGAACAGGTGGCAAGGTTGAATCATCCACACTGCTAATACTACGATGACTCCCAATGATGATCGCCTGACACTTATTAGGGTTTACTGCAACACCAAATCTATCAGACCAGGTTTTAATGGCTGTCAAGTCCCTATTTAACTTGTCGATAATGTCAGGTATTTCATCAACCCTCCCTTGACAATACAACTGCAAGTCATCTGCATACAGATGATACGAACACTGAAGCTCGGAAGTTATAAGATTGATAAAAATAGAAAACAGAAGAGGAGAAAGAATACCGCCTTGAGGAACGCCAGCTCCCAAATCACGCCAGCATGATGAAGTATCCCCAACATGAACGGACTGCTGTCGTTCCTGAAGGTAAGAGGAGAACCATTCCAGCGCTTTGGAAGACACCATAACATAAGAAAGAATAGCTAACAGGATGTCGTGACTAACGGTGTTGAAGGCATTCGAGAAATCAACCAACACAAGAGCAGTGACTTTGGTGACTTCCAGTCCTGCCCTTATATCGCCAGTCACTTTAAGGAGAGCGAGAGAGAGAGTTATGATGAGACCTTACCAACGGACTTGATGGTGTGACCTGAAGGTGTACTTCGGTGACTCCTACTGGAAGTCGTCGACCAGTAGAACTAGGGTTGCCGAGTTTGGGCTCATTTTGATAGTAATGATGAGACCTTACCTTCGATCTTGATGGAGTAACCTGGAGGTGTACTTCAGTTACTGCTACTGGAACTCGTCGACCAGTAGAACTAGGGGTGCGGAGTTTGGGCTCATTTTGATAGTAATGATGAGACCTTACCTTCGGTCTTGATTGAGTGACCTTAGGGTGTACAGAAGGCTATGTTAAATTTTGGGAATGTTAAATTTCATGATCTTCCTTTTATTTGAGAAGCAATGTTATTTAGAAGAAATAAATGTATTTTGTTGAGCCTTTCGATCGGTACAGTAAAATTACAGACAGATTATTTAAAATTCTTTGAATGCAGTTCGTATTGTTTTTAAAATATAAATGAAGTTTTCATTCAGTAAATTCTTCTATTTACAGTATTTAAGGTACTTTCCCTCCCACATGGAGGCAAAGTCGTGGGACGTCCTGTATACGAGGGCTTTTAGAACTGGCCACTTGTAAACGATATAATAAAAAACACAGTTTAAAATTTGAAAATGGAACTCTTTGCAAATATTATTGTGTATGTATTTTATTAATTTGTCATTTTTTTACGATTTGGCGGCAAATTGAAAATTGTCTATGTCAGCATGAATTTAACGTGAGAAATTTTTTATACAATGATTTTTTATGAGTTTCGATGTCATTTAAGTCAAGAAGATAGTTATGATAGACTTCCATTGGCCTTTCACTTCGTGCCACTGTTTACAACTGGTTTAAAGAGTTTAAACGTGGTCGAACTAATCTCACCGATGATCTGCGTGACGGCTTTCTACGGCGATGACTGAAGATAACATCAGTGTTGTGCGGTGTATGATAGAGCCTGACAAAAGAGTGACTTATCAGCAGATTCGGACAAGCTTAGGCATCGATATGAGTCAAGTGCACAAAATCGTCCATGAACATTTAGCGGTCAGGAAGCTTTGTGCCCGGTGGATACCTCATAATTAGACAGAGGCCCAAAAACTTCGTCGTGTTGATTGATGTCGTGAAATGGTTCAAAGATTTAACGGAGGTGACTCAAATGCTGTGTGCGACATACTTACTGGTGGCGACAGCTGGATTTATTGTTATGGTCCTGAAACTAAGAGACAGTCTGCTGTCTGGGTGTTTCCTTCCGAGGAGTTGCCAACTAAAGTGAAGAGAGGTCGAAGCGTGGGAAAAAAGATGGTGGCCTCGTTCTTCGGAAGGACAGGTCATTACGCAACAATTGTTTTAGAGGATTGAGAAACAGTTACTGCAGAGTGGTACACTAACAATTGTTGCCACTTGTCTTGGAAAAAGTTCGGAAGAAACGACCTCGCAGTAGGATCCTCCTTCACCACGACAACGCCTCGTCGCACACCGCCAAGCAAACAATCGACTGCTTGGCGACGTCCGACGTCCGACTGGGTCACCCGCCCTATAGCCCCAACCTCGCACCTTGCGTTTTTATTTATTTCCGAAAATAAAATAAAAACTTCGAGGAAAACGTTGTACTGACGACAAAATGTTTAACACTATCGACGCTATCTTATTTAGTTGAGGAGTTCCTATGGCTCTCTATCTTCGGGCTCCATTATCACACCAGCTCCATGGTATCATATTTTTTTCGTTGGCGCCGTAGTTATATAAGTTTGCCAAGTTTCAAGTAGTTATACAGGATGTTTCGAAGCTAGGTGCAAAGCCTTAAGCCTTAGTTGACACCATTTGGAGTATTTTGAGCATGTTTGAACCATTGTGGCTCATTTATTTTTCAAATTTTAAAAGTTTGCCACGATTTCAAAAGTGTCTAGTACTTTTTTCTTTAAAACACTTTCTTGGAACTTGGTTTATTATAATAGATGCACGTCAGATAAACCATGGAAAATAAAAAAATAAACATGCAGCTAGCATCTTTATTTTTTATTTTTCATGGTGGCAACTTAACTGAGGCACTTTTGGCAATTGACTAAAAAAAGCAGATGACAAAAAAACCGTACTTCGTCTAAGACTTGTATGACTCAAAGTACTCTAAATTGGACCTACTATAAACCCCTTAAGGCTTTGCACCCAGCTTCCAAACACCTTGCTCAATCGGATGCAAGGAAGTGCTTGAAAAATGGGTGAAAATAGGAGTAACTGAAAACACATACGAACGAAGTAAGCCAATATAAAGCTTGTAAAAATATATTGCTGTACAATATTGTTCTACAACCATTGAATCGCAAAGAGCAAAAAAGTATCTACTCCATTTAAAAATAATAGTAAGCACAGAAGTTCTTTGAGTTACAATAATACAAAATTGCCTCTACAGAAAATAATATAAAATAAAAAAGTGGCCAAGTGCGAGTCGGCCTCGCACACGAAGCACCGTACCGTATAAAACACAAATAATTTAGTACGTTCGTTTAAAAAAACACGTTTCTTGTATGGGGACCCCCTTTAATTTATAACTTTATTATTTGTTGTTATAGCGGCCATAGTGTGGCCACATGCCTTCTGTGACAATTTCAAGTATTACGGTTCAAAAGATAAAGCCCTCTGACAGACCGACGGATGGACAGCGGAGTCTTTGTAATAGGGTCCAGTTGGCACCCATTGGGTGCGGAACCTTAAAAAATAATAACAAACCATTCCATCGAATCGTGACTGTAACTGAAAACGTCAAAAAAGTTTGTCCTGTGGTTTGGACGGCTGAAAATGATCCCTTTTGATGTAAAATATTTGTAAGAGATCTCATTTTCGAAGATTTATTTTTACTTTCAAAGGATAGAATTCAAAATTAAAATTCTCTCTGCTTTGGCATTTGAATAATCTTGATCTTTTAGGTTAGTGGCAAAGAAGATTTGTAATGTGAATGTAGACATGGTAGATTTCAATATTGAATGATACTCGTAATAAAGATGTCGTCGTGTGTGCAGATGTGTAAGACAGGCAGTCTTACACATCTGCACACACGGCGACATATCTTATTGGTCTAGTGTTCTCGTGTCGAGTAGTTATTGAGCTTGTCCATGACGAATTTCTCAGTTACTTAGCCTGGAGTCTGGATTTGTGCCCGTTTCATGGCAATAGGCTCGCCCCATATCAATGGCGCAATTTGGGTGTACTATAGGTACACCTCTGCCTAACCTTTTGGGGGTTACAGGCGTCTTCGTCTTCTATATGGCTTAGGTTCAAGGCTTTCTTGGTATCAATATTTTTTTCTTCACAAGAGGAATTTATTGAGACAATTAAAATTAAGAGTAATGAAAACTTTTTTTTTATAATAATAATTTCATGTCTTCTTCTTCCATACATATCTTTATTAACACTTGTCATGACGCCAGTAATCCCCAAACGGTTAAGCAGAGGCGTACCTATAGTACATCTACATTGCGCCATTAATAGGGGCAAGTCTATTGCCATGAGCCGGGCACGAATCCAGACTCCGGGCTCCTACTGAGAAATATCAGATAGAAAAACCCAATAACACTTAGCCTGACCCGGGAATCGAACCCAGGTTCTTATGCTCAACAGTAGCGCTAGCGACCACTAGACCAACAGGCAGAAACGTTAATTCATCTTTCAGTGAAGATTTATATTTCAGTGCTACAGAAGCCTGTTTTACTTAATACTAGATGCGCCCCGTGGTTTCACCCGCATAAGTTTTGACTCCGTGGGTATATCGGGATAAAAGTATCCTGTGTATTATTCCTGGTTATAAACTATCTGTGTGCCAAATTTCATCCAAATTCGTTCAGTACTTTTTGCGTGAAAGAGTAACAAACATCAATCTATCCATCCATCCTTACAAACTTTCGCATTTATAATATACGTAGGATTTATCTAGTAAGACATAAATAAATATCATGCATGATATGTAGGTGTTGGGCTAAATGAGGACCTCGTGGAACAAATCATCTTTCTTACGGAAAGATGATTTGTTAAATGAAATAATAAAATAATTAAATAATTTGCCAAACCGCCGCCTCTCTCAAGCGATGCACGGTCCTAGATGCCTCTTAGATTGTTAGGCTGGCCATCACTCCAATGGTTGAACACGTCTTCGAATCTCTCACCTGGAAGAAGTCGGAATTCTACTTAATTTCACTGCTGCTGTAAGATGTTCAAGGGATTATATTCAGATAGACAGGCAAACAGTAGCTCCTTTTTGTGTTATACTTCGATAATTCATTATGTCTCTCACTTTAAATTCGGTCCCTCGGATAGACCATTATTTTCTTGTCACATAAAATAATTGGTCCACAAAAAAAAAATACAAAAAAAAAATGAAACAAACTGGTCATTAATACTGGTTCACCGTTGCAAGACGATGTAAATGACACGGTGTATGGGTAATTAAATAATTTAATACCGTGAATAGTGGTCCAGATGCGCTCCTCGCCCCAGGCTCCCAGACCTACGTGAAAACAATCCCACAGTTTATCCATCGCACGAGCCGGGAACATATCCTTGACGATTAGAGCCTCTGTTCTGTCGTCCAGGATGACCAGGTGCCCCCCCTCAGATGCACATATCCCGTACGCACGCGTCCAGGTCTGTATCTCGTGATGTACCTTGTAACAGCTGCCTGTATAAGTCTTAAAGTGATATTCTGAAATAGAAACAGAATCACATTTTCAAGATATAAATCGGCCAAGTGCGAGTCGAACTCGTATTTAACGTTTACGTTTTGTTTAGGGACGGATAAACAGACTAAGATTTTTGATGATTTCTTTAAAACTGTGCTAGTAACAGACTCAGTCCCAACTAATATTATAAATATGAAAGTGAGTTTGTTTGTTTGTTACGCTTTCTAACTAAAACGGCTGAACGGATTTGGGACATGGGTAGACCATGATTTATGTTAGGTAATATGTAATAGTAAAAGATGATTTCCACCACACGGCTCGCATCGCATCGGATCGGAAAGGATACGAACGGATGCGGCGACAGCCGATTGCATCCAGCAGAATGTCGACGCATACGATCGGCTCCGTACCGTCGCTTGCGAACGTATCCGTTTCTGCGCCTAGTCAAATAGTTTCATTCATACCGTGTTGACGTGTTCTAATGTTTGATGATCGGATACGACGACAGGCGAACGGAGTCGATCGCGCATCGCAGCATACTTTCGGCTGCGATCGCGTGTCGCGGAAGACGCCCGACTTTATTATACACGATTTAATATCGTTTAAGGATTGTAAAATCCGTTCCGATCCGATGCGATGCGAGCCGTTTGGTGGAAATCATACTTAACAGTGTCTATCGTCTTTTGTTGCTGATCTTCCTGTCTAGTATTTATTTTCCCCATTTTAAATAGAAAATATTTATATGACATTACAACTTAAACTTGATTTCCGTAGGGTTTTTACTTTTTATCCCTGGTAGTAGGTTCCTGTGGGATAATTTCCGACCTACGACCACGCGGGCGAAGCCGCGGGAAAAGCTAGTATTACTTTAAATCTCTATCAATTCCTGAATCAGGAAACACATTTAACTACATAGGTTTCACCCGCGACTTCAGCCGCGTGGAAGTCGGAAAAAAACATTTGAATATTATTTATAGTCGCCAGCACATCAAGTTACTCATTCGATTTTGAATTTAACCATCAACATTTTAAGGTTTAAAATTATTTTGAGAAATTTGACAGTTTGTGGTAACTTGATGTGTTGGCGACTGTACAATGTTTCATCATCATCTGCTCAGGCTTTTCCCAACGATGTTGGGGTCAGCTTCCAGTATTACCGGATACAGCTGAATACCATTATTTTACATGGAGCGACTGCCTATCAGACCTCCACAACCCAGTTACTGGGTAACACGATACCCCTTGGTAAGACTGGTTGTCAGACTTTCGGGCTTCTGACGACCCGTAACGACTGTCAAAGATCTACAAATGACAGCCGGGTCCAACGGCTCAACGTGCATTCCGAGGCACGGAGAGGTCTTGGTATGTAAAGATGGTCACCCATCCATGGACCAACCGCTGCAAGCGTAGCTTAACCTTATCGATCGACCCGTGCGCTGTTATGGTTGAGTAGCTATAATTCACTTACCATTATCAAAGGTACCACATTTGTTCATCGTCTGATTGTTTAGTTCCCTGTAACATATGAAGGGAAGTGGGTTCTCGCATGACGTGGTAGACATAAGATACTGGATTCCATCGCTGAACAAAGTCAGACAGTCGTCGGTACCGGCTCCATGTGAACCCCATATTATTTCCATGTCAGAGAGTGGCACTCCTGGAACATATACTTCAAAAGTTTGAAAAATAATCGGACTGATGTGATGTGTAAACGACACCTTGTATAAGGGCTAGCCTTATACAAGGTGTCGTTTTGCATCCTCGTCAAATTTCAGGAGGCTGCTATGAAATACATATATAATCAAATAAAATTACGATACCTGATCAATAATTAATACATAATTGTTTTTTTTAGTTATAAGTTTGACAGTATTTTAGAATACACCACCACTGGCCGCCACGGCGCCACTGTGCTGTGTGCTGTAGCTATAGCCCTTCTGTCGGGAGTACATAACGCTGGCTGCGTTATGTACTCCCGACTCCCTTACGGAATACATGGACTTATGCGAGATGTCTACACGTAAGTTTAATCAGTGTGCCAATCGATTCCCCGTAGCATAATCAGCATATAATGTTCCCACTGCTGGGACACAGGCCTCCTCTCTTCGAGAGGGAGTAGGCTGTAATCTACCACGCGGGCCCAGTGCGGGTTGGCAATACCCCCTTAAATCATACATATACCTATGTATATTTATGATTTAAGGGGGAAAAAGGCAGAAACTACAGAATGCCACCTGCTACGATCCTTACATCATTTAATTGAATTATCACTATACTTAGGAACATGACTGTACCTGTAGTAACGGGCAATTTAGAACAAAATTACATTTATCTAGCTATGAAAATCCTAACTAATATTATAAATACGAAAGTGAGTGAGCGAGTGGGAGAGCAGTGGTGGCCCAGTGGTAACGGCCGCGACTTACGAGTTGTAGATCGTAGGTTCGAACCCGGACAAGCGCTTTACTTTGTGTAAATTATTTCATCACCACTGCTCTCAAAACGGTGATGAAAACATCGTGAGGAAACCGGCATGTCCTAGAATCAGAAATTCGAAGACATGTGATATCTACTAACCCGCACTGGACCCGCGTGGTGGATTACGGCCTATTCCCTCTCACAGAGAGGAGGCCTGTGTCCCAGCAGTGGGAACATTATAGGCTGATTATGTTATGTTGTGTGAAAGTGAGTTTGTTTCGCTTTCACGCTAAAACGGCTAAACGGATTTCGATGAAATTTTGCACATGGGTAAACCATGACCTGGATTAGTACATAGGATACTTTTTATCCTAATATTCCCACGGGATCGAGACTTATGCGGATGAAACCGCGGGGCGCAGCTGGTTTCAAAATATTTTACAAAACTCAGACTGACCTTCTACGGAGGTGAAGTGTCCTTTAGAGTACAAATCGTGAGTTCCCAGGAAAATGTGACCACCTTTATTGAACTGATCTATTTTGTGATTCACATCAAACTGTGTCATCTGTGTCTGAAGAGCTTTAGCTAGCTCTTTGTTTAGCGGAGACGCCAACACCGCGCCTGTAACATGAGATACACACTTTGAGATATTTATAGCCAGGGAAATTAATTGTCCTTTGTTAAAGAAATTGACACCATTTTTGCCGTGATAAAGCCATTTCAGAAAACTGTCAAAGAATGCTAGTTCTGATTTGGATAGGTATATGGACAACGAAGGTGGCGTTCTGTAGTTTCTGCCTACCCCCATGGGAAGAAGGCGTGAGTTTATGATGCTTATGAAGTTGGTAGTCAATTTGCTTAACAATTAATTTCCCTGACTTTGCATTTGATTTCGATTGTTCAAGTTGATCCAGTGCCGCGGTGCATGCATGGCTACTGGCTCAGGGATGATTCACGTCGACTGTTCTTTTGTGGCGTCGATCGAGCTGTTTTCTGGGCGTGATTTTTCTGTGCATTGGTTTAATAGTAAGGCTTTTTTTTTTTTTTTTGCGGGTGGGAAATCATCAAATAACTTCTCCCGCTCTGGGCGGAGCGGGAGGGTGTGTCAGACTCTTACTGACTAAAACCCACCCGTATTCCTTCCTGTTGCCTGTGTTGCGGTGGCCTCGGTGACCCATAAGTACCTTCCCGCTAATAGTAAGGCTAAGCCCAAGTTCGCAAAAATATAAATATCGTGGCAGGATTTTATCGCGCACTGGATTTTCAACTCTCGATGATGAGCCGAGCATTGAGAATCCAATAGAGTGCATCCCAGCGCGTCGAAAAAATAAACAGTTGGATTTCAACTCTCGGCGCTGAGCAGAGCATTGAAAATCTGTTGCGCGGAAAGAAATCGCAGCGGGAAATAATCACCCGTGCGAACCTAGGTTAAAGCACCATTTACACGATGCAAGTTTCTTGGCGTGTGATAAAGGAGATCCGCCAAATTTGACCAAAGCTTGTAACAATGTATAAACAAAACTTAATAGAATATACATATATCTACATAAAATGCCATGGTTTTATTGTAATCTGTATATTTATATCTATACAGGGTTACAAAAAATACTTTTCGAAAAAAACCCAGATGCTCACACCCAGCTCTAGCTATTTTATTATATATATACATACTGCAAAAACTGTATAACAAATATTGCATAGGCACCTACACATATCCCACATAGAAAAATACATACATACGTTGTCAATATTAGTTAAGCACAGAACTCAGAAAGATGTCGTTTTTTCCATAAAAATGTCACTTTTACATCTAGCGCCTATGAAACTTCTCCGGGCAAAAAAACTATGTTAGCCACCGAATTTGGCAATAGCGATACTTTACAGTATTTCTACTATCTATTTCTACTACATTCACTACTCTAAAACCTGAGATACATTTCTTTTGCGCCAGCCCTGGTTTTTTTTTGTTTGGGATTTGGCGGATCTCCTTTGCGGCAACTTTTATCGTCTACACACTATTTAGACGGAGCAACTTTTGTTGTTGCTCCAATTCATGGTATGCCACAGGCAATTGAATCGCACCGTGTATACCATCAGGCTTTAGAGTTCACAAAGCGATTTTCATATATGTTGATAGATCTCGAATCTCCATAAAAAATAGTAAATAAAACAGTAAAGTCTGCGAAAAAGTTCTGAAAAAAGTAACTTTTCAAACACGCCAATCTAGTACCTAACGATACATATAGAACGCGAATAGGACGAATAAGCAAAAAGCCATTGAAATATCGTTGAAATAGCAGTATTTTAATTAAGGTCAAAAACATTGGATATATAAACTTGAAGTATTAAGTTGATACATTATCAGAATTAATATTTATATCATAGCTATACAGTGCAGTTATGTGGCTCAAGTAGATAGTGAACTAACATTATTGGCATCGTTATGATGGTAATATAGTACTATTGGCGATGTTATTAATCTGTTCAGGGAAACGAAAGTGCATTAGAGGCCTAAGAAAATGGTTAAAGAAGGAAATGGTGGCCAGTTCGACTGCCATACCGAGGATCGGCAAAGAATCAACGGGACACGGGACGAAATATCCGTCGGACCCTTCGATCAATATTTGTAAAAACCCAAAGTCATTAATTATGCGCCTAATTACTATTGAAGAGATTTTTATTCATCTCAATATCAATAAGAAAATATGAGTTTCAATCAGTCGGACCATAGACTGAAACTACCCAAACACGATATTAGCCCACATTTCAGAGATTAAAGCCGCGTGAGCTGGTGGAGCTTGACAGTTTTGACGGCGAGCGGCACACCAGTGTCCCGTTGATTTTTTGCCGAAGGTAGAAACTGTATAAGTCAAAGTCATTTATTTCATATAGGCATATGAAGGGCACTTTTGAAATTCAAAATTTTAAAAAATATGAAATTGATTCTAGTCGCCACTTCCAAAAGGTAGTTTCGTATGGAGAAGAATGGGCAAGAAACTCCACCATTACTCTTTTAATTTTTTTTTACAATAGTTTGTTTATGTAAATTGATTATAAATAATTATATGTAAAGACGATGCATCTAGACTAAAATTACTATACCACTAATAGGTAAAAATAAGTAAAAATGAAGCAAGCATGTAGACAGGAAGTGACAGCTTAAGCATGGAATTATTACATACTATAAAGTAGTTTGGAATTAGTAATTACTATATAGATTGTAAGTAGAGGGGGTCGAATTTCGATCTGTGGGCGACTAGTAATGAATAATTATTCGAATAAATATTTCCGTATTTAGCTTTTTTAAATTCTGAGGTTAATTTCTGTGCTGCTCAGTTTATTACCAAGGTGAGATGTCAGGTGTAACAAATCATATGCGACTACTGTACTAACTTGTAAAAGTTTTTTATTTATTTTTTCAGTAATACACATTTAAGTTATCGCGCATCATCAACTATATAATTTAAAGAATTAAAACAACATAAGTCGGTAATTACTTAGTAAAAAGGAAACA
Source organism: Atethmia centrago (assembly GCA_905333075.3). Taxonomy (NCBI): domain Eukaryota; kingdom Metazoa; phylum Arthropoda; class Insecta; order Lepidoptera; family Noctuidae; genus Atethmia; species Atethmia centrago. The sequence goes on along the minus strand of HG995373.1, from coordinate 3,805,590 downwards.
ACAAATAAAATTAAAACGAGGGTATTAGCGAAATAGATATCTATTACTAACGAGCGAACATTGGTGACCGATCTACGTTCCTTAGAACAAAAGTGGTGGAGAAATGATCTTGAATTGATTGTTTTTATGAATAGTTAATTTTCCTATTTTTTTTAATAGTAAAATAATAATAAAAAATTTATTTGTCAGAATATTGTTGTTATAAAAGTGTTACACTTATTATGATGTCCATAATATTCTGCTGTTTCCAGAGTACAAATGTTTCAAAGAATTAAAATTAGAGTATTAGAACATTATGTCAAAACATTACAGAACATTATGTCATTATGTTTTGTTTGCGTTATTAGTTGTTCTTCATTATGTATGTTTTTAACTATTTAATAAATCAATTAAAACATTTATTTTTATTAATATCTATCTTAGGTATGTATATTTTGTAAGAATAAGTTTTAGAGTCAAGTTATTGTGTAAAAGTGACAAAAGCGTATCTTGTGTATGTGATGTTTATTGGCGTCATCATGGCGAATACTGTGGACCGTAATGGGGTGCCCACTGTATCGCCAAAATCTTTTGGTTAGGTACGTTAAAAAAGAAAAAAAAACACGTGTCCAATATTTTTTAATAATCTTGGTACCTGAAGGGCAAATAAAATTGTCATCATCCCTTTTTTATTACATTAATTAACGTAGACATTGAAACAGGTATAGTAAACAAAAATATTTCATTTAATAACATTTAATAGAGGTCAACCTAGCATACTTACGAGAGTAAGTATGCTAGGTTGTCCTCTTATGAACACTCTTATGAACTTACAGAATTATGCATGTATGTCTGTATACACGCACAATTCTGTGCCATTCATCAACAAAAAGATCACATTCAGGATGTCAGTAAGGCATTAAGCATCCTTAAAGACTTACAAACAAGCACGACACGCGACGCGACACAAAGGCACCGCTTGTAGCGCTACACGCGGTGTCTTTGTGTCGCGTCGCGTGTCGCGCCTTTTTGAAGGAGCCTTAAGAGGCCGACAACACCTAAAGCGCGGTCACTGTCGGACTGCATAGAAAAGAAAGAGAAGCGCGATGACACAACGCTGGTAATTTTTTAAAAAATATGAAGCAATTATCGATTTACAAAAAATCTATAGATTGTATAAAAAAAATAAAACACTATTATGCTAATATGTTGCTTGTAGAATAATCTGTCAAAAAATCAGAATGATTGCATGTATTTTTTTTTTTTTTGGCTGGGAAATCATCAAATAACTTCTCCCGCTCTGGGCGGAGCGGGAGGGTGTGTCAGACTCTTACTGACTAAAACCCACCCGTATTCCTTCCTGTTGCCTGTGTTGCCAGGGGACTCGGTGACCCATAAGTACCTTCCCGCGACCCCGGCGGGCATCGGTCCTAGTGGACCCCTACATTTGTGCTGACATCTCTTTGAGGCGCGCGTGGAATACGACGCGCCGTCGACCCGGGCATTTATATTAGTATGATTGCATGTATATTAGTATGGTTTATAATCGTTAAAATAAATTTTTAGAGGTATCTTCGTGATTTTTTTTCTATCGTATCAAATTAGCTATATTATGTTTTCAACACACTATCTACCTAGCATATATCCTGAAGAATATCATATATTTTTCTGATTTTAATTACTGCAGTGGATCATATACTTTAAGGCATTATAAAACTTATAAAAGTTACGTTTAGGTCCTGTAGTCCCCTTAAAGTGCGACACACAGGGGACTCAGCTCTGGCAACAGTTTTCTATAACGGCGGCGTAAACAGATTGCGTCGACGGCTTTGGCGTTGTCCGATGTATTTGTCGGGAACAAATAGCCGACAGAAAAGATCCTGGGAGTTCGGGACTGTCGGTTCGTCCTATAAGAATTTTGCAGGCTACTGTGAGCTGTAGAAAGCCGTTTGAAAGGTTAAATATGTTAATTAGAAAACAAAACACAGTTAGAATTATAGATAATAAAATAGTCTGTTCATACAAAATAAAAAAAAAAACATCAAAATATCTTAAGTAGTTTGAAAGTAATATTTTTTTTATGCTTTGAAGTAATGTCTACCACATTACTTCCTGAGTGTATGTCATAAATTATTTTACAATAGGTACTTAAATATTCACATAATATAATGAAATCTTATATCTGCGCCTTATGGCCATAGACTTCATATACCTAGGTATTCCTATAATCTACATATAAGTATAGAACTACATAGGTATTTACTGTATTTTATTTTATTTTAGGCTCTGTAGTTGCAGAGACAAGGGGAGAATGGTAATTTTTCATCTATTTTCTTAAATTAAATAACTTTAAAACTTATTTTAAAATTACTAAAATATACTTGAACTTCTCACAGTGAGCCCTTTCATGTGATGTACCCATCACACGGTACAGTATGCAAAACATTTTTATTTTCTTATTTGTCTCCCAAAAGTGGGGTCACTTTTGAGAGCCAAATAAGAAAATATATATATTAATTTATTTATTTACGTAACATGTAAGTTTGGGTTACAAAAATTGATATGTGTACCAAATTTCAACTGAATCGGTTTATTAGATTCGGAGCAAATTGGCTGCGACAGAAGAGACAGGCAGACAAACAGTCACATGAGTGATCCTATAAGGGTTCCGTTTTTTCATTCGGACACACGGAACCCTAAAAACAACATAATGTTTCATAATGTTAAATAAAGACACTGCTTGGCCCTGTTGAAACAATAGCGTGATAATAAAACTTTCATCAGTGTAACATTGTTTAAAACGTAACTTGCAAGCGAATGTCGCACACCTGCAAAATATCTAGTTACGAAGTTGTTTATTGTAATAAATCGTTCTATAAGCAAATTCTTTGTGACGAACTTAGTGTCAATCAAAAATGTATTTGGTTAGGTTATAATTAGAATAATGAAACATTGTTGTACAAAAATCCTTTTTTTTTAATGCGTGTATTTTCTTAGTATTTTAATTTTTCTATTTTAATAGTGTAGCAGAATGCTGACGCACATATTTTGTATTTGATTAAACTTATATGCGTACCGAACTTCAGTTGTCATACAGACGCCCACCTTTCGATTATTTTAAAGAACTTTCATGTATTAGGTATCGTGAGAAAATAAGTACTAAAAGAACTTTACACGACTTAATCCTCTGTGTACATTTTTAACATTACACGCACGCACGAAAACTACAACACAAACTGAATCTGCAAAGTACAAAAAAAAACTAATTTAAAAAAATTAATAACCCGACTGTCCTGCCAAAAAACGGACTTAAAAGTTAAAAACAAGTTGTAGTTGTTGTTTAATCAGCGGGTAAATGAGTGACCTTTCGCTTTGTTTATACAGATTAACTAATACTTGTTTTTAGAGTTCCATAGTCAACAAAGAACCCTTACAGTTTCGCCATATCCGTCTGTCTGTCTGTGTCAGTGGGGCTTTGCTCAGAGAATCTAAGTACCAGAAAGCTGTAATTTGCAAAGTGGTAAAATAAAATCTTGAAAAACATTTTTTTTAGGGTACCTCGCTTGCACGTAAAATAGGGATGGGATGATATTTTTTTTTCTCGTCTATCCCATGATGTGGGGTAACGTTGGGTAGGCCGTTCATAAATATTGCGGGTCTGTAAAAACCATTTTTCGATTCAGGGATCTGTTTCCATAATATTAAGCTTTAAAGTACAATTTTTTCCACTTTGAAGCTTAATATTACGCGTATTATGTGCATAGTCAAGCTTCCCCCCAAGAGTTAAATGGCTGTTTTTGGATATTTGAAAAAAATCATGGCAGTGTTATATAAAACGAAATTAAACGGAAAACTATCACAGCTAAATAGGCTTCCAAAAACATCATCATCATAAGCATCGACCAACTTACATTTGCAGTTGGAGAATGGACCGTGACGTATGTTTAGTGATGAGCACGTGTATTAAACTACAATGTTAAGTTTGTTTTTGGGATAAATTCATCCCAACTACGGATCCCTACATTGTGCGTGGTCCGACACGCACTTGGCCGGTTTTTTAATTTTTTTTAAATTATTTATTTTTATTTTATAGATTTCAGTGTCAAGTTTTATTTTAAAACGTAGTGCTAAGTGTTGGTATTTTTATTTTAAGCACTAGAGGTAGTTTTATACGCTCGCGGCGATACGATACGTGGCTGGCGTGGGAACGAAATGTTTGTTTTGCATTTACACTGGGCGGTCCTTATACCCAAGAAAAAATATCTAACTTTTCACGGGGCACCACATGCTTTGATTCTATTAACTTATGAAACTATTTCAGTATTTTTTTATGTGATATTTAAGGGTAGCTACTAAAGGGTTGAATTTTAAATAAAAACTCTCTACTTTTGTTAATGTAGAGAGTTTTTATTTCTTTTATTCATAAGTCATGTGTCTGTCTTAATTTGTAATGATTGTTATTATTACAAATTAAGACACATGTAAGTATTTGAATCATTAACTAATTAAGAAACTAGGGTTGGTTTATTAGTAATAAACCAACCCTAGTTTCTTAAAAATAAATGATTCAAATACTTACATTATTAGTATTAGGGTACTTATTCCTATACTCGTTCACCAATAAAAGCAAATAGGTACTGCTTTTGTTTATAATTGGTTGTAATCAATTTATTATATTCCTAAATAAACGCAAAATCAATTAGTGATACACTTATTTAAGCGGCCATACAATGCGTTTTGGGCGCTGACAAGATCCAATTGACCAAAAAAGGCTTCTCTTAAGAAAAAAAATTGCCAAATCTGTATAGTTTCTGGTAGCGAAAAAAATATATGTTAATTGTGAACTTATTTCCCAGAACTTGGTTGTTACCAAAACACGTTTTGAAAAAACTCTAGGTACAAACTAATGTTAAAGTAACCTCTTACCTTGAGTTCTAATCCAAAATATCTGCATTAAATATCAACATACGTTACGTATTTAATTAGTAACAAGAACGTCTTATTTGAACGCAGAACTTGGTTGTTTTTTATTTTCGATTACTCAACTCAATTTTGAGTAAATAGATAATTGCTTCATATTTTGCAATACATTGCAAGCGTTGTGTCATCGCTCTTCTCTTTCTTTTCTATGCAATCTGACAGTGACCGCAGTTTAGGTGTTGTCAGCATCTCTGATGTCAGGTAGCTACCTCTAAATCGTAACGTTTCTCAAATAGACAGTCCTAAGCCTGGAAAGGAAAGTTCATTGTTTTTTTTTTACTGTTCCGTAATAAATTCATAAACGCGATGTAATATTCCAGTCTGTCAACACCGCGCTGGTTCTATTCGCGCCCGCCCGTTTGGTCGTAACAAGTACCTACGCATATAAAAAAGCATGCTTGAAATAAAGCATATAAAATAGTATGCTTAAAATAAAACGCATATAGCATTAAGCAAGTGATTGCCATAAAACAACTTTGAACACCACTAATCGTGTTATGGTGGCCCCGAGCGCCGAGCGCGATTCGAAAAACAAACCACCTTGATTAATCAAACACAAAACAAATAGAAGCCGTATACTAAAATTTGAGTAGTTAAATTGTCTTTTATACGGTGAAAGTTTCATGAAAATACGCCCGTTAGTTTTTGCGTGATTATCGTTTTTTGTCCACGTTAGACATTACTTTACAAATTAATTGCACTTTATTATAAATATATTATTTCAAATATGATTATATCAAATTACGAAGACAATAGTCTAGTATAACAAAAATTTTTTTTCAAACTAATAAGACGAGTCGTCTAGACGTGATGTTCAATTTAAAATCATTAGAAGTCATATATCTGCGCCTTAAGTTGGTCGACTATTACTCGTTAACTTGTAAAGCCCACTTAGCTGTGATAGTTTTCCTTTATCATTGTACATTGTATATACCACCATATTTTTGAACGGCCTATCCAACAATACCCCACAAAATAGGGAAGACGAGAAAAAAAATATTATCCTTACATTACGTGCAACGGAGGTACACCAAAAATGTTTTTTTTTTCCAGCTTTTGTTTTAGCACTTTGTCGGCGTGATTGATATGTATACCTATTACAGCTTTCTAGTACAAAGCGTCTTTGAGCTACAGCGGGGACAAACAGGCAGACAGACAGACAGACATGACGAAACTATAAGGGTTCCTTGTTTACTACGGAACCCTAAAAAGAAGGCCCTTCTCAAAAATCCAGCCTGTATAAGAAGCTAGCCATGAAAAAGGTTGTATATGGACATGAGGACGATGAGGTGAATGCAGAGTCTCGGTAAAAAGGAAATCTCGATAAACAGTTATTTGAACCACTGCGTGAGATAACTTAGATATGAACTACTGCTGTCCCCTTTAGTTGCACTAGCTGAATTCCCGTAAACCCGATAGCAGTTCTAAACAGCCTGCTAAACAGAGGAACAGTGGAACTTACCTTCATGGTGACATCTCAGGAAGGCTTCCTGCCACGTAGCGGGGATCGTGTGCAGTTTCAGCCAGCCACGCGCCTCGTAGTTGAACAAGTAGTCGGGTTTGCAGCGCACAACTACTGGATAGCAAATATATTAATGATAACTTATTTAATTATATACATACAGCACGTATCAATGATAGCCCAGTGGTAACGGCCACGACTTACGAACGTACGTAGGTACGAACCCAGACAGGCGCTTTACTTTGTGTAAATTATTTCATCACCACTGCTCTCAAAACGGTGACGGAAAACATTGTGACGAAACCGGCATGTCTTAGAACCAAACAAATCGAAGACGTGACATCTACCAACCCGCACTGGGCTCGCGTGGTAGATTACGGCCCACTCCCTCTCACAGAGAGGAGGCCTGTGTCCCAGCAGTGGGAACATTATAGGTTGATTATGTAGAGTAGTATCAGAAAGCTGTGGTCAAATTTAAGGGTGCGTTACAGACCATCAAACTGGACAACTTTCTACATCATAATCGCGAAAAAATGGTCAACTGTCTCAAACAAAACTTCTTACGGGACCCAAATGTATGGGACGGCTGACAATTTATGTATTTTAAAAACTAACGACATAGTTTTATCTAAATTTAAACAATGTACTTACCAGTCACTGTCAACAAGTGTGATATACAAACAAAGTATATCCGAAACATTTTTGTGAACTGGTACCTATCGTTTCACTGCCCGAGTTGTAATGTATTAAACTGAAGTTGTTACGAATGGTATATTTTATTAACTTGAAGATAGCTGACTGTTGTAAATATTGTATAGTAGCTGTGCCCGCGACTTCGCTCACGTTACTCTTTATAAGTTAATCGGAACGAATCTTTGCTTTAAGTATATGAACGAAAGAAAATAGTTGTAATTCATTTTCATACATATATAAACTCACGCCTTCTTCCAATGGAGGTAGGCAGAAACTACAGAACGCCACCTGCTACGCTCCTTACATACTCCTTTTGCTTCGTTTACGTCTGGGCCCGCGTGGTGGATTACGGCGCTTTCCCTCTCACAGAGAGGAGGCCTGTGTCCCAGCAGTGGGAACAGTATAGGCTGATTATACGTTCATACATCTGCATACACGCTCGCCGGTTGCGAGCACTACGCACCTGTTTTGAAGAACATCATTAATAAGGTCACTATATGTCTTTCTGGGGCGTCCCCTCCACTCACATCTGCCTTGTAAATACCTTTTGTTAGTCACCTTTCATTTATCCTCTCAACATGACGAAACCATCTAAGCATACTCTTTTCAATTTTTGTCACCACATCATCCTACATTACATACACTTCATCATCACTTCATCATCTGTAATTCATTTTCCCAACGGTAAAAAGTCGTTCACACACAAAGAACTTAGATTGTGATTTTTGACGTTCAAAAGAGCCCTGCTTATTTGAAATAAATAATTTGATTTTGACTTTGATTTGACTATTAAGAACTTGATCAGCCGATTGAAAACAAAAAATACGCGTTACTGAAATCTACTGTAATAGCTTGCAGTTAATGTAATGAAGTAATACAGTTAAACCAGAAAATATTTGTGCGTCGCGCCACAGTGTAGCTCTTCACAGAGGTAAAGTTTCTAAAAGCTTGTCCTTCTTTTGCGTCGGGTACTCCGGTCGCACCTCGTCATCTGTCACTCACAAGTTTTTTGTAATCGTACACTGAAAAAAAAAAAATTCAGTGTACGTTTTTATTTACTGAAACCCAATCGATTTTTTGGTAATATTCACCGCTTTGGTCAATAAAAATAGAGCCTATCAAAGAAGTAAAACTAACTGAAAAAAAACAGTTGAGTTATAACAGCAGATTTTACTGTGCATCTCAAAAAAAAAAAAAAAAAAAAAAAAAAAAAAAAAAAAAAAAAAAAAAAAAAAAGCTCTCAAAAACGGCAATACTTAAAAGAAACTTTGTTTCAGTAAACTTTAATGTTTATCCAATTGAAATAACTGTTTAGCTCTTTACTGTTTTTGCCCATTTCAGTGCACTGTCAGTAATCAATTATTTTAACATAAAAATAAGTTTCCTGAACCGTTTTTTTTTTACTGTACAACAACAGTAAAAAATATTGTTTCATTTTTTGTGTAAAGTGTACATAATTTTCTGACCATGGTATAATGTTGTTAAATTTTGTTATTAGATCTCATCATCTCGCGTTCTAATTTCCGAAGGTAAACGATGATTGCCGAAGCGATTAGTTTTCCTGGGAGATCTGTGTGCATTTAGAAAGGTCGTGAGCCATTGCTGCAAAAATAATTACAGCTTTTTTTTTGGTTTTTAAGGTTCCGTACCACAAAAGAAATAAAATAAATTATTTAAAAAACACAAAACCCGACTGCAAAAACACATAACTGAAAAGGGAAAAACAAGCATTATAATCTACATAATTTTGGTATCGCAGGCGGGGACAATCAAAAGTTACACCAAAATTGTATAGATTATAATGCTTGTTACCCGAATGCCTCAGGAGGGTAATGTTTTTCGAGAGTATGTATGTATGTATGTATGTATGTATGTATGTATGTATGTATGTATGTATGTATGTATGTATGTCTATTTCTTTGGCACGCTCTGTAGCCTAAATGATTTGATGGATGTTAACATATGAGGTGTCGTTAGATTCGTCTTAATAATAAAATAAAAAAAATAAAAAAAGACTAAACTTATTAAATTTTCAACGCCAAATGTCAGGCAGCTAACTACCAATGTTTAACTTAATGGAATAGAGTTGGACCCTGTTGAGTCGACAGTTTTTCTTGGAATATTAATTGACGCTAAATTACAATGGCGCCCACACATAGAAAAATTGTCAGGAAGGCTAAGTTCGGCCGCCTATGCTGTTAAAAAAATTCGACAGATAACCGATGTAGATACGGCCAGAATTGTTTATTTTAGTTATTTTCATAGTCTTATGTCATATGGGATTCTTCTCTGGGGAACCTGTGCGGACATTAATACCGTCTTTGTTTTACAAAAAAGGGCTGTTCGAGCCATTTACAACCTAGGTCCAAGAGATTCCCTTCGAGAAAAATTCAAAGAAATAGATATTCTGACTGTAGCCTCTCAATATATATTTGATAATCTTATGTATGTACACAAAAATATATCAAATTTTAAGAAAATGTCCGATATCCACAGTTTAAATACCAGGAATAAACATAATCTTGCTGTACTTCACACTCGCCTCCACAGAGTAGGCAACTCGTTCATGGGTCAATGTATACGCTTTTACAACAAACTTCCTATTGCTATTCGAAATTTACCCATTAAACGATTTAAAAGCTGTATTAAAACCAAACTTTGTAAAAAAGGGTACTATAAAATTTCAGATTATTTAGAAGACAAAATAGCTTGGGATTGAGCTGCTCGCTCTGATAAGCTTTGTGCTAAAACCAAAAAAATTGATATTAAAATTATGCAAAATCATCATTATATACAACTATATGTACATATTGACATTGATGAATATTATAAGCAAAATTAAGTGAATATTCATGTACCTTGAAAAGTATTATATTACTTTAATTATTGTGAATGTGAGCACTATGTGGGTCATTTTTATTTATTTCTTGTTGTTATTTTTTTTTTTCTCTTAGTTTGAATGATGGTCTGGCATTTTGAGTTCTTTATGCGGCCAACCCCATTGTCCTTTCCTTGGTATTGTTCGTCGAGTCGTTGAGCTCCTTAAGTTTTGAGTTGAGCTACACGATTACTGACAAATGCTTGCACTGACTGGACAGGTCCACTCAAATTTGTGTGGTTCTTTCCTCAAAAGACCATTTCAGACATAGATCTACATGGTACTCACATGATCTGACCAAGATTATGTCTGGACTTTAAAAGAGACTTTGACCCTTGAGTTTGTTTCGCCATTTCTTCTCAGGGGTAGTCAGATAGGAAATGTCGACTCCATCTAGCTTATTTTTTAATATGACGTGTAAAAGTGATTCTCATATCCTATTTACAGAATAAACAATTTCATTTCATTTCATTTCATTTCATTTAATTGTGGGAGTGACATAGGCTATATAATATTTATAAATTGCATCTGCAATACAAAAAAAAGGAGGGGAAGTTTTTTTTTTAATTAATTGCAACAATATTGGAATCAAATAAAAGCTAGTAATGAGTCATTTTCAAATATATAATATTAATAAAACTAAAAAGCTTGAAATAAAATAAATTATTTAAAAAACAAAAAACCCGACTGCAAAAACACATAACTGAAAAGGGAAAAACAAGCATTATAATCTATATAATTTTGGTCTTGCAGGCGGGGACAGTCGAATAACCTGAAATATGGTGTAACTTTTGATTGTCCCCGCCTGCGATACCAAGGGGAGGGCCCCTTATGAATCTGAAGAGACGAAAATAAAAAAAAATACAGGTTATTATATATTATATTTATTTATTTCAGAACCAGTCCATATGCATACGTGTACAAAAAGAAATAAAAAACATAAAAAAATGGATACATTAATATAAGAATTAATTAAAGATTACAAATTAAAAATTAAATAAACATTACAAAAGTCATCAGCAAAAACATAAATTATAATTTTACAATAACACACACAACATTATTCACTATTTCATCTTAATCTAAATTTAGGTTTGGATCCCGAATGCTCAACATGCAGCCTGGTCCAGTACCGCATTATTGGACAATCCAGATCCAGATCCATCCTCCATGCGAACAACTGAAGGTAGCTGTTGGAATTATAGATTAAAGGAAAACCTTTAAGAAGTCTGCCTGCCTGCCTTTATCTCTGAATCAGAACATGAAAATGTGAAAGTGAATGTGTGTGTTAATGTGATGCAAAAATTGTGGTCTCATTTGACTATTTCGCCATTTTTTTAAATTTTTCTCAAACCACTAAAAGCATAACTTCAAAATTGTTTATGTTATAGCCCTATTGTAACGTCTATTGTCTTATTCTGGCCTTTTTAGCTTTTCCTAATAAACGATAAGCTTTTTCGCTTGTAGAGACAGATACAACTTGTAACCAGAGCAACTGCTGATCGCCATAACCAAATTAATGGAGCATATTTAAATAGTTTACGGAACAACGAGGACGGGCCCAGGTGAGATCGATGTTACAAATGCTATGTGGGCAGGTCCTTCATTTTTTTGCGGAATGGCGGTAATAGTTAACCTATCTTGTTTCACTGACTGACTAAAAATAATATACGGTTTCGAAGTACAACTGAAAACCTTCCTTCAAGGCTTCGCTCACAATCACATTTAAATCATCTGACATAGCCAACTGAACTGAATATAAACGTTAGCCGTCCTGTATTTGTTGTCCTTTATTCATACGCTTTATTCACAAGTTCTGAGAAGAGCTGTCGTATTCAACTAATTTAAAGCTTATCATGGTCTTCATAGGTATTTATTTATATTTTGGGCTACTGGTTGCTGAATACAATGCGTCACAACACATTGTTTTAAACAGCGTCAACGGTCAGTTTGGGCAGTTTTTTTTTTTTTGGGTGGGAAATCATCAAATAACTTCTCCCGCTCTGGGCAGAGCGGGAGGGTGTGTCAGACTCTTACTGACTAATACCCACCCGTATTCCTTCTGTTGCCTGTGTTGCCAGGGGCCTCGGTAACCCTTTAGTACCTTCCCGCGACCCCGGCAAGCATCGGCCCTAGTGGACCCCTACACTTGTGCTGACGACATCTCTTTGAGGCGCGCGTGGAATACAACGCGCCGTCGACCCAAGCCTGGTCCTTACCGGACGGTGAGCTACCCATTGCTCACCATCCGCAAGCCCGCGCCTACGATGGCCGGAAATCCGCTCGGGATTCCCGACGCCCAGGGCGTCTCCTGCGGCAGCTAGGTGCGAGAGGGCGCGAAATTTGCATTTCCCTCAATCGTCCCGCCTCCTCCTTCGTGAGCATTACTGCTTCGCAGAAGGAGGTAACGGCTGCCCATGCCCTCTCGCTCCGTACCATGGCCTGAACCAGGGCCGGAAGCGAGAGATTTCTGCCGCCGATCGCCTCCACGAGGACAGTTTGGGCAGTTGTCATTATGTTTAGCTGCTGGGGTTCGTCACGCGTCTATTTACTATCTGCCTGTAATCAATCATTTGTGTGTGTAACCTTCCGATGGCGACCGTCACTGCAGCGGTGCAATGACGGCTTTTTCAAGCTGTCAGTGATACTGGTTTTCTATCCTCGACAAAAAGAAAGAAAAAGACTTATCACAGCAACAATTTGTGAACGTACGAGGGTGACACTGAAAGTTCTTAGAAAATCAAAAACTGAACAAACTAGCAAGTTATTAGTTTTATTTTATCTTTTAAAAATAATGTCCATTTACATCAATACATCGCTACATCCGATGGAACCACTGAGAAACGCACTTTACCCACTCGTCCTTAGGGTTCTCTTCGACGGCATTTTGAAACGCAGCCACTGCTTACTCGGCGTCCATAAAACGTTTTCCTTGAAGATTTTCTTTTATTTTCGGAAATAAATCTGATGCCACCAAGTAGTCAAATGTTTGGTTGGCAGTGCGCGACGAGGCGTTGTCAAGGTGAAGGAGGATCCTACTTCGAGATCGATTCTCCCGAACTTTTTCCAAGACAAGTGGCAAACAATTGTTAGTGCACCACTCTGCAGTAACTGTTTTTCGATCCTCTAAAACAATAGTTGCGTAATGACCTGTCCTTCCGAATAACGAGGCCACACTCTTTTTTCCCACGCTTCGACCTCTTTTCACTTTAGTTAGCAACTCCTCGGAAGAAAACGCCCAGACAGCAGACTGCCTCTTGGTTTCAGGATCATAACAATAAATCTAGCTTTCGTCACCCATAAGTATGTCGAACACAGCATTTGAGTCACTTCCGTTAAATCTTTGAACCATTTCAAGACACCAATCAACACGACGGAGTTTTTGGGCCTCTGTCAAATTATGAGGTATCCACCGGGCACAAAGCTTCCTGACTGAATAAAGTTAAAGCAGTAGCGAATAATATCTATGTATTTTCATGTCCGTTAAGCTTGTTATCACAAATATACTATTTAGAAATATATGTAGGTACTAATGTCTATTTTATATTACTTCCTATTGCTTTTGTGACTGTCTGTCATGTCTTCTAATTAATAACAAAATATTTTATTCTAAATTGTTATTTTAACATTGTCTCACGATATTAGGCTCTTACAAATACATTAAATCTCAATTTTATGGGCTGACAGCTCGACGTGTTACCGTAATTAATAAAAAAACATCCTATTTCTTTGGAATTATGAAACCTTTTAGAAATGCATTCCATTTATATTTTATGGGAAATAAACTTGAGACAATTAACAACGGACGGGTCGAAAGCAATAATTTAACAAATTCTAAAGATACGACTAAAGTATTCGATTTCTTATCGCAGAGCACAATATTAGTGCACATCTGTTTAGGATGAATTGGGCTCGGGCAAAACCCAAACAGGCCCTTAAAACAATTGAGAAATGGTACAAAAAGGCAATAAACCTATTCTGAGTATTCGGTTGGCATGGGAAAAAAGACGACGCTCCGGTCGTTTTGGAGATGGAACAGAGGACGAAAAGGGTAGGGCTGGGGGGAGTCGGTGATGAGCCGCGACAGGGTTCGTACGTGATAACTAGGGAATTAAGTTAGGGAGTTCGTGAAAATACCACGAGAAAGAGTGGTTGAATTAGGCCTGACTAGGAGAGATAGAGCTAGGTCGATAATAATGACACAATGTCACTTTGGAGAGATCGCGATAGTGAAAGTGTTATCAGTTTAATTAATACGTTAAATTGTAATAATAAGTGTAGATTTAGACTAGGTTATATTAGTCAAGTATAATGTAAGTTGTGTGTAAGGCGCGCGAATCTCAGTGAGTGTGCCTGTGAACGATTGGGTGAGTGTTTACTATTCTATTCCTCCTTATTCCTTTCTATGACGATCGAGGTATCCTACACCAGCGTTTGGTTCTAGGGACTCGGAGAACGCCTTCCATTGGGTGTGACATTTAACAAAAGACGGTAGACTACTCTACCAACAGACTATAGACAACCACAACCAAGACATGACACTTACGGCAGTCACCGCTTATGGATGGCTGAACCGAATCAATACTCGCAACTCGTTAGGGCCAATTTGAGCTATAATGCTACTTTGTAATTGTTTACGAACACAAACAAACCAAATGCTAGTGATGGTTACCTTATCCCTATGGACTGACTAACTGCAGGATATTTTACATTATCAAAAAGTTTCCTAAACTGGATTGATAGTTCGTTCTAAGGAACGCTAGGGATTGTCTCGTAAAACCACATCTGGCTATCGGCCTCTCACAAATTATCATTAGCGAGACACGATATTTGGATGCCGAGATAGAAACGCTCCGATGCTTGACTTAGTCGCATGGTTGCCGATTACATTGAAAGCATCCTCTAATGGGGGAGATTAAGAGAGTGAGAAGTGACGATTTGGAATAACCACTTCGGCGTATAGCAGGAGCAATTGTAAAGAATTCTACTACCGACTGACGATGCACTACGCTTGTGCAAGTTTTGTATTGTCTTTGTTACTGGTGATTAGGCCGTTAGGGGTTCATTACATTAGTACGCGCCCAGTGATTACTGGAACGTGTCTCGCTCAATGACAGTTGAACTTCGCAGTACCTACTCTGCCTTAGGATTGAGTAAGACATGACTAGAGCTTAGGGAGCGTGGCTTGTTAGAATCGTAGCAGTGTCCTTAGTGGTCCTATGCGTTCAGGTCTAACACAATACCCTCTATAATAATAAAATAATAAATCTATAAAGTCCCTCTTACACAATAGATTTAACAGGTCATAATGATTCGAAATCAAGTAAATCAGTGAGGGTAGTTACTAGTAAAAATAAACTTAAAAAAATATATTAAAATTAACAAATACATAGTTAAAACTAAGAAAATGGTCAAAAAACAAAAGTTCTTCATTAAAAATGTAAAACTAAATAGAGAAAGGTTAAACCTATTGAAACAATTAGATATGTATTCATTAAACTTAAAAAAAAGTACTAGGAAATACCAAATTGACACTGAAGACTTGCAGTATGAACTTGACCGACTTCAGGAGAAACTTACTTCTATGACCATCAAATATACAGCCTCTGAAAACCAAATGAGGGAATATGTATTGGCAATGAATGAGCTGGTAAGCTCTCAAACAAACAAATGTGAACATTGTCAATCTATTGACCCCACACCAGACCATTCATTGACAATATGTGATACCACCATACCGCAGTCTTGTGCTAGTTTGCCATTATCAATTACTAACTGTTTCCCTAAACAGACTGTAAATAAAGAAATAGTATTATTTTGTGATGAAATTGGAAAGGATCTAGGCCACTTGTTGACAAATAAATATCCAGGACACTCAATAATGAACTACTGCATGCCTGGTTGTTCTTTATTTGACATAATGAAAAAAGTTATAAAATGTAATTTTAACCAGGATACTATACTATTAATGTTTGTTGGTAATAGGGGAAATGTGAACAAAGGAGAATTACTCCAATATTATAGATCATTATGCAACCTTAATTTAAGAAAAATTGTGATGTTCACATTCCCATACAGCCAAAGTTTGCCACAGGAAGAAAACATCTTTAGGTCTGAAATTAATATGACTTTGCATAATTTGACTTATAATAATAATTTATTCCAATTAATTGACATAAATTATTGCACAATAAACAGTTCGGTTTTACAAGGGGTCGTTCGACTACTGATGCCGGTGTGGAACTTTTAGGACATATTTATAATGCATGGGAAGATAAACGCGATGCATTGGGCATCTTTTGTGATTTGTCCAAGGCATTCGATTGCGTTCTTCACGAAACGTTAATCAGGAAACTCCGCCACTACGGGATCCGGAACACCGCTCTGGATCTTCTTACTTCATACTTGAGTAATAGGATTCAGAGCGTTGACGTTAATGGGAAAAGATCTCCCGGATCTATAGTAACAATGGGAGTCCCACAGGGCTCAATTCTTGGTCCTTTCTTGTTTCTTATTTATATTAATGATTTGCCATACCTCATAAAGGATAATCATGATATAGTGTTGTTTGCGGATGACACTTCACTTTTGTTTAAACTTAAACGTCAGCAGCTGGTTACTGACGATGTTAATAGTGCGATCTCAAAAGTAGTTCACTGGTTCAATGTTAATAATTTACTTCTTAATGAAAAAAAAACCAAATGCATTAAGTTTACGCTACCTCACGTTAAGCAGGTGAAAACTAACGTATTGATAAAGGGCGAAGAATTGAACCCTGAAGATAGCACAGTATTCTTGGGCTTAACTTTGGATGCTAAGCTTCAGTGGGGTCCACATATAGATAAATTGTCGAAAAAGCTAAGCTCCGCAGCATACGCTGTTAGAAAAATTCGTAATTTAACTGATATAGAGACAGCCCGTTTAGTGTACTTTAGCTATTTTCATAGTGTAATGTCGTACGGTATTCTGTTGTGGGGAAATGCCGCTGACATTCAGACTATCTTCGTTTTGCAGAAAAGAGCTGTTCGGTCAATTTATAGATTAAGTCCGAGACACTCTCTCAGAGAGAAATTTAAGGAGATTAATGTAATGACTGTGCCCTCCCAGTATATTTTTGAAAATCTTTTATATGCCCATAAAAATATAAAATTGTTTAAAAAATACAGTGATATCCATAATATAAATACTAGGAACAAACACAAATTTGTTGTACTACAACAAGGCTCAAGAAAATAGGTGGCTCATTCAGATGTCAATGTATACGTTTTTATAATAAACTTCCAAGCCACGTTCAAGATCTAAGCCTTAATAAATTCAAATCATTTATTAAAAGTAAGTTGTGCCAGAAAGCCTTTTATACTATTAAAGATTATATTGAGGACAAAAAGGCTTGGGATTAAGCTGCTCCAATTATTGCATACTGAAACTTTTATTTTATTTATATACCATTTTGACATATTTACTTTGTGGAGTTCAATATACTGTTTGGAACTTAATATTTACTTGTAAAGTATTATATTGTTTTCAATTATTGTGAATGTGAAGCCTATGTGGGTCATTATTGTTTTTTTTTTCTTCTCATTTAGTATTAATCATGGTCTGGCAGTTTGAGTAATTTATGCGGCCTACCCAAATGTTCTTTCTTTGGTATTGTTCGTCGAATCGTTGAGCTCCTTAAGTTCTGAGTTGAGCAGCACGATTACTGACAAATGCGTGCACTGACTGGACAGGTCCACTCAATCTGTGTGGTTCTTTCCTCAAAAGGACTATTTCGGACACCAATCTACATGGCCTTCACATGATCTGACCAAGATTATGTCTGGACTTTCAAAGAGACTGTGACCTCTGAGTTTGTTTCGGCCTTTCTTCTCAGAGTAGTCAGATAGGAAACGCCGACCTCATCTAGCTTTATTTAAAAAAATATGATTGACGTGTAAAAGTGTTTGTACAAACCTACTTACAGAAAATAAATCATTTATCATTTAACAATACACGCACGACGCTGTCAGCTGTTGTAAAGCAGTCCCACGTCACTTGGGGTGGGTCTGTAATTATTGTAAAGAAATCCACTAACGTAACTTAGAGTAATATACTCGTACAACGCAAGCGTTACGTGTCACATACCTACCCTTTTATATTACTGACATGTCCTCTAACTTTCATAATCAAAAGAAAAGTAGATAAATTAGATTCTTTTCCAGAACCTGTGAATACCCAACCTTATTTTATATTGACATTGTTTACTTGTAATCCCTCCTTGTCCTAACTATCCAAGACGAATGCAACAAGACGATTTAAGACTACGGAAAGATACAGACGTTAGAGTCTAGGCGAGTTAAGTTAGGAGGCTTGGTGAATACCAAGGGCCATGTCCGAATGGGCTGTCGCTAGATAGCGAGTTCATACTCGCTATCTAGCGACAGCCCATTCGGGTTATAGTTGGTTGGTTATAGTTGGGTTAAAGCACCGATTAGACTAACTTAGTACCTAATATAGTGTGTGTGAGTTTGTTGCAACGACTGGGAGAGTCTTTCATTATAATATTTATCCTAGTCTGATAGTATAATTAAAGTTCTTGTAACTAAACAGACAGAGACGTGTTGCTGGGGAGTTTGTTGCGTCACTTCTTCTCAGGTCACTATATGTCTTTCTGGGGCGTCCCCTCCTGGTATTTCCACTCACATCTGCCTTGTAAATACCTTTTATTAGTCGCCTTTCATTCATCCTCTCAACATGACCAAACCATCTAAGCATACTCTTTTCAATTTTTGTCACTACATCTTTCTTTAAACCGCATCGTTGCCTTATCACATCATTTATAGTCACACCACACATGCTTCTCAAGGAACGCATTTCCAGAGCATTTACTCTACTTTCATGCTTTTTCCAAATTATAATGAAGTCATTAGATGTTCAGTACAAAAATACCTCTAAGTTATCACGAATGAATTTCTTATTGTGTTTTAATATCAATAATTTTATTATTTCTTTCTGCCACATCGACAACAGCTCAATCACATAAGCGTCCTTACTGATCTAAGATTTTCCAAACCCACAAGCATTCAAACTTTCAAGAAATCTAAGAGAAACGTGGTTTGTAAATTTTAGTTCATGACAACTAATTTTATTCCACACCTTTTTAATCACGATTAAAAATGGTCTGATTTCGTTTGAAAATTACAATTTTAGGTGAAAAACGTCAAATGCAGAATAGCAAAATTGCCATTTTCATTAAATTGAATAACTAAAATGACATTAGTGCTGTCAAACTATAATATAGTTAATTTATGTTACTTTAGTTAATTTCAGAATGGGAAACGTCGTTTGACAGGAAGAAACGAAATTTCTGACAAGAGGATCGGCACCACTGTCAGCACAACATTTCCAAAAACTCTACCTGAAAATTTGCCTTTTAGCAGATCTGAATAAGCGGATTGGCGCGTATAAGAGCTCAATTGCTCCGTGAAGCTGAAGACGTGACTGGAAGGATATAGTAATTTATACAAAGAAATGTTTGCGAAATCTAACTTGAAATCAATCATTTGTATTCTTCGTAGGTTTTGTTAAGATGAATTGGTATTTTAGGCAGTTCTTGGTGAAGCGAAGTCGCTTTTTAAGCATGAATTTTGCAGGTTTAAATTTTATGTAGGTTGATTTTGGCATATGGATACAGTCATCCGCACGTTGTTGACCTTGACCTGGCCTAGCGTAGTACAAGGTTTCAATGGAGTAAGAGACCAGCTTATACTGGATTTTTACATTACTAAAGTTAATTTATCAATACTGAATGGTAGTTTTTCCATGGGGAAAATCTAACGTATAAAGCGCTTTTAAGTAGCTACTTATTTTAATGATAAAACGCAAACTACTTGAACAAAGAACACAGAAAATGGAACAAACTTCAAAAAATCATCGAAATTAATAGGACAACAATATAAATTGGAAGACACGACGGAAGCCTATAAAATGAACAAAATATTCCTTTTTATTATGGCTTTGATTGGTACGTTTAGTAGATTCTACTCTCTGCCTGCCTCTCGCAGAGTATGAGAAATTGATTAAGTTCTAATAATGAAAATGTTTGCTCCTTCTATTTGTATTTGAGGATTGCATGGAAATTAACAGTATAATCACAAACTTATAATAAGCGATAACAGTAACCTATGTTCTGTTCTAAAAGTATCTTATGAAAGTGTAAACAAACTCTTTTCAGATGAAATTCTTACGCAAAGACTTACGAAAGGGTCAAAGTCAAAGTCAACACATTTATCTATATTTAGGTTTCAATTTCATATCTCACCAGTTTTTCCAATTTATCATTCTCCTTTCCTTATATCCTTATTCCTTATATCTTGTGGTCGGCACAACATGTCCCTTTCTTCCATACTTCTCTATTAATTCTCATCTAGGTAGTCACCCCCTTTCTAGCCATATCATCTTTACCTACAGCTTCGTCGATGACTTTCCAATCACAATTTGAGTAATATTGTTTGGAAAACATTATTACTCAAATTATGAATGAAAAATCATCGACGAAATTGTAGGTTATTAAATTAACGTCAATAGTCAAATGAAAAACATCTTTAAGGTGAAAAGCATCGTAAAATATTATAGAAATCAAATCTAAGCACTCATTATTTTGTAAGTGGCAAATTGTAAATACAAATTGGCATCCATTTTCTGATCCGTTTGTTAACATTTACACGTCATGATTGTTAAGGGTTCGGTACGTTTGTTTAAAAATATGTCTTTCCCAAACCTTGGTGTCGATTTTTCTACGGGACTTGTAATTTAACGTATTCTTGAGTGTGACCCATTTGTAACAATTAAGCACCCCATAAAGGCAAGGTGAAAACTTATAAGTTTCGAGAAAACCCAATTTTTATATATTTTTCTAAAATATTCCAGAATTCGTCACTTTTCTATAAACTATCAAATTGAACGGCCTTCGTGGCTATTCCATTTGGTACTTATTACTGTAACAAATCTTTCGATGTCACCAAGTTTTCTAAAACATCAAGCAGTTACAAGTTAAAGGAAGAACTTTATTATATGGGATGAACTTATTCGCACACAAACACACGTAACCGCGCGCTCGTACCCACACTCACAAGTAAAAACTAATATGCTAATATAAGTTAACAATAATAATTTACATCACGACATTCACGTTGACAGGATCTCCCTGTAACGCTCCACTGTTTGAGGACTGACTCCGAAAATACAAGCAAACCCTTGCTTAGCTTGGGTATCAATTTCAGTACCTATATAAAAAAAATACTGTATTTATGTATGTACCAAATTGACACAATAAACTTTTAAACTTTTTTTTTTGGTATATTTTTACTCGCTACGGTGTATGCCTTTTTTGTTTTTGGGTGGGAAATCATCAAATAGCTTCTCCCGCTCTGGACGGAGCGGGAGGGTGTGTGAGACTCTTACTGACTAAAACCCACCCGTATTCCTTCAGTTGCATGTGTTGCCAGGGGCTTCAGTAACCCTTTGGTACTTATTTAGGCTCGTTACTGAAGACTCTCTTGGTCATGGGTTCGATTACCAGGTCGGTTCGGGCTAAGTGTTATTTATTCATTTTTAATTATATACTTTATTGTACACCACAAAAATACATAACAAAAAATAAATAAACCACTACAGAATATGTGTTAAGTGTGTTATGGTTTGTGTTGTGTGTGTGTTATGTGTTAATGTGGTTTTCCATTAGGAATTTAACTCAGTAGTAGCCCGGAGTCTAGATTTGTGCCCGGTTGATGGTAACAGGCTCGCCCCCTAGTACCCGCCTAACCCTTTGGGGAATACTCGTATAGGCGTGATTTTATGTTGAATAGAATAGAATATAATATAATAGAAAAGCATTTATTTGCAAATATGGGTAATACATAAGTAGATAGTAGTAGGTATGCCATAATTCACCATTCGGCATGCAAACATTTTCATTAGGTATACAAAATTGTTAAAATTTCAATTCTAATTAAAAGATTAAATAAATTATTACATTCATTAACAAAACTTATTAACATTCAAATTTTCATTAATACATTAACTTAATCATAACAAATATATCTACACTAAATAAAATGGTTAAAAAATTAAATTGTCATTAGCAGTATAATTATATAGGAATAAAAATCGTGGTCGAACATAAATAAACAAACAAACATTAAAATTCCAGGTCATAGATAATATGTAACATTCCTCAAGTAAATCACTAATTAATTTATTAAAACATTACAGGTATTCAGAAATCGTTTTGTCCGTTAAAAACTCAGTTACACTGTAGTATGTTTTATCTATTAGTAATTTTCGAAGTGTACTTTTGAAATGCACCGTTTTCAAATCTATTCAAGCCCTTGGCAATTTATTATAAAAAAATTGGGGCCATGTAATAAATACTTTTGCGCATCGTCGTAGTTTGACACGATACCTGATTTAATTTTGTATTGAAATTGTATTGAAGATTCTCAGTTATAGCTAATGACTTTTCAACCTTGCGCTACTACTAATTAGTATGCCTAGCAGCGAGGAACTTGGAAGTAGCGCTCGGCTCGTGCGTTGTTGGCCACAGTTATAAACTTTTTTTTCTCGACTTGTAAAATCCTCATGGATGTCCTCCGCCCTCGGGCGGGCGGAGGGGTCTGTCAACTCTTACTGACTAAAAACCACCTCGGTGTTCCTCTCCCACACCTGCACCGGGGATCATGGGATCTTTTTTTTTTTTTTTATCGCTGAGAAATGCATTACGCATCCCCGCTCGTGGGGGACGAGTCGGGGTATGTGGGACTCCTGTCGATGATGACAGTATACCCACTAAAACTCAGCGGTGTTCCCACATCGCCGTGATGGGAGGGCCATGGGAAACCGGCTCAGCCTTTACATCCACAACCCTCCCGGCGCATGCCCGCCTAGCTGGCCGGCCCCTCATGCCCCCCAGGCTGGGGAGCTACGGAATGGCAGGGAACACCTGGCCATTCCCGTTCGTCACTGTTGGAAGCCTATGCAATGCAGGCAAGGGCCGCCCGCACCCGTTGCCTGCTGGCCTCCAACTGGAAGGAGTCGGAGATGACTTTCAAACTGACGTCTTCTTCGACCCCTCCTCCACCTTTGGAATGGCGCCGCGTCAGGATCGTCCTCACGCGCGCGCTCCGCTGCCTTCTTCTGGGACATGACGTGTTCGCAGAAGGAGGCGACTGTTGCCCAGGACCTCTCATCCCTCAGCATGGCGTTAACCAAGCCGGGGAGTGAGAGGTCTGGTCCGATCACCGCGATGAGACTGCCGCGAAGCTCGGTCCATGCCGGGCACACCTCGAGCGTGTGCTGCGCCGCGTCCTCCGCCGCGCCACAGTGGTGGCACGATGGAGTCTCCTCTCGTCCGATTCGGTGCAGGTACGATCCGAAACAACCTTGTCCGGACAGCACTTGCACCAGACGGAAGGAGGAACCCATGCGACCGCTCGAGCCAGTCTCGCAGGACTTGCCCAATCGCATCGAGGGTTCGGCGGCCGAAAACTGCAGTGGCGAGGTCCCCCGTCCAATGGACGACGATGGCGTCCCTCACCTCCCGCCGGACGGCTGCCCGCTCTTCCGGGGCTGGGCGCTCTCCTCTCGCCCTCCGTCCTGCCGTCCATTCATATACTCTGGCAAGCACCCACGCCTCGAGTTCCCAAGGAGAGGTAGCCAGAGCACATGCTGCCGCAAAGCCTACCGTGCGGTGGGCCCGTGCCACCCGCTGAGCTATGGTGGAGTGAGTCCTCCCAGATAGGAGCCCCGTAGAGGGCCATACTCCTCAAGATGCTGGCGTAAAGTTGCCGGCATCGCGCGCTGGGTCCCCCCAAGTTCGGGAGCAGCCACGAGAGCGCACCTGTGGCTTTCAGCAGGCGCAACGATAGCCCGCTAAAATGCGGACCGAAGCGCCACCTGCTGTCGAGTACAAGGCCCAGATATTTCATCTGGGCCTTCACCTCAATTCTGATGCCCTCCACGAAGATGTGGGCATCAGGTGGGGGGTGCTGCCGAGGGCCGTGGAAGAACACCGCCTCGGTCTTGTGCAGCGCCACCGTTAACCCTAGGCGGCGGATCCTCCCTGCCACCAAGGATCCGCCCGCCGAGGCCAAGTTGGCCGCCTCCCTGAAACTCCCCCCCCGGGTGGTGAGGAGAGTGTCATCCACGTAGCAGACGACACTCGTGCCTCGGAGGAGAGTTCTCCGCAGGAGCCAATCATAGCCGACGTTCCAGAGGAGAGGTCCTAAGACTGACCCCTGTAGAACGCCGGCCTCAACGGCGTACCGCCGGACTTGACCAGTCCTATTTACCAGGAATCAAAATCAAAATCAAAATCAAAAGTCATTTATTCAAACTAGGCTGAGAATCAGCACTTTTCGAACGTCAAAATTACATAAGACAGTCCCCCAAAACGCCCACCCTTCACCACTTCCTAGTGCTTTAGCTGGGAAGAAGAAGTGGTCAACAAACTCCCCAGCAGCTCACAACAATCTTCCTCAGCTGGCGGAGCTATCCCCCGCGGTGGGCCCATCACTGGTGGGGTGAAGTTGTCCCTGCACGGGAACAGGGACTGAACCACCTCATCCAGAAATGAGGGCTCCAGGGTCTCGGCCACCGGGGGACCAAAGGGGCGCAGTTTGTTGCGCGCCGCCTTATAATGTCTCCCGTAAGGATCGTTGTCGAGACCCTCCAGCAACTCTGTTCTGGACGAGTCTCTGGCGGCGGCGATAGTCCGATCGAGGACCAATTTTGCCTCCATGTACACCTCATAGAGGTGGTCCTCGTCGGCCAGGTCCCGTATACGCCGCCGTCGGCTCCGCGTGTAGGCCCTCCTTGCCTCCACACAGGCTACTCAAAGCCCCGCCAGCTCCACCGACCACCAGTACACGGCGCGTTTGGGTAGTGGTCGGCGAGACCAGGGCATGCTGGAGTTGCATATGTCGGTCAGAGACTCCCTCAGGTGCCCCACCACGGTGTCCACATCCAGGCCAGCGGAAGGCGGCGAAAGCCAGTCCTGTACGAACGCCGCCTCCGCCGCTGCCTCCCTGTCCAGGCGGGCGAGAGCCCACCGTGGGATCGGTGATTGCGCCGAGAGGGGCCGCGTCTCTCCGGGGCCACTGTTGGAGATGTCGAACCGCACGTAGCGGTGGTCCGACATAGTCTCCGCCAGGTCCACCCACCAGTTCAACACGCGCGCGGCCAACGCAGGGGTGGCGAAAGTTACGTCCACTATTGGAGCCACCCTGCCGCCGCACGCATGTCTGGACGCTTTCTCTGTTCAAGAGGGAGAGTCCAGAGGAGGCTGCCCACATCTCCACTGCCCGCCCGCGTGCGTTGGTGGCCGGGTTGCCCCAGGTCACCCACTTGGCATTCAGGTCTCCCAGTACGGAAACCTGACGCGGCGCCACCCTGCCGACCACGGCAGCCAGGACTCCGAGATAGTTCTCGAAGTCCTGAAGAGGGCGGTTTGGGGAGAAATAGACGCCCACAAGGGTTTAGTCTCCCCATGCGGCGGCCACGTATCCCGGTCCCCTCTCTAACAGCGAGAGGGGGGGGAGTCTGTGGAAGACCACGCCGCTAGTGCCACCGAGTCGTCCTCGTCACCCAGCCAGCTGCCGGGGATCGAGTAGGGCTCGGCGACGACAGCAGCGGCGGCGGTAGCAACAGAGCGAACCTGCGCCGGCACCACGCCCTTCCTCACGGGGGGCTTGCAGCTCCTTCCCGTCATCCTGTGGTCCGCGGGGCGGCCACTAGGGACACACGCCGCGCAGTGTGGCTTGGTGGTGGCGGCGCGGCAAGTGCTACTCCTGTGTCCCTCCTGCCCGCACTGGAAGCACGTGTCTCCCCAGTCGAACTTGGAGGGACACGTGGCTCGGGTGTGGCCAAATGCGAAGCACTTGAAGCAGCAAACAGGCTGGTCTTCAAGTGGCCGGACCACAGCCGAGCTGAACCCCATGAGCAGCCGTCCCTTGGTCGCAGCAAGGACGGCCCCAGCCGCGGCGACTGGGCACTCAACGCGGATGATGCCCACGCCGCGGCGTCCGAGCCTGATGGTTCCACCCTTCCACCGCGCCAGCGTCGCAGCCTCCAGCCGCCGCAACGGCCGCCACCACATCCTCTTTGGTGCGAAGAGGTCCGCATTTGTACCGCGCTCTTCCCCCGAGAACTCGAAAATTCGAGCCCCGGTTAGGGTTCGGCGGCACGTTATGTTTCTGATCCCCAGCCGGGAAGGATCGGCATTGGTACGAGCCCGTCTTAGAACAGACTCATACGTCTCACCTCGCCCCACGGCCTCCGGGGTGACGGTCACCACGACGGCCGTGGTTTTGGGAGCAACCAGCTTTGTCCTACCGGCTGGAGCCTTTTTTGCTGCAGGACCAGTCGCAGCGAGCTTGGGGGCCGACCTGTTCCCCTTTTTCCTTTTACCGCTCCTGACCACTTCCATCCACGACTGGTTGGACGGGGTGGTGGAGGGAAGAAGGGCGTCTTCCTCCTGCGAGTTCTGGGGGCCTGCCGCTGGAGTAGCAGACGACCCAGACACTCCTTCCGCGCTTGTAGTGGGGGTATGAGGAGCCACCTTTGTTCTCTTGCCCTTGCCCTTGCCCTTGGATACCGGGCCTGCTAGAGGCGCAGGTTCCGGCTTCCTTGGCGGTGAACTCTTGTCCGCTGCTAGGAGCGGGCGGAGCCGCCTTTCCGGCAAGAGCCGGTCCGCGATGCCTGCGAAGCGGGCTCTTATGAAGGCCCTCTCCTCCATGACAACTCCGCGGATTGTTGCCTCGAGGCTGGCAGGGGAGGAGGAGCAGCCACCTACCACCGGACCTGGGGCAGATTGGGCAGGCCTAGCTGTGGCCTCAGCCAGCTTCTGGTGTAGCTGGCTGACCTCCGCCTGCAGACGATCCACCTTGGCCTGCAGCTGCCGTGTCTCATCTGTAGCCGTCCGCTTTACTAGCTCCACCACTATGCCGTGCATACTGGCGGCCCAGCATTTGAGGGCCTTCTGGAAGGTCCCCTTTAAATTCGAAGACTTTGAGGCGACATCCAGGAGGACAGAGAGGGGGTCCTCTCTGTCCTCCTGCGCCATGCGCTCCATTTCTGCCAGAGAGTGGTCAGCATATAGTACACTGGATGCACCATAGCCAGCTCTCGACCTGGCAACTTGCGCTTGCTTCTCCTTGGCGGCGACCCTCTCCTCCAGGTCCAACTGGAGTTGTGCCCTTTTCCACCAAGCCCACATCGTGGGTAGAAGACGCAGTAGAAGTCGAAGCCTTTTTAGACTTCGACTTCTTCTTCGCTTTACCTCCGACTACCGTTGACTCCGAGGAGCCCTCTGACCTCTTTTGCTTGAAACGGTCACTTTCGGCCGCCGACGTGTCCATATTGGAGTCGTCGGAGTCCGACAACTCGTATGGCCTACAGAAAAAACTGGCCGCAGATAGTGCGCGGTCAGCTCCCGACGCCAAAGCGTCGCTGTCGTGGCCCTGAGAAGGGCCCTTGGGTTGGCCCTGAGAAGGGCCGTTGGATTGGCCCTGAGAAAGGCCGTTTGAATCGCCCTGGGAGGAGCGATTCAAAATAAAGCACCCAGAGGCGTCACGCAATGGTTTGGCCATCGTATTCGTAGAAGACCGCATTAAAATCTACGAATCACAGCGCACTTTAGCCGCGCGCCGGTCTGCCACTCCGTTACGGTGGTCAGACACGGCGTTGCCCAGGGGATACTACGAGGAAGTATGCGCTGTGGGGGATCCCCCGGGATCTAACCTAACCCCAACAACAGTTCTAACCTAACCTAACCCCAATTTTTCGACAGTTTACAATCTAACGGAAATAACACCGATTGAATGAAAACTAACGGTTCTCACAATCTTGCGGTGACATATGTACCATCACCACATATATTTTCCTGGGAGTTCATTCAGAGATGAATTCTGAGTTGAGAGGTACATTCTGTTAATCAAATTACATAGGCAAACTGTACAAAACAGATGAAATGTATCACATAAACGTTTATACGTATACGTCGTACGTCTCTATCAAAACAAGAACCAACGGGAAGGCATTTTAGTGATGTGACAAAACTGTATTTATTATATCTGATATCCGAAATTAAGACGTCGCCGTCGCGTGTATGCTTTAGCCGAACCTAGACAATAATTTTAGAATGGTTTTAATCAAACTTTTCTGGTAATACCAGTGCCATATATCCTGACAAACTGGCCGAAAATCTGTTTTTATAAAACTTTAAAAAAGCTAAACCTGAAGCGATAAAAAACATTACTATCTAAGAAAAGTCTTTATTAGAAGTACTGGCCACAAACATTTGTAAATGTTGGTTGAAACTGCATTCAATGATTGTTCGAAATTAAAACAAAAAATAACATAAAAGCAAAACTATTTTGTAATAAAGAGGGAAAACTTCACTTTGGCGCCGCGTATGGCGTTTTGAAAGGTAATAACTTCAGACACAGTACATAATACATTTTTTTTGTGAAAATTATTTTCATTGTTGGCTGCAGCAATATGGCCAAGATTTCATGTTCATGCAAGATAATACGCGTGCAGCTGATGATGAATGTGCTCTGCGAGAACAATATCACATATTAAACTGACCTTCTCAGTCCACTGATCTCA
The DNA here is from genome assembly GCA_905333075.3 of Atethmia centrago. Lineage (NCBI taxonomy): Eukaryota > Metazoa > Arthropoda > Insecta > Lepidoptera > Noctuidae > Atethmia > Atethmia centrago. Next base: position 3,776,953 of record HG995373.1, on the reverse strand, counting down.
ATCCCACAGAGCATGCGTGGGATTTGCTCGGGAGAAGAGCATTCAGAGACCTTCTCCAAAATGTTAACATGGAAGAAGAGCTTTTTGCACTCTTCTCCAGAGTATGGAGCGATATTCCACAGGTGACAATAGACAACCTGATACTCAGCCTGTTACGCCGATATAGAGCCGTCGCTAATGTCTTGGGAGGTCCAACCAATTATTAAAAGTTGCTAGGAATGTTTTCCTCAATGTTATGTCATCCGGGCGTTAGTTTTTTTTTAATCTATTATTAAGTGATCTTTTAATTTTTGGTACCATTTTTAATCTTTCGTAATATTTTTTTATTTTTATCAATAGCAACCCTTTTATTTACTTAAACAAAATCTGTATTAAATTTCGCTTCTATTGATATAAAATATTTCACATAAAACGTGTTAAAATTGTTCCCTAGACATAGTTTATAAAAAATTGAGTAGTGTATAATAATAAAATTATTCACTTCAATCTACAATATATATTATTTTGTTTTTTTTTGTGTTGGTAGTAGTATGTAAATATTTTTGTTAAAAAAAAGATGATATTTACAGAATAACTATATAAGCAAACATACTAATAATAACACAATAATGGGAATATAATAATAATAATTTATGTACATGTACACAAAAAAAATCTACATAGATTGATTTATTGTCATCAAGATTTAAGAAGGAAGGAAGGTAGGAAGGTATAGGAAGCAGTTACGTATCCTACGATTGAAATATCCGCATATCCCATAAGACAGCCCATCCCTACCAACCCTATCACTCCCCTATTTGAATGTAACAATGTGGGACGACAATGCAAATTAAATACAAGATGCCTCGTACATAACCATTTATTATTACACAAGTTACACAAAGTAATAAAGTTATGTTGTAATATTGTTGTAGTGTTTATTGTTTAAGTATATAGGTATTGTTATTGTTATAGTAGATTTTGTATTTGTTTTTGTGCCATTGGTGGTTCTGTTTTGTTTTTGGGGTTCCGTATACAAACCGTACTAATGGCCTACTCGATTTTCTGTCGGTTTGTCTGTGACATTGTATATTTTCAACGGTAATAGGTAGATAGTTGTTATTTTCACAGAATACTTGTTATTGTGACCTCTATCGCAAAGAAAGCAAAGCCGAGTGTAAAAGAACTAGTTAATCAATAATTATTGATTAACTAGTTCTTTTAAACTCAGCTAAATTTGGTTTAATGTTAAATTATAATTTAACATTAAACCATTTTAGTATTTTACTGGTCTATGAACAATTCAGTTTCGTCCTCTTTGACGACACTCGACATTGTTCTATGAACGATGTCTGTCGACCAGCGAATGCTACGCGATATTTTATAGATGTACTATATTCTGACATAAAATTATTATGATTAGATTTAAAGTCTTTTAGCAACCTTTATGTTCTAAAGTATCGAATTATTGTTTGTTCCGTCCTTTTTGAATATAGCAATTACTTTATTTAATCATTGTTAAATAAGTTAGAAGAAATGAATGTAATTTTGTATATCTGGACGTTCAGACTGTTTTAACGTTTTTTCATATTTTTGATAGGTAAATCTATCGAAGGTAGACAGTTATTGTTATTGATCGATCAAAATAACAGCTTATCAATTGCCGTAATTAAAAAACGTTCAAAATGAAATCGCAATCTCATCTCAGTGACAATAAATGTCAAAACCTTGACAGAAATATAGGTAAATAGAAGTATTGTCACTGAGATTACGAGATTACAATGCGAACGCTCATACAGATACGAGAATTGCCCTCAGGGGGCCAACGACCGCCTCATATAGCAGTATTATTTTAATATTTCTTCACTGTGGGAAACAGATGGAGCTAAACCCCCTATACAGCTTCATCTCATTCTCACACTGATGTAACATTAAAATAATAGTACTATAAGAGGCGGTGGGTGGCCCCCAGGTTACGAGCACAGTATTCACTGATGTTTTTAATACTGCGAAAAAAGACTGAAGCTTTAATAAAACTTAAAACTACAAATATAATCTTATCGCTTCTATTGTACACCTGACCTTCTCCGGGAAAAAGACGCCTATAAAATGTTCTATTGTTTTAATAATTTATTTCCTTCATTCATTTTAAGGACCTTTCCAAGGTCTGCTCTGGAGGTAAATTTGTTTAAAGTGTAATGAACATCTTTTGAGAAAAAAGAATAATTAGTGAAATTAAGGATTTAAGGGAAGAAGACTGACATTTTGAGTATACAATGTGGTTGAAATGGGCTGCTTTATAGTGGATGTTAAAAATGATGTTGCGTGATCTGTTAAGTGTCTGGCTAGTAAGAGGCAGCGAGTTCGATTCCTAGATTTGGCACTATTGACGTACAAACATAATATGTTTATACAAGTTGGAAGTTTAAAGAGAAACGTTATTCTTGCATTAAATCATGTACTTTGATATAAATGTTATTCTTTTTAAACACAGCTTTTAATACCATTAACATTACCATTTCTAATGAATTTTAGACCAATTTAGTATCCAAATTAGAACCGAACGAAACATAAATGCCTACTAAGGTAAGTAATTAATTTCACCAGCAAAAGTTATAAAGTTTGTAATGAGCGTATCTTTTTATTATTCTAATGACTAATTAAATCTACGCTTAATTAACTTTTACTTCAAATTAATTTTACTTTTTAAACAACCTTTCTAAAGGAGGTCGAGTAACAAGACGATTCTTAGGTTGTAACTCGTTTTTGCCCGTGGTTTCTCCCGCCAAATGTGCCAAATTTCATCCAATATCCACTATTGGATGAATTCTCAATTTTTTATTGCGTACCATAATGTATATAGTTGGTAGGAAAATAATTACATTAGTCACAAATATGAACCCTGTCGGGCACAGCATAGATCAAGTAGGAGAGAGGAAGAAGACTGGCTGTTTAATATGTTAACTGATAAATTTTATTATTAGTTAAGTATTTCGTAGGTTATGGAAATTTGGCACACAGATAGTTTATAACCTGGATTAACACATAGGGTATTTTTAATCCCGGTAGTACGTTCCCGCGGGATATTTTCCGACATCCACGTGGTGAAGCCGCGGGCAAAAGCTGGTCTAAAATAAAAGTACCCTAAGTTACTCCTTATAACATCAGCTATCTGCTTGTGAAAGTCTCGTCAAATTCGGTCCAGCCGTTTCGGAGATTAGCTGACAAAACAAACAGATAAAGGGACAGATAAAAATGTTTATAATAGTTTTTTTTTGTATTATGTTTAATACAAAAAACTATTATAAACATTTTTATCTTTTTAAAAGTATATACGGTACACCGTATATACTTTCATATGCATTTAGTAAACAGCTAACATTTTGACATTACAAACAGACAATTCAACTATAATTTTTTTTTATATACTTATATAAGTATAGGTAGGTACATACGAAAAAGTAGGTCAAAAAGTTCACGGAATGAAAGGGAAGGGGTGACATTAAACATAAAATTCTATTTCCTTTCCAATATTGATTCTCCATTAACCGTAATACACTGTTCAAACTTTTTAAATAATATTGTTATACCTACGAAAAAAAGTATTTGTCAAAGCCCAGAAAATAAGCATTTTCACTTCTTCGTCATCCGTTAATTTCTTTCCACGAAGCTCTTTTTTCATGTTTGGGATCAAATTATAATCAGAAGGGGCATAATCTGGACTATAGGGGGGTGGATTAGAGTTCCGCAGCCGTAGCACTTGTGTAAGGCTTTTTTTTTTTTTTTGAGGGTGGGAAATCATCAAATAACTTCTCCCGCTCTGGGCGGAGCGGGAGGGTGTGTCAGACTCTTACTGACTAAAACCCACCCGTATTCCTTCCTGTTGCCTGTGTTACCAGGGGACTCGGTGACCCATAAGTACCTTCCCGCGACCCCGGCAGGCATCGGCCCTAGAGGACCCCTACATTTGTGCTGACATCTCTTTGAGGCGCGGGTGGAATACGACGCGCCGTCGACCCGGGCCTGGTCCTTGCCGGACGGTGAGCTACCCATTGCTCACCGTCCGCAAGCCCGCGCCTGCGGTGGCCGGAAATCCGCCTGGGATTCCCGACGCCCAGGGCGTCTCCTGCGGCGGCTAGGGGCGAGAGGGCGCGAAACATGCCTTTCAACCGTCAACCGTCCCGCCTCCTCCTTCGCGAGTATTACTGCTTCGCAGAAGGAGGTGACGGATGCCCATGCCCTCTCGCTCCGTACCATGGCCTGCACCAGGGCCGGACGCGAGAGGTCTTTGCCGCTGATCGCCTCCACGAGCACAGCCTCAAAGAGGGCCACCAGCCACTCCTCAAAGAGGGGACTTATCGCCGCAATCGTGGCGTGCCCAGCACTGGGTTGCGACAACCGTACTTTCCATGACGCCATGAGATCCCGCCGGAGCTCCGTCCGCTGTGCCGCGATTTCTCGCGGCAGCGGACTAACGCCCCGCCGTTTCGCCTCCTCGCGCCACTCCCATACGTGCGCGAGGACTTTTGCCTCCAGATCCCATGGCGGTAGCACTTGTGTAAGGCTGCCATCACAATATGACTCTTGTGAACGGGTACGTTGTCGTGCAAAATGACGCACACCTCTAGACCATTTTCCCGTTCGATCAATAATAGTATTATAATAATAGTATATTATAGTGTTATTGTTGATCGAAGATATTTCCCTTAAATTGTTTATCTTAATTTTTCTAGTAGTGCAGCGTGGTACTGCCCCGTGATGTTGACCTTTATCTTTATAATCCATCTATAAAATCCTCTCTGAATCCCAAAAAACTGTAGCCATAATCTTTCCGGCCGATTGTGACACCTTAAACTTTTTAGGCAGTGCTATTTTGTCCCACCTGCATTGACAGGTCCATAGTGATGAACCTAGGTTACATTTTCAGTCACAATTCGCTTCATAAACTCATCCTTTGTCATCGCACTACACAGCTCCAAAAACTCGCGCGAACACTCGACATGCTGCTGATTTTGAAGCTGTGTGAGTATTTTCTTCTCGATTGACTTGTTTATAGAGCGACTAGCGGCCCGTCCCGGCTTCGCACGGATGGACATAAGATTTTTTTTTATAATTTTACCTTTTATTTATATTGGTTTAAACGCAGTATCACATTATCTATGTATAGTTACAATTCGAATTTATTCATTTTTTTTTTAATTTAAGTAACTTATTTAATCTTCGGTGAGATATATTACTAAGTTTTTTTTAATTTAAATTTTTACATCATTTTACATTTTTATCTGATCCTATCTAATTAAATTTCCTAAGTTTTTTATATAATAACATTTTTTATTTATATTTTTTTTGTTGTTTTCTTTTATATTTTTACTTTTTTTGTTGTTTTTGGTGGGTGTATTTTTAAGAGTCTTTCTAAGTCATTGTAATTTTTACATTTCTATATTTACATTTTTATTTTAAAGCTTTATTTAATTCTATTGGTTGTTACTTTTATTTTACAAAACTTTTACCTTAAAGCTTCTGTACACTATGTTGGCAGTGGTATTTGTAGGTGATAACAAAACATATTGATTTTCAGGAGGAGGCAATGATATGTTGCCCTTTCTCGAGTAGGATCCTACTCGAGAAAGGGCAACATATCATTGCCCATGAGAGAAGCACTCTTTTCTTAGGTCGATGCCAACAATCGAAAATGTTTGTCCCTGTGATTTATTTATCGTAAGGGCAAACGATATCTAGGATATATAAAGGATATGGGCAAATCCGTCCGAATCATCGGAATTCGCGGAATACAATCACATTGTCTCGTAATTCCTTTATCAAAAGTCTTGTGCCATTACACATACTGGGAGGGTTTAAATTTCTCAAAAGCATAATGGGAGTACCTCCTTTTAATTTTAGTTCGTGGGGTGTCAAGCCGGCAGGATTGAGGGAATTTAAAAATTCTTGTGGGTAGTGCACCGTTGTTAACGACTGTTGTCTTTCTCTCTGTGCAACAAGTTGCTGCGAGCGTTCGGCGCTAAGTTCCAGGGCACGCGTTCGCGAGTTCCTAACTCTATTATCAGCAAGGCGCTGCGAGCGTTACCCACTCAAGTGTCGTTCGTATAGTTGGAATGATCTGGCATTTTGTTCTACAAGGCGAAGTGACCGTTCTGCGCTAGATTCGTTTGCCCGTGCTTGCGAGTTTCTAGCTCTATTTTCTGCAAGCCGTTGCGAGCATTCAGCACTCGATTGTCGTTCGTGTAATTGTGATGATCGGGCATTTTGTGCTGAAAGACGAAGCGAACATTCGTCGCTAGATTCCCTCGCGCGTGCTTGTGGTATTCTGTCACTATTTTGTGCAAGGCGTTGCAAACGTTCAGCGCTAGATTCCCTTGTACGTGCTCGTGACATTCTGTTTCTATTTTAAAAAAGGCGTTGCGAACGTTCGGCGCTAGATTCCCTTGTACGTGTTCGTGAGATTCGTTCACTATTTTCAGCAAGGCGTTGCGATCGTTCGTCGCTAGATTCTGTGGCTCGCGATTGCGACGCGTACGCTCTCTGAGTTGCGAGACGATCTGATTTTTCAGAAGATGATACTCCAATATGTCGTATTTTTGCTAATCTCGCTTGGGAGCAGCTTTTAGATAGTTGAGACCTTTTTTCCTAGGCACATTGTTGACTTTTCTTTTAAACCTGATAAAATAAATAATAATTAAATAAAATGTTTTTCATTTATGCTTCATTTTACAAAAAAAGGGTTTCGGGTTTGGAGCCTCCTTTTAAGCAAACAATGCCTGTGTTAGGAGACTCCGCTCTTCCATAGTACAGCATAATCTTAATCTATTAAAACAAATCCATAGGTACTTAAAATATCAAATAAAACAATTATGTTAGTGAGAGTGTGATTCGAGTGTTAATACCAGTTTGTAGTGTGTCTGTATGTGATAGTGAATGAGAGAGTGTATGCGAGAGTGTATGCGAGAGTGTATGTGAGAGTGTATGTGTGAGTGTATCTGCTACTTTATGTGATCCAAAAGTGCCTCCGTTTCATCATAAGTAAGTGTCTTTATCCAACTGGTTATTGTTTTTTACATTCATAACTTTTTTTTTGTATATAAGTAAATAAGTCTGTTTATTTTGTTGTACAGTTGAGCAGACCGTTTATTAAATTGTCTACAAGCAAACATGGTTTTAGTTTTTGGAATTTGTGCAACAATGTCGATCTTCCTTTTCCGTAATAAGTTTGGATCATATGGCAGGGTTTTATGCTTTTTTAAGACTATTTGGATAATGTACAGTTTTCTCACGGAAAGTAGATCACTCATTTTATATAAGATATCAGTAGGATATCTTTTATTTTTATAATACATAATCTTTATCAGAGCTCGTTGGGATCGCTCCACGTCTATAAAATTAGTTTTCGCTGCACCTCCCCAAATAGGGATGCAATATAATAAGACAGACTGAACCAAAGCCATGTAGATCTCATTAAGGACATTTCTTGAGGGGTTTCCTTTACTGGTTTATTTCTTGGAACAACATGTCGAAATGTTTTAAAGATCCAGCTTAATCTCCTAACCCTATTTGAGACCTGTTCTAGATGTGGATACCAGGATAACCGTTGATCGACTATCACGCCTGGATATTTAGTCTGAGTTACTTGTTTAATGCATAGACAATTACAGTATCTGTTATTGGTATCTCCACATGTGTGTATTCTTAGATTGAGATCCTCACTTGGTTGACTACTTTTGTTAATACTAAAGCAAATGTAATTGGTTTTTTATGTATTTAAAGTGAGCAGGTTATTATTTAGCCAATCGGCTACTTGTGCCATACCCATCTCTGCTTTGAGTTTCACATCTTGCTAGGAGTTCCCAGAGAAGACGACAGCGGTATCATCGGCGTATGAATAAAATTTTGCATTATTGATATGCATGTTGCAGAGATCATTTAGATATACCAGGAATAGTGTAGGGCCCAGTACACAGCCCTGGGGAACGCCGTATGTGACCTCAGCATCACTACTGGTCAGTTCACCCACCTTAACCCTTTGCTTCCTAGACGAGAGATAGTCTTTGAGCAATTTTAGAGGGATATCTCTTATTCCAGCTTTTTCTAGTTTACTCACAAGGACAGAGACGGTGTCAAAAGCTTTATTAAGGTCCAGGAAAACAGTCAGGCATTTATTGCCAGTGTAAATAAGAATAGAAGTTTTTGCTAATTAGGTACTTACTATTGAAAAAGTGCGAGAATACTATAAAAAATAAACAGTAAAGCGTGAATAAACAATTTATAATTAGTTCTGAGAAGAACTTTTTAACATGGACAAAAAAATCTATTTCATAGATGTGCCCGCCCCTCTCCCGCACCGCTGCAATGACTGGCTAGCCACGACACGGCGCAGCGCAGCGGCGCCTTTCCTATATCTATGACTTTTTAAATTCGTAATATCTATTTAATGGAATACTCTATTTGAACAATTCAAAAAGTAATCTACTTGAATTGAAACAGTCTTAAAATCAATGTGATTTATTTGGATAAGGAGAAGGATTTAAACAGAAGTATGAATAACATGGTCTAATTTTGTTCGGTATTTCTATCAACTGTTAAAATGTAAAAAATGGTTATTGTGACATAACGATAATAGTTGGACATATAGTATCGCTAAGTTTTTTGTAGTTATTGATATGTTCTTTAATATTTTAGAACATACTTTTGTTCTATCATCAATAGTTTCCGCAGCGCATGCGACGAAAGATGTTTTATGGCATTTTTTACACCTTGGGTTACATTACTAAAGTTTTAGGAAGGATCCCTAATCTTTTCTAGCAATAAATATAGCTTATGTTACTCAAGGTGAATGTAGCTTTCTAATGGTGAAAGAATTTTTGAAATCGACGCAGTAGTTTTTGAGTTTATTCATTACAAACATACACACACACAAAAATACAAATCTTTCTTCTTTATAATACGAGTTATAAAGAAGAAAGATTTGAGAATAACTTAACGGTTAATCAACCGATTGGGGTGAAACTTAGAATTTATAATTGAATTAACTCACGAAGTAGTGACAGGTAAAATTAACTACCATCCTTTACTTTACCCTCCCCTCTAACCCCTCTATTCCACGGCCATTTTGACCCGCCCTCGTAATTATAAAAAAAAAACATTTCTTTGCCTAGAGCCACAATTTAAACACTTGTTTGGATATCTACCCGCTCCTGCTTTAGCGGTTTATACGATCTGACAAAAAATCGAGATTTCTCTATTTTGTGTTAGTTTAATATATATGTGTTATACACTTAGAACTTCCGGAATAAATTTTCTAAATGGTAGTGATAATCGCATCAAAGTCAGTTGCGTAGAAGAATAATGACGTCACATCATATCACACACGAAAAGTGACTTTAATTTATGATATGTACCTACTATGAAGATACATAAGGGGAAGTCTGAAAGTGGCACCGGTGACTGAAAAGTTGTGCGGAAATCGGTTGTCATGGTATGGGCACGTGATGCGGAGGAATGAGGAAAATGTCGTGAGGAAAGTCTTGAGTATGAATGTCGATGGCTGTTAGAGTAGGGGAAGACCAAAGAAACGATGGATGTTCTGTGTTAAAGATGATATTGCTAGAAAGGGGATGACTACCGAGATGACAACTAATAGAGAAGTATGGAAGAAAGGGAGATGTTGCGCCGAGCACAAATAAATTGGGATCTGGGCAGGAGAATGATGATGTACTGGCAAGCCCCACTGTTTTTGTGACTTGACAAAACATGGAGATTCCTTTATTATATTTAAATTTAACATTAATGTGGTATGCACAGTAACCTTCCGGAATAAATCCTCTAAAATATGGTGAAATTACCACCTAAATCTGTTGCGTAGTTTAGAAGAACGACGCGGTCACATAGACAGACACGAAAAGCGACTTTAATATATACATACTTATTATACGAGTATGTATAGATTAAAGTCGCTTTAGCCTAATAGTCAAAACTGTATATTGAATATTTATAAAAAGTAATTGTTACGAGGTAACGAGTCTGATGCTGAAAATATAGTTTTTAGAAATTTGGTTCGTTTATCTGGATGTATGTTCCGAATTGGCGCTTAAACGGCTGAGCGAATTTGGATGTTTGACACACAGATAGGTTATAACCTGGATTAACACATAGGGTACTTTTTACCCCGGTAGTACGTTCCCGTGGGATATTTCCCGACATTCACGCGGGCAAAACCGCGTGCAAAAGCTAGTACTGTCTTCGATTTCCGCACGGAACAAATATTTTATTGGTTTACCGGAGTTTGTTCAGGATGTAAACACATTTACTGCTAGTTGCACTTAAGTCCATTAAATTTAATTCCCGATTAAAAGTAATGCTGTCTCCCCCTAGCGGAACGTATCAGAAAGTGAGAGCATTACTTTTAATAATGAACTTACGTGCAACTAGCGATTACTGAGCAAAAACATTAAGAGCAATAAGAAAATGGGTCTGATATTATCTATTGCTTTATTTTAAGTGTTCTACCATAAAGGCTCCAGCAGACAGGCGTGACGTGACACTAGTAGACCAATTTCTATGAAAACTTCTTGGAAATCGTTCTACCAAAATCGAATCGCACCATCGCGTCGCGCCTATCTGCGGGACCTAAGGCCGCAGATAAGATATTATATCGATATATTTTTATTTCTTTACGTAGAATTTTATACCTCAATAATATTTTAAAAACTGGATGAGGTCAGTGTTTCATCTGACTACCTTGAGAAGAATCACCGAAATAAACTCAGAGCTCTTTTAGAGTCCGGACATTAATGTGTATCTGAAATGGTATTTTGATGAAAGAACCGCGCTTCGCGTTCCATGTGCAATTTCGTTATACTAACGTCAAGTAGGTCAAGTCCTTAGCGTGTACGGAAAAAACGTGAACGGAAAATGGTTGGATTTTGTCTAGGCAGTGCTCCAGCCAGTTATAATTCTACCATACTTCTACAATTAAACAGAACAGGGTCGTTGACTGGATGCAGCTTTGCTAACACTGAGTGGCGGCTTTGGAGATAATCCGGCGCCAGAGAGACTGCATAGGGTAACATACTCAAGGCAAAATTGACGTGAAACCGGTTACCATGGCAACTAAGAATCAACACGTCGCATGGATTTCGTATATACTATATAATACAACGCCACACGTCTATGGTTACAATTTGAAGTTGTCAGAGCATTTGACAAGACATTGATTTTACATTAACCGTGGTTACCTTAACTCACACACTGACTTATTACTTTCAAGTTTTTAGGAAAAGCGTGTACTTTTACAATTTTTGTTAATGTGTGAGCACCATGTATCTGTCATATGTTTGATTTGTCTGTCATTGCTTCATTTTTAATAGGGATGATGCCTGGGTAAAAAAAAGAAGTCCATCAGTCAGATAACAAAAAATATTAGACATGTATTTTTTGCTTTATTATATTAATAAAAAAGGGTTGGATCTAATATCGTTTGGCAGGAGTTGGGAGGTAAAAGGGGCTAAAGTTGGTAGGGGTTGGGTCCCCGATTATAACGCTACCATTCTTAATAAAAGGTAATGCATATTTTACGAGAAATTAATAAAAATAAGTTCTAACCTCAATTCAGAAAAGAAGCAAAAACGAAACGTCAAAATGGGCGATTGACAGCCAAATCTAACCCAGGATAATGTCCGTGGTGTAAAATGTTAGACAAAATCGTAAAACGGAACGTAAAAAAAAACAGTAGGTATGCCATTTGCGTCGGGCAAAACTAATTGTCATCATCCCTATTCTTTGTACCTATTGTGGTATGGTATGTTTATTCCAGATGCATCGTCATTACGTTTCATTATATAATGAATGTACAAAATATTGTAAAACATTTTAAAAGAGTAATTCGAGCCATTACGTAGTAAACACGAAATTGTGATACCCAAACTTAGATACCCAGATACCCAGACTTAGAGAAAACTCTACTAGACCAGTTCAGAGGTTTGAGTACCAACTAGAAAAGTCAGAAATCGCAAAAAAAAATCCATACATTTCGTAAGAAAGGAACTCAAACTTTTTAATGATGGACAGATTAGTCGAAAATAAACAAAAAAATTAAACTTCGAACGAATATTCGTTATACATTTATTTGCCTTAAGAATAAGATAGTTTATTGTTTGTGATTTCCGAGATGAAAATGACCTCAAATAATTTAGAACTTTCGGACTTGTATGGGAAACGTTAAAAATGCCTGTCCGCTACAAAAGTCAGATATCGCAAAAATCCTTTGTATGTGAAAAGTTTAATCAAAAGCAACAGACTATGTAAATATTGTTCTTAAACCAAATTAAATTATAACTCATATTCGTTCGTTTGAAATTTAATATTTTTTTGTTAATTTTCGGCCAGTCTATTCATCATAAAAAAGAAGTTGCATTCTTATTTCCTACAAAATGTATGGGAGTAGTCTTTTTTGGAATTTCTGACTTTTCTAGTACCCAAACCTTAGTTAGTCCTATAGAGTTTTTTGATCCTTATAAGAAACGGGATCCATTGGCACCAAAAAAAGTTTTTGTGAAAACTGCCCATTTTTTTCAAAATGCAGATCTAAATTTCTTAAAAAGTTAAGGTCAGTCGCCTAAGACCGTTTTCCTGTAGCTACAACGGTTGAGGTAGCTGCTTACCTTACTGCCCCATCTCAATTTTGATACTGTATACGTACAATTTTGATATCAAACTGTTTATTAGTGGTTTTTGTGGACAGGATACTAATTAAGACTTGTGGCAGTTGTAATGGCAAACATGTCATTTGGTTTAAATAGGTTTTTATTATTTTATTAATATTTTACATAGATTCTTTTATATTTTGTGAATGTGAGAACGTTGTAGTCTAGATTTGTAGACCATTTATTTTTTGTTAAGTACCTGGTACTTCTTGACAGGTCTACACTATCCTCCCATACCTATTAACACTATAATTTAAAAACATTTTAAAAGCCCATTATTTTTAAAAGAGTAACCGTGGAGTTTCTTGCTGGCTCTTCTCCATAGGAAACGACTGATTGGAACCGTGCACCTAGCTTCTGACGTTTCATAAGTGGCATGTAGGTTTTTAATTTTCATTCGATCAACCTAAGTTGTAGGCATTCACTGAGGGATAAAAAGGAAATTCGCTTATTGTGCCCACGACTAGGCTCCAAAAAAATGTAATTTATTTAAGTGCCAAAGTATACGTTTTTACAACAAACTCCCAAGCCAAGGTAAAGAACTGAGTCCCAATAAATTTCATCATTTATTAAACAGAAACTCTGTCAAAAAGGTTTCTATAAGTTACAGATTACTTGCACGACAAAAAGGTTTGGGATTAATTAAGCTACTCCAATGTAAACCCCAAGCAACAAAATATTTTATACTGTTTTAGAATTAATATTGTAATTGTTTTATTGATTTACGTGACACGGCATTTTTTTGATGCCATTTAAAGATAGAACTGACTGTGAATATGAGTACCATGCAGGTTAGATTGATTGCATGACTTTATAACTATCTGCAGGCATGACGCTTTCTACTTCTACGAAGAATAGATACAGCTCTTTCTATACAAAGTGACATTTCGTTTCTCCATTTTTGACATCGCACCGTAGAAATCCTGCTACATAAAAAAGAACCTAGACAAAGATCGTTAAAAACGAAAGACAAAATGCCAGATTGTTCTGCAGGTTAGATTGATTGCATGACTTTATAACTATCTGTAGGCTTAGCATGACGCTTTCTACTTCTACCAAGAATAAACACAGTTATTTCTACATAAAAAGGACCTAGATTGTTAGAAACGAAAGACATAATGACAGATTGTAGAAGGGTTTCTACGGTGAGATGTCAAAAATGGAGAAACGAAATGTCACGTTGTATAGAAAGAGCTGTGTCTATTCTTCGTAGAAATAGAAAGCGTCATGCTAAGCCTGCTGGCGGTTTTGAGTATTTTGTAATGGCCTACGCAAATGTCCCGCAGATCTGGTAGGGACGTGTGACAGCTCGTTAAGCTCCTTAAAATAGGGTTGACCTACACAATGACTCATGAATGCATGCCGTCTGTTGGGACAGGTCAACTCAAAGCTGCAATGGCTCTTTCTTCAAAAACCCTTCCAGACATGGCCCTGCGTTGTGAGACTCACATAAAATTCTAATATTATAATGTTTGGACTTTAAAAGAGACCATGACCTCTGACTCGGCGTTTATTCTCAGGGATCAGGCAGCCAGGAAATGCCAGCGCGATCAGTTTTAAATATTGACCAAAATATTGACGTGTAAAACTGTATTAAAATATCTACATACAAATATACATTTCATTTCATTTCGTTTCATAATGGAGCTATTTTTAGTTGGTAAAGATCAATCCAGGGATGTGAACATAACATGGAGGATAATATTCTGTTTTATATTTAGGAATATCGTTGCTATGTCCTAAAATATAATTAACTATATTACAAGGAAAACTTTAAGGATTCATTTTTAAAAGAAGGTTTTTGTAATTTTTGTAAATGAATTTAAATATTTACTCTATGAAATCGGAGATGGCGCGCCCGGCAAATAAAACCATATTATATGAGCAATCTGCGATAGCCTGTCTAAAGACAATCTTGACTCGGGTCTACGCAATTAATATGACAATTGCTATGCTACGTCGTAGCGTAATGACGTCACGCCTACACGAGCTACGGTGGCGTAGCTGATCAAGGTGCTACGCAAAAGGTCTATGATAATGGTGTATTTTTTGATCCAACTCTAAAGATAACAGCTAAATTTGTGTTAAATACTTGTAACATAACATAACCAGTAGTATATTATTGGGCATTCTAGACCACTTTCGGCAAATCGCTCGGCGAGTACGCCTCGCTGCCGAAAGTGGTCTAGAACGCCCAATAATCGGTAATCGACTCGACTCGTTCATTTGTTCATTCGTTCGAGTTCTTAGCATTCTGTCCCACAGATCGCTCGGCGAACCGATTTCACCATCGCTTTGAATCTATCAAATTTCTTTAATAGATTTTCAACCTTATCACAATAGTGGATGGTACATGTATGTAGGTTGAATGAAACACTTATGCTAATAAGATTCATTTATTTTTAGTGAGCACAAATTACAATATTATAATTCCGTTGATAAACAATGTATTATTTATCGTAATATGTTGGTGGTTCGGGAAATAAAGCATCAGTCGATATAATAAACTCTTGTAGTTTACGCCATTGTATAGAATTGACGTCGGTCTGGACCTTAATGCGGACCAACGCCTTTTTCCACAGCTCCAACGAGTCGGTGACGCGCGCGTCCTCAGATTTGTATACTTTACAGTCGATGTAGTACTCGCCGTTCGTGCTTGTCGTTCGCCGCTCACTGCCGTTGGCCACTCGGTTCACGAAGTATGACGGGAGAGAAGTGGTTTCGCTGTTCGCTGTTGCCCTCCCGTTGTTATGTTTGCGGCTGATGCCAAATATATCGACGTCAGATTTCGATGTTTTACTGAAACAAACAAATTGATCTCTTGTTAATTCGCACCCAAATTTATTTATAGTTTTAACCTGAATGTGCTTTAAAACAAAATATACAAGAATAAGAGACGAGATATACTACACAACGCTACCATGTCCTATGAATAGTAGACAGCGGATATACATTACAATTAAATACTGTTTATTAGTAAAAACATACTACTTTATATACACAGGAACATAAAAAATCATTGCTATTAATTAAATTCATGTACACATATTAATCTCGAACCGGCATTGAACCCGCGACATCAGCATAGCAGTCGCTTGCATCAAGCGACTGTCATATGCAATTGATTGACAAAACAATGAAGCAAATAAATCGTAAAGTTTACCTTGGATGCGTAAATTTTTGCTTTGTTGACTTCCGTTTCCTAGGGACTGGTAGAGTTGGTTTGCGGTTAGACTTAGAGTCGTGCTCCATCACATCACTTGATAGGTAGGTTTCGTACTCAGAGTCTGACCTGAAATAAATACATAAAGTTAAAAAATGTTTGGTTGACCATGCAGGGTCAGAAGTTTGTGGAGAATGCTGGTTTTTATACTTACATTTTCACTTAATTATTTAGGAATACCAAATAATTAGTTTGAAGAGTCGGTCGGCAGGCACAGTGACTATGTCGTTGAGTCGGTTGGCTGATACAGTGGCAGTGAGCAGCTACTGTCTAACTATCACTGATAAGTACTTGGAGTCTTGAAGATTTCTACTGGCACGCTCGTCGAGTCGATTGTATAGAGCACACCGATAACACACTGATTATAAGTCAGAAACTTACAATAATATCGCTATATTCAGAATATGTACAACTGACCAAATAACTATGTAAAAAACAACTTTTTTCTTGGTCGTATTATACACATACGAAAAATAATTGGCTAGGTGATATTTAAGGAGCATCGACGTTGATTAGTGTTGATGTAGTAAAAGCGCTCAGGGTTGTCACACCGATTACATTAGTTATCGAACATTTTTAATGTGCTCGAGTGCATAAATGTAAACTCGTGGTAACCTTAGGTAAAATAGCTTGGACAAATAAAAGTGTCAACTTACTGGAAAAATAAGTAGGTTGAGCACACGTGTAATTTTTACGCAATATCATATAAAATTATTTGGTTCCAAATTTGATAGGTATTTCAAAGCATTATTGACTAAGACCTCATAACTACTCGTTCTATATCTCGTTCTTTTATCGAGAATAAAATAAATTGTCTATAAAGATTGGTAATTTTTCACAAATTTCATTGAAATAAAAAAAAATACAAAAATATCGACATTCTGACTTCCAAGGTTTCTTAAAAACGAACGTCGATTAGAAAATTATAAAACACAATTATTTGTTGGTAAGATATAAATTCATTATATTTTCTATTATGTTTTATTAGCATTCTGTCTAGTGGTCACCGATTATCATTCTATTTGTTTAATTTCAGAAATATAATGGTAAACTTAATTTTACCAATCGATGTGATGGTACAATACGAACAGGAAACGAGAGCAAGTCAGACCTAGTCTCGAAAGACTTTTGTCAACGTCGAATCACGAAGTATCTAGGTAAGATATGAAGCCAATACCTATATTTTCTACTTTTATTAGCATTTGTGTCTAGTGGTTACCGATTATCATTATATTGTTTAATTTCAGAAATATAATGGCTAAATTATTTTACCAATTAATGTGATGGTACAATACGAACAGGAAACGAGAGTGAGTCATACCTAGTCTCGAACGACTTTTGCCAACGTCGACGCGTGAAGTATCAACCCAAAAGCAACGTATCTGTATAAGATCCTTAATATTAGTAGTAAGTACGTATTTACTTGAGTTTTATTGAACGACTTTATTATTGTGAATCAAACGATAACAAATAATAATGCCATACTGTACAGTTTGTAATGTGTCTGTAGATAATCGACGGTGGTCAAGTCATTTACGTACTAATGTACATAAAAACAGTAGTACGACCCTTCTGCATGATAACGTTTCAATTATAAACTCTTCGTTTAAAGGTAGAATTTCGAGTTACAGAATCACTGCAACTAACGAACAAACAATTAATTTTCCAGAAATGTTCCTCAATAGTGTAAAGGTATACGTTAAAACTCTAATAGATCAGTTACTAATAAAACATACAACTGTTAAGATTAACTTTGAACTTTTTTCGTATTTCCTTTTATTTAAAAATGATCAGCAGGAATTGAAGTCGTTTGCTACCAAAAACTTTGTTATTCACTTTTATTATAACTTTGATTTTATTTATAAATCAGTAGTCGAGATACTGACAAAGAAAATAGAAGAATTTGAGCATCGAGATAGTGGTTGGACATTTTTAAGTAATTCTCATTTAGAAGTTAACATTAATAAACATCAAACTCTCAGCGGGTCTAGCTTTATACCTTTGCCTAATGCTATAAAAAACAAAAAAGCATGTTTAAATATTCAAAATAGGGATGAAAATTGTTTTTTATGGTGTGTTGTGGCTGCCTTGTACCCCACAACTCAACATCCTAACCGAGTAACGTCTTATCCCCATTTTAAAGATGTTTTAAATATTAGCGATTTAACATTTCCAATCACATTTTCTGATATAGTCGTATTTGAGAAAAATAACCCTGGCTTAAATATTTTTGTTTATGGATTAAAAAATAATAAGACGATTGTTGGACCGTTGTACACAACTACTAATAAGAAATCTAAGAGCATCCATCTCTTATTTTTAGAAAATAATACAAACACTCATTATTGTCTAATTAAAGATTTACCGCGATTAGTTAGAAACCAGATAACCAGACACCACAGTAAATTATATTTTTGCGAGACGTGCTTATTATTTTTTCCTAATTTAAATCAAATTGAAACGCATTCGTGTGGTGGTGTTGTTACAATATTACCCGATGAGGGTTCATTTTTAAAATTCAAAAATTATGAAAGAAAACAAGACGTTCCATTTGTCATATACGCTGATTTCGAAACATTGCTGTATCCGATTTCTTACAACGAGTCCGAAAACGCCAAGACATCAAACTTGCAGCGCCATGTGCCTGCTGCGTTCGCTTACAATATCGTATCATCTACTAATAATACCAACAATGGGTATAGATGTTATCGAGGTACTGATTGTGTTTCCAAATTCATACAATTTTTAACTGACGATCTTAAAGCACTACATACCATTTTAACAAAAAACGAACCTATGTTATTTACTACAAATGATTCTTATGATTTCAGACACGCAGTTGTCTGTCATATATGTGAAAATTTGCTCTTAAGCGATCGGGTAAGGGATCACTGTCATATTTCCGGACGTTATCGTGGTGCAGCACATCGACATTGCAACTTACAAAATAAAGTACCTAAATTTGTGCCAATATTTTTTCATAATTTATCTGGTTATGATTGTCATTTATTTATAAAACAATTAGGTCAAATTCCTGGGCAAATTAGAATTATACCAAAGACAAAGGAAAAATACACAACGTTTACAAAGTTTATTCCTATTGCTAGTAATGAGTATATACAATTAAGATTTTTAGATTCGTTCAACTTTTTAGGCGCAAGTTTAGACAAACTCGCTAAAACTTTACAGTCATCAGATTTCGTTTATCTAAAATCACAATTTCCTGATGAAAGACAATTTAGTTTATTAACAAGGAAAGGCATATATCCTTATGATTACATGTCAGATTGGAAATGTTACGATCAGAAATCGTTACCACCTAAATGTTATTTTCATAATTCTTTAACCAACGAAGATATTAGCGATGACGATTACCATCATGCTCAAACCGTTTGGAATATGTTCAGTATTAACGATTTGGGTGACTATACAGATTTATATTTAAAAACAGATGTGCTTTTATTAACTGATATATTCGAACAATTCCGAAAAACATGTAAACAGCATTATAAACTAGATCCGGCGTTTTACATAACTGCTCCTAGTTTGTCGTTCGACGCAATGTTGCTTAAGACAGGGGTTCAGTTAGAACTCATGTCGGATTTAGCCTTGGTTCGAATGATTCAAAGCGGTATACGTGGTGGGTTGTGTATGTGTTCCCATCGATATGCAAAAGCGAATCATAAATATATGCCTGAGTGTAATGCAACAGAACCTCAATCTTTCATAGTATACTTAGACTGTAATAATCTGTATGGGTTTAGCATGTGTCAATATTTACCGTATTCTAGTTTTAGATTTCTCATCCAAAATGAAATAGATCAATTATGTGTAGAGCATGTTGAGGACAACGCTGAATGGGGGTATATATTGGAAGTCGATCTTTTGTATCCTGAACATTTACATAAGTCTCACAATGAGCTGCCGTTTTGTCCTGAAAAATGTATACCGCCTGGAGGTACAACAAAAAAACTGATTGCTAATTTATATAATAAGTATAGGTACGTTATACATTATGTTCATTTAAAAAAGTGTCTTGAGCACGGTTTAATACTTCGTAAGATTCATAGGGTTATTACGTTTAGACAAAGTCCTTACTTAAAACAGTATATAGAACTAAATACACAGTTAAGACAAAACGCTAAAAGTTCCTTCGAACAGGACTTTTTTAAGTTGTTAAACAACAGCGTATTCGGCAAAACATTAGAAAATACTGAAAACCGAGTAAGCGTTCATTTAGTTAATCAATGGAATGACACATTTAATCGAACTAAGAAATTTAAATCCGCTGAGAGACTTATAGCCAACCCCTATTTCCATAGTGTATCTATTCTATCCGAAAATTTAGTTGCAATACAAATGAAACCAGACCAAATTATTCTAGATAAACCAATTTATATCGGTTTCACTGTATTAGAGCTTTCTAAATCACATATGTACAACTACCATTACAATATTATTAAACCTTTTTATGAAGACCGAGTACAGTTGTGTTATACAGATACCGATTCGTTTGTCTACAAAATATATACTGATGATTTTTATACCGATCTCAAGTTGAATTTTTTGCAGTATTTTGATACCAGCAATTATCAAAAACAAAACGTTTTTAATATCCCTCTCAATAACAAAAAAGTTCCGGGGCTATTCAAAGATGAAATGGGTGGACAATATATTTCTGAATTTGTTGGTTTAAGATCAAAACTATATTCTATAAAAACCCCAGATAAAATTGTTAAAAAAGCAAAGGGAGTAAAAGCATGCGTAGTGAGAGATTTAGACATTACGAACTACAAACATATTTTATTTAATGGTGGAGTGATTCGTAAAAAAAATATAATTTTTAAATCTATCAAGCACGAAATTTTTACCCAAAGTATAAATAAAATTGCCTTATCAAACAACGACGACAAACGAGCGATATCTGCAAACAAAATATCAACGCAGGCCTGGGGCCACTCAATTAATTTGAAGCAATTGTAAATAAGGTTAATATGATTAAGTTTAGTGTTAGATTTAAATTAGATAAAATTGTATACTTTAATTTTAATAATTGTTTGAAAATATAAATAAATGTCAACTTATGTATGTATAGTGTATACATAGATATTATACTTAAGTATATTTTTAATAAGTTACTGATTGCAGAAATATAAATAAAATGTGTGACCATGTACTTGTTTTATTTATCAGAAACTTGTTCAAAAACATCATCCTCCTTTTTTAAGTTGGTTAAATAATAGGTAATGAAACCTCGACTCGTTGAAGTTTCTTCATCCAGACTGTAATATGATCACAACATCCGTTTCGACGTTCGTCATTATTTATTTAAATATCAGTTGTAAAATATTATTGAAAGTAAATCTTATCTACATACTCATAAGGTTAACCTTTGTTGCAGCATGTATAAACTCAAACCTCAACAAATAGCAAGCTTGCATTTATAGTGTTATTAACATTTCACTATCGTAAACTAGCATCGCCCTGCGATGTTACCTATGAATTATTATAAATTATAACCTTCGCTCATAATTTAATGGTTAGCAATAATTAATTAAATATTATGTATCAATAGCATCTTTAACAATGTATTGTGCATGTATTATCATGTTCTCACTCTCACTATCACTGTCACTAGTGTTGTTATTGCAAAGATCAACAACTGATATTTTTATCAGTTTTATCCCGCGTCGATGCATGAATTGAATCAGGCATAGCAGTCAGGGTCACTAACCACTAGACCAACAGGCTCGTCGATAAATAAGTTATAATTGTTTATGTAACTGATAAGCTTAATTACATTGTATGTGAATTTAAAAGTTAAATAACTAGAATAATTTGAATTAAAATAGCAATAAGAACATTGAAAAATGAATGAAATGAATGAATGATTGAATGATGTTTAAGTATAGTATATAAGGTATAGTTATTATTATGTATCTGTAGATTATAAGTACATAAGTGTAATTAATGTTTATTAATTATTTTTTTTTTCTAAACATAATATTTAATTAATTATTGCTAACCATTACATTATGAGCGAAGGTTATAATATATAATAATTCGTAGGTAACATCGCAGAGCGATGCTAGTTTACGATAGTGAAATGTGATATATTGTATGTTAATCCTCGATCACTAATAAATTATCGATGATGTTAATAACACTATAAATGCAAGCTTGCTAGGCTGGCTGGTTCGAGTTTATACATGCTGCAACAAAGCTTAACCTTATGGGTATGTAGATAAGATTTACTTTTAATAATATTTATAAATGCAAGCTTGCTATTTTGTTGATGTTCAAGTTTATACATGCTTCCACAAAGCTTCACCTTTATTCGTATGTGGATAAGATTTACTTTCAACAATATGTGTTATGATCATAATTTGCTACATTTACAATATAATTAAAACCATCAGAGTACATATTTAGGTTATTTATAAAATATTACTCTCACCGAGTAATTGTGTACAATATTATACATAGTTTTTTGGTCTATCAGTGTACGTCATAATCATGTCATCGGTAAGTAAAATATGTATAAATTTAAATTTTAAAACTAATTTAAAATCTTAATGTAGGTACCAAATATTTTCACTGATTAAGATGTTAATCATTTTGTTTCAGATTTGCGACTCAGAAGTTCAGTTCAGCCAGTACGCTCAGAATCCTTACGAAGGACTTTCTGAGATGATTTGCAACGAACCCCCTCACTGCAGTCAAATAACAAAAGAAAAGAAGTCCCGGCGACAACGTCGGGAAAAGCCTTCCCATAAGAAACAACCAACAAAATCTTTCGTGATGAGTAAACTGCATCGACGCGGGATAAAACTGATAAAAATATCAGTTGTTGATCTTTGCAATAACAACACTAGTGACAGTGATAGTGAAAGTGAGAACGTGATAATAAATGCACAATACATTGTTAAAGATGCTATTGATAGTGTTATGGACGATACGGAATCGTTAGTTAAAAAAATTTCAAAAACTTTGATAGACAGTGATTTTTAATTTTATATTTTTTGGGTTTACTGATTGTTAGGTCAGTGGGTAGTCTTAGGGGGGCGGAGTATTTTTAATTATATGTGTATAAATTTATGCTGAATCTTTATGGTTATGTAATTCAAGTTATTTTTAATAAACTCTTTTAATTTAACTATTTTTATTGTGGAACAATGTAATTAGACAGGTCAACTAATGAAATAAACACATATTTAAGATTAAATTATTTTTTTATTTAATAAACCTAAAATACATTTTCATTAAAATCCATTTTTTTAATACACAACACATTTTTCGAGCACAATGAAAAAAGATTACTGCAATTTTTCCTCCACAGTACTTGTTATACAACCCAGAGAAACATGTTTTATTTAAAAAAACAACAATAACCTTTTATGTTAGTTACATATTAATTACCATTACCACTCTAAATATTTTTTTAAACATAATACATTTTTAAGTGCACATTGCTTTAAATGATTGTTACAATTTAAATTCGAATCTATATTACAGTATTTTTTATGCAAAATAGATAAATTAGGACACAGACTCTCATCAAGTTCTGATACTTTACAATTTTCACATAGCTCCTTTATCCACTGCACCTTCTCCAAGCCTTTGACAAGAATTTCTTTATTTTGTAAGTATGGAACGATAATACGATGGAATTCCCTATAGTCAACATTTCCCTCATTCCAATAAATGCCTCTGTTTCTTTCTAGCCATTTGACTTGTTTCTGTTCATTGCTTGTTAAGTATCTGAACACGTATGGAGGCTTAACTAAGAAGGTTTGGGTGTAATCACGAGTGGCCAAAGCTAATTCTTTTACTATAAAATTGTTGAAGAGGTCCTTAAAGCCTTGAACGTCTACTATTATAGTTTCAGGATTCATGATATTTTCCTCACGGTATTGCTTAACGGTTTATACTCAATTATGCAGTCGTTTAATATAAGGCAGTATGCCGAAGTTTGATCAGGTATAACCGAATCAGCTTCAATTTCCACTCTTACATCCACAACAGGGCCTGCTTTCAAGTTATCTGCTTGCCTGGAGCAGTCAATAACGAAGAGCGGAGCCAAGTCCTTAAATTGTTTTTCGCTTAACAAAGGCTCCGCGCGGCGTCCGTAATATGACTGCTGAAATCTAGTGTATTGCTCGTATAATAAAGCAATTCTGTTATCAGCAAAATTCACATTAAGATTTTCATATGGGAAGTAGTTTGAATTGAGGTACACTTTAACATCACGAATATGACAGTGATCGAACAGAGACATATCAGAGTTTGCATTGTTTTTTCTGTTTGTCTGTAAACCGATAATGACATATCTCGGTTTCTCTATTTGCGATGAAGTTTTAATCGACCAAGTATGTTTCGTTGTTTTAGGTAAAGTGGGATATTCGTACAGATCCCAATTTCTAAAAATCATCTGGAGCGGTCGGTCTTTCTCTAGCAGTTTTAACAAACTAATTTTCTCTTTATCTGACACTTTAACATGCGGTACACGCCAAACAATTTTATTTATCTGAACATCATCTACGACTTCACCGGTATTCAGTTTTACAGCGTTGAGGTTAGTATTGCTTCGTAACAATATCAATTCGTGTCTACTATTTATCACTACTTTCTTAAAATCTTCTGCAAATCCGAGAATGTTACAAAGGGGTATGGAAGCAGAAAAATTACCTCCATTAATATTTTTTATACCATCGATATTCCAACCCCATGCATAAGATATCTTCGATTCACTCTCATTCATAGACACTAATGATTTCATCGTAGTAGTCACACCAGCGTTTTTTATTTTATCAATTTCCACTCCATTTAATTCGTATCTTATATCTTGAAACAAGTAGAGCAGAAAATTATTTGTTAAAGAAACACTACTCGCTTTATCTTTTGAATCTTTTTTGCTAACGATTATAGTTCCTTCCAAATACAAAGTGCTTGCTGACGGTAATATATACAGATCCTGTTGATTAATAGGTATACGGATTTCATCGTTCCTGTTGAAGCTTGTTACGTAGGGTTTGTAAGAATGAAATTCAATTCCCTCAACAGTGTTGTCGTAAATTGGAGCAGATAAAACATCTAAGATATTCATTTTAGCAAACCAATTGCTTTAAGAAATTCCTTATTGTCTCTTGTTAATTTTATTTTTTTCTTAGACCGAGGTCTTATTTGCTTGATCACTTTAGTTGAACTGACGTTCCCAATTTGTTGATGCACATATTTATTGTAGTCAATCATTTTTTCTTCTAAGATGTAAATATAGCTGCACTTCTTCACCACGTAAGTTTAATAATCGATTGTTTATATCTAATAGCCTGATATGTATACAGCTTATGTTGTTTTGGTTGATTGGAAAGTATATGGCGTTTTTCGGAATTTCTATAATTCTATATCCAGGTGGCACATTGAGTGCGAATTCGTGCACAATGTGACTGGGTTTTCCGTTTATGTACGAACCACTTACAATGTCACATTCTATCCTGATCACAGTCGTAGGCAGAATGTTGACTGGTAACTCAGACACATGCCATTTATTGGCTTTTAAAATCTGTTTATTAAACCCTAATAATCTCCTAAATGTTCCTTCTTTAGTAAAATTGATATCTTTGGTACAGTATATCAAAGTTTTTAGAGTATTGTTATTACACTGTACTTTTATTGAACAATCTTTTATTTCCGATTTTAAATAATCGCTGATATCTTGTAATTCATAAGTGCCTTCAGGTATTTCAAGAACTTCATTAGAGCCGTAATATAACTTATTATTCGTTTCGTCAATGTTTGGAATTGAATTAAATGTTGAGAAATGCAATAAGGCACACTCA
This sequence comes from Atethmia centrago, assembly GCA_905333075.3. Lineage (NCBI taxonomy): Eukaryota > Metazoa > Arthropoda > Insecta > Lepidoptera > Noctuidae > Atethmia > Atethmia centrago. The sequence continues at coordinate 3,751,199 of HG995373.1, read as the reverse complement.
TAAGATCCATAAAGTTGTAATGTATTAGGATAATATGTACATAAATCGGACGAGTTTGCAGTTATCGACAAGGTGAGTGACATGATGAAAATGATTGAAATAAAAGAAATACATAATATTTATACGTATTTATTCCAAAATTTCCGTAGATATTCTAAACATAAGTGTCCACAGTTTACTGTATTAAATTTTTGAAATCTAGTATAGTTATAAAAAACATTACAATTTTTAAAGTACTGCATTAATTCCATCGAAGGTTTCAAATCCCCAAAGCTATCAAAGTATTCACAATAATTGTTTATTTTAGCATAAGCTACCCAATGCGTTCCTTCATTTCGTGAATCGTCTAAGTTAACGATAGCACATTCAATGCGTTTTGGTGTTCTTGGTAACCGATCCTTCATATAGACTCCTCGAAAGTATGGGATGTCACGTGCATGCTCACTGATATCGATATTAGTTAAAGGACGATTAGGCAGCTTTTTATTTAGTTTTTTGAACATTTTATAAACAACCCTTTACCGTTTTTATGAGGCTTGATATACAACCCTTTGCCCAACGCTAAAGCTTCCATGGTCTTATTGTGTCGTTCTGATTCTTGCAAGCTTTTTTGAGCTGTCTTGTATTCGTTTACGGTTTTCGCAATACCAGCTGCACCGCCTGCTAAACTTCCTAAAGCCGATAATCCAGCGAAAATTGGAATTAAAGGTAAGACTCCTCCTGTCTTTGGTATTGGTATAACTCGTGGAGTGCGAATCTTCTGAATGTCTGGAAATATCTTTTTTGCAGCGGAGTAAGCAATGTTGATTAATGTTTTACTATTTTTAGGTTTCAGTTTCTTAATTTTTGACTTAATTTTTGACACAAAAGCATTGAATGTTTTAATGCCAGCACCCGACTTTAGTTTGGCTTTCATTACTTTACTCACTATCCATGAGCTAAGCTTTTCACCTTTCCCTGCATCTTTTGATTTTAGTCTTTGTTTAGCCATGTTCAAAAGTTGTAAATCCGCTTTGTGACGATTAGATAATTCTGTGTGATTTGCATATGCAATGTCGTGATGCATACAAGCTTCGTCTAGTTTATTCACACCTCGATCGTCTCGCAACAATCGCTTCTCAAGTTTTGTACCCGGTCCGCAATAGTTATAACCAGGCAAATGAAGTTCGAACGGTAGATTATTAATCACACTATTAACT